>OX424540.1:10338840-12738840 GCA_949152445.1 Cerastis rubricosa | reverse complement strand
AGTACTAGACCATGAAGATTGAAAGTAATTTCATCCTGACAATTAAATTTCAAGCACTTTTTAATAAAGTATCAAAGACAACCCAAAAATTGTATATTAATCATCCGAGTTTGTCTTGGCGTTAAGTGTCTAATTCTAAGGGATTGTACACCTTGAGATTGTTGCCTTTGTACAAAATTTAATTAATTTTCATAACAATGTTTGCGTTCTGTTATCTGTAATAGAGCAGAAAATATTTTTTGTAATTAAACACGGCTTTGTGTGGTTGTTTCATCAATCA
Source organism: Cerastis rubricosa (assembly GCA_949152445.1). Classification (NCBI taxonomy): domain Eukaryota; kingdom Metazoa; phylum Arthropoda; class Insecta; order Lepidoptera; family Noctuidae; genus Cerastis; species Cerastis rubricosa. The sequence continues at coordinate 12,738,560 of OX424540.1, read as the reverse complement.
ATCGTTTCTACCTACAGAATTGATAGACCTTGAATACAATACCAAATACCTACTTTACCCTAGATTTTCCAGTGTAGGTAGAAGTACCCAAGCTACTTAGGTACCTCGCACCGTCGTCGTAGATTCCGCTACAGAATTTTCAGCATCAGCAATTGCCAACAAAAGGTAAAATAAGGAGCAATGACTTCGACATTTCGATGAGTATTCATTGAACTTTCTAAAAGCTCATAATCAAAGACGTGGAATATGAAATAGGAAAAAAAGAAAAAGTTAGTTTTCATGTGCTTTTCCTTTTCATTTTTATACATTGTTGCTGATGGACACAAAAAAATCATCCGTAGGCTTTTAAGCTTGGCTAATTAATAATTTAGAAAGAGAACATGTTGGGTAGGTACTTGCGTAAATATCGCTTAACTGCGTTCTACCTTATAGCATTTATTTATGGACACACAAAATACTTACATTAATTTAGAAGAGCACAAAGATACTGCTTATTTCTTAAGAAATTTCTTCCAGCAGACCTGCGTGTGTTCTGCCCACAATGACTTACGGTGCTGAAACATGGACGCTCACGCAGGAGGATTTGTACAGACTGAGAGTTGCACGCAGAGCCATGGAGCGTTCCATGCCTGGCATAAAGCTGATAGATTGAGTTCCTAACGTCGAAATCCGAAGACGAACAAAGGTTTTCGATATTGGAAATCGCGTTACAGAACTCAAATGGAGTTGGGCAGGACACCTAGCAAGGCGCATGGATGACAGGTCATCATCATCATTTCAGCCCAAAATACGTCCACTGCTGGACATAGGCCTCCCACAAGTGTCGCATTGACATTTTGGGGGGTTTTGCCATAATCGCCACGCTTGGCAGGCGGGTTGGCGATCGCAGTGCAGTTGTTACAAAAGCACAGAACGCTGCTGCCCATTCTCTGGCAAGTCCCTTAGTCGCCTCTTACGACACCCACGGGAAGATATGGGATGGTGCTATTCTTTACGTCCGACACCATACAGAGTGGATGCCAGGTGGACTAAAGCTATCACCGAATGGCGTCCACGAAGGCGCAAAATAAATGTGGGTCGTCCGGCGGCGAGATAGGCAGACGAAATAGTGCCATCGTGGGAAAACCAGGACGAAGTTGGGACTGGACCGTGGAGATTGGCACAAGAAAAGGAAGGCCCATACCCAGCAGTGGGGGAATTCGGGCTGAGGATGATGATGATGAGACCTGCGAGAAGAAAGTTGAATTAGAAATGTAAGTAGAAGTACATACAGTGTGTAGAAAAACGTGTATGCACACAATCATAGTTTTTTTTTAACTACAATATTACTTGTATAAAAAATTGCAAATCACACCGTTTCATTTCACACACCGGTAGCTTATTACGTTTGCGACATTATCTCAACAAAGAGTGACACACAGAAAGCTGTACACCGAGGCAAAGCAAAAAATTGCATTTTTAAATGCGTCAGCTGCAGGCAGTACTTGTTACGACTGTAGCTTTACACCTGGATATAAAATAGCAAGATGTGTTCAAACAAATATTATAAAGTAGTAGAGAGCCCGTGCCTAAGCAATATTCGGATTCTTTTTCATCTTACTTGACAAGTACGTATGTTAATTGAAATCTGATTTTACTGGATTCATCATCATCATCATCCACAGCCTATGTTCACCCACTGTTTGGTATAGGCGTTTCTTTTCGTGTGCAAATCTCCACGGTCCTTTTTTTAATTACGAGAAAAATGGAAAAAAATGCATAACGCGTGCCGCACCGTCCGGGGAGACGGCTTGGTTACACGTATTTCTACGCTCTTAACTAGCACGTATTTCTACATCGTTCTAACATCGTTTTTGACTTTCAAAAGTGCCTGTAATGGTCTAATTGAAATAAATGCTTTGAATTTGAGTTATGTTGGGCTTGCACCCACTAAAAAACACCGCCGTAATCCTACTCTCAGTGTCGTCTTGGTGGATAGGCCGCGTGAACTGCTACGCAAGACATTCGCGACCTATCCAATCTCCACGGGCCTGTGCCAGCCTCATCAAGGTTTATCCCCCGAAGGCAACTATGTCGTCTGCTAATCTCGCTGCCGGACGACCCACACTTCTTTTTTCAGTTCTTGGATGCCATTCGGTGATAGCTTTAGTCCACCTGTCATCCATGCGCCTTGCTAGGTGTCCTGCCCAACTCCATTTGAGTTCCGTAACGCGATTTCCAATATCGAAAACCTTCGTACGTCTTCGGATTTCGACGTTAGGAACTCGATCTATCAGCTCTATGCCGAGCATGGAACGCTGGATTCCCTATCTGTATTTTTCACAACAGATAATAAACTATGGTAGGTACATGCATTGGCAAACTAAGCAAAGCAGCGTCTAATTTACCGAAATGAGACTCTAATCAAACTTCGATTTCAAAGTGGTTAAGATTCGTGTGGATAGAACAGCTTTAGGAAATCGGAAACTTTACATTTTGGAATAATCTAAGACTTATTAAAAATCACAATTTCTTCTTGTCTCTTCTAGAAAGTTTAGAAACGTGAAAGGATTCCGACCACTTGTTACTTGTTGTTCCGGACAAGTGCACGGATGCGAATAGAACATGCTATATCTATACCTGCCTGCCTACCTACCTACCCACGGGCTACCGGCTAGCGCGTAATTTTTTATTTTTAACAATTTCTTTCCACTCCGATAAATTCAATCCCACAAATATTTTGTTAAAAATACTATTCGTACCTATCTACGTTAGAAATTTTTATTTTCCTTTTTTGTTTTGCTCTCGACGGGATGTGCGTCACAATTTCCTGTATGTAGAAATAGGTTGTATTTTCTGACTTAAACATATAGGTATCACGCACCTATAGTGCTTCACGAGAAATAGAAATCTATGAAAAACCAATTATCACAAATATTTAATCATAAATAAAATGATATTTTATTATGTTTTCTTAAAATAATGTGTTAAGTAACTCGAAATGAAATATATAGGGAAGTGCCATCAAACAGCAAACAAGATATGTAAATAAATAAATACGTTTATAAAAATATACAGGGTGTTCCAAAGATCCGACGGAATCCATAATTAGATTGGCTGGAATTCGTTCCATGCCGAGTCATCCGCTCCCTTACTTTAGCAGACGTGAGACGGATGTAGAAATAACGTTTTCAAATTCAAGATACTATTTAAATTAATATCAATTAAGTACGTACTTTTCCTGCTTTGAAGGATTACCTGTAGATATTACAATTTATAACTAGTCATCGTTAGGTATCCTAGTGTTGAACACATGTCTCCTTATTGTTGATTAGTTGATACTCTATTACGAATTCTTTTTTTTTACCAAAGACTTCTAATCACCGTGAACAAAAGATGAGAAACATACTAAATATTGTGCCCATCATATTAATTTGGATTTTGTGAACCTGGAAAGTTCCATATTTTAACACTAATGTTAACACAACTTTGGACGTAAATAAATTACATTAGGCTTATAAATAAGCATAGTTTATGTATCATAAAAAAAAAGCATTCATACTGTATTTGTTTTGTTATATCCTTTTTCCCGAAAGACTACAAAAAATCTTTTTGGCAGGAATAATAATGTGCATCATCATACGTCGCTTGATGAAATAGCAAGGATTTTGGGCGAGTTTAACTCAGCGTGTTTCGTTTCCTATGAAATAGTCTGCTCAGCATCTTGAATGAAATCGGTTAAAAAGTATTTAAAGGAATGAAACTGAAACCTGGCAAAGGTATAAAATACTAACACTAGAGCTGCAATGTTGCGCTGTCTCTTATGCTTAGACACCTGTTATAGCACTACACCACCTATACCTACAGAGTTAGTTACTTCCAGGAGGTTAAACCATGTTACTTCGCAGTTGCAAACTGCAAAGTTTACGAGAACTTGGGATGGTGATAACTCGATTGTTTCTAAGCACAATGTGGGCTAGCCTATACACCTAGGGCTTGCAGGAACATTTACCTAAGCGATAACTTCTTCTAAACATGTATACCTATCTAACAAAACATAATATCTACCTCCTCTTGTCTCAAAATCTAGTCGAAAATTATCTTCTTGCCCTTGTCCCATTCTACTTGGGGTCGGCGCGACACGTTTTCTTCTTCCATTCTCCCCTGTCATTTGTCATGCTATCATTTACTCCCTTTTCTTTCATATCATCCCTCACACCAACCATCCATCTTTTCTTTGGCCATCCTCTCCCTTTCCATCCATCAACATAGTAGTCAAAAGCAATGTCACCAAAAATCTAAGTAACATTATTTTGTAGTTTTAGTTTGTAATATAGTGTTGCATACTTTGGCACTTTTGTCGCATATTTCAAGCATTTATTGTTGCATGTAACCCGGTTAATCTACTTATCAGCTTTCTCAGTATCAGCAGGTAGAGACAGCGTCATTAAGTAGTTACCCACCTGGCGTACTCGGCCGGACTGTAGAGGGATTAGCACATACTGACGTTGTCTGTACATACTTAGCAGCCAGGATTCTAGATTTGTGCCCGATTGATGACAATAGAATCGCACATTAATACTTAAGGAAAACTCACTTAAAACAACCTAAATGGTGAAATAAAATATGGGTGACAGATAGCCACCATTGTTAAGACATGGAGACCTCTACCTACGTCCCTTCGGAAAAAAACAGGCGTGATGTCATGTTATCTCTACTCTTGAAATACTTTGGTACGTACTTCCACAGGTACAATGTTACGTTAGGTACACTAAAGACTAGGTACTGAGATTCAATAAAATAAAAGTTCAATAAAAAGTTCAAATAAACGTCATCAAATTGATTTCGATTTCGTCAAATTGAATAACATAAAGGACTGTATAGGCAATAGAGTGGTAAAAGACATTCGGCATCAAACAACATTATTACAGAAATTTATGATACCTACAATGTTCATTCGTAGATAATGTAGGTACAGAATGCGCAGCGTACAGTAAGAAGACATTCTTCGTAAGGAAGTCCAAAATCTTCTTAACATGAGGCCCTGCGGCACTTTCTAAATAAATGGACACCCCGAAGACCACGAACGATTGCTCCCGACTTCTGAACAAAAACAAAAACGAAAAATTATTTAAGTACCACAAAATCGTATTAATAACTGGCCGGGAATATATGTATAACTAGCAAGCTCAAGCTAGCTGTATCAGTCATGTGTCATCATCATCATCTGCCTAGCCTTTTCCCAAACTTTGTTAGGGTTGGCTAATCGGCTTCCAGTCTAACCGGATGCAGCTGAGTATCAGTATTTTACATGAAGCGACTGCCTATCTGACCTCCACAACCCAATAACTGGGTAATACGAATAATACGATAGCCCTTGGTAAGACCGGATGTCCGACTTTCGGCTGCTAACCACTCGTAACGACTGTCCAAGATCTACAAATGACAGCCGGGACCAACGGCTTAACGTGATTTCCGAGGCACGGAGGAATTCGGTATATTAAGTTGGTCACCCATCCACGGTAAGCACGGTTAACCTTAAAGATCGACCTGTGCGGCTGTTGTTATTTAGCCAAGAGCTCCTCCTATTCGAGTCATATATGATGCTTTTTTATTTATGTTGAAAAAATCTTCTTCTTTCTACTCCTTTTTGGCTTCACTACACTCGGGTTCGGCCCAAAAGAAACCAGCCTTTGATGTAAGGCCATGCAAGACCCTTGGCACAAAATACCAGCTCACTATTATGGAAGGTAAACTGAAGACTGTTTTCTTATAGCAGGTTTAAAAAAAACGTAATTTGGGCATCTTGAATTAATAAACTACCGGATGTGTTAATTTTTAGCTATAACTAAACGTAGTACTTTCACTGTTTCTGAACGCACTCTTAGTTGGCATTGGCATTTGTTCGTATTAGACGGTTGTGTAGTATAGGCTCATGTCATCTCAACAAAACAATCGGTTATCTCTTTTTTACTTACGTTACGGCGTACTCCAGTAGCGCCATTCGGAGACAAAACTAATGCCAACTTGTTAATATTTGACATTTTTCATTTAGTAGTCATATAGCAAATGGCATCGCGTGAAAATGACAGTTTGTTCTGTGAACGAGAAAATAATTTTTAAGAAATAAAATAAAGTGATTGCTGAATATTTTTATACTTCGAGAAGCCCAAAAATTGCTCAATAACTTTTGACAAACGTATTTATCAAATTTATATTAAATAAGGAAAATTGCGATCCTCGCGTATCAGATGTTCTGTCTGTGATTGCTTGTGTTATCATTAATTTGTGTATGTTGTTGTAAAAGGTGCATTAAAATCTGCAAAAATGACGGAGACTACCCCAGTGGCCATGGCTACTACTACTGAACTCATCGACAAATCCAAAGAACTCCAGAAAGAGATTCTTATGGAAAAACTTAGGTCCAAAACATCACAGTTTAAAAACTTAACAGAGACTTCTAAAGGCGTCCGAATGGCTTTGCTGGTATGTTTCTTTACTATATTATTCCTACAGAAATCACTAATGAGTTACTAAAACTTCAGGATTACTTAACCCGCACTAACAACAACCTTTGAACTAAATTACCATAATTCTATTGAAGAAAGTGCTTTCATCATCTATTTCAAAAGTGTTATTATCATAGTCAAGTAGTAATTCAATAAGAATCATCAAAATTAAAATATCAAGTAGTTTTTCAAATAATACACAACTTAGTTATTATTGGTTTAAAGAAAAAGTAATGCAATTTGACTGTAATTTACTCAGGTTTGTGTCAGGTAAAGTTAAACAAATCAAATTTATGAAATGACACAAAACTCAACCACTTACTTTAAATTTGGCAGTATGGTTATGTATTTAATGTTCTTGCTGATTCACAACTCTCTTTATAATAACCTTAAATCAGCAGCATTTTTTTTAATCCAAAATAATTTCACAATTTACACATTTTCAACACAATAAAACATGGCTACTACCTAGGGCTGACTGCTGTATTATTCTAAGGCAATCAATAAACTTATACAATGCCATATTTTAATACTTTTGTAAGCTTTTAAAACCTAAGCTTCCCTGTGACCTATGAAATGATTCTGTAGGGTTTTCGCAAAGATCTTAACAGGCATGGTTAACAGATGGATCTAGGTTATTGCAAATAGAACTGCCCATCCTCTTGTATATACACTTAGTTGCTTTCACAAAACTCTCACTGAGGTACTTTATGCCCAGAAACCATTGTGGCACTATTAGAGCATTGCCATTAATCATAATAACAGAATTTAATAATGGATGGTTCTAAACAATAATGAGACATGGACTTTTAGATCCAGATTGCTTTTAAACAAACTTATAGGTATGAAATGTATAAGTATCTTGTTGTTTGTTGTTGTTGTACCTTGTTGTTTGTTTTGTTGTTGTTGTCAGTGTCTTGTATGTATCGGTATCTTGTTTGTAGACCAGTGTCTTGGTACAATTACATTGAAAAGTATAACTTGACTCTATTTGAAACTGATTTACAAGACTGTCAAGTCTATGTACTAACTTTTAACACATTATGCTGACAGCTGATCCATTCAATTCTCTATTTACGCTATCAATACAAAGGGGTTTTAATTTTATGGCCTGCCTAACATCCAACATTTTATTTTATTTAAATAGAAGCCACGCATAAAACAAATAGCTGGCAGTTTTTGAGCAAAAATCTTCCAACCCCTCTGAATAAGGTTTAAAATCCATCCAGACTGAAGAGTCGTATTTTTTTTTAGTAAATTGAATATATTTTATGACATTGTTTTTTTTTAATGTTTACAGGACAAAAGATGGGGGATCGACAGTGCAGATCGCATGATATTAAAGAAGTGCCTTGACAGTTTGCAGCATTGCATCAAAGTTAGCTCCTTGCAGAGCCTCATTGAGCGCCTAGAGTGCTTATCTAGGCAACTAGGGTTTGTAAACTTTGTCACTATTTCAACCAGCTTGGCCAGAAGGTGTTTGAATTTGCAGGTACGGCTTGGCAAAGAAAGTTTCAAGAAAATCTAAAATAATTTCTCAGTATTTTCACAATTGCCGACTCTCACTTTGGTCGAGTGTTCGCAAGCGCGACTGCTGAGTATGAGGTCCTGGGTTCCATACCCGGGTCGGGAAAAGTATCATTGGGTTTTCCCTTCAATCATTTCTCAGTAGCAGCCATGGAGTCTGGATTTGTGCCTGTTTGATGGCAATAAGTTCGCCCACTATTAATTACGTGGGACTTAAAACAGAACTGGTGAAATTTGGGTGAACTAATAGGTACACATCTGCGTAACCCTTCGGGGATTACAGGCGTGATGTTATGTATATAAACAATCTATATGTTTCAGGCTCAAGTTCGTAGTGGGAACATCAGGAGTGAATCTATTCATATCATCTGATATGTTTTATTTGGAAATATTAGTTGACTCATCATCAGGGTCGGTAAAAGACGTTAAAATTCATCATGAAGGAAAAGTAAGTTTGACGACTACCTGGCGACTATTCATCTTTTGGGTGGAAAAAAACAACAACACATACTCTATTTTTCTCTTTTATTAATTATCAGTATTTATATATCTATTTATTTAATAAAGTTATGTGAATTATTTACATGTTTTGAATCTTTTTTTTTTTATTCTGACAGATTGAACAACAAAGCTGTGAAGAACTGGTATCGTGTATATCTCGCGGGGATTTCGCTGATTTCACAGCACAGCTGGAAGGGTTAACCGCGGTTTATCAACTAGGCGCTGAAAAAAAAGTAACTTACGCCTCAATTCCTGTTACGGGGGAAGTCCGCAGGGTGTGTAGAGTCAGTACTGCCAGGGCAGTGGCGACTTGTTGTTCTGTTGACTTTTAAATCATGCAGAGCCTCTGTGCAAGACCAGCACTGCACAGGCAGCGTCGGTTCATGTTGCCGGTTTCGATTCTAATTCTGCCCAGAGACTCTGTGCTAAGTCAACACCGCCTTGGCTGTGCTGATTCGACGAACCTTACGGTCGGTGCTTTTGAATTTTTTAGTTATTTTTCATTTTTAATTTCCCTTATTTTCTTTTTTCGTATCCCTATTTCACATTCTTATATATTTTTTTCCTGTTTTATTTAACAGGTAAAATGTAAAGCATTTAGTGCTCTACAGAGCTTAGAAGAAGACTTATGTACAATGAGGCAATTGCAGAGTTTTATCAAAGATCCAAGCGCGCAAGTCCACAAGAGTCCTATTGGATTCTTGCAAAAGCGAAGAGGAGGTATGTGAACCTTTTGTAAATATTGATATATAATTGAAACAAGCAATTTCATTTTTCTTAATAAACAAAAAACCTATTTATTTTAGGTCACCCAATGCGTCTCACTTACTTCGTGTCTCCATACGAGCTGTTAGACAAAGACAAGGGGCTCAATCCACTGACGGTGGAGCTCCTAACACTAGGCAAACCTGCCGCAACCAGCGGTCTTGCTTCACTGGTCGTTCCTTCTCACACGCCCATTGGCCACTCCGCGACGGTTCTTCTAGAAGGTTCTACGCCTAATAAACTGCAGTTGTCACCTATCATATCGGGGGGTCAGAGGCCTGGGAAGGGGTAAGATTTTTACATTCCTTTGCATCAGAATAATTAAAATTTAATGTTTAATTCCTAAATAACACTGTAAATTTATTTTGATCGGCTTTATTAATTTTATCATATTCTTACCATTATTTATTAATCTCATTTTACTTATCGAGCGTATGGTACCTCTAAGCCCGCTTTCCACCGAAGCGGAGTGGATACGTGCGGGAATAACATTAGTCAAAATCCACATCCCGTCTCTCGCCTCTCCAGGTGGCCAACCATAGCGCGTTAAAGCAGTATTGTTTTAATTTTATTCCACAGTCGGAAAGAGATGGCGCTACACGCCCTCTATAGCTCCGTCTCTTTCCCACACTGGAATAGCATTAAAACTATACTGCTTTACTGGTATGGCCCTGCGATTGTTCGAACCTTGAACGTCCCTCCACTCTGCTTTGGAGCAGCCCCTTATGAATTCATGAATTATTTTTGACTGCCTGTCTGTATGTAGGAATGGGCCGATCTACGCTCAACTAGTGCCTCAGAACAGTGCGATGCTGCCCGCGTGCTTCACTCTCAAACTGTCACAGCCGACTCCGCTGTGCGCCGGGCTAGCCAAACTTATACATGCCACTACAGAGGTAAGTAGACCAAGCGGACCTTTTTAGACGGGTTTATCAACTTTTTTACTGTTTGTTGTTTGCAAACAGTAAAAAAGTTGCTGTGGGGCACAGCACAGTAGACAAACTTATTCTCGTTTTCGCTAACTTTGGGTTAGCGACACCTACAATTTTTTTCACTTTTGGATTTCACATCTCAGCGCCAAGCTGAATGTTGAAATCTAACAGAGTGCTGTTACACGCATTCGATAAGGTAACACTTAATAGAATTCCTAAGTGTTAGTGACGTAGGCAAACGAGCACCAGTCAAATAGAAGACGAGAGTTCTATCTTAGGGAAATTTTAGTGACATGTGGATTTGCTCATGTGTGTGGAATTGAACCTCATACGTGCCAACCGCAATAGTGTCACTTAAACTAAACTTTGTTTTCTTTTTTCTTCCGTTATTTGTTGTTTGTCTTTAAAAGGGGTGTCACCCAGTACCTGAGTTGTGAAGGTCAGATTGGTAGGACAGTCGCTCCGTGGAAAATACTGGTATTCAGCTGCATCTGGAGCGACTGATACTCAACCCGAGCATAGTTGGGAAAAGCTAAGCAAATAATCAGTGGCGTAGCTACCTTGGGTGGCTCCCGGTGCGGAAGTTGGTGGTGTCACCCAATTGAAAGTTAAAAGCAAAAAATGTATATGATACACGTCAATCAATTATTGCATCAATTATTTTGACTTCAAATATATTTTTAGGTGGAAGTGGCAAGCGACTGGGGCAATGCAAAGCCCATGTTGGGACTGGTTGCCCAGCAAGCATACAACAAGCTGACCCCAGGGAAAGTTATCGAGTTGAATCTCAGCAAAGGCTTGTTTGTGGTTTGTACCTGCTAAACCTTTTATTATTACGTGAAATGTTGTTTTCATTTCTGTCATTTGCAGCAGATTGTGGCAAATTGTGATGATAGAATACCACTAACTGTAAGGACAAGATAAGAACCAACAGGCTGTACCTTTGCAAATAATACTGTGTATTGAATTATGTGGAAAAACCGATGATTTGGGAATCCATTCCATTGCAATATAACACACATTCGCTCCAAATTTTACCCTATTTAAATTCACACACATTTTATTTAGTATTATTTTATTACATTAATTGGAAGTCATGGGGCCTTTGCCCATGACTTCCAATTAGTTTGTAGTAATCATTAGAGGCCTTTGCCCAGCAGTGGGATGACGCAGACTTTCAGTATTATTATCACATTTTGCCCTAAAGCTGTCCACGGCTAGCAAAGGCTTCCCTACACCCCTTCTTTCACTTCTCCGCAATTTCCTCTAACCATTTCCGTGTTTCCATGTCGTAGAATCTCCCAGAACAGACGCAGTGCTACTTCCTGTGCGAGACGCGCGGGCTGGACGGCTGCATGGTGACGAGCGTGCCCTTCACGCACCCGTCGCACGTGCCGCCGCTGCTGGCGTGTCTGCGGCAGCAGGCGCTCTTCAACGCACTCATCACCAGCTGCGTGCGCACGCAGGCCAAACAATGTACGTATGTATAGCGGGGCGAGGCTCGTTTGACGATTGAATTACATTGACAGGAGGGCGCTGTTTGTGAAATTGTCTGTGAGAATTGTGTTGAAAACAAGACGGCGGTTTTAGTACCGTGCAATGCAATACTTAACAGAAACCAGCGTGCAATATGTTGGGGTTATGTAGCCACTTCGCCGCCGCCGCAGGAATGGCCTGAACTATACAACGAAACAATACTAGCGATGTGTCGGCTGGCAACGTCGCGTGCCAGTAGTACTCGTAGTAGTAGTCTAGAGACGCCACTAGTAGACACTTGATATTTCGACTGTCGTCTTTGAGAAAAATACCTGAGTGACTCTTTCTAAACTTGCAATTGTCTTATTAACTCATGGACCAGTACTATTATATATTTTTAATACTTTAAAATTTTTCATTGTTTGTTTGACAGTCATAGAATTGGAGAACGTGTTAATGTTCGAGGTGAGCGCGCTTTCGTGGCAGCACATCTCGATCTCGCTGGAGCACCCGGGCGACGACAGCATGGCCACCGTGGAGCTCGAACTCAGCGACCCGGCCGCGCCTCGCGCCTCGCTCTACACGCTGCACAGTGCGCCCGCCGAGCACATCGACGAGTACATCACCAGGGTGCTGCAGAAGACGCACTCCATACCTATAACACTCAGGTGAGATACTAGTCCTCACACCGTGGAGCTGAGCTCAGCGACCCGGCCGCGCCTCGCGCCTCGCTCTACACGCTGCACAGTGCGCCCGCCGAGCACATCGACGAGTACATCACCAGGGTGCTGCAGAAGACGCACTCCATACCTATAACACTCAGGTGAGATACTAGTCCTCACACCGTGGAGCTGAGCTCAGCGACCCGGCCGCGCCTCGCGCCTCGCTCTACACGCTGCACAGTGCGCCCGCCGAGCACATCGACGAGTACATCACCAGGGTGCTGCAGAAGACGCACTCCATACCTATAACACTCAGGTGAGATACTAGTCCTCACACCGTGGAGCTGAGCTCAGCGACCCGGCCGCGCCTCGCGCCTCGCTCTACACGCTGCACAGTGCGCCCGCCGAGCACATCGACGAGTACATCACCAGGGTGCTGCAGAAGACGCACTCCATACCTATAACACTCAGGTGAGATACTAGTCCTCACACCGTGGAGCTGAGCTCAGCGACCCGGCCGCGCCTCGCGCCTCGCTCTACACGCTGCACAGTGCGCCCGCCGAGCACATCGACGAGTACATCACCAGGGTGCTGCAGAAGACGCACTCCATACCTATAACACTCAGGTGAGATACTAGTCCTCACACCGTGGAGCTGAGCTCAGCGACCCGGCCGCGCCTCGCGCCTCGCTCTACACGCTGCACAGTGCGCCCGCCGAGCACATCGACGAGTACATCACCAGGGTGCTGCAGAAGACGCACTCCATACCTATAACACTCAGGTGAGATACTAGTCCTCACACCGTGGAGCTGAGCTCAGCGACCCGGCCGCGCCTCGCGCCTCGCTCTACACGCTGCACAGTGCGCCCGCCGAGCACATCGACGAGTACATCACCAGGGTGCTGCAGAAGACGCACTCCATACCTATAACACTCAGGTGAGATACTAGTCCTCACACCGTGGAGCTGAGCTCAGCGACCCGGCCGCAACTCGCGCCTCGCTCTACACGCTGCACAGTGCGCCCGCCGAGCACATCGACGAGTACATCACCAGGGTGCTGCAGAAGACGCACTCCATACCTATAACACTCAGGTGAGATACTAGTCCTCACACCGTGGAGCTGAGCTCAGCGACCCGGCCGCGCCTCGCGCCTCGCTCTACACGCTGCACAGTGCGCCCGCCGAGCACATCGACGAGTACATCACCAGGGTGCTGCAGAAGACGCACTCCATACCTATAACACTCAGGTGAGATACTCGTCCTCACACCGTGGAGCTGAGCCTAGCGACCCGGCCGCGCCTCGCGCCTCGCTCTACACGCTGCACAGTGCGCCCGCCGAGCACATCGACGAGTACATCACCAGGGTGCTGCAGAAGACGCACTCCATACCTATAACACTCAGGTGAGATACTAGTCCTCACACCGTGGAGCTGAGCTCAGCGACCCGGCCGCTTGTGGCTCTGAGTCCGGAGGACGATGCTGTCAAAAACAAAATTAGGAAACATGCATGTTCCAGAATAAAAATGAACCGTAATTTAAAGATTTATATAATAAATCATAGTGCTTGGAAAGATAATAAATTATTTGTATTTGTTTGGGAGCATTATAGGCTACATGATTATGTAGTATCAATGTTCACTAATATGTAAATAAATGAATCTGTTCTCCGTAGGTCCCTCATAAAGATCTGGGAGCGTGAAGCAGCCAGCAAGCAGTTAAATGGCGGGTACTCGGCTTTGGAGCCAAATTTTAGCTGCGGACTGGGAGGCCTCGACCCGGGCGGCGACCACGTGAAGCACGAGCCGGGCTCCATGCACTCGCGCGCCCTCTACCCCTCCAGCGTCAACCACCCTCACCAGGGCGGTGAGTACTCAAGTCACTGAATAACGAGGGCGTTAATTGCGACTTGTAAGTCATTACGTAAGGTCTAAATTGAAACTTTTAACGCTTACTCGTACAATGCAACAACTATACAAAACGAGCTCCAAGCTCCGGTTAGAGCTTCCAGCTTCCAGAATGCGGACGGATTCCCGCATTCTATATTTAAAAATAAATTATAGTTGCTCATATTTGTCCACAGGGTCCTACCTCTCGGAGCAGCAACATCACCTGTCTGTAATGTGCCAGGACTCCACAAATGACACCAAACCACAAATCGAAGAACGTAAATCCAAAAAAAGAAAATCCGACGATCTCTGGCCCACTCAGAAGAAAGGCAAACCATCGGGCATCGCCGAGATGATGAACTCTGATAGCGAGAGTGACAATTCAGATGAATATGTCAACGAAGATGAGAATACTGTCAATAGTAACTCGACGAATGATGACATGGAGGGGCGGGAGTCCTCGGTGTCGCAGAATGAGTTCACGTCGGACTTGGAGCTGTCCGCCATGGACGCGACGGACGCGCTCGGCCTGCCGGACAACAGAACGTCCTCCGACATGGACAACTCTAACGATGGAGACGTTGACGACATTATCCGGTGCGTACCTACTACTCTTTCGCCTTACAACAAAGCTCTCACCAGATTAATGTTACTCATTAATTTATTCTTTACAGGAATTCTTTTCACAAGTCTGATCACAAAAGGCAAAAACTTAAAAGCAAAGATTCCGAATTACGCACAAATAGAAGCGCGTCCTCCCTACTGTTGGACTTAACCGAAGGGAAGTCTTATATGCCGTCTTCGGTAAGCATAACTCCTATAGGTAGCGCACCGACCACACCCAACGCAGGCTCCGGCTCCAGTATAACGTCTATGTTATGCCTGGACAGGCGGCCGGGCATTGAGATCATCCCCATCACTGCGGCCCCACCCGCTGCTCTGCCCAGCTCCATAACAATCACACCGATAACATCATCACAAATGAAAACGCTTGACGATCGTATCAGATCCGAGAAGAAGTCGAGCAGGTCGGGGGAGGAGCGCAGCAAAGAAAAGAAGAAAAAGCGCAGGAGAGACGACTCCATGGGCCCGCCGGAGAAAGTGCCGCCCAAACAGGACCCGCTCACTAAACCCGTGTCGGTTAGCATCAAGCCCACTGACGGCTCCCCTTTACGTGCGACTTCCCCAAACTCTCTTATTCGAAAATTTAGTCCAAGCCCAACGCATGGCAGATCAGTTTCGATAACTAAATCGCCGAGCCCTAGCACTGTGAAGGGTTTGGGAAAGCCGTCTGGGACATCTAGTCACCACAGCAGCCCGAGACATTCTCCAGTTCCAAATAGCCCTAAACATTTAACTGGTTACTCGAGTCCAAAAAACCACAGCGTCTCGTCCCCTAAGCACAGTTCTTCGGGGTCGGGAAAGCCAAGCATGTCAGCACTCAAATCTGCGACCAGCGGGTCGCCTTCAGGGAAGTCTGGTACAACAGGGTATGACCTTACAAAAAAGATATCCAAAGACAGTTACGGCTCTAGCTCGGTGACATCGAGGGATAAAGAAAAGAAACATTCCGGTTTATCATTTTCTAGTTCCGATAGAAGTAGCCCTAAATTAAAAAACCCAATCAAATTGAAACAGTTAGAAATTACCCCCGTGTCCTGTGATAGTCCCGTAACGGAACCTCTAATATCTCCCCCTAACATTGAAATAAATAAATCAAATGCTCCGAGCCAGGCTCGCAATAGGAAAGGTTCCCTCAGTGCTGTCATAGATAAGCTCAAGTCTGCCCAGCACTGTGGAACCGATTCCGAAATAAGTGCAAAATCTAGTAGCTCTTCCAGTAGTGCCAAGTTTTCAGATCCCAAAACAAGTATGCCTGGCAGTGGAAAAATTAATGATAGCAAAAATCAAGAGTATATGGTGAAGCCGAGCTCCGACGGTATGAAGATAACAATCAACAAAACTAGAACGAAAGATTCTTCGAGCAGTAGCTCTAAATTAAACTACAGTAGTTCTAGTTCCAAATCATCTTCGCCCCAACTCACTCCTCCAAGTCAGGGCTCTCCCAAAACTCACACAGGTTTAAAGCCAGGGGTAATAAGCGGACCCGCTTCTAAAAAAACTCAAGCAATGCAATCTTCCAAATCTGGTAGCGTCACTTCCGGATCAACACCACCTAAAGCTAACATGAGCCCGTCGGATTCCTCCGGATCTGGCAACTCCAACATGCCTAAAGTGCCTTATTCAAAATCGTCGACCACAAATAGTACAGGTATCAACTTATCAAAGTCGGGTTCTAAATCTAGTTCTGGTTCCCCTAAAAGCAGCAGCACAGACCTCGCTAAAATAATCAGAGACAGGGAACGAGAGAAAGCCAGAACTAAACTTATGACTAATTCAGAAAAATCTATATTCTCTTCAAAATCTGAACGCCATTCTAGCCCTAGCGGCTCGAGAGACGAAATAGACGGAGATAGGTTTAAAAGCTCCAAAGAATCGAATTTTCTCGTAGAAGGCTTGATAAAGCCTCTCGATACTAGCAAGTTTCAAATCCCAAAATTGAAAAATCAAAACACTCCAGATAAAAACAGTCCTGCTGCGCAGTATGATCAGCGATCTTTAGTTAACGATTTCGCTCGCTCACTAGAACAAAGCAAATATCAGTTTCCGCACTTCGACAATGCAGGTGCCAGAACGGCCGATACCCTTCAAAAGTCAGCGTATCCTCTAAACGTACCGAAACCACTACTCAATATGGGCAGCATGAGCCCCAAGACAATACCACCCGGCAAGAATGACCAGTCTGACCGGCCCCTAGAATTTTCAAAAGCTATGGCTGACAGTATACCAAAAGGGGGAAGCCCATTGAGAAATAAAGACGATTCCAAAGACGGCTATCCGGCGTCATTTCCTATCCTGCCCCTAGATTTCAAAACTGAAATGGCGAAGGGGTTTGCCGCTCCCAAGGGCAGTTCGGAAGACAGAAAAGGCGCCGACTCGTGCATGAAGCCCCCGGCGAGCGGCGCCGTGGCGCGCAGTGGGGCCACGACGCCGCAGGAGGCCGCGGAGATGCTGCTGGACTTCTCGTCGTCGTCAGGCAGCAAGGTGTCGGGTATGGTGGCCGTGCGCCCCGTGTACCCGTCGTCGCCAGCGCTGGCGCTGCAGCTGGCCAAGAGCCCCGCCCCCTCGCCGCTGGTGGCGCCCTCGCCGCACTCTAACTCGCCCTGCATCACCGACGACGAGCTCATGGACGAGGCGCTCGTGGGTCCCGGCAAATGAGTGCCAGCGTACCCGCCCGCCCTGTGCGAGACCGCGTACGAACGATATCTTGAACTTTCCTCATATTATATTGTTTGAAATATAACTTACTCATTTATGATTCCTTGTGTAATTTTATCGTTGGATATTTATTTATCAAGTAATTTATTCGTAATTTTCTCTCTATGTAAATTAGTTACTGAATCTTACTTTTAATCACGTCGTATATTTTTCGATGTATAAGAAAGTATTATGTGATTCAAGTATATTTTAGTAATCGAATAACATATTTGTGTCATACTTTTACATGTATAAAGTGAAAAGACGATTCATAAAATAAGTCCATGTATTGTTGTTAAAGGAGGATCCACTTAACGCAACTGCCATGAGTAAAATACAATTTAGTGTACAATGATTTTCCTAATTTAAGTGATGCAGTTATAATAATGCAACAATTAACAATCAATGTAAATAGATAAATTAATATAATGAAATTGAAATAGTTTTGTTGGTAAGGCCAATGTGCTTATAGATTTTGTAGAAATAAATGAAAATCAATTACTATTTACGCGCATTTTGTTTTATTTTGGAAACACATCACTAAACACTACATTAAAATTAAATTAGAATAAGTTAAATAAATTAAATATGAGATATTATATAAATTAATAAAATCTTAGAGAGCTAGGACGATAAAATCTGTAGTAGGGATTATAGAAGGGAAGTCTCCTGTACGGTGCATACGGATAACTCTGGAACTTTCGGCGAATGGCAAAGCGACGTCGCGGCGGTTGTCTGTGCCTCTTTCTCAAAAACGGAGGTGGTGCAAACCCTGCAGCAGTTTCCATTATTTCATCTTGAATCCTTTCCGCTAGTATATTATTAACTAGTTGGTCACCCGGATAAAGATAGTCGTCATCGTCAATTTTGATTTCATTCTGTTCGTCGGTGATAACTTCTTCTAAAGGAGTGACACTTTCTTCAATCACTATATCGACTTCTCCGTCGCCATATTTCGTGGTGTCTCCTATATTATCAGGTTCCGGCACAAATTCTTCACTTATTACTTCCACTTTAATTGGATCCGGATCACTTTTGTTTAATGTTTCGTCTTCTACTTCTAGCTTCACTTCTATCTCACTTGGATCTGACGAAGGTGGTTCCTTATCATTACTCAAGTTTTCTGGTTTTGAAACAGGATTTGCAAGCCCACTGACAATCCCCACTAATAATAATATTATATGCACCTTCATTTTTTCTGAAAGAACAGTTCAAAGTTTTTAGGTAGGTACTTGATAACGCGACGAACACAAGCTTCAATGTGATTTTTTTTCCAGTAAGCTAGTCTTATATTATAGAAGATCGAGGTCAAAGAAAGGTGTGTGGCAACACAAATTTCATTTGTAAATAAATTGCTCAAATACCGGAAATTCCAAAAAAATATCTAAACAAATGAAAACAATAGCGTTTATTGTCTTTAGTTGGGGTCCACCTGATTGTTAGCCCACTAGCCCACAATACTTGCTTAAAATAGATTTTCGGTCTATAGGCACAGAACTGAACTGCAGTGCTAAGCGCCCTCACCAATGAGGTAATAAGCATTCTAAAAGTTAAATTAGAAATCTACTCACTTAGTAATATCTATGCGAGCATGGAAGTCGCGATGGTGGATTCATTCGTCGACCCTGATAATTCCTCCTCTGCGCATTTGCTTTCTCACTGCGCTCTCGAAGCTTTCTCATTGCAAAGCGTGGTAGAAATGGATTCTGGGACTCTGCGCCTTCCATCATCTCGCCGTCATTTTCTCTTGACGTTACACTCTTCGATTCCTCAAGAGGTTTCGAGTTAACGAACATAAAGAGTGCAAATAACATTAAACACAGTAGCTTGAAACTGAACATGATAGTATATTACGTTTATAAAAGTTGTTAAATGTTGTAGCAGAAGCAACGGTGGCTAATCCCTTTGTATCCGCTTTCGAGAGAATGCTCATCTTTTATAGGGACGATAATTACCGACAGATGACACACATCTGGTGCATCTGTTTACCCTATGGTCGAATTTGAGGAAATGTAACGGGTCATACGGTCGCTTCCAATTAACACGTCCTCGACTCACATTCATAGGCCGGTGGTGCATGACCGTAAGACCTACATTGTTGTAACGGATACTGAAGAATCACTGATTCAACTAGTTTTCCCTAATATTGACGTAATAGTGTTTTTATTTAAGTACTTTGAGTTCAAACAAATTTAAAATACTGTGTCATGTTTCCAAAATATCCATAACAATCGTCTGTCATTATTTTGAGTAACAGTATCGATTACAGTTGTGTATAAACATAACATTGTATTTTTAATTGAAGACCAATCAGCGCCTTAAACAATATTAAAAAGGTTAATACCTACTGACATTCAGTATTATTACAATGAAAATACTTACCTGTTATAACGATAATTATTTACAAAATATGGATAGTACACAAGAAGTCAACACAAGTATTTCCTACGTCAATATAGCAGGAGCGGGTACTGGTTCTAAAAAACAAACAAATAAATAAATAGAAAACAAACGTGTTTTAATCCGCAGTTGCATAGGCCTGCGTAAACAGTACCATTAGATGCAATACGTACATATTTACTTCGTAGTTGCACCTGGTATCTACATATCTACTTACATAAATATAAGTTCCGGTCTCTAATATGTCATTAACGTATGATTATCACTACTACAGATTTCTAGGATTTACAAACACTGTGGCTGTATTAATTATGTATTTATTATACAATTTAACAAACCGCCTAGAGATTCAGTCTGCATTAGGATGTCGACTGATTGATTACCAGAGGCCGGAATTAGGTAGTGTTATTTTTTAACTTGCATCGAAATGTTGCTTATGCGCATTGGCATTTTGCTTTGCTTTGCTTTGCAATTACGGACATCCGATGTCAGATGGTTTAAATTGTGTAAAAGTAAATAACTTTTTTATTTAATAAATAACGGGATTTTTCTGCTCTTTAAAATTAATCTTGGGATTTGAGGCATATCTACTTTGTTCTTTCGCTGTATGAAATCAGTGTAAATACTTAAATAACTCCACCTAATTCCAACCTCTGTTGATTACACAACGACATTAGGCTGAGAAAACTGACACAAGTTAGTATTAGTTATTACCGTTGGAAATAGAAAATGCATGACTATATAAGGACTTTCTAGTCACTCGTTTATTTGGTACCTACTAATTAGCTGCATTAAGTATACAGTCTGCTACGAGATTCGTAGTACGTCTCTACGCGACTACGAGATGGTGCCTCCTCCCTAGAAGATGTACCACCAGATGAATGGTGGCATAATTAACCATTATGAGAATGGCAGGTGCCTACAACGTAAATCATGCATGTATGATCACTATAATTATATTAAATCGAACGCACTATGAATTCGAACACGCGTTGGTTTACATATCAGTCACTGTCAAGGTGTCTGAGTCACGAGGTCATCATGATGCTGCTGTTGTATAAATAACTATAAAACAACCCATCAAGTACTGAACCTAAACAAACATGGAGTTCTTGAAATTTTAAAATAATCACGATAAAACGGTTTACAACACTTCACAATAAATAATTTAAATTTAATTGCTTTAAGTGTCTAGGTAGGTACATCTTGGAAAATGTTGCGTATTTATGTATAAATATAGTACAATGACTAGGTATTTATAATCTGACTGAATCCAGGAAAACCAACAACAGGAAAATATAAATACTTAAACAAGGCCCTAAAAAGCAAAGTTATTTCAAACCACAAAACATAAGTATAGATGATGTAATTATCCTTTGTTTTTTCTACTCATCAAATCAATTAGTTTTTTGCATCATATTTTTGTCCATCGCTTTATCTTATCTCTCCAACAGTTCATTGACGACATCGTCAATTCGTCACGTTACGTGGCACTTTTCTTATGGCAAGACTAGCTGTTGCCCGCGACCTTCGTCCGCATGAAATTATAATATTTCATGTTTTTTTTTTAAGAACTTCATCGTTTTTTTTTCTTAAATTAAAGCCTAAGCTACCTTTTACCATCAGCTATCTGCCAGTAAAAGTCCTGTCAAAATCGGACCACACGTTTCGAAGACTAGCCGACGAATCAGACAGACGGACAAAAAATAAAAATAAATGTTTTATTGTTATAAAGTACCGTATACATATACTTTCATTTATGCATTCAGTAAAAAGTATGTTTTTCATTACAAACAGACACTTCAATTTTATTTGTATTAGTAGATGTATACTTAGATGGTTTATCATAACTGAAGCGTAACATGTCAGCCAAATCAAAAATAATCATTGTATGTCAATAAATACTACATTCGGTAGCAGAGTATATAGGAAATCATCATCGAATATTGCATCAGAATTGTACAATCATTGGCACAGAAAGATACCAAATCAAACATATTGTAGAGACCTCCTCCTGAAGCAAGTGATAGCGGTTACCTTGCTGGGTGTAAGGTGTAATTAAATATAAACAACTAGCTGTCCGGCGCAACTTCGTTTGCGTCATATTTTCCCCGTTTTCGCAACATTTTTCATTGCTGCTCCACTCCTATTGGTCGTAGCCTTCCTCGATAAATGGGCTATCTAACAATGAAAGAATTTTTCAAATCGGACCAGTAGTTTCGGAGCCTATTTAATGCAAACAAACAATCAAATCTTTCCTGTTTATAATATTAGTTTAGATTTAGACAACCTGAAACTAGTTTTTAGAATAGATGGCTGGGTCTTGTTTAGCCAGACGACAGCTATAGCCTTCATATGACATACATTTATATTGAAGAGACCGGATAATGATGAAATTCAATGTGATCAGTGTGGGATGTGAGAAACACATCTCCCGTCGTTTTCTTTTTTCAACGATTAAAGTTTTCATTTCAAATCCTGGTCCTGCTTGCATTTTACATACATATATCCTTTTCATGACATATTCATGTACCCATATTTGTATGTTGTTTTTATGAATTGTATCCCGTGTCAACACCTCCACATTCCACGTGAGAGTCGCAGCATCTTGTTTTGCATGCATGATTCAATTGAGGTATACACACGTGCTCTTAATTCGGTCACGAGGCGTCTAAGGCAGGTACGTAGAAAAAAGAACTGGATTTTAAGGATTGTAGTGATGCAAAAACGATTACGACCGCATCGCCCAAATACCTACCTGCTATTCTCATTAATTAGTCACTTCTACGAAGCATTACTGCGGTTGTGCATTTTTTTGGGCCTTGATTAATCTCTTAGGTACTTACCAGTCCTTCTCCTGATGACCATTAACAGACATTGCACTCATATAACCATTCTCATTCATTGAAAATCATTCATCATGATCATTGAACTCAATCATGCGAAGGATTGTGATTTAAACGATACATAATTCAATAGCCAATCCACTTTATGCAAACTTTATGTACCCTGCCGCAGTTTTAAGCTTCCGTTGGTCTACTTTCAGACTGCTACCAACACAGTAATTTCTGTCATACAAGTAATATGATATAGTTACACACCTAGGCGCATGAATTGCATACATATTGCGAATAACTGACAGAGATGACGTCAAGCTGGCGACTCTCCACGGAGCCTAGCCTTAATTCATTCAGAATCAGAATTGAATTGTAACGGTGGCTGAAAAATATTAAAAACAACGTGACTGCGCGCTGAAAAATGAATGACTGGCTGCTGTTTTAATGAGAAGTGGTTGTATGAATAACAGAAACTGATTTGGTACGTTATGTATCCACATAGGTCACAGAACTCGT
This sequence comes from Cerastis rubricosa, assembly GCA_949152445.1. Classification (NCBI taxonomy): domain Eukaryota; kingdom Metazoa; phylum Arthropoda; class Insecta; order Lepidoptera; family Noctuidae; genus Cerastis; species Cerastis rubricosa. The sequence goes on along the minus strand of OX424540.1, from coordinate 12,715,253 downwards.
CAGGTTGACTGACGGCTATGCGGAAATAAATGTTTAGGAAAGTTACTTGTTTATCTAATGGTAGAACAAAGGTGTCCTTGTAAAAAGTCAGTATATAAAAAAAACATGAGTGCAATTCACACGTGGTAGAAGTTTAACCTTCAAAAATGTTGGCTTCAAGATAATGGTTTGCTCCCTAGGTACGGCTAGACCGGATACGTTCCAGTGAGCGAATATAGGCAAAAACAACAATCGAGACTTAGGTTACTTCCTCAGTAATTGTAATTTGGCAGAACTGAGAGAGAGCATCACAAAAAGATCCCTGAAAACAATCAACATCGTCCCTATCCCCATAAAAAGACGTGTAATGTTATAAACTAAAACAAAATGCTCGTTTGCTGGAAGCTTGCGCATAGCATTTTATTGAAATTAATTTATTCTCTTACCAAATCTCATGTTGTTACTTCGTCAAGGTCTGCCCGAATAAATTCTGCTTAAACTATTTGAGGATGGGCAATATCTCTCTCATGTCGTTTTATAGTCATATACGTCTCAGAAAGTTCCTTGTCCCTTGTCGGGGTTTTATTACCCAAATCAACGACACAATAGCATATAGTATACAACTGGTTTACAATTAATTTGAGGTCACACATGAACACATCATGACATAAACTAGAGAATTTTAAAAAAAGTACCAAAGCGAACCGAATGGGATAGCAATGCAGCACTCGTAGCATGACTGCCTTAGAAACGGGCTATGTCGGCGGAAGAATCGACAAACTGACACATTGTCATTGTCTATCAGACAGTATGTCGATTCTTCCGTAGACAAAACTCGTTTCTACAGTGGTCATGCTACGCATGCAGCTCTAGGTAGAGACAGAAAGATAAAAAATATCCGTCGTGTTCCTCTAACTTGCACCAGTCAAAGGTAAGTTATTTTATTAATAGGAGACAAGACAAATTCCTCGCAGTCATTTTACATTCTCAACAGTCAGAACACAGAGCCTGGATCTGCACCCTGTTGATGGCAATTTAATAGAGTTGCTCTCAGCGTGTAATAAACGATATGGGTGCATTTATGTACTATATAGCCTCTGCGTAACCCTCCAGGGATTACAGGCGTGATGTTTTGGTACGTTCAGTCATGAGTGACATCATGACATCTGCCGGTACGATGCGGAACTTAAAAGAGGCTATTTGGAATATCTGTGTCACGTATTCACGAACAGACCGACGACGCACACTGAAACTTCTGCTTCAGGCTTTCAAGATGGCGCTGACCACATTATCCGAAACATGGCGGAAATGTGAAGGTAGTCCTGAAAATTGTTACCTTTCGAAACATCTTGTACATAAGTCCCTATTTGTTTACTAAGTAAGTTGTAAGTATTTCTTTATTGTTTGGTATTAGTTATGATTTGAAAACTTATCTAAATGAGATATCCAGGTAGGTTTAATACTCTGCATAAAATTACTGTATTTAATTTTGTTGCAAGTTGCAGATGCCCTCTATAGTTTGTGAAAATCTACAAATAGGTACAATAAGCTATTTTCTAATCATTCATAAAACTTTTTCGACTTAACCTTAACCGCTTCTTACGCACAACCACAGCAATTAAGTATGTAAGTACTATTACACGTGGCGAATAGGGATGCGAGGAAGAATAGGGATAAAACTTTGACTGGGAAGCTATTGAGTAGTTTTAGGCTACCAATAATATTTAAATAACGTGAAAATGCCTTTTAAAGTTTTGTCCCTATTCTCCCTCGCATCCCTATTCACCACGTTTTACGGCACCTGATCGCTCGATAAATAATTGCGTTCAACCAGTGGGGGTAATCAAAGCTCTGTGATCAATTCCTAGTGCCTGCCTATTTACTGCAGCTATTGGATAATCTAAATAAACAAGCGAATCTCAAGTGTCGTGGTCGTTATCAGTTATCAGTGTTATCTGCTGCGAATGCGTGTTTACTCCCGATTATCTGATGTTCGGCGCTCGGTTCCCATACCCGGCACATTTGAGCTTACGAGCACGTTGTACGTGCGGCATGTGTTCAAGGTTCCCGAAGTTCATTAATATTGACGCAAGTGGATGGCGGTGAGCCGGCTCGTGGTGCGCTCGGCACTCGAGGCACCGAGCAATCCGGAGCGACCACGAAGCACGTCGCACGAAGCCCGATCACTTCAGTCGGTCGGCGCTTCGCCCGCTATTAGTCGTCCGTCGTCGCGGCCACTCCGCCTCCGCAACTCAACCTACACACGCACTATCGATCGCTTCATTCACAATGTTTTGAAGTTTTCGCACGAGACCACAAAACAAACCGGCCTTTTTGGTGCTATACTCTAAACGTAAATCCAATATGTTTTTTACGAGACACTGACTATTTTTTTATTACTAGCATATTAAATACTAAGTGAACACCTCAAGAACATTTTTTGAACAGTATTATTTTTTAAGAGTTTTGTTGTAAGTGAATATAATAAATCCAACATGAAGGATAAGAAAAAAAGGTAAGTTCAACATCTACTTTTCAGTCCACAACATTATTTCACAATATCAAGCTTATTTCAATCCCAAATACTTTGGATACCTACAGCGTGTTTCGATGTGAAAATTTAATACTGTACAGACAGAGTTTAATTCATGAATTTGGTATTATTAACCAAAATTTTCATTGATTTAACCAACTTTGAAAAGAGAATGAAACGGTCGTATCCGAGTGCGTTTGAAACAATTTCATAGCTGTCACTGATGTCGTTGTTTTGGCTCTTTCTTATTTGAAATGCAAATGTTAATCAACGCGTTGATTAGATTCATTCGTTGAATAGGTTTGTACGTTCCATCCTTATTCGGATGTATAAATAAAAAGTAAGTACCTAGGACAGGTATTTATGTAGGTATACTAGGTATACTTAGCCACTCCTCTTATTAGTATCTCTACCTTAGCAAAAGTTTCGTCATCTAATAGGACAATAGGAAATTAACTTATGTGGTAAACGTTTTAACTTTCGTGATCACTTAAGATTCAGACCTTCAATTTAAAGCAAAAATTATATGCTTGGAGCCTAAAGAATTGACATCTGACATTCTCCGGCGTGAATGTCAGAAGGAAGGATACATCTTTAATAATAAGGCACAATCAAAATACCACTAGCTTATGTCCGCGAATTGGCCCGCAAAGATTTTGATAGGCCCACGGGATCTAACTACCTACTGGGACAATAAAATTATTCTATGTGTTGCTCCAGGTTATAAACTATCTGTGTGCCAAAATTGATCCAAATCCTTTCAGAAGTTTTTGCTTGAAAGAGTAATAAGAAACATGCATCCATCCTCAGAAACTCTCGCATCTGTAATAATTAGTACTTGATGAGGGTGCTTAGGTACCGACAGGCCATCAGTTTATAGTAATAGGTGCCCGTAATAACATGCACGACCAGCACGACTCATTTATTCTACAAGGCTTGTCTTAACCATAAATACTAGAGCAGCAAAAACGTTAGAAATCGTAAAGATGGCGCTAAGTTTGCTGAGTCATTCTTGTGTTTACGTCTGTAAATATGTAAAAACTTTCTTTTCGTATTAAAAATGTATGATCGTAAGTAATATTATGTAGTCTGTCTCCGGGCAGTGTAAACGTTCGGTCTTCAATGAGTATCGCAAACAATAGCTAGTTGACTCCTCGTTGACTTCATAAACGCATCAGTGATCGAAACTTGGCCTTATTGTTTGTCCTTAGTTTTTAATAGTTCGTTTCAAATGACTTTATTCTAGACTTGTTTTTTGCTTACTGAGGAGGACCTAGTTTCAGAATGAACTAAGTATTAGCGGCATTCATAGCATGCTCTGAATTTGCTTGGATAGCTGTGGGTTCTAAAATATTCATTGTAAACAATAAAATCACCTTGATATGGGAACACTAAATACCAAGAAATTCAAGTTTCTGGTATTTGGCCCGTCTTATTCAAAGAAGTCACCTGTCTTCAAAGACGGTCAAACAGGTAGAAATTACGAGTTTCTCTACCACATCTGTACATAAATATCCCGACAAAAAAATCCAGACAAAAAAAACGAAATATGCAACGTGTTAATAATAAGGGAAAGATGACATGTGGGATGTTGACTCAGCGATCATTGTGCCGATAGTCGTATCACCCAATGGCCTAATTGCCAAGAGCCTCGACCAATATCTGATGAGGCTCTCGTTAGGCAGCTGGATCAAGGGCTTGATTCAGAAAGCGGTACTCCTGGACACGGGTCGTATCGTTAGGAGGTTTCTTTCTCTGGAGCCCTGACCGCCGGTACAATTTTTTATATTTTTAAATGTTTTTTATTTTTTATTATCTATAAGGAATATTTAAAAATATAACAAATTTGTACATATAAACGAATAAAGGGAAAGATAATTTAAACCAAGGTTTAAACTAAACAGATAACTGCGTAACATTCTGATGAATTCTTTCTCAAAAAAATAAAAAATTAACTGTATTGTATTGTATTGTATCAGAGAATCAGTCGAGGATAAAAAGTAGCGACGAACTGCCCAGTGCTATCTCACGAAGATGCGAAAACTAAACCGGTTTATAACGTGTCTTTAAAAGACGAGTAAAAGAAACAGGAAGCCTTCGTAAGTATACATAAATAAAAACTATCTAGACATAATATACAGTGACTTAATCTTTTAGAATAAATGGATCCAACGTTGATCGTAAATCAGCTGCTAGGGTTCTAGGTATCTAATGTCGTTGTCAGCTAAACCTTTGCTATGGATGACTTGGAAGAACTAAGACTTCAGGTTTAGCAGAGCATAAGAAAACATTTTTGGCTCCAAAAGGTCCGATTTATCCAATTCACGAAAATAATATAAGTTTGGTAAAGTTTCCCGATATGAAATAAATTCATGATAATATTATTCATAAGCATTCAAAAATGTCAACCTTGAATGTTACAATGAATCGATCTAGAGCTCGAATTGTTGCAAAAGTAAAATACAAACCGAAATAAACTAGATTTTCACTTCATCATCATCGCTTTTCGGACTGAAAGTAGCTAATTCAGAAATAAAAGAAATTGTGGATAGGTACCTACCTAACATCAGAAAATCCCCCATGCCTACCTCAGTGTGGAAAAAAAAGACATCGTAAATGTTGGCGCCGCATTGACCTAAAATCTCATAGCTTGCCTAGTTTTTCGTCCTCGTTCTACGTCGTATACCGAAAGCATTAAACAAACATGGGACAGGAAAATAAATAATTAATAGGGCCATAAAAGAACCTTTTGTCACAAATCTCCATATTATTCATTAGGGATTCGATTTTCATAATTAGAGCAAATATTTTATGGTTATTTTTCTGAATCTAATTCATTTACAAAAGAGAGCAGAAATACGCGCAGTTATTATACGTACGAGAAGTTATTGATATAACAAATACCTCTGAAAGAATCTTTTCATAATAGAAAATGCATTAAGACGCTAAAATAAATCAACAATTTCTCTACATGTTGTCGTGTGCGATCATTTAAAATATATGGAGCAGCTGATTTCTTTTTCGCGGTTGGCTAAACCAATCCTGAAATCCTGTCCTGAAGCTGGTGTTCCTTTAATTAGGATCGAAAGACTCCTGCACACGTAGCATGACCACTGTAGAAACGAGTTTTATCTACGGAAGAATCGACATAATGACAGATAGACAATGACAATGTGTCAGTTTGTCGATTCTTCCGTCGATATAGCCCATTTCTAGGGCTGTCATGCTACGCGTGCTGAGTTAGACCCGCCCGTTATAACCTTTATAACCAAAACATCTCTAACAGCCACTTGCCAAAAGTGCAACAATGTAGACACATGTAATATGGAGCTGATTAAAAACCGACGTCTATCGCCTAAGATGGACCACTGGCATACCCAAAGCTGAATGCTTACAGGTTTTAATCTCTATAAACCATTGATGAGTGATGCTGATGACCATGTTACCTAGTTAGAAACAGTCGAGGACCTATTTATATTATACACAGACAAACAAAGCTGTTTTATTTCAAGGTTTTATAACAAAGACAATTTTATACTACATTTTTCGTTAGCATATTAAATAAAAGACAAAAAAAACCTCATTTTGTCCACATGTTTCGCAATTAGATTTAATAACGTCAAAAACTTGTGTGGAGTATGAAGATACTTCATCTCAAAGAGACGGGAAAATATTTTTGCCTTGTCATGTTCCCGAAAAAGACAAATCTGATACCTATGTAAAAACGTGTTGCAATACTCGATAAACTGACGTCACTACAAGTTAATAAAGCAGATAAACAGACACAAACGACACATGTGAATTTTAATTAAATACTAAATGAACTAACTGAAAAATATTTTGTATTATAGTAGTTAGCTATCGAATATTAACGTTTTCTTACAACTACCGGCTTTCCGGGTATATAACCGAACATAATCTGCCTAGCCTTTTCCCAAACTATCTTGGGGTCGGCTTCCAGTCTAACAGGATGCAGCTGAGTACCAGTATTTGTATTTTCGGATATATAACCGAACACGAGCAAGATGAGGACAAATCACAAAACGTCGATCATCATCATCATCATTTCAGCCCAAAAGACGTCCACTGCTGGACATAGGCCTCCCCCAAGTGTCGCCACATTGGCATTTTGGGGGGGTTTTGCCATAATCGTCACGCTTGGCAGGCGGGTTGGCGATCGCAGTATGGTTGTTACAAAAGCACAGAGAACGCTGCTGCCCATTCTCGGGCAAGTCCCTTAGTCGCCTCTTACGACACCCACGGGAAGATATGGGATGGTGCTATTCTTTACGTCCGACACCATACAGAGCAAACGAAAACATAGATAAAAATATTATAAATAAGGCATACAAATAAAGAATATATCTCATTACCGACACAATAGATCATAGTCACCAATGACGGCACCACTAAACTGTTATTGTAAATGTGTCGTATTACGTAATCAGCTCGTTGACCGACAGATTGGTTTAAAGGTATTCAAATGAAACCAGAATTCAACAATGAACAGTTGCAAAACCTAAACACATATGTTACCAAACAACTCATACAAAACTTAATGAGAAAATTTTATAGCAAGCGCAGCGCTGCCTGTTCGTTCACGATTACGAGTTCATCACGTTTTCCACTTCAGTAGCTATGAAACAAATAATGAAGTAAACTGCTTTATACAAACACTCTACATTATTGATTTTTCAACACAAATGGAGAACCAACCAATAACGTACGGCTGAAGAATTCATCATGACCTCTACCTCAAGTTAGGTTTCATAAAACTTGCATAGAGTAAAAAATCAATGAATCATTTCACTTCACAAACAATCAGGTACCTACCAATGATAATAAATAAAGCAAGTGCTTCAAATTGGCCGTTATCTTAACAAAATGTGAGACAATGTCATTCGTATCAAGTGGGTATTTTACATCTGTCATTTTTAAACTCAAGAATCGTGATTTTCTTCTTCATTATCGCCATCATCATGTTACTGCAGGCCTGCAAAGTGTTAAAGTTTCAGAAGCCGATTTAATTTTAATAGTTAATCCATAATTTTGTCTCCTTGTGAAACTTAGAGAAAAAATAGAGTTCGTTGACAGTAATATCCACAAAATATAGGTATCTGATCTATGTAAATGGATAATGTAGAGTTGGCATGATATTATGTACTTACATATGAATATTTTCGAGAACTCTGTGTATTTCGCAACAATGTCCAGGATGGTAAAATGTCAGCTCTCGAGTAGGTGCAATAAATGTCAGGGACGTTGTTATTATAATGTATAAGTAGAATTACTTCTTTTCGGAAGAGAAAAACTGTCGGTTCTTTGGCAGTTGCCTTTATTCCGAATATCTCGACAAGCTTCATTGAGTCATCACACAAAACCTTGGTCTTATCAATGTGTTCCAAATTAGCGGTTGCTAAAAGGCTGATCTTGTGTAGTTCCTTTATTTCAGGCACACGTAGGAACATACTATTTAGCAGATTAATGTTACCTATGGCCGGAACTGAGTGGCCGATGAAGGACTAATGTGGTCGTAACTAGATATCGTAAACCCCATTTAGACTGCTCACTTGGTCTACCTTTTATGATCAAATATCTAATACTAAATTAATAATGGTACTAATTTTAGTCACTCTATGGTTTACTTGAGTCTCGTTAATCCTACCGTCCTACCGTCTCGTTAACTTAAAGCCTATTTAATTAACTTCAAAAGCGAAAATATCGGTTTATTTGAAAAACAAAGCCATACAAAGTCGACTGAATAAATATTGCTATATCGGGTTTTTTTTTTGCTCATACGTCCGGAATTAGAGATAACGCCAAATTAATGATAGTCCTATTTGGCGACTGAACCACAATTATCGTAAAATAATTAACAGCATATTGTACCCAATTAAAAAATCAAGCCATACGTAGCGTTTGGCCAAACGTACAATGATGACTAATGAACGAATCATACAGACCAAACAAATTGAGATTATTTTCTGTAGATTATACCCAACACTTTACACACATTATGCAACATAGGTACATCTACTTGTTCCTATACTGTATATAAAACGAAGTTGCGCTTGCGACGTACAGAAAGGGTTAAGGGTTAGTTTGATAACATTATTTTTATTTATACTACGCCAGTCCCAACACTTGACTACGCGAACAAGACGTCAGGACTAAAAGGCCCTGACCTGTGTGAGTGTTAGTAAAATGGTCTGCACCATATTCGGTTTTGTTATACATTTCAAACGGAAGTTCAGGGTCGTTAGAGTACAGAGGTAAGTAAATACATTGCTTATCTAAACCAAAAAACATTAGCTTTGATACATTGAACAGAGTTCCTGATTTGTGTTCAGTAAAAACTGCGGCAGTACTTATTGCATTATCTTATGAGATGTTTCCTTGATTATTGTTGCTGCAGCTGATACATAAGAGCTTTGATACAAGTTATAAACAAGCAAGGTTCAATCGTCTGTTTTAATTGTTAGTAAGAAATACTTTGTACACAGTCATTGATTGAAAGTCTCGACTGTGCCACATAATACGTGTTTGTCATGATACAGTTGTGATTCTTGTGATGTTGGCATAATAAAGTTATTACGAGGCTGTGATGTATTCATTTTAACCAATCATTAGTCATAAATGATTTAATTACATAAAGAAATGATTGTCTGATCTTGTATCGCTATCTGTTCTGAGCTTCTGAACTGGGTCGTTTCTTTCTTCGTCCATGTCTATTTCGTACTCAGTTGGTCTTGCTTTACGAAATAATTATGCTGCTTATAATTACCATGAAAAATGTGTAATTAAAATGTTGTACAGTACAGTAGTCGGTCGTAACTAACCATAGTAATCAATCAGGTCTGCTTCGTCTACCGAACGACACAATTGGTTTGGAATAGGTAGATAGACTTAAATAGGTAATTAATAAAATAATAAAATAAAAAAAAACATTTCATTTCATTTTTATTTTTCATTTTTTTTGTTAATTAATTTCATGTTAGTTAAAATGAATGGGTAAAATGCAAATAAAAAACAATTAATGCTCAACAATATTTTCTCAGGGTAAATTGCTTTAACATTTTGAAAAATAAGCTTAAGATTTGAGCTTTTTATCAAACTTTAAAACAAAAAAAATGGATAAATAAATGAAACCATTGAGGCTTCATTTATTTTTGCTTTTGACTATTTACTTTTATTTCTTAAAACAGATGAAATTATTCAGGAGTTAACATTGATGTACGCACTTTTAGTGCTCTACGTAGTGGACTGTAAATGTACAATCTCAGACTCTATGGTTTTTGTGAGTGCTTCAAACCGATTTTCAACAGTTAATTCAAGCACTTCACTGTGTTCGTTTGGTCTGTCACTGTCAAAACCGAGAGCTACGTCTATGTCTCGATTGTCAAGAACGAAAGCAATCGCAATCGTGTAATAATATTCAGTAAATAATCTGCAAACGAAGATGTTGTTTAATCTACACTGGATACCTAATGTTCCAAAAGTAAAATAATAGTTATTTTACAACATATTTCTATTTTTACACATCAATATTGTTATTAAAACCCCGACCTTACGTGACTGTAGTTTGAACTTCAATAACCTTTTCTTTACGCCTGGCACTGACATTACGCCATTTGTAAAATAAAAATAAAGCGTCAGCTGTTTTCGTCGTAGTCTGTAAACATGGCACGAAATAGTTTTCATTGTAGAATTTCATAGGTCACCCTCCTCTCATTTACATGCATCTCGAACAGATAGATAGGTTCCTAGCGTTAAATACAAAACAAGTTTTTTTCTTAAAGGTGTGCGGGAAATTAAATACAATTGTTGAAGAAAATGCATTAGGTATCACATCAGCTATACATCGACTATGCATGTACCATACAATAGTAAATGGTATGACAGCTTGCATAAATATATGGCCAATGATTCGTATACAGGTGGTCAATACAACCTTAATTGACGAAACTACAATATGGAATTCCCTAGGGGGAATTATGGCTAGTTCGGCAAGGAAAGACTGATCTGTTTCATCTATTAATATAGTTTTTCTATAAATGAGGAAAATAACATCCATCATCATATGTTATATATATTATTATCAGTATATTTTGCATTGATAATTATATTTATATACTTCTGTATGGTGTCGGACGTAAAGAATAGCACCATCCCATATCTTCCCGTGGGTGTCGTAAGAGGCGACTAAGGGACTTGCTAGGGAATGGGCAGCAGCGTTCTCTGTGCTTTTGTAACAACCGTACTGCGATCGCCAACCCGCCTGCCAAGCGTGGCGATTATGGCAAAACCCCCCCTTATGTCAATGTGGCGTTGGGGGAGGCCTATGTCCAGCAGTGGACGTCTTTCGGCTGAATGATGATGATGATTTATGTTATTTAATTATTGTTATATTTATGGCATACAATTTTATTTTATTTATCTATATATTTCCGTACGCAAAATACGTGCTTGTGACGTGGCGTTGCGGAAACTAACCTTTTATACAATACAATACAATAAATAATTGTTTTCTATATGTAGCTTATCCCCATTTTCTTTTTCCCAGTGATGGAGCCCACGAGGCAATGCTTGGTGAGGGCCAGGTGCCGCAGATCGTCAGCAAGGAGACGCAGAAGGCTGATGAGTACGAGGCTCTGCAGAGCTTTCTCAGGAGCATCAGCTCCACAGCCACACTACCGCCTTACGTGAAGGGAGAAACTTACTCCTCGGCGAAAGGAGTTTTTAACCAGGTAAATAAAGCTTAAAAAATACAATTGACTGCAAATAAATGGCTATGTGTATCTGGTCAAATAGATTGTGTAATATTTTAGAAGAAGTTTGTTTCTAAACAGAGAAGTTTAGACTTTTTATTTAAATAATAGATATTTGCTATAAAAGGCCCATGCCCATATGAATGTGAGAGCATTTTTTTATTCCAAGACAGTCATAATTCGGTGCTTTGTGCTTTCCATTTACCATCAAAATTAAGCCCGTTGTTATCTTTACAGAGTTGAGATTGGCGCTTTTGAACACAAAAGCGCCAATCTCAACTCTGTAAAGATTTAATTCAAGTTTCAGTAAAAAATATAGAAAAGCTTGATTTACGTTATATTTTATGGATAATTAAAACATGATAGTGTGTGAATAGTTGTAGTTTATATCAAGGAAGTCGTAAAGATAATTCCGGACGAAGGCAGGGCGGGTCCTTAAACCTCGACCGAAACTATTACTGACTCTTTTAAATTAAAGTACAGCAGGACATTGATTTTTATATAAGCGCAAAGTGATATCATAAACAAGTACTCAGCATTTTTTTTTAGTAAACAGTCATAATGCCCTATTTAACAAAAAGGTTGACTGGTAGGGAATTCCATTTTACCATTATTGTACAAAATATGTCACATTGTCATTGAAACTTTCCTTAGACCGGAAGAAAAGCCTATGCTGGCAATTTTCCAATTTTCCCTTTACACCCACGCAATACCAACCTAATACAAAGCGTGGGTGCTCTAATTTCATGGCTGGATGAAAAAGGTTGAGATCTGAAGCAGAAGCTATGTGCTACTTATTAACTTCCGAAAACGTTGACAACTTTTGGTCTTTGTCTCATTAAACTCGATTATTTTTCAATATCAGGTTATTTAAGCACTATTTTTATTACGAAAATAGGTTATTATGTGATTAGTGACGTAAATTATGCAAACGAGTAGCGCCGGGCGATCCGCTCCGGGGTTTACCCGATACCGCGATGGAGGAAAATGTTTCAGAAGCTATAGTTACTTTAACATTCTAAAATTTTGAAGACGATGTGTTGAACAGATTCACTTACCTACCTCATTTTCCTAATTTAATACAAATATAATTGAATACAAATAACATAAAAAAGGTCTTTAAACAAAGATAGGTAGGTAATGTAGGTGGTATAGATAAGATAGTATAATAGAATGTTGAATATAAATCGCAAATATTGGTAATCAGAGTAGTGCAAAGTAAGGTACCGTACCTACTTTGTTAATGACTAGACTAATGAATAGCCAAATAAACTCAAACTTGCTACTGTTTGTTTAGTTATTAGTCCTGACCTTTGCAACTGAAATGTCATTCATCATCATTTTCGCGCATGCAATGATGATGTTTATGAATTTACCTACATACTTAATACTTAGTTGTTATTTATCCAAGTTATACACACGCCTGACACAATAACATTAGGATAACCCACTTCCCCGTTAACGTGTAACATTATCGCAAAAAACCCCAAAATGTGCGATTCTGCACGTTATATATGTTCAGTAAACGTAAGTTTAATACTAATGTATCTAATGTAATCTGAAAGTTAATTTGTTTGTTTTAACCCATAACGGCTGATCGGATTTCGACGAAATTTAGCATACAGGTAGACCATGGCCTACCAGGTTTGGATAAAGAAACATTTTATACAGATGTGACGTTACCGTGGTACAATTTCTGAACTCTACGCGACCGAAACCGCGGACAAAAGCTTCTACTGCATCTGCATACAAACAAATATAGGCACCTACGCTAGATGCCATAACTGGACTGACCAAAGTCACAGCTAACAAGTTGCCTCACAGTCGCTATGCAAATCCTTACTATTTTAAATCAGCAGACGATATTGACCTCAAAGTTTCTTCATTAGCATATGTGAACTGCGGACTAGGTATCTGTAAGTAATTCGAAATTGCAACACGTACGAAAAATAGATTTGACAATGAAATTCTAAACAACCATGGTATAGTTGTACATGTACATACATGGATTATTTGTCGCATGGCCATATTCGTAACAAACGGCGCCATTTTGTTTTTCATTAACTTTGCCATTTAGGACAATTTCACAAATGTTGACTCTTGACAAAGTCATTCAAACACCATCATTTTGACAACTAATCTTATAAATGTGAAAAAGTTAATAATAATAATTTATTCATTTAATCAAATTACAATGTTAACATTAAAACATTATCTAATTAAGTGCACTTGACTTAATGCTAGTTAACAAAAACAAGAAGGTGTTGCAACCAGCACCCTTAATAAGTTATTAAATAACTTGTATTAAGGGCAGTGGTACAAGCCCAAACATACTTTAGTATCACAAAACAATTGCAGGCAGAACAAGACAAGTGTTTAAAATAAAAATTAACATAAATCCATAATTGTAGAATTCAATAGAAATAAAAAGGAAACAAAAAAAAATACAATTTATTTATTTGATATTTTTGGTTTTTCGTGTATGTGTGCGTGTGTATGTATGTGTGTTGTGTGTGAGTATTTATGTAATGGTGGTAGTGTGTTGCGTCGATGCATAATGTGTGTTAGGGTCTTGATGGAAGGGTTTAAGTTGGGTTATTATCAGAGAAAAGCAGGCGTTCCTTATCCAGGTAGTTATTTGTAAGTAGAAAGTTTGTCACCGATTTCTTGACGGATGAATTGGAAAGAGAGTAAAGTCTTAATGTCCTATTGAGTTTATTATATAATTGTGGCCCTTGGAAGCAAAGAAATCGTTTGGTTAAAGAGTATTTACATCTGTAGTGCTGACAAACAATATCTTTACGTCTTTTAGTGATTGTCACATAAGGGGTTTTTTTGTGTTGTAATAGGACTGTATGAAGAACAAAGAGTTGTCTGACAGAAAGTACTCTGCAAAGTTTATATAAGTCTTCTGTTGGGAAAAGGATCGAGCGAAATGTACTCACCTTTAACACGGCTCTTTGGGCTCTCTCCAATTTCACCATAGTGGTCTTAGGAGCGCCACCCCACGCGGAAACACAATATGATAGGAGTGATTGACAGAGGGCAAGGTAGACCCTTTTGACAATCTGTGCTTCTGCCACATGACGAAGGGTCTTAAAGACGAAAATTAGTTTTCTAACCCTTGCGGTCAGGAGTTCTATGTGGGCTTAGGAACTTAGGACAGGGATAATTTCCGCCCTTTACGAGAGCGAAGCCTTGGATAAAAGATAGTGTGGGATCATTTTTATCTGAACACATGTTGAGAGAAACCACGAGCATTTGCTATTGTGTTAATAAAGAAAGTCAATATTATTTTAACACATACCTAACTGAAGAACACTGAGATGAATGTGACTATTACAGTTGATAGGAAGGCACTGTTGGTAAACGTTTGTGCAATTGTTTTTAAACAACAATATGTCAGCGTTAGTTCTGATTTTGGCCACTCGCCAAAAGAGCCTAATACAGCTACAAGTGCGAAGTGACGTAATTAGTCCAACGGTAACATTTCGCCACCATTTCACTACTTTTTGGCAAAGAGTGCTATTTCTCTTTATGTGGCTAAAAATAAGTGCTCTTTACATAATTTTTTGTATGTAGTAAGAGAAGAAAGAATGTACCAAAATGTGGCAAGAGCACTTCGACCAGAGATCAAGAGCAAGGAAATCTGATATCGTACGATCCAACGAACACTTTTTCGAGGCCCATGGTTCGACTAGGCCAACATGAGTCGATCAGAAATTGTTATAGCTCTTCGGCTTCGATCGGGACACATACCATTGAACAGTTTTGAAAGTCACTTCTCCAAATTGTCCAGAGTGTAGTACAGTGGAAGACACTTACCGTATTCTGATGTAGTGTGTCCGGAACGAGGCCGAAAGACCTTTAAATTTACCCATTTCAATGGATGTTGGTAAATGCAACAATATTCTTGAGTCACCTTTGTCAAAGGATGCAAGAACCTTGTATAAATTAGCTAAGATAGGATTTAGATCGTAAGAAATATTTGTTTATACCGATGAGGGTGACATAACCATTTTGTGATTAAACGCTCTAAGAATAATTAAAGAAGAACAAAAAATAAAACAAAAACCACTACTCACGTGGTTCTAATGATGAGAAGCTAGTCAAAAGGTTCACGTGTTTAGTTTTTGTTATTCTTATTTGTTGTTATAAATACCTCGTTTAAAAATGGTGAGTTGATTATGTTGGTATTGGATTTAAACTTTAACTTCGTTTAAAAGGTTCTTTGAACACTTAGGTGCCTTTTTGCGTCATAAACGGCCGTATTTTTTTTCCGTTAACTTAGAAGGATAGATCTACATACAGCTTGGCAAAAAAGAGTGTGGAATAAATGAGGTCTCCAGTATCGCAACTATGGCAACCTGTAATACTACAACTCAACAGATTTGGATACTTGTTCTTTTCAGGGATATGATCCCAATTCCAAGTGGGTGGTTCATTCAGTCCCTCGGACGCTACGCAAACACCATGGAAGGCTTCAATGTCCAGTACGAATTTTAGTTCCAACTGTCACCGCGTCAAGCGCTTTTTTGCCAAGCTGTAAATGTTTTTAATTTCAACTCGGTACCTCCACGCGTCCCCGAGATAAAGGACTTTGACAGACAGACAGACGGACAACAAAGTGATCCAAAAGGATTCCGTTTTTTCCTTTTGAGGTACGCAACCCGTTGCTTCTGGTTCGAAACTCATTTTTGTGAAGTCGTTTCGTACTGTCAGTCTGTTGGTCTGTGTATTTGTTCCGGCAAATCTAAGAGGCTAGACCGATTTCCATTTTAATAATACCTAGATATAAGATAAGTAATCGACAAACAAATATTTACATTACAAACGATGACAGACTGAAAATAATAATAATAATAATGACTTAATGTATCGTCGGGTTAAAAGAATGAAGTAAGACCATTGATGTTTTTTATATCAATGAGTAAGACATACATACACATACATGAGGAAACCCGCATTGCTGTAATCAGACAGTGACCATGGTTCTGCTGCTACGCAGATAGACCAAGAGCCAGCGCTGTCGACTTTCAACGAATACATCTGTAGATACCAACTACAGCTTTTTTAGCTCAATTAACCTCGCCATATTTAAGTAAATGACAAGGATTATTACCAGGTAAAGAGTTTAAAACACGCTTGTTAACACTATGCATACATATCCGATAAAGTTGTTTAGTGTTAAACCTTGAAGGTTCGTACATAATGCATGGGTAGGTAGACATATACAGGGTGTAACGGAAAGGGTATATACATACTTAAGGATGCGCTATAGACCATCAAACTGAACATGTTTCTCCATCGGACCAACTTCTTCATAGCGAAAATAATATCAGCTGCCCATACATTTGGGTCGAATAGGTATTGAAATTTTGTATGGGGCAGCCATTTATACATAAAAAACCCATTAAAAAACCTATATAAAAAAGGTTTTTTATATATTATATCAATGGGGGCAGCGGATATTTTTTTTGTTATTACGATGTTTGTTTGTGGAGAAACATGTTCAGTTTGATGGTCAGTAGCACACCCTTAGGTATGTATATACCCTTTCCGTTACACCCTGTATAGGTACATACATTTCAGGGTAAACAGCTAATCAGATGTCCACATGTGAGGCGTGGGACAACTTGACAGTTCACCTACATTCCCCGAAGCATTAGTTAATTATAGAAGTTTGTCTTCAAGTTTGCCATCGACGCCATATTATATTGACATGGATGAGCCAATGTTGGCAAACCCCATTTTTTTCAATTAAATAAATTGCTTGTTATAGGAACTGACAAGAACCGAGTATGGCAGGCAGTCCTGCTTATACCTACGTAGTACGGGTATATAGTGGAATGGAGTTTAATTACCTACCATTGTAGGTCATTATCATTACCGACAGCTGCTTTAGAATTACTGCGTTTAAATCTAAGCAGCTTGGTTAGTCTTCAGTAAAGGACTACTAAGCTACTATATGATACGATTACAGCTACAGACTAGCCAGGGAACGTGCCTATACTAGCTTAGTTGACATAATTAAAACAACAAAAAATACAGGCAGATGTGAAGCCTCAAAATTATGGAATGACTGTGTTCTTTTTTTGAATTTTTAAATCAAATATACTACGCGTCGTTAGTCGGGCCCAAATTACGTCACGAGCATGTCGAGGTCATCGGTCTCCAAAAGATTTTTCCCCTACCAAAAATCGCTCATCGCGGCTAAAGAAGTTTTCACTTTAAAAACGAATATTCTACTCAGTAGTTATATTCTTTCTCTTCGCTTTGCAACCTAAGCTACGTTTCAGTCCGACGACGCCTGAACTAGACCTACTAACCTACATACAATCAGAATAACGAACACTCTTGCTACATTATCTCTTCACTTCCTGAAACGGACGTCTAAACAAACTGTACCAAATAAAAAATTAGATAAGGAGCCCTACCTCTTAGATCCGACTCACCTTAAATTAAGTTTTAAGTAAACTAGTCGTAAGGATGTAAAAACAAGAATTTACAATAGCTATTGAAGTGTTTTATTGTTTACGTTGAATTTAATGTGTTTAGTAAGCGTTGATGTGAGGTGTGGTACCAAATATTTAAATAAAATATGAGTAAGTAGTTGAGTTAGGAAAATGAATCATTTTAATATTTGCTAATATGTCTGTTTGATGTAAAAACTGGAATTCCCTGCAGCAACGTAACTAGATATCGCGCAGTGTTCCACAGAAAGTTTTTATTTTCACAGATGTTCATCCAATATGTAGGTAATTCCAACCAACTCTCTCATAATGGAAAACCAACTTGATAACATATTTACATAAACTATAATGAATTTAAAATAAAATAAATGAAAATAAATAAGACATTTACGTAATAGCTGGGATTATATATTTTTATTTTTAATCTATTGCAAATGACATTCTAGATCGTGACGGAATCAATAACAAAATTAAATGCAAGTCATGTGTAGTTTGGTGGAAGATTATACATTCTTCACACGTGATTACTTTGATTTGATCTGAATTTTAAATATTTAAAGCGATCCAGATAAAATTATTATCATAGTTGTCAGGACATAGCGTGATAATCTCTCTTCATTAAAAACTAGCATTTGCTCGCAGCTTCGCTCCCATTATTTACGTATTTTAACCCAAGGGAACGTTAAAAATGTAGCCTGTCAGACTCGGGAATAATTTAGCTTCTTGTTGGTGAAAGAATTTTCGTAATCGGATGGGTAGTTCCGAAGATTGCCTTTACATACAAACTAACAAACAAATTCTACCTGTGTATAATATAATTATGTAATATTAAGTATAGATAAATGTTGAATCAATCAGAATTAAAACATTGTGAAATATTTATAATACTAAGGTCCCCTAAATGTGATATTGAAACTCCCATGTAACGTTTATCAGGGAATAATTTACCTAGTTGGGTAGCAATTTTACAAAACGATAAAATTACTGTTAGTAGGAAGTTGTATTAAGAATAATGCTTAGTAGAATACAATGTAAGTTAAGCTTAGGGTAGACTTAGCGAACAAAATAATACTTATAAATAACGTGTCAAGTAGCGGCCGATAAAAACTGCAATATCCGGCTGCTTACATAATGCTATGTAGATTACGAATACTTTCGTATAGGCAGATGTTTATAGCACACTACTACACTCAGACTTCGCTTTATTTTGTTGTGCTCTGGTCCCAGCCACAAGAACCTTATATGAACTGAACATAAATCCAGATTATATATAATCATACTACTTACAAATGAATAGAGGAATGTGTCTAATATTTAGTGGCATAAAACCCTGCGTCGTTGATTAAAAAAGATGTACTTAGGTATACAGGGTATAACGGAAAGGGTTTAAACAAACTTAAGAGTGTGCTACAGACCATAAAACTGAACATGTTTCTCGATCGGACAAACATCATAATAGCGTAAAACGTATCAGCTGCCCCATACATTTGTGTCGAAGTAAGTATATAGGTACCCTTTCCATTACATCCTGTATATAGGATTATAGACCATACATGATACCACCAGGTATGTATGGTCTATAATCTATATCTATGGCCACCATTCCTGTGTATGAATAACATCCAAAAAAGAAGTTATTTCTCAGAAAAAAAACCTCAATTAATTCTGAAATATACTTGTCACTCAGCGTTTCATTCACCTAGTATTTCCGTAAGCCATATACTTTAAATAGTTAATTCGCTCACTTAGATTTTTTTATTACCAGTTTAAATTAATTACTTCCTTCTATAGTAGCTCTTATTTGAGCTGAATTAAATTTGGAATAAAAATTAGCATTACAACAGCAGATATCTCATTATCATTTGCAATTTTTATTCGCCCAAATAATTAATAGATAGATTTGATTAATTCGATACCATTTGTAATCAGATGATTGTTTTGTTATCAGCTAAGAAACCTGCCAGAGCCGGTTTTCCATTAAAATATTTGGTGATTAACGTAATCTTTACTGGTTAAGACGCATACTTTCGAGTTCCAACTAGAAATTACTGTTTTTATTTATTTATGACGAAAACATTGTGTAATATTGATTACAATCCAAATCCGTAATAATGCTATTGTGAACCAGGGCGTTGGCCGAAAACAGAAATGTAGGAATAACAACCATTTATGAAATTAAAAAGTAGCATTGTTTTTGGTTTTTCTCTTGCTTATAAATCAAAGGCTGCTATTTTCTGTCTTTCTTTATCGTGTGTCAGAATCTTTATGCCGCCCATGGGCCTCTGACTTGGCTTTACATGCCGTCGAGAAATATCTCTTAGGCATGCTGGTTTTCCACTATGTTTCCTTCACCGAAGCAAGTGACAATTATACAACACGCACATGAATCCGAAAAATCAGAGGTGCGTGTGTGGAGTTCGAACTTGAAACCTATGACTTGGCAGCCCGACGGTCACGCCACTAACGTATCATTGCTTTGGCTACCATACAAACATGATTATGACACAGAGATAGACAGCACGTGCTCATGGAGTGCAGAAGCATGGAGGATTTATCATACGTACAATGGCCCAATAAAGAGGCTAAGTGCGGAAACAGCCCGGCTAACCTAACCTAAGACAGAGATTAAGTTAAAAGATAATTGAGAAAAGAACCTTATTGCTTTTCTCCTCAAAAAAAAGGAGTTGAAGAAATACCCGCTTGCTGATCTCGTATGCTGAGAATCTTTTGCTAGCTTTAACTTCATTATCATTCATCATATCAGGTGAAGGACGTTCTCTACTGAACATAGGCGACCCTCAAGCGTCGCCAGGTCGAACCGTCGTGTGTTTAAGGCATCTGACAGATCCGTAGCCTTCAACGGGTTAGCGGTCTACCTTGTGGGAGGCCTCGCCTTACAACGCTCGCCTTCCGGCCCGTTCCTTTCTTCCTTTCACAGCAACTTTTACACAAAAGTAAGCAGTTACTCGTGAACTTACATAGTCACTTGATATCTTCCATCCTTATTTACTGTGAGCCGGGATATCTTCCATCCTTATTTATTGTAAGCTCCCGATGTTTCAGCCATCCCGCGTTTATGCGGCGCTTGCAACTGCGTCGAAATATCGGGAGCTCACAATAAATACTTAATACCTAATCACGGAATATATCCCCTAAATGACGTATTAAGTTTAGTTATAAATCGTGATAGGTTTAAACAGTGTTACTCTTGAATATGGACTCGAAGAGAATGCAGATTTCTCAGCCAGCACCTAACTGTTACTTTCAGTCAAACCCTATGCAGCTGTTTTACTGCACGCCCCTTAGGCCTAGCACGATTACTGACTGAAACTAATAATTAAACTTGTTGTATTTTATATTATGGAAAAAGTGTAAAACACTCAATCAATCAGTACCTTTATTGTGGATCATAGGTAGGTACATCATACAGGTCTTAAATAATGAAATTGTGATGAGGTACGTCCCGCCCACACCCAAGACACACATTGAACACTACTACAACCACACACACACACACACACTGGAACACTACTTCCTATTAAACGGGACTTAAACGTAACTGGCGAAATATGGGTGTACCATTTGTGATATTTGTACACCTCTGCCTAACCCTTCGGAGATTACAGGCGTGATGTTATATTATGTACTAGTTGTCCCGCGCAACTTCGTCTGCGTCACATTTTCCCCGATTTTGAAACATTTTTCATTGCTGCTCCGCTCCTGTTTGCCGTAGGGTGGTGATGTATAGCATATAGCCTTCCTCGATGAATGGGCTATCTAACACTGAAAGAATTTTTCAAATCGGGTGAGTAGTTCCTGAGATTGACGCGTTCAAGCAAACAAACTAACTCTTCAGCTTTATAATATTAGTATAGAAGTATAAAACATTGCCCTGAAACTGAAACCGGTTTTTTCAAAATACTGAGCCCACTCTTTGTTGCAGTGCCTAATAACATGTGCCGTCCTTATTCTGGCGGCGGGGGCAGGCCACCCCATCGGCTTCTCCGCCGTCGCACTGCCACAGCTCAGGATCGAGAACAGCACCATGAGGATAGATGATGAAATGGGATCCTGGATTGGTGAGTGGTTTTTCTTTTTTTAATATCGTTCAGAATTCCTATTCGAAAACACGATCACTATCATAATAATAATTAGGTAATTATGTATAGGGTGCACAGTTAAAAATACAATAAGTTATAGTAACCTATTGCCTAAGATTTTTTGGCAAGAATTATATATTTTTGTTGAAATTAAAGGAAGCAAGGAATTAATGAATTTGAATGTGTGTAGCAAAAATAACACTTTTTCTGTCGGTCCTTGTATTGCTGCAAAAGAGAGCTCCACTTCGGCGACTTCAAGCGATAAATACATCTAGTAACATTAAAGTCAATCCACAATAACTTTAAAACATA
The DNA here is from genome assembly GCA_949152445.1 of Cerastis rubricosa. Classification (NCBI taxonomy): domain Eukaryota; kingdom Metazoa; phylum Arthropoda; class Insecta; order Lepidoptera; family Noctuidae; genus Cerastis; species Cerastis rubricosa. The sequence goes on along the minus strand of OX424540.1, from coordinate 12,693,088 downwards.
AAATTATTTTATACATTTTACACCGTTTATTCATTTTGATCGGTTTAATCCAATGGAACCCTCCATTGGATTATCGATCCGGTGCATGAAATACTACCGATATACAGGGTGTAACTGAAAGGGTATATACATACTTAAGGGTGTGCTACAGACCATCAATCTAAACATGTTTCTCCACCAGACAAACATACTAATAGCGAAAAAAAAATCTGCTCCCCATACAAAATTTCAATACCTATTCGACCCAAATGTATGGGGCAGCATTAGTGAAAAGCAATGTGAACCATTAGTAGTAAGTAGGTACCATTCGAAACTCATTTCGTACAATATGTTGTGTGTGGTAGTTAACATTATTATTCTGTAAATCTCTAGTAGTATAATTCAATTAAAATCAATGTAAGTAGGTCAGTAAAAGTGTATTTATAATCGTACTTGCTAACAGCTCCCGCAGAGCTCACTTGCTTCCTTTACAATCTGAATTCTTGCAGATTCATGTGTTATAATACCACACGTTTTTTCCCCATTCTTCGACCAATCGTAGTCTAAACAATTTGCAAATCACTCTTGCACAATGTTGTGCAATAGCGACCACATAACTCGTATATTGTCTCAAAAGGAACACAATCGGTCGTGAATGACCTCTGAAGAATTTTAAAGTACTTGTACCTACATGATACCACATGATGTTACATGTAAAATGGAAATATATGATAATGATCAGTCTGTTTCCCATCAGATGAGTATTTTATTCTCATCGGATGAAAACAGGTGCAAAAGACCATCATACAACATGGTCAATGCTAGCAAACCGGAATAAAATAGTCAACAAATCTTGAATCTCGTAAAAGGTAGATTTGGTCATATATAGACAGTACATCTGACAACTTACATAGGTTAAGTAAATCATACATGAAAAAAACAGGGAAATGAACATACATATTATAAATATGTGTACTTTGTGTATTTCGCAATATTTGTCAATTCATGACAAATTTTTAGAATCGTTACAGAAATCAACTTAGAACGTGGACTGTAATAAAGGGTATTTTCCATTTATTAGCGACTATCGAGAGAATTTAAGACTTAACATTTTGTTATTAGTTGGTGTTATTGCCAAGAAAGAGCCAACAAATGGCCCGTTGTGTCGTAAGTATAGTCAGCAAGGAAAGATTTTTAACACCATTCTTTAAAATGTCATCGAAATTAGAACAGTCATGATCACTCAATATAGATAATTATGCTTGTCAGCTTTTCATGCAATAGTTCAATTTAGTAATTATCCAAAAAACATTTCTAGAATAGATGTTGAGTTACTGAAATCGAAATTCGATGTTGACTGCTCAAAAAGATATCAAAACTGTCATCATTTTTATGTACGTACCTTTATATTGAATTAATTGACCAAACTCCACATTCTGAAAATATGTTTTCTAAAAATAAAAAGTTTCACTGCCTAAAGTTTAATTTAGTCTGCCATGATTAGGTATAATTAGCTAAACAAAAAGTTATTTGCGGAGCGAAACATGCCTACGTACCCATTGTTTACAAAATCACATTACCCAATTACCTACAGCGCGAAATTATAAACAATAAACAAAATAAAGTGGACGAAACATTAATCTGTTTAATTACAAAGGCGCCAAGAGATGATTTGAAAAGATGATTTCACAAATTCACACATCATTGTCACTTCCTGGTTCGAACTTGATAATAATGCTGTCATACCTCATACCGAATATGGAAAGTAGCAAGAATATCTTCAGTCATACATGTGACAGCAAAAATCCAATAGCAACCTTAAGTTAAAGAGTATAAAGATCAATGATAGTTGTTCTGGCTTTGGCTGTTTGTGTATGTAAGTTTATATGTAAACGCACCCACGATACAGGAGAAATTACTAGTGTGGGGCAACGATTTTTTTTTTTAAACAAAAGAAATTTTGACAAGCTTGTCTGTGACAGTATGGTGATACAACAACCTTATTGCTGCGGTAATAAAGTTCACTGTAGTTTTGACAGGGATGTAAATTAAGCCAGAAGTAAAATAACTGAACGGACTTTAGGAAAGTACCTATATAGCCTTAAACAGCACACGATATGAAGGGACATAGATGAGGTTAGAAATGGACCCATCCAAACAGTAAGTTCGGTATCTTTCCCAAACTAAAGTTAGATAAAATAGTTCAACTTTAAAAGATGGTGGTAGGACCCTAGTCAAAGTTCCGAGAATCAGGCATGTGGTCAACTGGTAACCGTCATACTTAATGTAGGTACCAGTGTTACGAAGAGAGTCAGAATTATCATTAAAACTAGGAAATTTACAAAACGAACATACCTGAATGTTCTTTTGAAGATTTCTTAGTTTTCTCACTTCTTCATTGAACCCATATCAGTTTACTGCTGGTCTTTGCGTAATACTTACTAAATCTACAGAAAAGTCAAATATTTAATGTGCAAAATACACAATAGCCACATAATCCAAATTAAAGTACGAGTTATCAAATCGTTTGCTTAAAAATAATGAGAGAATTAGTATTACGACTACGTTATTGAATTTGCAAACGTTTCACAGTCAAATAAACGTTTAAGTACAATACTTACATTCTTACTTGACAACAATTTATTGTGAGATAATATTCTTGTGTGGTGGTGGTGTGTGTAGTATGTTTTCTGTATGGTGTCGGACGTAAAGAATAGCACCATCCCTTCTTCCCGTGGGTGTCGTAAGAGGCTATTAAAGGACTTGCCAGAGAATGGGCAGCAACTAATTGAAACTACAAAGTGCAAACTCATCGATTATGATAAAACAAACAACACAATCATAACGTTACTCATGTTTATTTCAACGACGAAGTAATAAAAATCTTAACAACTGTCATATCGATAAAATCTGTTGCGCCATCGCCAGGGATAATTTATCTGTATTTAGTGAAGTGGCATAATTGATCACCAATCACCATGAAGAACACTTAATTTTAAACACCATGTATAATTAATTGGTAAAGGTAAGATGGCCGTGGTTCTGAGACAAAAAAAAACTGGCCAAGTGCGAGTCGGACTCGCGCACGAAGGGTTCCGTACCATTTTTTATAAAAAACGAGCAAAAAAAGTCACTTTTTTGTATGGGAGCCCCCCTTAAATATTTATTTTATTCTGATTTAAGTATTTGTTGTTATAGCATCAACAGAAATACATAATCTGGGAAAATTTCAACTGGCTAACTATTACGGTTCATGAGATACAGCCTGGTGACAGACGGACGGACGGACGGACGGACAGCGAAGTCTCAGTAATAGGGTCCCGTTTGGGTACGGAACCCTAAAAACTGATTTGCCAAGGTACGACTGTAAATTGACGGAGTTTCACGCACCATATCAACTTCCGGCCGATACGGTTACGTTAACTTTTTTTATATATACGAGTAGGTACCTAGAATATAGCTTGTTTTTGTCCGAAACTAGACTGATTTGAACAACTAACTACCTACAAGCATTACATGGCACTAGGTTTGAGGTTATTTCGGCATAGTAATTTAATAACGATAGTTACATTATTACCCACGAGAGGTAGCAGTGTCATATTTAATTTGCTTCTCGTTATGTCTACATATTTTTCCATGTTCTGTATACTTGGAACAATCTTAGTCAGGAAAATCACACTGTTTCGATAATCTTCTGGTGTCAGCCATAAAACAACTGCATGGCATGGCATTGATTTCTTCTCTTTTACCGGAACCATCACAATCCTTATGCCTAGGTATGAAGATGACATGAATATCAACAAAAGACATTCAAATATTTACGAACGATAGACGGAACAAGACGTAGAAAATCGTTATCTAATGATGTGTTAAACTACACTCGCGAGCAACCAAATCGACTCAAGCCTTGTCGGCGCACACATACATTGATACAACTAAAATCATGAATGGAAATTATTAAAATGATATGTCATTCGAAAGCTTAAGATGTCAGCTTTAATTTGATATCATTGTCATTGAAATCCATCCATCATTTTTGAAATAAATGATGTCTGAATGCAAGAGTAGGAAAAACGGGAATTTAGGAAAAAGGGTATGTGTCTCGTATTTGACAAATTAAACAAAAAAAAATTAAAAATAAAATTATTTTATTTAAATCAGTATTTCGTATTGCCCCCTCTAGCCCTAATTACATCCCGCAGTCTGTTTTTCATGGACCTTATCAATTTTTTGACATTTTCTTGAGGAATGCCGTCCCACTCCTCTAATAATGCTGTCTTTAGCTCGTCTACGCTTGAAGGGACTGGATTTCTGGCCCGAACTCTTCTTTTAAGCTCGTCCCATAAGTGCTCGATGGGATTCATGTCAGGACTGAGCGCAGGCCAGTCCATCGTGCGTAATTCGACCTCTTGCAGAAACTGTCGAGTGACTCGTGCCGTGTGGCAGCGGGCATTGTCGTGCATTAACACGAAGTCTTCACCGACAAACCCTGCGTAGGGCACAACATGATCCAGTAGAATGTCGGTGATGTACCGATCAGCTGTTAGCCCGCCTCCTCGGCCGCCCCCAGGCACGAAAACAAGTTCGGTTTTTCCCTCTAAAGAGATACCAGCCCACATCATGCAGGAACCGCCGCCATATGCCACTGTTTCAGCGAAACAACATTGGGCAAATCGTTCTCCCGGACGCCTGTAGACTCGGCCTCTCCTGTCACTGCCATGCAGACACATTCTGCACTCATCAGTAAACAGGACCGATCGCCATTGCGCAACGCTCCAATTGAGATGCTCTCGAGCAAATTGAAGGCGCGCTTGTCGGTGGCCTGCAGTCAACTTAGGGCCCGTCGCAGGTCTTTTTGGCGTCAAGTTGGCTTCCTTCAAGCGTCTTCTCACTGTCCACTCGCTGACAGCCACTTGTCGTACACGTCTCAGTTCTTGCTGCACATCAACGCCCGTAAGGTGTCGATTGCGCAGCGAGGTTGAGACAATGAAGCGGTCGTCTCTCTCTGATGTGCACCGGTGGCGGCTCGTTCTTGGTCTCCGATTGAAGGCACCAGTCTCTTGGAACCGTCTGTATACTCGGGATACAGAAGACTGGCTCAAGTGGAGCTGGGCAGCGATTGCTCGCTGACTTAACCCTTGTTGCAACAAGGCAACAACTTGAGCGGCTTCTTCTGGTGTGGTATCCATGGGTTAGCGAAAACAAGGAATGCAATTTACGGAGATGTGTACCGGTCAACTTGTAACAAGCAACTGATAAGATAACCTCGCGAGAAATCGCTACGCCCCCGCAGAGGGGCGCGGCTGGCGGGATATGGGTCTAGACCCTTGCCCCGCGGTATCGTAAAATGTGCCCGTAAATACGGGCACCTCATCTTGTTGCCTGTATAGGCATGGTTGGGGCGAGCGCGTGTAAAGTGCGCGACTCGCCAATGTGTAGTTGTCATTTTGTCCGGTAGGAGGCGCCAGCGGCGCTGGGCGCTGCGCGCTTAGCTACGGTGAAACTTTACCGTAGCGAGCGCCGCTTTCTTCACGCCACCTCGGCGGTCTGTCACCGCCAGGTGAGACCTCCGGTTGCCCGGAGGAGGCCCAGCGGATGACGACCAGCGACGGAGGTGACTTTGTTGGCGCTTCCTACCGCTGAGGATGTTGGCCCCCGTCTGCAGACACTTTCAGAGCTAGCCGATCGCGCTCCAGACTAGGGGCCGTAGTGTATGAATTTGAGCGGCAATGTACTGTGTAACGCCGCTCATGTAAGCGAACGAATAGCTGGCCCGCGCCGCTCCTTCGTCGCGTGAGTAAGATGAGTGTGGAGTAATGGTTGTCTGTTCAGTGCGCGTCGCGCCTATATTAACTTAGAACGCGACGTGCATCGAATGTATTTTATGTGTGTGGAGTCGTAATTGTTTGGGTAGGTCGCGTGTAGACTGGTACGACCTACCCGGGGGAGTCAGTCCGGGGGGGGGGAAATCACGTCCGCAGGCACTAGGTCGCGCGGGAGGCGACGTGTGCGCCCGGCGCGCCCCGCGTCCGGCGGGCGCGTGTGCCACGGCGCTATCTGTGACAGATGGGGCCAGGCAGAGGCGTCGGCACGCGAGAACATGTTGGACGCGAGGCGGCTACAGAAGTCGTCCAGGCTCTCAATCTTCATGTCCCGCTGTATGGTGGCGCGGGCGTTCCTCACGAAGCGAGGTGCGGCGACGATGGCCCGCAGCGCAAGACTTTGTTGCGCGCGGAGAGACTTCTTAGTGGTCTCGCTCGTGAGGGCGAGCCACGCTGGGGCGGCGTACGTGATGAGGGGGCGGATGTACGTTTTGTACACGCCCAGCTTGGCACGCAGCGGGAGGCGGGACGAGAGCACTGGACGAAGCTGGAAGCGGGCATTCCTGCATTTCGCGATAGTGCTACGGACGTGACTTACCATGGAGAGCCGTCGGTCGATGGTGACGCCCAGGTACTTGGCCCGGGGCGACCATGCGACGTCGACTCCTTGCAGTGTTAGGGGTGGTGGGAGCTTCTGCGTGCCGCCGGTTACCAGCGCCTGCGTCTTACCCACGTTCACCGACAACCTCCACTTGGACAACCAGTCTGGGAGTAGGTCAAGCACGCGCTGCATCTTGACGGCCGCGTGCCGCGCGTTAAGCGAAGTCGCTATGTACGCGGCGTCGTCGGCGTACAGCGCGAGCGTGGTGTCAGGAGTAGTAGGGATGTCGTCGGTGTAACATGAGTAACAGTGCGGAGAGACGCAGCTACCTTGCGGCACTCCTGCGGCTATCGAGCGGGCGCCCGATAGCGCTCCGTCGACCACCACCCTGAAAGTCCTATTACACAGGAAGGAGGAAACCACCCTTACCAAGCGACGGGGCGTGCCGGCCTGTGCCATCTTGTACAACAAGCCGGCATGCCAGACCCGATCAAACGCCTTTTCCATGTCGAGGAATACTGCTACTGCTTGCTCTTTCTTGTTGAGAGCCGCGGCGAGCAGATGCAGTACCCTCGACAACTGGAGCGTCGTAGAGTGTTCGGACCGGAACCCGAACTGCTCCGCTCGTGGGGTGAAATGTTGGGTAAGGTGTCGCAGCAGGAGTTGCTCAAACACCTTGGAGGTAGTGGAGAGAAGAGTAATGGGCCGATAGCTCTCCGGCTTCAGCACATTCTTGTTCGCCTTGGGCAGCATTATGACGCGCCCTTCCTTCCACGAGTTAGGGAAGGCGCCCGTGCGCAGTATGCCCGTGTACAGGCGCGCCAGCGCCGCTACCGTGCGGTAGGGCAGGTGGCGCAGCGCTGCGTTGGTCACACCGTCGGCCCCGGGTGCCTTCTTCAACTTCGTTTTAAGGATGGCGCGTCTGACTGCGCAAGGCGAGAAGAAGATTGGGTCCTCTTCGGAGGCTATCGGCGTCGAGAAGTACTCTCCAAGGTGCCTCTCGACTGCTGCGATGTGCTCGGTGTCGGCAGTCGGGTTCGGTACGAATTGACGCTCCAGGTGCTCGGCGAAGATCTCCGCGCGGTCTGGCGCGGTGTATCTTGGTGCCCCGTCGCTGTGGAGTAGCGGACGAACCGGGGCCGGGGTACTCGTCAGCTGACGACACAGCTTGTGTAGAGACGCCCAGTCTCCTTCTGCGGCGTCAATACACTCCTCCCAGCCCTCGGCGTTGAGCTCCTGTAGCTTGGCCCTTACCTTCTCCGCGTGGCGGTTGAGGTCGCGCTTGTCGCGCGGGCAGCCTGACGCTTGCCACCGCCTGCGGAGGCGCCGCCTATGGGCGACCATCTGCTGGAGGTGGATGGGCAGAGGCTTGTAAAGAGGCCCCTGCGGCTGCGTGATAATGGTAGTCGCCTCATCATAGGCGCGCCTAATGCAGGCGGTGATTTCGTCGGCTAGCCCGTCGACGTCCGCGGCGGCGGCGATGGGCCAAGCTGGAGTGGTGGTTTCCATCACTTCCACGAACTTTGTCCAGTCCGTTTTACGACGTGGCGCTGGAGGAGATAGTCTCGTTGGCATTCCGGACAGGACGACGAGCACAGGTTGATGATCCGACTGAAACTCGTCGTCAATAACTTGCTGGGCGATCTGGCCTCCCAGGCCCTTGTGGATTATGATGTCCAGCACGTCAGGTTGATGTGTCTGGCTTCCTGGGTAGTGGGTGGGCGTTTGTGGGCCGGACACCATGTATCCACGGGCCTCTGCATCTGCGAAGAGCCGCCTCCCCCCGGTATTCGTGCACCGACTGTTCCAAGCCGGGTTTTTAAGATTCATGTCGCCGGCGAGGATTGTCGCGTGCGGCGCTTGAAAGAGTAGCGCCCGGAGCTCCGCAACGTCAAGCGGGGCCCCGGGCGGGCAGTAGCAAGAGTAGATGTGAATATCCTCGCCAGCGACGTGCAGCTGGGCACCTAATGCGTAGAAAGTGCCCAGTGACGTCGGAGGGAGTGGCTGGTGCACGACTCTCCGTCTTATCAACACCGCCAGACCGCGGTAGATTATGCCAGACGGAGACTTCTCATCCTTCCTGTAAATGACGTATCCTGGGAACTTGGGCCTGTCAGCAGGCCCCAGGAGCGTTTCACTGATGAGCGCCACGTCGATGCGTTGTTCCCTGAGGAGGAGGCGGAGTGGGGCAACCTTATTTCTGAGGCCGCGGGCATTCCAATGCAATATCCTCAACGGGCTATCCATGGAATAGTTGTAAAAGCTGTGCGAGCCCGTCGAGGATAACTAGCTCCGCGTCCTCGCCCTGCCTTATGGCCTTAATAAGGTCCATTAGGAGGTTGATGGCGCAGGCGGTTATCTCCCTTGTTGGGACGGCGCGACGCTGTTGTCGGTCTCTCTCTCGGGCGCCGGCTTGCGGCTGGGCAGTGCTAGTCGCCGCCGCTGTTTGAACGGCGGCTATAGCCGTGTCTGTGGGTGGGGCGGGTTTTCCCGCCCGCTTCCCCTTCTTCTTGCCGGCGCCTGTAACAGCGTCGGTAGGTGCGGCGTTCCTGGCCGTCGTGGGCGCCTGAGTCGACGCCTGCGCCGGTACTGGGCCCGGATCTGGCCTAGGTTGCGGCGCGGGAGACTGAGGCTTTTTTCCCCTCTTATTCTTCTTCCCGCGCGGCCTCTTCCTCCGCCTCGAGGCGGGAGCGTCTTCTTTGGTGTTGGGCCCGTTCGCTGCCGCCATGAGCGACACGCTAGGGGCCTCGCGGTCCTCCGCGTTGGGTTCCTTAGTGGCCCTTTCTCGTCGCTGTTGCGACATGGCGACAGTGCCCGCTCTCTTGTTCCGGAGTTCTCTCCTGAACACCGGGCACCCGCTGCTGGACGCCGGATGGCCACCTGCACAGTTCACGCAAGTGGCCGTCTCAGTCCGTGGGCGTGGGCAGTCTCGGGCTGCGTGGTCTAGTCCGCAACGCACGCATGCGAGCGGGCGGTGGCATTGGTGCGAGCTATGACGAAATTGCTGGCACCGATGGCACTGGGCGGGCCCTTGTTTGCTCCGCCAGGCATCTATACGTACCCCACGCATGCACATGAGCGTGGTGGTATCGTAGATCGTTCTTATCTCTGGCTGCCTCTTGAGGACCACGTAGAATAAGCAGCCGGGTCGTCCGCCGCGCGCTTTAATGTTGCGTACGTACTCCGGCTCGTATCCTAGAGTCCTCAGTTCCTCCTCTATATCGGCAGGGTCGGTGTCCGCCGGCAGCCCTCGGATGGCCACTTTAAGGCTACGCTCCGCTGGTAGAGAGTACGAGAACCAGCTAAGGCCCTCCGACCTCTCTAGGTCAGTGAGGTACCTCTGTACCACCCTATACTCTTCCTCAGTTTCGGGCATGAATCTGATTCCTCCCTGATAAGGTCGAGCATTCGGAGGGTGGCCCAGTTTGGCCCTCACGGCCCTGAAGTGGAGGGCCCAGTTGGGCATCTTCTCCACTACCAGCGGCGGGTAGCGTGGCCGATCTCTCTCCTTCTTCTTGGCAGCTGCGTCTGCGCTCGTGCCTTGTGCAGGGGCTGCGGCGGCGGCTGTCGTGCTAGGGGTCGTGTTGAGAGCACGACCAGAGTCTTGTCCGGTGGGCGAACGGCGGGCCGCCTCGGCGAAAGTCGGCGATCCGACCCCGGCTCTACCACGCGGGACGCGCTGTGGGAGCGGGGAGTCGGGGCAGACACGCTTCGCCTCTTCGATGGCCTCATCGTCCGAGCTGCGTGGGCGGCGCTGGGCACGAGACTCAAGAGAGAATTCGTACCCGAACGCCACTGTGTTGTCCGGGGTTTTAATTAGGGAGGTAGGGGCACCTACCTCAGAGTCGTCTTCGTCCGTGGCGTCCATGTCGCTGCCCTCCCTTGAGAAGCATGGCGACATGGGTGCGGGCGAGTCTTGAGCAGCGCTGCGTGGTGGGGGCGGCGACATCGGTCCCTGCGCGCTCGTTGCTGCGGCGGCTGAGCCTGCCAGCATGCGGTAAGGTGCGGGTGATGCGGTGCGCCCAGCTCTGGAAGCGGAGGCGGCTGCGGCGGGCCGTGCGTGCGTGGGCGATCGCGCGGCAGGGCGCGGGGCGGCAGGTACGGCCTGGGTATCGGCGGCGGTGGTGGGACGCGCGGAGCGCGTGCTTGCGGCGCGGGGCGCGTGCGTCGCGGTCGCCCGGTCCGCCTGCGCTGGACGCAGGGGGGGGGCGACGGCGCGAGCAGCGGGCGCGCGGCTGCTGAGTCCGGGAGGGCCCGGGGCCTGAGTAGGCACGGGTCGGAACGCCGGCGGACGTACAGGGTCCGCCGGGGTGCGCACAGACGGTGGTGTCGTCATGCTGATGTTAGTGCCGGGGCTGCGTCGCGGCATTGGCGAGGGAGGCGAGGTAGGGAACGGCCTCCTTTCCGCTGCGTCGGTGTTGGCAGCAGTGGATGTCGCGCCGGGCGTCGGGCTCCCGATGATCGGTAGCGACGGTGCCCGGTCCCCCTTGGGGTTGGATTGAGGCGGCGGAGTCTTCTTCGGCATTGTTAGGGTGTGGCTAAACCGCAACCGCTACGGTGCCGATGCACCGGGCAGTACGGAAGCACCCGCTGCGCACCCACAGGCACTAGGTACCCATGGGTACCCAACAGATACCTCTACGCAACGAAAATATAAAAAGTGCGGTTCGGGCGGTAAACTAATAAAATTAAAAATGCGACTACCTTCAACTTTGTTGATAAAAAGTTGGACGCGGACCAATCACCGCCCTGCGCCAGAGGTGGCGCAGGGGACTTCGCTGGCGGCCAACGGAGGCCTGCTCGAGCGTGGTCGGGGATAGTTCGCGGCGCACTTTACAAACTAAATTAGCGTGGATAAGCCACAAGCCAATCCTGATAAGATAAACCGGAAGTGGGGGGGTTTTATAGCGGGAGCAGGTAGCGCAAGTCGTGGATTCCTAAAGAGGTAATTTACGCTGACGGCCAATTAAAATGTGTCAATAAATCAGCGCTTAGTTTTTTTTTTTTAAGGTATTGATGTTAATTGAAAGCCTAATTCTTCAGCTTTCGAATGACATATCACTTTTGTAATTACCATTTATCGTTTTAGGAAAATCAATGTATATGTGCGCCGTCTAGGCTTGAGTCGATTTGGTTGCTCGCGAGTGTAGTAACAAATCGGTCTGTCTAAAATGATACGCATGCTTGTCAGTCAGGTAGTAAACGAATAAAAAAAACCGGCCAAGTGCGAGTCGGACTCTCGCACGAAGGGTTCCGTACCATTATTTATAAAAACGAAAAAAAAAATGTTTTTTGTATGGGAGCCCCGCATAATTTTTTTTTTCTGTTTTTATTATTTGTTGTTATAGCGTCAACAGAAATACATAATCTGTAGAAATTACAACTGGCTAACTATCACGGTTCATGAGATACAGCCTGATGACAGACGGACGGACGGACGGACGGACGGATGGACGGACGGACGGACAGCGAAGTCTCAGTAATAGGGTCCTGTTTGACCCTTTGGGTACGGAACCCTAAAAACGAAAATATTTGGGATCTAATTTTTTGTATGAAAATATTCCAAATGTTCGCTCTATAAGTCCTTTAAATCTCTTTGATATCAACCTGAAAGAATTAGCATACAGTCGCGTGCACGTTCACACACGCTGCACGTGTTGATTGGCCACTACACTGCTGCACGTGAAACCTCGTGCGCATAGGTCCATAGTACAAACCGCTCATAGGTCGATATTATACGAAATTATTCTTTTGCTTTTCGAATCCATGACTCAACTTTTGTTCGACCAACATGTGGCGACCTGGATAGAATAGAATAGAATAAAACTTTATTGTACATCAAAAATTAAACATAACGGGCTTACAAAACTAATAATTTTATAGTTACAACGGCGGTCTTATCGCTGATAGCTCTGTTCATGGGAACCGGCAGCTGGGTGCAAGGGTGCACCCCCCTGTCGGGAAAAACTACGACGTTCTACTAGGTTTCTCTGCTTTGTTCATCACCGTGTCAATAAATTTAATGTCCGACTCTACTCTTTTCTTGTGAACACAGCATGCACAGGCCACTTACGCCTCGCCTCTCACCAAAGTGAGAGCCCCTGCCTACGGCCCTGTCAATACAGGAACGTAGGCAGGGGGACGATGCGAAATCTCGGGCAACTATAGAGAAACAAATCTAGCCGAGGCGCAAAAATTCAACTCAAATTTGAAAGGTTGGATAGGTCACTACGACTTCCGGTAGGTAGCAGTACTCATTGTGAGGATTGACTACTACTGGCAATGGCAAGGCAAATAACAATAGAATTGCAAAAAAAAACTAATAAATTAATTAAATAATAACTAATTATTTCGACAGTACGTATCTGCCTATAAATACATAAGTATGTACAAGATCCGGCCTATCTCTATGAGGGAAGGTCGATTAGTGGTATAAGAATAAGAGGTTACTTTCACCTCATCCAATCACTTTAATATAACGTAGGAACGTAGGTAGCGTATGGGGTGCCGTAAGTACTACCTAAAAACCTAAACAAACCTAACTCGTTTTGAGATCAAGTTTTAGCTCTTGGCTACTCAAGGATAATTTCTGTAAACTTTTGCAAGTTAAAGCTATACAAAAATAAGATTTCTGAGAACAAACACAAAAAAAAACTCTTTTGCGAGAAAATAACACTCTAAAACTGATTTTTAAATGATTGTTTTCGATACATAGCCGCCAATGACGCCATTCTATACTTGATTTGCGGTGACACCAAGAAGCCTGAATACATAAATCAATATATAGGTATCTGTATAAATAAGCTCCTCAATACAGATATATTAGTTTATTTATTCATACTTCTTGTGTCACTTGTGGCAATTGTATTTTTTTAACTTGGTGTGGTTTCCACATATTCCACAACCAACAGCCACTAATGATGAGTGGAAGTTTTTATATTAATAATAGGTTCATATTTCATTCAATCTGTTTCATGATCATTATTGAAATTAATTTTATTTAAATTGGCGTGGACAAGACACAATTAGCGCTAATTAATAACAATCAACTAACAATTACACTGAAGCTGAAAAAAACATGTCGCAATAAGAACGAACTTATAAAAGGTATTCATAGTTCATTTTGTGAATGAGTTACTCCACTTATGCAAAAATATGGTAACGTTTTATACACGATCATGTTATGTTATTTATTCATGTAAGAAAACTAATTTGAGTTAATTAATTTGTTAAGAATCCTACCTACCTTTACTACTGGTGCCTTCTGCATTGTGAAAAACTTGGAATACCGAATTATTTAATGTTTCATGCATAGATGATGCTTATTCTTAGTTATGCTTCCTTACCTATCGTTTTAATATAAATCTAACAAAATTGTAGCGTGACTGCTCTAAGAAACAATAGATCTAGTTAGCACAATCGTATTATTCTCACGCTAAACGTTGCCAAGATTTATGAAGATCGATAAACATCTTAGACTAACTAGTCGGTACCTACTCCACTTGAGTAGACATCTTGGCTAGCCCGTGTATCTAAAACAGCTGGATCATCGTTATCATCAACACGTGGTAGAGGTCACCTGAGTGAAATGCGTCGTCATGTAAAGAGGTCATACCTAGAGAATCTTTGATATCATTGACCTTTATCTCTTTCACCGCCTGACCTTTAAACAGCTGTTAGATGTTTACAAGATATAAAGACCTATGTCGTCAGTTCGATCATTAGACCCATACCGCTAGAACGCCATAGACTATAATTTTAGCAACGAGAAAATTGCGATATTGCAATCAATCATATTGACCCCGAATTGGATCGTAAACTCGTTGGTATGTCCTACGAGTTTAGCAGCATACATAAAATAAATATATTTCTGCAAGTGTTTATTCTCAAGGATGACAAGATGTTAATAGCAGACCCAAAAAAAGAAATGTTAGTAAAACAAAACGTTAAAAGTGAATGCAATCTTTATCGCAACACAGCCATAAAATTTCATTAGCTACTTCCATCACTGGCATGTTCTGATAGCTATAGCCATAAAATTCTCAAATTAAAACGCCAATCGATTATTGCAAATAAACGGTCTATCAACACAGACGTTTAATTTGCTTGGTATGCTCTTGTTTTTAACCTTAAAACAGTCAATAAGAAAGCGCGGTACATAATCCTTGACTTCTTTCATACACAATCCACGCGACAAAGCAAGTAAACATTAAACTTTCGATTACATTTGTTGATAAACTACGAGTATTTTGAATTCGAGCAATGACAATCAATAATGAAGCATGCGGTACTAAAAATATTGACAAAATTTTCTGTAATCCATACATGAATCGCCGTGTGACTGAGTTGTAACACAAAATGTAACCGCGTCTTGTTCCTAATTGTTATCATCATCATCATTCTCCTGCCCTTATCCCAATTTATTTGGGGTCAGCGCAGCATGTCTTCTTCAACCATACTTTTCTATTACTTGTCATCTTATCGGACACCTCCATGGCATTATGGTCATACCATCTGGTCTCTTTCCATCGACGCGTGCCAAGCCATTGGGTTCTAAGACAGCTGGCACACCGGTGGCAAGAGCACGACGGATGAGATCATCAATGCTAGCGTGCCGTGCTATCCGACCAGCACTCTTACTGCAGGAAAGGCCATGGTGTCCGAGGCCGTCGACTGCTTCACCACATCGACAGCGAAGTGGAGCCCCGCAAGGAGCGCCCAATCGCAGACATGTAGCGAGCCGGAATGTTGCGTCACCTAGCATAGTGCCTATGTTAGGTGACGGTAGTGCCTGAAGCCAGAGACCCTACTCCCACTCAACTACAGCCAGCAGGCGGGCACGCTCTGCAGTATTGGTAGACGTAATAATACGGTTATTCCGTACCAACCTACAGAGCGGCTCTCTCTCTGTCTCTGGGAAAATGGGTTCTCGGGCGATCCGTATCCGGGCAAGCCATTTTCCAGGCGTCCACTGCGTCCGCCAAGCACGGCAATTCCGAATCAACCAGGGAGATAGTTAAAATCTTCTTGGTTAGCTTTTCAGGGCCTTAAGTCTGCTATTACAATAGTGTCTGAATGGCCTATCATTGATTTCATAATTGTGTCGCTTAACTTCAAACTCGGATAAATCCAATTCTGAGATTTTTTAAGATTTTGGTATCAAAAGAAAGGGAAAACAAAAGTTTTAAAACAAATTTATCTGTTGTGTATTAATCCGCATGGTTTTTAAGAAATAAACCATCAAAACCATAAAATTTTATTTAAGTCAGATAGATCCATGAGACAGTTTTTTTTTTTTCAAATATAGTTAAGTCCATGAGAGCCAATCAGTGAATTGAGTTTTGCAACATGGCCGTCACTCAACGTAAATTCTGCGACAGTAGCCTCTGCTTTTTATTATTTAGACAGTTCCCATGGTTAATTCCATTAAAATTAACGGCCTAACATAATTCTATAAATCCACACTGAGTTTTTTCAAAGATGGATAAATCTGATTCCATTAGGTATATCAAATGAAGGTAAATCCAATCTAAATATAACATTTTTGAAAGGATGCAAGGTTTAAATACTGAATTTGCTAAACAGGATCGTTTTCTTAATGTGATAATAGTCTTAATCGAATATGGTCAACCACTGACACTTCATTGAAAGAAATGGCATAGAATTTGACAGACCATTATGAATTTAGCAGATTACTAACTTTTTGCAAAATGACAATGGGATCGTGTTGGAATGACGATGTTTATAAAAATAGCAGACTTGGGGCTCAGTGCCGTGGACAGAGGACAGGAACGCCGTTAAGCTTACACTACAAATTTTGCGGACGCCGAGGCCATCAAAACGAATTGGTAGGGTAGCTTGCAGCCACGCTCGGTCGTCCAGGGCCACATTAAGAATGGATGTTAATGTGTTGCGTATAATTTGGTCAATTTTGCCCAGAACAAAAAAAGAATAATTAGTTTATTTATTATATTCAGTATTAATTATTATTGGGAATTCATAGTTGGCGCGAAAAAATTGGCACACGTCCGGCCTCCAACGCGTTCCTCTCGGGTCTAAATATCACGGTACAGGCGCATGAAAAGAAGAAAACACTTGGTTTTGGAATTAGTGGTATAGGTATTTTCATATTTCACATTATAATGGCCGTTTTTTATCACATTTTTTGCGACCTTTTTAATAAGGTATAAATTTTATTGTTCAAAGCCTTATTTATATAACTCAAATGAAATGACAATTAGTCATAATTGAGACTTCTCTTTGCGATTTAATTGAATGCAGTAAAGTGCAAGTGATCGTGTATCGGACGGCCGAAATATGTAGAGCGAAGTGTGAAATATGTAGTATGTTTTATCAGAATTGAAGTGTCTGTTTGTAATATTAAAATAACAGCTTTTTACTACATGCATCGTCTGTATGGTGTCGGACGTAAAGAATAGCATCATCCCATATCTTCCCGTGGGTGTCGTAAGAGGCGACTAAGGGACTTACCAGATACTGGGCAGCCGCGTTATCTGTGCTTTTGTAACAACCGTACTGCGATCGCCAACCCGCCTGCCAAGCGTGGCGATTATGGCAAAACCCCCCTTTTTGGGGGAGGCCTATGTCCAGCAGTGGACGTCTTTTGGCTGAAATGATGACTACATGCATATGAATGTAAATAAGGTACATATATAACAATTTTTTTTTTTTTAAATTTTTGTCTGTCTGTCTGTTTGTTCCGACTAATCTCTGTAACGGCTGGACCGATTTCGACGGGACTTTCACTGGCAGATAGCTGATGTAATAAGGAGTAACAAAGGCTACTTCCATTTTAGAAATTTTCTAAAATTATTATTAAAAAAAAGATTTTTTTTAAATTCCACGCGGACGAAGTCGCGGGCACAGCTAGTCTACGTATAAAACTCAAAACAAAACGACGTAAATCCGGGTCTTAACACAAAAGATTCACGGTACGATAAGTAAGGATTGTAGTAGGTCAGGTGGCGTTCTGTGGCTTCTGCTTACCTCCATGGGAAACAGGCGTGAGTTTACGCATGTGTAGAATATTCAACTGCCTTGGTTATCAGGCGCGATATTTCAGTACATTGCCCTCATGCCCTGTCTGCAAATGTTGCGCTCTCATCCTTTCCATTTCGAAAGTATTCTAATCTCTTCAAAAGTTATCGTCGTAATTTCGTAACCATTATCACATTTCAAATTAGTCCCTCTTCCCGTTCTTATTCTTTGTATTTTGCATTGTATACCTACCTTATTTATTTATCTCATAATGTTTGTTTTATTTGGATTACCACAGAAATAGAAGACATATTTAGAGAACGGGTTGCCACTAGCTCGTCTAGTGGCAACCCGTTCTCTAAATATGTCTATCTGCGGATAATATAGTGGACTACAACATTACCTACTACACACACTTAGTTTTGTTAACTCTATGTTTTACATAATATTGTAGTTGTTTATTATCCCTTAAATAAAATAAAATGTATTACTTGATCCCTCTTGATCAAGTAATACATTGCACAGACTGTAGGTAACCTGCAAGAATCAGCCAGGTTGACCCCAAGAAGATCAGCAGCTATTAAAACTTGTTTATTGAGTACTTACTTACGTAACCTTAAACGACACGGTTATGTAACGTGCTATGTAGTGCCAAAGTCCATAATTACACAACTTTAAAACTCATATGGCCAGTACCCGCCCGCGAACTGCGAAGCCATATGTTACTAATCGATCTTACAAGTAAATAAAGATCAAAGTTCAAAATAACATTTCAATCCAACGACCGGTAACACCGTACCTGTGTCTCTCTTTTTCACTCTGGAATAGGAATGGAACAATAATGTTTTAAGACGTCAGCCTTAGTTTTAATCATGCACCTACAAAAACTGTAATAAAACATGTGTTTGCAAATAAAATACTGAAGGTCATCTTAATAACTTAATTTAATCAGTCAGGGTCGCAACTCAGACGTCCTAAAATGGACACAGTTGGCTACCTGTAGCCTTACTCTCGACACTCGATCTCAATCTGAATTCGAAATTGGGATCGAGATCTTGTCATTTGGCACTCTTGAATGCTACACTAGCTCCCGATTGGAATCGTAAACGGTGGATTTAATTAGGAAAATTCTTAATGATTTTATAAATACAAAGAGCCGATTAGAAATCAGAGACAGCCGATATAATAAAAGGTAGAGAACTCGAAGCATAAATTGTATTTTATATCGTGCTGGTGTCCGCAATTCCACATCAAAAGCTCATATTTTGCATACAGGTCGCCTAACCATAAACCTCTTTTGTCCACAGCAAGTATCCACTCAGCAGCGACGCCCCTCGGGTCAATGTTGTCGGGTCCAGTCATGGAGGCTATAGGCCGGAAGCGGACGCTACAGACATGCACGCTGCCTCTCATCATCGGCTGGATCATTATAGGCACGGCCTCCCATCACGCTCTGCTTCTCCTCGGCAGAGTCGTGTGCGGATTCGCCGTCGGCATCATGGCGGCACCTTCACAGGTAATTCAAATACTGGTCCCTATAAGTACCGTCTCGTTGGTTTTGAAATAAGTCTCAGTCACGTTTTGTATAATGGTTTCTCAACAAGAAATCCATTTATAGAGAGATCTCGATTTTGCAACTACTTTTAGATTATATCCACTCATGCCTTTCTAGATTCTAGACATACCTACTTAATGTTTGAAGACACGTTTGTTATGATGGTACCTACCAAAGAAGTATAACATTGAAATCTACAGCTGATCAATTTTTTACAGGTGTACTTAGGTGAAATTTCAGAGCCAAGACTGAGAGGATTGATGATAGGCACACCATTCGTGGCGTACTCACTGGGAGTGTTGTACGTGTACGCACTGGGGGGTGCGTTGCCGTGGCGGTCAGTGGCCCATCTGTCCACTGTCTTACCAGCCCTTGCCTTTCTCGCCCTGTGCCTGTCGCCGGAGAGCCCCACGTGGCTGGCGCGACAAGGGCGCTTCCACGATGCCATGGCCGCCATGGCACGCCTGCGCGGAGACCCCGACACCGTGAGTATCCCTTACTTATTAATGAACAAAAGCGAAGTCATTATCAAAACTCAAACAGCCTATAATATAAGCCAATACTTTAATCGATTTGGACGCGTGACGCGACTCCATGAGGTTCCTTTAGAACTACTACTTGCTGCTAAAAAGCAGTGGGTTTATTTTAGGACATGGCAGTTTTTCAAGAGTTCATTCAAGATTATTAAATTACCTGAAATACGAGCTGTGAAAATGGCAGAATCTGGTTCTAATGATATTTCATAAAAAATACGGAAGCTCGTTATTATTTAATAGTCCTGATAATGGTGATACTGATCCTAACTACGTAAAGTTAAACACAGTTTGTGTGTTTTTATTGCGCTTAAAATGCACGCAGAAAGAATAACATGGATAAGCCATTTTTCCGGAAAGTAATTCCGGTATTTCCAGATTCAATTATATATTGTTAATGTTGGTAGTGATATTTTTGGCTACCTAATTCAAAATTTAAAGGAAGGTAACAAAACTAAATTAATTTATTACTTATCTGTTGAATAATAAAAACAATCGAATTCCGATTGAAGCATTTTTTTTTAGCCTTTATAAGGCCACAACTTTTTATAAATTGTTGAATTTAAATTTCAATCAAATCAACCGATTCCGGGGGAATGTCCATATTAATACAACGTTTCGGATCAATGACCCCAATTCAATCTACCTACTCCGATCTATGGTAATCAGATACTTTGTGAATGAAGTACTGAATACGTGGTAATTGTTTGTGCGTCGATATCCACTTCCACCCTGTATCATCATATCAGCCCGGCATCACCTACTGCTGGGTATAGGCCTCCCCTTTTTTCTGCCACACTTCCCGGTTCTGTGCGTCCCTTATCCAGGTGTTCCCCGCGACTTTGACGATGTCGTCGTCCACCCTACGCGCTACTACCACGCGTATGCCATTCATAGTTATTCAAAAAACGTTTATTTCTAATAGGCTTAAAAATACATTGTTCTTGAGAAAGCCTACACAAAAAATAACTGTTTGATATACAATTAAAAAAAAAAGTTAGTATTAAGAATTATTTTTATAACAGAAAATAATTATTTTAGCAGCAATTTCGAGGTCGATATCCTTATGAGGATAGTGTAGCGAGGACATACGTAAAGGAAACAAGGTCTTGCTGACATTTTCATGCCTTGCGATATTATGGAAAACCAATGCAAGATTTGCAAGGCCTTAGAAGGACTAGCTAAGTTGCGAAACGTTTGGAATTTAAGTGATATTGGAAAAATATCTTTTTAAAGACTGGTGTGAACAGGCTCCTTTTGTGAAGGTATTTATGTGCCTAAAAATCGAACTAATGATTTTAGATACAACTCCTACTACAATTGACATCTGTTTATATTGAGCTACTACTACCGTCTCTTTTCAATTCAATTTATGATTCTTCATCGTAGGAATAAATCGTAGCTCTTATGAAGCAATGTTTAGCTGTAGAGCTCGTTGAACTTTCAACAGAAGAAGAGCTAGAATCTACAAGCTGTTGTTTTGCATCCTCGTCAAGTAGGTAACTATGCTAATGATTCTAGACCCGAATCAATAATAAAACGGGTAGGTATTTTTTTAAAGGTAGACGATTTAATATGTGCTACTCATTACCCTGCCTGCCTTGTTGATCATGCTAGCGAAAAGATAGTAAACGCCGTTCATAACCAAGCAGACTTGTGTGCGTTGGGGAATCAGAATTCCATTAGTCGCCTCTTACGACACCCATTGGGAGAGACGGGGTGGTGCTATTCTTTGTGTCCGGACACCACACGGACTAAATAACTAAACTAAATAAACTGGAGCATTCGTATACAGACCGTTACACACGTAAACATCCTCTGTAGAACAATTGAACATAATCTGTAAATTGGTTTCGACAAGCGCGCTGAATCCTAGCTTGAGTAGCGTGAATGATTGAAAGATTACATTGTCGTACGTGAATTTCATAAATCGTCCTGAAAATGTGCAGTCAATCGGAAAAAAATACCTATCCCAAACTATTGGCGTAGTTTCGTAGCAAAAGGGAAAGTCTACGGAAAATTCTAGCTACGGTCGCGGGCATAGGGAGCACGTACTTTGCTACACGTACGAGTGCTACGACCGCGTAGTCGCTACGCTTTCAAAAAAATTTTGAATGATTTGCAGTTTTTTTTTCTAGTCGAGGTTAAGATAATGACATTATAATAACAAAAGTGTAAAATATTTAAAAAAAATAGGTGATTTAGGTCCGTGCTCTTAACACCGCGACATAGTGATCACGGTACAGTCAGCAACAAAAGTCCATGAACAGATACTAATTTTCAAAACACCTGAACACTAAAACGGACCATAAATCACTTACCAGAATAGAGTACACAATAAGGTTATCATTTCAATTTTACAAAAACGCTAAGCATTAATATTTTCATAAGTCGCTAAACATCATTATAGCGTAAGTCGATGACTATCATTTTGCCGTAAGTCGCTAAACATCATTACAGTGTAAGTCAATAATTATCATTTTACCGTAAGTCGCTAAACATCATTACAGCGTAAGTCGATAACTATCATTTTTAACCCGCGACCAAAAAAGAGGGGTATTATAAGATTGACGTGTGTATCAGTGTGTCTGTCTGTGGCATCGTAGCTCCTAAACGGATGAACCGATTTTGATAAAATTGGTTTCGTTTGAAAGGTATTTTAATCGAGAGTGTTCTTAGCTATGTTTCGAGAAAATCTGCTCAGCCGTTTGAAGATCATCACCTCTTTTCTAGTTGATGAAGGGATATAAACAACTTCCACGGGTCTAGTCGATTTGAAATCTTGTTACTTGTCACCATGGGCATTGCCGAGTGGGGGGGGAGCTACACCCTATTCCCCTCTAAAGTATAGTTTCTTTTTTAATTTATAATATTTGTTTTTAACCACCGACCAAAAAAAAGAGGGGTGTTATAAGTTTGACGTGTGTATCTGTGTATCTCTGTGTCTGTTTGTGGCATCGTAGATCCTAAACGGCTGAACCGATTTTGATAAAATTGGTTTTCGTTCAGAAGCGCAACACCGAAAAAATTGGGTGGAATGGGGAAGCCTATGCCCAGAGTAGTAGGACGGTCAAGGCTAAGAAAAAAAAAAAAAAAAAAACCGCCGACACATAAAACCGTCGGAGGTCCGCTTTGTTCTGTGCTTTGTTTTGTGCTCAAAGCGGTCCCCCGACGCTACGACGCTTGGATTAATTTACTGTGGGCTTTTCAGAGGTTTTTAGTGTCGGGGGTTTTTTAAATTTTGCCGTAAGTCGCTAAACGTGTTATGCGCGAGTTTTTAGGGTTCCGTACCCATACCCAAAAGTTTTTTTTTTTGCTCATTTTTATAAATAAATTAATAATAAAAATTAATTAAAATAAAATTAATAATTTAATTTAATTTAATAATTTTTTTTTATTTTTTATAATTAATTTTAATTTTTATCGGACCAGTAGTTTCGGAGCCTATTCAATGCAAACAAACAAACAAAAAAAATCTATCAGTTTAAGATAGCCCATTTATCGAGGAAGGCTATAAGCTATATATCATCACGCTACGACCAATGGGAGTGGAACAGCAATGAAAAATGTTACGAAAACGGGGAAAATGTGAGGACAGCCTTCTCGATAAAAGGGCTATCTAACACTGAAAGAATTTTTCAAATCGGAACAGTAGTTTCGGAGCCTATTCAATGCAAACAAACAATCAAATCTTTCCTCTTTATAATATTAGTTTAGATAAATAGATATTATTCTAGTTTTTAAAACGCTGTTTGTGTATGTTAGTTTAAATGTTTCTAAACGCACGCACGATACAGAAGAAATTCCCAGTGTAGGCAGCCAACGGGAAGTTTAAAAAAAAAAAAAAACTAAAAAAAATATGAATTTGTATTCTAAATTATTAGCTGTGTTTATTCAGCAATGTTTTGATTATGAAAAATGTAGTGCGCTGCGCTTCGCCGGATACGGGTATCATACGGGTTCAATGAACTGGAAATGTAGGAAATTAGCTATGATCAGCGACTTTTGTATTTATTACAGATCATACAATTTTGTTTGTAGTAATGTATAGCAATTTATGGTTAAACTGAGTTCAGCGACTTTTGTAGTTTTATTATGACAAGTTGTTTTATAATTTACTTTGGTCAGTAACTTATGATAAATACTATTGTTTAGGAAATATTGGAAACAAATTATGTTCAACGACTTCTGTTGCTGACTGTACGACAAAATAATGTTAAAATGTTGATTTACAACTACCACAACAACTAACTGGATCTGACAGCAACGCGACAAAACACTAGTTCTACGACTTATAATTTGCATTTTAAATTAGCTAGTAACGTTATTTACGTCGTCAGTACATGGGTAGGTATATGGATTTTGATAGTTACTGCTTCCTTTACTGCGAGCAACCTTGTCAACATTCCAATTCATTTCTACTTATATACAATGATGTATAATACCTACTAGGTAATTCAGTCATACATTTAATAAAAATGATAACAACAGGTATGTACAGTCACGGACACTAATATGAATTCACTACCTAAACATAATTTAAAACCCATTGATTCTTACTGTATTTTTTGTAACTTATGCTATAAAGTTACTTATGACTAACGTATAGCGGTCCAGTACAAAATTACTGCAATACCGATACGACCCAAATGTATGGGACAGCTGATTTTCTTTCGCGATTTCGATGGTAGTCCCATGAAGAAAATTGGTCAGTTCGAAGGTCTGTATCACACCTGAAATATGACCACGCACGGCATTGGTACACTCTGAATATTTTGGAACCCATACTGTTATGAAACAAATCTGATCTCAAGTTGTTCCAGATTATTTTTTGGCGTTTGTTTGTACTTAGGTACATATAAGTGCTCGTGACTGTACCTACACTGAAAAGTTAGTCATTTTATTTGTTGCTACGACATCTTGGTTCTCGAACAATCGGTCGTCAGGCAGACTCATCTAAATTAATGACTACAGCTGTTAGGAAGCCTGCTATACATGCATGTTTGTTTATATCTCGCTATATTGTTATTGTACGTCGAAAGGCGGCCATGTGATTGCCTGTAAAATGGCCTCTTAATGAGCTCAACAAGGAAGGAGGCACACGACAAATTGATATGTCATTTTCTCGAACATGTGCCGACACAAACAAATTCAGGCAATGAACGAGCAACACTCGCAAACGGTAGGTTTTGTGTTTCTAATTTAGAATGGTGGGGTTGAATAAACAAATTAATTAGTAGTATTTAGGAGCCTAATTCCTAGTAGGTATAGTAACGTTCCAACATTAATGAAAAGATGATACTACTCTAATTATATTTTATGGTACTTAATCCGTTGGAAAAGTTTGCTGATTGAGGGCATACCTATCTATCAAGTTTTTATCCTTCACCCTACAAAATATAGATCGTGGAGACCCTTCACAATGCCAACAAACAACCCAACCTAGTTAAGGTACCTACCAACCTCATAAAGCCTATAGAATATCAGATCTGAAAGTTTTTTACACTAAATAGGCTAGCGTTTTGGCGCAACTCGTCTGATGAGAAGTGATGATGCGGTCTAGTGTGGAGGACACTTGCCTCGAAGAAACCGAAGTTATTTCAACGCTAGGAATCTTTGCCTTATTCCATTAAATAATTAACCGTAATTATTGTTGTCGCCGTACGCATATTTATACGAGTGTGAGTACTTATCCACCATAAACTTTCCACATACATCATCATCTTCTGCCTAGCCTTTTCCCAACTATGGGAGCGTTTATGTATTACGTAACGCAATTTTTGGAGATTTTTGCCCTCCCCCCCATGGAACGCGCCGTAACGTTTTTCTGTACCCCCCCCCCTCCACCCAAATAAAACGTTACGTAACCACCACCATTTTTACCTGAAAGACACAATTATGTGGCGTAAAGTACTGGAAAGTCGCGTGCTGTACTTTGGTTTCAAAATTACCCTCCACATTAAGGTAACTAATTAAAGTCGTATGTCTACAGGCACAACGTGAGCTCCACGAGCTGATATCAGCTCGGGAGAAAGAGAAGGCAAGAGGTGAAGAGAAGATTAACTTCCTGGCAACCGTGACACGAGCGCCCGTGCTGAAACCACTGCTGCTCATCAACGCGTTCAACATACTGCAGATATTGTCCGGCAGTTATGTGGTCATATTCTACGCTGTGGACATTGTCAAGGACTCCGGTGGCTCTCTTCAGCCAACTGTGAGTATATATTTATATCTTCTGTTATCTGGCGTCCATTTCACTACTGATCCAATTTTTTTTTGCGTGTGAAAGTCCTGCGATCCAAAACGGGACTAATTTTGGTTTTCATTGAGAGTTGCCAATAACAGGGTACCTACTTATACAGTATCAGTATCTAACATAGCGTTATGTACACACATCAAAAGTGTCTAGGGATCAACATATATTTTTGCAATAACTTTTCTCCTGATTGATATTAATTAAAATTTTCTTTAAGGATTCATCAAATAAAGTGTTTTCGTTTGTCACAGTAACGATAAACCAAGTCACCTTTGCATTAATAAAGAAATTTGCCATTTTCTAATAAAGGGATTTTTGACATTTGAACCACTAACATTAAAGTTCGAAAAAAAGACTGAAATAACAGTTTTCTTTAAAATTTTATTGGGTAACTTAAACAATTAATAATCCGTGTTTCTACCGCGAACACTAACAACACAAGAACATCGGTTTGGCATACTCAAAATGAGTTCATCCAAATCACGCTGTGGAATGGCCGCCCATGTTCGTTGCAACAACAAAAAAAGGTCTTCTTGCGACTGGATACCCTCCATATCCGGCAGAGCTCTTCTCTGTAGCATATCCCATGCATGCTCAATCGGGTTCAAGTCTGGCGACTGAGCAGGCCAGGGCAGGACATTGATGTTAGCTGCGGCGAGAGTCTGTCTTACAACTCTTGCGGTGTGCGGTCGTGCATTATCATGCATTAACTGAAATAAGGGACCGATTTGCACTTGTAGAGGAACGATGACGTCTGATACAATCGTCTCAGCATAAATTTGAGCGTTGAGGTTGCCTCTGATCCAAATCAACTCAGTTTTTCCGCCGATCCAAATACCCGCCCATACCATGATGGTTCCACCACTATAAGGATGGACTTCCTGGCAGGATTTTAATCGCTGTTGGCGTTCAGGGGTTCTCCAGTGTCGTATACGTCTTGTATCCGGTCTCATACCAAAACGAGACTCATCAGAAAAGCACACGAAACGCCATTGTTCTTCTGCCCAATTTCTGTGTTCAAGAGCCCATTGATATCGAATCCTACGATTGTGCATT
The DNA here is from genome assembly GCA_949152445.1 of Cerastis rubricosa. NCBI lineage: Eukaryota > Metazoa > Arthropoda > Insecta > Lepidoptera > Noctuidae > Cerastis > Cerastis rubricosa. Next base: position 12,666,288 of record OX424540.1, on the reverse strand, counting down.
GCTATAGGTGGTACCCGTAGCGGTCTTCGGGAATGAAGGTTCACTTCATGCAAGCGGTTTCTGACTGTTTGGTCGCTAATTAAGTTCCCTGAAGAGTGATGAAGCCTCACGGCTAACATCATGGCGGTTATTGTTGGAGCTCTTCGAGTTAAGATTTGAATGTATCGGTCTTGTCTCCGTGTGGTGCAGCGATACCGTCCTCCATGGCGCTCAGCCACGGTACCAGTGCTTCGGTAACGTGTCCAAAGTCGACTGATAACACTCTGACTTGTATTCAGAGCTAAAGCCACAGTACGTTGCCGGGAACCAGCTTCTATCATTCCCACGGCTCTGAGCATTTCTTCCCTGCTTAAATGACGTCGCCGCTCCATAATAACGTTGGTTTTAATCAGTAGTAGGGAAACAGTAGCACTAATAATGTCTTCAATGCGTTGTATGTTTTTATAGGGAAAATATTGACAGCTGATTTTCATCTTTTACTCGAATTTGATTCACAGTTCCTGATTCAAATTATGAAATGCACCAAAAAGGATCCATATAAATTTATAAAATCATAAATTTATTACAAAGCCACATCTCAATCTCAAGAAATCCGCATAAAAATGCTTGATCCCTAGACACTTTTGATGTGTGTATCTATCCAATGAATAGTACCTAATTAAACAAGTATGCCATACCTACTTAGATAAAAAGAAAAATTGGCTAACTCAATGACTTTAAATTTTAAGATAACTTACTAAGCATGACGTGATATTGTTGACAGATGGCAGCAAACGCAAGTGCCCTCGTGCGGCTTGCAGTGACAGTGCTGGCGTGCATCTTACTCCTGCGCATTACAAGGCGTGCGCTCGTGCTGGTGTCGGGCATCGGCACGGCCGCGTGCACGCTCGCGCTCGCTGCCCTCTTGTCGCAGGGCCCCGGCTCTGGAGTCACACCCCCCATCCTCATCCTCAGCTACGTCGCCTTCAACACTCTCGGCTTCTTCCTCCTACCGGGGCTCATGATCGGGGAACTTCTCCCCACCAAGGTACGAGGCCTCTGCGGGGGATACATCTTCTGTCTCTTCAACTCCGTCCTATTCGGATTCACCAAACTTTACCCCGTCATGAAAAACGCTATCGGCATCGCAGGAGTATTCGGTCTCTTTGGTGCCTCTTCCCTACTCGCTACTGTGGTCCTATTCCTCCTACTACCAGAGACGAAAGGCAAGTCTCTTCTTCAAATAGAGCAGTATTACCAAAAACCTAATATATTGTGGATTGGCCGCAACAAAACTACGACGGAAATCCAAAGGGTCTGAAGGAACTTGTTAAAACGATGTTGTACTTAAGCAAGTGTCCGCTAGCTACATAGAAAGAAAGGTCGTTAGATACAACTGTATGCAAGTATACTAAACTTACAATAATGTATTAGATAAAATGTCAAAATCTTGACCGATATCTCAAAATAAAAGGGCAGTTTTAAACAAATTGCCGTCCCACGAACTCGATGAAGCTGGCATATTTTAATCTGTGATAAAAGAATAATTTCCTTAGCATTCATTATAAACAAACAGGTGCCTTTATTAACCAGACATAGGCAACTGCTTGATAACCCGATAATCATTCATTTGCTGTAATTCAATCAAAAACCATGAGAAACTGGATGAACGGGAAAGTTTTTAAACTATATTTATATCGTATTTAAAATTACTGTTATATCCTGCTGTTACAAGTAAGTAGAACAACGCGTCAAGTGATATTTAAAAGTAACTAAAGTAAGAAACGTGCCTGGCGCGACCTAACTTATCTCAAATAAATAAAATCACTAGTTATAAGTAAATCTCACTAAACACGGTTATTCCGTATACAAGACGAATGCCTTTTATAATATTTGTATAATATGAATTTAAAACCAAAAACAACAGCTGTTGGTATCAAATACCATTGTAATGTAGCAATGAGAGATTTTTATCTGTGATTTATGTAAATGACCGCTTATGAGATGTACTCGCAGACGTTTATTTAGGATTATAAATAAAATATTTATGTACTTATCAATGTATAGACGAGGTATTTAATATATATCATGTTGAAAACTGTTTAAAACCATTAACCATTGTAACGACTTTTTAGAATTGTTAAAATTTCTAGAGTCAACTTGAAATTAAGTATGACGTCACATCTGCTTGTTTTTCTACAGCTTGGCAAAACGTATCAAATAAACATTTTGGTACCTACCGAAAACAAACTTATTACATGAATTAAAATTGTTTATTTGGAAAGAAAGGCTTCGCGCCTTTTTCTTTTCTTATTTATTTTTATTTTACTGTGTGTTTAATTTTAAGAACCTTTGTGGTTGAAATAAATGATTCTATTCTTATTCATATATACTTTTTTGCTAAGCTGTAATGTTATCCAACATGTATGTAAACTAGCTAAAGTTTACATTATGTAACGTTATCATAAAGTTATACTTGACTTAAATTCAGCAAAATAATAATGTGATAGAATAAAAACCATGTAAGTCGTTAGTGTAAGAACAGTTATTTTTCTATAGCTACAGAGAAAATTCCAAATTGTGATATGAATAAAGAAATTAAATTAATATCGTTTCTTATTTATACATATATTTTACCTATAATCGAGTTGGATTTGAGCATGATATTTCCAATAAAAACAAATGATCTGGCTACTCGTCAGCGGTTACCTACTGCTGACGAATAATAGAGAAGTTTGGAAGATGACATGCAGGGCCGACCCCAAATGAATTAGGCTAGGGGCAGGAGATTGATGCTCGTTTCAAATGAAAACAAAGTTTCTAAACGTAACATTATTTTAATTAATCACAATTCATACTATACACATACAAAATATCCTTATGAGAATAGAAATGTATGGTAGTGACCGGCCGTTACTGTTTATTTAGTTATTTAACGTCTGACTGACAGCATTCCAACAACAACATTATGCCAATGAGAATAAAGATCACTGTGACGCAAAATCAGAGATAAAATAACTAAAACGACTTTAGAGACACATCAAGCTTTAAAAAAAAGTCTGACTAACATAAGTGGCATAGACACGTCTCTAAACTACCTTTTTTTTAAACCTCAGTATTCCTTTACGGTAAGGTAGTCGTCCTTCATGTTTGATAAGTCAAGAGGATTCGGGCAGTCGCTGGTAGAGATGTGGTCGGGAGGCACAGCCCGGGCACACGTGCAGAGTCGTGGTCACCACGCTCTCGCACTCCCAGCAGTAGAACTCGTGGCATCGTGTGCAGCGATACACCTGCGAATATATCAAGTGTGTTTATAACCAAAGATTAAGGCAGAGGAATCAATCTAAATCAAAATATTTTTATTTTACATAGGCCTACAGGGGCACTTATAAAACGTCGACAAAAAGGCGCTCGGTTCAGGTTGGTCGTTTCCTATGGAGAAGAACCGGCTAGAAATTCCATAATTACTCTTTTAAAATCATTTGGTTTTACAATATTTCTGTAACAGGGTTTGGGAGGATATCGTAGGCCCGACAATAAGTCGTTGCTTACTACAAAACGTAGAACGAGATAAAAAGGTACCAAGGGTCTAGAAATCTATAAGGCCTCCAATGTCCACACATTTACAAACAATCGGTAAATAAGAAAAAGAGTCTATATAACAACAAAAAATAAATAGAAAATATCACAAAACAACTAGATCAAACAAATGACACAAATGTTGTCATCCGTGCTGTAACTATTCCAAACAAAAGGTATAACGATTTAAAAACTATTGTAAAACATCTGTTTAAAAAGAAAGGAAAAAAAGAAAACAAATAAGATTGAGAATATTTAGAGACATCCACACATTTGTGCCGTTTATGACCTACCAGGGAAGCCGCATGTGCGAAGGGGCTAAGGCCAAACTTCTCTATCTTCGACGTAGTCGTTAATTTTGTAATATGCTTTTTTAATGAGGACACGTTTGATATAATTTTTAAACTTTCCTTCGGTCAGTTCTGTAATTGACTTCGACGACTTATTATAAAAGCGTTGAAGCTGTTTAAAAGAAATGACTTGCTAGTTTTAGTTAATCTGAATTTGGGTATTACAATTTCGTGTTTACTGCGTGTATTTATGTTATGGAAGTCGCTTCTAATTTTTAAAAGTCCTCGGTTTTTACGCACATATAATAAAATACATTCTATAAATTTTTCTCTGAGGGACTCACGAGGACCCATTTTATAGATAGCGCGGACTGCCCTCTTTTGTAGTACGAAAATTGACTCAACGTCTGCTGCTGATCCCCACAGCAGAATGCCATGGGACATAATGCTATGAAAATAAGCGTAGTATACTAACCTAGCTGTGGCTACATCAGTTAACTGCTTTAACTTTCGAACTGCATAGGTAGCTGAGCTTAACCTCCCCGAAAGTGTTCTAATGTGCGCGCCCCACTGCAGATTTGAATATTAGTAATCCCCAAGAATACCGTAATTTCCGCTATAACATCAAGTTTTTTGCCGTCAAGATTTAAATTTAGGTCACGTTGTGGTACATTTGGTGAAGAAAACTTAAGACATTTCGTTTTATTCGTATTCAGTAAAAGATTGTTGGCTGCGAACCATTTCGAGAGAATAGTTTTATTTAATTAAGACTTTCGTTGACATGTAAAACGTCCGTATCTTTTCTATCAATCTTAAAAATTAGAGAAGTGTCATCAGCAAATAAAATTATATCCGAAAATTTGGCCACGATACAAGGGAGTCGGCCAAAAAAAAAAAAAACAAAATATTTTTATTTCACATAGGCCTACAGGGGCACTTATAAAACGTCGACAAAAAGGTGCTTGGTTCGGGTTGGTCGTTTCCTATGGAGAAGAACCGGCAAGAAACTCCATGGTTACTCTTTTAAAATCTTTTGGTTGGTGGTCATCATTAATATAAACAAGAAACAGGAAAGGGCCGAGAATTGAACCTTGGGGCACGCCCATCTTGACTATAGACCCGCAGGACGTCGCCCCATTTACATTTACTTTTTGCAGCCTGTTTGATAAATAAGAAAAAACAAGATCAGCAGCTTGTCCTCGAATTCCGTAGTGGTGTAATTTACTGATTAGTGTGTTGTGGTCGACGCAGTCGAACGCTTTTGAGAGATCACAGAAGATGCCAATTGCATCCTGGGACTTCTCTTAGGATTTTAAAATATGAGTGATGAGTTTTACTCCCGCGTCTTTTTTCGATCGCTTACTTTTAGTGTTGCCACATTTTACCAGTTAGTTGTAGGTTAAGAAATCAACATTGCCTCTGGATATATTATTCCCTATTATAGACTCTGGGCTACTACCGAGAAATCCTTGATAGAAATACACTTTGACTGACCTGGGAATCGAAACCAGGACCATCATCCTCAGCACAAGCGATTGTGACAACTAGACCAACAAAGCAGTCATGCGATCTTGGGTTAATGTGATAATAACTTCACATACGTAGAATAAATATTGACTACTGGGTATCTGATAGGAAAGAACCATACTGTGAACTACTAGTTTTGAAATTTAGCACAATACACTGTAAGACCCTTTTCAAGTACAATTCGGAACATTGTTACTAATATAATCACTCACCTGTTTATCTAAATCTGTGAAGTTCCTCAGGCATGCAAAACAATATTGTGTTTGTCCTTCATTCGGCAATTCTTCGTATGGTTCAACAGGAAACAGATGATGGTATGACCTAGAAAATGAAACAACATTAGATTATAGCTAAGCAATAAGGCTACTTTTACATGGGGTGACGCATTGCATCACCCTCAATAAAATACTCAATGCACATGGTTTACAAACTAATAATACATTAGAGAAATATCTCATATAGTTAGAAAAAACACTCCGTATAAAAGCGAAAGTAGACGTATCATATGCCTCGAAATCACTTTCTGCCTTGTGCCGAGCCTGCTGCAAGCTGTGTGCCTGTTTTTGATTGGTTATTTTTTTTTAATAACCAATCAAAAGCTTCGGTGTGTTTCAGAATGATGTACTGAATATGTGGTAACCGTTTTAGCGTCGGTGTCCCTTACATCTTGTATACTATGTAGTACCATCACCAAACTGGGTATCAGACCACAGTAAGGACTATCCTTGCATCCAGCGTTAATACAGTTAAAAACTTTCTATAACTTGGTCCCTTTTTTTTGTCTTATTCCTATAGGTCGAAAAACGGTGGTCAAACATCTGGGATTATTAACAGAGACAGAGACTTTTTAAACAAAACATTAAAGAAAGTGTCGCGTCTATTGGTCCGCAAACTATTTGTGCGGACCAATAGTAGTAAGGGGGGGATTTTGTTTGAAAAATGAGCTGATTCCCACTTTTCTGATAGTACAGTCTGCAAAGGAGATAAGTAACCAAGTTCTCACACTAGTAGTATATTAGTATATTTACAAAATAATATGCATGGTAAATATCCCGTTACAAGTTTTAATGATAGTGTAAGTGACCATGTCAGTATAGAAAGTACCTGGCTAGATGCGGTGCTGAAGCGAGTGTCAGTCCACAGGTGCGACACTGAGCGGGCAGCGAACAGTACTTGCTGCGACACTGCGGGCACAAGTGTCCCTCTCCACCGACACCTTCGCCGTCCTCTAGATGGCTGGAAAAATATTTTTTTCAGTTTGGATTTTATTTTTTGGTAGAGGCAATCGATAGCCTGTTCTCGTTAATCTATACTCATCTGCAGAGCCTTTTCCCAAACTATCTTGGAGTCGGCTTCCAGTCTAACCGGATGCAGCTAAGTACCAGTATTTTACATGAAGCGACTGTCTATCTGACCTCTACAACCCCGTTACTGGGTAATACGATACCCCTTGGTAAGACTGGATGTCAGACTTTTTGGCTTCTGACTACTCGTAATGACTGTCAAAAATCTACAAATGACAGCCGGGACCAACGGCTTAACGTGCTTTCCGAGGCACGGAGGAAAGTCGGTATGTAATTATGGTCACCCATCCACCGACCAACATCGGCAAGTACGGCTTAACCTTAAAGATCGACCCGTGCGGCTGTTATTATTTAGCCACGAGCTCCTCATTAATCTATACTATAACATTATAAAACTGATATATTATTAATATTATAAAACTGAAGAGTTTGTTTGTTTGGTTTAACGCGCTACTCTCAGGAACTACTGGTTCGAATTGTAATATTCTTTTAGTGTTGGATAGCCCATTTATCGGGGAAGGCTGTATAACATCACGCTAATACCAATAAGCGTAGCAGACAAAGTTACGCGGATCAGCTAGTTATATTATACTTTTATTATCATCCGCCAGGCCTTTTCCTTATTTTGACTGCCTGTCTGACCTGTACATTCTGTACAACTGTAACAATCTACCCCTAGATAAGAGTAGTTATCAGGCTTCTGACTACCCGGAATGAAAGTCAAAAATATATGAATGATATCCGTGACCAACTACGTGCTTTTCGAATCAGGAAGGAGGGTAGGAGTCTCGGTATGCGATGGATGGTCACCCGTCCACGGACAGACGAGAGAGGGAGACAGAGAAGATCGACCCGTGCGCATGTTAACATTTAGCCATGAGCCGCTTAATATGCTTTTATGATGAATATATTAATCCTAGCTAATCTATACTAGTGCAATAAAGCTGGAGTTTGTTTGAAAGCGCTAATCTCTAAAACTATAAAAAAATCGTCTAATTGTTTTTGCAATTCTTTGGCTAGAACGAAGGTGGCTGCTGAGATGACGAGTAATAGAGAAGTATGGCCAAAGAAGACATGCTGCGCAGACCCCAAATAAATTAGGAGAAGGGTAGGAGAATGATGATGAAGATAGCCGAATTCTTATGGAAGTTTATAGGCTATTTACTATCACGCTAAAACCGTTAGGACCCAAGCGAAAAAAATGGTAAAACGCGAGGCACGGCTAATCTTTACACAGTATAAAACAAAGTAGCTTCCCGCCGTCTGTACGCTTAGATCTTTTAGACTACGCAACGGATTCAAAAAGGAGGTTTATATGTTTAATATAAAATTGAAAAATACATCAAAATTTCCATGTGAAAGAAGTCGCGGGGAGCAGCCAATACCAAATAAAACGATATACCGAATAAACACACGTTACAGATTAAATTTCCGAGTCTACAAACCACATGCAAACAGTGATGGGTGGATCAGCATTAGTGCCCTCCGTCTGATTGGTCTGTGGCGCCGAGTGAGGGAAGCCCATCTTTACGAGACCAGCGTCGAGCGCCCGCGCGCGAGGCGGTGGGCTGGTCGAGTCCAGTAGTAAGGTTCGGTAGTGGACATCGTCAAGAACGACCTGTATAAAGAATGGATAACTTCTTATTTGTAGACAAGCAGTATGTCTGATGATTTTTTTAGCCATAACATGACGTGACGGCACGGGCATGACGTGACAGCACCTATTCGTTATCTCTTGTGCAAAATTTCATGCGCCTAGTCAGCTGTTCAGGCTGTGCATTCTCTGTCATTGAATGAATGATTTTAATTTTTTTATTAAGTAGATTTACGAGAAGGTACAGTGCGCGGACATTATAGAGCGTAAAACACATCGATTTTTTGAATAATTTCTACTCTATAGAGCAAAGTCGCTTTCTATGCCATAGGAATAGTTGGATTCTGTGCAATTATCTACAATATACTTACACCATATTCTCCACCTGTCTCTTGACATAGCTTCTTGCAGATTCTCACTTCTGCTGCCAAACCAATTACTGAACATCTTATTCCTTCTGTTTTTAGTGTCTACAAAAAGAAAGGTTTTTGAAAATTTAAAATTGATTGTTGAAAAAACTACAAATAATACAATGGCAGCAAACCAATACATAAAAGTTTTTCCTCACCTGAATGGTAGTATTAATATCACCCGGATCACAAGTAGTGAGTGATGCAAACAAAACTAGAAGTTCTCTAGAGGCATGTGCAGGAAGTGGTTTGAGGACTCGTCCAGCAAATTCCAGGGTGTTTTGCAATGAAGGCTCTCCAGTTAGAACCATGTCTGTTAAGCTGTGGAAAGAAACAAAGATAGATAATCAAGCAACCTGACTCAAGAAGCTTCTATTATTAACCTTTTCGACCGAGCCCGCGTCTCTCATAGAATAGAGGCTATTCTGAATGAAAAGTGGGCTGTAATCCCATCAAGGATTTGTAAGTTGTGGACGTTATTCATGCTCATAGGCACTACACCTATAACAAACATTACTATGCTATTTTTAGAGTTCCGTACCCAAAGGGTCAAACGGGACCCTATTACTGAGTCCGTCCGTCCGTCCGTCCGTCTGTCACCAGGCTGTATCTCATGAACCGTGATAGTTAGCCAGTTGAAATTTCTACAGATTATGTATTTCTGTTGACGCTATAACAACAAATAAACAAAAATAGAAAAAAAAATATTTAAGGGGGGCGGGCTCCCATACAAAAAAGTTTTTTTTTTTTTTCGTTTTTATAAATACCTAATGGTACGGAACCCTTGGTGCGCGAGTCCGGCTCGCACTTGGCCGGTTTTTTTAATATAAATCTTTGCAACTTGTTTCGATTTTTACATACCCCTGCAAAGACTTGATGTGTTTTCTGACATTCCCAGAGAGCTCTGTAAGCCTTTCTGCTCTTTTATTCTTCATCAAAACTAAGCCAAGTTGACTTAAAGGGTTCTGGTCAAAGTACTCCTCTATAAACTTTTCAAGTAGCTGAAACATATAAATATGCCTCATTACAAGATTGCCACAGTGAATGACATAATTATGTATGCATTAATAAAGCTTTACTTTTGTATTTTATTTTTTTATTTACATTTAGCACATTAAAGGTCCACACAGCAGACAACCAAAGCCAAACGAGACTGAGACTTCACTGTCTGTTACCAGGCTGTATCTCACAACCAATAAAGTGGTAAAAATTTAGAAATCTGCGGCAGGCGGAGGGGGGTGGGAGGGAGGTGGGGGGAGGGGGTGGGTTCCCCTTCTCCCCTGGTACCACTCCCATTACAAGGTAATGCACCGTTCTTGAGAAAAACCAATTATTGTAACCGAACCTCAAAACAGGTAAAACTTTAGAAATCTGCGGCAGGCGGAGGGGGTGGGGGGAGGGGAGGGTACCCCTTCTCCCCTGGTACCACTCCCAATACAAGGTAATGCACCGTTCTTGAGAAAAACCAATTATTGTAACCTAACCTCAAAACATTTTATATTCGCCTCAAAAGCATAGTCGACGTAGCCCCGCTTCGCGGGGCTCCTATTTCTGTCTGCAAGGTTTACAGTAACCTAACACGAAGGGGATGTCGGGGTCTTAGTTCGCTCGCTCCGCTCGCTCACTAGACCCCGCCATCCCCTTCGAACCTAACCTGTCCGAGTCGGGGTGCCCCAAGTCCAGAGCTCGCTTCGCTCGCTCTTGCATCCTAATTCTCAAGGTAGCCATAGTAACATTGCCTTTTGCACACACATACAATTACTATGAAACACAAGAAACACATTCATGCAAATCGAGGAGAAACAGAATGAACAACAAACGAATGACAGTGACACTTAGCAATTAGCATACTTTTTTTTTTACGTTCCTTTTTTCTAATTTTTCACGACATTTTGCACCACAGACAATATGTGCAACAGATTTGGTTATCAATCGCCCATTTTAACGTTCCGTTTTCGCTTTTTATCCGATTTGAGGATAGAAACATTTTTCATTAATATCTAGAAAAATATGCATTACCTTGTAATAAGAGTAGTAGCGTTATAATCGGGAACCCAAACCCTACTAGCTTTAACCCCTTTTACCACCCAACTATTGCCGCACGATTGCAGATCCAACCCATCAATTTTGATAAACAATCAGTAAACAAGAACAGGATTGGTCTATTACAAAAAATAAAGAATGTTAACCCACCTTAAGTGTACAAAGAAATCTAGATGGCTTCAGATCCTGTGAGTTCATAGCCTCAGAACAGTCTACTGCCACAAGGACATGCCTCATCATACCCAGCCTCACGGGTCCACGCCGGGCTACGACGGCCTTCCGCGCGGCTTTCTGCGCGAACTCCGCCACCAAGCCTTCCACCAAACCATCTTCATCCTCTTTGATGGCCTCCCTGAACAAGTAATGACAAGTTTACAAACAAAGTTGCAATGTTAATATGGGTGGTGTTTTGTGTGTTCAAGATATATTATGGTAAAGGACATAAATCAAGCTAAAAAAATATCACTCAAAAATTACACAAACTCACCAAGTCTTCTCATAACCTGTCTCCCACCGGTACTCTTTAGAATCTTGATCGTCATCAGCCATTTTGAATTATACGAAACACTAATTCAATATGTACTCATAACAACAACAAATTATTAGGTAATCCAACTCTGTAATATTCATATACTTTCAAACAACAAATGAACAAAACCTCCTTATTGTTTGTTAGAAAAGAACAAACATTTTTGACACTTCGACAGACACAGTAGGGATGAGACCGGAGACGTATTTACGCAACCAGGTTTTGAAACCAGGGCTTTGCTTCCAACCAGGGCGCCCTGGTACGAGTGGGAAATACTTGTAAGTATTAAAGTTTTTGCCAGTCGCGGCCGCGCAGGCAAAGTTAGAAGAAACCAGACTTGAAAGGTACTTGAATAGGAAATTAACTCATGTCTTCATATAAATTAGGAGCCCAATCGTATTTGCGAAAAAAAATACTTGGATGTTAAAATTATTTTTTCGCAAATACGATAATGATCTATGCAAGTATTTTAAACCCTGGAAGTACAGTCCTAGAAGTCTCGCGGCGTGGGTAGCGGGCGCAGGGCTTGCCGCGCGGGCGGCACAAGGCTTGCGCCGCAGGGCTCAGCTCAGGTCGCGGTCGGCTAGCGGCATGGGTAGCGCAGCCATTTTGTAGACTTGTTCGCGGCATTTTTCTATACTTCCATAGAAATAAGACACATAATAGCGTGAACGAAAGTATAGTATTATGTTACGTACAAGTCAAGTAAATATTTTGTTTTCGTTTTTCTTTTGTTAGTTGTCGTTGAACTGACCGTGACATAATTCATTTTAAAGAAGTTATTTCGTGACTATATTATTATTAAAAAAATAGAAAAAGTGTGTAAATAAATAAAACTGTTTTTTGTGGATACTCTGTGTTTATTAGTTAGGAATTGTAAATATAATAATTTATTTCGTGGGTTTATAGAAAGATGATTTTTTAGTTGTAAAAAATAAATATCGAGGAAATAAAACTTTAAATAATAATATAGTCGCCATTCTATAAACATGCCTAGCCTAAGCAGACAGTCTTAATATATTCTGGCACGGTAGGAACTAGACCGGACTCTACCAAATACTTTCGAGTATTTTAAAACCTTTTTTGCACACTCGTACTTGAAAGCCCTGGTATTGAATGTGGCAAGTATATCTCATGCCTAGCTCGCTCGAAACTCGAGGGGAGATACATCTGTCTGTCAGGCAAAACCATAGACAGATTATTTTTTAAAAAGACTGTCACTTGTTGAGTCAGAGGTCAGCAAACAACACATGTTTGGTAATAAAAAATACAAAAAATGGTTTAGATTCCCCAAAAACTAGGCAAAGCTTATGCAACAATCATCATCATATTCCTGCCCTTGTCCCATTCTTTTTGGGGTCGGTGCATAATGTTTTCTTTTTCCATTCTCACCTGTGAGACGTCACGGCATAATTAACACCTTTCTCTTTCATATCATTCCTCACACCAACCAACCATCTTTTCTTTTACCTTCCTCTCCTTCTCCATCCATCAACATTCATATCCATCACTCCTTTCGTCAAATGCGTTTCATCCCTCCTCATTGCAATGTCCATACCAAGACAAACGCCTTCCTTTAAATTATTCTGTAACAGGCGCCACATTTAAACTTCCTCTAATATACTCATTGCTTACTTTATCTATTCTTTAGTCCGGGGCTTTTAGATTTGAACCCTGCATTAAATATAAACAGCGGTTTTTTTCTTAAATCGTGTACTTGACCTTAGCTCTTCAAATAATAAAAAAAAATTAAACATTTTCCGAGACCGGATCAAGCTGAAAAAGACGAAAACGCGTTTTTGTGAATAAAAACATGGGAAAAAAAGTTAACAGGACAAATTTATTTACTTTAGGTAAAGAATTGGTGACAGTAATATATTTTTTCAGAATTAAACATTTTCGTCCACGGAAATTACGGTAAAAAAACATTTATATAAACAGCGGTTTTTTTACATAAAATAGCTTAAATTAATATATTACACCGCCATTATACAAAATTAAACAAATTGTACTACCGGAAGTTATTATTACCAGTTTTTTTACAATAGCGGTTGAGGCAAAAAGGTAATAGGGTTTAATTTAGTTTAACTTTCATCTAAAGGCTATTTCTAACCTAAATACACGAAAATTAAACACTTTAAAGCAAATCGTGAAAAAAAATCAAATATTGTTTACGTAAAATACGTCTGCAAGCTTTATTCTTGTATTTGGCGCAGCACTTTCATAGGAATTTGATCTTTCCGAAATAGAAATAAGGTGTACAATCGCGTAACTCAATAAAACACCGACTCTCAATCAACAACAGGTATTCGCACACAATGAACGCAGCGCTTATCTTGTTTACGCACACTAGCACACGCCGTACGCCGCACGCTGCTTAGCGCTGACACCGTGCATCGTAATTTAATTTTTACTTTGACATTATTAATTAACGCTCTAATCTGTTTAATTTTGGGGGATTAAGGTTTGGATTCATATATTTCTCATTATTAAATGAATTTAAATCCTGTTACATTTTTGCCGTAAGTAGTATTTAAGATTTTTTGATTTTCTTGATTTTCCTTGAAGTCCGGAGCAGAATTTGTTTAATTTTCACAATAATAGTTAGACATGGTGACATAAACCATTTTAGCACTATTTTTGTCCTGTTAATATTTTTGCCTTAAGTACGAAGTCAAATTATAAGTTTTTTTTTAAAAAAACGAATGTTCCGTGGACGAAAAATGTTTAATTTTCTGACCTACTTGTAGTACTCAATCTGTTCTACAAATACTCCAAATAAACATACCTGTTTATATTTTTTTCCAGCAAGTTAAATACATATTAGACGTTTTCTTAAAAAAAACGTATACGCGGAGGTGAACTTTTCGCGGGATACAGCTTAATATACTCTCCTGTCTATACCCTACACATTCAATGAAAAAAATCGCTGTTTTTAATTAATGCAAAGTAAGCCTAATATTCGGCGTAAATTCCCCGGACTACTTGTCACACACAGAGATGGGCAAATGTGTTTCTGCCCGGCAGGAAAATATGCTAAATTCCCGATATTTTGGGCATAAATTTACTATTGCCAATCGCAGGGCACACAAAAATGGGGTCGTTTTACGTGATTTCTGTCTGGGTGTCCGTGTTCTTCATGTAAATAGTACTTGTTTATAAAATATAAAATAAAAGGGAGAATGTCAATGATTTTTTGAAGCGAAACTTCTTATGTGACTTCCAACAAGGTTGCGTTAAACGTTTAACGCTACCACGGAGGGGGAATAAAAAGAGACAGAGCGAGAGTGGATGCGTGGCACTCGAACACATGCGCGTAGTATACCAACCTGTTACCGGCCAGCGCGAGCGTAGTTCTCTTAGCCTAAAATATATTTTGTGGATGGGTGATCAAGGTTAAAAGCAACGGAAGCCGAGGTCAATATGTGGATGGGTGATCAAAGTTCAGCGACGGTAGCTGAGGTCAGTATGTGGATGGGTGATCAAGGTTGCGTTAAGCGTTTAAAGTTACCATGGAGGGGGTATGAAAGCACTCATTTCCACATTACGAAGTTTCACTTCTTCCGCGCGGAGGGACTCCACACACAATTTTTTGCTAACCATATTTCAAGAGACAGTTAACAGATGGGCTGCGGGACTGTTCAAAGGCTTAACGAAAGAGATACCGTGGGCCTGGAACACAAAGGGCTAAGAAGGAACATGGATGGGTTTTAGTCAGTACAGCCCCCGTATTCACAAACCCGTTCGATTCGATGTCGATCGACAAGTCGTATGTCTTATCTTTTTTTGGCATTACGAAAGCGAGCGAGATAAAAGTACTGGAATACAATACACATCTAAATAAAATTAAAATTTAGAGTCTACGACTTACACTTTTTTTTTAATTTGTATATGAATGTAAAATTTGGGTATTTTTTTAATAAAACAATAAAAAGTCGATGAAAAATAATCCACAGGGCATGAGAATTGTTTAGGGGGCTGAAAGGATAGCAGGTGACCCCCCCAGTCGACCATTTCAATTTGGCACACGATGCACCAAACACCCTGTATATTATCAGTAATCACGCTATTTACTTACTGGTGTACATTTTTTTTTTGGGGTGCTGCGGTGGCCCAGTGGTGGTAGCCCCGACTTACGAGCAGTAAGCCGTGGGTTCGAACCCAGGCAGGCGCATTACTTTGTGTAATTTATGAGCATTTCTCTTTTTTTTGCCATTACACATTTGTGGAATGTCCCATGATATTGTAGATGAATAACTTTGTCATTTAGATTTTAATAATATTTTTACAAAAATCTTAAATTAAATAGAATTCCGTTTGAAAAATTAAAATATTCATGAAATAAACTATCTGATTTGGAGACAAAAAAAGCGATTTACTGATATTTTTATTTTTGGCGACTTTTTGAAACGATGGCAAAAAAATAGAAATGCTCTTATATCATCACCACTGGTGAAGGAAAACATCGTGAGTAAACCGGCATGTCCTAGTACTAAAAATTCGAAGATATGTGAGTCATGTGACATCTACCACCCGCACTGGGCCCGCGTGGTGGATTACAGCCCATTCCCTCTCATAGAGAGGAGGCCTGTGTCCTAGCAGTGGGAACATTATAGGCTGCTGATGATGAAGATGAGAAATTTTGCATTTCTAGAGTCACTCCAAACTCTGTTAATGTCAACGTTATTTCTTCGACGCATTCGCTGATAAATTGATAATGAACCGTATACTCTTAACAGTCGTAGATTTTTTAAGTTTTAGGACAAACGCGAGTGCCGATTCAAGTTATATAACTCAGATTGCTACTAGGTAGCATGCTCATAAGTAGCATGCTCTCATTGCTCTGTGCCTATATAACACTTATTAAACACTTACTTTCTTATCACTGCTGTCTCTGGTGTATGGAGTGGTACTGTTTCACAAACGATATCCTCTTGTTTGTTCCTTACAGCAACTGATGGACGTTACTAAAGGCACCAAACTCGTGGATCAATTTAGATTGGCTTCGACACGCCAAGTAGAAGATTATTATAGGGAATAATGCAAGTTTTATCAAAATCGGTTCAGCAGTTTTCAAAACATGGACTTACTAAGTGAACGAAATATTTGTTGGCGTGCACTGGGGTCATACCGTTGCTTTAAAAGTTTTTTTAAGGGCTCCTGTGGCTGTAGTTCATCGATTGGTAGATCATGAAGAGTCTTTGACATAACTTAACACCTTCACTGCCGTTCCGGTCAACGGTGACCTCAAACAATACATTTTCAATTGTGTCTATTGTCTGGCAGATTATGTGTTAAAGTTTTCTGTACAAAATATCCTTCGTTTCGGAAGTTGGTGACAAAAAATAATAGTCCGGGGCTTTTAGATTTTAACCCTGCATTAAATATAAACAGCGATTTTTTTCTTGAATCGTGTACTTGACCTTAGCTCTTCAAATAATAAATAGTTATTTGTGCAACAAGAGAGCAAAGTTGGTTTTTGCCGCGAGTGTTGATTTTGAATCCCGAGTAAGCGAAGGATTCTATATTTGAATCACGAGCGTAGCGAGTGATTCTAGGTTAGAATCCTGAGTGCAGCGAGGGATTCAAAGACACGAGATGCAAATAACTTTGGTCTCGTGTAGCACATATTACTTTTCACTTCAGCAGCGAGAACACTTTAGGAGATAAAATAATAAACAGGAATAGATTGAATTAACTATTTATCGTGAATCAAAATAATTAACATTGTAGGTAGAGGTACTGTTCTCGTCGCTAGTTTCACGCATATTTTACGATTATTTTAATATTTTTCTAACTTATTCAACTCTTTACGCCAGCCACGAATTTTTATTCCTGCTCTTTTATTTAAATTATGGCGTGTTCCGAAATAGCACCCATGATATTTTATTATTCAAAATATATTACGTAACATTATTTGAACTAGAAATAAATATTTACAGGTTAGGTATTAGTTTTATATGCAGTAAAAACTTATTTTCTTTTAAATACAACAATAAGTTAAAAATTCAATAAATTACATTAAAAGACATAATTATCTTTTTGCAAAATTTCTTTAGTTAGAACGAAATTCCGAACGTGTTTGTCTTTGAGGTCGAATTCAAAATAGGAACTCCGAAAGGGCTGGTCTTTGTATCTCTCTCTCTTTCTAATGGCGGGAAAGAGATGGAGTGTGAATGTTTCGAATTGTATGATTAACCCAAGGCTGAATAAGATATTCGCGGCTTTCTTAAAAAATAATTAAAAAGTTACTTTGTCTCACTCAGTGAGCAAAATCGCATTTTGCTCACTGATTTTAGGCAGCAAAACCTACATGTTTGAGCTACTGAAGTGAAAAAAAAATTAAACATTTTCCGAGACCGGATCAAGCTGAAAAAGACGAAAACGCGTTTTTGTAAATAAAAACATGGGAAAAAAGTTAACAGGACAAATTTAGTTACTTTAGGTAAAGAATTTGTGACAGTAATATATTTTTTTCAGAATTAAACATTTTCGTCCACGGAAATTACGGTAAAAAAAGATTTACGAAATTTTTGGATTGTACTTAAGGCAAAAATATAAACAGCGGTTTTTTTACATAAAATAACTTAAATTAATATATTGCACCGCCAATAAACAAAATTAAACAAATTGTACTACCGGAAGTTATTATTACCAGTTTTTTTTACAACAGCAGTTGAGGCAAAAAGGTAACAGGGTTTAATTTAGTTTAACTTTCATCTAAAGGCTATTTCTAACCTATTTACACGAAAATTAAACACTAAAAAAGCAAATCGTGAAAAAAAAATCAATGTTTACGTAAAATACGTCTGCAAGCTTTATTCTTGTATTTGGCGCAGCACTTTCATAGGAATTTGATCTTTCCGAAATAGAAATAATGTGTACAATAGCGTAACTCAATAAAACACCGACTCAAACAACAACACAGTCATACGCACACAATGAACGCAGCGTTTATCTTGTTTACGCACACTAGCACACGCCGTACGCTGCTTAGCGCTGACACCGTGCATCGTAATTTAATTTTTATTTTGACAATATTAATTATCGCTCTAATTTGTTTAATTTTGGGGGATTAATGTTTGGATTTATATATTTCTCATTATTAAATGAATTTAAATCCTGTTACATTTTTGCCGTAAGTAGTATTTAAGATTTTTTGATTTTCTTGATTTTCTGTGAAGTCCGGAGCAGAATTTGTTTAATTTTCATAATAATAGTTAGACATGGTGATATAAATCATTTTAGCATTATTTTTGTCCTGTTAATATTTTTGCCTTAAAGTACGAAGTCAAATTATAAGATTTTTTTTTAAAAAAACGAATGTTCCGTGGACGAAAATGTTTAATTTTCTGACCTACTTGTAGTACTCAATCTGTTCTACAAATACTCCAAACGAACATACCTGTTTATATTTTTTTCCACCAAGTTATATACATATTAGACGTTTTCTTAAAAAAAACATATACGCGGAGGTGAACTTTTCGCGGGATACAGCTTAATATACTCTCCTGTCCATACCCTACATACTCAATGAAAAAAATCGCTGTTTCTAATTAATGCAAAGTTAGCCTAATATTCGGCGTAAATTCCCCGGACTATAATACGAAGCAGTAACAAAGTTACCGACTTGACCCTTATTTACGTTACCGACTTGACCCTTATTTACACACCCCACTTGACCTACACTACAACCCTTGTTACACAATAATTACGTTGAAACAAAGATTACCGTTAAGAAAGAACGATTACCGTTAAAAAAGAACGATTACCGTTAAAAAAATAACGATTACCGTTAAAAAATAACTTCTGTGTTGGGTTGTTTTTAGTTATTATTGCAATTACATTTAACCCTTAAAAAAGTCTCCGAATTGTAATCACAAATATATTTAACTAAAAAATTAAAATAATTTTATAAGATTAAACTATGCCAACAGCGTCCTACTCCGTCACCGTTGTTTGGACGTTATAAGGTTCTTATAACGCCCAAACAAACGCAAGTGCTATCTTTTTCTATGAAAAATTAAGATCTTACCACCACCACAAATATGCAGCTACCAGTCTTTAAAACTCTCTGCAGATTTTGAGGGTGCACAAGTATACTTGCTTCAAGTACTTGCACTAGAGTACATTAAGTTGATACTTATGGGATGAATTAGCAATCCAAAACATTTTGGGAGCGTATTGTGGGCACAAGGCGCAATAACAGGGCGTCACATTTGTAGTCGGCCCATTATAACGTGACATTCTTCAAGCATGCTACTGTAGGTTAACGCATAATGAACTCTAGTGTAATCTCAGCATTATATTCAGCAAGTGACAGTGTGTAGTGAGCCTAAGCATTCCATTGAAAAAATCCAAGGCATAAACAACTGAAATTTACTGAATATCCATGATAATTATTATTAAGGCTTACAAATCTATAATTTATTTTAAGATATGATTGTCCACTACACCTTTCAAAGATTTATAACATTTCACATGGCAGTTAATTGATAAGTCTTTTATTTACAGATACTTTTGAGAAATTTATTACTGGGTTTCACTAACATAAAAATACAAAAATAGTTTAAAATAATAGTGTAGATCATCACAAAGACTTCTATGCGCAAATCAAGTCATGAGATTTTCATACAAGATGGCTGACACTCACTTAAGCATTACAATTAACCATTATAATTAGTGTTTAATCAATGCAGATACTTCACAATAATAAATAAAATAAAATGAGCCTTAAGAGTTACCATTAATTCTAGAATGTGAACAGCAATTAGAACAAATGGCTTTATGTTTATTGGAATCTCTATATTAATAAAATCAGATGTACTGTTGAATTATTCATAGATAATTCATAATACTTGAAGTCATTGAACATTTCAACAATATCACCGGCATGAACTAAGTTGCCTGACTTCGTAGCAGAAAGCTGATGCTTATTTTACATAGAAAGATGATCCAGACCATATCCTTACCAAAGAATATCTTTGATTGCTTTCTGAGTCAACTTCTACTTTAGTACAAATTTCTGCAAAAAGGATTATTATATTCATGAATAGCTTTCTGCATCAAAGCATGCAGTGATGGTAAGTAGCCCATTTGAGTGTATTGATATTTGAAGTAATCAGCATCACTCTGTCGCTGCCATGGCACGTGCTTGTGCTCGAACTCTTTTGTCATATTCTAACCGATTTTGACTGTAAAAGAAATAAAATACTTGAGGTTACAACAATGTTTATTAGAGCAACATGAGTTCCTAGTGAATAACTCTAAGTTAACAATAAATTTCAATGTGCTTACTAACCAGTAGATTGTGTAGGCTTCAGCCTGTGCCGGGTCCTTAACATTAGGTTCATTGAGGAGATCCTGAATACCAAGGAGGATCTGTTTGATTGTGATTGCAGGACGCCAATCTTTTTCCTCATCTAGTAGTGAAAGGCAGACAGTGCCCGATGGATACACATTGGGATGGAAAAGTGGAGGTTCAAATTTGCACTTAGGTGGACTAGAAGGATAGTCATCTTTGAAAATCATTCGCAGCTTATAAAGACCTCCCTCCCATGGTGTCTGCAATAGTAAAAGTAATTTGTAAGAAACTTTATTTTGTCACTTAAATTTATAATGCTATGAACACAATGTACCAATACTAGTTCTGATGATAAAATGCCGATTCGAAAAGTTCTAGAAATACTAACCCCCTTTTTCCCAGGAATCGCACATTCCCATGTCATGAGATTTAGAGATCCATCTGGATTTTTCATAGGCCTGGCAACAAAGCCCTGAAACATAAAATGCTCTTGATCACGTACTTATTACTAAACAAACAAATGGACAATCCACAACAAAAATCATGTCGCTTACAAAGGGATGGTCCTTGCGCCAGGCTTTTCTTTCTTCAGCTAAACGTGCACTTGCTATTCCCGACATTTCCAAAAACTAAAACACAAGAACAGTCAGAAAGCGATTGCCTCGGATTCTGTAACACGCGCACGAAATATCGTTGCCTTTCAGGGAAAAATACTAAGAAATCATACGAAAAATAAATTATACGGCGCGAAGCGTCCCACGAAGTGATAAATTCACAGATGAAATAAAATACTAAAAAAAATAGAGGTCAAAATAATGCGCACCAAACTTCAATGTATTACTAAATTATAATTCTATTCGACTACAAGCTTATTCCTGTTTTGTAACTAATTGGAATTTGAAATGACGTGTTTTGTATGAATCTTTGATCCATAATATTAGGACGAATAATAATTCAATGATAACTCTAAAGCTCGACTGATTTTATTGAAAATTACAATTTATCACGATAAACGATTGATGTTGAATGTTTATGATGAACAATTGAAATTGCTTCTCATAAACAATCGACTTATTAGCAAACTAAAATCGACTAAACATTCTAAGCTATGGTTGGCACCACCCTACGACTACTGCGAACAAAACATTTTGATCATTGACGAGTGTTCGAGAGTGGCGCATTGCATGGTTTATTGGTTTTGTACTTTCGTTTTGAATAGTTTTGATACTTTAACACAAGGTTTAATATTGATACTTTGCTGATGCAAAAATCTACAACAATACGAAGATAGGTCTAATATTATCAACCACAGTATAATGGGTGACGTTGAGTTCTGTCTCCAACTGTCCGACCATGACGCTCATAGTATAGGATAGGGCACTATTTCATGGATACAATACAATTAGGCCAAATCGAAAACACATTTCAAAAACTTTTTTTAATTTTTTTGCGTGTTAGGTACATTGGTCCGATCCTTTTTAAAAGCTTTTATTTTTAAGAGCAAATCTTTTGCCAGCTTCGTAAGAGAAAAGTTTGTCAACTCGAATCTTTTGCATATTAATAAATTTTGCTAATTCTTAGTCTGGCTATGGTCTCCACTCCTCTAACGGCCTGTATTTATTTACGTCCGTTTGTTCAAGGGTTGTTACCAGCCTGATAAATGTCTATCTCGCTCGCTTTCGTAATGCCAAAAAAAGATAGACATATGACTCGTCGATCGACATCGAATCGAAGCGTTTGTGAATACGGGGGCTAGAAGGATAGCGAGCGAAGTAAGTACATCTTTACCTTACAAATTACTTTAGTGTCCGACCGAATAAGCTTCGACTTCGGTTACCTTCGGTTAAAAAACCACCTTTGGCTAAACCTTCGTCATCGGCCAAAATGGGCTGAAGTTTTGGTCGAAGCCGAAGGTTTCCAACAAACGCCGAAATTGAACGTAATGTTACAAATTCGCGAGAGCACGGAGGAAGAGGCCACGCGTGGAAGGCGGGGGTAACACATTTTTAAGTATTATTATTTCCTTTATTCATTACATAACATATAATTTACATTTTTATACAATAAATACAAAATTATAAAAACACATTTCTAAATATAAAAAATAGTACCCCACCGGCATTGGGAACAGGTTCCGAGCTCCCGGTGGTCAGGGCTCTTGAGGACCTCCTAACAATACGCGCCGTGTCCAGAAGTACTGCTCCTGAATCAAGCCCTTGATCCAGCTTCCAAGCGCAAGATTCCTCAGATGTTGGTTGAGGCTTTTGGCTATTATGCCATTGGCCGACACGACTACCGGCACAATGACTGCTGTACTCACGTCCCACATGTCGTGTCGACAACCTCGCGAGCCAGATCTAGATATTTGAACGGCTCTTTCTCTGTTTTCACGAGGTTCTCGTCATGCAGGACCGTAATATCAACAATCATTGTGTGACGCTCCAATCGATCTATCAACACAATGTCAAACTTATCGTCAACAATAGTCCTCTCAGTGATGATTGTGATGATAGGTCGATCCCAATACAACGTGACATTACCATCATCGATAACTGGGTCGGGCGCATACCTTATAGTATGGCATTTCTGATTCCACAAGGTTGTATTTCAAAGCAAGTTGCCAGTGGTCCTGGCAACGAGGTTGTGTCTATGCAAGTCTCGTCTGGCTAACGGACTCTCCGTTAGCCAGACGAGAACACCCAGAAATAATGTGTCGGATCGATTCTCCCGGACGGTGGCAAGCCCGACACACGTCAACCGTTCCGTCCTTCATAATATTATACATATTATTATGTTACCGGTAGTTGTTCGTCAACATAACTTCGTCTATAATCGCACAAACAAACCTTCAGTTTCCCCAACAAGGTCGCCGAAACTTAGCCAGAAAATCTACATCGGGCCTATCAAGAACGGTAGAAGCGCCCTTGAAGCTCCTTGCTCTGCCATACCTCCCTGCGATCATTAGTGTCTAATAGTACATTTGTAAGTATTATTAATAATGTAATTTTTTAAAATTAGTTTAATTAGTATCATTAGAAGTATCATAACCAATCCTGAGCTGATTTAGGTTTTTCAGAAATGGTCCTTCGGTCGGACACTTCTAATAACCACTGTCCAATTACATATTATTTTCCTGAAATCTCATCTCAGTTATTTTTTAACGTGAAATGTTTATGAAATATTAGTTTCCAAAAGAGCTACAGGTGTTTAGCTACATCTTGAAGCTTGCTCTAAGGTTGAAAGCTAGAAAGGTAAAATGCTGTAGTTTACAAAGAAGCTGTAAATTGTAGGTATGTAAGTACCTACATATAGTTACCTAGCTTATGTACGTATCGTATCCAGTTTTGAGGTTCTACAAAAAAGCGAGGTACAGGCATTGATGACCTAATACTTTTTAGCATGAAAATTAAATTTAATTTCGCAAGGATATACAATTTCATAACAGTTTACTTTGGAAAATCCAGTGAATCTAAAGTAATTTGAATAACGTAATCCTTCCTCTTGACTTTACAGTTTACCGTGGTCGGGTAAAAAGTGGCATTTTGGTGATTTGTCCAAGCCTAGTCAATCAAAAACCTAGAAGCAAGTCTATCGAAATTAAAAGAATCTAAGTGCTCTTTAGTATTTATTATAAGTACTACATAGTAATAACTGTAAGTTAGTAATAATTACAGAATTATTACACAGAATCAAAGAGATGTCGGTGAATTATGGTGGTAAAACATAAATGTCGGCCAACCAAAGTGGCGTCCACGAAACAGCAGGTATGTTACAGTTTTCTAAAAATGTTGTTGATCGCCGATTGGCTTAAATCATGTCGTTCTGTATCAGGATTGGCTGGCATTTAAACATAAGATAGTGAAAACAAGAAAATGTCGGCGATCACTAGGTGGCAGCTTAAGCGTGTCGGCGAAACGTTTTTTATCCTCATTAAACATTCGATTGTTGATGTGATTTGTTCCGTTTTGCGTTGCATTCTCTGAAAAGTTTCTATAATTTAGAAAAAAATATTGTTTTAGTAAGTGACATTGTCTTGATCGTGTAATTTATTTAAAATCTATGTGAATTGAAATAAGTAAATATCTTAGATTAATGCATGTTTACTTAGTTACAGAAGACAGAAGCATCTAATTTTATCGCTACGATGGCAGTGTAATTCAATGAGCGTTGATTTGTGTCATGGGAGTACAAATAATAAAATTTTCAAAGTAATTTAAAGCTCATAGTGTGTTTTCGAAACAGTTTGTGTTAGTGTATAATGTTTCTTCTTTATTAATACAATACGTAATGCATATTACTTAATTAATATTTGTATGACGGGAGTTGGCGGGAATCTACCGGTGTTAAGGTTATCTGAGAATGTTTTTTGGACTCCAGATGTGTATGTATGATCCTTATAATATAGCCAGATGTTAGAAGTCGCGTTTAATTTGTAGGTTATCCCGAAAAGCAACAATGACTTCAGTAGAGGAAGGCGAGACGCCACCGGAGGAAGTACCGGCGGGAAATCCAGAAGAATTGACCAAAAACCCTACAGCTTTGAAAGGTAATTTTTTTTTGCTAACAACAGGCAAACCCCATAATATCGTGAGAGCTTTGTTTTTAGTACAGTTGAAAACATAGTTGTACTTACATCCAAATTAAAGATTTGGACATAAAGTTGTGGCAGATCTCCTGTGAGTTACTGTCTAGTCTGAGGAAAGCTTTACAACGTTATTGGTGTAGTATCAAGCATATCAGCACTTAACTGCACCTTGGAACAATGATTTTCATGAAAAAAACAACCATCTATTTATTGTCTGCATGTGATAGTGCTCATTTAGCGTGACTGTTCCATTGACAGACCTTCATGGTCTTGCTTAAATGGAGTCTCATTTTACTGAATACACTTTAGTCTGCACCATTAAACAGCGTCTGCTATGAAGGTTTCAGCAATACTTTGGAAGGATTGCCATCTTGTCAATAATGTTTAACTACTCACAAGGAGGCCCATGTTCAGCTAAAATAATGTTTATGATTTGTCTATCTGCCTGTAAACAACATCCTAATACATTAATTTTTCTTGTACTTCAGAGGCTCATGAACAAATGGCAACCCTGGATGTTCTAGTGTGTGGCCTGTGCCACTCAGCATTCCACTTTGTTGAAGAGTTTAAGGAACATAAAGATGCCAACAACTGCACAGGAAAATCTCCTGTAAGAGATAGTGTGAGTATACAAGTATGTTACTGAAAAATAGCTTTCAAGGATAACACCACCATGATACCCATACAAATCGCAATATTGTAAAAGAGCTGTTTAACAACTTTGGGGTACAATAAAGTATATGTTTGTAACTGTAACTTAACATTATGATTATGAGACAAGTGGTGTGTGTTGCATAATAAGTGATGAAAGAAATAAGAAAACAATGAAATTATAAGATTGCATGTTATGTGTATCCTGTAAGAATATGAGGACCAGGTTGTGAAGTTCTTTATCCTCAATTCCAAAGGGAGGATCATTCCACTAGACGGGCTACTGCCTGATGACTGATTGTACTATAAATAAATAAATAATTATCCACAGCCAAGAAGATGTTATCACACAAGTTTTTATTGTTAATTATTTTCATACACAGAATGAAAGTAAAGCCCAAGTCTGGGCATTCCTGCTGTGGAAATGCTCATCAGTCCGGGATGGGTCTACGGTGAACACAGACAATAGTTGGAAGCTTTACCAGCAGTGGTGTCGGATGGCGGAGGCACAGCGGACTGCCTGGATCACTGCTGGATCAAATGTCCAGGCCTTGTCCAAATTTGCACATGCTAAAGTTGTAAGTTATTAGCCTTTTTTTTTAAATTACTGTTATCTCTATCAACAATTCTAATACAGTTCCTGGGGCCTTTTTTGGGCAGGGTTTCTTTTTAAATATAATTAAACTTTTACATACAGATGGAACTAAAGACTGAAGATCAACTGGTACCAGTGCAAACACCAGTTCAGCAAGAAGTGAAGAAACGTGGCAGGCCAAGGAAGTTGGTCAAGACGGTATGTTTTTAGCTACAGTCTGACAACCATCTGTTCATTTCACTTTTCCTAACACTCATTGCTAACTCACTCTTACAGGAGGACTCTGAAACACAGCCCTCTGGTGAGGAAAGTGATGATATTGTTAAGGCTAGTCCTGGACTCAAGAATGTCCATAAAGTACCTATACCTCAAAATCTTAACAAAAATAAGGTACTTTTTTTTATTCATTTGTATATATTTATTGTTATTTGTGTAGCCTTAGCCTTAACAATTCGTTTTCTTTAAACTTCAGTGCTAAATTAAGATAAAATGCTGGTTTCTGACAATCATACATGCACACAATATATTATGGCTCACTGCTTCCCTTTATCTGCATGGCTCTTTGTGATGTTACACAGAAACTCACTATCAATTTCACATGTTTGTTTTTTTGTTAGGATTTGAACGAATCTGTTCGCAACGCTCAAGAGCGCGTGCCACCTGAAGAAAGAATCGCGCGACGCACGGAAAGACAGGGCGACCCTACTGAAGCCGGAGAGTATGTTGTGGAGAAGATCTTAGCCAAGCGGTTTAACCCGCGCCGAAAGCAGTATGAATACTTGCTCAAGTGGGAGGGATACCCCCAGTAAGTAGTGTACTGATTTAACGAACAAAGGATTGCCATCAATCAAACTTGTCTAAAAAGGATCACTCTAATTTTACACAAGACGCTATCTTGTGTAAAATTAGACTCTTTTCTCCTGGATGCATCGGTTTAATGCAACATAGGAAAGTTTTGCTGAACTGTTGTAGTATTCTAGATACCGAAACAATTTAAATTATTGCAGTGAACAGAACACATGGGAGCCTGTAGAAAATATGGAGACTTGCAAACATCTGTTGGAAGCATTCGAGAAGCAACTGGCACGGCAGAAGGAACTGAAGGCTCTACGGGCGCAACAGCAGCAACAACAACATCCAGTACAGGTCAATATTGTTATAGTAAAATGTGACCTAAGATTTTGGAAATACAGTTTCCATTACAACTTGCTTTTGTCCATGCCTTCACCCACATGAACATTGTACTGAGATCCTAAGTCATAACCCAGAACATTGACATGTGTACCAAATGCTGAAATCTGTTCTGCTGTTAAGGCGTCAAATGGTAACAGATAGGCAAAGTCTTAAGAATGTGTGATATGCCCCCCTCTTAAATGATGTTTTCTTTGTTTTTTAGGTGAAACAGATAAGCACGCCATTGCCCCAAGTTGTAAAGCAAGTGGTCAAGAAATCGGAGAGCCCTGCCATTACACCATCTGGGTAAGAATGTTTTCCGATATTTGATAATTTCGCCCTTCCAATGTGCTAAGTAATTTGAAGTATCAGGTATGAGCTCTGATGCTAAAGATTATTTGCAAGTATAATCTATATGTAAACGCTTTGTATTTACAGTCGTCTTCAACGCACCAGCAAGGTCCGCGCTTTGGACCAGGTTAAGGCGTGGTGCGGCGTAGACGACGGCGAGCCAGCCGCCAAGAAAGTGAAGAAGGAACTCTCCAGCGAAGACGAGGACTACTCCGACCCTGACTCCACCAAAGGTAGAGCAACTTGACCATAAACAGCTGGCACACTCATTGTTATAACCTAGTCTCTTGTTATTGAACTGCTAAGCATGTTGTAGTAAAGTTTGGGAAAGTCTAGGTGCTTCTTTTTTGATTATATTTTAACCAAATAGCAAGGCCCAGTACTGGCAATAATAAATATAGTAAACATTTCAGCTGACAAGAGAGTGCTGAATGGTCAATCATCGCCCAAGTCCACTCTGGACCCTGAGCTGGTGAAATCACTCGGCCTCGCTGGGAAGGGCATGCCGAACATTAAGGGCGTCATTAAAGTTGACCCCAAACATATGCCTAACCTTACCACAGGTATTTGATTGTTTGGAATGACATGCTATGTTTGTGACAGCGATGTATGTGCTGGCTTTGCTGCTCATTTCTCCCTTTGTACTCAAATAAACCTTTTTTTACCAGGTGTTTATATTATGTCGAAGAGCTCGGGAAT
The DNA here is from genome assembly GCA_949152445.1 of Cerastis rubricosa. Classification (NCBI taxonomy): domain Eukaryota; kingdom Metazoa; phylum Arthropoda; class Insecta; order Lepidoptera; family Noctuidae; genus Cerastis; species Cerastis rubricosa. The sequence goes on along the minus strand of OX424540.1, from coordinate 12,637,675 downwards.
TATGAAGATTGATTCACCTGGCAAACTAGGACCCGGTCTAAACATAGATCAGGATGTGATTCGGAAACAAATATTAGCTGCTAAACAGGTATTACTTGTTGCAATATTGTGTACAACTAAGTTCTTACATAAAAGAGCAAAGTTTTGAAAGTAAAGTGTCTTTTTTTTTCAGAAAAAGTTAGAAGAAGCCAAAAAGACTTCACCAATCCGCACGCCAATGACGTCACAGGTAATATTAGTAGATCACCCATGGTTATGATCGTTTTTACTTTTCAGATATTTAAAAGGTTTCTTTTTTCCATAATACTTATGTTTTTGGTACCAAAATTATTTTAAATAGATAAAGAAAACTTATGGCTCGGGCGGACAGCAGGTGACAGAGAAGACTATAATAACTCCATCAGGACAAAAGATCATACAACGCACAATACAGAGACCATCAGGTCAGGGTGAAGGAAAGTCACCTGTTACCATACTCAACAAGAAACTCGCGCAGGTAAGAATAATATGAATGTTAAGTAGTTATTAAAGCGAATATTTATTAGGCTGTTGTAGAATTTATTATTAATCTTATTGGTGTGGTATCGTAAATTTTATAAATGTGTCTCCAAAGCCCTCTATTTGTTGCCTTCTCCAGTCAACCAAAAAAAAACAAAACCATGCTTTTGCGTTTTTCACCAAAAAAAACAACCAAAAATTAACCAATTTATTTAAAATAGAGCTTTTACTAACAATAACAAAAAAAAACAAATGGTTAGTGAATAACGAAGAGATTGACTGCACAGGGCGACAGTTTACTGCGGCGCGGCGGGTCGGGGCGGGGACGCGGGCGCGGCGGGTACTCGGTCGCCACCGCCGGCGGGAACATCGTACGCATCCGGGACAAGGTTCCCGTGGCCTTAGACTTTGAACAGGTTAGAATATTTACTGTGTAGACACCTTTATTTTTTCCGGAGAGCAGCCAACGCGTTGCCGGGGTGATGGTGGTGGTTTATCCAGTTTGCTGTGAGTGCTTCTTCCTCAACTTGTGTTTTCAGGATTATGTTGATCATAAGTAGTTAGAATGTTTTTTTTTTAAACTATATGCATGATAGTAAGGAAATGCTGTGGATCATCATGCTGATTATACTGTTTGTATAATGTGTTTGTAGGGTGTGATACAGATCATCAAACTGAAAAACTTTCTCCATGGGACGACCGTCGTAGGTTTTGTTGTTACAAACTGTTTTCTGCAGGATATCGACTAGCCACAAAGCAGGTCGATTGCAGAGAAGGCAACTTGCACAATAAAACTTTCCAGTGGGCGTCCATCACAAGGGTTTTTGATCGGTCGCGGTGAATAATGCAACTGTAAGAGCCAGAACTGGAAGTGAGATATGTTTGCAGTCGGACGCGTCGTCGGACACGTCGGACGGCATCGAGGACCCGTTCCCGCGCGCGCTGGGCCCGCTGCCGCCGCCCAGCCCCGAGCGCGAGCTCACGCTGTGCCCGCAGTCGGGGCGGCGCCTGGCGCGCGCGGAGGGCGAGCCCACGCCGCCGCCCACGCCGTCGCCGCCGCCCACGCCGCCGCCCGCCGACGACGCGCTGCACGGCACCATGCTCATGAAGGTACCCAGCTCGCTACGCCCGATGACTCACTTTCTACAATCGATAACGCATAGAAAAGACAATGGATGTATGGGGTTGACTTAGCAATGTGTGACTTATTGATAGTTAAGTCAATCCCATATGTTTCATTGGTTTTTCTATGTGTTCACACGATTGCAGAAAATAGCTTTCTGTATAAGGCTAGACTTGGTCTAGTAGTACTAGATCACGAATTGTCATATTTGTCTCGTGATCTTTGGCCTTATCGTGGTTTTTGGGACGCCAAATAGAAAAAACAGCGTCTATGGAAAAAGTACCTGGATGAGACACAGATACAAAACTATCAACATTGCAAAATTTGTGTTTTGCACACCGAACTGCCTTCTGACAATCCAGTATTCTCTTCTCTCAGCAGAATCCTTCGACGCAACTACCATAAGTTGAGATTTCTTTTTATTTTCGTACAATATTTAATTGTGTTTGATTTTTAGGTGGAAATGTCCCCGGGTGGAACGACAGGTATGCTGGTACAAGGAGACGGTGCACAACACTCACTGCCTGTGCTCACCGACGAAGATGGCGTAAGTATAATGTTACTACCTGTATCATACCCCTGAGTCTTCCACAAAACGCGATGCTACCAACACAAGCCTAAAGAATATATCTTATATCTTCTATACTTTTGGCATTTGTACAAGTAAGCAGTGGAATATATTATTATTTGGAGCTTAACTTTACACTTAATAAAGGAAGTGAAGCTACAAAAGTAAAAAAAATACTGTGGGGAGCAATTACAACACTCAACTCAAAATACATTAAAACAACATCTGTTTGTTGCAATCCATAATATTACCTTACGTGACAAATAAAATGTTGTTACAGACTGAAGTGAAAGTGGAAGCCAGCGCCGTGAAGCAGTTGTTAGAAGGAGGCGTCGGCGTCGACGACGGCGAGGAGGTGGGACTACTGCACTCAGGACACACGCCTATCATGATCCGAGGAGAAGATGGAGTGCTGTATCAGGTATGCTATTTTTTGTTAAATCCAACGGTTTTTGTCAATTTTATAGATGTTTAAAAATGTTTCTACATGTGGCAACCAAAATAAACTTTGAGGCAGTTAGTTCAAAATTTCTCAACAGGCAGCCTAATTGAAAAAAGCCACTCGGCTAATCTCGAATTGTGCCTGGCCGACACGAACATGATTCAGCAATGCGAATTGGTGCTTAAGAGCGTTTATACGGCATTTCATACAAACTTTCAAGTCGTTATTTTCCGAAATGACTGAACAGATTTTAATGAAACTTCCTACGCATAAGCAGTATACATAGGTCTAAAAAGTTACTAAATAACATTTTCGAAATGTCTTTGAAAAATGAAGATAATTGGAAATTTCTGTTTCTATATATAATTAAAAATCGGTCTAATTTAGCTGTAACATTATTTTTCGAAAATGTTTTTTAGTAACTTTTTAGACCTATGTATACTGCTTATGCGTAGGAAGTTTTATTAATATCTGTTCTGTCTTGTTTTTCAGACATTTCGAAAATAACGACTTGAAAGTTTGTATGAAATGCCGTAGGGTATAAATGGTCTGGAGTCTGGTGTAGACATTGCTATGGAATGACATTTTGGTTCAACAATACTGCTAAATCTAATCTGCCAACCCGAACATTCCCTCATTCCCAGTAGAAGTATGTCTTTAGTATATTGATAAAGTGAGCATGGTTGTCAATTGGCACTTGAAGTTTTGATTTCTAGAGCTGTAACCATTAGTATGCTAGACTGTAAATATAACTGCTTGCATTAACAGTTAAAACTTTCGGTGCTAAGCACCCAGCACCCATAGAGCTTGAGCAATATCTCTTTCATGTTCTTTGCACAACCCGCCTACCGTGTCATCATTATACGTAGCTATACATGACTTGTGAGTTTGAGCAAACAAGTAAAAATGAATTATTTGATCTTAGCAGCAAAAGTTTTAAGCATGGTTATGCTTTAAAATTTATTCTTCCTTCCCACAGGTCGCGGGCGAGAATGAAGCAGGCCAAACTCTCCTGGTGGCGGCGGAAGGAGTGGAGGGCGCCGTCGAAGGCGTAGAAGGCGCAGTGGAAGGTGATGGTGACGTCATGTACGTCACCAGGGAGGATGGGCAGGTCAGAATATTCAATATGTTGAATTTACCAAGCAGAAAGTCAGATTGTGTTAATAATGCTATGCTAGCTGCCTTTGAAGTCTCATCGAAAGTTTGTTTTAAATCTTGTCTAATCAGTAGCAATATGTACTGCTGTATCATTAGCTTCATGTGCTACTGGAAGGTACACGTTGTGCTGGATGGGTAGGAAAAGAGATGGGTCCCCTACTTTTTTTAAGTATGAGACCATTGACGGGACTCTTTTTGTAAGCAAAGGCTTTATTTAAAAAGACACAATGTCGTATGTCCAATTTATAAATACACCCAAAGCCGGCAATAAACATAACATTTATAACACCCCACTCCCTATAGTCTGAAAAATAGCTTTAAGTGAGTATTCTCTTTAGGTGCTGGCGATAGACCCGTCGCAGCTCGCGCAGCTGATGCCGGGCGGCGAGGCGGCGCCCACGCTGCAGCAGGTGGCCGTGCAGGTGGAGGGCGAGCCGGGCGAGGACGCCACGCAGGTCATCGCGCAGCTGCTGCAGGCCGACCTGCCCTCTCCCGGTCAGTATACTATCCAGTGACCTTAGTTTTACCTAAATGTGCCAAACTCACTTCAAAAAATCTGCCTATTCAAATTCAATCACCAAGTATCATGTTAAATGCTGCCAGTAGTAAAAAATTACCCTATTCAAATTCAATGACCAAGTATCATGTTATATGCTGCCAGAAGTAAAATATTACAGGTAAATTCCTTATTAATTATGATGGTATTGTTACAGGAGGTACGCGAAGAGTAGTACTTATGCTGCCGGACGGCAGCTTGACAATGACTGAACTTGACAAGGAGCAATACGAATCAATAACGGAGGCCAGCAAAGCACAGGAATAAGGCTTTTCGACGAATATGGAATGTGTTAACTCGCAATTCAGAGTTATTAATGGGTAATGGAACTATGTAGTCATACTTAGCTTCATGCAAATTATTTCATGCAATTCTGAATTCCTTGAAACAATAGCATTGTTTACTTTTATAGACTTGTAGAAATTAGGATGATGTGTATGAACGTAAAATGTAAATATAGGCTGGTTGAATTGCATCATGAAATACTATGTACAAAGTGTACCACATATAATGTTATTTGCGTTCCTGTGGTCAATTTGTTCCTTAAAAACAACACATTGTAACGCATTGATATTTATCAATTGCATATATTTTATGGACATGTGGATTGATTTTGGACATTATGGTGAATTGACATTTTAAAATGGCCTTGCATTGTGGCGGAACTAAAGCCGCTCGCTAAGTGGCTTATTATGAGATATCTCAACCCAAACCAAGACTGACTGCCACGAAACTGTAAATATTATAACTACAGTATGTGTCGATCAGGAGTTTCTTGAAAAGAATAATATGTTCTCAATGTTGACTAAGAGAAAGTCTCGAGGTTATATAGTAAAGAAATGTCTTAGATATAATTGTATAAAAGCTTATAGTAAGTTTTTACTTTTCTCTTTGACATTATTATTTGCAAAAACTTTTTTTTTTATATATTTAGAATATTCACTCTATCATGAACTTTGAATTACAATAGATATAGATTCCTGTATTGTATATAGTAGATAATTGGAGATGACTTCATGCCACATGGCTTAGCTGCAATTTAAACTAAGCTCTTAAATATTGAACTGTATCACTGTCATAGCTTTATAAAAATATATTTTTCATAATGATTTCAAAAATATAATTTGAACTTATGGCTCATTAACTTTACATAAAGAAGTAGGAAGGCTTAATTCTCGATATCTGTCGATTTGTTTTCATATCTGGTGTGAGAAGTATTGTCGAGCCATTAATTAGTCTTCACACGCTAGGAACAACGTTTATTAAAATAGCTCAAAGCAACCGCCATACAACATTAATAAAATGTTAGGGAGCTCGCGATCTATGCGGCAGACCACCGTTAGACATGCTGTAATCTTGGCTCCAGGCACTCCGACCTACACAGTTTGTTTACACGTTGGTCAGACGGCCGGTCGTGCGACTTCCAGCCGTGGTCACCTAGTTCGCGAGCTAGAAACCTACTTTTACTTGGCGTCTTACGTGGGCGATCTGGACGCGAACGGGAAGCGGCGCCGTGTGGCGCTAAAATAAAACGAACGATATCAAAATAAAGAGGGTAGGATATCCACTATTTTCGCGCCAGACCGCGTTCGCTCCGCCTCGATTTCGCGTCCAGATCGACCACGTAAGGCGTTGCGTTAACTACGACCCTACTCTATTGTTTTTGGTCTTATTGTTAATATGCACCATGACATAAGACACAAGTAAAATAACTTTTCTCTATGACACAAGAATTACATTATTGAAAAAGCCTGTTGCAGTGGAGCAGATATGAGATATCTATTTTAGAGATTATCTCATTAATTGAATATAAACATTTTCATGTATATTTTTTATCTGTCATAGAAAATTTTAGACTTTATTTTACAAATTCATTGTAAATACCCACTATAGAAAATCAAAGTGCATGACAAACTCACTCTAACTTATTACAAAACTAGATTTAACGGTAACCTCGGTTTAACTGTCTCAAACTATAGACTAAACCACGAGTCTTACTAAACCACGTTTTGAACTGAGCGGGAATAAAATTCACTAGAGAAATCCTTACGGTCAATGATAAAAAATATGCGATAACGTAAGAGCGTGTAAGTAATGAGGTATATTATAGTTCTCTTTATTTTAATGTAATATAATGGTTTAATTAAATAGTGTCTATAATAGTACTTTGTCTTTCACTGTATAACCCAAATACCCACTCAATTTTATTAGCAATCAACCTGATTCCTTGAGCTAGGGCAACCGAGAGTTCGGTACGGCATTTCCCGTATGCAGTTTTATAAGCGTCACATCGATCGCCGACGAAAATCCATACAAAAAGAGCACAAATTAAGGGAGCATTTCGGCACGTGTCGAAGAATGACGGCATCCCATTGGATCTCATACTTTTTACTTCTCGACGAAATAGAGGAGTGTTAAGTTTGTAGTGTGTATGCATATGCAGTGGCATCATAAATATCACCTGAACGGATGAACCGATTTTGATGAAAGTTTTTTTTTTTTTGTTTGGAATGTCTTAATGTGTTCCCAGCTGTTTCAACAAAATTGCTCACGTTTGAAGATCATTAACTCTTTTTATGGACATACTGTCGATCTATGTGTGTCTACGTCATAATACATATAGCTACGTGGTACTAAATGCACGAAATAGGCTGATACTTGTAAGAATGGCAGTAAATGGCGTGCGCCACTGCCATTCTTACAAGTACCTACAACATACAGTCCACGTTAGTTGACGTTAGCCCAAACCAAAAGCCTCATCCCGAAAGGGGGGTTGTCTCGCGCGTACTACGTGCATACGTTGCTTACAGAAGGAGGGTACAACGTGCGAGCATTTCGGGACGGATTCAGTCAGTTGGAGTGCGTAAACTAGATGCAACAACAAGCCAGAACTCTAGCGCAAACACATACTAATTATTAGCACGCATTGCACGGGTCTAGCAAAGTGCACGCGCCCAGTGCAGACCTATACAACGCGCGAAACGATTCGCGGCGAATTCCTCCCTCTGGGCAAGGTCCCTGAAACAGTAGTGAAGCGCGACGTTCCTATGAGTACCTTTATATAATAATACTATCTGTCCCGCGCAACTTCGTCTGCGTCACATGTTTACCCTTTTTCGTAAAATTTTTCATTGCTGCTCCGCTCTTAAACAACACCATCTATTGAATACTTACTTAATCCAGTCAACAGATACCGCCATCTGTTAGAATCGTTTGGAGCTAACAGATAATTGTGACTTAATTTGCAATAAAATAATATTGCGACTATAAATTGAGATGTAAGCTATCTTATCTTTCAATTTGGATCAAACTGCACACGGTTTGCAAATTTGATTAAAATCGGTTGGAGTCCATCTCCGACAAACAACGTGACACGTAATTTATATTATATATATACTAGCTGTACCCGGTATGCGTTGCAGTGCCCTTTTTTACTACCTACCCTACCCTACCCTACCTACCTACCCTACCCTACCCTACCTACCTACCCTACCCTACCCTACCTTTCTCACCTTTTAAACCTTCCCGGGACTACGACAAACATTTCAAAACCAAAATCAGCCAAATCGGCCCAGCCGTTCTCGAGTTTTAGCGAGACCCACGAACCACAATTGATTTTTAGGGTTCCGTACCCAAAGGGTCAAACGGGACCCTATTACTGAGACTTCGCTGTCCGCCCGTCCGTCCGTCTGTCACGCTGTATCTCATGAACCGTGATAGTTAGCGAGTTGAAATTTCTACAGATTATGTATTTCTGTTGACGCTATAACAACAAATACTAAAAACAGAAAAAAAAAAATTAAGGGAATCGTTTTTATATATAATGGTACGGAACCCTTCGTGCGCGAGTCCGACTCGCACTTGGCCGGTTTTAATATACATACCAGGCCCCTCAGAAAGTATTGCGAAAAAAAGTTTTTATATATGGGAGACTGGCCAGTTATTATGTTTTTCGAAAATATGAGTATTTATAAGTAAAAATAAGTAAGTTCCAATTTCAAAATTTCCCTCCACATTTTTTGCGAGTTAATTCAAAGTATTGTGTCTCACTGAAATATGGATCTGCGCCGGGAACATTTTAGAGCTATGATTTTATACGATTTCAAGTGTCGCCTGAAACCGGATGAATCGTACGATAGACTTCAAATGGCATTCATGGATGAAGGCCCTTCCAAGGCAACCGTGTATCGTTGGTATAACGAATTCAAGCGCGGTCGACCAACTTTGGGGGATGACGAAAGAAGCGGTCGCCCTTTGACGGCTGTTACCGAAGAAAACGTGCTAGCAGTGAAAAATTTAATCCAAGACAATAGGCGAATTACATATCAGGAGATTCAACACATATTGAAGATTGGATCGGGAAGCGTTCACGAGATTCTACACAGCCATCTTCGCGTGAGGAGGATAGTATCACGCTGGGTGCCGCACAACCTCACCGATGCTCAGAAGCAGGCCCGGGTGGAATGGTGCCGTGATATGCTTAACAAATTTGAAGCAGGCTCGTCTCGGCGTGTTTACGACATCGTTACAGGTGATGAGTCCTGGATTTATCAATACGACCCAGAAACCAAGCGCCAGTCGACTGTTTGGGTGTTTCAAAATGAGCCAACGCCTACCAAAGTGAAGCGATCTAGAAGCGGGGGTAAGATTTTGATCGCTAGCTTTTTTAATTTGACTGGCCACTTGGTATCAATTCCCTTACGGGATCAAAGAAGCATTAATGCCGAATGGTATACTTCCAAATGTTTGCCAGAAGTTTTCTCTGTTATAAGCAACAAGCGACCAAACACAGGGCTCCGCGGGCTACTGCTCCACCACGACAATGCACCTGCGCACACCGCACTCAAAACGAGGGACTTCCTGGACAGCACGCCAGTCAAACTCCTGGGTCACCCTCCTTACAGCCCTGATCTAGCACCGTGTGACTTCTTTTTATTCCCAAAAATAAAAAATCAGCTCAAAGGGATACAATTTTCGTCGCCGGAAGATGCGCTGGCTGGGTTCGAGCAGGCTGTAAACGAGGTGTCTGCGGCGGACTGGAAAAAGTGTTTTGAAAACTGGTTTAGGCGCATGAATCTTTGTATAGAGGCTGGTGGAAAGTACTTTGAAAAGATTTAATAAAAATATATGTACGTATAGAACAATTTTTTTTAGTTTCGCAAAACTTTCTGAGTGTCCCACGTATATAGATAAAGATCTGGAAAGTCATCAGTTATTATTAGTTGTCCTGTTAACAGCGATTTGGACTAATTGTTTGAGTATTTTCATATGGAAAAAATACTAGTTCATACAAGGTGTAAGGGACACCGACGCGAAAACGCTTACTTAGTACATCATTCTGAAAGACAGAAAATTTTCATCGGTATTTTTTTTTTAAATCTACTGTTCCCTACATTTGACCGTGTAGGCGTAGATTTACACAGGTATTTGATCCATCTAGCTGGCTAATATACTAAACTTATCAAGTTTTCACCTATTCGAGTCTTTTCGAATGATGAGCTTCAAGTCTCATCTTCATGTTTCGAGTTACTTTGAAGACTAGAGTTCATTTTAAGAATCGATCCTTTTTAAGACTCAAGTGGCTGTTAAATGACTTGGGCTCGGCTTGACTCTAGACTCCAAACCTTTTTAAGCACAAAGCAACAAAGCACACTGAGTCTCTTTCAAATTACAACTCGAGTCCTTTGCTTAGTGTTGCAAAGGACTCGAGTTGTATACTTGGATCTGGCAAGATTGATGAATGAATTCCATTGACAATTTGACATTTCATGTTAGGGATGAGCAAGTGAAAAAAATATATCGATATTTATCGAATCGATATTTTTAAACAGTATCGATAATTATCGAGTGAAAAATATCGATATATCGTCAGTTTTCGAATGATCACGCTCGAATGTTCGAAAACCACATTTTTTATGATTTTTAGACTCGATCAGCACTGCCGTCAAAATGGCGATGACCGTATTTATGCACTTGAAATTTATAAGGGTAAATTAAGAAACTTGCGTGCTATATACAGAAGTTTTAATGGCGTTGTATTATGTATTTTTTCTCCAACTCTCCTATTTAACCCAAACGCATAGTATTTGATAATCAGAATATTAAATATTTATATAAATAACGATAGGCGAGGAGCATGCAAGGAATATCTAATAACATTAAACACGAAACCAAACTTACGTTAAAAAAATATCGAAATTGATACGAATTCGATACTCTAAAATAAATATCGATATATCGCGTTTAAAAATATCGACGATATATATCAATTATTGAACAGAAAAATATCGATATTTCGATATTTTTTGAGCATGCCTATTTCATGTAATGTCATACAAAGTCACAAACTTTGAAAGTGTAACTTTCTTTACAAAGAATACCAAAATTAAATTGAACTACTTGAATAAAGCAAGTTTACAAGTTACATAACACAGTATTTAACAACAATGAATAAACTTATGATATTGGAACTAACCAATTAAATTTTCCGTAGATATTAAAATGGAAAAAGATAGCTGCACTTTTTACTTTGAAGATGCAAGTACAAACCGCAAAAGACTTTTTGAAGAAGCATTACTACATGCTAAAAATGGAAAAGTTTTATACATATTATCGGAAGAGTTGACTGAACTGCCAGAATTGTCGCAAGACTTGTGTTCACTAAACAAGTATTACATGAAAATGATTACATTTATGTATGTTAAGAGTTTGGATTCATTAATAGAAATTATTTCTACATTGCAAGATTGGCAAAGTATTCCTTCAACAATAATCTTAGATGATCTAAGTGCATACTGTAATCCAAGTAATTTACAGAATGCATGTGGTGTTGTCGCTCTACTTTGTGATTCCAAAAGATGTTGTTCTCAATTGTTAAAGGGAACATGCAGACTATTTATATCAGTGCCTAGAATGGTTGTAGGTGAAGACTATTGCAACATTTTAAAAGATTTTTATTGTTTATGAAACCACTTTTTGTTCAAATGCAATAAATGAATCTATTGCACAGTATTTATTATGTTGACTCATGGCGTATGATCATAGATACAAGGAAAAATTTACTTATTGTAGTATTTCTTTAGCAAGGGATGTAAGATTTATAATATAAGTTTTCAAACTGACATGGTCACTAACACTATTGTTAACATAAAAAACAACAAGATATTTACTATGTATACAAATCACAAACAAACAATATTATGACACAAAAACATTGCTAATATCTCATTTCTACTGCTATAATATTTATTTATAGTAGTCACCAAACAGCAATAAAACAGTGAACTTGTATGAAGATCTTTATTTACAAGGGAATAACAGTTTACATAGATACACAGGAATGAATTGTTATGGATAGTAGTGGTAGTAGTGTGATTAGACTACATCACCTAAATTTTAACACAATATAGAGTAAAAAGAACACGAAAATAGCGAAGAGAAATAAGTAAAATATATAGTAGTTATGATTTCCTTTGCCCAATCTTAGAACTCGGCCCATTGTTTTTCCGAGGAAGCCTGAACTTCTATCAGCATCATCATCAAGACCACGCAGCAATTTCTCTTGATACCGTACTTCGTTGCCTAGCTCAATGGATATGTCTTTCAGTGAAGATATTTTCCCACTGAGCTCTTCTGCCATCCGGTTGTTGTCAAATTCCAGTGCATCTTCTGTTGCCACTCTTGGCACTGGCTGATACTGATACCCCTCCCGCGCTCGACGCATATTGTTTCGTCCCGCCGTTTTGAACTTTTATAATAAACTGAATAAACTCTGTAAAACAATGCTATGCAGTCACACTACACACATAAATTTTGGAAAATGTACAAGTTCAAATGTTACAAAGTTTTTATCCATTTACTGCTTAATGCATAAAGATATTACTGACGCAATGATGACGACGATTTGCAGTGAAAAACCACAATTATTTCCTCTTTTTAACTAGAATTAATTTATTACATGGTACAAAACAAGTATTGCAAAATTGGTTGGCAGCGGATGACAGTGACAGTGACAGTTGACAAATCGCCACGCCACGATAAAGAGCGTTTACTTTTTTATTGAGCGTTTACTATTAACTTTCAAGTCCTTGTGTTGCGAAATGACTGAACCGATTTTAATTAAATTAAAACGCATAAGCAGGATACATAGGTCTAAAAAGTTACTTAGATGACTACCAAAATATTTTGGAGAAAATGTTATTTATGTGAAAAACATGAAATTGGTGAATTCATGAATTAGCTGTAGACTTTCTTAAATATTTTTTAGCCTTTACTTTCCCACTGCAGGGCAAAGGCCTCTTCCAATTCCTTCAACAAAATTAATACCTAAAATTGAATAAATCCCGTTTAAACTGAATTATTAAATAAATTCATGATTAAAAACACCGTTAAATTTTAATCGTTTTTCCCTTGGACGGGTGCCAAAGAAAAATTTTAGTCAGGCAGAAATAACAAAGGGTAGAATACTTTTACCAAACGGGGAAAAAAGGTGCGTGCCTTCGAGGGTTAGGTCATGCCGGTTTCGTTGTTCTCACGGCATACTCAAACGGACAAACATAACTAAACGCCCTAGATAGTTTACATTGTTGACGGTATATCGAATGCATCACCCACGCAGCCCACGCTCTTCAGTTATGACTTAAGAGACTGTATATCCCGCGGAGTCCGGGGGCCGGAGGTGTAGAGGTCGAGACTGTTACAAACTCATTTTATAATATCTTCATATCATAGACATCAGTGACTTTGTCATTGCTATTGTTTTGTCAAAATAAACATTAATTTTTAAATCGACATCGGCTTCAATTGCCATCAAACAAAAATAGAATAGAAACTTTCGCCGATTATATTATTCTTATCAGTGGCGACGAGGATTAAAAATGAACAGTGAGCAATTTGAAAAATTCATTATATTACAAGCATCACAACAAAAACAAATTTCGGACATTTTGCAATTGTTACTAGGTAGTAACAATTGCAAAATGTCCGAAATTTGTTTTTTTTGAGCCGCATTTTGTTGTTGTGTTAGGTAACACAACAACAAAATGCGGCTGCCGCGACTCCCACACCAACTACAACGAATGGCATGGAATTACCCAGCTCATCACAGACTAACACCTATAGGAACAACATTTACAACAGTTTTAAAGGTGACAAGTTCAATTCGAGCGAAACCTCAGTTGAGAATTTTATTGACTATTTGGAGTCTAAATGCGGAATTTGGGGAGAGGATGCACGAAACATACAGAAAGAGCTTTTATTCACCTGTCTCTCTCCTGAAACTTTTCACGACGTGAAAGTTGCCCTGACGCCACATTTCGAAAACAGTAAGTACCTACGTATACAGATATTCGAGAAAAACTCCTCGACCTGTACAGAATCAAGCGCACAAGATACAGGGCGCTATCTGATTTCTGTAACTGCATACGCACGGACAACGAATCTATGGAGTACTACGCTAATAGACCTATATAAATAAGCAAAGATTGCGGCTATAACGACGATCTATTAAAACGACAATTACGTGATCGTTTTGCAACTGGACTCAATCACCAACTGTTGCAGATCGACTTGAAAAAAAAATGGCCTGACTTACAAAAACGTCAAGACGGAAAGTTGAATGAAGTAACGTTTGCTCAGATCTTTAGCGTTGCACAATCGCGAGAACGAGCTGAAAGCGATGATACACCGAATGTCAAAATCAATAAAATTAATAGAAACACGAGACCTTACTCGAACACGTCACCGCGCAGATTCCGGACACATCAATGCCTCAGATGCGGTGAAGCGGAAAGACACCCTTTAAGCCGATGTACCGCCAAAACTCACACATGTAAAGAGTGCAACACGCCAGGCCATTTCGAAGATTGCTGCATCAAGTCAGGCAAAGCATGTCTGCCCAATCGGAGCGATAATAAACAAAGAACATCTACGAAAAGAAACAAGCTATTCAAGCTAAAACATGACAGAAACAGCAACAACTCTTCACAAACATCCTACTCAGAAGACAGCGACGACGAACCAGATACCGTTTGTCTAGTAAACAAGTCGAAAGGCAAAGATAGTAAGAAAATAGACGTCCTAATTAATAACAATCATTGTACGTTAGACTGGGATCCCGGCTCAGTCTATTCAATTATCAGCACCAAGTTCTGGAAGCGTATCGGCGCTCCACCTCTCACAAAGGCTCCAGGTCTACGCGCTTATGGGAACGTAAAACTTAAACCAAAGGGCCTAACGCAAGTAGCGGTACGAGTTCAAGAGGAGGAAAAGATACCACCTATTGTTGTCATGAAGTCAGCTAACCCAATGTTATTCGGCCTACAGTGGAGTGAAATTGAATGAAATTTGACATGAACTTCCCAAAACCAGTCTACTCAATTAAGAACACCCGACACGAAGTCTTTAGTCTACAACAAGTTCTAGACAGGCACACTAGCGATGCGCGATGGCGAATGGTTTTATTCGATTGTTTCGATTGTTCGAACATCTCGATGGTATTCGATTGTTTCGACTTTGACTCGAGTCCGACTCGGTCTGTTATTGCGACTGGCGCATGGCGCGTTCATTCGCGAATCGCGAGTTGTTCCTCGATGGTTTAGAGTTTCGCGAGTGCGTCCGACTTGCGTTGTGATTGTGAATCTAAACTAATTCTTTCAACAAGAGCAATCGAAAATAATCAATACCGCGACGGGTATAAAATGTTAGTAGTTAACTTATTTACGTACGAATACTTACATAATTATAAGGAATCATGAAAATAAATAAAACATATCGAAAGTTGTTAATGAATCTGTTTTTTATTAAATATACATATATCTATCTACTTTAAATTTATTTTCTGGTGCAGTTGGAGTTTGTTCTTCTAATGCTTGCGATAACTGAATGGGATGTTTCCTTTTTAGGTGATCATTGAGGTTACTTGTATTGCCGAAGTACTTGTAAACAGTTTTACTGTTAAAGCCTCCTTGTTGTTTGTTCAGCTGCAGTGACATAATTACTTTTTATAAGTCGTGTCACTTGTCACCTTTCGTTTGTTCTCTAATATACGTTTTCTTTAATTATATTTTCTATTATTCTATTACAAAACCCTGAGTTTCGCTTGAGACGCTTCACCGCACATTCAGCACTCTGCTACAGGTTATGTGCGAGCGAAAAAGTGGAAAATTTAAGTACAAAGGTACATATTACACCACTTCAAGGAAAGAGTAACTGGGATACATGGAAGTATAAAATATCCATCCTTCTAAGAAGCATACCCGATGCATTGGATATAGTCGACGGAAAATGTAAGAGACCCGTGTTGCCAGCAGGTGTAGGAGACGCAGAAGTTACTGCATTTAAAACGAAACTAGCGCGTTTTATACAGGCAGAAAACAATGCAATGATCCTGCTTTCAACAAATTTAAACGAAGATACCGTTAGAAAGGTAATGTCATTCACATGTCCTAGAGAAGTTTGGTTAGAACTACATCGGTTATTCGACGGAGATAATGAGAATCGAGCTTATAATCTTTGTTTAGAATTCTTCGGATTTAAGTTAAATCACTCTGATGATATGGTCACACATATTTGTAAATTGAAAACTCTCTGGTGTCAGTTGAATAGAGAGATTGGCAAGGATGATCCTAATAAGAAACTACCAGAAATATTCCTCATTTGCAAAATTCTTGACACATTAGATCAGAAGTATTTCGAGTTTAAATCAAGTTGGTTGTTGTTAGCCAAAGAGCAGAGGACAGTAGAAGGTTTGACAAGTCACCTTTGCGCTCACGAGAAGTCACTTGAAAAGAAGAATGGTGAATCGAGTGAAGAGGTATTTGTGACGACACAGAATAGCACGATTCGTAAAGACAAGAAGAATAAGGATAAGCATATGAGATGCAATTACTGCCATGAGATGGGACATCGAGTAAGATCCTGCCAAAAGTGGATGAAAGATGGTCGCCCGCCAAAAGACAGTAAAGACAAGCCATCTTCAAGTCAAAGTGCGAATATGGCTATTATGAGCGTGGATATTATGGCATTTATACCGCAAGATAGAGAGTCATGGTACGTGGACAATGGAGCGACTAGCCACGTAACCAACAGGAGTGACCTATTCCAAATATTCCATGAGTTTCACGAGATCCAAGGAGTTACTACAGCGAATGGTAACATTGTTCAAGCAAAAGGCAAAGGAACAATTTATTTGGAAGCAGATGTCAAAGGAAAGATTGTGAACATAGCCCTCACAGACGTTTGGTATGTGCCAGAGATCCAGAGAAATCTGTATTCAGTGCTAGCTATGCACGATAAACAGAAAAATAGCAAGTTCATCTCGACCCCGGAAACTTGCGAAGTAATTTTGAATGGGGAAGTATCAGTTGTTGGCAAACGTAATAACTGTGGAGGACTTTTTAAGTTGAAAGTTCGCAATGTCCTGCCACCAGTACCTGTACTTGCCACTACTACAAGTGATTTGATGCAGCTGTATCATGAGAGATTAGCGCACCAAAACAAAAGGCACGTTAAGGAAGTTATTCAAAGAGAATTAGGATTGTCTCTTCCAATAAACAAAGAGTTGTGTGAAGCTTGTATCTACGGAAAGATGCATAGATTAAAGTTTGGCATACGAGAGAGATCTACACAGCCAGGAGACATAATTCATACAGATGTTTGTGGTCCTTTCCCTATGAGTTTTACAAAATATCGTTACTATGTACTTTTTAAAGATGACTACTCCGGATACTGCATGGTTTATTGCATTAGAAACAAAAGCGACGTCAAAGACAAATTGAGAATAATGCTACAAGAAGCAACGG
This sequence comes from Cerastis rubricosa, assembly GCA_949152445.1. Taxonomy (NCBI): domain Eukaryota; kingdom Metazoa; phylum Arthropoda; class Insecta; order Lepidoptera; family Noctuidae; genus Cerastis; species Cerastis rubricosa. The sequence continues at coordinate 12,620,530 of OX424540.1, read as the reverse complement.
TCGCAGGACATGTAATCAAAACGTTGTTGAGTGATAACGGAACCGAGTTTGACAATAAAGAAGTTAAAGATATTTTAAATCAAAAAGGAATTAAACAACGTCTTGTTATGCCGTACACGCCAGAGCAGAATGGCTGTAGCGAGCGCCAAAACAGGACTCTAGTAGAAACCGCAAGAACATTAATGAATGCTCAGAGAGAACTGCCAAAAGCATTATGGGCAGAACTAATAATGACAGCTGTGTATATTTTAAACCGAACAGGCGCAACTAGAGAGAAGGACAAGTCACCCTATGAATTATGGTTTGGGAAGAAGCCCAACATAAAGCACCTTAGAATAATTGGAAGCACGTGTTACGCTCATGTTCCGAAACAAAAACGTAAGAAGTTAGATAAGAAAGCAACTAAAGGCATTCTCATAGGATACGACAATGATGACGGTTATCGTATCTGGTATGAAACACAGCATAAAGTTGATAATCTAATCCGATCTAGAGATGTTGTCTTCGAAGAGACACCTATTCCAGGGGTTGAAGTTAAAGTTAAAACTTCAGGAGAAAATGCTAAATGTGACCCAAAACCAATTGAGAAAGATTGGACCGTATCATATCACGCATTTCCTGAAGAAATTATTCAAGAAGAGCATTCGCAAATCGCTAATCCCTTGAATCGGGAAGTCCAATCAGAACAGAGATCTATTCTATTAGAGGGAGAATTAGAAGATAGACATTCAATGAGACCTATTGAGACAGCAATAGAGGCATATGAATCAAATGAACAAAGACAGTCAGTCCAATTAGAGGGAGTAAATGAAGGAGAGTTTATAGAAAACGAAACCACATTTTCAGATAGTGAAACTGAAGAAGAATTCGTAGATGCTGTTCCTACCTATGTGGAGACTCCGATGAATTTAGCGGGAGACGTTTCTCTACCGGACGTTCCAAGATATAATCTCAGGGACAGAAGTACTCTACGACCTCCACGTAAATTGGATGACTATAGTTTATTCCTAGTCGATACTGAAAAAGAACCTTCGACGTATAAGGAAGCAGTATCAAGTGGAAAAAGTAAAGATAGATGGTTAGAAGCCATGAAGAGTGAAATCGATTCTTTGCGAAGATTAAAAGTATGGGACTTGCAGAATCTACCGAGCAATCGAAAAGCTCTTCCATGTAAATGGGTTTTTAAAGTCAAAAACAAACCTGACGGTACAATAGAAAAGTTTAAAGCTCGACTGGTTGTAAAAGGGTTTAAGCAGAAGAAGGGCTTTGACTACAACGAAACCTTTAGCCCAGTAGCGAGGTTAGCAACTATACGATCTTTGCTCAGCGTTGCAGCAAGAGAGAAACTTCATCTTATTCAGTTTGATGTTGCAACAGCCTTCCTAAACGGAAATTTGACTGAAGAGATTTACATGCAGCAGCCAGAAGGCTTTGAAGATGGAACATCCAGAGTATGTCGTCTAAAGAAAAGCCTTTATGGTTTGAAGCAGGCACCGCGCTGCTGGAACTACTGTTTTGCAGAAACACTTGAATCTTTAGGCTTCAAGACAAGCGACGCTGATCCATGCTTATATACAAAATTTGTAGGAGATAAGAAAATCTTAATAGCACTCTACGTTGATGATGGTTTGGTTGCAGCGAGTAATGAAAACCTTGCAAATAGTTTTATCTCTGAACTAAAACAGATTTTGATGATTACTACCAAACCAGCTTCATTCTATCTTGGGTTGGAGATAGAACAAATGAAGGACGGCTCGATTTTCATAAAGCAAGAAGCTTACGCAAATAAGGTTTTGGAGAGGTTCAATATGAAAGACTGTAATCCAGTATCGACTCCTTTACAGAAAGAAGGAATTATCGAAGAAGGGAAAGCTGACAAAGAGTCACAGTCATTTCCCTATAGAGAAGCAGTAGGCTCGCTCGCTTACTTGATGGTGGGCACTCGCCCTGATTTGGCGTATGCTGTAGGAATGGCTTCGAGGAGCTTAGAAAATCCAACTTCTAGCGACTGGCGTATGGTTAAGCGGATAATGAGATATTTGAAAGGAACATTATCAAGAGGAATAATGTATGTTCATGATGCAAATTCTCCTAACCAAATAAAAGCCTACAGTGATGCTGATCATGCTGGATGCTTGAAAACAGGACGTTCTACGACTGGAGTATTATGTTTGTTTTCAAGAGGAGCTATCTCCTGGATGAGCCAACGACAACCTTCAGTCGCCATTAGCACTACAGAAGCTGAGCTTGTGGCAGCAAGTGAAGCTGCAAGGGAATTAATTTGGCTAAAGAGACTGTTCAAAGACTTGAATGACCAAAAAGAAATTCCAGTTTTGTTTGTGGACAACGAAGCAGCGGTGAAACTAGCACATAATCCAGAGTTTCATCGTCGCACCAAGCACATTCGTGTGAGGCACTTCTTCGTGAGGGAGCTTGTGCTTCAAAACGACATCGTGGTTGAGAGGACTAGCTCTGCTACCCAGTTAGCAGACCTCCTAACTAAGGCCCTGCCCAGACCCAGATTGCAGGAACTAGCTCAGAACTTGGGTCTGAAGGATAAATTCAAACGGCCGACTAGCAGCTGAGGGAAAGTGTTAAAGCCTCCTTGTTGTTTGTTCAGCTGCAGTGACATAATTACTTTTTATAAGTCGTGTCACTTGTCACCTTTCGTTTGTTCTCTAATATACGTTTTCTTTAATTATATTTTCTATTATTCTATTACAAAACCCTGAGTTTCGCTTGAGACGCTTCACCGCACATTCAGCACTCTGCTACATTTACACAATTTGCAATCCACTGATGTCACGTTACCGTCTACCAATTGTTTATTAAAAAACTCCCACACGATTGATTTTTTAAAAATTCGTGGCATTGTTATGAATTTAAAAACTCTAATTAAAAATAAAACAGTTCATCGTAAGTAATTTCACAAATTACGCGCGGCTCACTCGATTCGAGTCTGGCACGCTCACGCCTCTAACTAACATGCACTTCGGCTCGCTGCATGCAATCGACTGACCCCGGTGACCGAGCGAGACTCGGTGAGTAAGAGTGACGAATTCGAAAAATCGAAAGTAGCGGTCGATTCCGTTGACTCGAAACAATCGAATAACATCTCGATTGTTTTGTAGAACGGCGAGTCGATGGTTGACTCGATTGTTTAATTTAACGACTCCGAATCATTCGATTGTTAAAACATCTCGGAATCGCCCATCGCTAAGGCACACTGCTCTTTTCGACGGCAAACTTGGAAAAGTCAAAGATTACCAAGTAAACATACATATCAAGCCCAATGCTCAACCGAAACACATTCCAGCAAGATCCATTAAATTTTCGATTGAAAGAAACATTAAAGTTGAGTTAGATCGTCTAGTTGAAGAGGGCATCATAACTAAAGTAGACCCAAACATTACACCGATCAGTGGGCGACTCCGACAGTCAACGTAGTCAAAACTAATGGCCAGATCAGAATTTGCGGTGATTTCCGTAGCACGCTCAACCCTGTATTGATAACAAACGCACACCCAGTTCCTCTGTTTGATCAATTACGCCAGAATCTTGCAGACGGTGTGAAATTTTCGAAAATTAATTTAAAAGATGCTTACCTGCAATTTGAAATAGGTCCGGATTCCAAACAGTTTTTAACAATATCTACCCACAAAGGATACTATCAATATAACCGCATGCCATTTGGTATTTCCACAGCCCCATCAGTTTTTTAGCATTACCTTGGCAAACTCCTCGAAGGAATAACAAATGTGGCAGTTTACTTTGATGACATTGCGGTTACAGGGAAAAATGACAAAGACCATCTCGAAACACTACGTAACGTTTTCCAAAGAATTTAGCAAGCCGGATTAAAAGTTAACTTGAAGAAATGCGTTTTCCTTACCCCGGAAGTCGAATATCTCGGACACACAATTGATCGAAATGGTGTACGTCCTACAAAGTCGAAGATAGAAGCAATCTCCAAAGCTTCACCTCCAACCAACGCCAAGGAGCTCAGATCATTTCTTGGTTTAATCAATTTCTACGAACGTTTCATAACACACCTACACAGTGTCTGTGCCGACCTTCACGCACTGACTGGAAATAGGCTAAAATGGCGATGGACCGAAAATGAAGCCAAGGCATTTGAACAAGCAAAGACCTTGATTGTACGTTCAAAACCACTAGTAGCCTTTAATGACAAACAACCACTGTACTTAGCCTGTGATGCATCAGAAAAAGGCGTGGGAGCGGTGCTTTTCCACATAACGAACAATATAGAACAGCCAATTGCGTTTGCATCAAGAAAACTTCGACCAGCAGAATCAAAATACTCTGTCATAGACCGCGATGCTCTTGCAATATTTTTTGGCGTAAAAAAAATCGATCAGTATCTTCGCGGCATCAAATTCACTCTAGTAACTGATCATAAACCTCTCATTCACATTTTGGGACAGGAACGCAATTTACCGAAACTTGCTAATAATCGCTTAGTAAGATGGGCTCTAATAATTGGGAGCTACGCCTATGACATCGTGTACACAAAAGGCTGTAACAACTTGATCGCGGACTACTTATCAAGGATGCCTAGCCCTGAAGAGCAACCTTCCAAACCTGAACTAGCTGTTCACAGACTTGTAGCGTGTCTACAGACAGATAGGATTGGTGACCTAACCCTTTCAGAAAACGTCATACGAGAAGAAACAATAAAATATGTCACACTGACACAAATATCACAGTCTATTAAGACGGGTTGGCGTGATCATCAATATACCAACGATGTAAAACCATACGCTCGCAAACGCTGTGAGTCGTCACTAGAAAATAAGATCATGTCATCATGTGGCAGGGTCGCATGATTGTTCCTGATACTCTAAGAAAAGCGACCCTAAAATACCTACATCGCGGACACCCAGGAATATCAGCTATGAGAGCACTGGCAAGATTCTATGTATGGTGGCCAAGCATTGAAGAAGACATAGATATACACGTAAAAACTTGCCGCAAATGCCAGGAGAACCGGCCTAACACCTCGGATTTGCCAATTTTCTCATGGTCCATGCCAGATCAAGCCTGGGAAAGAATTTACGTTGATTTCACGGGACCGTTCGAAGGCTTGTATTGGTTGGTTCTGTCTGATGCATTTTCCAAATGGATCGAGGTCAAACCAATGGCAAAAATTACGACTGCCAAACTCTGTGATGAACTGGACACAATTTTACCACCTTCGGCCTTCCTCAGTTTCTAGTCTCAGACAATGGCCCACAATTTACTTCTCAGGAGTTCCATAATTACTGCAAAGATAAGGGAATTAAACACATCAAATCATCACCCTATCATCCGCGGACAAACGGATTAGCCGAGCGGACGGTTATAACTTTCAAAAGCATGATGTCTGTCGAGTAAAGAATGCCTCAAAAAACGGCTTGAACATTTCCTGTTTGCCTACCGCATCACACCCCATAGCACCACTGGCAAGGCCCCGGCCTAAATGATGTTTGTACGGCAATTAATTTGTGAGCTTGACAACGCTCGACCAAGTTCCAAACGGTTGTTACAATATAAGCAAATACAAGCGAATATTAACTCCGACAGCCAGACGCCCTATTACAGATCAGGTGATACTATACTGTGTACGTACGAGCCAGGGATCAATCGCGATGGGAACCAGCCAGTTTCGCGGCGCACGCATCGATACTCGTACTTCATTAATACTCCAGTCGGTGTGGAAAGGAGGAACCACGCAGACCATATGCGACCTCGTCTCTCCGAATCAAATGAGTGCCCGGTACCTGGAAGCACTGGAAGCGTTTCTCGTAATCCTATACTTCTGGTCGCAACCTCAACAGTAGTACTGGAAGCTACAGGACCAGGTATATCATTTCAAGTAGCAGAAACCCATGTAGAAGCTGCCCCCGAAACATCCGCATCTCACTTGCCACAGAATGTGGACAACATGCCGTTTACGCCTATGGCACCACGCCGAAGCAAGCGTACCACTAGACCACCCAGACGCTTAATTGATGAGATGGAGGGTTAACCCCTGTAGGGTGAACGAATGTTACAAACTCATTTTTTAATATCTTCATATCATAGACATCAGTGACTCTGTCATTGCTATTGTTTTGTCAATGTCTTTAAATAATCATTAATTTTTAAACTTATGACGATTATATTATTCTTATCAGAGACTTTTTAAATGCTAAGACCCTCCAAAATCGCAGATATGCAGCCTCGAGGAATATTTCCTAGCAGCCGACGACGGAGGGATGCATCGAGATGTGGTCGCGGTGGACAAGGGCTTCACCCCGTTCCCTTGGCTAAAGAGAACTGGCGCTAATCTGCAGTGCTTGACACTAATGAACGCAGGGAAGTATGCCGGAGTAAGGGGTTTTACAGACGCTTTTTCCGGGCCAACATGCAGTTACCTATAAGCGTCCGTAGCTTGGCTACGTTCCGGGGATTGGTAAATTAAGGGGGGACTCCCCCCATACATGGAAATGGAAATAAAAAAATAAAAATAAAAAACCCATACGTACCAAGTGTCTAAAGATAGGTTTTTAGAGCAATTATTCTACTCAGTACTCACTACATTCTCCACAGATTTCAATTTAAAGAAATTTAAACTAGTTAGTTACAACACAAATACAATACCAATAAAAAAGTAATTTTACTGGAACTAATATTTTTTTCTGTGTTTTATTTTTAAAAAGAACCATTGAAGTTCCTAAAACCATTTTTTCTCAAAGTCAACCGTTTGAAAGAGACACTTTTAAAGAGGTAAAATATGTGCCCCCCCACCCGATGTAAATTTTGAAGAAAATTAGGAATGTAGAGCATAAAAAAACTTTCCAACGTAAATTGGTTTAAAAATATTTGAGAATGGGACTTTTTCATCAAACTGCAGCAGTAACGTTGTTTTTCATTAACATACCATGAAAAACAAACTACAGAACCCTTTGTGCGTGTGAGTACGACTCGCACTTGGCCGGTTTTTTACGAAATTTATCACTTAAAAGGATACTAATTACTTGTATACTCAAAAATAGCTGTAGCATGCCTCCTTGATCGGAGCTTATGGTGATCCTGCTGAAGGGAGCGTGACCACTTTCATTGGAAGACCAGCGTCAGACAACATCACCTGTCTGGCATCAATGCTGAAATGGACCTTTTTGGCGCAACCGTGAGGCATGTATATTCTCCTTTTTTCTGTAACTTTTTTAATATTATTATTGTGAGTGCGTGACTGACGTCAAATAAACATTTTTTCTTTCTTTCTTTCGCATTCATAGGTGAATTTAGGTACGATTTAGGTGTTCGTGTACAATTTAGTACTAATTATTTACCAAATATGGAAGCGATTGGCATTGGTGGTGTGGCGGTAGTCATGGACATTAACTGTGATTGAAAGGTTCAGCGTCTGTATGGTGTCGGACGTAAAGAATAGCACCATCCCTTATCTTCCCGTGGGTGTCGTAAGAGGCGACTAAGGGACTTGCCAGAGAATGGGCAGCAGCGTTCTCTGTGCTTTTGTAACAACCGTACTGCGATCGCCAACCCGCCTGCCAAGCGTGGCGATTATGGCAAAACCCCCCTTATGTCAATGTGGCGTTGGGGGAGGCCTATGTCCAGCAGTGGATGTCTTTCGGCTGAAATGATGAAAGGTTCAGAAAATGAATTCTTTTACTTCGTTTCCTTCGAATCCTTCATTTAATTGGAATAAGCATTCCGGTGTAATTGCAATCAATCAAAAATGTAAATTACATGGGTAAATAAATTAAGACAAAATTAACGTAGTATTATACATGTTTTATTCCAGTATATGTACAATGTATTTATTGATCCTCATTTTATAACAAAGAACATATTTCTTAGATCAATTTCAGAAAGGCAAATCAGATTTCTTACATAAATTTCAGTAAGGCATACTTACTACCATGCATTTTGGGGAATGTATTGCACAATGTATTTAATACTAGCTTAGATTTTACATGAAAATTAAATTTTGGGTCGAATAGGTAATTAAAATGACATGAATTTCTTAAACCAGATCAGTAGGACAAGGAATGAACACATTTCATGACCATCACATGGCACAATTCTACAGTAAAGTGTTTGTCTTTAACACAATAAATTGATAAAAACCGTAAAAACCCCAAAACATACAGTATTTGTACTAAACGATGAAAACTTTAAAACTGTCACAAATGTTAATTACATACACATTTCATGTACATAATTTTACACTAGCATAATCATAAATTTACATTGAACTAATCAATAAATCAGTCAATTAGTATAATACAACAATACACTCGATACCCAACACACCTCGGTAATGTAACTGAACAGTGAACAGTCATCCCTGCAGACAATGTCTAGCCAAACGACAACGAAACATGCGCAGGATTGGATGTGTTAATGTCGCAAGGTGACATGAAACAATGACACTAAGTTTATTGCTATATTAAAATACACAATTATTTTAAACACATTGTAACTGAATTATTTCCACTTTTGAATCCTTCGAATTATTCGTGCTTGCTGTGTTACACAATGTTCATAGGCAATAACTAAAAATATGAGCAACCGGCAACCATTATAAAAATTCAAATTTATTAGCCTCGAAAGTTTTTGTATAGTTTCATTATTTAGTTAAAAGCAAAATTAAAAGTTAATCCATAAACAACTCGCATTGATTTGGTTATCATTAAAACATGTGTAGAAGGAATAACGAATGGCCATCATATGAAATGGTTCATCTATCACAACAGACAGCTATATAATAAACATCAAATAATGGGTTCACATTAACATTAATATTTTATACAACATTTATAAGTATTCCATAATAATATAGTAAACTGTAAGATTTAATTTAATACAATATGATGTTCAATGATTTTCTGGTTTACAAAGTCTTTTGGTTCGAGTCACAGACTACGTGAAAGTAAGTCACCAGCTTGCCTCAAGTGCGATGAGCGAACATCGGGTGAACGTCCGGGCTGTTGCTAGGCCAGCGCCGCGCTCTCTATCGCCGGATCAAGATAAACAGCGGAGATTCATCGCACGACGATAGGTTAGCGGTAACGCGGTGTTCGAAACACCGCGCGGCCCTCGTACTTGTGCACCGAAGCAAAGCACTCAGTCGCTGTAACTGAGTGACGACGAGCGGTCGGGCGAACCGCGGCGCGTTTGTCAGATATGCACCGGCACGTGCAGCAGCAACGCGTCGCGCCGCGGGAACTCCAGCGCGCACATCTCGCACTTGTACGGGCCGCCCGCGTCCGCCGCCGCCTCGGGCTCGGCGCGCGGCCGGATGGCGCGCAGGTCGTCGGCCGGGCGGCGCGGCGGGCGGCGCGGCCGGGCGGCGCGCGCGCGCGGCGGCGAGGGCGGCGCGGGCGCGCGGCGGCGGCGCGGCACGAGCCGCTCTTCCGTGTGGATCATGCGCGGGCGCGGTGCGGGGGAGGCGCGGCGCCGGCGTCGGCGCACGGGGGACGCGGGCGACGCGGGGGAGGCCGGGGACGCGGGCGACAGCTGCGTGTCGGACGCGGGGGAGGGGGAGCGCGATGCGGGCGGGGGGGAGGGGGAGTTGCGCTCCCAGTCGCGTACCGGTGACTGCTCCGTCTTCAATTTTCGTCTCCTCTTGTACTTTCGCGGCCCCGTCTATAAACATAATAATAATTACCGCCACAGTTATGATGTTGCAATACATTCCGTGTGCCCTAATCAAACCATTTCCATTAATTAAAACCAATAATAACTGCCTACTATAATGGTGCAGGCTCCCAACAAAAGCATTCACCTTAGTCCTCACCTGGGGTTGTCTCTTGAGCGCCGTGTTGGCGTCACAGTGCTGTATGAGATGCTGCACCAGCTCCGCGCTCGAGTGCAGCGTGCGGCCACACACTACACAGCAGTAGGCGGGACCACCTAGCAATAAGAAATAACAATATTATTTAGAATAGAGAACGAGCTAAATTATGCTGACATAGAATGAAGCCATACGGGCGCTTAGTGTGCATTGCGTCGCAATATCTCCGTTACTACGTCGCATCGTTTCGGTGTAGGATGTGTCGGCTTTTGAATGACAATGATAAGTAGCATTGCTTTCCGGGACCGCGGACGCAATGCAATGTCCACGCGAGTGTTCCAGGGACAGAGAGACGAAGCCGCAAGCCGCAGCGTCACCGTTTCGTCGTTGCGTCGCATCATACCGGCTAAGCATCGTGTGGCTTCTCTCATTATGAAGAGGAAACATACTCAAAGAATGTAGGGCCGATGGGAGCAAGTAATGTGACATACCGTTAGCGCGCCTGTCGGGAGCGGAGTGGTGCGAGCGCACATGTTCTCGTAGGACCACGCGCTGGTTGAACGCGCGCGGACACACCGCGCATGCGTATGGTTTCTCGCCTGAAACATTACATAGTGATAGTTGGCTACTTTTCAAGTAGATCATTGCGTGAACCTTTCTGCGAAAGTTTTATAGTATAACAGCTTGCCAGGAATGGAATGGACAGCAATACTCTTGATTACAATATTTTAGCTTGGCAAAACATTAATTTTTTTTATGTAATAATGAAAAAATGATGAAATGATCTGTATGGTGTCGGACGTAAAGAATAGCACCATCCCATATCGTCCCGTGGGTGTCGTAAGAGGCGACTAAGGGATTTGCCTGAGAATGGGCAGCAGCGTTCTCTGTGCTTTTGTAACAACCGAACAGCGATCGCCAACCCGCCTGCCAAGCGTGGCGATTATGGCAGAACCCCGCAAAAAGGTCAATATGGCGACACTTAGGGGAGGCCTATGTCCAGCAGTGGCCGTCTTTTGGGCTGAAATGATGATGATGAATGAAAAAATAATATGCGGCTGTAATTTCAGCATTTTCAAGTCAAGGAAGCAAGTGCAAGTAGCAACTGTCCCAGTAGTGTGAAAATAAGCTAATGGGAGTCAACCTTAAAAGATAGAGATATATTGTCACAGTCTTTTTTCTGGAATTTCGTATAAGGAACAACTCAGCCACACATTATTTTCTTGTAATTTTAACTATCCACTCAGCGCACGCCATGAAAACTGAAGCTACAAAAGTTTTTCCGACTTAGTTGACGAATATCATCATAACTGTACTACTCCACTTTTATGCTTTATAAAGATATACAAATAAATAAAATTGAAATGTCTGTTTGTAATTTCATTTATTTGGGAAAAAGGTTCCATGTAAACAAATTAAAACCCTTGAAATAGTTAACAAAATCCGCGAGAAAATTCATCATCATCGGTCTAGCCTTTTCCCAAGTTTATTTGGGTCGGCTTCCATCCAGTCTTACCGGATGCAGCAGAAAACCAGTATTTTACATGGAGCGACTGCCTCTACGACATAGTATTTATCCTTAACAAAATGAATAAATTAGTCATCTCAAGGTATTTCATTAAGACCAAAATTGCTATTTACACTTAAATTAAACAAATATCTTGGAGAGTTACTGCAAAATGAAAACTTTTGTGTAACAAAAATTATAATGGTTGTGGACTGCGGTGCGAAGGCGGGATAGGCAGAGTGGGAAGGGCTCAGTTATGCAACCACCAGAAGTCATCCGGCTATACAGAACTAGCTGATCCGCGCCACTTGTTTTTGCAACATTTTTCATTGATGCTCCGGTCCTATTGGTCGTAGCGTGATATTATATAGCCTAAAGCCTTCCAAGATAAATGGGCTATCCATCACTAAAATATTTTTTCAATTCAAACCAGTAGTTCCCGAGATTATCGAATTCAACCCAAAAAAAAAACAGCTTCATATTATAGTATAGACTAGCTGTACCCGGCATGCGTTTTAATGCACTTTTTCCTACCTACCCTACCCTACTTACCTACCCTACCCTACTTACCTACCCTACCCTACTTACCTACCCTACCCTACTTACCTACCCTACCCTACCTACCCAACCCTACCTTTCTCATCTTTTAAACCTTCGCTGGACTACGACAAACATTTCAAAACCAAAATCAGCTAAATCGGTCCAGCCATTCTCGAGTTTTAGCGACACAAACGAACCACAATTGAATTTTATATATATATATATAGAAGATTACTGCCACCCGGGCGAAGCCGGGTCTAATGCTTTATATCGTTTACGCTAGCTAGGATTACTTAGTCTGACTACGTACCTGTATGTATCCTCTCATGCTTCCGTAGCGTGCCACCGTCCGCGAACGCTTTCCAGCAGAACCGACACGCGTAGGGCCGCTCGCCTGTGTGGATCCGGATGTGTATCTGTTGCGAGCTCCGCGACCCAAACACCTTGCCTATAAGTACATTATACTATGTTTTAAGGAGGAATTGCACAGGAGCCTTCGCCAAAATTTTGGCTCGACTCAATTTAACCTTTTGAAGGCCATTGTCACATATACGTGACATGCAAGCGCGTGCCCTGTACGCCAACAACACAAATATGTAACAAAAATGTAAATAATGTAATATATTATATTATAATTTAAATCGTTACTTTTGTGTGTGTTTATTTGTATGTCGCCGCAAGAGCGTCTATCTGCTAAGACTATTCATTAATCTAATTAGGAATCAACTTATAATCCTCATTTTGTCATAATATTGATGAACCTGCCATGCCATCTGTGTGGGGGCAGCATAATTATTACAAAGATTATGTAACGATTATTTGACTAAGCGCCATCAATTGGCTTGTGTGTTAACTACTGCGTAGATAATAGATTCGTTTAGCTTAGATAGCGAGTAATTTATTAAACAAAAGCCTTTAGCTAGAACTATAGTTAAAATTAAGATTAGCAAATATTTTATGATAACTGGGATTTTAGCAATGACAATTTGGATTTTAACACTGGCAATTTGATAATCTGTAAGAGGCGGCATCCGACTGTGTGGAAAATGGCGCCGACTAGTCAATTATTGAATTTATAATTTGTAATAAGAACTAAATTAGTTTCTAGAACCAATTACAAAGTCAAAAGTAATAAGATTATTTTACAGAGTAGTTTATTAGCGGAAGTCCTGTTCTTTGTATTAAATCTTTTGATCTGCCGTAAAAGGTTTTAAGCAAGCAATTGTTGTAAAAAATAATGAAGCTACTAATTAAACTTTAACTTAATAACGCCTTTGCATTTGTGAATATTGGGCTTGTTTAATTACTAAAATAATTAATTGTGAAGTAGTAGTCATGTATAACTGAAGTTTTAATGAACTTACTATGTAATGAATAACTGTACTGAACTTTTGAGTGTGTGTGCGTATTTCCGGCCACTCAGAACCGTAGGCGCAGCGAGATGTCTAGTTCGAGCTAGCTCGCGATTAGAAAATTGAAATATTAATGAATTGGAAGTAGTTTTTGAAGTGAGCAATATTAAGTTGTGTTAATAAGAACTGTAACAATTGAAAGACAGATCCAAAAGACACACATTACATCAACCATGTTTGTGAATGGGCGGCTCAACCTATGGAAAGTTTATAAGAAATAAACTTATGGAGTTTGAGTCAAGTGTTGTGTGTGATTTCAACTACCCATCTACCAACAATGAAGAATAATGTCGCACAGTTAGCGACTGAAAGGCAAAATGGCGTCGATATTCTATTAGGAGTTTCACTTCGGGAATCCCCGCCGTGATATGTATATCTTAATAATGTGATCTATACATCTTAAAATGTCTTAACAAGAAATAAGTTAATAACAGTTTTGAAATCCCTTCTTTTATTTGTAAGTATTTCCGGTGAATTTGTGGCTTGGCGTGGAGGGCACGCGCCTGCGTTTATGCTAGGGGGGGGGGGACACTGCCATACTTGACATAGGCGTCCAATTTTTCACAAAGATACTAGCACCATCTCTTAAAAAATCCGCATAAACTTGAGGTTTAGTACGATATAATGACATAGATGGTGCTTACACCAATTATTGCCAGTGTATCATACCTTTTTTATTTGAATGAAAATTGAGTAAAAAATAATACATTTTAATTTTAAACAACATTAAACCATTTTTTAAATTTTCATTTCGAAGTTGCAAATGTTTCTTTTTAGGTTTGGCAATATTATCACGCAAATTGTTTTTTTTACAAAATGGCCACTACTTTCGGTGTGTGCGCATGTTTGTAAATCTCTCCCATTTTGTGTAATTTATGTGGTTTCTCGATTCTGTTAACATTCAGTTTTGTAAACATTTACTGTATTTGTTTCACTTTGTTTTCAAAACTGTTTTTTTATATGGCCTACATTTCAAATTACTTGTCTACCCATGGGAAACCTATTCAATAACAAAGAATTAGATATATACCTATAGCAGGTATAGGTGCGTACCTATATTATAGCTATAGCTATAGGGATTAGTTCAACGGATATAGCACCAGACGGCGACACCGTTCAATATGGGTGTCAAAAATTCGCGTGAGAGGGCTCTCTATTCCATCTATATTACTATACTCTTTGGTTTATGCGCTGGCGTTCAATAGGTTAAATTGTCATCGACACGCTAAGAAGAAGAGGAACGTGCTAAGGTAGCCCGTGAAATTCAAGTTTTCTTACGTTTTTCCGTCATACAGGTTAGTATCAAAATATGAATTGGCTGCAATACGCCTTAAGAAAAGGCAACTTTACGGAGTGAACAGTCCTCACAAATTATAATTTTTATTTTACAGAGACCTGAAAGAAATGCAGAAGGATTCAACTTTTCTGTATGAATATTGGTATGTTTTAGCTTGTATTGTATGGTACAGGTGCCATGTTATTAGTAATGCTTTCTTCATTATTTTTTTACAGAGAAATTACAAGTAACGAAAAACGCTGGATATGACCTACAAAATGTTGCAGTTGTTAACGATAGTCAAGGTAGGTATGGTTGTACTCACCACAGACTCGACAAGGGAATTGCCTTGAATTATTCGATGATGATGTATTATTTCGCCCTCGAGCCATTCTCTTTAACCTGCAACAGAGAAAGTTATTTTGTGTAAGCTAAGCTTTTATGAAACAGAGAACTTTAATTTGATATAAAACTCAGTTTTTTTTTTTTAATTTCCATTACATTGGATTTATTTTACTGATAAATTTAAGCCTGTGGCCATGTGGCCACCGTGGCTGGTTTCTCTGTATTAATCGTATCGCGGCCTGCGCGGCATAAAGCGCCGTCTTGTTGATACCACATGCAACCAGACGCATGCATGCGTCTGCATCATGGCTAAAATATATTAATAAAAAACTAGAAAAAGAAAAAGACCGAGAATTGAACCTTGGGGCACGCCCATCTTCATTATAGACCCGGAGGACGTCACCCCGTTGATATTAACTTTATGCAGCCTATTTGATAAATAGGAAAGAAATAGATCAGTAGCTTATCCACGAATTCCTTAGTGGTGTAAAATACAGATCAATGTATTGAGGTCAACGCAGTCGAAAGCTTTTCATAGGTCTCAGAAAATGACATTTGCATCCTGGGAAATCTCCCAAGATTCCAAAATGTGACTGATGAGTTTTACGCCCGTGTCAGTCGTCGACATACCTTTCGTGAGACCAAACTAACTATGTGTTGATATTTAGGTGGAAATAAATAAACGATTATAAGAAAATGCAACGAACGTATATTGGTAAAAGACAAAAGACAAAAGCACACGCTGGAGCTGGACAGAGACAACACAAAAAAAAACTATGTTTCACAACTTATAATAAATAGGTTGCGTTCTTATTTACCAACACTATGCAGAATAATCTCTGAGTTAAAGTGAGATAATATTCTGGTATAGCATGATTTTTTTGCTCAATGCTGGAACACGGTTATACGTTTATAAATTAGAGAAATCACTCTTACAAACCAGTTTGAAAATTAGTTCTATTTTACTACGTTTCATGAAGTCAGAACGCTTACTTTTATCTAAACATTGATTGGACGGACATTATTCGAAGACCAACACGCACTGGGGTTGTGTGAAGGGATTAGGACTCTTCCCTCGCACAGAGGAGGCCGTGGATGCAGCAGTGGAAGCGTCCTAGGCAGGGAGAACAGGTATTTACCGGTTCTTAAAAAATTCGAGGTTACAGTGAAAAAATTACCGGGTTTGTGGTATAGAAACTGGGGTATTAGGGTTTTTCGGATTTTGTATATTTTTCAGAATCGATTATTATTGATCTGTGAACCTTGCAGATCAGTCATACAACACGTCGTAAGTTAGTAATTCCTTTTATTTTATTACGCGTCCGACGACTTATCATTTATACATTTTTATTCTCAATAATTAGCTACCCTGCTAAACCTGATGAACCCCAGTTTTGGGTTTTGGATAAAACTCCAAACCGAACAAAGCCAGTACCTGGGCTGTGCGTGCGGTGCGCGGTGTCGCTCGGCGTGCGCCAGCAGCTGCAGCGCGTCCGCGATGCAGCAGTGGGACTGTGGGAGCGTCCTAGGTTACCTGGGCTGTGCGTGCGGCGCGCGGTGTCGCTCGGCGTGTCCCTCGGCGTGCGCCAGCAGCTGCAGCGCGTCCGCGATGCAGCAGTGGGACTGTGGGAGCGTCCTAGGTTACCTGGGCTGTGCGTGCGGCGCGCGGTGTCGCTCGGCGTGTCCCTCGGCGTGCGCCAGCAGCTGCAGCGCGTCCGCGATGCAGCAGTGGGACTGTGGGAGCGTCCTAGGTTACCTGGGCTGTGCGTGCGGCGCGCGGTGTCGCTCGGCGTGTCCCTCGGCGTGCGCCAGCAGCTGCAGCGCGTCCGCGATGCAGCAGTGGGACTGTGGGAGCGTCCTAGGTTACCTGGGCTGTGCGTGCGGCGCGCGGTGTCGCTCGGCGTGTCCCTCGGCGTGCGCCAGCAGCTGCAGCGCGTCCGCGATGCAGCAGTGGGACTGTGGGAGCGTCCTAGGTTACCTGGGCTGTGCGTGCGGCGCGCGGTGTCGCTCGGCGTGTCCCTCGGCGTGCGCCAGCAGCTGCAGCGCGTCCGCGATGCAGCAGTGGGACTGTGGGAGCGTCCTAGGTTACCTGGGCTGTGCGTGCGGCGCGCGGTGTCGCTCGGCGTGTCCCTCGGCGTGCGCCAGCAGCTGCAGCGCGTCCGCGATGCAGCAGTGGGACTGTGGGAGCGTCCTAGGTTACCTGGGCTGTGCGTGCGGCGCGCGGTGTCGCTCGGCGTGTCCCTCGGCGTGCGCCAGCAGCTGCAGCGCGTCCGCGATGCAGCAGTGGGACTGTGGGAGCGTCCTAGGTTACCTGGGCTGTGCGTGCGGCGCGCGGTGTCGCTCGGCGTGTCCCTCGGCGTGCGCCAGCAGCTGCAGCGCGTCCGCGATGCAGCAGTGGGACTGTGGGAGCGTCCTAGGTTACCTGGGCTGTGCGTGCGGCGCGCGGTGTCGCTCGGCGTGTCCCTCGGCGTGCGCCAGCAGCTGCAGCGCGTCCGCGATGCAGCAGTGGGACTGTGGGAGCGTCCTAGGTTACCTGGGCTGTGCGTGCGGCGCGCGGTGTCGCTCGGCGTGTCCCTCGGCGTGCGCCAGCAGCTGCAGCGCGTCCGCGATGCAGCAGTGGGACTGTGGGAGCGTCCTAGGTTACCTGGGCTGTGCGTGCGGCGCGCGGTGTCGCTCGGCGTGTCCCTCGGCGTGCGCCAGCAGCTGCAGCGCGTCCGCGATGCAGCAGTGGGACTGTGGGAGCGTCCTAGGTTACCTGGGCTGTGCGTGCGGCGCGCGGTGTCGCTCGGCGTGTCCCTCGGCGTGCGCCAGCAGCTGCAGCGCGTCCGCGATGCAGCAGTGGGACTGTGGGAGCGTCCTAGGTTACCTGGGCTGTGCGTGCGGCGCGCGGTGTCGCTCGGCGTGTCCCTCGGCGTGCGCCAGCAGCTGCAGCGCGTCCGCGATGCAGCAGTGGGACTGTGGGAGCGTCCTAGGTTACCTGGGCTGTGCGTGCGGCGCGCGGTGTCGCTCGGCGTGTCCCTCGGCGTGCGCCAGCAGCTGCAGCGCGTCCGCGATGCAGCAGTGGGACTGTGGGAGCGTCCTAGGTTACCTGGGCTGTGCGTGCGGCGCGCGGTGTCGCTCGGCGTGTCCCTCGGCGTGCGCCAGCAGCTGCAGCGCGTCCGCGATGCAGCAGTGGGACTGTGGGAGCGTCCTAGGTTACCTGGGCTGTGCGTGCGGCGCGCGGTGTCGCTCGGCGTGTCCCTCGGCGTGCGCCAGCAGCTGCAGCGCGTCCGCGATGCAGCAGTGGGACTGTGGGAGCGTCCTAGGTTACCTGGGCTGTGCGTGCGGCGCGCGGTGTCGCTCGGCGTGTCCCTCGGCGTGCGCCAGCAGCTGCAGCGCGTCCGCGATGCAGCAGTGGGACTGTGGGAGCGTCCTAGGTTACCTGGGCTGTGCGTGCGGCGCGCGGTGTCGCTCGGCGTGTCCCTCGGCGTGCGCCAGCAGCTGCAGCGCGTCCGCGATGCAGCAGTGGGACTGTGGGAGCGTCCTAGGTTACCTGGGCTGTGCGTGCGGCGCGCGGTGTCGCTCGGCGTGTCCCTCGGCGTGCGCCAGCAGCTGCAGCGCGTCCGCGATGCAGCAGTGGGACTGTGGGAGCGTCCTAGGTTACCTGGGCTGTGCGTGCGGCGCGCGGTGTCGCTCGGCGTGTCCCTCGGCGTGCGCCAGCAGCTGCAGCGCGTCCGCGATGCAGCAGTGGGACTGTGGGAGCGTCCTAGGTTACCTGGGCTGTGCGTGCGGCGCGCGGTGTCGCTCGGCGTGTCCCTCGGCGTGCGCCAGCAGCTGCAGCGCGTCCGCGAAGCCCTCGCCGCACACGTCGCAAGTGTGCTCCGCCCACGTGCTGCTCGAGCTGTCGTGCCGCTTGTAACTGTCACACGGAACACCATCCATTACCGATCGCCTCAACGGATACATAGACATTCATCAAGTTTAACAAATATCCAATGTTGTCGTGAGAAAGAGTTACATCTAGACATTTGTGGCGACTAATAAAGGTGCTTTCCTTAGCATTGACTTTATCATACAAGAAACAGACACTGTTTGAAATCAAATTAAAATCCAAGCTGGAGAAATGGGAAAACATTGCAAAATATTCGTATTGGATGTAAACATAGAAATTCCATGTTTTCGAGGTTGCTGATACCGAAAATGAAGTTGAAATTGAAATTCAAGATGGCAGATTAGATTTTTTCCAATTTCGCATCATTCGCACACCTCGAGTTTAGTTTCGACAGCGCGGATAGACGGAACATGGTTGTGTATGACGTACCTGTGTGCCGCAGCCACGTGTCTCCGCAGCAGGTCAGCTCGCTGGAAGGCGACGCCGCAGTCCTGACAGAACAGCTCGGGCCCGCGCATCGTGTCGTACACCGCGCGCTCGGACGTCCCGTGCGACAACGGAGAGAGACGGAACTCCATGTCGTCTCCTGAACAGAACAATAATATATAGATCATAGGGCTGCCAAATGCCTTGGTCTAATATCAATCAAGAGATTGTCTTGGCCAACAAGCTTCCCTAAGGTCAAATTTAGTAAGCTAGCGAAACTAATGAGGCGACGGGTATCGAAATCTACAAAAAAGTATTATCTTGTATGGGTTAAAAAACCTCTGGTAAAGAAGTATCAGTTGAGGAAATCTGTTTCTCATTTGTTTGATTGTTTTTAGATATCGATAACCATCATAAATTTAAAGTTTCTCTAAATCATTTTACCCCGAATTTCCTGGGATAAGCTAAATTGGTGACAAAATGTCTGACAAACCCTCTGGGGAATATACATGGAAAAGCTTCCGGCTACAAGTACACTACAAGAGCCTATCATGTGACTATAGTGACATGATAGGGGTCCATATTGGCTCACCTTAAGTTCTTTACCCGAAATTGTTCTTCCTAACGATTTGTAATCCGAATGATCATTCTTCCTAAAATTTTTCATCCTAAAGTTTTCATTTATACTATTTGTAGAGCTACCGGCGATGTTCATAACACTCATGTTTCCGAAAATTGCAATTAATAATATCATTAATGTAAATAATTTAAACTACTGTTTTTTATCATAACTCTTTTATCCCTAAACATAATTACCATAATATTTTCACTGATACTCAGATAGAAACATTTACCAAGTGTAATAAAAATATATGTGGGTAGAAGATGATATTTATAGTTTTAATTTGGGTGGGGATTAGGTCAGAGTGTCGTCTTGGGGGCACTATGAAAATATACTTTGAAAAATTTTGCGACAAATTTCGAGGTACCGCTCGCCGGCCGCTACCGCGGCACCGCTCGCTTCGCTCGCTCGGCTCGCGCGTAGTTGGTCACAATTCTAGCCTAACCTAACCTATGGATATCTTTCCAGGTACACACCGCAATAAATAATATAAAAGGTAAGCAAAATCAATGTATATAATACTGATTCATCATATCAGCCGAAACACGTCCACTGCTGGACATAGGCATCCCCCAAGTGTAAATAAGAAGGGTTTTGCCATAATCGCCACGCTTGGCAGGCGGGTTGACGATCGCAGTACGGTTGTTACAAAAGCACAGAGAACGCTGCTGCCCATTCTCTGGAAAGTCCCTTAATACTGATTATTATGAATAAAAAGAAAACTAAACAAAAAAGATATGACTTAGAATAATAGTGTAAAAGATGGTTATGTTGAGAAAATATAGGAAAACAAATAAAAGTATAATAGATGTTTATTGCTACTGACATTATGAAGTTGAATGCTTCGGAATTATGAACATTAGAGACAGATTCAGGAATTGCGATTGTTAGGATGAAAATGTTAGGAAGAACATTTTCGGATTTCGAATTATCGGAGTTGAAAATTTAGGTGAACTTTGGCGCACCCCATGACAGTTTTGTATCTCTGATTATTCTAATGTGTGTAGGCCGGAAGGTCCAAAACCTTACTGATAAGGGAAATGTTGTGCATACCCGAGTCGGAGTCCTCGTAGGGCGGGTCGGGCGGCTGGTCGCGCGGCGGCAGGTGCGGGTGCCGCTGCTGCGTGTGCGTGGCCAGCGCCTCGCGCGACCAGCACAGCTCGCCGCACGTGCCGCACTCCACCGGGGAGTCGCCGCCGTGCACCTAGCACAACAAAAGGGTGGTTTCATATAAGTATTTTCGGCGCGTTTATTGTTTTTTGGACGCGCGTATATGCGCGCCTTTTGTAACACGCAGAACTCGTACGAGTTTTGACGCTCATATCAGCTAATACGAACGCGAGTCGCAAGATAAGTCGTCACATTTGCGTTCGTTCGATATTGCGAAGCGCGTAATGGTGCGCGCGTGTTAGTTTAACGAGAATTCGGGAGTGGCAGATTGTTCCCGTGACCTGCCGCCATTTCATCCAGCCAATGTCCATGAGAGCAACATCATAATTGCAAAAAAATAACCAGCTATCTATCTAGCTAACTAATATGGCTTTACGAGTCATCATTCTCTTGCCCTTATCCCAATTCATTTGGGGTCGGCGCAGCATGTCTTCATCTTCCATACTTCTCCATTACTTGTTGTCTCACTGAGTAATAATCATTAAAGTCATCAATACAACCGCTTTTTCCATTTAAGTTCATTTAATCCCAATGAATGACTATTTAATGAAATCTCATTCTATGGGGTTAAATGTACTTAAATGGGTGGTATTGATGATATTAATAACTACTATTATGTAAATAATTACGTTTTACGGCCGCGTATCATATTTGACCGGCAAATTGCAAAAACGTAAAAAAAAATGAATTTCGCGGGTCACCCTATCGCTTCCATCTTATGTGAAGAATTTCTCCATTCTTCAAGAGATAAAAGGTGTGACAGTGCTGGTACAAATGCCTAGTACAAGTAGTCATTATTAACTTATATTATTAATCTGAAAGGGAATTTCTTGGTTGGTTTATAACGCTGAGCCGATTTCAATGACATCTGCCAAACAGTACACTATCACTTAGGTTAAGAGAGACTACTTTTATTTTATATACTTTTTTTTTATGAAAGCATGTTCCCATGGGATAATTTTCAACTTTCGTGCGAGGAACGCCGCACACAAAAACTAATGCAAAGTAAGCACTCACTCTAGCATGTGACTGCAAAGCCTTCTCCCTAGCGAAACCAACTCCGCAATGCCTGCACACGAAGGGGCGCGAGGGGTCGCTGGGCGGGGGCGGCGGCGAGGGCGGCGGGGGCGCGCTCGGGGGCGACGGCGGGGTGGGAGGGGGGCGTGCCGGCGACCGCGCCCGCCGCGACCACTGCTGCGTGCGCGCAGACGTCATGTTCTCCCACATACCGTTCTGTAAGAATAAGAATAATTTATTTGCGTAAAATACAAGTCTTACTAGTTGGTAAAATTAGTGTTAATGACAAAGACAAAAACAAATTGGCCTCCCAGGTGCGGGCCAGCCCCAACATTATACTGCAGTGTGTTGCGAACAGACTCTGCTGTTTGTGTGTGAATCGTTGCTGCAAGCTTTCTACATCGGTGTTGAGCTTGTAGCACGGATTCTCATCATATAAGGCAGGGTCAGGTTAAGTTTACTAACATAGTTGTTAAGAAATATTGTTAAGAACAAATTGAGTCCTTGTTAATTAAATATAATTTTATAAATTATATCTAATAAATGCAAGAAACAAAACGAAAAGAAGTTTTGGTTTTTATTCCCTCTGCAAAGAACATATTAATTTTAATAATCCACATACCTCTTCCACCGGTTCAGGATTCTTTTTCCGCCGACCGCGTTTCTTCTTTGGTTTCACAATTTGGTTATTGTCTAAAACATCCTCTGCAATAAAAAAACAGACAAATTATTTTTTAAGACTCGACCTGGATTCCGCGCGGAAGTTGCCAGTATTATAACAGTTATTTAACCACTGATTTGACGTCACTACCAGTGAACTCTTTTCATTGCAAAAAGGTTGCTGCCTGTGCAAAAATGCTAAAACCATAGTAAACTCTTTTCTCGATGTGTTCTGTTGATACCATAGATAAAATAAGTGGTAATGGACTGCGTTAATAACTTTCTTAGTAACCCTTACCATAATCTATAGAATCGGGGTTGTCAGGCACAAAAGCGTGGACCTTCAGATGGTTCATGAGGTCGCACTTGCGCACGTATCGCACGCCACACAGGTTGCATGCGTGCGGCCGGTCGTTCTGATGGGCCACCATATGGTTCATAAGCGCGGCCTTCTTGCGGAACCGTCGCGAACAAAAGTCGCACGGCCAAGGACGCATCGCTGTGTATTCATCCTGCGAAAAGAATTATGAATATAATGCACGCAGAAGCTTTAGGCCTCTTGTCCAGTGTCTATACATACGTTTTTTTCTCGTGAAAATCTGCGGTTGAATCTAAGTGTAAATCCGGGCCGTGTCTGAGTACAAGCTTTATGCAGGGTGTAAGGGAGCCCTCCGCAAACGGACAGGGTACTTTCAGCTCCTTATTTTGAATCATATTCCAGCAGAATTTTTCTCATGTAACTTTTAGGGCTCATTTGCGGAGACGAGGCACGTCGTGCGGCGTCGTAAAAACATGAGTCGTGAATCCTAAAAGTCACGGACATATCAAACCGCTCTAGTATTGCTGTTTTTTTTATTTTAGCAGTATTATTTAAATAAATGAAGTGGTGCGCACAGGGCATGTAGTTTTAAATTGAAATAGAGGAATTATAACCAGAGGTCGGAATTAGGTAGTGTTATTTATTTATGTACTTACACTGATTTCATACAGCAAAAAAATAAAGTGGATATGCCTCAAATCCCAAGATTATTTTTTAAGAGCAGAATATCCCGTGATTTATTAAATAAAAAAGTTATTTACTTTAACACAATTTAAACCATCCGACATCGGGTGACCGAAATTGCAAAACTCCAATGCGCACACGCAAGGGAAGATCCGATTTATATCAAGATTTCGATGCAAGTACTTAAATAACTCTACCTAATTCCGACCTCTGATTATAACTTAAAAAACGATAAAAAAAATCCTGAGCAAATTCCGGTGTAATTCGATTCAAAATAAGGAGCTGAAAGCACACTGTTAGTTTGCGGAGGGTTGTCCCTAACACCCTGTATAGTGATGTAAACAACACTGACGACCGTGCCCTTGACTAGGCGAATCAAACGTAGGTTCTCAAAGAAAAATAAAAGTGTCGACAAGACGTCTCACACAATTCATACACAGACTAAGGCCTAATATACATGTATGAATGAATTTTGTTATAAAATTTAGCTTCACTCTCAAACAGCAATAACTGTTTGTTTCTTCCATGAACAGTGAACTTTAGTATAATAATTTTATGATTATTGTCAGCTGTGAAGCTGCCTTTTATAAAAAATAAATAAACAGGTTAGTGAAAAAGATTCCTCAACAACTTATTTTGATTTACTGAATTTAGAGAAACTGTATGCAACTTTATACTTGATCTGTTGGTAAAGGAACATCAATATCATTTTCTTCTTTCATAACAACTTCGGCATTATTCAGATGATCCATAGGAACTTCCACTCTGAAAATAAATGTTACAATTAAATAGAGTGATAACAAGAATCAGGTTAAAAAAATATTATTTATTCTTATGCTAAATAAGGACTTCAGAGAAATATTGATTAAGACACCAAATTGTTGATTGTTTTCAATAATTTAGAGGACACAATTAACTAATTTGCAATTATATATATGAACTAATCCTTAAAACTAAAAAAAAAAATCTGAGAGTTCTTACTGGTACCTTTCCTGCCCACCAGGAATCACCCAATCGTCCGTAATGACCTCTTCTGTGACACACTCTACACTAGGATCATCGGCAAGTTCAGCTGTCTCAGTATAGCTCACTACGTCTTGAGATAAAAACATTAAGTTCTCTGCAGCCATTTGGTCCGTGCTCATCATCTCTTCGGATGTCTGTGTGTACAATTGATTCTCAACCTTCAGCTGAATATAAAGAAGTAATATATTTAAAAGAAGAAAAAAATACTTTCTATTCACACACATCATCATTTCACACCATTCTGTGCATCAATTTCTAGTTATACAGAGTTAAAAGAAATACATAGAAAATTTATTATCATAATAAGTGGAGAAAACCCATGCTAAAAACCGAAAAACTGTTCAACTAGATTCAACAAATTCTATTCCCAAAATTTTAAGCCTCACCATGTTGGAATATCCTGTGTGTTGCACATTATCAAGGCCTGTTATCGTTTCCTCTGTCTCCACAGCACCTGGACTGTGCTGGAAAGCAAACATTTTCTTCAGTGGAGAAGAAAATAAAAAGAAAATGTAAGAAGAAAATATAAAGACAGTGACAAACTACAATAGTAATTTTAAAAATACAATAAAAAATAGTGGTATTTTTTTGAGTTGTATATTAATTGGAAGGTGGTGTGTCAATCTGATCTTGTTTGCTAGGCCAGATACCACACAAGATAGACAGGTTTGGAAGGCGGAGGAGGGGAGGCCTTTGCCCAGCAGTGGGGCAAAAGAGGCTAACAAAAAAAAATGTTGGACCAAAACAAGAAAAAGTGGAAGGAAAGGTGATAGTTTTAAAGAAAAGATTAATTTGGTGTTAAGACGTATTTGTATGACAAACACATAATAAATTTACAACCTATGATAGATTGTCACCTATATGTAGAGTCCGGCCGAAGGTTGATTTCTTTCCGAATTACTCGGCAATCACCACAACCGTTGGCCGAAGTCGAAGATTTAATAACCCCCAGACATTCAGTTCAAGATTGGCAAGAAGTGCAAGTATCATTATTATGTTTTAAACTTCCAAATTAAAAGTTTACGAAAATTTAATTGACTCTTCATACGAATGATGTTGCGAGTTGTGAAATATTTGCTCTCGTCCAGCCAGTTAAATAATTTCAACTTTATTGAGGTGTTTTCTATAGGTGTTTAAAGAATTAACAGGTTGACCTTCACAGTAAAACCTCTTTTCATTTTCATACCTTCACTTCAACTTCTTCCTCCCATTGGAGGTTAAAGTCTTCAGCTTCCCCCTCCATGATAAATTCTTGATATCAGTCCATTGATAGCATGGTGGATCCAGGAGCCACCTACAATTTTATAAGATTTTTACTACATTTAGGAAGTGTGTAACTTTTTTTAAGTTGTTTAAGTGTGTGTATGGGTTTACAGTTGCAACCTGTTTGCATTTGTGCGTAGTTGATTGCAATACCCATAGTTCAGTTATGTTTTCATGGGCCTTCTATGACATAAAAACATAACTTGTAAGTGTGGGTAAATTTATTTATTTATTAAAACTTTATGCACAAGTATAAAAAACACTGTACAAAGGCGGACTTAATGCCTTGGGCATTTTCTACCAGTCTACGTTAGGGTGATGCAGAGAGAAAACATAGTAGGTGCAGCATAACAAATAATATTATAAAGAGGAATGATTTGATTGTTTGTTTGCTTTGAATAGGCTCCGAAACTACTGGACCAATTTGAAAAATTCTTTTAGTGTCTGATAGCCCATTTATCGAGGAAGGCAATAGGCCATATATCATCACGCTACGACCAATAGGAGTGGAGCAGCAATGACAAAATGTTGCAAAAATGGAGAAAATGTGGCGAAAAACGAAGTTGCGCCAGACAGCTAGTAAATTATATGTATGTGGTACATCTCTACCTAATCCTTTCGGGAAATACAGGTGTGATGTTGTCTTCCTTAAAGGAATGGAGTTTAGAGAGCCATTGGAAGGGTCATATTTTTTTTTTTTTTAAATATAGTTAGACTATAATTGACACTATTAGAGGTAGGATGATTGAAATCCCGAAACTGAAATAATTTTAACTTGAGAACACTGCTTTTACTAACTCTAGAATATAACAAAAAATGGATCTCTGTTCTCTGAAATAAATAATTTTTAATTTAAGTACTTTTTTTCTGTTTTTAACTTGCTTGCTATTTTTGTTTCTGATATTATATTTTGCTAGTACTAAGAACAGGATGGATTTTACATTTATCATGTCTTGGGAGTTCAGTAATGAAGGCTCTCATTACAGTTGTCACAATGCAATTATATTTTTTTATCAATTGAACTGAATGTGAATTTTATTAAAGAAAGCAATACAAAATTGATATTCTCTATCAAAACCCCTAAAATATACAATTTTCCTAATCAAGTCTTTTGTCTTAATAATATTATGGGTACTTCCAAATGGAACTAAAAACTTTAATTATTAAGACTAATTAAAATGTATCAATTTGATAATTATGCAATAGCTGCACATAAAATGACCAATCTCATATAACAACATGGTACTGTTAAGTTATCATACTGATTACATTTCTGTCAATAATATTCTACATACATCATAGAACATCCTTGAATCAAAACATCAACATAACCTTATCAACTAACTACATTTTATTTTAGTTATAAATCAAGTATTACGCGAAACGATCATTCGTTGCGAATAAAATATTCATCGCTGTAGAAATCGTTCTTTAGTAAAGACTGAAAGCCGAAACAAAAATGGTGTCAACTTGGGAGTAAAGATGTTAAAAAAAACGATTAGGTTATCCTGTCAAACTAAAAGGTTAGTTGCAATAATCATTGTACCTTTATTTAATTATTGTAATGGTGAAAAGAACACTTAAATAGCGAGAAACATCACGTTCAATATGATTATCATAGCTGTTTTACATATCTATACGTTTACGTGACGCAATCATAGAACTTATCGATAGTTCATCATCGATGAAAACAATAATATAACCAAAGTCATTTCACTTTTTTGAAAATTTACTTACCTGGATATTATTTAATATTTATAGGTTGTCGTTTTAAGGTAAAAATTGCACCCGTAAAGCCAATATTTTGTAATGTTTGGTTATCAGACAAATGGCTATCTTCCATTCCCCATTCCAACCACACCATAGACAAAGACAAACAAACGCTTGAACCAATTCAACAAATAAAGTACCCAAAAATTTACAGCTTCATAATTTAATTATTTTATGTGTATTCTCAACATAATTTTTAAAATACAATTAATTATCTTGATATTTTTATTATCTTGGTGTATTTTCTATCAGTGACTGGGCCCTGTTTGAACACAAGGGCAACATTTGTGGTACGAAAAGGCGATGAGCTTGAGGGGACTTTATAAGGTCAATCCAGCATCGTATGATCACCTAATGCTGGATTTCACTCAATTTTTTTTCATCAGGTTACTAATTTGTTGGAACTCGATTCTATGTAGTAATGTAGATACTTAGACTGTTTGGAGTCCCCTTTTCACAAATCAAATCAAATCAATCAAATCAAAATCATTTATTTCAAGTAGGCCAGTTACAGGCACTTTTGAATAGTCAAACAACAATAACATATTAAGCTACAGTCCCAGTCACTAGACATAATAACTGTGAAAGTACTGTAGTTGCCCATTCCAAAGCATAGATCTCTATGGAGAAGAATAGGCAAGAAACTCCATGGACACTCTTTTAAACTTTTTTAGCTTGTTACAAAAATCTTGGTTACAACATTCATGTTGAGATGGTAAATTATGTGAGAACGATGTAGCAAGACGTGCACGTTAAAAGTGTCCACAGTAAAAACAAAATGACAATTCAAAAATAAAATAAATAGTTCGAAATACGTGGCAACTAAGAGATGACCAGGCACAACTGACAGCGCCCGTTCACGAACATCACGCATGGATCAGCCATCATTCAACTCAACCATTTTGAAGGGAACTAAATGACCCGACACACGCGCCACCATCAGCGTGACATTTAAGTGAACATGACATACTCTTAACCGCCAGGGCACATTGAAGTCAATAAAAGACGTAGGTTTCCAGTAAATGATAGCTTTCTAGTACATAGTGCTCACACAATATGGGCTGTGCGACTATACAATACTAAATTAATTGAATTTATACAATGCAAAGTTAGTTTGTACAATCTTCAGCAGCTCCAACAATACTATTTAATGCTATCAATTCATGCGCCCCTGTCCTTGTGGAGCAGGACCGGCATTGAGCCAAGCATTATTATCAGCGATATAATCGTCCAATTTGTAATAAGCTTGCTTACATAGTGTGCGTTTAATGCATGTTTTAAATTTCATCTCACTCAGTTCAAGAATACTTTGTGGAA
Source organism: Cerastis rubricosa (assembly GCA_949152445.1). NCBI lineage: Eukaryota > Metazoa > Arthropoda > Insecta > Lepidoptera > Noctuidae > Cerastis > Cerastis rubricosa. The sequence continues at coordinate 12,591,503 of OX424540.1, read as the reverse complement.
TTTTATTATAGCATCTTAAACAGTACCCCATGAAAGATGAGTCTACTTTAGCGAGTCTGAAGCCTGGCTGAACTAATTGGTCCCTATTTCTAGTACTGTAATTATGTCTGTCACCTCTTTTAATAAAAATATGCAGATTTTTTCTTACGTACATTATGTTTTCATAAATGTATTGACAATGTACCGTCATGATGTTAATGTCCTTAAACAGTTCCCTTAGAGAATCGCGCCTACGGAGATTATATATGGCTCTGATGGCTCTTTTTTGCAGAATAAAAATAGACTCGATGTCTGCAGCCCGTCCCCATAACAAAATGCCGTAAGACATTATACTGTGAAAGTAACTAAAATAGACCAATCTCGCGGTATCTACATCGGTATATTGACGGATTTTTCTAACAGCATATGCTGCTGAACTTAGCCGCCCCGCAAGAGATGTTAAATGAGAACCCCACTGCAGCCTTGAATCAAGCGTAATCCCCAGGAACACTGTATTATCGACAAATTCTAGTTTCTCATTATTCAATATTATATTACAATCACTACTTTTAACATTTGGTAATGAAAATCTTATGCATTTAGTTTTTTTTTCATTTAATACTAAATTGTTTGCTGTGAACCAATTATGGACCTGAAGTAGGGCATTGTTAACGTTATCTAGATTTTGGGCCCGTCTATTTATCTTAAAAATTAAGGAAGTGTCATCAGCAAATAACACCATATTTTGAGGTTGATTTTTTAATAAATAGGGTAGATCGTTAACATATACTAGAAAGAGGAAAGGACCCAATATAGACCCTTGTGGAACCCCCATTTTTACTTTTAATCCCTGTAAATTAACACCATTTATTTGAACTTGCTGTTGCCTTTCACTCAAATAAGATTTTACCAAACTAAGTGCAAGTTTACCTAGTCCGTAATGCTCAAGTTTCAAAAGTAATGTGTCGTGATTTACACAATCAAATGCTTTCGAGAGGTCACAAAATATTCCTATGGCGTCTTGGGACTCTTCCCACGCTGTAAATATGTGCTTGAATAAGGTTACACCGGCACACATACTTGATGGTTAAACATACTTGATTGATACGAATACGACAGACCTCGCGCCATGTTGTGACGTCATAGTTGTGCAGTGTGCTTAAAAAGTATCGTCATCATAAAGCATCAAAGAAAATATGTTTGATCATAGAAAAAAAGGGTTAGATTACTTACAAACTAAGAAAAACCTGCGGACCATTACAAATCATTGGCATTGACGTCAGAAGATGGCGCGAGGTCAGTCCTATTCTCATTTGAAACGAATCGTGGATACAGAGATACAGTGAAGGTGAACGGGCTGTTTCATGCATTATCGGTCTAGGTCCATTCCATAGACAATAATATAATTCTAATTTAGTTTCAGCAATTTCAGAACGAACAACAAAAGTCAAGTTGCTAGTTTGACACTTAAATTGTTGATAGCGTTGACACTTGCTTGATTTCGTGTACAAATAATTGGTCACTAGCTAAACTGAAATTGTACTAATTTTATAAATATAGGTTGTATGGTGTTGAAAAATGGCTCAGGAACTAAAAGAACTATGCCAGCTTTTATTTCCGGACTCCACTGAAGGTAAACCGGCCTTTTTATGCACTCAACAATATAATTGAGTCTCCTCTTATATTTTGTTTTGTGTAGGAAGACCATTGCCTACTGTAATTTCATTATTTGGGTTTTAGTACTCATGTTGATTCGTTTAGTTACTCTTGTTTGAAGTGAGTTTTTGTATTCTGCCACAGTGCCACCCAGAGTGAGAGTTGGATAATTATTAGTGCTATTGCGAAAGCTTTTAATCTTTTACTAATTGTTCCTTTGACGATAATTAGTACTTACATTTCTTGTTAAAAATTTTCTATTCAGCCCAGTAAAACTGATCCAATGGAAATTTGGTCAGGTCAGGCCAATACTTATATTCTAAAATATTTTACAGAAAATGCAGAATACTTCAGTGATATAACTGACTACATAAAAAAACTTGGATCCCAAAATTGGGAACATATTCGGAAAGAGCCAGAGAGACTGACCGAGGAGATGAAACAACTTACAGAACAGACGCAAGAGCTGGCATTTGCTAATTACAAGACATTTGTTGAAACCGCAGAGATTTCACATACAATCATTAATGATTTAGCTAAGTCCAAAGAATCACTTTCATCCTTTTTGGATAGCACTCCAGTTTTCTTACAAGAATGTGATAAATTCTCACAAATTGCTGGGAATATTGTGAAGGAGAAGAGGTAAAAATTAAAACTGAAACGGTTCACCAACATTAGATTGCTACATGAACCTTTGGTCAACAATATCTTTAAACTATTAACTTTTCATCCAAAGCACTTTTCTCCCACAAATGTTTGCCTGCATAACTTTTCGTCTGTGAATGCTTAACCAACATAATGTTTTGACTAATAACTTTACACCCAAAGAATAATTGGCCAACAGACACCAGAACAGGTGAAAGTAAATAAAAGCTTGTAAAAATAAATAACTCTTATTAGGCGTAATTATAACATTGTAAAAAAGCTTTGCAGCAGGGAGGTAATCATATGCCGGAGCAAGCTAAGCGAGCTTGTGTTTGGTTACTTTAAACTTAAACCCTGCAGACAGAAATAGGAGCCCCGCACAGTGGTGCTACGTCGATTAAACTCATTACAAAATATTGCAAAAACCTAGCACATACCTAGGTCTTTAGGTGAATTTAAACACTAAGAAGAGTATATTTTACCCAAAAATAATAAAATACGGTTGTCTTTTTAGTGGCTATAATTAATTATTTGATGATTATTTTAGGTACATTTTATGATCAATAAATTATAAGGCAAAAAAAGCGTAAAAATGTATGCATAAGCGTAGAAATGATGCATAAATATAATTAGGATAAACAAAAGTATGCCATGTTATGTTATGCCTTAAATTTTATGCAAATGGATAGAGAACCTAAAGCAACATCTTACATACAGCCACAGAGTCACAGACTATTGAAAATTATTTGTTAAGTTGGTAGGGATTTATTTAAAAACTATCAAATTTTTTACTTATTTTAAAAGCTTCAACTTTGACCTGTCCCGGTGTCTGTTGGCCAATTATTGTTCTTTGACTGAAAAGTTATTGGTCAAAACATTGTTGCATTATGCATGCACTGACAAAGAGTAACGTTGGCGAAACATTTGTCGATGAAAAGTTAATGGTTTAAAGATATTGTTGACCAATGGTTCATGGACCAATCGACTATTAGTAAACCGTTTAAGTTTCGTAAAAATTGTTAATGAAATTCATATTACATTCTAGTAAGTGGGCAGTATTTATATAAAATTTGTTCCTTGCCCTGCTGTGGCAAAAATAAAATTTCTGGTCATATCATATTATGGTTTTGTAACTACACACATCAAAAGTGTCTAGGGATCAAGCATTTTTATGCGGATTTCTTGAGATTGAGATGTGGCTTTGTAATAAATTTATGATTTTATAAATTTATATGGATCCTTTTTGGTGCATTTCATAATTTGAATCAGGAACTGTGAATCAAATTCGAGTAAAAGATGAAAATCAGCTGTCAATATTTTCCCTATAAAAACATACAACGCATTGAAGACATTATTAGTGCTACTGTTTCCCTACTACTGATTAAAACCAACGTTATTATGGAGCGGCGACGTCATTTAAGCAGGGAAGAAATGCTCAGAGCCGTGGGAATGATAGAAGCTGGTTCCCGGCAACGTACTGTGGCTTTAGCTCTGAATACAAGTCAGAGTGTTATCAGTCGACTTTGGACACGTTACCGAAGCACTGGTACCGTGGCTGAGCGCCATGGAGGACGGTATCGCTGCACCACACGGAGACAAGACCGATACATTCAAATCTTAACTCGAAGAGCTCCAACAATAACCGCCATGATGTTAGCCGTGAGGCTTCATCACTCTTCAGGGAACTTAATTAGCGACCAAACAGTCAGAAACCGCTTGCATGAAGTGAACCTTCATTCCCGAAGACCGCTACGGGTACCACCTATAGCAATGCACAATCGTAGGATTCGATATCAATGGGCTCTTGAACACAGAAATTGGGCAGAAGAACAATGGCGTTTCGTGTGCTTTTCTGATGAGTCTCGTTTTGGTATGAGACCGGATACAAGACGTATACGACACTGGAGAACCCCTGGACGCCAACAGCGATTAAAATCCTGCCAGGAAGTCCATCCTTATAGTGGTGGAACCATCATGGTATGGGCGGGTATTTGGATCGGCGGAAGAACTGAGTTGATTTGGATCAGAGGCAGCCTCAACGCTCAAATTTATGCTGAGACGATTGTATCAGACGTCATCGTTCCTCTACAAGTGCAAATCGGTCCCTTATTTCAGTTAATGCATGATAATGCACGACCGCACACCGCAAGAGTTGTAAGACAGACTCTCGCCGCAGCTAACATCAATGTCCTGCCCTGGCCTGCTCAGTCGCCAGACTTGAACCCGATTGAGCATGCATGGGATATGCTACAGAGAAGAGCTCTGCCGAATATGGAGGGTATCCAGTCGCAAGAAGACCTTTTTTTGTTGTTGCAACGAACATGGGCGGCCATTCCACAGCGTGATTTGGATGAACTCATTTTGAGTATGCCAAACCGATGTTCTTGTGTTGTTAGTGTTCGCGGTAGAAACACGGATTATTAATTGTTTAAGTTACCCAATAAAATTTTAAAGAAAACTGTTATTTCAGTCTTTTTTTCGAACTTTAATGTTAGTGGTTCAAATGTCAAAAATCCCTTTATTAGAAAATGGCAAATTTCTTTATTAATGCAAAGGTGTCTTGGTTTATCGTTACTGTGACAAACGAAAACACTTTATTTGATGAATCCTTAAAGAAAATTTTAATTAATATCAATCAGGAGAAAAGTTATTGCAAAAATATATGTTGATCCCTAGACACTTTTGATGTGTGTATCTTTGTAATTATTACAGTCGCTACAGTACCATCCGTAGCCAAAGTGACAAGCTACTGGAGTTGCTGGAACTTCCATCTCTAATGCGAGAGGCACTGAATGCTGAGGACTATGAGAGCGCTCTGGACATCTTCACATTTGTCCGTAACCTGTCAAAAAGATATTCTGAAATACCTATTGTGCAGGTATGAACTTCTAATAGCTTACAGTCCGTTATTAAGATTGACTATTTTACGAAATGTGTTCATATTGTTTTTTTTTTTTTTTCAGAATACTACCTCAGAAATAATGACTCTTTGGTTTGAAACTCTCTACCACCTATTCAATCAACTGCGTTATGATTTGCCGCTACCTCAGTGTTTGCAAGTGAGTAGCAGGAAAATAGCTTGTTTTGTTTTCCTTTTTGTTCTACTGGTTGCAAGTTGTGTTCAATTCCCGGGTTGAGCATAGTGTTATTGGGTTTTTGCATGAGGAACATCCCAGTACTAGCCATGGAGTATGGACCTGTGCCTGGTTAATGGCAATAGTCTCCACAAGGGATATAATTGGTGAAATGGTGCGTGTACTATTAGGTACACCTCTATCTAACCCTTTGGGAATTACAAGAGTGATGTTAACTTTTTTACATATAAAATTGTACAATTACATTTTTTTTATATAGATTCTAGGCTATCTTCGAAGAGCAAATACAGTTTACAGATCCACAGATGAAGATGAAAGCAGTATGTATGCTGGAAGTATTAAATCAAATAATTCAGCTACTGCTGATGGTCTTCATGTGCATTTTCTAAAAGCGAGAAATGCCTGGTTTGAAAAAGCTTTGGAAGATGCCAAGAACACAGAAGGTTTGTCTTGTTTTTACTGCGTTACCATAATTCCAGAGGGTTAGTAGCGGAGTATAAGCGCAGATAGACGCAAAACATTCGAAAATTAAGCTCATAGTTAATTCTACGAGTAGGTTTTGATTATTTTCTTTATTTAGACAAATAAACACGCATGTAAGAACCTGTTTTTAACCCCCGAACAAAGAAACGTATAGTGTGGGGTGAGGCAGGGCGGGTTGACTTCACCCAAGCTCTTTAATCTGTATGTCAATGGGCTGACTGATCGTACATTGACGGAGTATGTGTAGTAGTACATTGTTACCCCAGGGGTGAAAGTAACTTATTTAGTCCCGAGACGGGGTTTGGCGCCCGAACTAAGTGAGGGCGCCAATAGTTCGAGGAACTAAATAAGTCTTTAACCCGAGGTAAACACTGTGCTTTTCATTACGAATACAAGGAAAGTAAAATTATAGACATGAATTAGCTAAAGAAAAAAATTTTTTGCTTTCCCGCCTGTTTTGTTTTTTAGGGTTCCGTACCCAAAGGGTCAAACGGGACCCTATTACTGAGACTTCGCTGTCCGTCCGTCCGTCTGTCACCAGGCTGTATCTCATGAACCGAGATAGTGAGCGAGTTGAAATTTCTACAGATTGTGTATTTCGGTTGATGCTTTAGCAACAAATACTAAAAACAGAATAAAATAAATATTTAAGGGGGGCTACCATAAAAAAAGCGTTTTTTTTGCTCGTTTTTATAAATAATGGTACGGAACCCTTCGTGCGCGAGTCTGACTCGCACTTGGGCGGTTTTTTTTCTGTGGCCAGCCAGCTATTCAGCCATTATTTTTCATTTTCATCATTGAAAAATGGTAAATATTTTGTCCAACTCTATGTTATCTTAAAGAAATTGTCGAATCTAAATTATAATAAAGTTATTTAAAAAATATATATTATTTAATCAATACTTAACTTCAAGTTATTTCAATTTTACATCGTGGCTGCATAGAAAGTTGGAACATGGTTCAATAAACATGTGTAAATAGAACTAGTTTTTTTTATAATTTGAAATCTGTCAGTTGAAAGCGATTCTCCATAAGGATGAAAAGTATTACTTTCATCCCGCTCCTCAGGCTACTTCAGGTCTTCTTCAGGGGTTCTTGGTTTATTTTTAACAAGTTTATTCATATCGAAATCAAAATAAAAAAAGATTTCAATGCCATTGTCTTTTTTTTAAAGATTAGAGGCAGGTTTAGGATAAGTTGCCTCACCCTTTTATTCTCTACGACGATGGAGAAAGCAATGTACAGCGAAACTGAAGTGGGGGCAATGACTTCCCAGTTACTTCCGGTGGCGACTGGGAATGTTTATTCCCATTTGCCTCCGGTGGCAATCCCCGCGGGGGCGACTGGGAATATACGGTAAAAAGAACCTTATTTCGAGCAAATTGCACCTCATTTTACATGTGGAGCTTGTGGGTAGATTACATTCGTACAGTGCCTTTCGCGTTCAATATATAATGCGTTCCGGATATTGATGAGGCTGATCCGCTTCTGTAGCGCATTAGGGATGTTCGCTGATGCTCGTGTCGATTGTTTCTACACTACCTACGATGCGATGAAAATGCGCTTCCCTGGTGCGCCGGGTGCGGGCCAGCCCAGCAACATTGTAGCACGGATTATCATATATCTATAAAGTCAAGTTTACTAACATAGTTGTTAAGAAATATTGTTACTTACATATTGAATCCTGTTACTTGTTAATTAAATATAAATAAATAAAGGGTTGTTATATGTTTGAAGTGTGTATGTGGCGTCATAGCTCCTCAATGGATTAACTGATTTTGTATTTCAGCACCAGAGAGACTTTTGAGAAGAATTGTAGAACTACACAGAATTCATCTATTCAATGTTTTGACTCAGCACAAATCCATATTTTTATCTGATTCACACGAGTCCAAAATTAAAGATGATGAGTTGAGTGGCACTAGTGCCTTATCATGTTGGCTGAAATTAAAGGTAAGATTTAAGAAATAAACCTTTTTATACCGTTTGCATAAACAAAGAATTCACACTATTCATATCAGTTTCTTATTAATTATACTATGTTTTCAGGTGGAAATATTGGCACAAATACTAAACCAAGATTTGCCCAAGGAAGACGAAGCCAGTTTCGAATCCCTTCTGAATCAATGCATGTATCTCTGTTTATCATTCGGAAGAGTTGGAGCAGACATGAGATGCGTTTTGACACCATTGTTCCGCAACAACATTCTCACACAGTTCCATAGCGGACTAGACAAGGCCGACAGTCAATTTGAGAATCAAATGCGATCGTATAAAGTACCGAGCTTAAAGAATGTGCCGCGGCCGATAAACGAAAGTATATCAACAGGGCCACCAGAAAACTTACTTGATTACTATCCTCTAGCCGAGTATTGCAATGGAATGCTAACAGTTCTGAACTCCATGAGAGTAACAGCACCATTGAATATTGTAAAGGAAGTATACAATGCTTTTAGGGAATCTTTCAACAAAGCTGTTCAGGTTTTATTAGTTTTCTACTACAGAGAGCAACAAAGCTTCACTGATACTGAGAAGCAGAACTTTATTTCTTTTTGTGTATGCTTTTCTGAAGACTTGGTGCCATACATAGCCAAGTGTTTGGCACAATCATTTCCTTCCACACAAGTAGCAGAACTACTTGGAGTTACTTTGACTGTTTTACAAGAGAGTAACATTCTACATGTTGATCAAAATGCCATCTGTGAACCCTTGAATTGTATAACAGGAGTGACGGTTAATTAGTAGTTTAAAATAATTTGAATTTTTATGCAAATATTATACGATTATATATATGATGTTTAAAGTATTATTATGAATGTTATATAAAAAAATAAAATAAATCGCATAATTATTACGAAAAGAACTTTTAATCTCCTTATAAAAAAATAGTGATTACCATATAAAAGAAATTAAGGCACAGCCTCTTACAACTAGCGTAACATAGGAATGATTACAATACTTTTCTCAAGAATACTATGTAAACTTGACTCTTTTAATTCTAGATTTTCCTTCATCATTTCTAGACACTTCGTAGAAGTGTGTGACCTTATCAATTTGTCCTAAAGACTCTATGAACTCTCTGTCATGGGTGATGATGATGAACATAAAGTTCTTCTGCGTCATTCGATCTTGAACGATCTCACCGAGAGCCATACAAAGGCTTTTAATATTATCTTGATCTAAGTTTGTTGTGGGCTCGTCTAGGGCTAGAACTCCGAATCTGAAAGTTATAATGTTAATAAGATTTTGTCTGGCTAAAACGATTAAACAAGACTAACTGGGGTTAAAAGGCCTCCCGAAGTCCGAAGAAAATCGTTAGATTAACTACCTAAACAAATAAATAAAATTGAAGTATCTGTTTGTAATTTCAAAATAGCAGATTTTTACTAAATATGTACATTGAAATTGTTACCAAAACCCGATTCAAATAGGGAAGTGTCAAGGTGTTGTTTTACATCCTCGTCAAAATTCAGGAACTTGTCACAAAATACATAAATAATCAATTGATATTACGGTACCTAGTTAAATATTAATAAACGCTTTTTTTTTTTGGTTCTTTAAATTTGTCAGTATATCAAAATAACCCGCTTTACGTGGTAGGGAATATAAAATTATCGAATAAACGTTTGATATTGTTTGTATTGTATGTATGAAAGCGCTGTTATAGGGCGAGGATCAGACGGGCCGCGTTTAAAACACGGGTGGTTCACACTTACCGATTTCTGTAAATAAATAAACTTCCCATTTTATTATTGATTCGGATCGTGAATCATTAGCATAGTTACCTCCTTGAATTTGACGAGGATGCAAAACAACACCTTGTATTTCTATAATAATGTAACGCGGACGAAAGTTGCGGGGCATAGGTAGTATGCTATATTAAAGCTGGAAGATGGTGGCGGGGGGCAAAAATCTCAAGCAGCGATACTGATGAGTACCATGTCCTGGGTTCAATCCCTAGGTCAGGCAGGTATGTTTTTGCTCATGCTCAAGAATTTTTCAGTAGGTAGCAACCCAGAGTCGTGCTTGATAACTGGCCATTTATAGGTGCACCTCTGCCAAACCCTTCGAGGAAAACAGGTGAAAAGTTAAGTTCGAAAAACATCACATCTGCACTTACCTAGAACTGAATGTTTCAGCGAGAGCCAGTCTTATGATAAGGCAAGCCAACACCTTTTGACCAGCACTACACCTGTTTCGCATGTCGATTTCAACACCGTTCTTACATTGGACCACTCTGGAATAAAATATATATTTATCACAGTCTTCAAACGAATAACAATCCTTACTTAGTTACTGGGGCCTTTACATTTATTATTTCATTATGGGGTGAAGATACTCATAAATTTGAAAAACTTGCTATGGAAATAAAGTAATAAAACAAACAATTTTGTTACATAATTATAAAAAACAGCACCCTACTACCTACCTATAGAAAAAGTTAATAATTTCAAAATCAGTTATAGTGAAAAGGGTGAACATAAGTTTTACCTGTATTCGTATTTACGTCGTTCTGAATCCATCGTCAAACTACCTTCGGCTTTGATTGCTATGTAATCTATATCGTTACCATTGTAGATTTTACTCCAAAGTTCTCTGTGAATGCGAAAAAAGTTATGAAACGTACCCATACTTATGGCAAACTCAAAAACAATAATGTTAAAACTTTGAAAAGACGTACGTTGTTTCTCTTTTTTTTTAAAATACCTACTTTAGTAGATTTATTTCAAGAGTTCTGCTGGCCTACCATGACGTCTTAAAGCATTATGGTGTTAATCTTACTCCAGTGTGGGAAAGAGACGGAGCTATACATGATATCACAGCGCCATCTCTTTCCCACACTGGAAAAGGAGTAAAAGAATAATGTTTTAAGACGTCATGGTAGGCCACTTGGACGGTTGCATAATTAGGTACGTTCTCTTTACACATTGAAATCAGCGAATATTGCCAGTCGCCCCCAGTGGAATGCCGCCAGTTGGCAATCGGGAATAAAATTCCCAGTTGCCCGGGTATGATATTTATTTTTGGCTTTTTAGAGGTTTTTTTTTGTGTCGGGGGGTTTTTTTAATGCTTTTTAAACTTATATTACTTTTTCTTAGCCTTGACTGTCCCACTTCTGGCCATAGGCCTCCCCCCTTTCCTTCCAAATTTCTCGGTGTTGCGTCTCTTTTCGCTAATTAACGAAACCAAGGTAAGATATAAATTAAAGAAAAATGTAAATATTGATGGGAGGGGGGTGCACCCCCCCCCCCCCCATTAAGCAATGCCCATGACAAGCGACAACATTTCAAATCGACTACCTGTGAAACTTGTTTATATCCCTTCATCAACTAGAAAAGAGCTGATGATCTTCAAACGGCTGAACAGATTTTCTCGAAACATAACTAAGAACACTCTCGATTAAAATACCTTTCAAACGACACCACTTTTATCAAAATCAGTTCATCCGTTTAGAAGCTACGATGCCACATAGACAGACACACAGATACACACGTCAAACTTATAACACCCCTCTTTTTTGGTTGGGGGTTAAAAACTTACTTTATTATAAGATTTATGCTCTCCATTTTCCTTTTGTGGAACTCCATGAGACATTTTTCTAGGTTCACTAAATAGTCCTTTACATCCCTGTCCAACATTCTTGTCACTTCAAGTTCGAAGTATTTCTCTTTGTATTTCTTTTCTGTATCTTTAGCTAAAGCAGTTTTGAGGTCTGATTTGTTTTTCTTAAGTGTAGTCTGTAATATTTGACAAAAGTTAAAAGTATACATGTATGGAACTTGAATACTTTAGATATGTTTGATTTATTTCTATGATGTAACACATCACGTCTTCAGGAAAACCAAGGAAACGATGGATGGATTCTGTTAGGAATGATATGAAAGAAAAAAGGAATAAATGATAGTGAAACGGTTTACAGAGGAGAATAGAAGAAAAAGTCACGTTGCACCGACTCCAAGTAATATGGGATGAGGGTAGGAAGATAATGATATTATAGAACGCGACTTCGTGAATATTACCTGCAGTTCATCTAAAATACCATCAGTTTTAAACTTTTCACTGGAAAGCTTCCTGTGTTGCACTGCCAAAGAATCCTTTTCCTTCAAAACTTCTCTGTTTATAGTGCTCAACTTTTCTTTGATCTCAGCCTCTGCTTTCTCACAATCTGCAGTTTCCTTTTGAACCTCTCTTAGTTTCAAATTGTCGTCTAATTCGCGTTTGTAGATCTGAAAAATGTTAAAGTGGTCCAATATGTTAGAAATTGTCTGTAACATTTAAATGAGAAATATCGTTCATATTGTATTCTATTCTTACCTCTTCCTTAGCAATTTCATCCTTCAAACATTCAATCCTCTTCGTAGTTGTATGTCTATCACTTTGTATCTGTTTCAATTTATCTTCAAGTTTCTTTATTGTTTCCTCTTTCTTTTGCTTTTCAAGCGGAATATTTCTTTCTATGTGTTGTCTAATATCGATATCGATTGACTTCACTTTGTCAAATGCCATGGTCACTTTCATTATCTCATTGTTTTTAGTTTCTATTTTAGCCCTGTAAAATTCATAATAAAATCATGTCACGACTGGTATTGTCAGGGGGCCCTGTTGCTAAACATTTGTGTGATTATCTGTGGAAATTGTATTGATACAAGATACAAGATATTTATTTTGTTAAAACATGAGTATACACACATAAATGCAAGACGTTAAATAATGTTCAATTGAGGCACTGTCACGTTTTGCCTTAATGGCGTACAAAATATAATTGATTAAGTCTAGATCATCACAATGCTATTTAATCATACATGCATTACTTCACAACAATTATAAGCGGTCAAATAAGTTCTAAACTGTGTATTGTCAAAATTGGTTTGTTACAAAAATAATCATAGTCAAATACAAAAATAATAATAATTCAAATATGTCATACAAGTCAAAGTTTGTTACTCGAATCATAATATAATCAAAGATAACTAATAATAATCAGAATAGTCCAAATGCTTCTTAAATCAGTCAGGGTTATGTTAGTTTATCAGTTAAGAACTCGTTAGTGCTGTAATAAGCTTTCTCTAACAAAACCTTTTTCAACCTATATCTTAACTTTGCACCTGTATCCTCTCTCCAATATTTTGGTAATTTATTGTAAAGGATTGGCGCCATACAGAATACACTCTTACGTAGTAACGCTGTTCGAGATCTCGGGATGCAAAGTTTGCTATTGTCGCGTCTATTTCGAGTTACTTGATCTGACACTAGGGGAAATAGATTTGGGTTCATTTTTACAAACATAATAGTTTCAAATATGTACATAGATGGAAGGGTCAAAATTTTATACTTTTTAAAGAATGGTTTACAACTGTCAGTGACAAGGAGTCCGAAATTAGCTCTTAGACATCTCTTCTGGGTTTTAAAAATAACGTCCTTGTTTGTGGAGTTTCCCCAAAAAATTACTCCGTATCTTAAATTAGACGATACTAAGCCGTGATAAGCTGTTAGCAGTGAGTCAACATTTACTATTGGGGCTAATTTAAATAGTGCATATGTGGAATTACTAATTTTTTTGTTTAAGGCGTCTGTATGTGCTTTCCAATTTAATTTACTGTCTATAATTACACCTAGAAATTTGGTTGTGTCAACTTTGTTTATATGTTTATCACAATAGTTAGCATTTACATTAGGAATGGTCGATCTTTGGGCAAAATGCATAATGTTTGTTTTATCAATATTAATTCTAAGATTGTTGTTATCCAACCATTTTATCATAGATTCTATAGAATTGTTAATGTCCTTTTCGTATGTATTTCTATTATTACATGCTACTGTGATGGTACTATCATAAGCAAATAATGTCATTGGGTGGTCAACACTTTTAGGTAGGTCATTAATATAAACTATAAATAATAGTGGACCAACAACAGTACCTTGAGGAACGCCAAATTTTACAATACGTTCTGTTGATTTATGGACTATTTCATGTTTAGTCCCTTTATTTATGACAGGAATTTCTGTGAACTGTTTTCCGTTGTTCAACATTACCTCTAACGCCATAAGCTTCTAATTTTTTAATAAGTATATCGTGACGGACATGGTCGAAAGCTTGTGTCATATCACAGAATATCGTACATACAGGTATATTCTGGTCTACTTTTGACATGACATTATGTAAAAAATCAAACAACGCCAAGTTTATTGTTTTACCATTTCTGAACCCTTTTTGCTCTTTCGCAAGTATATTTTCTTTTTTGAAATAGGTATACAGCTGTTTATATAAATACTTTTCAAATATTTTTGCTATTATACTAATAAGGGATATAGGTCTATAGAATTGCATTAATTCTTTATTTTCTTTTTTGAACAGTGGTCTAACTGTAGATATTTTGAGGGCATCAGGAAAAACACCAGTCTCTATGCAAAGATTAATTATATGGCTTAAATGTGTAGATATTTCTCCCGCTACTAATTTTATTACTTTGGTTGATAGACCATCATACCCTACGCTGTTTGTATTTTTCAGTGTTTTTATAATCTTGAACACTTCGATCGGCAAGCATGGGATCATAAAAAAATAATCCTTTCTATTCTGAATCAATGATGTGACATTTTTCCCAGAGCCAGATATTGGGCTAATTTTGTCTACAAAATAATTATTGAAAGCGTTTGCAATATCTTTTGGGTAAGTGATGAAGTCATTGTTTACTTGAATTTTGTCAATATAATTTTTCGGAATGTTAAATTTTGAGTTATTAATTATTTTCCAAGTAGCTTTTGTTTTATTATCTGAAGTATTTATTGTGTAGTTATTTTGTACCCGTTGAGTAAGTTTTACATTTGTTAAATAGAGTAGTGTAGTTAGTTAGTTTTCTTTTATTAATTTGAATTGGTAAAAATCTGTATTGCCATAACAATTTTCTTTGACATGAACATGAATTTAACCTGCAGCCAGGATCGTCTTCTCACGAGGGAACTCCTCAACGGTTAATAGCGTGGACACGAATCTTTGCATACGAGCTCATATTTGATGGATGACCACGATTTGTATCATGAACTAGTTTATTTACACAAGTAAACCTCGCGACAAGCTTTTATGATCATATAAATTGTGTATAATGAGGTTATAAGTTGAAAGTTAAAAAATTAAAATAAAATTTTATTTTTCTTCACTTTAGAGCATATAAATAAAAGTTTTTTTAAAAAAAGGTTTTTTTACTTATAATTTTTTTAATATAATGTAACCACCAAGACACTTAAAATTCACTTATCTTGAATAGTCCTAATATTGTTTGCACTAATATGATAGTATTTTTCTGCACTGCACTGTTGGTTTATCATAGTACTAGATTAGGTCTAATCATTTACTGGTCTATAATGTTAATAAAATTTTACTGAATTGCACTTTTTTATGATTTTCAAGTTGTGTTTTTGTTCACTTTTCTTAGGGTTCTCGCAGAGATAACACTGTCACTTATTATTTAGGCTATGATGATCATATTTAACTGTTTCTTTTGGAATAATCTGTGTATATACACAAAGAAAAAGAAATAAGTTTCGCAGAGACGATGTTGTTCGTGGCACTAGCGCCATCTCACTCATTGAAAAACCAAGATGGCGGCTTTAGTTCTAGAATAGTTTCAATTCTAAATTTAAAAAAGAAGCATAATTTATTTTTCACTATATTACCTATTCTCCTTTACAACTTCAGCTTTCACTTGTTCTTTCTCTTTGAGAGCTTCTTTCAGAGGTGCTACACCTTCTTTTAATTCAGCAAGTTCTTCTATATACTTCTCCCTATTCAATTCTAATTGCTTTTTTGTTTCTTGAAGGTTGTATATCTCCTGAACCTGTTGATATCCGAAAGGATGCGGTTAATTGGATTGTGATGGCACTATCAGCACAGCTAAAGCTGAAGGCAGACCATCATGGGTGACAAAGCAGAATAATTCATCTGTAAATGAATATAATTAACACAATATTCTGCTACATAATTATGTAATTTGCTAAACTTGCCTTCTTCTGTAAATTGAGGCATTCTTCTTTAATTTTGTTCTTCTTATCGCGCAATTCCTGCATTTTTTTATTGTGTGCATTTAGTTTCTTCTGAGCACCCTTGAGTTTTGACTTCAAACTGGCAATCTTTTGTTTTAGTTCTGCTTGTTTAGCAGTAGCTTCCTCTAGAGTCATGTCTGATTCAACTTCCGAACATTGGGCATTTATAGCTTCAAACTGTAAAAACACAAAGTGCACAATTCTAGCAACTTCTTTAAACAAAAAATTATATTGTTTTTTTTTTTAATTTTGATGGGTTTCTCACCTCCTTGGTGAATGTTTTAACTTCTTGGTTGTATCGGTCTAACAATGGCATATCTCCCTGCATTTGCTTTACTGTCTGTAGTTTTTGTTCAGGTTCCAACAGAGACATGGATAAGCCATCAGTCTCTTCTGTAAATTTGTTTATTTTCTGAAATAAAGAAACATTTAAAAAGTTGTTATTTCTTAATATTCTGTTTTTTGTTAAACCTTTTATTTTTATTACTTACTGTTTCGACATCAGCAATGCGTTGCTCTAGCAGTGGTTTGTCCTTCTCTTTAAAAGATTTAATCTTGTCGTTCAAAGATTTCATACTCAATAGTTCATCTTTCTTATCTGATTCTATTTGGAGCTCTTCTGCTACCTTTTTAAGTTGATCAGGAACATTCAAGACCTTAGTATTCAGTTGGCTTATTAAATCTGACACCTGAAATAATTAAAGTATAGCATAATATACCTTCCCATATTTACCTTGAAAATAAGAATAATTTGATCATAGCATACCTCAGTCTCTGAGTCAAATCCACGGTTACATAGAGGGCAACAACTGTTGGACTTTAGTTGTGATTCGTACTTAGTTATGACAAACATCGAGGACTCAAGAACATTGCGATCGTCCTGAAATATGATGAAAGTTAAAATATGGATAACAAATACAAAAATTAGACCCGTCAAAATTAAACGCAACTCAAGTGGTACGATAGGCTCTTGCTAACTCATTCAACCAAAACATCAAAAAAACCACTTACAACCAAACCAAACGCAAGTCATTACATTTAATTTGATCGCAACATACACGATTATAGTTAAAATTATAATGAAAATTACAAACCTGCAGCTTTTCTACATTAGCAACAACTTTACTCAATGTGTTTTCGTAGGACGACGCGCCACAAACTTTGTACATTTGTTCTTCAGCTTCCGTATGTTCTTTGGACCGCTCCATTAATGTAGCCCGAACATGTTTACGTTCTTCTTCAAGTTTAGTTATCTAATATAAATTAATATCATTTAAACCATAATATCCATTTTTTAAAACATAGTATCTCAGTTGTAAATGGATCAAGTATAGAACCTTGAGGAACCCCTAAGATTTTTGACATAGCCTAGCACATGTTTACTAATAACACAAAGTACTTAGGTTCTTTACCCGTTAAAAAGACCATAGCTATGTTTGTTGTTCCAGTGCCAGCGTTACTTCATACAGAAATGTAATAGCTTACACAATCGTAGGCTTAAGACAAATCACAAGCATATCTTTTAACGTCACAAATACAAGTAAATATTTGAAGAACTAGTAAGACCTCAATTCAGTTGATTAACAACTTTTGACCATCAATGAGTTAATAAAATACAGTACAGGCTACTCTCCAGAAATATTACTTGTTTTTGTAATAAAAGAAATATATTAATAAAATTAATAGGTTGTAAATATTTGATAACATTACTTACTTGAGTCTTTTTCTCATTCAACTTCTTTTTCAGTGCATTGACTTCAGAATTCAAGCTAGATTCTAGCTTTTTCAGAGACATTGCGAATTCCTTCTCTGGCATGGTACCCAACAGCTCTGTCAACGATGTCCTATGCTTGTTTTTAAGCACAGTTAGCTGTTTTTCTTTCTGCTTCAGTAAATCTTCTTTCACCTCGCGTTCTTTCAGTTTGGCAGTTTGTTTTTGTAACTTAGCAATCTGGAGAAGGAAAAATAAATTGTCGAGTCTTAGAGGAAACATCGTTATTATTAAATGATATTGGTTTAATTTCTTACCTTCTTATCAACAACATCAAGTTCTTCATCATGTTTCTCTAATTCCTTTTCATCCTCGTTTATTTCATTTTGATGTTCCTCTGTGTTTAACTCTTTATCTACTCTTTCATAATCTCTGTAATCAATGACATGCTATTAGTAACTGTTTAGTCAAGGAGCATAACCATTCAAAATTTAAATTCACGATGCTCACTATCAATAAAAAATTCGAATACATGCTTACTCTTCAGCAGCCTTGAATTTGTTTTCTGCAGTCTCCAGGCGTACTTTAGACTCGTTCGCGGCTACAATCTCTTTTTCGAGTTTGGCTATCTCTTTCTCGTTCTTTTGAATGTCTTTTTCTTTACTAGATATTTGTTGGTTGTGACTAGACTAAAAATCAGAACACATCTCATAAGCATTTTACATTAACCAAATACATAATAATAATAAAAAAAAGAATTTTCTCTATGGCCCTGACAAAATTGTATACTTACAAGAGCAACGCGGCTTTCATCCACTAATGATTGCTTTTGCTTCTCTGCTTTGTCAGCTTCTGACTTTTGTTCGTTTAGTTCCTGTTTGAGACTTTTGATCTTTTGGGTAATTTTATTCATTCCTTGTTCTGCTTCTTCACTATTCTCGACCGTTAAGATATCCTCAACTCCTGTTAATATAATTATTAAAACATGCATTTTATGTAGTAACCATTATTTGTACATAAAATATTAAAGAAGAATAAGAAAATATTTCTGTGTCCTTACCGGCCAATTCTGCAACTTCCACAATCATTTTGTTTCGGTCAACTACTTTCTTATCGTTTTGACTGTCCAACAAGATTAATTTTTCAAGTCTTATCTTATTTGCATCCTTTTCATTTGCTACTCTTTCTTCCTCATTATTGAAATTAGTAATTTTTGAGTAAGATTCTTTCAGTTCCTTTTGGTTGGCTCTCACAGTAGCTTCATAGTTGCCTATAAATAAAGTGATGATATTATTATCACAATTCATTGTCTATAAAATATTTTATAATAACATGCGCAAAACATTATATCTTACTAAGTTTTTCCTTCAATTCCGACACTGTGCCCTCAAATACATTTTTGATATCTTTTTTCAGTTCTTCCTCTCGCTTATGAAAGTTATCCAGTCTGAAATTTTTATTAATTGTTGGTCCATAAGATTGTTTTTTGTAGACTACAACAGATCCCATGAAAACTAAATTAAGGTAATTTTAAAGAGCTGTAGAGATAAGCATGCTTGGCTTAAAAATAAGCGACCGCATAAAGAGCAGCGACATAAGAGCGAAGCGACATAGCCGATGCTTTGTTAATGGCCGAGAAACTGAAGTGGAATTGGGCAGGCAGGGACAGGTGGAGCGAGCGCGTACTGCACTGGTATCCACGAAACGGAAACGTCGCGGAAGACCATTGCAACGATGGCGAGACGACATCGTTTCACTGGCAGGGATAGAGTGGACTAGAACCCAAGAAAGATATAAATGGAAACAGATGGAGAAGGCCTTCATCCAGAGATGGATGACCCCTATTAAGGGGTAAATTATAGGCAAATAAAGGCATTTTTTATTTTATTTTTAAGTTTTTTTTTGATTCCACAAGTTTAACAGATTCATGCCAAAGTATAATAGAAATGATGTGTAGAAAACATCAAATGTATTGTGGCTTGCACTAGATGCTGTTGGATGGTTATCTTATCCTTAACACTGCTTACCCAATTGTAAGGTTGCATTGTTAGTTTTATTAATTAGATCAAAATTAAATACAAATTACATACTTCACTTTTAATTTCCCTAGGTTAGTATCATAGACAGCCAGAGTATTTTCCACTGTTTTGATGATGTTCAATTTTTCTTCAATGGGCTTCATCTCTTTTTTCACTTCACAAAGCTTCAATTCAGTTTCAGAGATTCTAGTTTCTGTGTTGATGACATCCAGTTTCTTTTTATCTAGTTCCTTTTTCTGCTCTTCCAGAAAATTAACTCTATCAGCTATAAGTACAGAAGTTTGGATATTAGTGTCTGACTAACTTCTTTCAAAACCGAATAATAAAGTAATTATTTTAGTTTTAGACTTACAAAGAATTTTGATTTCTGTAGCATAACCTTTCCTAATTTTCTTGATGTGGTCAAAACATTTGCCGTATTTGTCGGAATCAAATATTTCATCAAAGCGCTCTTTAACTTTCTTGCCTTCATCTAGAGGCCAGCTTGCTTCTTCTTGGTGGCAAAATATTACTGCATTTAGAATCGCCTTCGATACACCTAGAAATTACAAAGTATTCATAGCATTTTACTGTTTGTATGCTCTGAATTCCGAGTTACTTAAATTTTCATTCAGATACAAAACTGTAGAATGCTCTTCTATTTATATTAATAATGAAAAGAACCTTGAATACAAAATGTGACAAACAATAACGGATGAGTAAAAGAGAAAAAAAATATGCTCTTTTGATTAAGAATGCATGTATTACCTGACGTAAGCCTTTCTTCGCAATGATGAACAACAATTTACTTGAATGCCAGAAGAGTTGCAAGATATGGTTATTTGATGGAAGCATTTAAAAGAAAGGAAATGAATTTATGATTCAAATATTATTTTGATGATGATTTAAAGAATATAATACAGTATTTTATGTACAGTAGTGGTTCAAAGGCAGACTTAATGCCCCAAGTCATTCTAAACCAGTTAACCTTTGGGTTGAATAGGACAACATCATGATAGGGTCATGCTTTTTGCTGTAAATATAATGGGGCCACACGTCACACAGTTGCTCTTGTGTGGTTCTATTTTAAGGTGCCATTTTAATGTTTACGGAATTTTTGTTTTATGTTGTTTTGCTTAGAAATCCATTCACCCATAGATAAATACCATAACCTAGTATAAATAATATAACATTAGAGTTAGTATATAAAACTATGTTAGTAACATTTCACTTGCACACTAGCAGTGTTGTTTTCGGCCAGTTTCTCGGCACACATATTTACATTGGGCTCAGCAGGAGCCATAGCGGTTTTTACAGCTTCGCTGTCATAGTTCCTTCTTTGCATTATTATGAAATATTGTCTTGTTCCAACTTAAAACTTAGGCTTTTAGTTAATGCATTGCTGAACATGTTCTTAGATGGTTAAAAAAAATGAGATTTTACAAGAGATGCAAAACAGAAGAATTTCAGTCAATCATCCAATTTTTTGGCACCTTTGAATGAGTTAAAGTTCCAATTTGATAAGAATTTATTGTTGGTACTTATGTTCTACTGAATAAGGTCCAGACATGACTTACCAAGTTCATCATATAGAACTGCATCTAGATCAGCACATCTCTTTGATATATCCTTTGTTTTCCCATTTTCATCAGTTACTGATAGTAAAGAGTCCAGAGTACGGAAACTTGTTTTCTTTTTTTGTAAAACAACCTTCATAGATCTTGTTACCTCCATGTTTTTATTTTTTGAGTTTGATAGCTGGAACATGAAAATAAGTATCAATATCTATTTAGTTACTAGTGCTTTTTTATTCTCAAGACCACTGAGAAAGTATTTGAGTAAGGTATACTTAAATAAACAACAAGAAAGTGGATCAGGCATTCCAATAAAATTTATCAGAAGTAGCATCCAGACAGAGCACAATCAATTTTTTTAATAATGTGCTAGTTGTGGTTTGTAGATTTTCATCCTTGGCTACTGCCTGGAGACAATACTAAATTCATCTTCTTTATCATTATTTTTCAAAGGCTTTCCGTACGACGTACCTTCAGTTTTATTTGTGCAAGAACTTCAGTTGTTCTGTTTACTTTAGGGTCATGTATGAAACTTTCACCATGACCTATTCCCGGCGGCATTTGGGACGTAATGGCATAACGCACAGCTTCAATGATAGTTGTTTTACCACATCCATTTTGTCCCAGAATCAGAGTTAAGGGACTTTCAAATGAAATCCCCTGCTCGTCGGAATCATCAGGCCCAAAACTACGAATGCCGCGTATCATTAACGACTTAACAGTAGCCATGATGAGAGGGTACTTGCGTTAAACTGTAACGAAGTATATTTCGCGCCAAGTGAAGATATCACCTAGCACCAAGCAGCAAACAACAAGGATATTTCAATCACAGTCGCTGACAGGTTAAGATAGGCACAACGAGCGGCACAGCAACCGTAAATTGACATTTGAGTTTTGAATTCTGTCATTCTATCAAAAAGTGTGACCAACAAACAAAAGCCAAGCAATCGACTATCCGTTTTAAATCGATTTTTCTAAAAAGTTTAATGGCATCATGCATCTTAGCGCGCCAGCCGCCAGGTAAATCGGTCTTCTACACTTATGTTTTGATGATAATCGGCAACGCAATGCAATTTCAAAATAAACCAGACATATTAGGTCTTTACCTATGAAATTGCCGTTTTGTTTGAAAAAAGTTAAAGTATTTTTTTTTTCGAACTTATTTATTTCTTTTATTCAAAGTAATCACCCCTGCAATCAATGCATCTTTGCCAACGCTGTGGCAGTTTATGGATGCCCTTCTTGAAAAAATCAGCTGGACGGGAGACAACAAACTCTTCAAAGGCGTTTTGTACTGCCTCTCGGGAATTGAATTTTTTTCCCGCTAAAAAGTTGTCCAAATTTTGGAAAAAGTAATAGTCGGAAGGCGCAAGATCTGGTGAGTATGGCGGATGAGGGAGAGCTTCCAAACCCAACTCATGCAGCTTAGAGACGGTCTGTTGTGCAGTATAGGGCCGCGCGTTGTCGTGAAGTAGCAGTGGAGACGACCGATTGACCAAAGCTGGTTGCAGACGTGCGAGTTTCACCATCATTGTGGTCAGTTCTTCAATGTACACATCTGCAGTAATACTCTCGCCGTTTTGTAAAAAGCTATGATGAATCACACCAGCACTAGACCACCAAACTGTGACCATCACCTTTCTAGGGGTCATTTTTCGTTTTGCACATTGCTTTGGTACCGAACCAGGATCTAACCAACTTGCTGAGCGCTTCCGATTGTCAAAAAGAATCCATTTTTCGTCGCACGTAACAATTCGGTTCAAAATTCCTTCATTTCTGTGCCTGTTAAGCAGCGCAAGGCAAGTCTCGACGCGTACGTTGCGCTGGCGATCGTTAAGTTCGTGGGGCACCCATCTATCAAGCTTTTTTATCTTGCCAATCTGTCGCAAATGGACCAATATTGTTTTAATGCTAACATCAAAAGCTGCTGCCAGCTCAGCTGTAGATTGAGTTTCATCAGCTTCAACAATCACCTTTAATTCATCATTGTTGACCAAAGTTTCCGGACGACCACGAGGTTCATTTTTCAAGTCAAAATTCCCAGAACGGAACCGAGCAAACCAATAACGGGTTGTGCGTTCATTTGTACAGTTCTCTCCGTAAACGTCGTTGATGTTACTACGGGTCGTTTGTGCCGCGTTGGTGCCACGACGGAACTCATATTCCATAATTACACGAAATTTCAAAGTATCCATTATGAGGAAAAATGTTGAAATGTAATGAAAATACAACGCTAATCAATAAACAAAAGACTGATTTTGTAAATAGAATGTCATATTTTTAAAACAAAATTAATTTGAATTTAGAACTCATAGCCAATCAAAACTTTTTTTTGTTTGAAAAAGTCTGTACTGCAATACGGCAATTTCATACGTAAAGACCTATTATTAAGACGGAGCGGAGTGACTGGCCTTATATATATTATTTTTGCCTGGCGGTGGGATATTGTATTTATAGGGTTGGACCTCATCTGGCAGCACGGAATCGCACTTTTCCATGCTTCTATCCTTTTCAGTCGCTTAGAACAGTCATTTGCTAGAGCGAGAAACATAGCGGAAATGCTATCGCACGCGGCAGCATTGATTATGCGGTCGGCAGCACGCTCTGATTCTCGCTCTAGCAAATGACTGTTTTAAGCGACTGAAAAGGATAGAAGCATGGAAAAGTGCGATTCCGTGCTGCCAGATGAGGTCCAACCCATAATTTACAGTGCGTAATTTTGCTTTGGAAAATAGAAAACAAAAAACTATTTTTACTATAATGAATATCGATTTCTGCACGGTCCCACAGGCACTCCTCTACAACTACAACACACGCTTTCCGCCCGCTGGCTGCTGCTGGCTGCCTCTACTTCTGTCATGCATTGTTTGTCAAGTGAAATATTTATTTTTGTGTAACGTTTAATATTTTATTCGTGTAGGTAAAATCTATATTAATTATTTGGTATTTACTTTTCTAATAAACTGTGGAAGACTGTTAAGTTTATCATTTTGGTGTATGTATCTCACCTTTTCATAAAACAATATTTCTGGTAGGAGAAATCGTGAACACACATCACAGCTTTGTGTGGTTTTTTAATAAATACTTTCATGTAAGTAATAAATGACTGGTTTATTTTCCCACTAAAATGTTATATTGTCTGTCTATATGTCATATTGTTTACATTCTCGTAGTAAGTCCACAAAGTAATGTTTAGTCAAGTGCTACATTAATTTGCAAGAATTTCACAGGAATTATTTTTCTAAGAAATAAAAAGAATTTGTGTATTTAACTTATGCCTTTAAAATATTAATAATTGATAGTTACAAATAGCATTTCACATGCAGTAATTTTATTAAACTTAGGTACAACAAAGAAGATAGTACCCCATGCCCTTGAAAAAAGCAATTTAATATTTGCATAGGCTTGTGAATCATCACTAACTACAAATCTGTCTTGGTCAAGGCTAAAAACTGATTTCCAGTTTAGTATAAATAATTGTCAGCATATTGAGATACTATAACTGTATATATATATTGTCACCATATTGTATGTTTAATTTATTGCTTTATCTGTTCATATGATATTCATAGTCTTATTATTTAAATAAGCTTACATAAACCCACACCTTTTTCTCTTGAAGTGATAGAAACTACTGAATACCTTAGAAGAAACTTACACACTCCTTTCGCCTCTTCAATGGTCATAGATACCTAAGCTTCGATTCAGTTTTAAATGGTAATCAAATGGTAATTTCATATTGACCTTGTTGTGAATGAGCACATTTTTCTGTCCTTAAGTACCTGTTTCAGTACTTGTAATCAAAATCTTAATGCTATTTATAATCTCAACAACATTATTTTCTATTTCACACTTCATTAACAATCTTGTTTGAAGCATTGAGATGTCATTGTTGATAGTACCTAGTCTAAAAGCAGACAATGGACAATCATTTGTGTATCTAGCAACTATAAACACAACAGAGCAGTTGTATACTAAAACCAGAGGTGTGGGTGAACCAAAGTTAGAAAAAAATATATTCTAAAGACTTATTTTGCTACTATGCACAAAAAAAGCAAAGTTTTGTAATAATATTGATTTAGTAAGTAATACAGTTACAAAAAAAACTGAGCCACTATTTAGTCCTATGCTTCCTTTCCTTCTGCTCTCCCAGTTGAAATAGTTGTACTCATTATTCAAATTATGTTCCTTTTGCAGGAGAGTATATAATTAATAATGGCTTCAACTACAGTGATTGAGACTGTCACAATAACAAGACCACTCAAGGTAAGATTTTTTAAACTTATTTATATAATACCATGCAGAGGAACAAAGGAAATGTTGAGACGAAAGTTTTGAGTAAGAATATGGATGGATAAGAGTAGAAGAAGATCAAAGAAACAATGGATGTGTGAAGAATAATATGGCTGCAAAGGAGGGGACTGCTGAGATGAAAAGTAATAGAGATGTATGAAAGAAGAAGACATGCTGCGCCACCCCAAATGGTATTGGGATAAGGGTGGGAGAACGATGATAGGCCTTCTCTCTGTAAGAGGGAGTCAGCCCTTTTCCACTAAAAAGGGCCAGTGTTTTAGGCTCTCTGAACCGTGGGAACATTAACTTTTGGTATATGTTGGAATTGGAACCACATTCCCGGCATACCAAAGATGGAAAGCTAATTTTATTTTATTGTATGTAAGAAAGGCTATGACCAATAAAGGGACAAAATGGAGCTTTATTTTAGAGAAATAACAAAGACAAACTTGATATTTGGTTTCTTGTTGATTGAATTTTTGGGGTTGGGTAACCTTTCACTTTAAAATGTGAATATATGGTCATTGTCCTGTACATTATTTTTATTATTTCTTAATAAATAAACCTCTTGTTTTCAATTTAAATAGAAAACGTTAATACAAGTAGATGATAATAATAATACCTTCATTGTTGTGGTTTCTTGCATACTACAACAACATAATTATAATATTATAGTTGCCCATAATATGGTATGGTCAATAGTATACTTGTCTTATTTAGCAGTCTTGTACAGACGGCGCCATACATTTCCAGTATAACGTAGCCTCGCTTTGTATAGATTTCCCGTACAATGAGAGATCTGCATAAACTAGTTTTGTATAGCTTGATTGGTCGTCGTTCGTACCTTCTTTATCAATATTTATTTGCTAGGTGAGAAGGGGCTCAATCCTTATTATCCTAAAATCGTTCACTTTTGAAAGGTTCATTATTATTTATTTATTTTTATACCGGACGGACATACGCTACTTCATATCTGGGTATCACGCGGGCGAAGGCGTGCACAGAACCTAGTTACCTATCTTTAAAAAATAAAAATTAATTGCCACATGTGTGAACAATTCGAGAAAATTCAAACGTTTTGAATGTCTTTATTTTGTCGTGTTCGGAATTTTTCCTGAAAAAGGTTTGGATGAAAGATTTTTTTCTAAGCACACTTCTTTATTTATTCAATATTAAATTGAACCCGTGAGAAGGAAAAAAAACTCTTTACTTTTATTTATGGTTGACTCATAAATTCATAATCAAACAGTCATCGTTCCGTTGCCAGCGCCGATGACGGTAACTACCACTTTTCATTGTCCAGAATATGATGGTTACGTAAATTCAACGAGTTGCGTAAATAAATTAATCACTGCATTCCGTATACTAAAACTGATACAATATGTTTCAACTTGTAGGTATGTTATTAACATGAAAATGGTACCATTGTAAAATGCTGCTGTATACGATCATAGCCCCCTCATAGGGAGCTTCTGCAATGTCAGATTTTATAAACCTGAGACTGGAATGTTACCAATTGTCGTCATTCCTCACTAATCCGAATTTACTTTGCAAACATTTCCAGGGCGCAGAATATAACTAATTATTCATTCACATTTGCGCATAGTTCTGTTCTTCAGAGTGGCCCCAGGCCTTGATAAAACATGTCCCAGCGGAATGGAAAACAAAAAGTTATTATTCACACAATGGTTGAGACAGTTGCTTGCAGATTGCATTGAAAGGCATTCATTGTTTGCGTGCAGTGCATAGCAAACTGTTTTGCCGTGTGTACTTTCAATACATCGCGTTGTTAAACGCATATAAAAATTACATAAGTGCTTCGTGATATTTACATCTGTAGCACGTATTCTAATTCGCATTTAAATGGTTGCATAGGTACGCGCAAGTAATATCCGCAATTCATTTTAGGCTTTTGGTTGTTGATATTTTATTACCAACTTTTACACCCTACCAATTCCAGAGAGCAGCGGTGGCCCAGTGGTGGTAGCCCCGACTTACGAGCAGTAAGCTGTGGGTTCAAACCCAGGCAGGCGCATTACTTTGTGTAATTTATTTCATCACCACTGCCCTCAAAAACGGTGAAGGAAAACATCGTGAGGAAACCGGCATATCCTAGAACTAAAAATTCGAAGACATGTGACATCTACCAACCCGCACTGGGCCCGCGTGGTGGATTACAGCCCACTCCCTCTCATAGAGAGGAGGCCTCTGTCCCAGCAGTGGGAACATTATAGGCTGATGATGATGACACCCTACCAATTCACCTGCTACGACGTATCAAGTCACAAAACATAATTATACCAAATGGCAGTAGACGTAGACGGTTTATGTATTTAGAGAATACGAAGAAAAATAAACTCTGCACTGCATGCACATTTGCACACACATAAAAATAACAAAGTGGATTATTCCCATACCCTTTGTTTATTCAATATTCGCCATCCTTGATCCAATTTAAAATACCTCTACCGACATATCTCTGCGAAAACCCACAAGTGCTCAAAGCCTAGTATTGGATTAGCGAGCGTAGTTGTCGTACTGTTAGTGAAGATTAGTATCGTGATGCAAACGCACGGAAACTTGACAGCGAGCTACTTGTGGCAGCCGGGCGAGTTCGCCCGCCGAATGCTGGGAGAGCGCCCGTCGCCCGTGTCACCCACGAGGGAACTGTGGCCTCCTCCGCAGCAACCCTTAAGCATCAGCACGCTGCATATCGCATACCTGCAAGATGAGCCATTACCGAGACGCGCGGCGACTCTTCCTTGCCAAATGTACCCAGCAACAATTAACGCCGAGCATGAGTATAGCCGTCACAATAAACCACGCGTGTGTACCGTTGGAACAAATACTGAACCTGCTCCAACAATTCTCACCAGGATGAGGACTCTTATGAAGCGCCAACAAGATGAGCCCGACAAGACTATCATAGCAAGCTGCCCACCGACTGGGCGTTTAACTGCTGTACCCAGAGAGACCACTTTCGACATCAAAGAAGATGAAAACTCGGCACGACGAGCGTTTAATGGAATAAAAAAAGCTATATCAGGGGTAAAATATCGGGTAGCTCCGGGTTCCGAGGCCGTGGATAGCCCAAAAATTGTATATCATGTGCCTAAACCTGGGGACAGGATGACTACGACGTTCGGAGCAGAAGAAAAGAGCCGCAGCTGGTGCAAGGTGCCTTCGCGCTCGTCGTGTTCTCGGCGGCTTCGAGCTTTTAGCGAGTGGTGCAGACACCGCCCTCGGCGCCCTCCCAGACGTCAGCCTCACCCGCCTCGTCTACAAATCACGCAGGTGTGATGATGAAGAACACTTGTAGCTGGATTGTGAGCGTAATTCGCTAAGTGCTTTGTTGTGTCTATAAGAATTCAGTCCGGAAACATAAAATATTACAACTGGCATAAAACGAACGATGGTATTGAACGCTAAGCGAAAATTGTGTTGTGCGTTTTGTAGAAGAATAGAGTTTTAAGTAGAGATTTTGGCTAATAAATGTGTTTCCATAATCTGTGTTTTGTTGGCGCACGGGCGGGCGGGGTGGATGCAAGGGGGTTTGGGAAAGCTGGGCGGGCGGCAGTCCCGTGTTAGGCGCCGTGTCGCCCGGTCTTACCGCCCGAATAACGAATCCCGCCCTAAAAGCCTATCACGTACATAGCCGATTATATCCAAATCAACCCCCTTTTATTGTTGATTGTGATTTAATTCAAAAGTTTTTTAGCTGCTGAATGTGGTAAATACGTACAAGGTGCTGTTTTATGTGAAAGCACAAAACCGGCGCGACTCAATGCGCAAACCTCACGAATGATACCGAAAACTAGGACGAATATGTTTTACGTTTTTTATGTTCTTATTTAATAAGTTCTACTGAAATATACCGTACAATTACACCGTTGAAAGGTATTTTTCATTAGGATGTTTAGTATTATTCCTAGCGACAATTTGAAAGGATTATATTTATTAAATTATCCACTAGGCCCACATATATCAATTATTATGCCGTTTCCATTAAGTATTGAAAGACGAACAATAATAAGCTATAGTTACTGAGCTGTACTCCTAATTAGTTAATTTACTTTTGACAATATTTATGATTGATTATATTACATTACTGCATTTTGAATGACTAGGAACAGAAATTTGTTCAAATATTGAGACAACAAAATACAGGTTTAGAAAGATAAAAGGTTAACAAAGTTATAAAAACTAATAGAAATAATTTACTTAAGGTGGAAGCGACAGGCTGGCCAGCGAAATTCAAGTTTTCTTATGTATTTTGCAATTTGCCGGACATTGTCAGTTTTTATGTTGAATAAAATATGAAACGCGGCCGTAACTCATATGGCTTTACTGAGTTTAGAATCATTAAAGTCCTCAACACAAGCCCTTTAAGTTAATTTAACCCCATAGAATGACTTTTTAATGAAAAGTCATTCATTGGCATTAAATTAAAGGGGTTGTATTGATAATTTTAATGACTACAATTATGAAAATACGTAGGCCACCGTTTCGCAGGCCACCCTGTCGCTTCCACGTCAATCAATTCATGTAAAAATAAATGAAGCCAATAATTCTAGCCTTACAAACAATCATGAACTTTTAGAGCATTTATGACGATTAAATATTAAACATCGTCATTCTCGTGCCGTTATACCAATTTGTATGGGATCGTATTCTTTTTCCACGCTTCTTTATTACTTGTCATCTCATCAGACACCTCCTTTCTTGCCATACCATCCTTCACACAGTCCATTTCTTCACGACATTTTCCTCATTCTTCCGCATCACATGCCCATATCAAGCCAACCGATTACCACACAACTTTTCAGTCACCGGCACCACTTTCGGACTTCCTCTTAAGTATATACTCATTGCTTATGTTATTCATAATAATTGAAATAATTGGAGCTTATTCTAAAACTTTGGAATACATGTCATAATGTAAACT
Organism: Cerastis rubricosa; assembly: GCA_949152445.1. Taxonomy (NCBI): domain Eukaryota; kingdom Metazoa; phylum Arthropoda; class Insecta; order Lepidoptera; family Noctuidae; genus Cerastis; species Cerastis rubricosa. The sequence goes on along the minus strand of OX424540.1, from coordinate 12,561,063 downwards.
TTTAACAAAAATATTAAAAATTAATTTATTGGTACAATTGAAAGGCATTCTGGACAAATTCTAGTTAGATTTTCAAACAAAAAAATGTCAGCGTAGGAGTGGAGTGAGCTAGATTCAAGAAAACTTCCGTACAGAATTGAACTGAGCTGAACCAATGACGAGCCTGAGGATATATCGAGCTTCCTTCTTGATAAACATGTTCAGGTTGAAAAGCCTTTAATAACTTCAATAACAAAACGGTTCCAACATCCGAACTACTTTCACAATTGGACGTAATTTTTATATCGAGGGTTTGTGACTCATCATTCTCACATAAGATGATCCGAATTCATATGGGTATTCGGTAGATTATTTATGTTTCCGCTGCATCCGGAGTAACCTACAAAACTAACATTTTTCTCAGACAATGAATATTTATCTTACTTTGTTTGGTTTGAAGAAATCAAAATAAGCCCAGCTTTGGCTTTGTAGTCTTGAGTTGATACAAGTGTGTGTGATAATAATGTTATTTATAGTTGCCACTTGTTCTTCTAGAACAGCGTATTTATTATCATTAATTATAATTATATCGGTTTCACTTCCGTGAATGATGAGTATGATGATGCTCGTTGCCGGAATGTTCCAAAATGATGTGTTTGTTATCGAGTCTCCGGAATGTAGACCGCATTTATTTGGTTTATTTTTAAATTCACAACAGTCGTTGCTATTTAAAAATGGATTATGCTTCAGATTCTCATAGATATTAATGAGTTTTAGCTGATTTGCGTCCTCGTAGTTGACATAGTTGTCTCCGCAGCTGAAAATATGTTTAGGAAGCCTCCTATTAAGACTTTATTCAACCGTCTACAAAATAAAACTGAGGTTGAAGGACTTTTCTAAAGTACAGACCAGGCTGTATATTCTCTGAAATGGTCCGCAAATCAAATGGAACATATACAACTCACAGTTATATGTGTATGTTTCTAAGACAGACAGCACTCTACCCATCCTACATGTATCATGGATGTTATTGTCCACCGTCACAATCGCTTACGGGTGACCTCGTTCACCACACTCTTTCCCCGAAAGCGCAGGGTTGTGGGTGTTGTGACCTATATACGAACCAACCGATGTGGAAGGACGGAATCACGAATACTGCTAATGACGATGACAATTTTATTCTATGAAAGCATTGAATAAAGTCGTTTTTCTTGTAATTTGTACGTCAGATCCACATAATTATTATAAGGGATCCCCCTGCTTGTCGGTTGGAAGTCATTTATCAGCACTTGGGAGGGCTTTCGTGCCCGATCCCTTTCAATTCTTTTCGTTGACACAATCAATCACCTTTCAATCAGTAGTTTACTTAACCGTAGGGACAGGGATGATTTTTCTGTATTGTGTCTGTAAATTGTAACCCTATCGGCAGTGATTGATTACGTCCCATCGTAGAAGGAAAATATAGCCTAGTATTTAGCATTGACAATCTGATTAATCATTACGGATAAATAAACATTTTGATTTTTGTTCCAAGATAAAAGCAATTGAACCCCATATATTGTACGGCAAGGCTGATCTTGTGATAACTGTTGCGTTAAAGTCAAGTGTCTCACAAGCAGTTGAGTGCATTAGTGATAGTGGTGTCATGTGTTGAGTTGTGCACGAGTTCACGTGCTGTCGTGGCGGGCAGGTAGCGAGCGCATGCAGGGGCGCGCGGGCACAGGCCCGGGCGGGCTCCGCTCTAACCCGCGCGCCCTGCCGCCGCCAGTCTTACCACCACCACCGCAGTTCGCCACTGAGCAAGACGAGATGCCTGCCAATCAAATTGCACAGGTTCGAACCATGAAATTAGTATTATCAGACGACGAGTTCTAGACATTTCGAGGATGTATTAGTGTACGATGTACGTGTGTCTCGTATTGCTTGGTCAGTTGACCACGGTAAACTAGTAATAAAAATCGCTAAAACCCTCACCGAAAGGTATTGGCACCGTATATAAAAGTCGCGGTTGATGATTGAAAGTGCAAGGGGTGGACCGGGGTGGTACTTCATTGTACGCTCCTGTCTCTGCATCAATCTCATTAGCATTACGAAACTGATTTCCAATTTCAGACGTTGTTTGAATGCACTTCAAATTACGTACCATATCTTCCCATAATGAGTGATGGTCCGGTCAATTATACTGCAGAATTCGTACTCAAGTGCGTTTCCGCTGGTATGCCTTGGAACGTCACTTGTGTATTAAAGTGCCGACAATTAAGAGCAACTGGACCGGATTGGTTTGCATTGTAGTGCATATGAGAACGGAAATTGGATTTTCGACCCCCCTCCCCAATTACATACGTGTGTTCATTTGTTGTTCTACTTGTTTTATTTTGTTTGAGGTTTTCTGGTTTGCTACAATTGATAAATCATGTTGGAAGTAATACCTAATTGGTTAATCTATAACCTGAATGGCTCTGCATGGTGTCGGACGTAAAGAATAGCACCATCCCATATCTTCCCGTGGGTGTCGTAAGAGGCGACCGACTAAGGGACTTGCCAGAGAATGGGCAGCAGCGTTCTCTCTGCTTTTGTGACAATCGTACTGCGATCGCCAACACGCCTGCCAAGCGTGGCGATTATGGCAAAACCCCCCAAGTTATGTCAATGTGGCGAAACTTTGGGGAGGCCTATGTCCAGCGATGGACGTCTTTCGGCTGAAATGATGATGATGATAACCTGAATGAACACGTTCTCCACGTGTTTCGAGTATGAATGTAGATGGCTATTTGATTCGAGGAAGACTTTAGAAATGATTAATGAATACAATTTGTGGGAAATAATATGTGTTTGAAAGACATCATACCAACCACCAAATAAATTGGGATAAGTGCAAGAAAATGATGATATAGAATAAGAACCAAAAAAATACAGTTAGAAGGGTTTTGACGACCTTAAGCTGTACATCATTCATCATCATAATTTCAGCCCAAAAGACGTCCACTGCTGGACATAGGCCTCCCCCAAGTCACATTGACATTTTGGGGGGTTTTGCCCCCAAAATGTCAAATGTAAGCTGTACAATAACCAGTATTTTATGGAGAATAGTTCCCTTACTCTTACTTATATAAATAATATTTTTTTATTCTGCTGTAATCTATGAAATTATGCATAGCTTCAAACTTTGTTTTGTCCTTCCCCCTTTACAAATGACCGGAAGGACGGAATGGAACTCATTCGCTTTATAATTTAATGAATAAAATCCCTCTTGATGACAGATGCTTCCGCCTGGGTTGAAAAGTTGATTAATAGGTCGGACATATTTGACCCTTTTTGTTCAATCATTTTGTAAAGGTGACCTTTTCAAAGACGGCGGGTCGTTCAAAGCATAGACGACCTTACACAGACACAGTATACTATTGTTGACTACAAGAATTAGGCATTGTAAACAAAGTACTTCTCCAGACATATGAGTTTTCTTACCTTTGTTAGCATTAATGAATAGCGATGAAATCAGCTTTAGCTAAAGACATTTAATATGTGTTTTTTTTTTATTTAATGTTTCGAAAACTAAATATCGATTTCATAACACTAGGGTGTCCTAGTCTTATATTTTAAATGTTACTAAAGACGAAATATTAGTGAATATTTGAATAGCAGTGGATGGATTTTTTTGCCTGTATACCAACTATTTTGTTGACTGTACTTGCTTTAGTAAATTATGTTCAATGGCTGTAACTATTGTTACCCATGGTAAAACTTTGCCTTATCCCATAGAACAGTAGACAACAATGCTAGGTAGGGAGGTAAAAGTGCGCCGGTGTCGCATGCACGTACGTACTTGGCTTTAAAACTCTTGAGGCAATAGAGGAGCTATAAGGAGCACGCGTGAAGTGTGCTTGGGGAGTCAGAGAGGCGGATCGTCGCGAGTCTAACAGCTGATGGCGGTCCCCGCGGCCCCTAGCGCCGCCGTCGGGGATTGCGATCGATGACCGCACCCCGCGCGCCCCCGCACCTCTAGACACCGTCCGACGGGTGCGTCTCACTTTCCCGCTTTTCTTTCCTTCGAATATAGGTATATGTACCTACGTTGACGCACACCCACCTCGCCGCGTGTTTTGACTTCTATTTATTGCGTCTCATTTGAACCACTCGTGATGGATGATATATTTTACTTCGTGAATAATTGCTGTGGCAATATTTTTCTAATGACTAATGGTCTGTTAGATTAGTTTTTATTACTCAGCTTCGGTTTCCGTTGTTTGTTATATTTATGTCGAGTTTTATTATTAAATATTCAAGTTTGATTCCGACCGTGCATCGTAGCGTTAAATAAGAGTGTGAGCACTCGCTCACACTCATATTTAACTACGCAAGTAGGTAGTTTTTGCCATCTGATCAGCAGCAGCATCACTCTATCGGATATCTCACGTACCATGGGCAATTGGATACCTAAAAATAATTAGCTCTTAAAAATATAAACAGTTGTAGTTGCAGCATTCATTTTTACATAAAAAAAAATGTATTTTGCGGTGTGTACTTTGTGATCTGTAGAAAATTTCAAATTAAATTAAAAATTTCCATCAAGTCCTTGAACAATATTATCCGAATTGAAGAAGGTTTATAAAGAGGTCCTTACGTGACAGCTTTCCTTTTGATAACTCCTCGATTACCAACCGGGAGCAGCAATCTCTATTAGAGAAGAAAAATTATGTGTAAATTCTGTTGTATATGTGACCGGGACGAGGAGGTAAAGGAACAAATTAGAAAATTGACAAGTTTGAAAACTGCTATGGCTGCGTACCATGGATACGTTAGCTCAATACTCAGATACGGTTTACTTGTATGGGGTAACTCTACTTTCGTAAAAAAAGTATTTATAACCAAAAAAAAATGTGTCAGATCCATTTGCGGCGTTGGACCGCTCGATTCATGTAGGCCTCTATTCAAAAAGCTGGGCTTACTTACTCTAACTAGCTTTTACATTTTAGAAGTAGGCATGTTTGTTAAAAAGCACCCAAACCTATTTACTAAAGCAACCGAAAATAAAAAGTTTCTCTCTAGAGATCCCACCAAACTGGCTATAACAAGATGTAGAAGCGCTCTCTTGCAAAACAATTGCTATAGCATGTCGGTCAAAATCTTCAATAAAATTCCGAAACAAATCAGAGAACAGCCAATTAACCATTTCAAAAAGAAACTGAAGAAGTGGCTCTTTAATAATATAATGTGTTTTACACAATAAATGAGTTTTTTACTTATAAACCCATTTGTAATCGTTAAGTAGCATAAGTTCCCATTTTTAAAAACTATTGTTCCTTTTCACATTCCTACATATTTTTTTTTATTGATGTTATATTTGTTCCTTGCTATATCGTTTTTCTAATTTTATTACTTTATCCTGTAACCTAAACACAATTATTTTAAATTCTAAAAGAATATTATCATCAAGGATAAAATTAATGTTTTTTTTTGTAACTAAAGGTCTAGAAGTTTGATACCTAAATTACGACTTCATTTTGTTAGCTATTTTAATTAAATTTTAAGTTTGCATGCTGAAAAAAGTCGGCGAAATATGTGAAACCTTTTTATTTATAACACCATAATGTACCATATTTCATGCGAATAAAGAATCTTGAATCTTGAAACACCAAATAAAAGATGGAAGGAATATGTGAGGATTGATATGAAAGAAAAAACCAACACCTAAATGATAGCGTGGCCGTGCCATGTCAACATACTTGTATTAACCTAACCCCAGTAACATGAACTAGGCGTTTGTCCCATATTACTTGACACAGGGGCAGGAATATGACGATATTATTTTATTCGTATAAGACGAGACACTCGCCCGTTAATGTTTTTTGGGTGTTTAGTAGGATTTGGGTCCCGGGACGTCACGTGTCTCGAAGTCCCGGGACTTTTCGTAATTGTTGTTGTTTCGAGTCCCGGGACTTTCGGGTCGAGACTCGAGACGAGACAAGATTGTCGAAATTGATATAATAATTTTTATTTTCAATTTATTTTAGGAGTAGGCTCCTAAAATTAATTGAAAATAAAACGCCATCAGTTTGTTTAATGAATAATTACTTGGTCTACCAGCCTGACCTGTCTTTTGTAAATTAAATGGAACTAGCAATAAAATATAACCAAGAAAGTGTACCCGAGTATATGGAAAAAAAAAACAAGAGCAATATTAAAAATAGAGTTTCAGTTTTTTGAAGCAACCGGACAATGTACCTACAGAAAGTTTGGAACTACTGTATAAAGCCTTAAACACAATTATGTCGGTTGACATCTGTTGAAAACGAGTCCGATGGCATTATTACAAAAATCAGAAACAGATTGTCAGACGAAGTTGTTGACGCTCTGATTTTTTTAAAGCCTCGTTTATTAAATCAGCATTGAAGTCTAATTAATGTGTTAGTTGATTATTTAAAAGACTGATTTATGTCTGTTTTACCTATTATTTATACTAGCTGTCCCGCGCAACTTCGTCTGCGTCACATTTTCCCGTTTTCGCAACATTTTTCATTGCTGCTCCGCTCCTATTGGTCGTAGCGTGATGATATATAGCCTATAGCCTTCCTCGATAAATGGGCTAAATAATATTGAATTTTTCAAATCGGACCAGTAGTTCTTGAGATTAGCGAGTTCAAGAAAACAAACAAACTCTTCAGCTTTATAATATTGGTATAGATTTAGATTATTTAATTATAAAACAAATGTTGTGATTAAGACCAATGATAACATACTAGAATTACTAGATAATAATAAAGTTATTAAGATTTAGTACTTATGACTTTAACTAAGTTCAGATAATAAAAGTGAATCTGTGTGTGATTAAAAGAAATAAACAAAGCAATTATTAAGACTGAAATTAACGTTAAAGATTAAATTAAAATTTAATTTTCTGTTTAATAAATGTTGATTTTTATAAAAAAATGCCTTTTTTAATACGTTTCACCAGAAATTAATTCAATTAAAATTCTTCAAAAAAGGCATAAACACTCTTAAAAAAAATAAAAAACTTAAGAGTCTCGATTCCCGGGAATTTGGTTGTAGGCTGTCTCGTGTCCCGGGACTTTGAAATTGTCAGGAATACCCAAACCCTAGTAGAAAGTATAGTTACAACCACAGTAGACATCAGAAATTGGTTCAGAAAGTTACTTTAGGCAACTTTTTACTAGATAGCTCGCAATGACACGGAATCAATTTGATTTTCTACCTTCAGAATAAGTTGAGCAGCCTCGAGTTAGACCAATCACAATTATTTTTCTTTTTATTTGATATTAAGTAAGCACCTACCCTAATTTTGCCAATTTTCATTCCAGGTGATAGCCCTGATATGTGGGTTGTTGGTGGTGATTCTGATGGTGTTGGGGCTGGCGTCGGCAGACTGGCTGATGGCGGCGGGGTGGCGGCAAGGCCTCTTCATGCACTGTATAGACCCTGAGGCCCCAACGCCGCTGCCTTTCGATATCACTGCACAGCCCGGCTGCTATGCTGCAAGACCTGCACCTTATATCAAGTGAGTATCTAATAAGATATCACAGACAAACATACATTATGGTAAACATACGATATTGTTTGTAAATAGAATCTTAAAACTGTTATAGTAACTTCACTTGTGCACTGTGACACTGCGTTCATGTTCTGGAGTCTTACCATATCTTGAGGCCAGCAGCTTAATTACGCACAGCTACCAATGTAGCTATACAATACCAGTTTCTGCGGATCTCTGATTATCCGGCAATCTTTACAAAGCGAGGCCACGTTATACTGGAAATTTATAGCTTGATGTGTTACCGTGTGTGCCACACTCGAATTCCCAATGCATTTTGACAGTTCAGCAACATTGATTACGTTTTTTACATTGTCGAGTAGTAAAAAAAAAAATGCATACAAGGCCTACAATGTCCACACATTCACAAACATTCGGTAAAAAAAAAGAATGTAAAGAAAAACAAAATACCTATTCTAAGACAAAATTAATCAATTGACACAAATGTTGTCATTAGTGCTTTACTTACTGTGTTAGAATTACCGAACTTCACTCGGGCGAAGCCACGGGCCTCTCTATATCCCTCCCTCCCCCTTTGTTGAATTACAAAAGCGATAATCTTTTGGGCGTAGAAGTTTCATTATCAGTAGTGTTAATCTAAGGATCCGCGCTGACGATTCGCAAACTGCTTTTATCCATCTTGCTAAGTATCCTGCTATCTCGACTCGGAAGTTTGTAATCCGCTTGCTAACACCTCCTACTTTAGTTTGATGTCTAATCTCCCAACTTTCCGAGTATGGTATCGAGTCCCAGTTTCATGATTTTCACAACAAAGGTTTGAAGATTGAAGGATTAGATTCTCTAAGGGTTGCGCCACATATAACAACACGGGATCGCATTTTTCCATGGTCCTATCCTTTTCCTTCGCTTCGAGTGGCGCTAGCCTAATATAAGTCTTCATCTTCCTGCTCTTGTCCCATGTTACTTGGGGTCGGTGCAACACGTTTTTTTTTTATTTCCTTTCTCCAGTGTTAACCGTCACACTCCATTTGTAATGATGATGAAATGATGTTTATTTTTGCAAATAAGATTTTACAAACACTTTTACACGTCGTCTTTTTTTTTAAACTACACTCGGCGTCACAAAAATCGCACCTCTTTAAGAATTCCCTTCAAAGTCATTTTAACCCTATTAATCAATGGTACACACATGACTATAAGGTATCATTGGAAAGGCAATTTATTTAAATTTCAGAATAAATCAATAAATTTGGTTTTTTGTTTGCCAGGGAATAAAAAAAACACGCTAATGCAAATGATTAAAAACTTAAATTTTATTTTAACAGTGAAAATTTTAAAAAAGTCCATAAAATCAACTTAAAACCTAGTGTTACCCCCCCTAGCTCTGATGACAGCTTCCATGCGTTCTCTCATGGACCTAATTAATGTGACAACAGTCTCTTGAGGAATGTTGTCCCATTCTGCAACGACGGCATCTTGGAGGTCTTGGAGAGTGGTAGGGGCAGGATCACGTGCCCGTACTCGCCGTTTCAGTTCATCCCAAAGGTGCTCGATAGGGTTCAGGTCTGGACTTCGCGCCGGCCAGCGCATAACAGGGATCCCAACTTCTTGCAGGTAGTCTCTTACAATTAATGCGGTGTGACAGCGGGCGTTATCGTGCATTAACGTGAACCCACTGCCAACAAAACCCGCATAAGGGACAACCTGCTCCTCTAAGATCTCTGTTATGTACCGAGGAGCAGTCAGCGACCCTTGCCCGCGAGCACTTCCAGTCCGAGAAACACACACAAGGTTCGTTTTGCCGTCGATTGACATGCCGCCCCAGAACATGCACGAGCCACCCCCGTATTCCACTGTCTCTTGAATACAGGCTTGTGCGAATCGTTCCCCTTGCCTCCTGTACACTCTTCTACGCCTGTCGTTGCAGAAAAGACACACCCTCGTCTCATCCGAGAAGAGTACAGCCCTCCATTGGTCTATTGTCCAATCCACATGGTCACGGGCAAATTGCAACCGGTCTCTCCTATGCTGTGCAGTCAATTTTGGCCCTGTAGCAGCCCTGTGAGCTGCAATTTTCTTCTCCTTCATTCTTCTTCTAATCGTGGAGACGCTGACAGAAGTTCTGCGAGCTGATCGCAGTTGTTGTTGCAGCTCAACAGCATTGGAGAACCGATTACGTAAAGACGTTGAAACAATGAAGCGATCGTCTCTTTCGGATGTGCACCGTTGTCTTCCAGATCCACGTCTTCGGATATAGCCACCAGTCTCTTGGAAGCGTTGGAACACTCGTCGAACGGAAAAACGACTCAAGTTCAGTTGCCGAGCAACATCACATTGCCGCATCCCTGATTGCAGTAGTGCAATGACTTGAGCGGCTTCATCTGCTGTGGTATCCATCTTCTGGGGTATTTTTCTTGCTGCAGCTGTTCACGTGTGTTCACTTCAAAGGTTGGATAGCGAATGACTCACATTTCGTAGAAGTCGCTACGCCCCCGCAGGGGGGCGCGGCTGGCGGGATATGGGTTGAACCCTTTCCCCGCGGTAGTCATAATGCACCTGTAACAACAGGTGCCTCAGCAGGGTGCCTTATAGGCGATGGAAGTGGCGAGCGCGTGTAAAGGCGCGACTCGCAATGTGTGGTTGATATTTTGTCCGGTAGGAGGCGCCAGCGGCGCTGGGCGCCGCGCGCCTAGGTACGGTGAAACTTTACCGTACCGAGCGCCGCTTTCTTCACGCCACCTCGGCGGTCTGTCACCGCCAGGTGAAACCTCCGGTTGCCCGGGGGAGGCCCAGCGGATGACGACCAGCGACGGAGGTGACTTTGTTGGCGCATCCTACCGCTAAGGATGTTGGCCCCCGTCTGCAACGCTCTCAGAGCTAGCCGATTACGCTCCAGACTAAGGGGCCGTAATGAATGAGTGTGAGCGGCAATGTACTTGTGTAACACCGCTCATGTAGCGAACGAAAGGCGAGCCCGCGCCGCACGTTCGTCGCGTGAGTAGTCGCATGTTGAGTACATGGGTGTGTGTTCGAAGCGCGTCATGCCTATATTAACTTAGAACACGGCGCGTTTCGAGTGTATGTAGCGAGTGTGGAGTAATATTGGGTGGGCAGGTCGCGTGTAGAGTGGGACGGCCTGCCCGGGGGAGTCAGTCCGGGGGGGGGGATGGTTATGTCACATCCGCAGGCACTAGGTCGCGCGGAAGGCGACGGGTGCGCTTGGCGCGCCCCGCGTCAGGCGGGCGCGTGTGCCACGGCGCTATTTGCGCCAAGTGGGGCCAGGCAGAGGCGTCGGCACGCGCGAACATGGTGGACGCGAGGCGGCTACAAAAGTCGTCCAGGCTCTCAATCCTCATGTCCCGCTGTATAGTGGAGTTCCTCACGTAGCGAGGGGCGGCGGCGATTTTGCGCAGCGCAAGATGTTGTTGCGCGCGGAGGCTGGTCTTGTTGGTCTCGCTCGTGAGGGCGAACCAAGCTGGGGCAGCGTACGTGATCAGTGAGCGTATGTACGTTTTGTACACGCCCAGCTTGACACGCAGCGGGAGGCGGGACGAGAGCACTGGGCGAAGTAGGAAGCGGGCGTTCCTACATTTGGCAACGGTGCTACGGACGTGACATCCCATCGTGAGTCGGCGGTCGATGGTGACCCCGAGGTACTTGACCTGGGGCGACCATGCGACGTCGGCTCCTAGTAATCTGAGGGGTGGTGGGAGTTTGGTGCCGCCGGTGGCAAGCGCCTGCGTCTTACCCACGTTCACCGACAACCTCCATTTTGACAGCCAGTCAGGCAGCAGATCGAGCGCGCGCTGTAGCTTGACGGCCGCGTGCCGCGTGTTTAGCGACGTCGCTATGTACGCGGTGTCGTCAGCGTACAGCGCGAGCGTGGTGTCAGATGTTGTAGGGATGTCGTCGGTATAACATGAGTAGCAGTGGGGCGAGACGCAGCTGCCCTGCGGCACCCCCGCAGCGATCGGGCGAGTGCCCGATAGCGCGCCGTCGACCACCACCCTGAAAGTCCTGTTGGATAGAAATGAGGAAACCACCCTTACCAAGCGACGAGGCGTGCCAGCCTGTGCCATCTTGTACAGCAGGCCGGCGTGCCAGACCCGATCAAAGGCCTTCTCCATGTCGAGGAATACTGCTACTGCTTGCTCTTTTTTATTGAGTGCCGCTGTGAGCAGATGCAGTATCCTCGACAACTGGAGCGTCGTAGAGTGTTCGGCCCTGAACCCGAACTGCTCCGCTCGTGGAGAGAAGTGTAGTTTTAGGTGTCGCAGCAGGAGTTGCTCGAACACCTTGGAGGTAGCAGAGAGAAGCGTGATCGGCCGATAGCTCTCCGGCTTCAACACGTTCTTGTTCGCCTTGGGCAGCATGATGACGCGCCCTTCCTTCCACGAGGTCGGGAAGGCGCCCGTGCGTAGTATGCCCGTAAACAGGCGCGCCAGTGCCGCTACTGTACGGTAGGGCAGGTGGCGCAGCGCTGTGTTGGTCACACCGTCCGCACCGGGGGCCTTTCTCAACTTAGTGTTAAGGATGGCGCGTCTTACCGCGCAAGGCGAGAAGGCAACTGGATCTTCATCGGAGGCTATCGGCGTGGAGAAGAGCTCTCCAAGGTGTTGCTCGACTGCTGCGATGTGCTCGTCGTTAGCAGTCGGGTTCGGGACGAATTGACGCTCCAGGTGCTCGGCGAAGATCTCCGCGCGGTCTGGCGCGGTATATCTAGGCGCCCCGTCGCTATGGAGTAGCGGACGTACCGGAGCCGGGGTATTCGTTAGTTGCCTGCACAACTTGTACAGGGACGCCCTGTCTCCCTCTGCGGCGTCTATACGTTCCTCCCAGCTCTCGGTATTTAGCTCCTGAAGCTTGGCCCTCACCTTCTCGGCGAGGCGGTTTAATTCGCTTTTCAGCCTTGGGCATCTTAATGTTTGCCACCGCTTGCGAAGGCGCCTCCTCTGGGCGACCATTCGCTTCAGATGGTTTGGCAGAGGCTTGTAAAAGAGCCCCTGCGGTTGCGTGCTAGTCTCTGTCGCCTCTTCGTAGGCGCGCTGGATACAAGCGGTGACCTCAGCCGCTAACCCGTCGACGTCCGCGGCGGTAGTGACGGGCCAAGTAGGAGTGGTGGTTTCCATCATTTTGGAGAATTCTTTCCAGTCTGTCTTGCGACGTGGCGCTGGAGGAGCAAGTCTCGTCGGCATCTCGGACAGGACGACGAGTACAGGTTGGTGGTCCGACTGTAACTCGTCGTCTATTACTTGCTGGGCGATCTGGCATCCCAGGCCCCTGTGGATAATGATGTCCAGTACGTCCGGTAATAGTGCCTGGTCATCTGGGTAGTGGGTGGGTGCGTCAGGACCGGACACCATGTACCCACGGGCCTCTGCGTCAGCGAAGAGTCGCCTTCCCTCGGCATCTGTGGTGCGGCTTTTCCACGCCGGGTGCTTCAGGTTGAAGTCGCCAGCGAGGAGAGTAGGGCGCGATGAATTGTATAATAGCGCCCTTAGCTCCGCCACACACGGCGGGGCCTTGGGCGGGCGGTAGCAGGCGTAGATATCGGTGTCCTCGCCGGCAACATGGACCTGGACACCCAGCGCGTAGAGGGAGCCAGGTGGCTTCGGAGGGAGAGGTTGGTGGACGACCCTTCGGCTTATCAGGACCGCCAGACCGCGGTAGATAATGCCGAGTGGAGACTTCTCGTCCTGTCTATACAAGACGTATCCTGGGAACTTGGGCCTGTCAGCAGGCCCCAGGAGCGTCTCGCTGATGAGCGCCACGTCGATCTTTTGTTCCTTCAGGAGGAGGCGGAGAGGGGCGGCCTTCTTCTTAAGGCCGCGGGCGTTCCAATGGATAATCCTCAACGAGCTAGCCATGATAGAGTTGCAGTAGCTTGGCGAGCCCGTCGAGGATTATCAGTTCCGCGTCCTGACCCTGCGTTATGGCCCTTATGAGGTCCAATAGCAGGTGGATGGCGCAGGCTGTGATCTCCTTTGATGGAGGGGAGGCACGCTGTAGAGCTCGGGCGCCGGCTAGCGGCTGAGTATTGCTGGCCGCCGCTACGGGTTGTGCGGCGACTGAAGTTGAGTCTGTGGGTGGGGCGGGTTTCCCCGCCCGCTTCCCCTTCTTCTTGCCGGCGCCGGTGTTAGCGTCGGTCTGCCTACTAGTAGTAGTGGTGGCGGTCGTGGTTGCGGGCGCCTGAGTAGGTGCCTGCGCCGGGACAGGGCCAGGATCTTCTCTAGGTTGCGGCGCGGGAGACTGGGGCTTTTTTCCCTTCTTTGCTTTCTTCCCGCGCGGCCTCTTTCTCCGCCTCGAGGCGGGAGCGTCTTGTTTAGATTGGGGCCCGTTCGCTGTCGCCATTAGCGTCTTGCTGGGGGCCTCGTGGTCCTCGACTTGAGTGGTAGCGGCCGTCGATTCTCGGCGCTGTCGAGTGATGGCGACAGTGCCCGCTCGTTTGTTCCGGAGCTCCCTCCGGAACACTGGACACCCGCTGCTGGACGCCGGGTGGTCACCTGCGCAATTTACGCAAGTGGCCGTCTCTGTCCGTGGGCGTGGGCAGTCTCGGGCTGCGTGATTCTGTCCGCATCGCACGCATGCGAGCGGGCGGTGGCACATGTGCGAGCTGTGACGAAACTGCTGGCACCTGTGACACTGGGCGGGCCCTTTCTTGCTCCGCCAGGCCTCAATACGTACACCCCGCATGTTCAATAACACGGTGGTGTCGTATATTCTATGGAATTCTGCCTGCCTCCTGAGGACTACATAGAACAGGCAACCGGGTCGTCCGCCGCGCGCTTTTATATTGCGTACGTACTCCGGTTCGAATCCTAGTAGCCTCAGCTCCTCTTCGATGTCCTCTGGGTCCGTGTCTGCCGGCAACCCCCTTATGGAGACTTTGAGACTACGCTCCGCCGGCAGTGAGTAAGAGAACCAACTTAGGCCCTCCGTCCTCTCCAGGTCCGTGAGGTACCTCTGGACCGCCCTGTACTCGTCCTCCGATTCTGGGTTGAATCGGATTCCGCCCTGGTAGGGACGAGCATTTGGTGGGTGGCCCAGAATGTTCCTCACAGCCTTGAAGTGGAGCGCCCAGTTGGGCATCCTCTCCACCACCAGCGGAGGGTAGCGAGGCTTGTCTCGCTCCTTCTTCTTCGCAGCTGCCTCTGCGCTCGTGCTTGGAGTAGGGGCTGCGGCGGTGGCTGACATAGGTTGGGTGGTTTCATGTCCGGTGGGCAGGCGGCGAGCCGCCTCGGCGAACGTCGGAGACCCGACCCCGGCTCTACCGCGCGGTTCACGCTGCGGGAGCGGGGAGTCGGGGCAGATGCGCTTCGCCTCTTCGGCGGCCTCGTCGTCCGAGCTTCGAGGGCGGCGCTGGGCACGAGTTTCGGGCCCGAGCGCCGCTGCGTGATCACTTAGATAGGGGGAGGTAGGGGCACCTACCTCAACGTCTTCTTCCATGTCGCTGGCGCTTTCCGGGCTGGAGAAGCGCGGCGACCTGGGTGCTGGTGAGTCCTGGGCTGCGTTGCGAGGCGGGGGCGGCGACATCGGTCCCTGCACTGACGTGGTTGCGGCGGCTGAGCCTGCCAGCAAGCGGTGTGGTGCGGGTGATGCGGCACGCCTGGCCATCGGTGCGGCGGCGGCGGCGGCCGGCCGTGCGTGCGTGGACGAACTCGCGGCGGGGCGCGACTCGACAGGCACGGCCTGGGCATTGGTGGTAGCGGATGTTAGTGGGCGCGCTGGGCGCGAGCTTGCGGCGCGGGACGCGTGTGTCACGGTCGCCCGATCCGCCTGCGCAGCGGTGCGCAGGGCGGGGACGACAGCGCGAACAGCGGGCGCGCGGCTACTGGGCCCAGGAGGGCCCGGGGCCATGTTAGGCACGGGCCGGAACGCCGGCGGGCGAACAGAAACCGCCGGGGCACGCACAGATGGCGGAGTTGTAAGCGCGGGGCTGCGTCGTGGCATCGGTGAAGGAGGTGATGCTGGAAATGGCCTCCTTCCCTCCACGTCTAAGTCGGCAGCTTCATTGGATGCGTCTTCGAGCGTCGGGCTCCGAATGGTCGGTCGCGACGGCGCTCGGTCCCCTTTGGGATTTGAAGGAGGCGGCGATCTTCTAGGCATCACTTTGGTGTAGCCTTACTGCAACCGCTACGGTGCGACTGCACCGGGCAGCACGGGGGGCACCCGCTGCGAACCCACGGGCGCTAGGTACCCATGGGTACCCAACGGATGTCTTCCCGACGAAATAAAATTTAATAAAATTTAAAACGGTTCGGGCGGTAGAATGAAAAAGTTTTTGAACTGCCTACCCACTGTTCGATTTATTATTTTTGGGCGATCGACCAATCACAGCCCGCGCCAGAGGTGGCGCGGGGTACTTCGTTGGCGGCCAGCGGAGGCCTGCACAGACGGAGGTGATTTTTCGCGCGCGAGACAAAAACTTAATCAGTCGTGGTGAGGCCACAAGCCGATCCGACTCACATTTGACCCGGGTCGCCCGTTTTATACCCTTGTAGGGAGGTGCAATTAGTGGCCGTTGTAATGCGTATTTTGACAACATTTTCTTTAACGTTACGCGCTAATGAGATCTGTTGTGTTTAGGAATTCTAACTGTTGTTAATTTAAAGGTCGTTAAACATACTTTCAATTGATACCAATATTAATAGGGTTTAATGCATACGTTGATGGCGGGACTTGCTTGAAACTTATTTTCGGAGAGGTGCGATTTTTGTGACGCTGAGTGTAGATGAGGCCGGTGTTTCGTACTCTGAGATGAAATAGACGAAACAAAATCAGACGTCATTGCCTCTTCTATAGTCCAGACATTGTTGAAGTCATATGAGGATCATGTAGATTAGTGCCTGAGATGGTATTTTGAAGAAAGAACCACACAGATTTGAGAGCACCTGTCCAGTCAGTGCAAGCATTTGTCAGTGAGCGTGTAGCTCGACCCATAAACGAAAGACCTCAATGACACGACGAACAATACCAACGAAAGGACATTTGAGTAGGCCGCATAAAGTACTCAAACTGCCAGACAAAACAAATAAAGTAATAAAAAAAAAATGACCGAAATAGTCCTCATATTCCCAGTAATAAATAAAAACAATACAATACTTCAAAAAGTAAATAATGTCAATTACATCTAAAAAAGTGTAAATAAAAGTGAAATACAATAAGTAACGTAATAATAACGTCCTTCATACTTCATGCGCACAGCAAACGAGTGGAACCAGTGGCGGATTTACCAGCAGGCTGAGTAGGCGGAGTGGAGCCTAGGGCGGTAGATTTTTGGGGACCGAATTTCTTTTTTTTTTGTTTTTGCTACCTCGTAGAAATCGGCGGTTTTCTGATGATTTACAGATAAAAGTATGCAACAAATTTTGCGATGACTTTCCCCTCTCACTTGTCATTGTACATTCGGAGTAGCAAACTTCCATATTCTAGAGTAAAACAGCTAGTTCGCCGCCCCCCTACAAGTAATCGGCCTCTGCGCACTCAGCCTACACTTTGAATGAGTTAAAAGAGCAAAATTGCAGATAATGTATTTCCCTGTTCGCACTATCAACAGTAAATCAAATCAAATCATTTATTTGCTGGAATATGGGTACATACATGAGGTGTTACAAACAAAAGTTCTTGCTGCCATATTCTACCTTAACAGGTGTGCAAATATGTGTTACATGCAATGTCAAATATTTTATTAATAATAGTTTCATAATTTAATAGTTACTACATCTAAATTACATTGTTTCATTTAAATAATCATTTACATTATAATAGGCTTTATTAATTAGATATGTCTTTAATTTATTTTTAAACGAAATTAAATTCTCAGCCTTCTTTATGTAACTAGGCAATTTATTATAAATTCTAGGGCCCATACAAAATGCACTCTTGTCAAACATAACCGTTCTATGGCGTATTGCACGAAGTGTACTGGCCAGCCTGGTGCTTTTTAACGTTTCATATTCCTTAATATTATTTCTAATGTCTAATGCTAGTTCATAAATATACAATGATGGGAATGTCAATATTTTTAGATTTATAAAATGTGGTTTACATGTATCTGTAGGTTTTAAAGCACATATTGCCCGGATACATTTCTTTTGGGCTTTGAAGACATTTTCTCGATCAGTGGCATTTCCCCAAAACATTATACCATACCTTAAAGTCGAACCAACGTAAGCGTGGTAGGCAGATAGAAGTGCGCTTTGATTTACCACTTTACGAAGCATGTATAAGGCATATGAATACCGACTTAGTTTAGTACATACTTGTTCAATATGTGTCCTCCATCTCATGTCTGAGTCTATGTGTAGTCCAAGAAATTTTGTCGAGTTTATTTTTTCTATTTGTAATTGTTCATAATGTGTATTCAAAGTATTTGATTTAGAATTTTTAGTTTTAAAAGTCATTATAAATGTTTTAGTTAGGTTTATTTTAAGTTCATTTAATTTTAACCAGTTAACTATAGATGACAGCGTATGGTTTATCTCTTTTTCATGACTCGAGAGGTCCTCAGAAACTACTATCGCTGTGCTATCGTCAGCATACAGAACCATGGAGGATTTGATGGATTTGGGGAGGTCGTTAATATAAATAATAAAGAGCAAAGGACCTAAAATACTCCCTTGTGGTACACCTTTGGTGACTTTTATTGGGGTTGACAAATGTTGTTTTTCGACTTTTGTGACATGTGAAATGCTAGATATTTCAGTTTGTTGTTCTCTGTTACTTAAATATGATTCAATGAGATCTCTAGCCTTTCCTCGTATTCCATACGCCTCTAATTTATTTAATAATACTTTATGATTGGCGCAGTCGAAGGCCTTTGTCATATCCATATATAATGCTGAGACATGCTTTTTACTATCCATGCCTTTTAGTACCGTACTGAGAAAAGTGTGGAATGCGTCGTTAATAGATTTATTTTTCCTGAAACCCATTTGTTCTTGCGCAAGTATATTATGTTTTTCCATATATTTGTATAAATTGTTATAAATGACTTTTTCGAAAACTTTTGATAAGATAGGTATTAATGATATTGGTCTATAACTATTCATATTTTCTCTGTCATCTTTTTTGAATATTGGAATGACAATAGATAATTTTAATTTAGACGGGAAAACGCCATCTTCAATGCATTTATTAATTATATAGCACAGTACTGGCGCTATTATTTCCGCCACTGCCTTAATTATTCTAGTACATATTCCATCGTTTCCCGCACTGTTTGTATTTTTAGGGATTTTATTATTTGAACAATACTCTCTGGGGTACATGGGTTCATAAAGAATGAGTTAGAATTATTGTACGTAATTCGGTAATGGGAATTTTTGATAATAGTGTGTTTATCAGGTAACGGAGTTGTAAAAAAATATTAAATTCATTAGCAATAGTAATTGGATCTGTGATTGGTTTATTATTTACATTAATTTTGTCAATTTTTTTAAACTGCTGGTGTACATTTGTTTTATAATTATTTATGACCTTCCAAGTAGCTTTAGCTTTATTTACTGACGTTTTAATATAGTAATCGTTTTGAGATTTTTGCGTTAATTTAATTATTGTTTTTAATCTTTTATTATACGTTTTGTATGAATCTTTCAATTGTTTGTTTGGTGATTTTCTGTATTTCCAAAGTAATTGACGTTTACGCTTGTAGCAAATTCTAATACCTTTTGATACCCATTGTGGTCGTTTGTGTATTGGGACTTTGACTTTTATTAAAGGAAAACAGAGATCATATATTAATTTTAATAAATCGAGGAATGTGCTAAAGGCATCATCCGCTGTTTCAGCACTGTAAACTTCATCAAAGGCGAGATTTCGGATACATTCAACGAACTTATCCGTATTAGAGGCGCTATAGTCTCGTTTATATGTGTACCAATGTGTTATTTTAAAACTTTCTTTGACTGGAAATCGTAGCAATTGAGCAGTATGATCCGACAGTGCTAATTCTAGTATTTCATACGTGCTGCCCCTTTTATTACAAATAAAGTTGTCAATACATGTTTTACCTACCCATACATGTTATTTTTGAGCTTTGATTAGCTCAAAAATTAACCCAAAAATTATTTTCCGTGCAGTCTCAACGAAATTGTTGGATTGTTAAAATTATCTAGGACATGAAAATTGTAGAGGCAGGGGCCTCAAAAATTTTACAGCCCATACCTTGAAAATTTGTAAACCCACCACTGAGTGGAACTCTCTGCCTGCGTCTGTGTTTCCGAACGCTTACAACCCTTATCTCTTCAAAGTTAGAGTGAACAGGCTTCTTCTGGGTAAGCTCGCACCATCGTAAACTTTGTCTCTGTCATCTCTTACCTAGACTAGAGTCAAGAGCCCATCCAAAACCCATCGCAAATAAAAAATAAAAAGTTTCATTCGCATCATTCCTCACAATCCACCATCATTTCATCCATCAAACCATCCATCTTTTCTTTGGTCTTCGTCTCCCTCTCCATCCATAAACATAGCATAGCATACGAATTAATAAAATTACGTTAATATTTTATTATGTCCTTAAAATGTATAATATATTTTAATGGAATTAGATTTGGCTCCGTCAATATAATGCCGTGTTGACTGTCAATAGAGTTTAAACTATTGATTTTTACTTTGGGGCATAAAGACTCAAGTAATAACATCAATTTTGATCAAATATTTATAACGAACGAAATAAAGAATGATTAATTCTGTTGGTTATGGCTTGACGACAGGCGACAATAGACAGCTTTGTAAATTATTTATTTATTAAGTAGGTAATACACATCAGTGAAAAAGAAATCAGTATATGGATGTAGTTAGGTCAAGATGATAATTAATTAATTGTTTTTAATGAATGATGAGAATTTGAATTCGTTATTTTGTGCTAAAAGCGACACAGAAGAAGATATGTGTGTGCACACCTTATGAAAAACCTTACCCAAAATCAACAGTTGCTGCAAGCTGTCCACTCTCGAGTCGTTTTTCTTTATTAATCCTTGTAGAAAAAATACAAACAGCCGAATTGAGAACCTTCTCCTTTTTTAGAAGTCGGTTAAAAAATACAGTGTGAGTCAGAAATGTGTGGTCATATTTAAGGCTGTGTTATAAACCCTAAAACTGAAAAAAAATACTCCATGTGACAATTTATTGTAATCGTAAACGAATCAGTTGTCCCATACATTTGGGTCTAGTAAGTTTTGACCACACATTCCTGATTAACGCTGTACACACTTCATTTACAGTATAACATGGCCTTGCTTTCTATAGATTTCCAATACAATGAGAGATTCGCATAAACTGCTTGATTGTTCGTCGTTCGTACAATATCCTTCTTTTGTTGCTGAAGTCGTTGTTATAATGCCCGTTTGTGTCGTACAGAGCGGCGGCGGGGCTGTGCGTGGCGACACTGGCGGCGGACGTGTGCGGCGCTCTGCTGACCGGGCTCGGCCTGCGCTCCGCCGACCACCGCACTAAGTTCCGCTACTATCGGTTCGCCGTGCTCGCCATGTCTCTAGCCCGTATGTATCACAACTTATGTCTTTTTGAAAATTTAACTTTATAATTTTCACATAAAGTTTAGTTTTCGTTGCAACTTAGGTAAATTTTTTATTATGACTTTTACTATTCAGTTCTGAAATCATCTGTCCGTATGTATCTTAACTGTCTTCACAACTTATGTGATTTAGAAAAGTAACCTTAATGCCTTCGCATAAAGCATTGCTCTACTATAACTTGAAAATGTTACTGTAAAAGCTCGAATTGCGGTAAATCTTGTGATTTTCCAGTAAAACTTAAGATTTACCAACTCTAAAGGTAAAAGCCCTAAAAATCGTCTCTTCTTTATAAAATCCTTATTTACCAAATCATGTTAGTAACTTCTATGATTTATCAATGTACAGGTTTTTACTGTAACAAATGTATAATATTGTACCTTCCAATTCAATAATATTCTGAAGTCAACTTAATTTATACTAAAGTAAAGTTGATATTTGTTATAGGAATAATAAGTATGGGTTGAATAGCCTTTGCATCACTGACTTGTTCCATTGATATATTCCTTCTTGATTGGAACAATGCTTTATGGCGGTACAATTCACAGTTGGCAATAGTGGCAGATCTAAGTTTATGAATTAGGGAATGCAGTTCAAGAAAGTCAGTTCAAAAATAATTAATAATACTTGTAACTTCTACATTATTAATTTATCATTAACTAATTTCTTTTTTTTTTCAGTAATGTGCATTTTAATAGCATTAGTGATCTACCCAGTCTGCTTCGCTGCGGAGTTAAATCTGGGTAAGTATTTCTAATCTTTGCAATTTTGCAATGAATGCAAATTTTTGCTTATTTTAATAATATTGTTTGGGTTTTCAGCCAGAAGAATCATTTGCATTCTTAATCTTAATATATTCTTATTAAATACCGGAGTTCTGTATGGGTATAGGCTGGGGTTTTTCAATCTGGGTAGCAAGTACCGGTTAATACAACACTAGCTCACTTGCGCAACTTCGTCTGCGTCAAAAGGAATAAATTTTCCCCGTTTTTGCAACATTTTTCATTGATGCTCCGCTCCTATTGGTCATGGTGATGTTATATAGGGTGTAACGGAAAGGGTATATACATACTTAAGGGTGTGCTACAGACCATCAAACTGAACATGTTTCTCCATCGGACAAACATCGTAATAGTAAATAGCGAAAAAAATTCTGCTCCCCATACAAAATTTCCATACCTATTCAACCCAAATGTATGGGAAGGCCATATTTTTTTCGCTATCAAGATGCTTGTCCGATGGAGCAACATGTTCAGTTTGATGGTCTGTAGCACACCCTTAAGTGTGTATATACCCCTTCCGTTACACCCTGTATAGCCGCCTATAACATCACCATGACTGATAGGATAAGGATAGGATAAATTTTAGCCTATTATTTATAGCCTTCCTCGATAAACGGGCTATCCAACGCTAAAATAGCTTTTTCAATTCGAACCTGTAGTTGCTGAGATAAGCGCGTTCGACCAAACAAATAAACTCTTCAGATTTATAATATTAGTATATAGATAACTAAGGCCGCTTTAACACCAAACGTCTATTAGTCTCCTTATAAGGGTAGTTATAAACAAGACTTAGAAATTGAGGCTGCTATAAGCGCTTGTAAGAAGCCAATACCACATCAGTACTTTTACAATTATCAAAGCAACCTGCATCTTGACGCGGCTAACGCCTACAGTCTTAATAATGTCTGGACTAATTTCAGTGTAATACGTGTGTACAGGCAATAGGTCGGTGTGGGAGTTCGGGTGGGCGTATGGCGTGGGTTGGGGAGCCGCCATCTTCCTGTTCGGAGCAGTCGTGCTGCTGCTATGTGACAAGGAGAGCGAGGAGCTCTACTACAAGGAGCGGAAAGTGAGTGGCATCTACGTTAAAGCTTTTAGAGTTCAATTTCGTTTGATCCGTTTTGGACAGAAGAGTTTTGCGTAAAGAACAGTATTACTGTAATTTAAGTATTTGCGGCGGTGCCAACTTTCAGAATGCACCCTCTTCATGGTTTTATTCATTCTTCTTCTTAGCGCGTCGGTGGCCATCTTAGTTATATAGGGTCAGATTTTGGTGACGAGTTTGGCTCCTTCAGGAGTATCAGTTTTATGTTTTTATTATAGGAATTGGTTTTATCCCTAAGTTTCCAAACAATACAATTTAGTGAGTCAGTAGATATTATAAGTGGTGTTCCCCCTCAGGTGGTGAGCGCGGAAGGCGGCGCGCGCCCCTAGGGCCGCGGGCGCCTGCCCGACCTGGTGCCGTGAGGCGCGCGCTAGCGCCCCCGCCCCGCGCGCGCGCTGGGTGTGAGCGCACGCGCCTGACCGCGCCCGCCGCGCACGAGCCCCGGTGTCCCCGCCCACTGCTACTGACTGAACGACTACGACAAACAAGCTTTTACTCAAAGATGGACAGTTGCTATATTTTGAAGATGATTGCATTCCCTTGATGAACGGAGCTCTCTCTTGTTGGGAAAGCACCGTCCTTCAAGACGATTTGTCTGTATTCATATGCACGTTTTTGAACTATTAACTTGTCGGTCGAGCCGGTCTTTCAGGTTTGGCGCGTTTAAACCGCGTCCGGTTGTGACCGCGCGCGGTCGCGTCACTCGGCGGTGGGAAGCGACCTATCGATGCAGTTTTTGGTCCATCGCGACAGTAGCGACGGTCCCGTTGTTTTTGTTGTTCGAAAATATCATAGTACTTGGGCTGATCAAAATTATAATTATTGCATCGTGATTGCAAGTCGTACTGAATTTTTACTGTAATATAAAATATATTATTGTGCAACCGTAATAGAATAAAACGTACTAGTTTTTGGCTACTTCCAGTGTAAGTGCTATGATTCTTTTGTAGACACCCAGTTTGTTTTATTTATGTTTAGTTCACTTAGGACTTACCTCGGTTAATAATCAATTATTTTGTGGCATTATGTTGATTCGCAATTTTTATTTTGTATCAGTTTTAGAGCGTTGAAATTATGAAACAAAAAGATCTGAAAATTTAAATTAATTTGAATCTACTTATTAAGTCAGAATCACCTTTTTCAAGGATATATTTTGTGATTTCTTTTTAATATTTTTTTATCGTTAAGTGTAGATTGATATTTTTGGCAGCCGGTTGTCGATCCTCGGCGGCACTCGCTCCCGCGATGGGCGGACACATTCAGATATCTGTGTGTACTGTCGTACCTCGAATGTAATCCGTTCCAAAGAGCGTTACTTTTATTTATTCGCTTTAATTTATTATTCGTCCTTAGTTGTGTGTGTAAATATCGTTTTTTATGATGTCGTACGGCTTCTGTTGCATCTGGGGTGGCGTGTGCAGGTGTGTGTGGGTCGGAGTGTGCGACGTCGGCGCAGCGCGGCTTCACCGCCCGGGCAGGCGACCCACTGGACTGTACCGCTCGCTCAAATATATCCGTATCGCGTACTACTTGCGTCTTTTGTAATGCGAACTCGTATTATAGTGTTAGTGCACGACTAGTGTAGGACAAGTGAGAGTGCGTCACGACCGTGTACCGGATTCCGGTCACGTGACATTATCGAACTATGACTACTAAGATATTTAAAGGAATTAAATATATGTATTTGATTAAAGTTACCCTTTAGTATGATAATTATACTTCATATTATTGAAAAACTATTTTATTAACGATTATATGTACACATAGGAATCATGTCTGTCTTCGTAAACAGATTTATATACCTACTAATTTGAAATTGATTTCCAATGTATTAGTGATGTCTAGAATCTCGTATTGATTTTACCTATATTGTAAATCTCATAAGTTTGGAATTGAAAATTATTTAAAAATTATATTTTCTTAATATTTATGTAAACGTAGGTAATGGAACAATTAATTGATGAATAACTTCGTAATTATTAATTAGCAGTAATTTGTGTAAGTGTAATATTTGTGGACATTGTTATAATAACATGCCGTGCGTGTTCGTTTGACACTGTGAAATTAAAACGTTGTATTTATTGTCGTATGTTCTTGGTCATTGCTTTAATTTTCTAAATGATATTTTTTTATGATCAACGCTTATATCATTTTTTAGAATTATGTAAACTATTTTCGTATTTTATTTCTGCAGGTTGAACAAGTAAAAATATTAAGAGCTCACTAATTAAAGCCTAATTAATAGGCTCCTCATAAGATCTGGACTCAAGAGTACTGTTTATTTAGTTATAACATTATTTGTGATAAAAGCAGCTATTTGTAATTGTGAGAGGCTTTGCATAATTCGTGTTTTCATGTCGTGGGCGCAGAAGCTTGTGCGCTTTGACAACGATTTCAATGTTAATTTTCACGTACACTTGTCAATAAAGCATGATTGTTAATAGTAAAAATATAATAATGAACTCTATAAACTTCCCATCACGGTATAAGAAACTTAGCTCATGTGGACCTTCCATTCGCGAAGCCCGTTCATTCGCCCTTAGTCACTACTTTTTAAGTTTCACGGAAATATCTACATTAAAGTATGAGTAGCTTGATTTATTTTAAAACTTCCTAGTTTTGTCACTTTATTACATCCTCATTTAATTTTAAGCTTTACTTTAGAATTAAATAAGAGTTTTATTTGAGTACAAGGCTAAAATTAGAGATTAAGTTTTTAAAATGCAACTTTTTTCGCATCATTAGTCCGTTAAATATGAATAAATCACACTGCCATGTATCTATTATCTTACATTTTCTTTATAAGACATTAATTTTACTGTAGTTTTAATAAATAACGTTAAATTATTGAATTTCCTAATGTAAGTGTACATTTTACATAGAAATGATAACCCCCATGTAATTGATAATGAATGACATTAGCTACTTAATTTTATGCACCTCAAACTGTACTTGGACACTGTTTTTTTCTCTGTGTAAATTAACAATACAAATCTTCATGTTAATGGAATTTTACAATACAGTCTTCCTAATATATTGTTTTTACGTGTAAATCAACTTTTTCCCTCATAAACATAAAATTAAATCTTGTAACAAGGTAAAAAAAATAAAATAAAAGTAGTTGCGGCTGTCCAAGTACTTCAGTTATAAAATTTCTATTTCCTTAGCCAAATTATGAGTCATATCAAATGAGATTGAATAAAGTAACTAGTAAAAATTATGTGTATATTATTTTGTTTCTGTTCTTTCGCGCCACAATCTTGTAATGTTTTGCTTTCCACCACTCTCCTTTGGCATGACAGCCATGCGCTAGATTGTCAAAATACTACTCAAGCAAAAATCCACGTGTTTCACTAAAAAAGTCGGTCCACATCCAGACGGGCCTCAAATACAGGTTGGCCAAAGCGTTAAAATGGAGTTAACATACAACCGTATTGGAATACAGAATCTCCACCTTCGGTTGTAAACGGGATTATTTTTTTATATTCTTGAAGAAACTTTGTTTTCTTGAAATAACGTATCATGATCGCGTCAGGATATTCTAGCGAAACCATATCTGTTTAAGGATTGAAATGAGGCATTTCCTTCATAATTTTTTGGAACAAACGATCTGAAATCTTATTAGTGTCAATAATTATTTCACTACAGGGATCGAAACTAGCCGCAGCGCTGACTCCAATCTCATCTAGTTCGCTTTCTGTGAAATAATTCTTATGAGAAATGACAGTACGTCTGTTTTCCCTATGTTCTTCTTCCAATTTAATTCTACCAAAATCACATTCCATATCAGATTTCACGTTGTAAAGTTGAAGATGTCCACCCTTGCCGGAAGACTCGGAGCATTCCACTGTGTCTGTCGTTGTTCTTCCTTTGGTGTAAGTGCAAGTGTACGTTCCACCTGTGGAAACCTCCCCGCCCACTTCGAATGTCTTGTCAAGGAATGAGGTTTTTGTGGAGATCTTTACGCCCCAATTGTAACCTTCAGCCGATGTATAGGTATCTACTGTAGCCACGGTGTGTGTTAACTTGCAGGCAGTGTTCTGGCAGGCAACGGAAGATAACAAGCGAGGGCCGTATGTATGAAAAGTACAATTATACGGGGCGTATATGTACACACCGAGCCCCGGAGTGCACTCAGCTCGTATCGGCACGCCCTCGAATTGGTGATTTTTATAGGTTTTCTTCAAAAGTGCGTGCTGTTTGGCAGCTATGTTCTCGATGTTGGGCTCTTCTCTTCCGATGGTTTTTGTGGCAGCAGCAGCAAAATTTCTACGTACTCGGTGTGTCTTTCCTTGTTCGCATCGTTCAGGTGGGAGCCACGCAAACGAAGTCGACAGCAAACAAACGATTGCAAATGTTACACGCATTTTTCTATAAATATCAGTCTCTCACTCAGTCGGCGCGATTGTCTTTTACTGCTCTATGTTGGGTTCAGTACAGAACTACACTAAATTGATTGAATACACCGCAGTCTGCCGAGTCACTATTTTATCATGTTTGGGGATCCGTACCTAACGGAAGGATAACGGGGCCCTATTACTAAGCCTACGCCATCCAACTGCCTGTCTGTCACAGGGCTCCATTTTTTAACATTGTTAGGAGCCCAATTTTAATTTTTCACAGAAATGGTAACAGAAGTGGTAACTATCATAAAAGTAGGCATAAGTACTGATAAATAATTGTTTCTGTGGTACGAAACCCTCAGCACGTGTGCGACTTGCACTTGGCTGTTCTATTCGGACATTAACTTCAGCCCGGACCCTTTGCGATAAGCAATCGGTTAATTGATTCTTTTGAAAGACGATTAGAAATTGTATTTATATTTACTATATTACCAAACATGTCGTAATTTATGTTGCATGCAAAAATCTGTGCGTAGTCGCAGCGAGAAAATGACGAATTTCTTAATTTCAGTTTCGCAGAATTTTAATAATTTTAATACAAAAGGAGATCACCCAGCCACCACACATTTTTGGGCTACTTTCAAGTGGTTGAATAACTTTTTGTGAATTGACTTACCGACTTAGGTGTAATAATAAAAAAATGTTTATTATGTTACATTGTATTCAAATAATAAGTTTATTTTTGTTGGCCGGCAAAAAAAATAACCCAATATGGGTGATCACAGATGTTTTGTGGTCGAATAACTTTTCGGTGTATCAACTTACGTGTAATAATAAAAAACCGGCCAAGTGCGAGTCGGACTCGCGCACGAAGGGTTCCGTACCATTATTTAGAAAAACGAGAAAAAAATCACTTCGTTGTATGGGAGCCCCCCTTAAATATTAATTTTATTCTGTTTTTAGTATTTGTTGTTATAGCAGCAACAGTAATACATAATCTGTAGAAATTTCTACTGGCTAACTATCACGGTTCATGAGATACAGCCTGGTGACAGACGGACGGACGGACAGCGAAGTCTCAGTAATAGGGTCCCGTTTAACCCTTTGGGTACGGAACCCTAAAAAAATGTTTATTATTTTATGTTCTTATTCAAATAATAAGTTTCTTTTTGTTGGCAGAAAAAGTTAAGCAGTTTAGCAGATATTTAGTGTATGACGTCGTTTAATTGTGTATGGTAAGTACAAATTTGTGCATCCAACCATTGGGGAGCTATTCAACAACAACAGTTCTGTTTTCACGAACATAACACACAAATTGAAAGCAACGTGCGTGAAAAATTACAACTCTGCAGTAAACAGTTTTAAACATACACATTTACCTCTCGTTACACACTAATTATTATTGAATGTATTTTTTTTGTAGTGAGTCCATAGAAAAAAAAAAAGTGATAATCTGTCGTCACGAAGTGGGAACGCGCCCCTACTCGTTAAAATAAAACATAACATATTAGAAAACTTAAGATTTATTGACAAAAACCTGCATTTAGGATTATTGTGTTCCATACTTGCATAATTTAACATTACATTACTACAAAATTTAATCTTATTACAAATTACATGATCAATTTTATTAATCACATTTAAGGTGGATTATTGGAATTCACATTTTTTTACATAGGCTCATGATAGTTTGGTTTTCAGGACTAAGGGCGTATTTTCCCAATGACTAAACGCGATCAGCACATCAAAACCACGTCCAAGAGCTGTCAGTGTCATCGTTGCTATGGAATGTTGACACTGTTCTGATCGCTTTCAGTATCATCAGTGAAATCCGCTCTTAAATATTAATGTTATAATTAGACTTCGACGCCTGAAATGGCCTTTATGCTTGCAATTAATCTTTTGTTAGCGTCCTTAAAGTCGACTGGTGTTACGTTCATCACTGTAGTCTTCAGGCGGGCTTCATCCTATAAAATATTTTCACATTAATTGTCTTAAATACATAGTACAGAAGCGTACATGTACCGCATTCAGTGGTCGCAAGTGAGTTCTGAGATGGGGTTGATCATCACGTAGTATTATATTATCTGTGACCACGTCAACTTCCAAACTCTGGGCTGTTACAGAGAAATGTCTAATGGAAAAACTTAATAATTCTATGCCGGACTGGGGAATCGAACCCAGTACCCCACCTTCCCCACGCCCAGCAGTGGCGCTTGCGACCTCCAAACCAACGAGGAATCAGTGGAATTACAATGTAACTGAAAAGGCAGGACTTCATTATCCACTTCATTTACCTGTGTATTTCGGCAAATACAAGCGTGGTTTTGAGTGATCGTACAAAATAATTTACAGCAAAATAATGTGGGTGTACTATTAGGTACACCTCTGCGACCTCGGCCCAATCTTTCTGGGATTACATCCGTAATGTGTTAAAACTTTCGGTGCTAAGCACCCAGCATATCGGTCAAACAATAATTATTTCGTGTACCTACAATCTCCCGAGTCGTCGTTATACGTAGTTACGAGTATAATGACTTGTATAGCGGGCTGGTTTCCGCAACTCCACGTCTAAAGCGCGTATTTTACGGACGGGTTATAATGACTTGTGCATACAAGTAAAAAATAATTATTTGAACTTAGCAGCTCTAAACTCAAGGTCTGCCAACGTGCCATGGAGCGCAGCATTTTAGGCGTCAAACTAACCGACCATGTACGCAATACCACACTGCGCACCAAAACACAAATTACTGATGTTGCTCAAAAAGCCGCTAAGCTGAAGTGGGACTGGACTGGCCACGTCTGCCGCATGCCCAATGATCTGTGGGCCAAAATAACCACTTTCTGGAGCCCTGACACAGCCAGACGGCGCCGCGGTAGACTTCATAAAACATGGCGGGACGAGCTGGACAAGACCAGCGACCACTGGTCCACATTGGCCCTGGATCGAGACAATTAGAAGTCGTGGGGGGAGCATGGACTTTGCCCAGCAGTGGGATGACGCAGGCTAACAGTATTAGTGAAAGTGTTAAACTAAATAATGTACTTACATTGTAAGTCTCCATTTTAGTGCGGAACTTGAACACGAAGCTCTTGAACTTGACTTCCTCGAACATTTGCGTGTACGCCGTCTTGTCATACTCGAACATGCGGCCGATCTCCGCGACATTAGTACCGAGCATCGCTTCTGCTGCTTCGTTGAACGCCGTTATGCGCTGGTCACCGGTGGCATCTGATACATTTGCCTGTAATAAAAGTATTGGAAGATAGAAGATGCCTTAAGATTGTCTTTGGCGTATTATGCAGTAATTAATTAAGTAAATTTTGGCCCTGATTTAATGAGATAAAGTACATTTTTGTGTACTAGACAAGCTCATTCGTTTTGTCGACCTCGTCATGAAAAGAAGGTATTTTTACGTCTATGTGACAGTTACATAGTTCAACAGAAGCAACGGGTGAAGTGACAATTTACAGGGTATTATTGTCGAAAGTGCTTAAGCAATTGACAATGAATGTTTTTTTTTAGGAAATGTGACATGCGCATAATTTCAAGCAAAAGAATACTCACCGACAATAAAAGTCTATATTTATAATTAGGATATTCTCTGTTGCACTTTTCGCATCTGTAAAGGCCATTTTCTTGATCGACAAGTTTTTTGTTACACTGTTCTTGCGGACATGCTTTGTATACTGCGTTATCGGCGAAGGTGAATGTTAGTACTCCTAAAAGACTGAAATAGTCTCCTTTGTCGCCTGAGCCCAGTTGACGGGCCTCTGCGTCCGAGAATGTGATCCATTCGTTACTGCCGCCCGTGTAGCCTCCGGCTCTGTGAAATTTAAAAAGTACAAATTGTTTGGCATTCTCTATTCGAATAAAATTATTATTGGTAAACCTGTCAAGAAAACTGATTTTGCTGTGAAAAATAAGTTTGTTCATATTTTGAAATCCTTGTTCACATTCTTATGTATGGGTATGCATATTATTTCCACATGATTAAGGTCCATAGTCATCACAACCCCTGACTTAGTCAAGTAAAGTTTAACTACAGTCTGTTGATACTAACAGTTTGTAGAATAGGTAAGATCAGTGGTGTTCAGACGAATCTCCCTTACCCTGATCTCGATAATGCCGCCTAAAACATAAAGACATAGTAAACAACTGCTTACCTAGCAGAAATATTTACTATCTCCATGTCAGCGCCGCCGTTGTCGTACCAGCCTCTCAGTTTGTGTGCTTCGGGCAAGTCGGGGTTCAGTCGGATCATGGAGCTCGCCAAACAAGACAGGGACTTGCTGCCGTTGAACTCAGACAAACGGGCACCCTACAATATCAGGTCAAATTATGGTGAAACAGTTGATGCAAATTGTGACTTATGTACATTGAAATAAGATTTAAGCAATATGGAATAACTACAAGGGCATTTTTTATTGCAACTGAATGAAATATGTCAGGGAATTTTTAAATGTTTTTTTTTTTTCAAATATTGCGTTTCAGGTTAGCTTTTGTACCTGGCGCGTACATTCGGTTGCATCTCTCGCGGAATTAAATTGTTTTTTTTGTGAGTTAGTTGAAGAAAAGTACTTACTTTTACAGCTATGACTGGGTTTGCGTTGCTATCAAAGTTTTCAGCTTCCTTTCCCCACATTGTCAAGACAACCTGAAATTTTAATATTTTTTTTTCTAAACATAGCAATTTCTTCTTGCATGGTATAAAACAAAGTCGCTTCCCGTGTTTGCACGCTTAAATATTTTTAACTGCGTAACGGATTTCGATCCGGTATTCATCAAGACAGAATGAATCAAGAGGAAGGTTTATATGTATACTTTATCCCTGAAAAACACATCAAAAGTTCCACGCGGATGAGCAGCTAGTGTTTAAAAACGGTAAAATGCCATCCACAAGCCAAGGCTATGGATGGCAAACGAACTTCTACTGTTACAAACATTTGTTTTGTTTTCACTGATAGTTATGACCATGATTTATTTTATTTAACACTTAAAGTACAATGTACAGAGGCGGACTTAATGCCATAGGCATTGTCTACTGGTCAACATGATCAAGTCTTACTAACCGCGCCTCCAGAGTTGTCGACAAGAGTTAGTTCTCTCTTCTTCAGCAATTTTCCTGTACTTCTAGCAGTCAGCTCTTGGAGGTCTGCTGCTGACTTGCATACACCTACTATGTCTGGAAATGGAGAAATACTTGTTAGATAATGATGATCCATCCTGATGTGTTCTTGTTTTCCTGTTAGTACTTAGTAGAACTAAACAATTTTCACAAAATCATATCAAGGATTCTTTCTGTGTTGTGTGCAAACTCAGGAAAAATCTTCTTTCTTTTTCATGAAGAATTTCTACAAAGCAAGTAACATAGCTGTTGGGAATCGCACCCAACAACCACGCAGTCGGCACGTACAGGCGACACGCGCAAGCGACGTGACCGACCCACGCGTCATCGTCAACATCATCGGCGAGCGAGGGGAGCTGCGGGCGGCGGCGCCGGCCTGCCTGCGGACACTCGCTTCCTCGGACACCACCGCGACCGACGACCTCTCAAACGCCTTATTAAATCATTTTATGTTTGTCCGGGACAGTTGCGATATTGTAAATCTAATCGGCAATACACCAAGCATATAATATACAGTTCACTTTTATTTCTCCCAACGGGTTATTAAACATAGATATCTTTATATTTCGTCTTTGAGTGCCAAAAAATTCTTGTAGCTTGAAATGTAAGTAGTGATATTCTTACCCAGTAAAGTGTCCACATTTTTCGCAGCAATCTCATTAATAGGCACGAAGTCGAACTTAATACTGGGCACACTGGACGCATCTTCCATACACTCGGCAACCACAGTGTTGGCTGTGAATGTCATCTCATAGTCGTTCTTTATACTAGTGTACTGCTTGTTGGCTGTTTTTAGCTGACAACGGCTTATGTAGTATACTTTGTCAACCTGGAAGCACAGTAACACATAAAGCCTACTCTTTGGAAAACTCACTTTATGTTCATCTGATAGGAGATCCCATATTATGTTATAAACTGCTCAGGTTCCCAGATGGCAAACTTTAAGCATCACATTGTCTGTAATCAGACAATGTGATGCTTAAAGTTTGCCATCTGCAACAGACAATGCAGCCATGCTTATTGACTAAAACAAGCAAATTGTAATTTAACACTTTTATTCCAAGTTCAAATAATTTGTTTTTACTTGTATGCACAAGTCATCTATACCAATATTATAAAGCTGAAGAGTTTGTTTTTTTGCTTGAACGCGCTAATCTCAGAAACTACTGGTCCGATTTGAAAAATTCTTTCAGTGTTAGATAGCCTTTTTATCGAGGAATGCTATAGGCTATATATCATCACGCTACGACCTATAGGAGCAGAGCAGCAATGAAAAATGTTGCGAAAAGAGGGAAAATGTGACGCAGACGAAGTTGTGCGGGACAGCTAGTCTTAGTCGTATAAAAACGACTCTGGAGAGTCTCGGACACACATACAAATTTTTGTATTATACATAATTATGCTGGGTGCTTAGCATCGAAAGTGTAAATTAGGAATGTATCTCACCTGTATCATATCATAGAACTTATCACATTCGTTTTTAAAAGCTGTAGCTCTGATTTCTCCACTGTCATCACAGAGGTCCATACTAAACAGTTTGCCTTCACCTCGGGCATTGTTCCAAACGCGTATATCTGACTTGGACATCACGCGAGCTTTAATCACCCACCTAAGTAAACAATACCATGTATAAAATTGTGTGATAAGTTTTTAACAGGATATAAATATAGGTACATAATTGAAATTTCCAATCAATAATTAATGCTGTTAAATACTTCGCCATCAGAAGCCATTTGAAATTGAGATGCATTAAGTATTTAAGTGTCTAAGCAAATGGATTTATTTTTCATGAGCAAACACTGCAAAGATATGGCTTTTATAAACTGTTGCAAACATCGAAGAATAAAGATGACTTACTTATTCTGATAAGGACTGAGGCTGGCAATGGGATGAGTCATCTGAGAAGACAGTATGCTTGAATCAAGGTTTGCGGACGAAGTAGGTGCCAATGACATGGGAGCAGGGCTGGGGCGGGGCGCGGGTGACGCTGCAGCCTTCGCTGGCGCCGTCGACGCTCCTGCAGCCTCCTCAGTCCATGTCTGGGGGTTGCCCAGCTTCTTGCCCACCTCACTACCAGGGGCTACTATTGTGACATCCAAGATGATCATCACACGCCTGTATGACAACAAAGTTTAGTATAAACACAAACACCAACAAAGTCATTAAAAATAATTGGTAATATGAATGGTGATTTTTGGTTTCAAGATTATTATTTTATTCACACTTACTTCTCTCCCTTGCCAGTATTTTTCAACAGTGAAGTGACAAAACGGTCAATCTGCACAACGGAGTAATCAGACAATTCTCCTGATATTAATTTGTCATTTAGTTGTGTAGCCAGCATGGCAAAACTATGTGAATGTTTGCCATCAGACACAAGTAGACGAAACCTCTCATTGGCACCACTTCCCTGGATCTTTTTGCTGCCCAAAACTTGCATTATGGGCTTATCATATACTCCACCATTCATTATCACCTGTAATGTGTCAATGAAAGAAAATTTGTTTTGTTAAGACTGAAACTAAGACAGCAGGGAAGTCATTGTAGTTACATGGACAATCTTAAAGTATATGTATATACCTAATGACTGTGAAGAAGAAGTTTGAAAGTGGCCCTGGTGACTGAAAAGTTGTGTTGTTGGCTTGGTATGGGCATGTGATGTGGAGGTAAGTTTTGAGTATGAATGTGGAAGGGTGTAGAGGAAGACCAAAGAAACAATGGATGGACTGTTTTAAGGATGATATGGCAAGAAAGGAGGTGTCTGATGAGATGACAAGTATGGAAGAAGAAGAGATGCTGTGCCAACCCCAAATAAATTGGGATAAGGTCAGGAGAATGATGATGATGATGACCTAACGAAGATTTTAAAAGTCAAGCATGTAGGTAGATACTAATTATAAAAAAAATTACCCTATCAACAAAAATATTAGGATTAGACATTAGTAGGTATGTCTTGTGTTTGCATTCACCAACCAAAACCAGTGTTAGACTACCTTGTTCAGAGTATGCATAACTACGTATGTTGCTATTTTTGTTGTTATCATACTTTTGAAAAATAATCTGAAATACTAAGTTTGTACATTTAGTATCAATAATTATCCTTTAGCTGAATTACTGGCACTGCATCTCAGATAAGTATTGGTGACGTTGAAGGGCATAATTTCGAACAACTTGTACAGTATTTGGTACAATTGGTACAAGTTACAACCTGTCCAAATACAACGATGCTCAGTTTATTCCACATCATATCTTTGAGCATATCTATGACGACCCACTGACCCATATTTATATTGAATTTGCAAACAAATGCTAGATTATACTTGCTGTATAATAGTTTAGAATAATTCATAGTCGAAGCAACAAAAATAAGTTGTAGAAAAACTTACCTCAAGAGAGCCTTCTGATAGTTTGTGGCTCATTTTGGAAGAAACTAACTTCCTGCTCGTGTTATACGGAATAGAATGATTCTACTAGAAGGAGAGCCAGGGTTTATTACTCACAATACTGTATTTATTATTATAATATATAGAAATAAAATTTTAACGAACGCCGGATTGATTGGTATTTTTCTCCAAGGCGCGAATATTTTTTGACATTGATTAAGTTGACAGCTGTCACTCTATTAGAATTCTTTATTGTCTATGAAATAGTGTTGCCATTTATTTATTTATTTATTTATATGTTACACTGGAACGCCACACTTAGCAATTACACCAATGAAGCACAAGAATAACTAAACATATTCAGCTGTTGATCATCTATGACTAGTCGAACGGCGAATCGCTCACGCAGGGTCAGGCCCCTTATTCACAAACGCCCGGTTTTGGTTTCGGTTCGGAAAGTAGTATGTCTATCTCGCTCGCTTTCGTAATGCCAAAACAAGATGGACATACGACTTATCGAATCGAAGTCGAAACCGAGTGTTTGTGAATACGGGGGCAGGTCACCCCTCCTACACATTCTTTATGAATGTATTTGAGACTTAATCATTTTTCAAATTGACTATTATACAATTTAAAACCTGTAATATTTTTACGGATAAAAAGAATAAAATTGCCATTTTGCTACAATGAAACCATTGAAAATAAATCATCATAATCAATGGGCTTTTTCCAGAGGCTGGGACCGATAGGCTGGTTGATTGAACTTACTAGAAAATTATGATAATCAGCGATTTCACACAGTCCATTACAAAGAGTAAAATAAAAAAGTAAAATACTTATACCAAACGGTCCATCCAGCGTTGAACAACGATGAGCCTACGTTTCGTCCAGAAAGAGTGCTCAACTTTCGCTAAATTGTGATGCTCTATTTCGCTGAAAACTGGATGCAACCCAGAAATCTAGTATCTAGACTCGCGCGCACCAAGCGCTTAAAAACACGAGAGTCGAAACTTTGGCGAAAGGATTTACGCGCATATTCTTGCACGATGTTTGTGGATGCGTGGAATTGGCACCTGTCTGTATTTCCTGAACCGGATAGAGCTGTTTTTAGCAAACCAAGAAAACAATAACACATGAGTACCATCAAAACCATTTATTTCACGAATAACAACATATTAATCACCACAGCAACTTAATTACAGTTCTATAACAAAATAATACTTACAACCAGAAATATGCACCTTTATAAAATATAATATCACAATCGATTTTCACTTGGATTCAATCCAATGAACTAAATAATGTAACAAGTAAGTTTTCAATGAGAATTAAGATCGATAGTTAGATACATGATAAAATATGACAGTACTATATATTTAAGCAGGTTATTTGCAATTTTTTTAAGTAAGTAGATGCATAACGGACCTACAAACAATGGTTTTCAAAGTAATCCCGTCAATCGCACTCGATAAATAAATCTATTATGCTAAAAACTAGTCAATTTTAAGTTGATTACGGTCGGAATGAATTCAACGTTTAACGAATTCAAGTTAGTAAGCTTCACAATGAGAAGGGTAAGTCAACCGCACATCAGTGGTAACAACTTGAGATTGCCAGCGGCTTTACGATCTAGCAATTAAAGGTGGTTTCATTAGCGCAAGTGTTACCACTTTTGTACAGTGCACAATCTGCGATATCAAAATATGGACGCTATTTGGCCAAATGTAACAATTAAGCAAATAGGTCCAACGTTCAAATCACCTCTTTGCGAAGTGTAAAACTATTATCAGTCGATGATTAAAAACTATTTAAATTTAGAATCCATCGATGCTGCCGGGACGTCTATGGTCAGTCTGTGGCACCAAGTAGCCGTAGGAGTCTCTAGCGGCAGCCACCATTGCTGCGAAACCAGCGGTCGGTCCCAGCTCGGTCGTTGCGTGGCCTTTATCTCGGAGAGATGCGATGATTCCCTGATAAAAGAAAATAAAATATTAAAAAAATCTACCGATTTAATTACAACGACGGAAATACCAATAGATAGTCCAGTAGTTTAAAATAACATAGCGTAACATAACATCACACCTGTCCTTAAAGGAGGTAGGCAGAAATACGAATGAATCTCCGATCCCTCTTCCTCTTTCCTTACATGGTTACGCGTTCTAACTCACTCTTTTACAGCATGTTTATGGTGGCCTTGATGACGTCGTTTCGTCAATAAATTCAAGGGGGTTTCCATGACGCAGATGTATCTGGCTTTGTTTTGATAAAATGTTGAGAAATCACATTACTTAAGTAGAAAACTGGTGTGGTACATGGTAGCCATGATGTAACTGAGCAATCAAGGAAAACGGAAAGGGTGTTTCGAACACGTAGGTAACGCTACACCTAAACGACAATACGCAAAACACGTCTGTCCATTAAATATATAAGTTTTAGTAAAACATCCTTGATTATCAAGGATAAAAACCAACTTTAGCATCTTATAGATGTACTATAATACATAAAACAATCCTGCTGCTGAGCATAACCTATTGAGTTCGATTCCTCGGTCGACCAAAGCGTGATTCGATTTTCCATCAGGAATTTCTGGGTCGCTGCCTGGAGCATGGACTTGTGATCAAGCAGTGGGATGATGGCAATAGGCTAGGGCCTCAATTGCATGGGACATAAATATAACTAATTGTGGGTGTTCAATGGGTACCACACTGCTTTTGCACCCTTTAGAGATTAAAGGCTGGTGTTATGTTTTGTTCATCATCCATAATTTCAAAATTAGAAGCGACTTCCATAAATAAGTACCTACACGCACTAAACACGAAATTGTAATAACCAAATTCAGACTAATTAAAACTAGCAAGTCATTTTTAGGGTTCCGTAGCCAAATGGCAAGAAACGGAACCCTTATAGATTCGTCATGTCTGTCTGTCTGTCCGTCCGTATGTCACAGCCGCTTTTTTCCGAAACTATAAGAACTATACTGTTGAAACTTGGTAAGTAGATGTATTCTGTGAACCGCATTAAGTAATTTTTTTTTCTATATTTTGTGTAAAAATTACACAAAAAATAGAAAAAACATACATTTTGGGGTTCCCCATACATAGAACTGAAAACCAAAAATTTTTTTTTTAATCATACCCATACGTGTGGGGTATCTATGGATAGGTCTTCAAAAATGATACTGAGGTATCTAAAATCATTTTTTTCTAAACTGAATAGTTTGCGCTAGAGCCAATTCCAAAGTGGTAAAATGTGTGCCCCCCCCCCCCCCTAATTTCTAAAGTAAGAGTAGGAAAATTCTGAAAATATTTAGGAGTGTAGAACGTAAAAAAAACTATCAACGAAAATTGGTTTCAATAAGATATGATGTTTAGTTTTTGAGATATGGGACTTTTTCATCAAACTGCAGCAGTAACTTTGTTTTTCATTAACATACTATGAAAAACCAATTTAGTTTTGCAGTTGAGTGGAAGTTTACTAACTAATACTACTAAATAATGAATGACAGTTCAAAATATTGTTTGGGGCTATGGAACCCTGTTTGCGATTAAGACTCGCACTTGGCCGGTTTTTTATAAACAGTAATTATACGCTTTTATTATAAGATTTATATTTTGATTTTGATTTGATTTATCATCATTCGTCATTTTCTTGCCTTAATCCCAATTCATTTGGGGTCGGCGCATCTCTTCTTTTTCCATCTTCTTCTCGGATCTGACACCTCTTAACGTTATTTATTTATTTATATAAACAGACCTACGTTTATCGTTAACGGATTCTTTGAATAGCAATCAATCTATTCTCATCACAATTGAGCGAATGTCGTTTGTTTCTTTTCATTTGAATACATCAACTATTATTGTTCGTGAACAATACGTAGGCTGTACATTTTATTGTCCACCGAACTATACACAAGTCGGTCACGATAGATTGCGTAATTTAGACTCGCTATTCATACTCATGTATACCTAATAGTCGTACTTTATAATAATTTTCTATTGGTAGGTACAATAGTGTAGGTACGACAAATACATTCACACAACGACAAATACAGTAGATCATATTTAGCACCTAAGTAATGTAGTTATCTGTGAATGAATCATCGTTGGAAAAACTATAGAAAAATCGTTTGATTATTGTGTAGATAAGAGAAAACACTTCTAGTGAACAATAGGCCATGTCCTGATGATTTGGGCCCAATCGTATTTGCCAATGGCTACGTTTGTGAGTAGGTACTTGTAGAACAGAATCTACTGGGCCCACGCGGTGGATTAAAGTTCAGTCCCTCTCATGGAATGAGGTCTGGGGTCCATCAGTGCCATAATTATAGGCGGCTTACTGATTGTGCGATCAATCAAATAAATAGATATACATAGTAAAGTTAGTACCACATGAACGGGAGGCATTCTTGAGTTAGACCACATTGACCCGTATCTATACAAAGTCAAAGTTATTTCTTGATTAAAAGTCATTATTTAAGATACGCTTTCTATTCTGTAGTTTGCAAATTGCTTGAATTTTGAACTGCCAAAAGTAAGAATTGTTAGCATTGTTTTCGTTGACCGTTGTTTCTTCGTTTAACTTCTGTTGTCTGTTACATAAGTATTTACTTAAACTCAAGAAATAACTTTATCTTGACTATAGATACGGGTGTTATAGGTAACTAACTACTTATTTAAAACTAATAGGCTATGAGACTTCCTTATAGTTTCGTGGAATAAATTACTACTACACTACTAACTACTAACAGCTAGCACGTTTGACTGTGATTTAAAAGAGAAGATTACTTATATCAATTTGCTCTCATTCGCATTGCCCACCATAGTTAGGCGTCATACTAAAATATCATCATCATCTGCCTAGCCTTTACCCAAACTATCTTGGAGTCGGCTTCCAGTCTAACCGGATGCAGCTGAATACCAGTATTTCACATGAAGCGACTGCCTATCTGACCTCCACAACCCAGTAACTGCTTAAACGATACGACGCTGCCCTTGGTAAGACTGGATGTCAGACTTTTGGCTTCTTACTACTCGTAACGACTGTCAAAGATCTACAAATGACAGCCGGGACCAACGGCTTAACGTGCTTTCCGAGGCACAGAGGAAACTCGGTATGCAATTATGGTCATCCATCCACGGACCAACCTCGGCAAGCACGGCTTAACCTTAAGGATCGACCCGTTCGGCTGTTATTATTCACAAATATTTTATTATTATATCGACGTATATAATCGTATTACATTAGCTATTAAGACAACTACTATAGTCAAGGTCGTTTCGGTTGGCATAACAATACCTCGATTCGACCATTGCATCCACTGACTTGCATCGTTTGTCAAATTACATACTTACATTTTATTGAAAAGGTGACGTGTTTTTAAACGCACACGTCACTTTATTTATAATAACAGCCATATTAAGCACACCAAATGTGATGAAGGTCGACAATCCCATTGGATATTAACCAATTGTCCTTTTTCATCGTTAGTTAAAATACGTCCTCCTACAAGGTAATGGACTGGACTGACTTCATAAGTTGCCGGTTGCTGATGTCGGTTTAAGGCTACGTACGCACTGACAGGTTCTAGACGCTAAGCAAGTCACCTTTTAGTGCGTACGTGGCCTTAAACCAACATGACTTTCTTGGGTATGTTCGTCACATCATCATCTTCCTGCCATTATCCTATGTTACATTGGCGTCAGCGCAACACGTTGTTTTCTTCAATTCTGTCATTTGTCACGCTATCATTTACTCCTTTTTCTTCATGTCATTCCTCGGGTTTGTTCATCACAATACTGTCAAATGCTCACCTTTCCGAATCTCATCACATCGACGTAATTCGCAAATCTTCCTATCTCATAATGTCAAGACGCACAAGTGCCTTTTGATAATCAAACTCGACTGTATTATCTTACCGAATTGAAGTCTGCCTCATGCTGCACTTCCATAGGTAGCAGCTGATGATGGAGTCGCGGTCTCTGCACAGCGTCTAGGATGTCGCTACCTTCTAATATTATGTGCCGAGCTATCTGAAACAGGAGAACAGCTTGATTGATGTCAACTTGAACTCATCAGTTCATCACGCTGCCTAGATGAACACCCACTTCGGAAAAAAGTACCTACTACTACTTAGAATAAACATAAACTCCTTTCATGAAGAATGAAAAACAAAACGCAAGAACCCACTTGGGTAACAAAAGTTAAAACTCACCAGCGCGACTTGCGTGGTGATCTTGGTACCGCCAGCGGCTCCGAGAACCAAATCCACACGATTATTTCTGGACATCACAATACTGGGGACCATTGAGCTGAGAGGCTGCAGCGTAGGCGCCAACATGTTCGCAGGAGAGGGCGGCAGACCGTACGCAGACTCCGTGTGGGGGATCGCAAAGTCATCCATTTCGTTGTTCAGCATGATGCCCAGGCTCTGTGAGCGCCTCTGAGAACCCCAACTGTAAAAATAGATCATTTTGGGAATAGTTTCGATCATGCCGCAAAGGTTTCGAACTAAGAATTGTCTATGAGTGTAGTTGAAATAAAACGATACAATACAACGGTGAAGGAATACTAAATAATCTTTTCAAGGGCACCAGGGCAAGATATCGTCAAAATGACCGGGCAAATGGTTATAAAAGATTTTGGAGAAAATCAAAACATCCACCAAAAACAATCATTTCTTTTGTTGGTGTTGTTAACACATTCGTTCTGTTTTGGAATTGTTTTCATTTGCACAATGTAACGCCCCTACGTCCCATCTTTGTCCTCACACGATCAGATTTTTTTATTTGTGTGACTTTGCAAAAGTCGTTGTCTGACCCATGTCTCACTATTGTCTTTCTGAACCAGATAATTATAGAATAAAGTTAAATAACCATAGTTTTAGGTACCCACATATAATTTATAGTGCTCGTAGCGGAGACGACGCTGCCATCGGGTGCGACAATGACGACGTGAGCGGTGCCGTGGTCGTCTGGGGCTTCGAACAGCGCGCCGTAATGCTGCCAGTCATTGAATGTCTTGGTGTCGTCGACTTGCTCCCGGAATGATCGCGCCCAAGCGGGGGTTGAGAGATTGCGCTCCAACTGAAATAAAACGAGGCCAAGTCAGTGCCGATGCAGCTTATTTTGCAAAGGATCTCCGCTGTCCTCTCCGAAACGTGGAAAATTTGGATTAAAATTCTCACCGGAGTTTGTCCTAATGGTAAACGTCGCATAAGCCTTGTTATAAAATATTGATATTTACCTTGAACTTTAAAATATTTTTAAATAAATTGTTTTTAAAACATTAAAAAGAGTATTCTACTAACTTTTGTTTTGTATTCACAGTAGCGCTTTCACTTCATAGTAGCGCTGAATGCGCTGATGGGTCTACTATATAGTTATACCTTTTTTTTAAGTTGAATTAGATAAAACTCGGTTATACGAGAGTCCAGAAGGTAACGAAACTGTAGAGAAGGTTGAATAAAAACTTTCTCTTTAAGGTATTACAAATTTAAGTATCGCAAAAGACTTAACCAAAATTACATTTATTACATGACCAACATAACTTGAGATGTCATGGTGGCACTGCTGGCTAAGAAAAACGTCATTCACCTCGAAAAAATCCACCACGTCTCAAGATATTTTGGTCAAGTAATACCTACCTTTAAGTACAAAACCGGGAAATAATTACTTACTTCACGAATTTCATAGGGCAGGTTAGAGCGTAAAGGGTCTCCGAGGCCGGTTCGTTTTGCGTACGCGTACTTGAAGGTTTCGACGACGCGGTGCCAGTAAAGGTTGGACCCGGTGGGTGCGGCCGTGCCGTCGCCTACCCAGTCGCGCAGCATGTTCAACATGAACGCCAGGACCGACCCTGACCCTGGCAGAGGTACTGAATAAAGAGTGTACTCCTCCGTTAACGGCACCTCGATTGGGTCTTGCCATTCCACCCTAAAAAATATAAGAATTTATCACTTCAATGAAAAAGTAAGCTTAGGGTGTATAGGGACTCTACTGTCACAATTCTGAAAAGCAATGGCTAGCACGTAGGATACTTTCAAACTTCTTTGTAGACAAAAAAACACCAAGTCTTGGAACTTCCGTTACGGCAAAAACTGAACAGTAATAATGTTGTTGATAAAATTAAATTTATGCTCACTTGTAACTCCTGAGGTCTTCTTCTGTAATAATGCCACCGAATTTCTGAATATCTTGCACGAGCTTCGCCGTCAGGGACCCGTTGTGTATCGCCTGTGGGCCCTCCTCCGCGATTATGTCCAATGTTTTGGCCAACGTTGGTTCGGTTATATAGTCGCCCTCGTTCCAAACCTCGCCAGTCGCCGGATTCACGTACAGCTCCCTTTTAGACAATAAGGTCGATTTACAATAATATTATAGTAGATATTCTTAAAACCAGACAATCAAAGGGCAGTTGTTGCTATTTGTGTAAAATAATTAATCATAGTCTGTTAATGTTTTTGTCATTATTGATGAGGGAGGACCGAACAGTTAAAAGAGAATTAGAAAATAATGAAAACATAGAGGAATATGTTTTTACCGCATAGAAGGCTGCGCTTTGATTCTGTCGCTGTAGCTCCTGAGCACGCGACCCATGTAGGCGTTGACGAGATGTCCGCGGCGGCAGAGTTCGGCGGTGGGCCTCACGAGTTCGGCCCAGGGCAGGCGTCCGTACTCCAGATGGAGCGCGCCGTAGCCCGCCAGCTCT
Organism: Cerastis rubricosa; assembly: GCA_949152445.1. NCBI lineage: Eukaryota > Metazoa > Arthropoda > Insecta > Lepidoptera > Noctuidae > Cerastis > Cerastis rubricosa. The sequence continues at coordinate 12,516,597 of OX424540.1, read as the reverse complement.
CCGGGTACAGCGATTGCGAGGCCGCCTACGGTGGATGAGGCGTTGATGAACATATCCTCGTGGGCCGCGGCCGGCGCCCTCTCGCGGGCGTTGATTACGCGCACGCGGCCCGTCGACGCGTTGTAAACCGTAGCCAGGAACCCACCGCCGAGTCCCATGCATTGCGCGCACGCAATACCCTCACAGAATAAGGTCGCTATCGCTGCATCCACAGCTGTGCCATTTCGCTCCAGGATTTTGCTGAAATGTTCTTAATTAATTATTTTTAACCCCCGACAAAAAAGAGGGGTGTTATAAGTTTGACTTGTGTATCTGTATATCTGTCTGTGGCATCGAAGCTCGTAAACGGATGAACCGATTTTGATGAAATTGGTTTCGTTTGAAAGGTGTTTTAATCGAGAGTGTTATTAGCTATGTTTCGAGAATATCTCAGCCGCTTGAAGATCATCACCTCTTTTCTATTTGAAGGGATATAAACAACTTTCACAGGTCTGGTCGATTTGAAATCTGAAATCTTGTCACTTGTCACCATGGGTATAGCCAGGGGGGGGGCGAGAAACCGAGAAAAATGGAAGGAAAGAGGGAGGCCTATACCCAGAAGTGAGACAATCAAGGCTAAAAAAATTAAGTTTAAAAAGCATGAAATTAAATTAAATAAAAACTTTAAAAAAATCCGGAACATAAAACCTCAAAAAAATCAAAAATAAATTAATCCAAGCGTCGTGGCGTCGGGGGTCCACTTTGGCTTGTGCTTGTGCTAAGCGACCTACGTAGCGGTCCCCCGACGCTACGACGACGCTTGGATTAATTTATCTTTGGTTTTTTAATTTTGTTAAGGAAAAACCGGTCTATTAAAATATTGCTTTGGGAATATAATAATCAAATAAGTCGCCACACTCAGGTCATAACTCAAGATTAAATGTGATAGCAAATAATACATACTGTTAGAATTCACATAATTTTATTGATTTCAGACGAAATCGTGACCAATAAATTCAACCCAACAAATTTCTAAGAACTTATTTCTTCTGGTTTGATCCGAAATTGGAGTGTATTTACTAGACCATTGTTTGGTACATACCGTCCAATATTGGCACATTCGGGGCCATTGGCGACGACGGCAGCTCGCGGGTAGCGCGGTTGGTTGGGGCCGGCCCACGGCTGCAACACCAGCACCGCCACCAGCGCGCCCGCGACCAGCGCCGCCAACACGCTGCCCACCAAACACCACCGCCGCGATTTGGGAGTCCTGACAACACAATCAAAATAATCACATTTCCACACTATAAGATCCACACTGATTACGCATACCGAGTTCCCTGCGTGCCTCGCCGTTAGTTCCGGCTGTCACTTGTAGATCTTTGACAGCAGTTACGAATAGTCAGAAGCTCGAAAAAATTACAACTAGTACAACAAGTTACGTTTCGGATGGTTTTATTTAATGGTTTTAATGAGTTGGTAGATCATACATAGGCAGTTGCTTCATGTAAAATATTGGTATTCAGCTGTATCTGGTTAGTTAGATTGGAAGCCGACACGACCATAGTCGGGAAAAAAGATAGAACGATATGACACTGATCATTTGACCAGAAATGCGGACAATCGAAGCTGTAAAAATCCACACTCTGCTTACCTGCGTTTCAACAATGGAACAAAACGAAATACTTATCAAAATTTTAAGTTCCAATCAGGAAAGCATACTTCGATATAAAACAATGTTTTAAAATTGTTAATGACTTCTTTTTTTATAGCATGTCAAGTGTCCCACTGCTGGGCAAAGGCCTTGTTAATTGAATAAGTATTCATTTTATACTTCTTGCTGTGCCCATTGTAAAATCTTCACACAGGAATGCAAATAAAGATATGAACATAAAACCTAAAACTAACATAACCTAAATTGCAGACGTAGAGAAGCTGCCAAATCAAAACGGAATCAAGCAAATCTGCCTGCATATCGAAAGACATTTAGGTGAAAGGTACCACAGAGTAGGAACCCAACATCAGGAAACGACGTCGCGACGTGGCCGAGCAGAGGGTAACAAAGGATTGCGAAAGACCGAGAGAAATGGAAAGACTGAAGAATGACCTTTGTCCAGCAATGGGGCTTAACCATTATACTTTATAATAAAGCTATTGGAAAACTAATGCCATTCCCGGTTTGAATGCATTGTGAGTGTGTGTGCTATGCAGTGCAAGTGACGCAAATAAGTTGTGCTAAGGCAATAATGGATAAGTTGAACAATCACTAGATCGTATATAGATTTAACGAAGTATGAGTTAGAATTTTTTTTTATTGAAATCGCTTGTAGACGAAATTAAAATAAATATGGTCAAGTACCTTCTGGTGACAACAGTTAAGTATTTAAAAAAGGGAGAATTTTTAAGTAAGAACTGTGTTTAGATCTACGTGAAGTAAACAATCATTCGTTACCTTACAGAATACCAGTTGTTATCGTTTTATTTACAAACATTTGAAAATTCGCATCCTCACAATCTTTAAACATTAATTTTGAATTTCTAATAATATTCGGAACGTATTGCAAGTATTGCAAGCCTTTTTTCGGCGAATAGAACACAGCTGGGTCGCCTTGAAATGTCAGTTGCCCGTCAAGATGTTTCATTTTTGTTCCAGAAACACAATCATGATCCAAAAAGTTTCTACATCGAATGCAACACCTCTTTCCTATATTTAGTGGAATGCAAATTTTCCGGAATAACTAAATCACACGCGTACCTAGGGATGAATCAAATTAGAAGACCCAACGTAGGAAAGGTCGGCTGAGTGGCCTATTGTTTTGTGACTTGTCAGTGAAATGCATTGAAAAACGAACCAATATCAATTATGACCCCACGTTTAAATGGTCCACGTAGATACAGGCTGTATCTACGTGGACCATTTAAACGCTTTAGCTTTCATTGCTGTATCATACAGCTATGAGAGCTAATTAATAATAAATACTAAAAAAGCGACGCTATTAAACGTTGAACAGAATCAAGACATAAAACAAAGCTGAAAACAATATCATATAAAGCCACTGACAATAAAATTCAATCATTCCATAATGTTTGGTTAAACATGACTATCCTGTTTATAAAATATTTGCTTCGTTTAATATCTCCGTGAAATCGTATTCTTTCGTTTAAGTAAATATTTGTCGACTTTATTTTATAAGCATTGTTACAAAAACGTATATACGTAATCACTGTGGAAAGCCACGAAAAAAAAAATAAAAAAAAAAATATTATTACGGTACTGACGTTCTAAGCTACGGTCGTAAGTTATAAGAATTCATAGGTATACATTCTTCTAACTTTTGTTTTATTACGCGCTTACCTACGTATATAAAAATTTGCTCACCTATGACTGTCATGATATATGGTAATAAAAAGGCTATGTTTTTTTTTGTTTTGTCCGTCTGATTATGATGTTGTGTTTTTTTGTTAAAAGTGAATATCTTTCGCATAGATGTTCAAGTAATACTTACTTGAAGATAGCGAATCAATACTTACAAGTGTACAAAAACTAACCATTTCGATGTCAAGAGATCATCTTATTGTTTCTTCCGCTTCCCAAGGTCCAGGTTAGAAGTCCTGAAGTTCTGATAAAATACTGTTTATGCCAAGGCCTTAGGTAGTCTTACCTAAGGCCTTGAAATGAACAATCTCAATATGAATTATCATAAAGTTTTATCACAAAAATCAACAGAATTTACTACCTAATCTAAGTGTAAACTACAAAGTACAAAATATAGAATTACAAAATTATTTGCATACACTAAGGAAACCGTGCTGAAGTTAAGCCTACCCCAATTTACCTAATGAAATAATAACAAAATCTTGACTCCAGTTAATGATGATGATTGGCTGCACAGCAGTGGTAGCCAATAGCCATTATACTCAATACCACTACTACTTACTCCAGAAAGACAACATCCTGTTCAAATTCTGATCTCACTCTTCTATCAGAAAATGTTTAATATTTTTGACATTGATTGTCCCGGAGATGAGACTGCGACACGATTTTAGACGTTTTTAGATTAGAGGAATTGTTCTTCTCTAGTTGTGACTGATCACTGTACTATCAAGCTATCCTATACCATGTATACATCTCCTACTTCACCTACAAAGTCTGTTAAGTAGACCTTGAGAAGTACTTGTAATATTTTAATATCTTTGATAAGTACCTACCTTTATCTACGCAACAGACCGTCCCTAATCCCATTAGAGAGGGTGCTTTTCTGTGATCGCCATTCAATTTCTATGATCACATCGATAGAATTGTTTTCTTTAAAAATCACTCATACGGGCTTAGGTACTCCGTCTTTTGGACTTTGGTTAATAAATTTAATAACTCTTGTGTACTTCGTCTTCCCTGGCTTTTGAAGTTATCACACGGATCATCAATCTATTGACGACTCGGTCTAGTTTGTCGTCATCTCAATAGCACTTAAACGCTTCAAAAGATACTTGCGATTGTAGTGTCTTAGAAATGAACCCAAGAGGTATCTTAGTAATGTCTTCTGTACAGATTAGAATCATAGGAATGTTAGAAACAAACGATTGAGATCAGAATGTGAGCCGAAGGAATTGTGTTGTGTAGGTAATGTACACAATTGGTAGTGTACACAATTAGAAGTATGAATGGCTGTCTATAATGATAGTGGACACAATTGGTATTATGAATGTCTGTCTATAATATGAAAATGACTAACCAGTCATGAGCAAAGTTTTGCATATGAATTTTCAGAGTGGGGGATCACCAAAGCAAAGATGGTTAGATTGTCTTAAAGATATCGCTAGAAAGGAGGTAAATGCTAGATGACAGAAGAGATTACAGAAGAAGACATACCTATATGTGCTGACGCCAAATAAGTCGGGAATTTGGGCTAAGCGCAAACGGATGATGAAATTATACTGTCATGGCATGGAAAGGGGTAGTACCTCAAACAATAGGTAGGATTTATTACTGCAAACCACAAAGCTAACTATGCAGACAATTACATTCTCATTATGACTGGTTAGTGAAAATCCGAACTATGCCAGCACACATCTAATTGCCTTAATTTTTTTAGCGGCAATGACCTAAATGCTTGTGCGTTGGAGACAAAAATGGCGTTGTTATCTAGAAGAGGTAATGTTTTGTTGTTTCGTGTGTTGATGCACTATGGACCTTAAGCCTATTTATTACTAGCAATATTAGCTAGTGAACAAATAGAAATAATATGTTAGGTAATTAGGTAGGGAACCCACAATGTGAGTTTTATTTATACCTTGCGAAAAAATAACTAGGTGTGCTAATGGTAAATAAGCAGTCGGACCAGTTGATGGTGAGTGACCACCGGACATCTGCAATTTCTGCAAATCCAAAGGAATCGAAAATGTTGCCTTCCCATAGACAAAGCTAGTCGTATCCCATACTGTGTGTCCATAAGAAATAAGTATTTCTGCCATCAAACCTCAGAGATGGTATTTCAGTCATGCCAAGAGAATCCTATCTCAGGGATGGTCACTAGTGTCAGACCCGAGCTCGCCGAGGAAGACGAAATAGGCTGTTGCCACAACTTTTGGCCGAAGACGAAAATAAAACAATCCTAAGAAATGGAGTTCAAGATTAGTTACAAGAGAATAAATGATTTTTTTAAACTTTTAAATTCAAAGTTATTGTTGACTGTTTAAAAACGTTACGAGTTGATTAATATAATGGGTGTAATTTCGGCGCTTGCTAGAAACCTTTGATCTCTTCCCATTTTGGCCGAAGTTTAATATATTTTTTAGGCCAAAAGTGGCCGAAGCCGAAGCTGGACACTAATGTCCGCCTTATAATTTATTCAATTATGCACGAACCGGTATGAAAAATTTGATCATGACCTATTGAACCTCAAAGTTACGGCGTAATTGTGTACACGCTTTGCACACAATTAGAGCATTGTGTTTTTGGCTATTTAGCTAGGCATTTACCTATTGTATACTAGGTAAGTAGGTAGATTGTTCCGTATTTTTACTATGAGCTATTTTCAGGGAATTTGAAATTAGGTCTAGATTTAATGCGTAACGTGAATATTTTCTTTGTGTAGCCAGGTTGCCACACAAAAAAAATATTCAGTGTTCTTGATTTTATTTCATTTTCCTACGATAGTTTTGTGCTCAATATTTTGTAACATGTTCTTATTTCAAATTATACAATAATGTAACACGCCATGCTGTGACTCAATTGATGCATTTTAATCATGGTTCTAATCCCTTAATTGGCTATAAACAGTTATTATAATTTGGCTTATCATGATTATTAAGCGGATTATTCAAAATCATTGTGCAATATATAAAGTCACAAGCAAGTTAATACTGAGATCTAAATCATTCATAATCATTGTTTCATTGATGATGTTGCAATTGCGGTCCACATATTAAGATTTTCCGAATTCAGGATCTAAATCCCGAGCTGCAAGCCAAATGACTTACCAGCTTTCTTACCCAATCTAGGTACTGTAGCTACTGTTGGCCTTTGCCTACGTTTTTGGATATTATTGTCTTAGATTGGTACACATTCATGAATAAATATCTTCACAGATAAGAAGGGAAAAATTGGAAACACGGGGAAAGATTTCATCCATCAACATTCTGGTGATCGGATACTGGTTCCTTTTTCATTCTATCCGACGTGTCACAATTCAGTGTAACTAAGTTTATGATAGGTAGTCACGTCTTGCAAAGATAATGCAACTGCTCGGTATCTTTACGAGAGCATTAGTTAGCTAAACACTGCTCAAATCCATGTAAGACCATGTACCTATTTTCTGTTCCTCTCTTCTTCTCTGTATTAAGTGTGTACATAAATTGTTAAATAAGTAAATAAGAATAGACTCAGGGTAATAATGGATAGGAAGTTTCATTAAAATCTGTTCAGTCATTTCGGAAAATAACGACTTGAAAGTTTGTATGAAATGCCGTAGGGTATAAACGCTCTTAAAACTTTTTAACTAAAATTTACTTAGACACTCATAAGGCTGTTAGGTTTTTTTTTCTAACCCTTTAAAAACATCGTGTAATATGTAGTTGTAATAATTCTAGGTGATAACTGAGGTGTTCTCAAACAAAATATTACATGGAGAAAACGCCATTTAACTTGATAAGGGTTTGTTTTGAGTGACACCCTAAAAAGCAGTTTTTACTGTAACATCTACAACACCTTCTTGCGTCGTTGAGTCTGCTTTAAAACAATGACAAACAAGTTTGAGCATTAATTCTATGATAATTTGATAACACATGTATTTCTACTAATAAATTATCTAGATAAACGAAGATACGGGAATATGTACCGAAAAATGTGACGTTGCATTTCGATATCAGTACTAAATCCTGTATCATGAAATTAATGAGCAAGAATTTATTGTTTATTTAAATGACTTCCGATAAATTTGTTTCAAGGGCTTATTTCGGAGGTATCTGGGTATACTTGTACCTACTTATTCCGATCCGATAACTGATCATCGCGGCATCGGTCCGATCATCTTTGTAGAAGTCCGCCATTTAGCGTTTAGTGCATACGCTTTGTTTACCAACTTGATAGGTTGGTGATCTGTTGCTGAAACTAGACTCTTTAGAGCGGTCGAGTCTACTACAGGGAGGTACCTGTCATCATCTGCCTAGCCTTTTTGACTATTATGTTAGAGTTGACTTCCAATCTACCGGATGAAGCTAACTAACAGCATTTGACATGACGCGACTGCCTATCTGACTTCCACAACCCAGTTACTGGGTAATACGATACCCCTTGGTAAGATTAATTGTCAGACTTTTGGGCCATTGCCCACTGACTACCTGTAACGACTATCAAATATCTACAACTGACAGCCGGGACCATCGGCTTTCTGACTCATGGAGGGAACTCTTTTTATAATAGATGGGCACCCATCCACAGACCGACCTCGGCAAGCGCAACTTAACCTTGAAGATCAACCTGTTGCTAGTTAGCCAGCCGAGCTTCTCTTAAGGAAGGTACCTAGTACATAGGTATAATAATTATTAAGGCGATAATAAACTACGTATCTTATTAATTATCTTTATCTTTTACCTACATCGCTTGTTCGTTAGTAATCATCACTGTCTGTCTAGCATTTTTGCAACTAAGTACGTTGAGGTCGGCTTCTAATTCAAGTCCATGGAACCGATGTGGCTGAACATCGCTAAATCCCGAAATCGCATCGCTTTATAAATGGTAAAGCTCTAAGGAGCATAACTGGCCATAACCCAGTAGGTACATATATGGATGGAATTATTAATTTCTCGCGCCACGAGAAGACACAAATTTTGTAAACAAAGAACTTCTTTCTACTCAGGTACGTAGCGACAATTCAATCAAAAACAAACAATCCCAAATTCAATAAACTCAAAGTAACAAACGTGTAGTATGAAACTAACGAGCAATTTCACTTGGTCGGGTTATATTTTTGCGTTATAAAGCTTTGTCGTCTTATGTTTTGGTGTAGGGTCAGATGTTCAACAGTGAACCAAATGTACACAGTTAACCAACCCTATATTTCGGAAATACGACATTGTAGTTCCGCGCTTCCTAGAAATATAGACCCCTTAACGGGCTCCCACCCATCTTACCAGTTTGCAGCGAACTGGCATTCGTATCGTCCACGTGGCAAGGAATTTTGTGATTATGCGTGTAAAATGGGAGAAAAAAAAAGTAAGTAATTTTTCGTTTTACATGTGTCTGTTTAATAATACAAGTATTCTAATATGTTAGGTCTGTAGAAACCTTTATTATTTATTTATTTAACACTTCAAGCACAATGTACAGAGGCGAACTTTATCGAGCTTTTTTTGACGTATGAACTGTATATTTGGTGTGAGTCATTTAAAAGTTATCTTAACTTAAAACATCAAACAAGGGTGTGTCCCACAGTTAACCAACTTGATATGTTTAACAGTGAGCCATCGCTCATGTTATGAAATAAGTTTAAGTAATCATTTATTTGTTTTATAGCTAATAAAGATCACGATCGAACGCCAAGGAAAAGTGATGGCACGTAAATAGACAAACGTAGGCAAAATAACAAATGGTGAACTAATGGTGAAACACTTTAGTCACAGGTTCTTGTCCACTTGGAGAAGAACTACTTCCGGCTTTAGTATTTCCAAGAAAAAGACATCATACAATATTATTGATCTTGTTTCCAGTAGCAATGATGTTTTTCGAGGATTATGTAATGAGTGTCATACTACAAAATATTCTTTTATGTTATAAAGCCCTTCACACGTTAATTTTATTGTTTGTGATTGGCTTTTAATTTCTCACCATTCAGAAAACAAATTGTTTTTTTCAGGTAATTGGTCGATAATTCATAAATAATTTGGATTATAAATAACAAGTGTTGTTATTCTTGTTTAATAAAGACTGATTTTCTAACGTAATGTGTAATTATTTCTGATTATGTACCAGGGGGTGGACACAGTGAGCCAAATATCATTTTCGGAAAAAATGTTTATACTATGAAAATCTAATATATAAAATTCTCGTGTCACAGTTTTCGTTGCCATACTCCTCCGAAACGGCTTGACCGATTTTGATGAAATTTTGTGTGCATATCGGGTAGGTCTGAGAATCGGCCAACATCTATTTTACATATCCATAAAAAACCCCGCGAACGAAGTCGCGGGCAGCAGCTAGTTATCAATAAAAGTATCATTATGTAAGTGCAAATAAGTAGTCAACTAACCTACCTCTCCTGTATTTCAGTGAGAAGTTTATTTCGAAAGTAAACTTTTGAGTTATGGTGGTTAGAAATTTTGGTGGCTCACTGTTGAACACCTCACCCTACCTACTATAACGCGTTTGACTTAAACATTTGGGCCGTTATTCGAGTTTCAAATGCGTTTCAGTTTGTTTCTTTGTTTTCGCGGATTCAGTTATCATTTTATCCAATGGTAGCAAACTCCTCAATCTGTTACTTTATATCTTCTCGTGGCGCGGAGTATGGACACATGCATATTTCGACAATTTTAAGTCAGCTGGTAACATTGCCATCCAAACTGGCAATGCTGCTTCTGATCCACCTCTGTATCAGAGTTAGGGCCCACCGCTCGGACAACACCATCTCTGGAGACTGTTCGCTTGAACAGTCTCCAGAATTGCTGCAATGCTGCACAGCGATGTAGACGAATTTTTTGATGCCCATTCTTTTCGCATTTTGATACTTGCTCACATTTTTATTATCATTTACATCTATTTTTAGTTTGTAAATAATGTTAAAAAATAGTCAAACATATTATTTTAAATAATTATTCGTATTTTTAATAACTAAGTACTATAATAGCTTCAAAACCCGTAGATAGAAAACGCGCAGGTAGTTTGTTAGGTAGCTTAACTACACGTTGTCTGTGATACTGATAAGCTATTTATAAGCGATTTTAGAATACATTTCCATTATTTAACTAAGCACATACAGGTTCCCTGGTATGTCATTTCTGTTTAAATTAAACTCGTTTGGTGGAATATTTACATAAATATAACAAGACGTTTATGTATATTTTATATTGTATTTTAGTTAATACTACTTACATTCCAATTTTAAAGTAAGTAACGAACTTCAAGCTGCTAGGTTCCTAGCTAGCTTTTAGCTGTAAGGGTCAGGCCTAGTTTCAGCCAACTAATTGGCTACCACTTGTACATTTTAAAATACCTTTCAATAGTGTGTGTTTCAATAGTGTTATTTGCAAGGTATTGCAAATATATTTGCAGGTTAAGGTTCGTGGTAAGATATTTTCTTCTTAATCATAGCATTAATGTAATATAGGTAGGTATAACACATGCCTTTGGGACCTACAAATCCAAGAGTATTATCTACCTACCTTAGTTGTATTTACCTATCTAAACATAGGTATATAACCGTAATCTTAAAGTGTCACCAGTTCATAGGGATCGTCCAATAATTACGTGAGGCGTTTAGGGGGTGGAGGGTGTCGAGCCGGTCTCGGGAAATATCACGTAATTTTTTTATTTACACTTAACTACGAATTTTGATACATCTCACGATTAGAAGGGGGTGAGGGGGTCAAGTGAAGTCTCATGATATCACACCAAAGGGGGAGAGGGGGTCGAAAAGTCGCCGAAATTGCCACGTAATTAATGGACGCCCCCATACCAGTCCACACAGGAAAATCTCGTGGTTTTTCTTAAGATCACTGTTTCAGATAACTGTAGAAGTTTCACAGCGACTAGGATTCTCTTGGATTTCTTTTGTTTCGTTTTTCTTTTACTGAGATATCATCAATGTGCAATTAAGTAGATAATTATTATAACACGCAACCATGACGTCTCACTATGCCTTATCTTTAGTAATTAATTATAATCCCATTTTTAGGGCTCCGTTGTTAAATGGAAAAAACGGATCCCTGTCTCACCGTCCGTATGTCACCGAATTTTTACTCCGAGACTATTGGCACCACATACTTAGTTGAAATTTGTAGAATAAGTGTCTTTGTCTAATAAAGTCTTTGAACCGCTCGCGCTACACAAAAGCAAAAGCAATGTGAAGTTACGAAAAAAAATTGTGTAACTGAGGTTTAAAAAATATAATTTAAAGCATACCTACAACTGTGTGAATTGTTTATCGACAGCTCTTAAAAATGATATCGAGTTAAGTTTCCTAAAATACTTTTTTTCTTAAGTCATTCCTTTATGAGATATGCTTCTAAAGCCGTAAAAATTGTGTCCGCCCTCATAAAGACGAGAAATCTTATGAAAAAAAGTAGGTTTTAGTCCGTAACGTCGTAAAAATAATTTGTATTAATAAGACTAGTATGGTCAAAGTGGGGTGCTCCGCGTGACGTCATGCGGAGTACTGGGCTGGCCGCGCGCCGGGTCATCAGTGGTTATAATAAAATGGTGGATAAAATATCCACTGGCAGGCATAGCGCCATCAGTTCGCAGGGCCAAAATGATTACTGATCTAAGATACCCTATACATTTACGTACCGCAAAGGCTGAAAAGCCGTATCAGTATTTTAAAGTGTCTCTGCTCACTGGCGAACGCTCTACAGAAAGACTCAAGCTGTGGTGAGAAAGTGTTTCCCTACCCAACCCATTTGTGTCACCTGCTGAAATTCTCCCACCTGGAAACGAGTTGCCATGGCTGACCTGGAAGTTTGAAACACAGGTTGGCTGAAGCAAGGAAAACCTGTTCAGGTAGAGATTCAAATATAAATATGTATGTGTAATTTTTTTTAGTTTAAACTTTCATGGACTTTATCGACACGCTTAAAAGAAGAATAAGATTTGATATTTAGTTTTTGCGATATGGGTACGTTTTCATCAAACTGCGGCAGCGGTAACTTTGTTTTTGATTAACATACCTACTATGAAACACAAAAGTTTTGCTGCTGAGTGTAAATTTACATATGAATCTGCCTTCAAAATATTTTTATTATATTGGTTGGTGCTACGGAACCCTGTGTATTACTCGACTTGGGCGGTTTTTTTAATTAATTTCCAGACGACATCGCGACCAGGCAAAGATGGCGGGAAATGATTGGCTTCTACCAGGACTGACTAGCAATTGACAGAATTGTGGGGAAAGGAGAAAGGGAGGCCTTTGCCCAGCTGTGGGACATTCAAAACCAGCCTACAAAAACCAACACAGACAGACTATTTGTGAAGTGATGAAGAGAAGTCATGCATTATCGATCATCATTCTAGCTTTTCCTTTTCTTCAGGATTCACAAATACTAGGTACTACTAATAGGTACCTAGTTAGGTACGACTTTAGAATTTTCATAAACACCGTTCACGCGTTCGCTTCACGAATTTGCAAAACAGTTGATTTATAAACATTGACCAAAATAAAGTATGCTTTGAGTACCTAATCGACTATTTGCACAGCAGGCTTCTTTAAGTACAATAACTTCTAATAACAATTAAGGTACCTTTTATCAGAAGGGTTCTGGTAAAGCTAATCAACGAGAAGTGTCAAAAAAAAGGGATTGTTATCCCATCTTCTTAGCACGGTGAACTGCGCTGGGGCGGCAGCTGCAGGTGCTGAAACCCTAAAACGGCGCAAAAAGCATAGCTTAGAAAGTATAATAGAAACGACCCTTGCATTTAATTACAGACCCCAGAAATTAACCTGAATCGTGCCTACACCTACACGTTTGGGGAAAAAACACAGAAGATTTTTCTTGAATTTCCCCATTTTATCATGGATTTCTACTCCTAGTCCTTCTGGGAGTTTTATCGGACTCTCACTGACGACAGTAACCCTAGATTCAAGGGTAAGGATTACCCGAAATGGAACCCTTATAATGAATCCTTGAATATGCAAAAATAGAAAACGAAATGAGATTGCTATAAATAAGGTATTAAACAATTTTGGAAGTCGTTCACCTTGATCAACAGCATTATCCTCATACGATCATTTAGGTATTTTGTATACCTATCCTACTAAGTTTCTCAAACTACCAAATAGGCATTTGGTAAAGAACCTGCCAAATTAATTCATAAAACTGCCTCTTACCGGTCGAGCCTGATTAATGTGAGATAGGAATGAATTACATAGATAACGTAGATATGCTATGGACTCGCAAGTTGACACAATCAGGATGTAGGTACCTATTACAGGTAGGCTTTATAGCTGGGGCCTAACCGACGACCGCGTCATAGTGTTCAGCTAGTAGGTTCCCAGGACCGGGATAAGATACCAAGATTTTTTTACAGATTTGAGAAGTCAAGGAATCTTTTCAGTAAGATGGATAGCTTGTGAAAATCACAATGGCTAGAAAAGGGGGGTGAATCCTGAGACTACGGCTGAAAGATAAGTTGTACGTATGTGGGAAGATAACTAGCTGCACCGAGTCCAAATCAATTCGGATATACAGCAAAATGTAGCAGCGCTGGACATGGCGGGACACGCCATGGCCAACGCCGGACTGCGATAACAGAGTTGACTGAGACGAGAGGAGATTGTATGAACTAAGGCTGTAACAAATTAAGTAAGGCCTTACAACTGGTACAATCTCGGTATCGAAAGAGAAAAGATAGACATACAAAGATACACATAGGTAAGCACGCAAAAACAGTGGACAGGCAGGCAAGATCATTCATCCAATCCAATTGTTTACAAATTAGGGATAGGCAAGTGAAAAAAATATATCGATATTTTTAAACAGTATCGATAATTATCGAGTGAAAAATATCGATATATCGTCAATTTTCACATGATTGTTCATAAATATTCCCAAAGCATTCAAACTTCGTAAAAAATAATAGAAGAATTTAGTATTTTTTATTAATGCTGGAACCTAAACAATTATATACAATTTAATCAAACCAGTAGTCATCAGACATGGACATCGTATCTAATAACATAAAACATGAATACAAAGTAGCGTTAAAAAAAAACGAAATTGATACGAATTCGATACTCTAAAATAAATGTCGAATATCGATATATCGCGATTAACAATATCGACGATATATATCGATAATTATATGGAAAAATATCGATATTCAAATATATCGATATTTTTTGCCCATGCCTATTACAAATCCAAAAAAATATTTTAATGTTTTCAATAAACCACGCTAACCGTAACGGTGGAATGCATTACAATGTTTACTCTGACGTAGCACCTCTTTTTTGTGAGGTGCTTTGTTGCATGTTAGATTAGACCCGAGGAGGAAAAGGTCGTATTCACAATCGACCTTTTTTACCGAATGCGGTGGCGCGGGCGGTGCTATGAAAAGCAAAGGCCACGGGTATAGCGGACTAGAGTTAATATAGGTAAGTAGGCATACCTACTAGGTATGTATCCTATACTAATGAATGAGCAATATTTTTATGTATATTTGTTATCACGTTCACACAAACGGCTCGAACGATTTCGATGACAATTATTGCAATACTAGCTGTCCGGCGCAACTTCGTTTGCGTCACATTTTCCCCATTTTCGCAACATTTTTCATTGCTACTCCAATGCTATTGGTCGTAGTGTGATGATATATAGCCTATAGCCTTCCTCGATAAATGGGCTATATAACACTGAAAGAATTTTTCAAATCGGACCAGTAGTTTCGGAGCCTATTCAATGCAAACAAACAATCAAATCTTTCCTCTTTATAATATTATAATATATAATAATAATTTAGATGAGGCTTTACGGGGGCGAAAAATCGATCTAGCTGGGTCTCATATCTGAATTGAAATTCGTTTTTTCTATTTTCTTCCGAGGAGAGCTCCGGTCGCCCATAATTGGGTACCGACGAGGACATCGTTAACTTCTTAATTGATTGTTAGACAATAATGAACTCACCTGCGGCTCTTATTATGATAAAATGAAGTGAGTACCTAATTCAAAGGCATTAGTAGATTAGGTAAGTAGTAAATTACCTAAGTTATTGTTTCTTGATAGTTAATCAAATAACGAAAACCACCATAATACATGGTTTAAAATTTCTTTTTAGTTTTCGAAGACGTGTCAATTCAATAGTGATTCATTATATTGAATGTTATGGAAAAATGTTAAGCATTTACTGTTTTCGTAATTAGGTATCGAGTTTCTATAATGAGAAGCATACTTATAAAACCACCTGCCCAAATTAACACGATTTTATGGTCGTTGCATTGCGTTTATAGTTTTATCAAATAGGTAGGTACACACATAGGTTTTAGTTTATCATTAAATACCACAAACGATTGTGAGGACACATAAAAAAAAACACGATCCTAAATTGGTTGCAAACTGGTTCCGCGAAATTGGCCAAACAATTTAAGAATATCGACAAGAAACTTCAAATAGGCACAAATACATTATTTTTCAAGAGCACGTCATTACAAAAACCATTGGAATAAATTATTTCACTTTTTAAAGAAATACAATTTAAATAAACGTCGATATTCTCACATGATCAATGCTGACGACCGACAGTCCGTCCGTGATCGAAGTCACTCACAAACTGCGCGGGCGCAGGCGAAGAATTGTTTGAATGGTGTAAGGTCGATTGTTCGCTTTCCTATAGTATTGCGGAGGACCATGAAATGACGATAGCACCTTGATGTAGATATCTTAGCTTGCAGAAGATAAAGTCCATGATATAGGAAGATATACACATTTTCAGACTGATTTCATTTTCTGATAAATTTTCCGCACGTGCGATTAACATAATTAATTCTCAACTTCACGACTGTGTTTTACGAAACGATAGGCAGAGATGAGAGCCCCAAGTTTCGAAAAGTCTCTTAATTTTAAGGATCTCTAAGGCTCACTGCATGAATTCCAACATAGCAACCTAGTATTTATCCTACTTTGGGAGCTAACAAAGGTCACAATGAAATAACAACCAACTATTCAAGGATCTTTAAACATCTAGGTAAGTACACAGAATAAAAGAAGGGGGAGGAAAGAAATATTAATTTATCGGCTTACAGGATAAGCATAAGCTAGCTGAAGTGGCAGGCCATTATTGTCGAAGGGCTGATAGCCTGGCTGATGGAGGAAGCAACAAGTCTTGTAAATACGGTCCCCACTCTAGGACTTGTTGCTAAATAGGTAGCAAGCATGGCATAGGATGCCCCCAGCTGAGCAGAGTTACCTTAGGAGGGCAGGAAAATGTGGCCGCAGCTTGGTAGAGGCTTATGTCCAGCAATGGGCTTGCGTAAAGCCGAGTTGATTGCACATGAATCTATGTAGCTACCATGTGAATATAACATCCTATTCACGACACCGACTTTCACGCAAAATTTCGCCAGTTCGATGCACTTTAACAACCATAATTAGTGTGAAAGTCAGGTCATCAGGAGAGAAAATCAGGTTTGTAAAGAAATTTTGATGTTTTTATTGAATAAATGTTAATTGGATCCGACCATGAAACTTCGGGTTGACTGACGTAGTGTCGTTAGTAAACAAAAACCGGCCAAGTGCGAGTCGGACTCGCGCACGAAGGGTTCCGTACCATTATTTATCAAAACGAACAAAAAAAACACTTTTTTGTATGGGAGCCCCCCTTAAATATTTATTTTATTCTGTTTTTAGTATTTGTTGTTATAGCATCAACAAAAATACATAATCTGTAGAAATTTTAACTGGTTAACTATCACCGTTCATGAGATCAGCCTGGTGACAGACGGACGGACGGACAGCGAAGTCTCAGTAATAGGGTCCCGTTTAACCCTTTGGGTATGGAACCCTAAAAAATACCATCATTAACACTTTACGTATCCACTATTAGGTAGGTATATGAGGATTGTTTGTATCTGTGTTAAAGCGTGATCTTTATTTTATACATTTCTTAAAACATAAACAGGTATGTTTTTCAATTTCAAATGAAATGGTTTTCAATTAGCTTCTCAACACAAGAGTGGCAATTAAGATTAGATAAGAGCTCAACAAATGAAAGCAGTCTTGTTAAAATTCTTGTTTTCGATTATATAATTCAGAAACGAAATGGGGGAAATATTGCCATTTGAACAGATTTGAATAGCTAGTTGTGGTCGATGATTTAATGTGTGCAAAAATACTCAATTTTGTATTAAAAAAAGTTGACACGGTTAGGCGTGGTCTTGTAATATTGGCAGGCGCTTCATTTAGGGACACATTCAATTAGGGACCTCGCACACTGCGCGGCTAAGACGACGACTTGTCACATGACCGGTCGCTATCTTGAACAAAACTGGTCGGACGCCCGGTTGTTGGACTAAACTTTCTTCCTGCTGGCCTACCATGACGTCTTAAAGCAGTATTGTTTTACTCTTATTTCGTCGGATAATATATAAACGGAGCTATACAAATAAATATTGCGAAAACGGGGAAAATGTGACGCAGACGAAGTTGCGCGGGACAGCTAGTTATTTAATAAATTAGAGGCGTATGGAATGCGGGAAAAGGCTAGAGATCGTATAGAATCATATTTAAGTAACAAAAAAAAAAAAAAAAAACAAACTGAAATATCCAGCAATTCACATGTCACAAAAGTTGAAAATCATATTTTGTCAACACCAATAAAAGTCTGCACAGGTGTATCCACACGGGTGTATTTTAGGTCCTCTGCTCTTTATTACATAGTATACTAATGACCTCCCCAAATCCATCAAATCATCCATGGTTCTGTATGCTGAAGATAGCACTGCGATAGTGGTTTCTGAAGACCTCTCGACTCATGA
The DNA here is from genome assembly GCA_949152445.1 of Cerastis rubricosa. Taxonomy (NCBI): domain Eukaryota; kingdom Metazoa; phylum Arthropoda; class Insecta; order Lepidoptera; family Noctuidae; genus Cerastis; species Cerastis rubricosa. Next base: position 12,498,439 of record OX424540.1, on the reverse strand, counting down.
ACATAAAGTAAACCAACTTAATCATTTATAATGACTATTAAATCTAAAAATTCTAAATCAAATACTATCAATCAATTGTTCATAATATACATTATGTTCAATTGAATGAACAATTAAATATAAATTATGAACAATTGATTGATAGTATTTGATTTGAAATTTTTAGATTTTTTTTTTTTTTTTTATATGGCTTCGCGCACCAGCATTTTACCGCTAGAGGTGCGGTGCGCATCCCACACTCTCCGCCTGACCGCCGCCGCGTACGGACGTGCCGCTACCTGCTCGCATTCCCGCTCGCTATCAGTGTGTGTCATCGGTTCGTCGCTTCCCAGTGTCGTGACGTCATCAGTAGTCCCTTGACTACACCCCCGAACAATTGTTGTCTTTTTATTAAGACAGCACTTGCTCATTTTGCTTCGGATATTATTCCGATTTAACTTCCTTTGCCCCATCAGGGAAAAGTCCTCAGTTTCGAGGTTCTTGGTGGGAAACCTAACGGTGCCAACGAAACCAAGAGAGGGTGGTGACCCAATCCGCCCGCCTAACCCCTTCAGGGCCTAGGTAAAAAAATTGGGCTCCGTCGCGAACGTGTGCGCCGCCGATTTACTGTGCTAGTGTTTCCCGTTTCAACAAGTTCCTGAAAGCAAAGTTCCCTGGACTGGAGTTGGAGTTGCTACCAAGCCCGGACCCTCGGACTGTGGCTGCGGAAAGGTTGAAGCGGGTGAGTCGCTGGACCCAGTAAATTCCCTACATAATTGTGCAAGGAATTAGGTTGTTAGGCGCGCTGAGCTTCACTCAAATGTCTGCTAACTCTTAGCAGATAATATGGCCCTTGATGCGGATGAGGAACGCCTTTTTGCGTTTTTCAAAAACGTTGTCCTGAAAGATCCAGATTTTTTAAAGAAATATGGGTCCGATGTCGCTGCCTTGCAGCAACCCAGTATTGCCTTCACTGACTTCAGTGACGCGCTTGAGAGCCCTTTGTCGCCGCCGCCTGCCGACAGAGGCTTACCGCCAGCCGTCGCCACCGCGATTAAGGCCACCCCAAGACCCATTCTTGTGAAACCCTTTGTTTCGCAAACAAAGGTCCAGCCCGCACCTGCGTTCATTGCTCCCGTTTCCGAGAACATGGACAAAGGCTTACCGTCAGCCGACGCCGCCGCGATTCCGGCTAAACCGAGACCCATTGTTTCGAAACCTTTTGTTTCGCAAACAAAGGATCAGTCCGAACCTGCGTCCATTGTTCCCGTTTCCGAGAACATGGACACAACTGAGCCAATCTCCGACTCAGAGTCAATTTTAGACGCGTGCTCTGCCTCCTCATCCTCTGAAGACGACTATCAAGTCGTCGGAAAGGGCAAGAGGAAGAAGGGCAAAAATTCCCAGGCCGCCATGACCAAAAAGATCGTCGCGCTCCCTTATGCCCCCTCTCACGCGGCCTCCCGTCCCACCTCCCCGGTCCCCTTACCTACGTCCGCCGCTGCTCATACCAGTAGGCCAGTCAGCCCTAAGGCTAAACCTTCAGCCGCTTCTTCAAAGAAGCTGAAGCCCCCTCCCCCGTTGTTCATTCAGGACAAAGGGAAATGGACAGACGTGTCCAAAATGTGTAATGAGCGCCGTATTCAATACACAAGCGCAAAAAGCACACAGCAGGGCATAAAAGTGGTGGTCCCTACGACAACCGACTTCAGGGAACTAACCCGCCAATTAATCGGAAGGCGCATAGCCTTCCACACCTACTCCCTCCCAGAGGAGAAGCCCACCCGCGTGGTGATCAGGCGGATCCCGAAGGAAATCCCCACGGAGGACATCCTCAATGACCTCCTAGGCCAGGACATCCCGGTCGCAGCCGTCCACCGCCTTCATAAGGCGAGAGGCGGAGACCATTACGATATGGTACTGGTCATCTGTGACCCAGTAGAAGGTCACCACCCGATCTTCAAAGTGAAGTCGGTTTGCTCCCTGACAGGCATCTCAATAGAGAAGCCCTACCGCTCAAGCGTAGTCGGACAGTGTCACCGCTGCCAGATGTACGGTCACAGCCAAGCCAACTGCCATGCACCGCACAGATGCGTAAAGTGTCTAGGCGACCATGGCACGGCAGACTGCCCTCGTCCCAAAGACAAGTCGCTTTGCACGGAGCCACCGAGCTGTGTGCTTTGCGGCCAGTCGGGCCACACGGCCAACTACCGCGGCTGCTCAAAAGCCCCCAAAGGCTCGTCCTCTAACCTGGTGAAGCGTGCAAGCGCCCGCCAACAAAGAGAAAGCCCATCGGTGAGGCTACCCTCTGCCCAGATGCCGGAGAGACTCAGCCCTCAGAGGCCCTCTCCCTGGACCACGCTGAACCACCAGAAAGCCTTCCCGGCTCTCAGTAAAGCAAAGTCCAACCCCATCCCCGGGCTATTAGATGCCCCTGTCCCCACTCCCGCGGCCCAAGCGAGCGCACCGTCGCCCGCTCGTCCCACGCCACCCGGCCCCGCGGCCGTGGACCCCTCTCACAACGTAATTTTAGAGTCGCTAGCAGAGTTAGTCACCCCCGAAGCAGACCGCATGGCGGCTGATCTCAGGGCGGCTAACACTGGTGGCGATAAACTTAAAATTATCCTCAAGTCCCTACTCAAGTTAGGCGACCTCCTCCGCAACCTTAACCTCGACTAACTCCAATGGATAATACGAGATTAACGTGCACCAAACCCCGATCCCTAAAATTAGGGTACTTTAATGCCAATGGCATTAGAGGCCAGCGTGATGAGATCGCCACCTTCCTCCGCGACCATCAAATTGATATCCTCCTCGTACAGGAGACCTTCCTCAAGCCCAGTCACCGCGATCCGAGAATTGCCAACTATCGCATAGTTCGCAACGATCGGTCACGTTGCCACAAGGGCGGGACTCTAATCTATTATAGGAAAGAACTGCATTGCATCCCCTTAGATCCCCCTCCCATGGAGTCTCTACTCGAGACCTCAGTGTGTCGACTAGGCATGACCGGCCATCAACCGATCACTATCGCCTCTGCGTACATCCCTCCCGGCGGCACGTCCGAGGAGCACACTTTGTTCACCAAAGACCTTGCCGTCCTCTTCGGCTTGAGTGACTCCGTTATCATAGCGGGCGACCTCAACGCCAAACACCCCGCCTGGAACAGCACGACGACCTCTGCCAGAGGACGTCACTTGTATAACCTGGGCGAGTCCCTCAACTTCGATCCCATCGCTCCTATGGAGCACACCCACTATCCCCACGACCCCGACCAACGTTCGGACGTTCTCGACATAGCGCTACTCAAGAATGTCAACCTTAAGTTGCATTCCATCGAGACTTTACATGAGCTTAACTCAGATCATCGACCAGTGCTCATGCACTTAGTTCCTCGCTCGGGTCCTTCTGACCCCAGCCAGCCCCCGCCGACCCAAGTGATAACCGACTGGAGGAAAGTCAGCGAAAAGCTGAAATCCACCACGTCGCCTCACCTAGAGGCCATCCCCGACCACATAGTCTCAGCCGCAGACACGACGGCCGCCATCAACTCGTTTACAGAACACGTGCAATCCGTACTGAAGGACTGCTCACGGGAAGTCCCAGCAATGAGCGATCAACGCTGGATACTACCCGCTGACGTACGTGAACTGATAAACGAAAAGAACGCGGCCATCCGTGCCTACAGCAGCTTTCCCTGCGAGGCAAACAAAGCCCACATGCGTAATTTACAGCGTACTGTAAAGGATCGCACCAGTGAGCTTCGTAATAATCAATGGGAAAAAACGCTAAGCGAACTCGAGCCTACCCACCTAGCCTTCTGGCAGCTGCAACGCAAGATGCGCTCCACCGAAGAGGCTTCGATGCCTCCCCTCACCCGACCCGATAAGAGCGTCGCATTCGACGACTCTGAGAAGGCCGAATGCCTAGCCAACAGCCTGGAGTCCCAGTGCTCCCCCAGCTCGCAACCAGTAGACAAGCGACATCTCGATGAGGTGAACGCATTCGTCGAACGTAGAGCCGCCCTGCCCCCCGAAGAAGACCCTGATGATCCTCTGCCTCCGGTCACAGCTGACGAAGTGCAAGACATCATTAGCAAACTTCAACCGCGGAAAGCACCCGGCTCCGACGGAATCACCAATAGGGTGTTCAAACTCCTCCCCGCTCAGCTCGTCGTGTTAATGGCGGCCATCTTCAATGGCGCCCTGAGCAACAACGCGTTTCCCCAAATATGGAAAGAGGCCACTGTCATCGGTTTCGCCAAGCCAGGCAAACCCAAGTCTGAGCCTTCGAGCTACAGACCTATCAGTCTCCTGAATGCACTCGGAGACTGATATAATCTACGAGAGACTTATGTATAAGCGACTCAAAGACTTCGCCGAGGCTAAGAGTCTCATCCCCAACGAACAGTTCGGCTTCAGGACCGGACACTCTTGCATTCAACAGGCCCACCGCATCGTAGAACACTTGAGCGCTGGCTTCCAGCGTGGAGCGATGACGGGTGTGTTGTTTTTCGACATAGCAAAGGCATTCGACAAAGTCTGGCACAACGGCTTATTATATAAGCTGTACAAACTGGGAGTGCCAGACCGTCTCGTGCTCATCTTACGAGACTTTTTGTCGGATCGCACCTTCCGCTATCGCATCGGGAAGGCACTGTCTTCCCCCCACCCCATTAGAGCCGGAGTCCCTCAGGGCTCCCCGCTCTCTCCCCTTATCTTTACTCTGTTCACCAGTGACATCCCCAAGAGCAAGAAGGCACAGTTAGCCCTGTTCGTGGACGACACGGCCATCTATTACACTGGCCGTAGTCACGACGCTATTTACAGCACCCTCCAAACCTCAGCCAACGTCTTAGGCGCTTGGTTTGGAAATGGAGAATCGAGGTGAACCCCGACAAGAGCCAGGCAGTTCTTTTCTCTAAACCGCGTAAGAATAAGCCACCCGCGCTCAGCCCGATCACTATGTACGGTAAGCCTATCCCTTGGGAGAAGCAAGCCAAGTACTTAGGAGTCTTACTTGACAACCACCTGTCTTTCGCGGCGCACATCAAAGCAGCTCGCGACCGAGCTGCCTTTGCTATGGGTAGGCTTCATTTCATGATCTCGGCAAAAAGCAAATTGTCACTCAAGTGCAAGTTGCGCCTTTATACCGCAGTGATCCGCCCCATTATGACGTACGCTTGCGTCGTGTACGCTCACACCAAGCCTAAATACATCCATAGGATGCAAACCTTGCAGAACCGATTCTTACGTAGAGTCACGGGAGCCCCTTTTTATGTCCGTAACGACCGTCTACACGTAGACCTTAGAATGCCCACCGTCCTTCAGTTTATGAAACGTCTTACGAAGCGTTTCTTCGATAACGCCATTAAACACCGTAATCCCCTGATCGCAGCGGCCGCCCGTTACGAACCCTCGCGCATTAGTACAGTACGCCGTCCTCGGCATACCCTCGTCACTCCCGATGATGCTATCACCCTCCTCCAGGAGAGTAGTAAAGAGACTAGCACTCTTAATAAGTACAGACACAAACCGCCGTCTTTCCGACCTCGCCGTCGAGGTCCGTCGCGACGTCCCGGTCCATGCCCTCCCCGACCCTCGCTCGAGCCAGCCCGCGATGCTGTGCCAGTAGTTTTAAATCAGCCCCTAAATAATGATATCATTCAGATCCAGCCTGTCCCCATGCAGTCCTCCCCCAGCGACGCCCTGAGCCGAGGCTCGTACCCCACAGGGGGTGCCCTCAGCGTATAGTCGCTTAGTTTGTAAGTTTTTATGCCCTGGCTGGAGGCCTTACTCTTAAGGCACCCACAGGATAGTCCGGTTAAGCAGACGACAACCTCTTAGGTTGAACTGCGAGATGCCATTCATAAAAAAAAAAAAGTGCGCATCCCAGCATCCGATCAGCTGGTGCAATGACTTGCCACAATTACCGCTACAGATTAAAAAAACGCTTAGGGCGCTCTTCGGTAGCAAGAGAATTCCTCTCTGCGTTCGGGATCCAAAATAGCGCCCCTGACGTAAGACGCTTCTTTATCCCTTCGGTACATTATCTACTATATACCCATCAGAAGGAGTTCAAGTTATTTTTCTTTATAACAGCAGCCTATGCAGCTACCTTTGAGAATACTGATCATTATAACTTTTAACAGTGCTCAGCAATTTCATAGTTAAATTACTGAAAAGGTCTGTAGTCTCAGCAAGAGAGTCAGTTACAGTAATTTTTTATGTGAAATATTTGTACCTAGTTGCCATCGTAACAATACCGGTTGGCGCTACAACACTTTCAGTGCAAATTGAAGTATAAAGGAGTCTGAAAACTAAAACGTAACATATATTTGTTATTTTATTAAACTTAGCAGGCTCGGGCTCGGGTCCGGAGCGAGGGGGAATGGGAAGCCGTCGCCACCTTCTGCGAAGAAGTCATGCTAGCGAAGGAGGTGGCGAAACGTGAGAAGGAGAGAACCTCACGTCCCAGCTGCCGTGGGAGACGCCCCGGGCGTCAGGGGGCACAGGTCCGCGTCAGGCGCGGGCCTGTGGACGGTGAGTAATGGTCTAGCTCACCGTCCGTCCGTCTTATGACGACAGGCCGTGCCGACGGCGCGTTCGTATTCCACGCGCGCCTCAAGATGTCAGCAAATCGGAAGGGGTCCAAGAGGGCCGATGCCTGCCAGGGCTGCAGGAATGTTCGAAAGAAATACAGTGGCCCTGGAACACAAAGGGCTAAGAAGGAACATGGATGGGTTTTAGTCAGTCAAGTCTGACACTCCCTTCCGCTCCGCCCAGAGCGGGAGGGGGTCATTTGATGATTTCCCATCCGAAAAAAAAGGCCCGGACTACTTTTTATACCAATTTATAAAGGTCATCATACGCGGTTATAATCCTATACTATTTGTATTGAAAAGTATGAGATTATCAATAACACTAGTAACGGGATATTTACCATGTTTATTATTTGTTATGAGTTCCCAATATTTCGGCGCTGTTGCAAACGCCATGATCACGGATAAACTAGACCAAACTAGACTAGTTTATGACCACTAGACCGTTCTATCGTCCGTCGCGTGCCATGTACACGAAGCGTCTCAATTGGAGGCGAGAATATTTTGCTGTTGCCGATACGCTCCGTCCATGGCACGCGACGGTGTTGGTCCTTGACAGAACGGTCTGGGCATAGTCTCATACTTTTCAAACAATTTTTTTTGCCTGATTCCTTTTTTGATTTGCCTGTTCACTGCATGGTCTTGGATGGTATAGTACGATGAAGTGGGTAAACTCCTTAAATGAAAAATAAACTCGTGCTTAACTTACCGATCCATCGATGTAACTTTTTTCAACTTGTGATAAATTGATAGTCATAGATAAATAAAACATACAAATGTGTAAAAAAATATCTGTTATTCAGGATAGCCTCCATACAATATTTCAAACATTGTTGATTAATTCTGGTAACGAATGAATATGATATCATATTCATGTAAAGGAGGCATGGTATTCACAACTCTATCTCAAAATAAAGGAACGAAAATAATTGTCGATGGAATCGGCTTAAGGCGAAAAAAAGAGCTTGATGTCCGTGTAATAAAAGGCGTTATTTGGTTCGAACGAAGCGCGGTGCGACGACACCGTATCAGGCTATTCGCTTTTATTGAATGGAGATAAAGCTCTTTCTTTCCGGCTTAAGCCGATTCTGAATCGAAAAGTGTGCTCACTTCCCAATGGTTAACTCCACAGAGCACATAATCAACGCAGATGTCTCCATGCTCTGAGTTGACTGTTAAACATGCAAAACATATCAATATTATGTATGTATCTATTATAAACATTCACTTCGCCCTAATTCAGCTGTGCACCAAACTAAATTAAGACATACGTTTTTAAACTGACATGGTCAATAACAACACTGGAAACTGGATATTTAATATCGGGAACTCAAAACAAATATTAAACATGGTTAATATCCCGTTTCCAGTATTATTGATAATTAAGACATTTAGCCTACATACGGGCGATGTTTTTCACTTGATTTTCAACGCTCAGCTTAACGCTGTGATTTGTAAATCGAACAGTGTTTTTTTAACGCACTAGGGAGCACTCGCGGTCAACACATCGCAAAAAACATTTATATGTGGAGTTTCTTGCTCATTGATACTAGAACATTCATGCAAGCCTCGAAAGCGAGACTTGCTAGAGGATTATCGCACTTATGTGTAGGTATAACTTTTAAGCGAACAATGAACCTCGTATCTGTCAGGTACGATTATGCTATAGGCACCAGGCGAGGCGATTTTATCAAAATCTGACGTACCTAAAGCTACACCTGTTTGGTACGCACAGTGACCAATTGAGCTATACAAAACCAGTTTATGCGGATCTTTTATTGTACGAGAAATCTATACAAAGCGAGGCCATGTTATACTGGAATTGTATAGCTTGTTGTGTCGCCATGTATATCACCGGTACTCACTTAAACCCTTTTATCATGTAAAAAAGTGTCTTCGTTGTTGCATACATGGAATCAGCACCAATAACCGTAAATAACGTTTGATAATTTCACTGTCCTGGCAATAACAATTTAAACAATTTATTATCTTAAAAATCTTAACAATTTTATTAGTCTTCTAATATTTGGCAAATTATAGAAAGGAAGTTCTTAGACTGACTTGTTATTGAAAACTGCAATTGGAACATTAATGACATTCGGCAATCAAATATTAATTTCATTAAATAAAATAACGTGTCTAAATGTCAGCGCACCGCAGAGAAAGCTGCAATTTGTTCGAGCAGTTCTTTACTGCTAAATTGATAATGAACTAAATTCATACCTAGTTTAGAGTTGAAAATAGCTTGCAAGAGATAATTATCGGTGTTTCTTCGAGCATTTTGCGCAAATTGTCATTTAAAAGTTAACAGCTAATAATATATCCAATTATTGTGCTGCTCTGTCTGTGCTGACCCATAGACACTTTATTTACAAAACAATAAGTACGAAGACATTATAAAATAATCCGTGAAAGTAATTTCATTAAATGGGTCTCTCTGTAAGAGCTGGTTCCCACCTGTCGGGCGCCGGAGCCAAATATTAATCGGATGTCGGCGCCTATGTTCACACTCTCGGTTAATAATCGGTTGTTGGCCGCGCTAGAAGCTAGTGCCAATTTTTAACACGCACGATGGACGACTATGAAGTTGTGGTGATGCATTATTCTTTAAGAAGAAAACGAATAAAGACAGCTAAGGAAAGAAATTGTTGGGTGCACCCAATCCTGAGGGAAATATTTAGTTCGGGAACATTTCAGAACTTAACAGAATTGAGAATTGCCGAAATTAAGTTTTATAGTTATTTTAGGATGTCAATAACTACATTGAACGATCTACTGACTCAACGCATGCACGGGCGGACCAAGGGGTAGTGGGGAGAGGGTTGTCGGCCCCGACATCCGACAAATACAAAACAGCGCCATACTTACTCATAGGCGAGCGAGATCCGACACGCCCGGAAAAAAGGGCGTAGAAGGCTGGCAAAACACCCGACATTTCTTGTCGGCGCCGACAAGAAATGTCTGGTTCTTCTAACCTAACAGACAGATGTGTTGCTGGGGAGTTTGTTCCGCCACTTCTTCTTCCCAGCTAAAACACTAGGAAGTGGCGAAGGGCGGGCGTTTTGGGGGACTGTCTCTCGTAAATTTGACGTTAAAAAGTGCTGATTATCAGCCTAATTTGAATAAATGACTTTTGTTTTTGACACAAAATCGATTTTCGACAAGTGTGAATAGCTTCATATAAAATGCTCTGTCACTGGAACATCCGATTAAAACCCGGGACCGACACCCGACGAGTGGAAACGATCTGTTATATGTAAAAGATATGCAGTGCTGCATCTATTCAAATAAATAATAACAAGTTATCCTTTTCGACTGGCATTTAGTAAAACATATCAATTTAATAAAGATAACTTTTTAAATTTCGTTTGAAATGAGTTTCTGTAACACGTTAGAAGTATTTCTTTGAAACAAATTATCTTGATGATTTAATTTGTTTGAATACAATTTTCATAAACTGAACATACTCCAAAATATCATTAAGACTAAGCCCACGTTCGCACGGACGGATTTTTGAAACCATGCATTGGATTTTGTACACTCGGCTTAGCGCTGAGAGTAGAAAATGCAACACTCTCATTTAACGCAGTTACTGGTCTGTTGTATTCTCAACGCTAGACTCGACGTAGTAAGAAAATTATCGAGCGTGCGAACGTGTACTAACTTATAATATCCTACCTACATTTGAAATGAATATAAACGTAAAAAAAACTAACTTAGACTAATTATAAATAATAATTTTCACTAGTCCGGTGTTCTGGATCTTGGCAACTCATCACCGAAACAATGCTTATTGATAGGGTCTTTATAAGAGTTCTCATGGAGAACACTATGAGAACTGGTGCGACATTTCGTCAGACACAGTTCGTAATCGTCACTCAGTGAACGGAAAATCACATTCTTCTCCGTCGAGAGCTTGGATAACACTACTTCTAGCATGTCCCTCTGAAAACGAATGAAATTAATTATTATTTTTTAAGTATGGCTCTGGGATTTTTGTGTGTGCCAGTGTCAACATCGTTAACATAGTTGGCCTACCAAGATGTCTTAAAGTAGTATTCTTTTAACACTCACTGCCACCTATATATTATATTCGAATTTTGAACTTCAGCTAGCCATGTGTACAAGGTGCGGTGTCAACGCTATAACAGTCAGCGAGCCTGCCGGCCGCCCAGTAAGAGGCCATACCTGCTTAACTTATTCAGAGCAGCATATACATAGGTGGCGTGTCATACTGTAAAAGTTACGACCTGCCATCGTACCGCACGGCGGTGTGAGTGTTAATTTTATTACAATGTGGAAAAGAGATGGCGCTAGACATCCTGTATAGCTCTGTCTCTTTCCCACATTGGAGTGACATTAAAGCTGTACTGCTTTTTAAGACGTCATGGACATTGATAATTATTGAGTTAGGAACACATGAGGTGTACTTTATTGTAAGCCAATGTTGAATGTTTATGCTGTTGGTGTTCATAAATAAGTTATATACAGGGTAGAAGGGCCATCGACGCACAAACAGGTCCACAGTATATTTTCGGGGATATTTAAAAAACTAAATTGTTTGACTACAAAAGTGTAATCTACGAGTCATCATCATGACTGCTGGACATAAGCCTCCCTCAAGTGTCACTACATTTACATTTTGGAGGGTTTTGCCATAATCGCCACGCTTGGCAGGCATGTTGGCGATCGCAGTACGGTTGTTACGAACGCTGCTGCCCATTCTCTGGCAAATCCCCTAGTCGCCTCTTACGACACCCACGGGAAGATATGGGATGGTGCTATTCTTTACGTCCGACACCATAGAGAGCCTACGAACACGACGAAGTACAGAATCTACGAGTAAACGGTGAAAATGTATGGAACCGCTGTTTTTTTTTTAAATTATATTTCTGTGCGCTCCCCACAGAAAATTACACACATACATTAAACATTTTACATACATACATTAAATTTTCTGTGGGGGAGTTTGGAGTACATAAGTACTGAATACGTGGTAACTTTATGTGCGTCGGTGTCGCTTCCATCCATAAATAAGGTTTTTATAGCAATAAATAGGTACATTCTTATAAATTTCCTCTTACATTATATTTATTTCTTATTTACTTAGAAAGAAATAATAAAAATAGTGCGTGGAGACCCTCCGCGCGGAAGGTGAAACTTAACGCAACAGTGCTTTCATACCCCCTCCATGGTAGCGTTAAACGTTTAACGCAACCTTATTGGAAGTCGCATGAAGTTTCACTTCAATAAAACAAATTAATTGAATAAGAAAAGAATAATAGAAGTATTCAGACCAACATAGCTGAGTATAAGCTCGTCAGATGATGAAATGGAAGTAAAATGTCAATACCTTACTGGGATCCAAACAACATGACACACAGTATTCATATATAATACAGCAATTGTTTTCTGTACACGTTTCACAGCTGTATCTCTCAGCGGACTCAGCATCCGTGTCGCAACAGCCATTCTTTGTCACATCACTTCTGTGACACACGTAACCTGAAATATGAATCGTTGTTTGACATAGTTTATCTATTCTACTTGCAATTGAGTTCCTAAACAGGATGATAATAAATATGACCTACACTTTCTATCACAATTTGACTTTTTAAGACTTTCTCAACAGTAATAGTCATTCAACAATCAACTTAATTTATACTACGCAAAATTGATATTTGAGTGGAAATAACATCAATTCAATTCATTTAATTCAGATTCAATTATCCATAATTTGTTAGTACACTTAAAACAAATTCAAGAGTTTAGGGGTCCTCCTGCCGAGCAGGTTGGGTCTGGCGGTATGAAGACGCACACCCCTAGTCGAGTACTGCTTCGTCGTGCCTTGGAAGGTTGTGGAGTCACCAGATATTCGAAGGTCAAAGGTCAAAAAATCGTTTTTTTACACATTTATTGCAAATATCTCGTTTTCTATGAGTTTTATGCTATTTGTATGAAAATAGATATTGTAGAGCATTAAATTCTCTACAACTTTTATTTGCACATTTTTTAAATCATGACCCATTTTCGAGATAGAGGGCAGAGCGCGCGCAATGTTTAACTATTTAGAGTATCATTTGAGTTCTGTAGTCCCGATTAAAAACACGCCGTATAAAGTTTATGAATTATTGTATAAAATAATAATTCTAAATAATTTGCATTTTACATTAATTATTATAATGTTTCTTTTTCAATAATTCAGTATCTATTCATTTAATAACACTTACCTACTCGTGTAATTATAAAGTTATTAAGGCAACTACTTTAATAATTTTTTTAAGTCTTGTCGTATTTATACTAATTACTTCATAACTAAATAAAAAGAAAAGAATTAAAGTTTTTATTAATGTTTTTATTGAAAAATACCATTTCAAACATTTATGAACATTGAAATTAAAAAAAAAATTGTAAAAACTCCAAGTTCTAATTTCAATTTTCTTCTTCTTCATCATCATCGTCTCTGTAAAATTTCATATTCCTCTGTATTCTCGTCTTCAACGACATTTGTCTCCAGTTCTTTCAGGATTTCGGGGTGAAAACCAAAAAGTACCGTCTTTATTGATATGGTGAAGCATTAAGACAAGCTTGCCCATTACACTGGCCGCAAGCTAAAGAGCACTGCAACCCTGCTTTCTTGCATCCACATCGCGACCACAACCATTCTTGCAGTTGCAGAATATTGTGTTAAGTAATTCCTCTAGAGCTAGTGCATCCATTGTCATAACAGGTTCCAGAAATTCATCACGCATTATCCAACCCCCAATTTGGGGTTCTTAATCATGCCCTAACTAAGTCTGAACTTGATAATAAACACGGTTGAAATGATGCCCTCTATCTCGAAAATCGTTCAATATATAAAAAAATGTTCAATCAAAAGTTGTAGAGAATTTAATCCTATACAATATCTATATTATTAAACGGTTTTATTTAGCTCACCCCGTTTGTTTTATTTATTATTCTTGTGTCAAATTTAGTAATTCAAATTTCACCCTCTTCCTGTCAACCGATTAATCTGAAATTTTGTATACACTTTGGATTTTGGTGACAATACAGTTATGTTTATTCATTATCATTATAAATTCAAGATGGCCGCCGCTACAAAATGGCGGATAATTTATGTTTTATTAATCCCATCAATATGGGTATCAAATGAAAGGGCTCAACAAGCAGAATACAATATACTATAAAAAAATTGAAATCCAAGATGGCGGCCGCTACAAAATGGCGGATAACGTAGGTTTTATCAATCCCATAAATATGGGTATCAAATGAAAGGGCTCAACAAGCAGAATACAATATACTATAAAAAATTGAAATACAAGATGGCGGCCGCTACAAAATGGCGGATAACGTAGGTTTTATCGATCCCATCAATATGGGTATCAAATGAAAGTGCTCAACCAGTATAATACAATGTACTATATAAAATTAAAATCCAAGATGGCGGCCTCTACAAAATGGCGGATAACTTAGGTTTTATAAATCCCATCAACATGGGTATCAAATGAAAGGTCTCAACAAGTAGAATACAATTTACTATGCAAAATTGAAATCTAAGATGGCCGCCGCTACCAAATGGCTGATAACAATTTTTTATCTATCCCACCAATATGGGTATCAAATAAAAGGGCTTGACAAGAAGAATACAGTGCACTATACAACCTAAATATTTAAGATGGGCGCAGCCACCAAATGGCGTATAATAATAAGATTTAAATTTAGAAATTGAATCTGTAATTTAGGTATCTGATTAATCCAGCCTGAATCCACCACCCAAGTCAAGATTTTGTATCGTGTTGAGGACTGTGTGGCGTTAGGGTGGCTAAAAAACAGAATGCGAAATAAAAACTAAAAACTAGAAAATAAAAATAGGTAAAAAGACTTTTTAAGTTAAACGGTTTTATGTTAAACATACATTGCAATGTTTAAGATAAATGTACTAAAAACCAAAAAATCGAAGATCTTAATATTTTGTGACTCGATCCACAATTCTAGCGAATTCACAAAGATGTAAAAATATTTTTATGGCATGTGGCACATCACTAGCAAGAGGATAGACTAGAGAATTTTTGAGGAAGTTGGAAGATCCCGGTCGCTTTTGGTTTTTTTTTTTATAGCCATGTAAATAGCTGTAACATGGACTGCTTTAATTGAAGTCCGAAATTTTGTGAAAAAATTTAAAAAAATCTAGATGGCTAATTTCACTAATTTTAAATTTAAATGTACTGGAATACAATACACATCTAAATAAAATTAAAATTCAGAGTCTATGACATAAACTTTTTTTTAAATTTGTATTTGAATGTAAAATTTGGGTATTTTTTTTTATAAAACAATAAAAATTCGATGAAAAAAAAAATCCACAGGGCATGAGAATTGTTTAGGGGTCTGAAAGGATAGCAGATGACCCCCCCCCCCAGTCGACCATTTCAATTTGGCACACGATGCACCAAACACCCTGTATATATGGACAGAAGATAGATAAGAGATACATTTTCACAATATTTGGGGTTGTCCTTTAATCACTTGAGATTCAGTTCCAGGAGTCAGAAAAAAATCCTATAATAAATCACAATGGTATAATGTGACAAACACGTGTATTTTTGTGCCATACAAAAAAGGAATTTAATTTGTGATGTATAAAATATTTTTTACCAAAATCAGATTGAATTAAATTGTGTGACCATGTAAAACCCCAGCAAGCGAATTTGTACTGAAAATAAAATTCTCTGATCTTTACAATAATAAAAAATAAACGTGATGCTGGGAGGTGGGAGGAGCGACCTTCAACCTGGCGATGTCTCAGCAGGGGGGGGGGGGTATAAAAGTAGTGGAACCCTAATCTTTACAAAGTTGGAATGAACAGGCTTCTTTTTGGTAAGATCCTACTAACGTCGACTTTTTCTCTGTCCTGTCTGAACTAGACTAGAGTCAAGAGCAAACCCATCTCAAATAAAAAGAAAAAGCCTACAAAACCTCACATGATTAACGCGCCATTCCCCCAAACATAGATTACTTGAGTTACTGTGTCTTAGCTTACAGGGAATTAGTAGTAGTAGTTAGTAATGTGGGTGCATAAAACTCCTCAGCTAACCCTATCAGGGTGAACTGATACTGTAATATTACCTCTATCATCAACAAGTAACTGTTTTCCTTGCACCGAGTTTCTGCATATCATGTGATCAATAGTATCATTGTGTTCCTGAAGTGTTCTCCAAACAAATGGCTTCCTTTCAAATGCAACATCTTGATATATCATGCCTCTGCTGCTACCCTGGAAAATAAATGTTGTTTACAATATTACTAGATTTTTCAATGTTTGCCTTGCCGTAGCCTTGTCCGTATGTATTTTAAATATCAATTTTTTTTTTATTAAAACAGGCATGGTACTAAAGTTAGTTTCAGCATTTTCC
Source organism: Cerastis rubricosa (assembly GCA_949152445.1). Classification (NCBI taxonomy): domain Eukaryota; kingdom Metazoa; phylum Arthropoda; class Insecta; order Lepidoptera; family Noctuidae; genus Cerastis; species Cerastis rubricosa. Next base: position 12,482,443 of record OX424540.1, on the reverse strand, counting down.
ACTGACTATTTGTTCAATTTCAACAAACAATCAATGTCATCGATTGACAGCAGTTGATGTTGATCAATCATATGGTGTAGTAGAAACTGTTGATCGACTTCAACTAATCCACTCAACCATCGATTGATGGCCTTGAATGACAATCAACCAATTGGTGTAGATGAAGCTATTGATCAACGTCAACTAATCCATTCTGCCATCGATCGATTGCTGTGGTAGCATACTAACTTTCCCATTTATAATCTTTAACTATATTTCTACATGCTAATCTCCGAAATCAGACAACCGATTCCAATGAAACTCTGTGAATGTTTCCAGGTTGAAAGATAACATAGTTTTAGGCAGAACGCTAGTAGAGTGATGTATACTGATTTATAATATATTTTTAAAGAATGAAATTGTTAAGTTTAGTTTCAATATTTTGACAACTCTTGGTGATAACTACTATATCACCAATCAAAAGATTAACAAGATAGTTATCAAAAATGTTGATAACATTTTGATTTGATAAAAATAAGGAATCAATAATAGCCTACAAATAGAACTCATGTTTAGTGACAGTAATTTCACAATTTAGTAAACAACCAAAACCCTGGTTGATGTCCAACTATCTGACAATGAAATACCACTTTGTTTTGAAACAACATCCCAATTTATTAGTTTGTATGTAGTAGAATTTAACCATGATCAATTGTCTTGCCTTCGTTTCCTAAAGCTGCAGCTACATAGGCTTTAGTTTAGTTTATTCCATGGTAGAGTGAGATGGCTCTCAATATATTTTTTTTTTCACCAGTTCGGGCAATACCTGGTCTGAGGATTATCTTAGGTCTAGATCTGATCGACCACAAAGTTTAAAGTAAATACTTTTATTACTAACCTCTCTTATAAAACTGACAATACAATAAGTTAACGAAGACGCAAATATTATACCCAACACTAATCTTCTTCGTATGAAACGCACAACAGCAGCATACCACATCTTATACTTGTGATTAACACTCAACTTACGAAACCGATTACAGTAATCCGGAAATAAATGGAAAAGTAATAATAACATTTTTAGGCGTAACAATGTGATGAAGAATACAACACTTTCTCCGGAGACATCGTAAGTAAAAACAACCTTATCTGAAATCTTTAACACTTAATTGAAATAATGTTTTCTGCTGTGTCTTAATTGTTATGAACAATTTTATTTCAATTTTGAAGTGTCGCGTTTATACATCGCTAAAAATAAAATCATTGGAAACTCAACCCGAAATTCTGACTGTGACAATAGGATGGGTTTGATTTTGACAGTGACGCTTTGTTGTTTTGACGGCACCATTTGACATGTCGAAAGCTGCGTTCATGTATGAATTGTTAAAGTAGTTATAAGTATTGTGGGATCGAGATAAACCAGTTAAAATAATTAAGGTGGAAGTTTAATCGCGCTTTCCCATACATTGTTTTTTTCTCAAATGCTCGATACTTATATGCTTTTTGTAGAAGTAATGAAACAACATGATGTTATTACGAATTAGTGTTGTCGCAAATCCCTTCAAACATAAAGAAATAACAAGGTTTGTAGGATTTCCAGGGCCGAAAAAAAACGAAAAATCTTTGCATGTGTGCGTGCTTGGAGTCACACCATCTACCGGATATCTAAAGAACAATCAAGCCTCTTGCATAAAAAACCTCGAAATAATTATCTGCTAGGACTAGATGGCGTGACGTTGTCATTGTAAGGTGGTGACAGTAAGTCTTAGTGTGTGCGTGACTTTTGATTTCATTCTTCAAACAAGTAGGTAGGTAGGTAGATAAATCTAATTTGGGTAAATTAGATTTATAATTTCATAAGAATGAAGTTAAATATTCTTAAACTATGTCAAGTTGTTCACCCAAACCAATGTTTGAAAGTACCTATTAGGGATGAAATGTGTAATTCGGAGTAGGTTAATGGTTGGCTAATTTTATTGCGTGATAGCTAAAACTTATTAGTTATTAACAAGTAGGTATTCAGACATACCAAACATTCGTTATGAAGCCACAGCTTTTTGTACGTGGACTTTTCGCGGTTTATCTAATAAACTAATAATGTACTTACATTATATAACATTACATTCATTCATCACACTATTTACATTCATGAATGTAGGTAAGTACTACCTGCTTACCTACTAAAACATACCGACGCAGTCAAGGTTATGTTGGGAGAAAATTAAGCGTCGTAACTGTTTCTAATAATAATGATCACAGTGAAAAACACAAACCTAACTGTCGTTTTTGCTTTTAATTTCATTCTTATGTCTACGGAATAGAAGTCAAAGTCGGTTGACCGGACTGTAAAAAAGGCGAAGTGGTAACTGAACTAGAGCTATTCGTGTTATTGTGCGATTTTCCATCATGCTTTAATCTAGGCTTAGGACTAGCAGAAAAGTTTCCAAATATGCATTAGTATTTAATTTGGTTGAAACTACGTAAACTTACAAACATTAGGTATATACATTCTTTCTATTTCCAAGAAACATTGAAGCATAAAACAAAATACATCAACGTTTAATCTCGAAAATGTAGTCTTTAAATGCTTGACAGTAAAGATTATATTGATCGCATTATAATGTCTGTTAGATTTCCGAGAACCGATATCTAAATCACAAAATTCGCGCTATCCTTTTTACTCCGCTATGTTACCCTTTTTTTTTTTTTTTTTTTTTTTTTTTTTTTTTTTTTTTTTTTTTTTTTTCGGATGGGAAATCATCAAATGACTTCTTCCGCTCTGGGCGGAGCGGAAGGGAGTGTCAGACTTGACTGACTAAAACCCATCCATGTTCCTTCTTAGCCCTTTGCGTTCCAGGGGCACGGTATCTCTTTCGAACAACCCGCAGCCCTGACAGGCATCGGCCCTCTCGGACCCCGTCCGATTTGCTGACATCGTCATGAGGCGCCCTTACCCTTGCCTTGCCTTATGAGGAGGTTACCCTTAGTTAGAAAGAGAGAAAGCGGATTTCTAACTACGTTTGGATTTCATTTGGTGATGGATTTGATTGTCGATTCGGTTGGTGGTAGATCGTTAGCGTTTGGTTCGGATAGGTAGATTATTAGAATCAGATCTTCAAGTTTGAGAAATCTATACGAATCGATTTTCTAAATTAAACTGCATATAAGCGCAGACAAAATTAGCGTTAAATAAATAAAACAAAGATTTTTTTCCAGTCTCTGTGTCAATTTGATTTATATTTGATTAGGTATACAAAATTATACATTATGATTGCAGACGAAAATATTAGGTAAAAAAAAAATAAGCAGCCGTCGACCTATGTTAAAAATTGCTCAGAGTAACAGGCTTTCCAAATGATCTAAAAACAAAAAGTTTGTTTCATTACCTACAGTCAATGACGTATCACTACATAGTATAAAATTAAAAATTTAAAAAACCCCCGTCACAAAAAACCTCTAAAAAGCCAAAAATAAATTAATCCAAGCGTCGTAGCGTCGGGGGTCCGCTTTGTTCTGTGCTTGTACTAAGCGGTCTTCTTAGCGGTCCCCCGACGCTACGACGCTTGGATTAATTTATTTTTGGCTTTTTAGAGGTTTTTTGTGTCGGGGGTTTTTTAAATTTTTAATTTAATTTTTTTTCATGCTTTTTAAACTTATTTTATTTTTGCCTAGCCTTGACTTTCCTACTCCTGGTTAACGAAACCAAGGAAAGATATAAATTAAACAAAATATAAATTGGGGGGGGGGGGGGGTGCACCCCCCCCCCTCAGCAATGCCCATGGTGACAAGCGACAACATTTCAAATAGACTACCTGTGAAAGTTTTTAAATCCCTACATCAACTAGAAAAGACGTGATGATCTTCAAACGGCTGAGCAGATTTTCATGAAACATAGCTAAGAACACTCTCGATTAAAATACCTTTCAAACGACACCACTTTTATCCAAATCGGTTCATCCGTTTAGGAGCTACGATGCCACAGACAGACACACAGATACACAGATACACAGATACACAGATACACAGATACACAGATACACAGATACACAGATACACACGTCAAATTTATAACACCCCTCTTTTTTGGTCGGGGGTTAAAAACAAAGTCGCTTCCCGCTGTCTGTCCCTATGTATGCTTAGATCTTTAAAACTACGCAACGGATTTTGATGCGGTTTTTTTTAATAGATAGAGTGATTCAAGAGGAAGGTTTATAAGTATAATATATGCATAATATAGTAGAGAAACACTGATAATGTTAGAGGTTTCCAATGTGATGTCGACAGACATTCTGTAGTATATTTAGTATCTGCATTGCACCCGCGCGAAGCCGGGGCGGGTCGCTAGTTATAAATAAAGCGATGTTGGCGGGCACGGGCCGTACCGCCGTACGGGAGAGGAATCAATGTCAAGAAATGATTATGTAGGTATTAAATTTATAATTTTGAAATTGTTGTGTTATACCTGTGCGAAGCCGGGGCGGCCTGCTAGTTCGATAATAAAAATAAGTAAAGCCAAGGATACACTAGGGGACAAATGTGCCACGACATGTATCGGCGACATGTCAAGCGAAGCCGGCCGATTTCGCCTGACAAATATGGCGACAACGCGCGACTTATGTCCGCAGCGACGTCAGACGAAATCGTGCGACTTCGCGAAACTTCGCCTGACATATCTAGCGACATCACGAAGTTTCACACCACAGATAATTTTTTTGGTTCTGTATGGTGTCGGACGTAAAGAATAGCACCATTCGATATCTTCCCGTGGGTGTCGTAAGAGGCGACTAAGGGACTTGCCAGAAAATGGGCAGCAGGGTTCTGTGGGCTTTTGTAACAACTGTTCTGCGATCGCCAACCCGCCTGCCAAGCGTGGCGATTATGTCAAAACCCCCCTTACTTATGTCAATGGCGACACTTGGGGGAGGTCTATGTCCTGCAGTGGATGTCTTTTGGCTGAAATGATGAATGATGATGAACTAAAAAATAATAATTATAAACAAAGTTTGAATATTCCCCTCCCGAACGGCCCGTACTCCAGTGACGCCTACATCGTATTAGGTGATGCCTAGCCAGCTGAGCAGGGTGAGCGGCGACCACGCAACTTTTTTCTAATACTTACATTTTTAAACTCGTGATATCTTTCGAATGGAATGTTCGAATTGAATAATTCAAACAGTTCTATAAAGGTATTGAAACAGTCTTGAATTAAGTAATTTATTTCGATAAGGATTAATACCAAGATACAAATACAGAGCCTTTTCTAACGGCGGCATTAAAATATATTTTTTTAAATAAAAGAACACTTATTGTGGCATAAATATAATAGTTAGACATATGCTGTCGCGACACTTTTTGTAAATAATGATGTGTTCTGCAAAGTCGTAATACATTATTTTATTCTATCATCAATAGTTTTCGCAGCGCACGCGATGTAAAGAATATTTTAGGTAATTTTTATACACCTTGGGTTACATAATTGCAGTTTTAGTAAGGATCCCTAATTTTTTTGAAAATATAATATAGCCTATGTCACCCGCGGATAGTGTAGCTTCCCAACAGTGAAAGAATTTTTCAAATCGGTTCAGTACTTTCGGAGCCTATTCAATGCAAACAATCAAATCTTTCCTCTTTATAATATTAGTTTAGATTTAGACACAGATTAGGACAGATACTTCACTCAGTAGAAAACATCCAATACCTATTACGATAATTGCCTACTCCCTCGCGTCAACAACCACTGTATGCTAAAATGCGCCTAAATGCTCAAGCGTACAGCAGTGATTGCTTCGCACCGCGCGATTCCACAGTAATCGCAGGGCTGCCTCTTCGATAAAATTAAATTAACATAACTTTTTATCTATGTTATTGAGAACTGTGAATATGTTCTGACTTTTATGTGGCAGTTAAAAAATGTATCATTTATAAAATATTTAACCAACTTAAAAAAAAGGAGGTGATCAGACATACAGGCCAAACTGAGAAGTTTGACTTGTATGGTTTGTAGGTATGTATGTTTGTGCGCGATAATCTCGCGTTTGGCTAAACCGATATCGATGCGGTTTTCAGAAAAGGATTTGTTACATTTAGGAGAACGTTTTAAAATAAGTATAATAAATACTTCTTAGTTTGATGATGATCTTCGGAGATGTTCACTAGAAATGAAAAAAAAAGCCTTAAAAAAAGAGAACCGACTTCAAATAAAGCACTAAGCCGTAAGAAATAATTTTTTTTTATGGTAGTGCTAACAGCTGGTAATTACGAATCGAAAAAGCACCGACATCAAAGAAAAAATTATTTCTTACGGTTTAGTGTTTTGAAGTCGGTACTCTTTTTTAAAGTTTGTTTTATTATATTTGTAAGTTTGTTTTGTTTTATATATTGGTGCTGACTGTGGAAGAAACCTAGATAAAACATAATTATAGGCACCACACGGCATCGTAATACGCGTACGAACGAACAGCACTATTAAAATTGAACGGCATGCGCGCGCTTCGCTTGCGAGGCGAAAACCGCACTGAATTTGATAAGCCGGCGGACCGAGACCGCTCGGCTGGGCGGTAGGCACTTATAGCGCGCAAGTACATGGAGTGACGGAGGCCTGATTTAGATATCAAACCCGGAAAGACGGTGTTGAATTTTAGTAACTGTACTGTTGTCATTTTAATTAAAATTCTAGTTTATTAATATATTTTTTATTTAAATTACTTGCTGGTTTTATTAGGATTAGGTACTTGCATTTTTGAGTAAAGCACTATACAAACCTTGGCCCACAATGACTGCTTCGCTGGTCACGCTATGATTGCCTCGAGCTAGCCTAGCTACGCTCTAGGCCTTTCAGCTTGGCCATCATTGCAGCCCTTGCTGTCGCTGTGCGCTGTCGGTCATAATCAGCGCGACTTTTTTTTTTTTTTTTGTGAATGGCTTCTCGCAGTTCAGCCTCTGAGGCTGGCTACTGCTTAACCGGACAAATTAAAATCAGCGCGACCAGCAAAGTAGTCATTATAAACCGCGGCAGTAATGTAGGTACTATTAGGTACGTACGTAGTAAGGTAATAAGAAAACAAACTTGTTTTGATAAAAACAGTGATTACATTTTGTGATATTGAGTATTGATAGTACCATTATTTCCTCAAAAATTTAAGAAAACAGGTAGGTAAGTAATTTAGAAGAAATAAATATGTTGGTAGAACTAATTAAAATTTTTATATTTGGTATCCACTCGGACATAAGACTAACCCGCACTGGGCCCGCGTGGTGGATTACAGGCCTGTGTCCTAGCAGTGCGAACATTATAGGCTGATTACGCTGCTGCGGAATATAATTAATCGGACATAAACTGCGATGAATTTTCAAGTAAGCATGCGACGGCACGGCGGCGTGAAGTCTGAAGACTCTCTTGAGCGATCGCTGCATAACCACCCGGGGAAAACTAAACATACTTATTTAATAAAATAAGCAATCCATATTAGGTATCTACAGAGCCCTTCAGCTGACCAGGTCATGACCTCCGACCCATATACCTATCAGCTGGCCAGGTCATAACCCCTGATCTTAGTACGAACCAGCTGATCCATGGTTACCAATATTAATTCTTCGATCGGAATTCGATTGTTTTTATTATTCAACAGATAAATAATAAATTAATTTAGTTTTGATACCTTCCTTTAAATTTTGAATTGAGTATTAATATATCACTACCAACATTAACAATATTTAATTGAGTCTGGAAATACCGGAATTACTTTCCATGTTATTCTTTCTGTGTGCATTTATGATACAAGTACCAAAAATCATTCTACCTACTCCGATCTATGGTGATAAGCATATTACCATCATTATGTATTGTTAACAATGTATTTACATTCATAGCAAATAATTTATTAGGATATTACAACTAAATATGGATTAAAAAAAAAATAGAAAAAAAAGTGAAAAAGTAACTTTAGTTTCAGAGAAGTTGGTGGTAAAAAAACTGAAAACAAACATGTCACCGACTTCTGAAGCTAAAGTTATTTTTCACTCTTTTGCTTTTTGAAGACAGTTTTTTTTTTGCAAATAGTTTTAGTTATTTCTTAGGTGACATGAACGAGCATGGCAGTTGAGAATTTGTCATGGTATGGGTCGCTGGTGTCCGTTTCGACTGCTCGGCCAATATGTCGTAGAAAAAAAAAACTTATGTCAGCATTTCGAAGGAATTTGTAAAAGATGAACAGTGAAAACCGCAAATTCGAAGAGTCAATAATCAGAAAGTTATGTGGGTTTAACCGTGGCCGCGCAGTCCGCATGAATTCAACTGCGCGGCCACCAGTTCTCTTAAACGGAGCGTTGTAAAAGTCTAATTCCTTTTGCTAATCACTGACAGGATTTCGAAGAAAATGTAGATCATAAAAATAATGCCCTACTGTCTGTAGTTCACGACCTACATCACTCCAAAGTTTGGCCGCGCAGTCCGCACAAAGCGAACCGCGCGGCCACGAGTTTTTTTTAATAGACCTTACACGGAGCTTAGTAGAAGTCCCATTCTTTTTGCTAATTACTGACACCATTTCGAAGAATATGTAGACAGTATAAATAAATCCTATAATTAAGAACTACAAGACCTACAGAACTTAAAACCTATAATCGAAGGAAAAAATAGGGTGACCAAGATTTATAGTGTGTGAATCCAGGCTTTTTTCCATTTCAATATCATAGTATAAATATATCATCACTACACAATATACAAAGTCGCTTTTTCTGTCCCTCCCTATATCCCTATGTATAGATTTTAATGCGGTTTTTTTAATAGATAGTGATAGAAGAGGAAGGTTTATATGTATAATAATAAAATCCATTAAATAGGGGCTGTTATTTTTGATGTTTCTAACGTGATGTACAACGTTCGAAGTACTTCGCCCGCGCGTATTTAAACGTTTTTATAAACCTGTTCAGTAGTAGTTGCGCAAACACACACACACATTATTACAAACTTTCACGTTTATAATATTAGTAGGAAGTAGGATGCCTCAAAAAAAAGTATAGGGTAAAATAAAAGCTAGCTCGCAAAAGACAGATTTTTCATACTTTACATTTTAATTTTTTATTTATCGTGATATTTTGAAAAATGTACACTATATCTATATAAATTATAGCACATGTGTTATTCTGACATGTAAGCTATTTTACTGCAAAGTTTCAGAAAAATCCGTTCAGTAGTTGTTGCGTGAGAGCAACAAACACACACACACACACACACACACACATTATTACAACCTTTCACGTTTATAATATTAGTTAAATTATTAAATTATATGAAACATCTGTCCTGTCTGCGAATGAAAGGAATGCCAAAAATATAATATCTTCCTAAAGTGTTTATTTATAAAACTTAATTATTTTATAATGATGACGTTTACCTATTGCAGTAGTCCATGCGTTTCATATCCAAGATGTAAGCTGTTTTAAATAACTTCCTAAAAAAGTCACTGTGCGCTTGCGTTGGTATGTTTTCATTCGAGAGTATAGGTAAGCACCTACCCAGTTGCGTCTGTAGCGACTCCCAAAATGGCTACAATATCAGCGGGGAGGGGTCCCGCCCTGCCCCGCGGAGCTTGACTCTGTATAGTGTTTTTATTCAGTCTCGGTTGTTACAGAGTGCGCCCGTGTTTATCAGTGCAGTGTTAGATAGTTCATAGTTATTTCATAGGATTGTATTGTGACTATACTAATTGTCTTTAATACTGTTGCTTTTATCACACAAGGAAGTTTTATCAATCAAGCGGTAAGTACTTATTCAAAACATTAATAAAATGTAATGTATTGGAACATGCGTGTAATTCCCAATTCTTTATTGCATGCCTACAGTTTAAGGTGGGTATTGTTAAATTGAAAGTTGAATACAGTGGATAATATGTTAAATTTAATGCAACATTATAACCATTATCATAAAAAAATGTTTTACCTATTCGGTAGGTCAATTCTAAGCCCTCGAAATACATTGCCAAAAGGATTGAAACTCATATGAATTCGATATTATATTAAAGGAATAAACAAATAGATACCAAATATAAAACTTCCTAGGAAATGTTCGTCCGCGGCAGACTTCCACTAAAGCGGCAAACTCGCGTCAAAGCTCGCGTTGTTACCGTAGCTGGCCGGAGGACCACTTCTTACCACTAATACATCGCATTTTTTTTCAGAACGATGGGTAGAAAAGGACGTAAACTGAGAGTCAACGAAGACAAGCTAAAAAAAATATTTATAAAATATTCCACAGACTGCATAAACACAAAAATTAAATATAATGATCCTATATTTCATACTATCTCAGAAGAAATAAATCACGATATGTCACCGCTTGCGTTGTACTCGTGGCTAAAGAGAAATTACAATAAAGTTTTTGATATAAGTACGACGACAGAAAGTTCTTTATCTTCTCCATCGTGTCGGAGCACGACATCTTCAACGACAAAAAGTGAAATTAATGATAAGCATACAAATCAATTTTCTTTCTTACTAGATGAGCATGAGTGGAAAAAAGTAGAACCAATTTCTGTTCGTTATATAAGACGAGATCTAAAAACTACATCGACACACAAGAAATACAAAACATTGCCTAAGTTCAAGTGGAGCAATCTACTCAAAGAAAAAATATGGCAGTACTCGAGACGACCTTGCACGTGGACTTTCAAGAATAAATTAATTGACTCAGAAGATAATGTGAAAATAAAAGGGAAATGCACACAATGCAGCTGCACTGTAGAAATATGTAGCGAAAAGTTAACAGACAAAACAGCAACTATAAAATGTACAATTTTTAATACAGATAACTTAGTTCCGCATAATCCAAAACTGAAATCTAAGATGTCACCATACAAAAGAAATCAACTTGCAAAGAAATTACAGTACAAATCTGCCACAGTAATTCATAAAGAAATAGCTTCAAAAGTTATTAAGTATAAAGATAATGCAATCCCTCCCATACTTCCTACAATGAACGCTCTTCGGAAAATAAAGCACGAGAAGAGACAAAGTAATCGTTTGCATGCCAATCCCATTTTAAGCCTACTTATGATGTCAATGTTGCCAAGTTTTAAAAATTTGATTCGCGAAATAAAACTTGTCCCGAATTTTTACATGTATTATTGGTCTGAAGAACAAAATCAATTCTACAAAGATTTTTTAGAAAAAAATCCACAGGAAGTAACTATCACTATAGACGCCACGGGATCTTTCTTTCACCCAATAAAACTTCCTGATGGATCAACATTAACTAAGCGACTCTTTCTATACGTTTGTATGCTAACTTCAAAAACGATAAAATCTCAAGCGATATTTCAAATGATAGCGGACACTCATACTGCAGATTCCATATCATCCTGGTTAAAAAGATGGTATAAGGAAATACATACCGCTCCTAACGAAGTTGTAACTGACGACTCGTCTGCTTTGATTGCTGCAAATGTAGATGCTTTTACAACATCTATAACAGTGAAAAACTATCTGAGACAATCATTCTTAGTGTTGAGAAAACTTAGTGTAAACTTACCAGAAGTTTTTCTTAGGTTAGACACCAGCCATTTTATTAAAAATGTTTACAATTTACCTTGTTTTCAAAACGTGGATACTCCAATTAAAATGTTTTTTATTCGATGTATTTTATTGATAAAAAGATCTGAAAGTTTTGATGAAGTCAAAATGATAGTTTCAAATATGGTCAAAATATGCACTTACAAATACTATAACACTACTAATAAAGCTTGGGACTTAGCAATGCAAAATATGAAGGAGAGATTATTCGCTACGGAAGATCCGGTCCCCGAATATGGCGGTGAAAGAGAAACTTTCTATCACGATACCTTAATAATTGAGGAAGATAATATAATGTATTGGTTTGATGAGATCGTTGAGCAACAAAAAAGCTTATTTCAGACGCCGACTGAAACACGCAACAAATATTATCTGCCCCACCTAACATCAACTTTGAGAAGATTGCTAATCAAGCTTCCATTGTGGAGTAACGTAATGTGTCCTTTGTATGATACACAAAATAAGTCGCCTACATCCTCCTCAGTAGAGAGTTACTTCAAAACACTAAAGCATTTGTTATTTGAGACTCGTACTCACAAATATAATATTGATGAGTTTTTGAATATTCATTACAATTTTCTGCAAGGAGAAACCAAAGTTAGTTTGAAGAGTCTGAATGATATTCCACACAATATTAGTTCTAAATCCCGAAAACGAAAGTTAAAGCGAGTTAAAAGCATTAGCATAAAGAAAAGAATAAAAAATGCTGCCGTGACATTCACTTCCGACTCGATATTTGCTGAGGAGCCCTCGTATACCGAAAATTGGAAGGGTGAGGGATATGAAACTCATAAAATAACATCTACTTCAATCTTATTTTTAAAAAATGGAAATGTAATCGAATCTAAACAAAATGTTTTAAACACCTGCGCGTTTGATTCTGTGTTTTTTATGCTGGCACATGGATACCAAACAAACAATTATATTCGCGAAGTCTTCAACTCTTGTGAAAATAGTTTAATTCGTGATTTTATTAATATATTAGCCCAAAATCAAAATGAAAAGGAAGCATATAAGCTAAGAGAAAACATTGTTTCACTCTATTACCAAAAAAAAAACAATTATTACGAATGTAATTGTAATATGGCTTTTGTGTTTGAGCATATACTTTTTGATTTCTTGTTTAGTGCAGAAAGAAGTAAAAAATGTATTACGCCTTTTTGTAATGAGAAAAATGTAACAAGATTCATTGTGTTTCTTTCTCTCAATTTCGATATTATTAACATGTTTGGTATCAGAAGCTTAGAAGACGCCATCGTTATCGATAATTTAGAATTAAAACATTGTTTAGAATGCAATAACAAAAGCATTAAATACGAATACAAATTAAATAATATTATTTTATTTGATTTAAATGGTACTCAAAACATTATACTTAATGAAATACCACGTTATATAAAAATAACGGAACGTAAAACATTCAAGTTGATAGGTGCGTTAGAGTATGTTCTTCCATGTGTTGGCAATATCGGTCATTACAAGTGTCATTGCTTAATCGACGACCAATGGTTATGTTATGACGACAACCGAAACAAAACTCATGAAAGTTCAGTGCAGCCCATAACACTGCACAATTTAACTTATGGTCTTATTGGTAGTTAAGTTACATGATAATAGGTGAGAATTTTGCTCTAAAGTGGAGCTAAAATTAGATTTTTATTATATAGAGACTTGTTAAATGTTAGATAATAGTAGGCTTATATCGAAATTCACTGTGATTTACATGGTATAGGAATATTTTGTGATTTTATCGTAGTAAGTTTTGCTATAACGATTATAGTATGACTGATTTGTTTGTAATAAAAATATTATGATGTTAATCGATACAAAAACGTAGGTCGTTATTTCTTGATTAAATTGTAATTGTAAGTACAATAACAAATTAAACTGTGATTGGTAGGTAGGTGTAAGTTGTATAATTTTAAGTTTTAGAAATGTTGTTGTTATCGTAAGTCAGATTTTGTTTTTAAATTCTGATTGCAATATGAAAACGAACTGTGATTGTTGAATTAGGTGATTTAAAGTATATTTTAAGTTTATTTAAAGTAAGTATTTAAATTCACTGTGATTTACATGGTATAGGAATATTTTGTGATTTTATCGTAGTAAGTTTTGCTATAACGATTATAGTATGACTGATTTGTTTGTAATAAAAATATTATGATGTTAATCGATACAAAAACGTAGGTCGTTATTTCTTGATTAAATTGTAATTGTAAGTACAATAACAAATTAAACTGTGATTGGTAGGTAGGTGTAAGTTGTATAATTTTAAGTTTTAGAAATGTTGTTGTTATCGTAAGTCAGATTTTGTTTTTAAATTCTGATTGCAATATGAAAACGAACTGTGATTGTTGAATTAGGTGATTTAAAGTGTACTTTAATAAAACTTTATCTACTTACAAACTTATAATTTTATGTTATATAGGTACATGATGTTGCTCTCGTATATCTAGTGTAGTTTTTAAATAAGCTACTTTTTTTAGCTTATATAGTTATGATCTTAATCGTTACAACAACGAAAATAAGCAATTATTTTTTAAATTGTAATTATAAATATGAAAACGAATTGTGATTTTTAAATTATGTGATTTATAGTTTATAGTAATATTATGTTTTATCTATTACTTAAGAAATAGAAATATAAATCAATCGATGACATTTTTTTCTTTATATCCTTTTAATTAGCTTCTCTACTCAATTTCAAACCAAAAGACTAAAACTATTTGCATGTTACGATAAAAAGTATAGAAATATACGTGACAATGAAAACGTCTTATATGGGAATATCTCGTCAGCGCATCGTAAATCATGGTCACCCTTCTTTTAACTCTAGTTACAGGGTATAAGTTCTGTAACTCGCGATTTTCAAACATTAGAACTTCATTCATGATGTTTACAAATTCTTCGAAATCGTATCAGTGATTAGCAAAAAGAAAGACACCTGTACCAAGCTCCGTTTAAGCTCCACTTTAAGAAACACGTGGCCGCGCGGTTCGCCATTACGTGAGTGTTGTGGAACGAGAAGTCCAAACTTTAGAGCTATATTTTTACAATGTATTTTTTCTTCGAAATCCTATCAGTGATTAGCAAAAAAACTTAGACTTTTACAACGCTCCGTTTAAGAGAACTGGTGGCCGCGCGGTTCGCTTTGTGCGGACTGCGCGGCCAAACTTTGGAGTGATGTAGGTCGTGAACTACAGACAGTAGGGCATTATTTTTATGATCTACATTTTCTTCGAAATCCTGTCAGTGATTAGCAAAAGGAATTAGACTTTTACAACGCTCCGTTTAAGAGAACTGGTGGCCGCGCAGTTGAATTCATGCGGACTGCGCGGCCACGGTTAAACCCACATAACTTTCTGATTATTGACTCTTCGAATTTGCGGTTTTCACTGTTCATCTTTTACAAATTCCTTCGAAATGCTGACATAAGTTTTTTTTTTCTACGACATATTGGCCGAGCAGTCGAAACGGACACGGGTCGCTGATGTTGGCACGTGTGTTGCACTTGCATCATACAGCTTCTTTACAACTGTTTGAGCAGAATGGCCGCCGTTATTCGAGACTGGTCATCTCTTAACTGCTAGGTCACATAGTTAATCTTTGTAGGTATTAAATTGTTATACATTGTTCTCGCATGTAGAAGCAAAAAGAATAATGTAACCAGGATTTTGTAACAACTTGTTTTTAAAAAGAGTGTCCATGGAGTTTCTTGCACCCCTAAGACGACCCACTGACCGTACGTTCTTCTCCATAGAGAGACTGAGTCTTTGTCAATTCAAAACTGCCTGTAAATGGTATTTAAATAAATGCTTTGAGTCTATATCAATTGTATTTTTTTGCCTTATAAGTGCCTATATGATTTGACTTTGATTGTTTTTTATAAACAATTTATGTGATAAATGGCCTTGACTTATGAATTGTAGGTTGTATGTTCGAACCCTGACAGGCTCCTTACTTTGGGTAAATGAATACTAATACTACTTGAATAAAAAGCATTACTTACAATAGTTAATTATATAATTAGTGTAAAACACAACATAACCACATTCATATTTTGTTTGAACAGAACTTCATTGCGGCATTGAAAACGGACACAATGCTTTTATCAAATGGTACACTTACACAACACATTTATGACAACTAATTTGAGATTCCAGAACCAGAACATAAGATTCTCTTGTTGATGTGTAGAAGCTGATGTATAAAATATAATCTCCCTGTGATGTTTACATACCGTACCTAGAAGTTTAGTCCCTACAACCATGTCTGCTAACTTTCGGTAGATTCGAGTAGAGAAAATACAAAAGATTTTCGCACATTGAATGTTTATTGTTCCCAACAGAGAAAACGTCAATCAAACGAGAGACATTCCGTTTCAAGTTAGGTAGGTACTTTAGAATGGTAATTATTGTAAAAAAAATAGTAACTAAAATAAAAACGTTGCAGTGGCCCTTCTTGTATGTTTTTTTTTAAACATTTTTGTCACAAAATATTGATAAATATGATATCAGCATGTTTCCTAATTAAACGTTTTTGATGACAATGCCATCTAGCGGTTCAGAAATTAACCATTTACGTGTGCATGTGTGTGTGTGCATGGTGTGTACTGATATGAAGTTGAGACGGCTGGTGGAAATTTCGAAAATCTCCGTTTGAGAAGAGTTAACAAGTAAGCTGTATATGTGGAAAAATCAAGACAAAAGGCTAGTTTACGCAAATAGAATATTGTCAATCAAATATATTTTAGTTATGCGTAATCATAAATAATACCCAAATGCAAGACTACAGCGCCATCTATTGAAAAAACGGCGGCGGGATGATCAACGGGACCACCTTAAACGAATATAATTGACTTAAACTGTAAAATATATTTTCAAGATAGATGGTGACATAACTGACAGTCAACAACCTTTATGATGCTATGTTAACAGCTGGTAATAGATGATAAAGGAGTATCTATTCCTAACATCCACCTCTCTTTATAATGCCAGCCATCTTCTTGAGACTTTCAATTCTAGGCCCATAAAGTGGTTTAGTGACCATATCAGCAATCTGCCTGGTTGCTGGCACATGGCAGATGGTAATGCTTCCATCTTGAACACATTCTCGTATAAAGAATGATCGTACCCTTATGTGTTTAGTCTTCTGGTGGAATTCTGGTGGATTCTTAGCCATCTTAATTGCTGATTCGTTATCAACACATAGGGATGCTGGACATTCACCAATAATTTCTTTCATAATCTTTCGAAGCCAAATAATTTCTCTGGCAGTTTCGCTTGCTGCCACTATTTCTGCCTCGGTGGAAGAAATCGCTACTGTGCTCTGGCGTTTACTATTCCAGGATATTAGACCTCCAGCATACATGCAAAGAATGCCTGAGGTCGACCTTCCAGTTTCAAGGTCACCTCCGTGGTCAGCGTCACTATAACATTCTAAGTTATGACTATTTCCTGGCTTGTAAACGATACCTTCATCTATAGTCCCTTTCAAGTAACGCATTATCCTCTTGATATTGATGATGTTCTCCTTTGAAGGTTTATCTAAATTTCGAGATACAACACTGACAGCAAAGGCTATGTCAGGCCTCGTGCTCGTCATCAAATAAGCTAGTGATCCAATAGCTTCACGGTACGGAAAACTCATTGAAACTTCGTTAACATTTTCAGCATTATTTGCTTTTAAAATTGGTGTGGGCACTGGCTTCATTTCTCCATGCCAAACCTTTCCAATATACGAGTAATGTACGATTTCTGAAGCAATAAAATGGAACCATCAGCGTACCTTTCTATCTCCATTCCAAGAAAATAACTTGCTGGTTTCACTGTTATTTTGAAATGTGCCCTCATTTCTTCTAGGAAGCAGTTAGCTAGTTTATCGCTTGAGTAAGCAATGAGACCATCATCAACGTACAAGGCCAGAACAATTTTCTCCTTCCCATTTTTTCTCACAAACAAACAAGGATCGGACTGGCTTTGCTTGAAACCTGTCTTCACAATAAAGTCTGTGATACGGGTCCATATTGGCTCACCTAAAGTTCTTTACCCGAAATTGTTCTTCCTAACCATTTGTAATCCGAATGATCATTCTTCCTAAAACTTTTCATCCTAAAGTTTTCATTCATACTATTTGTAGTGCTACCGGCGATGTTCATAACACTCATGTTTCCGAAAATTTTAATTAATAATATCATTAATGTAAATAATTTAAACTCCTACTGTTTTTTATCATAACTCTTTTATCCCTAAACATAATTACCATAATATTTTCACTGATACTCAGATAGAAACATTTACCAAGTGTAATAAAAATATATGTGGGTAGAAGATGATTTTATAGTTTTAATTTGGGTGGGAATTAGGTCAAAGTGTCGTCTTGGGGCCCCTATGAAAAAAATACTTCGAAAAATTTTGCGACCAATTTCGAGGTAGCGCTCGCCGGCCGCTGCCGCGGCACCGCTCGCTACGCTCGCTCGGCTCGCGCGTAGTTGGTCACAGTTCTAACCTAACCTAACCTATGGATATTTTTCCAGGTACACACCGCAATAAATAAAAAAGTAAAAGTTACGCAAAATGAATGTATAAAATACTGATTATTATGAATAAAAAGAAATCTAAACAAAAAAGATATGACTTTGAATAATAGTGTAAAAGATGGTTATGTTGAGAAAATATAGGAAAACAAATAAAAGTATAATAGATGTTTATTGCTACTGACATTATGAAGTTGAATGCTTCGGAATTATGAACATTAGAGACAGAGTAGTTAGGAATTGCGATTGTTAGGATGAAAAATGTTAGGAAGAACATTTTCGGATTTCCAATTATCGGAGTTGAAAATTTAGGTGAACTTTGGCGCACCCCTGTGATACATCTGTTCCAACAGAGTGGGGCTTGCTTCAAGCCATACAAGCTTTTCTTTAATTTAAACACATACTTCTCTTCAGTATAACCTTCAGGCAGTTTCATGTAAATTTCTTCATCTAAAGTGCCATACAGGAAGGCTGTGGACACGTCAAACTGTGTTAATCTCAGCTTTTCTTTAGCAGCAACACTCAATATAGCTCTTATTGTGCTACTCCTAGCAACAGGACTAAAAGTTTCATGAAAATCTAGTCCTTTCTTCTGAGAATATCCTTTTATAACCAGTCGAGCCTTATATTTGTTAACAGAACCATCAGGATTAGTCTTTATTTTGAATATCCATTTACATGGAATGGCTTTCCGACCTTTTGGTAGTTCGACTAGCTCCCACGTTTGGTTTTCTTTCAGCGAGTTCATTTCGCTTTCGATAGCCTTTTTCCATTCCTCTTTAGCCTTACATGACATTGCCTGTTTGAAAGTTTTCGGTTCGAATACATTTTCAGCTTCTAATGCCATAATATAGTCATTGAACCGTACATGAGGTCTTAGATTTGCTCTATCTCTGAGGATCATCCGACTTCCTTCTCTTTCATGGTCGTCATCGGATAGATCAGGATCATCGGCTTCGTTACCTTCAGCGAGTTCCTCATTTTCTCCTTCAGAGTGAACGGATTCAAACATTGATTCATCTAGATCATCACCTATCTCTTCATCGGCTTCGTGACGTGCCCTTGATGAAGTGGGTTCTACAATAACTTCAGCTCCGTACTCTGGAATATTCCGCTCTCCAATCTCTCTAATATCGCTGGTTTCGAAATTATTATGTGGACTTGGAAAGTTATGGAATAAGTTTTTCTGGAGTATTTTCGGCTCTTCTGATTTCTCAAATTCTTTAGATTTTCCGAGTAATGGTACCTCTTCGAATATCACGTCTCTGGATCTAATCAATTTGAGTGATTCCTTATTCCAGATTCTATAGCCTTCGTCTCCTTCATAACCAATAAGAATCCCTTTTATAGCTTTCCCTTGCAGCTTCTTGCGGTTAGCTTTAGGAATATGGGCATAGCACGTGCAACCTAGAATTCTTAGATGTTTGATCGCTGGCTTCTTTCCGTACCACAGTTCGTGAGGTGACTTGCATGGCACGCTAGATGGCCCTGTGCGATTCAACACGTAGACTGTTGCGTTTACTATCTCTGCCCATAAGCCATCAGGAATCTTCTCATGTGCATGCATGATGGCTCGCGCGGCTTCTACCACCGTCCTATTTTCTCTTTCTACGCAACCTGCTTGCTCCGGGGTGTGAGGCATCGCGAACCTTTGCTTGATGCCGTTTTCAGTTAAGATATTTTTGAAGTTTTCGCTGGTAAATTCTCCACCATTATCGCTTAATATTTCTTTGATGACGTGTCCCGCAACTTTAGCTTCTTTTAAGAAAATATCAAGCTTTGAAGCTGCTTCAGACTTTTCTCGAAGAAAATAGATGTGACGATGGCGTGTAAAGTCGTCCTTAAACAGGACATAATATCGTAACTTCGAAAATTGAGTATGGAAACGGTCCGCAAATATCAGTATGGATTAGTTCTCCAGCTTTAGTGGCTCTAACCCTTGTACCAAAAGATTGCCTGTGAGCTTTTCCATAAACGCATCCTTCGCAAATTTCCGATTGCTTATCCTCTACTTTAAACCCTAGCTCGTTTTCGATGACTTGACTAACGTGTCTTTTGTTTTGATGTGCTAGCCTTTCATGATAGACTTGTAATGTATTTGACAGTAGTTGATTGACTTCTCGATTTTTGGGCGCAACACAGGTAAGCTCTAGCTTAAATAATCCACCTTTAATCACTCTAGTCCCAATTACTTTAATGTCTCCATTTACTTTCACCATACATTGTTTAGGCGTAGACTCAAACGTACTCGTGGATGAGTTATCGTGTACAGAAAGAACTGAGAATAAGTTTCTTTTAATTTTTGGAACATACCAGACATCTTTCAATAATATATGTTCCACGTTTCCATTGACCTTGGCTTCAGCTCGAATGTTGCCCATTCCAATGGCTTCAATGGTTTGCCCATTCGCTGCAGTAACTGTATGTGAACTCTTGAAGTGTTCGAAGCTTTCGAAGAAGTCGCCTGAATTCGTAACATGGCTTGTCGCTCCGTTGTCAACGTACCAGTTATTTTTATCTATTGGCATTCCATCATCACAGGCTAACACTGTCACGTTTACATTTGAGGTTTTACTGTCATTTGACGGCTTTCGTGGACGTCCATCATTTATCCATTTTTGGCATTTTCGTACAAAGTGTCCAAATTCTCCACAGTAATTACATTTAAAAACTTTTTTCTTCTTCTGTGTCTTCACGATTAATACTTCTTCAGTTTTCTCTGTCTCATCTTTAGTACTTAACGCTTTTTCATATGCACTTAGCTGCGAAGTTAAGTTCTCTACTGTCCGATCCTTTTTTGTTATAAGGAGCCAACTTGACATATAAGCGAAATAATCTTTCGGTAAAGTTCCAAGTATTTTACAGATTAATAATATCCCCGGCAAACTCGCATCAATTTGGCTGTTCAATTCGTGCCAAATGTTTTTTAACGCAGATATATGCTTTCTTATGTCATGTTCAGGATCCTTTTTATAATCAAAGAATTTTAGACAGAGATCATAGCTTTTGTCTTCGCTACTTGCATTGTAGAGGCGTTCTAGCTCGTCCCATACTTCTTTAGCGCTTTTGTACCGCATGACTTGTTCGAGTATTTCATCCGTCATGTTTGACGTCATCAGAGTCAAAACAATAGAGTCAATCTTCCGGAATTCTTTTAAATCCGATTCGTATTTTATTTTTGTAAATTCATTTTTAACATCTACAGGTTCAACAGGTCTACATATCTTCCCTTCCAAAATATCTTCAGCACCGGGAATTGCCCTGCACACTGTTTCGATCCTATACTTCCAATGCTTAAAGTTTTTTCCATCAAGGTGCATTATTTGTACCTTTGAGGCCTCTGCAATCGCCTTATCCATGGTGATGTCAGACCTGGTACAGATTCTTGCAAGAATTTTTCAGAACTCTTTCCAAGAGGTAAACTTTTACGCATCCACTACTATTTTCTTATTCAATCAAATCAACCATCATTCAACCACGCTCTGCTACCATGTTAAAGTAGTTATAAGTATTGTGGGATCGAGATAAACCAGTTAAAATAATTAAACGAATATAATTGACTTAAACTGTAAAATAAACTTTCAAGATAGATGGTGACATAACTGACAGTCAACAACCTTTATGATGCTATGGTAACAGCTGGTAATAGATGATAAAGGAGGATCTATTCCTAACATGAATCAGCCAAGGAACAGATAAACGATCTCCAGTTAACAAAAATAATACTTACATTTCATTTAATCGAATTTTTCCTAAGTATTTATACAAAAAAAAACAAACTTTTGCGTCTTGTTCTAAAATCTGTTTAAAATTACCGTAATAAAAGAATAGGAATTATTTATTATTTGCATGTTTTCTTGTTATGTAAATTGAAATTTGTATGGTGTACATAATAAAGAATATTCTGTATATTTCTTTCTATTCTGAATATTTCTCTATAAGGGGTCGTTAGATAAATAATAAGTTTCAAAGACTCGCGTTTCAAACTTATTTTATTTAATCATCTGGCGTGTTTATGCAAAGTTGTGGTCCGGTTCATCGTTTAGGTAGTCTGTGTAGATCAGATTTTAAGCTTCAATAAGCTAATTTGATAAAAATATTTATAGAAAATATTAAATCAAGAGCGGTTTCAAAAAATTTGGGCTATTTGCTGTTTCCGTGATTATGTTAAATATTTGTAAATTATTGAAGGATTAATAACCTAAAAAAGAATTAGGGCCCACCATTCCATGGCGGAGATATAAGACTTCATTCGTCTTTCATGCCAGCTCCATACAAATTTTTAAAGAAATAATTCTGTATGCGTTGTTTGCAACGCTATTCCATAATGCTGATATTTTTAGGCATGTATTTAATCGCCCGAAACATATTCAAGTCGTAAAAGAGGACATTTGACAAAATGTTTAGTTGTAGTAAATAATGTTCCGTGGTTGCGAATTGGTGTCAGCCGGCTCCCCACAAACGAGTTAAACCGGTTGGATTGAGCAGGCGCTAATATCGCGGAGAGTTCACAAGAGTCACTCCCTTTTGACAAGCGGTCAGGAATATCATCAAGAAAACTATCAATCATGAGTACCACATTGGAAAACATCTCGGTAAATCAAGATCTAATCATGCAAACTATGGAGCAGCTGTTGAGGAACTTCAAGAAAGATTCTGAAAAACGTCAGACTCCATCCAATATCAAGAAAAAACTGCAAACTATAGATAATTATTGGTTTGATTTGCAGTCTAATCATTTGAGAATATGTGAATTCGAAACTCGCAGTGCGAGTTATTTCACCGATTGCTATCAAAAGACGAAATTCTTCTACACTGCAGCGCGGGTAACTATCGAACTATACGAATCGAAGGTTCCTAGTAAAAATGAGATGGATCAATCGCCGGGCCAACCAATTTAGCACACGAATAGCATTCATACCGCGTGTACGCGTATCTATCATGCAATCATACTTTTATCCATAAAATATCAATCAATCAGTAATCAGTGTATCAATCGTGTATAATTATGAAATGTATAATTACGTGATCACACGTCGACTACGCTTTAAAAAACAAAATTTTCTATTATCAAATAAGAAAAGGTTGGATTGGTTCCTGATCGCAGTGTAGATTCAGTTCAGTAAAATAGTTCTGCAAATACCAACAGTATATTTAAGTGTGCATAAT
Source organism: Cerastis rubricosa (assembly GCA_949152445.1). Classification (NCBI taxonomy): domain Eukaryota; kingdom Metazoa; phylum Arthropoda; class Insecta; order Lepidoptera; family Noctuidae; genus Cerastis; species Cerastis rubricosa. The sequence goes on along the minus strand of OX424540.1, from coordinate 12,459,192 downwards.
TTGTGTGCAAGTCAGTAAATTTGGCGTGGGCGGTACTCGTCACTCGCCGCCTCCTCCTCAAGGTAAGTCGAACTGACAGGAGCCGAGGTCGCATGGTCGCCCCAGGTAGAGTACCGCGGGGCCACTAGCGACTGCCGACTGACGACGGCACGGCACGTCCGCGGCACTACGCCAACTGTAGGAGCGCCCGCTTACTGCTCATGTCGCTTTCCGTGTGACCTGGTGCCTGCGGATGTGACGTAGCCGTCGTCACTCCCGGATTGACTCACCCGGGTAAGTCGCAGCCATCGACACGCGATTTACCTGCCTGTGCCTCTTCTGTTGACGTTTTATAAGTGCCCATGTAGGCCTATGTAAAATAAAAAATTGATTGATTTTGATTTTGAATAAGACTCCACAAGCACAACACACACTCGAAGCGCGTCGTGTTCTAAGTTAATATAGGCATGACGCGCCCGATCAGACACCCATGTGACTCAACATGCATCAATACTTACGCGACGAACATGCGGCGCGAGCTCGCTATTCGTTCGCTACATGAGCGGCGTTACACAAGTACATTGCCGCTCAAACACACTCATTACGACCCCTTAGTCTGGAACGTAATCGGCCAGCTCTGAGAGCGCAACGGACGGGGGTCAACATCCTTAGCGGTAGGGTGCGCCAACAAAGTCACCTCTGGCAGGTCTGCATGCGCCGGCGCTGCTGGCGCCTCCTACCGGACATAATGACAACCACACACTGGCGAGTTGCGCTTTTTACACGCACTCGCCAACTACTATGCCTATATCGGCAATCTAATGAGGTGCCCGTAGTTACGGGCACATGCTGATCTCCGCAGGGAAAGGGCTTGCCCACATCCCGCCCGCCCCATGTCGGGGACGTTGCGATTGCTCAACGACGTCGCTTCCCAGTGTCGTGACGTCATCAGTAGTCCGTCGACTACACCCCCGAAGAATTGCTGTCTTTTTATTAAGGCATAATTTGCTCATTTTGCTCCGGATATTATTCCAACTTAACTTCCTTTGCCCCATCAGGGAAAAGTCCTCAGTTTCAAGGTTCTTGGTGGAAACCTTACGTGCCAACGAATCCAAGACGGTGGTGACCCAATCCTACCCGCCTCAGGGCTCGGCATCCCATTGGTATCGGGAGCCAGAATCTTGGCTTTGAGGGCTACCCTAGTCAAGCCTGGTCTAGAAACACTAGGTAAATCTGACTTCCTTCATAGCAGTCACCTAGGTGTCGGTTGGGAGTGTCTACCCCTTCGCACTAGAGGCCCCTTGGGGTGTAGGGCCCTGTCGCACAATAAGACTGGCGACAGGTTCACAAACTAAGGGCACACCAGTAGGTACTCACCTCTCTGTCATTGCACACCCGACAGAAAGGCCACACACCCCCGGGGCCACCCACCTGGGGAGATAGGTTGTTAGGCACGTTGAGCTTCACTCAAATGTCCGCTAACTCTTAGCAGACAATATGGCTCTCGACGCGACTGATAAACTACATTTGGAGTTTTTCAAACGCGTTCTCCTGGAAGACCCAGATTTAAAAAAGAAATATGGGTCCGAAGTCTCTGCCTTGCAGCAATCCAGTAATACCGCTTTCTAGCGCGTCACTGAAGTCAATGAGATTTCAGTGATGCGCTAGAAAGCCCTTTGTCACCACTGTCTGATGACAGAGGCTTACCGCCAGCCGTCGCCGCTGCGATTAAGGCTACCCCAAGACCCTTTGTTGCGAAACCCATTGTTTCGCAAACAAAGGATCGGTCCGCACCTGCGCCCATTGTTCTCGTTTCTGAGAACATGGAAAAAGGCTTACCGCCAGCCGTCGCCGCCGCGATTTCGGCTAAACCGAGACCCATTGTTTTGAAACCTTTTGTATCGCAAACAATGGATCAGTCCGTACCGACACAACAGAGCCAGTCTCCTATTCGGAATTACGTTTAGACTCGTGCTCTGCCTCCTCGTCCTCTGAACACGATTATCAAGTCGTCGGAAAGGGCAAGAGAAAGAATGGCAAAAACTCCCAGGCCACCATGGCAAAAAAACTAGTCACGCTCCCTTTTGTCCCCTCTCCCGCGGCCTCCCGTCCCACCTCCCCGGTCCCCATACCAACGTCCGCTGCTGCTCATTCCAGTAGGCCAGCTAGCCCTAAGGCTAACCCTTCAGCCACTTCTTCAAATAAGCTGAAGCCCCCTCCCCCGCTGTTCGTTCAGGACAAAGGAAATGGACAGACGTCTCCAAAATGTGTGTTAAGCGCCACATACAATATACAAGCGTAAAAAGCACACAACAGGGAATCAAAGTGGTGGTCCCTACGACCACCGACTTTAGAGAGCTAACCCGTCAGTTGATCGGAAGGCACATAACCTTCCATACCGGCTCTTTTCCAGCGTGGAGAAGCCCACCAGCGTGGTGATCAGGTGGATCCCGAAAGAAATCCCCACGAAGGACATCCTAAATGACCTCCAAGGCCAGGACATCCCGGTCGCAGCCGTCTACCACCTTCATAAGGCGAGAGGTGGAGACCAGTACGACATGGTACTGGTCATCTGTGACCCAGTTGAAGGACATCACCCGATCTTAAAAGTGAAGTCGGTATGCTCCCTCACAGGCATCTCAATCGAGAAGCCTTAACGCTCAAGCGTAGTCGTACAGTGCCACCGCTGTTAGCTGTATGGACACAGCCAAGCCAACTGCCATGCGCCGCACAGATGCGTAAAGTGTCTAGGCGACCATGGCACGGCCGACTGCCCCCGTACCAAAGGCAAATCCCAGTGCACGGAGCCACCGAGCTTAGTGCTCTGCAGCCATTCGGGTCACCCGGCTTACTACCGCGGCTGCCCGAAGCCCCCTAAGCCTCATCTTCTAAACTGGCGAAGCGTGCATACGCCCGTCAGCAAAAAGAAAGCCCATCGGTGAGGCTACCCACTGCACAGATGCCGGAGAGACTCAGCCCTCAGAGGCCCTCTCCCTGGACCACGCTGAACTACCAGAGAGCCTTCCCGGCACTCGGCAAAGCAAAGTGCAGCCCCATCCCCGGGTTATTAGATACCCCTGTCCCCACTCCCGCGGCCCAAGAGAGCACCGGCGCCCGCTCGTCCCGCGCCACCCAGCCCTGCGGCCGTGGACTCCTCTCCCAACGTAATTTTAGAAACGTTAGCAGAGTTAGTCACCCCCAAAGCACACCACATAGCGGCTGACCTTCGGGAGGCTAATACCCCCAGTATTAATGGCGATAAGCTAAAATTATCATTAAGTCCCTACTCAAGTTAGGCGACGTCCTCCGCAACCTTAACCTCGACTAACTCCAATGGATAATACGAGATTAACGTGCACCAAACCCCGATCCCTTAAATTAGGGTACTTTAATGGCAATGGCATTAAAGGCCAGCGTGATGAGATCGCCACATTTCTCTGCGATCATCAAATTGATATCCTCCTCATACATGGGGACATTCTCCAAGCCCAGTCACCGTGACTTGCCAACCACAGAATTGCCAACTATCGCATATTTCGCTACGAACGGTCACGCTGCCACAAGGGTGGTACTCTAATCTATTATAGAAAAGAACTGCACTGCATCCCCTTAGATCCCCCTCCCATGGAGTCTCTGCTCGAGACTTCAATGTGTCGACTAGGCATGACCGGTCAGCAACCGATCACTATCGCCTCCGCGTACATCCCTCCCGGAGGCACGTCCGAGGAGCACACTCTGTTCACCAAAGACCTTGCCGTCCTCTTCGGTTTGAGCGACTCGGTTATCATAGCGGGTGACCTCAACGCCAAACACCCCGCCTGGAACAGCACCACGACCTCTGCCAGAGGACATCACGTGCATAGCCTGGGCGAGTCCCTCAACTTCGATCCCATCACTCCTATGGAGCACACTCACTATCCCCACGACCCCGACCTACGTCGGGACGTACTCGATATAGCGCTACTCAAGAATGTCAACCTTAAGTTGCATTCCATCGAGACTTTACATGAGCTTAACTCAGATCATCGACCAGTACTCATGCACTAAGTTCCCCGCTCAGGTCCTTCTGACTCCAGCTAGCCCCCGCCGACCCAAGTGATAACAGACTGGAGGAAAGTAAGCGAAAAGCTGAAATCCACGACGTCGTCTCACCTGGAGGGCATCCCCGACCACATAGTCTCAGTCGCAGACACGACACGACGGCCGCCATCAACTCGTTTACAGAACACGTGCAATCCGTACTGAAGGATTGCTCACGGGAAGTTCCAGCAATGAGCGATCAACGCTGGAACGCGGCCATCCGTGCCTACAGCAACTTTCCCTGCGACGCGAACAAAGCTCACATGCATTATTTACAGCGTGCTGTAATGAAGCGCACTAGTGAGCATCGTTCAGATCAATGGGACAAGACGCTTAGCGAACTCGAGCCTACAAACTGCTGCCTTCTGGCAGCTGCAACACAAGTTGCGCTCCACCGAAGAGGCTTCGATGCCTCCCCTCACCCGACCCGATAAGAGGGTCGCATTCGATGACTCTGAGAAGTCCGAATGCCTAGCCAGCAGCCTGGAGTCTCAGTACTCCCCCAGCTCTCAACCAGTAGACAAGCGACATCTCGATGAGGTGAACGCGTTTGTTGAACGTAGAGCCGCCCTCCCGCTCGTAGAAGACCTTGATGATCCTCTGCCTCCGGTCACAGCTGACGAAGTGCAAGACATCATTAACAAGCTTCAACCGCGGAAAGCACCCGGCTCCGACGGAATCACCAATAGGGTGTTTAAACTCCTCCCCGCTCAGCTCGTCGTGTTAATGGCGGCCATCTTCAATGGCGGCCTGAGCAACAACAACGCGTTTCCCCAAATATGGAAAGAGGCCACTGTCATCGGTTTCACCCAACCAGGCAAACCCAAGTCTGAGCCCTCGAGCTACAGACCTACCAGTCTCCTGAACGCACACGGCAAAATCTACGAGAGACTTATTTCTAAGCGACTTAAAGACTTCGCCGAGGCTAAGAGTCTCATCCCCAACGAGCAGTTCGGCTTCAGGACCGGACACTCTTGCATACAACAGGCCCACTGCATCGTAGAGCGCTTGAGCGCTTGGCTTCCAGCGTGGAGCTATGACGAATGTGTTGTTCTTCGATATAGCAAAGGCTTTCGACAAAGTCTGGCACAACGGCTTATTATATAAGCTGTACAAATTGGGAGTGCCAGACCGTCTCGTGCTCATCTTACGAGGCTTTTTGTCGGATCGCACCTTCCATTATCGCATTGGGAAGGCGCTGTCTTCCCCCCACCCCTTTAGAGCCGGAATCCCTCAGGGCTCCGTCGTCTCTCCCCTTATGTTTACTCTGTTCACCAGTGACATCCCCAAGAGCAAGAAGGCTCAGTTAGCCCTGTTCGCGGACGACACGGCCATTTATTACACTGGCCGCAGTCGCGACGCTATTTACAGCACCCTCCAAATCTCAGCCAACGTCTTAGGCACTTGGTTCCGGAAATGGAGAATCGAGGTGAACCCCGAAAAGAGCCAGGCTTTTCTTTTCTCTAAACCGCGTAGAAATAAGCCACCCGCGCTCAACCCGATCACTATGTACGGCAAGCCTATCCCTTGGGAGAAGCAAGCCAAGTACTTAAGAGTTCTTCTCGACAACCACCTGTCTTTCGCGGCGCACATCAAAGCAGCTCGTGACCGAGCTGCCTTTGCTATGGGAAGGCTTCATTTCATGATTTCGGCAAAAAGCAAGTTGTCACTCAAGTGCAAGTTGCGCCTTTATACCGCGGTGATCCGCCCCGATATGACGTACGCTTGCCTCGTGTACGCAAACACCAAGCATAAGTTCATCCATAGGATGCAAACCTTGCAGAACCAGTTCTTACGTAGAGTCACGGGAACCCCTTTTTATGTCCGTAATGACCATTTACACGTAGACCTTAGAATGCCCACCATCCTTCAGTTTATGAAACGTCGAAGCGTTTCTTCGATAACGCTATTAAGCACCGTAATCCCCTGATCGCAGCGGCCGCCCATTACGAACCCTCGCACATTAGTTCAGTACGCCGTCCGAGGCATACCCTCGTCACTCCCGATGATGCTAATACCCTCCTCCAGGAGAGTAGCAAAGAGACTTACGGCACCCTTAAAAAGTAGCGACTCAAACCGCCGTCGTTCCGACCTCGCCGTCGAGGTCCGTCGCGACGTCCTCCCGGTCCATGCCCTCCCCGACCCTCGCTCGAGCCAGCCCGCGATGCTGTGCCAGTAGTTTTAAATTAGCTCCTAAATAATGATATCATTCAGATCCAGCCTGTCCCCATGCAGTCCTCGCCCATCGACGCACTAAGCCGAGACTCGTACCCCACAGGGGGTGCCCTTAGCGTGTAGTCGCTTATTTTGTAAGTTTTTATGCCCTGGCTGGAGGCCTTACTCTTAAGGTAGAGGTAGGTACAGGATAGCCCGGTTAAGCAGACGAAAACCTCATAGGTTGAACTGCGAGAAGCCATTCAAAAAAAAAAGTGGCACTCGTGGCTATTTTTTTGTCGAAGATCTGATGCATGTCCATGGTTTCAACTAACAGGATCCCTGTTAAGATTTAAAAGAGCAACATGTTGAGTCGTTGGAAGGTCAAAGGTTTACTCCTAAAGGCGAAGATGTTTCTTTTAGCAGTTTGGAAGTAGAGGTTTATCTTTAGAACTACTGATCTGAAAGTTCTATAACTAATGGGAAGTTACATTATCCCCAAGAGCAACATGCTGAGCAGTTTGAAAGCTTTGAAGTTCAAAGGTAAAGGCCTGTGTCTGCGCTCTGCGTGGTGACTTACTCATTACCAGAACGCGTTTTGGTCGAAAATCAAAACAGCCACGACACGAATTTCGCTATGAGGTCGTTTTAGTCAAAACGTGTTGTGGTCGTTTTTAAAAGAGCCACGAGTGCCACAACGCGTTGTGGCCGTCTTTTTCACTCAATGAGCGTTATCGGTCTTTGAACCTAAAATTTACATTATGTAAGTGTTTATGGTGTATCTTTGGGCTATTGTAGTCTCAAATAAATGATGTTATATTATTGCTCGATATTGCAGGTTGGCATTAGGTTCGGTCTTTCATTGTCCATACATGCGCATGAGATATTATTGCATAGATGATATTTTCTGGTGCATGTAATAAAATCAAAATAAAATGAAACAATAAGTTTTAAATGTAATATATTCTAAATAAATCAGATATAAAATACTATTATTTTGGTTCTTTAGACTTCTGTTGCACGCTCATTTGCAAAACTGGCTGTCCAATTCCTGGAAAAAAAAGTTTATTAAATATCTAATATTATAAAGAGGTGAAGTTCGGAAGTAGAGGTTTATCTTCAAAACTACTGATCCGATTCCGTAAGTTCTATAAATAATGGAAAGTTCCATTATCCCTGAGTGTCCTAAGCTAAACGTTTAAACGTTCTCGTGGAATAATTTTTGAACATAACGCGATTGAAGCCGAAGGCAAATGCTAGCTATTAATAAAGTAATGAAACCCTATCGACTAAATATGACGGAATATGAAACATGAACATCACGTGTAGGTACCACCCAATAACACTTTGGCCAACCTAGGAATCGAACCCCGGTTAAAAGTAGCTTAGGTTCAGAAGTAGCGCTCGCAACTACTAGACCAACGAATCAGTCAGATCATTGAATGTGAAAAGAATGAAAGATGTTGAAATTCTCTATCTATATCATAAAGTGTATGGAAGACCTCTGAATTATTTTTTTATCAAATTGTAAATTGAATCGAATAAAAATAGGCAGTTATTAATTAGAATGAATGAATATCTTACTATGTTCGTTTAGATATACACTATTCTTATTACGCAACTATTTCATCAAAATCATCATTCCTCCAACAGGAAATAAAATCGTAAAAACAACAAAAGTAAACGATTTTACTTTAAAATAATTGAAGATTCTTTCGGATTCCTTGCCAATTTACCGGTTGACATTGAACCTGTTGGCAATTTCCCAGAAGGTTTATTTATTAGGTGATCAGCTATTTCAGTCTTATCAACAATATTTTTTCAGAAATTTCTAGAGGTTATATAGTAATATGACTCCTATTGGTAAATTATTAGAGCATAAATACAAAACAGACCCTTCACGAAGCCGGCAACCAAGCATTCTGTACATCAAACATAATATTGTGTGCTTTTCCTTATATTGAAAATTTAGGTAATAGAAAGAACAATAATATACACTTATTGAATAACCATTTGCACTTTTTAGTAGGTCACTATAGTGACAAACTTATTTATTTTGATACCAACTCTTTTGTAGATAAACTTAGGTCGACACGGGGTAATGTGTATCTACCTATTGGATGTAGACACAAAATAGCTCGGCTATTAGCTTATAATATTCACACAGACATAAGTAGTATGTCTAAGTTTGGTTGTATTATAAACACTGCGACAATTAGTAATCATACTAATATAGATTTTTCTATTTACAATTTTTTTACTGAGGAGGTTCCATGTGTGAGCATGGAAAATTCTCAATTAGGGTGTATTAGTAATAGTAGTAGTAGTATTAGTAGTATTAGTGATAGGAGCTTGTTGTCTGGTGATGGCACAGGAGGCTTGGGGCTCACTCCGGATGCTCATTTAAACTAGTTAGTAAGACAACAGAAGATACCAGTAACATTATACCTTCTCGCTATCAAATAGCTAAATGTAAAAAAGGGGCTCAGCAGAATTCCTTGCAATTATTCCATCAAAACATGCAAGGTTTCTCTTCAAAGCAATTAGAGATTGAATTATTTTTAGAAAAAACAAAGTTTGAGATTGTTTGTTTCACTGAACATTGGTTAAAAGACCATGAAATGTTAATTAATTATGCCAATTACAGTGTGGGCAGTTGTTTTAACCGAAAATCTAAGATGCGTGGGGGTTCATTAATCTTAGTTAAAAATTGTATTAAATTTAAGTTGCGGAACGATATTGTTGATCTATCGGTTGAGCATAATATTGAACTGTCTTGTGTTGAGCTGGATAAGCATATAATAGTGTGCGTTTACAGACCCCCAAATTATCAAAACTACTCCATATTTGAGTCAGTAATGGAAGATGCTTTAGCAAAACTTGCAACCGGTAAAAAATCACTGGTTATCTGTGGTGACTTTAATATTAATATTTTAGACAAAAATTCTAATAGCAGTAGATTATTACACCTTTTTAAATCATTTAATTTGTTAAACGTGTTTTCAGAACCAACCCGAATTACTACAAATACTGCTACATGTATTGATAATGTTTTTTGTTGTTGCGACTACTTAGATAAATCCATTGTTAATTACCTCCCTTCTGATCACAGTGGGTAAACCGTTGTTTTCGAGTCCTACACACCATTACAAAAAATCCAGATAAACTCTAGACAAATAACACCGACCAATTTAAATAAATTTAATAATAACTTAATTAGTAATTTAGGCATTCCGGGCCATGTTATTGAAAATGTAAATCAATTTTATGAGGAATTCTTTTCAGTGGTTAACATAGAGTTCAATAATACATTAAAAATGAAAACTAAATCTATTTACCCTAAATTTATGTTCAGTGACTGGGCAACTAAGGGTATTAGGATAAGTAGGGAGCGATTGTTTGAGTTGTACGGCCTTAAGCCTTACATCAACTCGGAAACTTTCAATAAATATGTTGCAACTTATTCAAAAATCTTTAAAAACACTTGCAAGGTAGCTAAAGCCTTATTTATTAGCAACAAGATTAAGTCTGCCGAAAACAAAATAAAGACGGTTTGGAAAATTATCAATAGTGAAACAAATAGAAATAAAAAATATAATAATGATATCAGACTAGAGACTTCACATGGTCTTCTAAGTTCTAAAAACGAAGTAGCTCAAGAATTTGTAGATTTTTTTTACCAATATCCCGCTTAAAACTACCGAAACCTTAAATTCCTCACCCTTGCTTTCCATTGACTTATTAAAGGCGAACGTTTCAGCCTGTCCGATTGAGTTTCAATTTAAGCATATAAACCCCATAACAGTCATTAAAGCTTTTAAGGAAATCAAAATCAAATTAACCGAAGATCTATGGGGAATGTCTGTTAAAGTTTGTCAGGCCATTATCGACACTATAGCACCGTATTTAGCCTTAATTTTCAATTTGTGTGTGGACCAGGGAGTCTTCCCAGACCTTATGAAATACAGCAAGGTAATACCACTTTTCAAATCTGGGGACAGTAAAGAGACCAATAACTATAGACCCGTTTCCGTGTTGCCGGTTTTCAGCAAGGTGTTTGAAAAGGTAATGCTTAATCAAATGCTCACCCACTTTAGCACCAATAAAATCTTACATGACAAACAGTATGGTTTCACCAAAGGACGTTGTACGACTGACGCCGGTGTCACTTTATTAAAACATATATATACTGCGTGGGAAGAGGCACAAGATGCCATAGGAATCTTCTGTGACCTCTCGAAGGCATTTGATTGCGTAAATCACGAAACCCTGCTCTTGAAACTTGAACATTACGGTTTAGGTAAACTTGCGCTCAGTTTAGTAAAATCGTATTTGAATGATAGACAGCAGCAAGTACAAGTAAATGGTGTAAATTCAATGGGTTTAAAAGTAAAAATGGGTGTACCACAAGGTTCAATATTGGGTCCTTTCCTCTTTTTAGTATATATTAATGACCTACCCCATTTGTTTAAAAACCAACCACAAATAGTGTTGTTTGCTGACGACACTTCTTTAATATTTAGAATAAACAGACGTGCCACAAACCTCAACGACGTAAATAACGCTCTAATGCAGGTCCATAACTGGTTTACCGCTAATAATTTAGTATTAAATGGGAAAAAAACTAAGTGTATAAGATTTACTCTACCAAATGTCAAATGTAGTGATTGTGACATAGTATTAAATCAAGAGAAACTTGAATTTGTCGATGAAACTGTTTTCTTGGGGATCACGCTCGACTCAAGGCTACAATGGGGTTCTCATTTAACATCTCTTGCAGGACGGCTGAGTTCAGCAGCATATGCTGTCAGGAAAATCCGTCAATTTACTGATGTAGATACCGCGAGGCTAGTGTATTTTAGTTATTTTCATAGCATTATGTCATACGGTATTTTACTATGGGGACGGGCTGCAGACATCGAGTCTATATTTATTCTGCAGAAAAGAGCTATCAGAGCCATATATAATCTACGTAGGCGCGATTCTCTAAGAGAACTGTTTAAGGAAATTAACATCATGACTGTACCTTGTCAATATATCTATGAAAATATCATGTACGTTAGGAAAAATCTGCATTTATTTAGTAAAAGAAGTGACCGGCACCACTATAATACTAGAAACAGGGACCAACTGGTTCAGCCAGGTTTCAGGTTAGCTAAAGTAGACTCATCTTTCATGGGGTACTGTTTAAAATGTTACAATAAAATACCTCCCCCCATTCTACAACTAAATGAAACGAAATTTAAATCTTGCATAAAGCGCACACTATGTATGCAAGCATATTATAAGTTGGGGGATTACATTGATGATAAAAATGCTTGGCTCAATGCTGGTCCTGCTCCACAACCATAGGGGCTATCAAATTACCATGTGAAGTTACTGTGGAAGCTGCAGAAGATTGTATAAATATCTTTGCTTTGTATAGATTCAATCTCTTAGTATTATATAATTGCATAGCACATGTGTGAAAACTATGTACTGTAAAGCCACTATTTACTGAGTACCCACATCTTACTTACACTGACGCGAATTTACCCTGGCGGTTGAGTAAATGTCATGCTCACTTAAATGTCACGCTGATGGCGGCGGGTGTGTCGGGTCATTTAGTTCCCTTCAATATGGTTGAGTTGAATGATGGCTTCCCATATCTTCCCGTGGGTGTCGTAAGAGGCGACTAAGGGGCTTGCCAGAGAATGGGCAGCAGCGTTCTCTGTGCTTTTGTAACAACCGTACTGCGATCGCCAACCCGCCTGCCAAGCGTGGCGATTATGGCAAATCCCCCCCTTCTTGGGGGAGGCCTGTGTCCAGCAGTGGACGTCTTTTGGCTGAAATGATGATGATGATGATGATGAATGATGGCTGATACATGCGTCATGTTCGTGAACGGGCGCTGTCAGTTGTGCCTGGTCATCTCTTAGCTGCCATGGTTCATTTTTAATTATTTTATTTTTAACTTTATTTTCAAATTATTGATTTCGTCTTTTACTGTGGACGCTCTTAACTTGCCCGTATTTCTACATCGTTCTCACATACTAGTAATTCTCAACACGAATGATGTAACCAAGATTCTGTAACATATTTTAATTTAAAAGAGTGTCCATGGAGTTTCTTGCCCATTCTTCTCCATAGAGATCTACGCTTTGGAATGGGCAACTACAGTACTTTCACAAGTTATTATGTCTTGTGACTGGGACTGTAGCTTAGCGTTCTTTTTTTTTTGTTCTTTGACTTTCAAAAGTGCCTGTAATGGTCTAATTGAAATAAATGCTTTGAGTTTGAGTTTGAGTTTGAAACTCAGTAACCCTACGCAAAAATTTTTGCTGGGAAACGACATTTTTTTTTTGAGGAAAAAAAATCGCTTTTTACGGTAAAACTCAATGTTACGCACTGAAAATATTATGTTGATTGACGCATTGAATAGTAAACGGGTCATAGAGGTTTTTAAAGTACAGTTACAAAATTAAAAACCAGGATTTTAAAAACAACTTGTGAAAATGTTGGAACTTTGACATCCAATATCTCAGTAACTAGATGGTTCCCAGGTATGGTTCAAAACAAAAAAAAAAATCGCAATGGTGGGGAGAACAAGTGCCTTTTGGCTTCGTTAAGGGTCTATTTACACCCTTTATATTATATTATCATATTAATTCAATGCTCTGTATGGCGTCGGACGTAAAGAATAGCACCATCCCATATCTTCCCGTGGGTTTCGTAAGAAGCGAATAAGGGAATTGCCAGAGAATGGGCAGCTGCGTTCTCTATCCTTTTGTAACAACCGTACTGCGATCGCCAACCCACCTGCCAAGCGTGGCGATTATGGCAAAACCCCCCAAAATGTCAATGTTGCGACACTTGGGGGACGCCTATGTTCAGCAGTGTACGTCTTTTGGGCTGAAATGATGATGATGATTATTCATTCACTGCTGTGAAACTGGATCCTAATCCCTTATCCATATTTATATAAGGTCGGCGCAGCATGTCTTCTTCCATACTTCTCTTCTCAGCAGTCACCTCCTTTCTACCCAACTCATCCTTGACACAGTTCATCCATCGTCACGTGTTAAATACATTGTAAAATAATTACCTGACAGAGATAACTGCAGTAAATTGGTCTACAAGGGGAATTCATGTAGTGTTCACACTGCCTTGAAGTATTCTTGCCGCACATAGAACAACGAAGTATGTTCGGATTCAAGGAAGACACACTTGTTATCACTGGACTGGAAGTTACTTGATTTTCCATCTGCGTTCCATGCTGCAATCATCATTATAAATTAGTACAGATCTTTAACAAACAAATATAATTAATTTGCTCTGTTGGTCCAGATCTTACCATAGGAATATTGTAATTTGTGTTATAATTATATGACATATAATTTAAATGGTCGTTGTAAGCCGGCGGCGTTGTTTGATTGGTGTTAATATAGTGAATTTGAGTTGGATAGCTGGGATTTGATTGTTGTTGGTTTTGGTGAGGTTGTCCTATATTATTATAGTATGTTCGACTCACATTGGTTTGATTATAATTATTGGCGTTTGTTTGAATGTACTGCTGTGGACTATTAGTTATATTCTTACGGTGATGGCACATATTATATGGTGGTGGAGGTCGATGGTATTGTGGATTCTTCTTTTGGATATCGTTGACCCGATTTCCGGGTCTTGGTCTTGCAGCTGGTGTCTTTCGTTTGGTGGGTTTACAACTTGGGGCAATATTATTATTATGATTTACATTCTGTGCCGCTTTACCAGAATTCTTTGTTTCGGTAATTTTTATGAATGTATTTGCATCGATATTTATACTTAATTCGTTGCCAGGGGTTCCAGAAGAAAATATGCATAGGTTATTTTGTGCTTGTGCAGGTTCAGTATTATTGTGGTTTGCAACGGTTTCAGGCTGTGGTGGATTCAAAGGTGCTAGCGGTCTGACCAGTTGTTGCTTTAAAATTACATTTTTATTAGAAGGACACGGTCTGTTATGATTTCTAATATATTCTCGTTTTTGTTTTGTCCATGTGATTAATTCATTAAAAAATGGTATCACGTGGCGCTTCTGACATCTCCACTTCAAAGATTTGCTATTGGCGATTAATACAGTGTTATCTAAGAATTGATTAATAAATATTTCATTTCGTTCTTGTGGCAAAAATATAGACTCGACTGTGGTATACGATAGTTCGAAAAAATGGGATTTTATAAAATTAAATATCGCTTCTTTTTTTTGTTTATCATCGTTTGGTTTTTTTACCCCGTAGTGGTTAAACGCTTGCATTATAAGAACAATGTGTTCGGATAACTTGCTCAATAAATCTTCAATAAAAATAGTCAAATGACCTTGATCATCGTTGATTCGTCCTGAAACAGGTACACTCTCTGCGTTATGAACCGTGTCATCACCGATTAAAATTGTTGTATTTTGATTACCATCGGGTATGTTTTGATTATGATAATGTCCAACGTCATTTATGTTCTCTTTTATTTGTGCATTTTTCAAATTATTTTCGTCGATATTTTCAATTATTTCATCAATGGATTTCAAACTGAACATGGATTTATTTAAACCTTCATGGTTGATTTGATTTTCAGAATTTGTACTATTATTTTTCGTTGTACTTTTCTCGTCAGCAACTTGTTTGTTGATGTTAGTATCCTTAATATTTTCTTGTTCACTTTGTTCATTTTGAAATGACACGTCATCATCGTCGCTGTCTTCAAATATCATTTCTACGTTAATTGGTGCGTTGAAGTCATACTCCGCCATCTGCGTCAGAATATTACCTGAAACAGAAAAAAAATACTAATCGTGTTGCTGAAATACCAGTGATGGCACCAATAACCAAGTTAGGATCGAAAATAATTGAGAATAGTCTGTAGGGTACAGTCTCAGTTATACCTTCGACAGTTTTCAAATTCTTTCCTGTAGCAACTCTGGGCCCGTACTACTAACTCTTAGATTGCTTAAAACTTGAGTGTGGGTTAGAGATGGAGCTATGCAGAACGTCTAGCTCCATCTCTTTCAACGCTAAAGTCAGATTTAAACAATACTTCTAGGTCATGGTACGCCACCAGGACACACAATAACTTCCTAAACCACGACACTGCTCTTTGGGACGATTGCATAGAATACTATAATCAACCTAATTGATTACTTGAAAAACAGATCGAAAGACGTAAACAGTTTTTAGCTGGTGTCGAGATTACAGCTATACCTATGATTATACCAATTCATTTCAACCATTTTAAAGATGACGTTGGTTGTTGACAGTATTTTGAAGTGAAAACTTCTTTAGCGGCGTTGAGCACTTTTTCTGTAATGGGTATAAAATCTTAAACTCGCGTCAGGTCACGTGTCCTGATCGAAAATTCGTAAGACGAATTGACATTAGGTTGCGAAGGAATTTGAACTTTATGACATCTGTCATTGAGTTTGGTTTTCCAAAACTGGATAATTATCTTATGCACAAACAAAACCTTCGATTTCTCCAAAGAGGTAAAATTCGTAAAACGTATCGTAATATTTCTGTGTTAAATTTGTTATGTAATGTAAGTTGTCATGTTTGTGTATGATAGCGCAATAAATGAATATTGTATTTTACCACATAAATGATTGTTGAGAATATCACGCCACGCCGAGAGCATGTCGAGAATATCAGCCCGCGCCGGGCGACCACAGGCGGGGAGCTGAGGCGCGGCGGGGGGGCTCGAGCTGCGAGGGCGCACCGGCCGGCTCGGCACTGCGTCATCGTCCACATAACTGAGCGCTTACCATATTCATTCACGCCGATTTAAATTAACCGTTGTTTAGTCATCCTTTGTTAAACCTATAATATATGTACATTCCACTATTTAAAGCCAAGTGTTTTCGTCCTCCTACCACCTCGAGGATTTACCCATTTCTATCTATGGTCCTTCGAGAAGAAATTGAGCAGCAACGGGGAGTGACAAGCGGTTTTTCAAAATTTAAAAAAGGCCGTTAGAAAACTGGACTTCAAGACCAAGACGATTTTTCGCCCTTCGTGCGAATCTGGTTCCAGTCTTTCATCATCATCTTCGGCGCCCTTGCCAAGAAACGTATTTGTTGGAGAAAGCAGTTCTTCAGTGGTCATCGTAGCTGGGTCATCGCAGCGTAGCAGCCCAAGCAGTGCCCAAGAACATCGCAATCCATTTGAAGCAAGGAAACATTCAGTTTGGACTCGCAGTCAACGGATTTCGTGAGATCTTTCCATTATCTTACTAACATTTCATATTCATAATACTAACTTTCATTCCACTAGAGTGTTAGATAGTGCATTAGACCAGTGAATCATACATTAGTAGTACCCATTCGTAAGTGATTACTACCATTGGTTATTAGCTTGTTGAATCAGTAGAATCACACACATCTTCAGTCCGTATTGTCTTTTCATTGCTGTTTGGTGTCATATTTGAACTTATTCAAGTAGATTCTGTCCATTATAATAGAATAAAAGCCCATTAATAATTAGTAATAAGTGCTTATTAATCTAGTTTTAACATTTGTAATATAGTGCCTTCGGTAGAAACACATTTTTGGTTATTTTTTTTTTTTGTTGTTCCTTCACAGTTTGACAGTTTAATTCAAATATTTTTTTTCCTAACCGCCTATTACTTTTGAATAGCAACGCTTTCATCAATCAGCTGTTTGCTCTTTTCTATTACACAGGCGCATATTTCAGTGCTTTAAGCATTTATTTTTCAATAGTTCTTTTTCTTGCCTACTTGCATTTCCTTTAGCGCTTACAGCTACCTGCCTATTTAGCCATGGCTGAAGAACTCAAGATTAAAGAGCTTACAAAAAAGCGTGCCTCAGTAAAATCGCAGCTTACTCAATTCACAACTTTTATAACTACCACTAAGTCATGCGAACAGCTTAGTGAGGAGCAACTTGTTGAGTTAGAGATAAGAATTGAGAAGATCGTTACCTTATATGCCACTTATGATCAGTTTCAGAGTCAATTGGAGTACCTGTCTGCCAAGCCCGACGAGCAATTTTCCGAGCGTGAGCAATTCGAGTGCAACTACTACAGGCAACTAGCCTCTGCTCGCGCGCTTCTGTCACAGCATCGCGCTCAACTAGCGTCTAAGGTAAGCTCCAATGAGCAACTTTCAGTGGTAACTAGACATAATAATGTAAGACTTCCTAAAATAAATTTACCTCACTTTAGCGGCGGCTATAAGGATTGGTTAGAGTTCAAGGATATTTATATTTCGTTGATTCATGAGGAGAAAAGTATAGATAACATCAACAAATTTCACTACCTACGTTCGTCACTTAATGGCAGCGCAGCACTTGTAATTAAAAGTTTGGACTTCAGAGGGGACAACTACGACAATGCATGGCAATTGTTGTGTGAAAGGTACGACAACAAGCAGTTATTGATAAACAATCATATTCAAGCATTATTTAGTGTGGAACCACTTCAAAAGGAGACTAGTCAGGGTTTACGTCAGATTGTTGATGTAACTAGCAAAAACCTGCGTTCACTGGCTACGCTAGGGTTATTCGTACAGCATTGGGGTGAAATGGTCATACATTTAATGGCATCAAAGTTGGACCCGGTTACTAGCAGACATTGGGAAGAACATAGGAACACTCTGACTGAGTATCCATCCTTAGACATGTTTACCAAATTTATTTCTAACCGCTGCAATCTTTTAGAAACGCTTGAGGAGACTAACAGTGGTAAGTCTAAACCAGAGTCATCGAACATTAAGCCAAAAAGTTTCTCAATTTCTACAAGTAAGGGTAAATTTAATATTTCATGTCCCCTGTGTAAACAAAGTCACCACATATTTAGTTGTGATCAATTTAAGGCGCTTACAGTCGCTGCACGCATATCTAAGGTGAAAGACTTCAAACTTTGTCTGAATTGTTTACGCCCAGGTCATTTGGAGGCTACTTGTCCACTTGGTCACTGCAAGTATTGCACAAAAAGGCATAATACAATGTTGCATTCTCACGATGATGATCATAGCTCTAGTAAGGAGCACATAACTTTAGCAGGCACTAATCATGAATTTTCATCACGTCATGTATTGCTTTCCACAGCTTTGGTAAGAGTCACGGACCATTCCGGGATGCCGCATAGCGCCAGAGTCTTACTTGACAATGGAAGCACGGCAAGTTTTGTTACCAAGGACCTTTGTGGTAAGCTACATTTACCTATTCGTAATGTAAGCTCACACGTTGCAGGCATAAACAGTCAAGTGTCTACCATTACGCAATCTTGTGCGGTACATTTACAATCGTGCGATGGTTCTTATCACATTGACATTGATTGTTTTGTCTTGCCCAACATAACCACTCATATACCTCATACATACATAGACTTAACTGACTTACAGCTACCAGCTGGTATAAGTCTGGCTGATCCTGATTTCAATGTCCCTTCTTCCATCGACATACTTGTTGGAGCCGACATCTTTTGGAGTGTGATTGGTCGCAACCGTATACAGTTAGGTAGGCATATGCCGACGCTTTTCGAGACTAAGCTCGGATGGCTCATATCAGGTTCTATGCCTCAACCTAACATTACTAATGCATCAGTGTGTATGTTCGCGCATGACAGACACACCACGCGCGTACAATCACCCATAGATCTCTCAAGATTCTGGGAACTTGACTCAATCCCACCTAAGTTCAATTTCACATCTGAGGAGCGAGCATGTGAACAGAACTACGTTAACACTACTAGGCGTAATGTGGATGGTCGTTTCATAGTCACCATTCCCTTAAAGGAACCCCCTGAAGCATTGGGTAACTCCTTTGAGATGGCTAAGAGTCGCTTTCTGTCATTAGAGCGTAGACTTGAGAGAGACCCAGTACTTAAGCATCGCTACGTAGAATTCTTGCAGGAGTATGAAGCATTAGGTCATATGAGCGAAGTATCTCAGCCTTGTTCATCTCATGCATATTTCCTTCCACATCATGGTGTTTTCAGAGAGTCCAGTACGACGACCAAACTTCGAGTTGTCTTCGACGCATCAGCCGTCACAACTTCTGGTAAGTCGTTCAACGACATTCAAGGCATAGGACCCGTAGTTCAGGATGACTTAATATCCATATTGTTGAGGTTTCGGCAGCATAAATACGTCATATCGTCAGACATCGAGAAATTCTTTCGACAAATCATAGTTGAAGAATCGCAGCGACCGCTACAGCAGATACTGTGGCGCTCTGATCCTTCATTACCTCTTAAAACATACACATTAAATACCGTTACTTACGGAACAGCTTCAGCACCGTTCATTACTACACGATGTTTGTCTCAGCTGGCAAAGGAGGCAACGCACACACGTACACAGCAGTCTATACAGCACGATTTTTACGTCGATGATTTTCTGTCTGGAAGTGACTCTATAGAGAGCACTATAGCGCTTTGTAGAGATGTCATCAGCATACTTAAGACTGCGCAGCTCAATCTTCGCAAGTGGCAGTCTAACAATACACAAATACTTCAAGCAGTCGCTACAAACACTCTAGATTCATCTTCTCATACCACATCCACAACAACACATACAGACACACCCAACACAGTCAGCTTGAGTATAGATGAGCCAAGCAAAACCCTCGGTCTTAATTGGCGTTGTCATACTGACTGTCTTACATTCTCTATTAATTTACCTAAACAAACAGATGTTACAATCACAAAACGACACATACTTTCCACAATAGCGCAAGTATTCGATCCTCTGGGTCTTGTCGGTCCGTGTATTATCGAGGTCAAGATAATTTTGCAGAGATTATGGATAGACAAGTGTGCATGGGACGATGAAGTTAATGTGGACATTAAAAGGTTATGGCTGAAGTTCACACAGACTTTACCACAGCTTAACCTTCTCAGCATACCACGCTGGGTGGTATGTGATAGCCCTTTATCCGTGGAACTACACATTTTTACAGATGCGTCAGAAAAGGCATACGGAGCCTGCCTATACATTCGTTCTGTAGCTAGTAGCGGCACAGTCCATACACATCTACTCACGTCCAAAAGTAAGGTTGCTCCGTTAAAGTCGACTACAATCCCAAGACTAGAGCTTTGCGGCGCCTTATTAGGGACCAGGTTGTGTGCGAAGGTGCTTGAATCATTAACACTTAAACCTGACAAATGCATATTTTGGTGTGATTCAATGATTGTCTTAGGTTGGCTGTCTGCTTCACCTGGCACGCTTAAGCCGTTTGTTAGGAATCGAGTTTCGGAGATACGGGAAGGCTTTGGTGCTTACACCTGGCGCTATGTGCCGTCCAAGGACAATCCCGCAGATCTTGTCTCTCGTGGTCTGAGCGCTGACCTCATAGGTCAATCTTCCATGTGGTGGTCAGGGCCTTCATTCTTACTTACAGACCCATCTCTTTGGCCTTCAATGCCTAACACAGATGTGAACACCATACTACCTGAACTTTTAAAATCACATTCCATTAATATTAATAACCAATCATTACCTATCACTAATCCTAATATTATGCACAATAATTTATTTCAAACCATAATTAATAATTCATCTAACTATTCACATTTACAACGCCTATTAGCATACGTATTTAGATTCATTAATCGTTCAAAAGGAGTACAATGCCATAGTCTTACTCTTACTTATTCAGAGTTGTCCTACAGCGCTGATTTCATAATAAAAACAGTTCAGAGGGAAATGTTTCCTGAAGAGTACGAGCTACTTTCATCAGGTAAACCATTACCGAATAAAAATCGCCTTAAGAAATTATCACCTTTTATCGAGTCTGGTATTATACGAGTTGGAGGCAGATTAGATAATTCTTGCTACGATTATAATGTCAGGCACCCTATCATTATCTGCAGCAAACATAATTTTGCTAAACTTATTTTTAATACATATCACTTACGCCTATTTCATGCTGGTCCACAGCTACTCTTAGCCACAATTAGACATGAGTATTGGCCTTTGGGTGGTAGAAACCTTGCCAAATCAACCGTTCATAAGTGTGTAAAGTGTCAGCGATTCAACGGTAGAACCGTTCAACCCATCATGGGTAACTTGCCTAAGGAACGGGTTCAGTTGGATTTTCCTTTCTTAGAGACTGGCACAGACTATGCCGGACCCATCCTTCTAGCTGACCGCAAAGGTAGAGGATGTAGATTAGTAAAATCATACATATGTGTTTTTGTTTGTCTAGCCACAAAGGCGGTTCATTTGGAGCTTGTCTCCGACCTAACTAAACATGCCTTTATTGCAGCACTGAATAGGTTCATTGCTCGTCGTGGTAAACCAAACACAATTTACTCCGACAATGGTACAACCTTTATTGGCACCTGTAACGAAATAGCTGGCATATTAAAACAGGACTTTTCTTCAGAAATGGCAGATACAGGTATCAATTTTAACTTTATTCCGGCCTACAGCCCGCAGTTTGGTGGCTTATGGGAATCGGCCGTAAAATCCATTAAACATCACCTGAGGCGCATATTAGGCCTCGCTCATCTCACTTACGAAGAGATGTCTACGTGTTTGATTCAGGTTGAGGCAATTCTAAACTCTCGTCCTCTCACTCCTCTTTCCACTGATCCATCAGATCTATACCCGTTAACTCCAGCCCATTTCCTTATTGGGAGATCTCTCACATCCCTGCCGCATCCGCAAGTCATCAACCAGAACATCTCAAGCCTGAAACGTTTCCAGCGTATTGAGCACCTGAAGCAACAGTTCTGGAATAGATTCTCTAACGAGTACATCTTTTACCTCCAACAGAGAACCAAGTGGACGGCCTCCGATGGGGTGCTTGAAGAAGGAGCCTTGGTGGTGCTCAAGGAGCAACAATCGCCACCACTGATGTGGCCACTGGGTCGCATCGTACGTCTCATACCTGGGAGGGACGGAATAAGCAGAGTCGCAGACGTAAGGACGAAAAAGGGTACTGTCCGACGCGCTTACAATACCATCTGTCCTCTTCCAGTATAATCATTGAAGACCAGTCTTCAAAGCCGGGAGCATGTTGAGAATATCACGCCACGCCGAGAGCATGTCGAGAATATCAGCCCGCGCCGGGCGACCACAGGCGGGGAGCTGAGGCGCGGCGGGGGGGCTCGAGCTGCGAGGGCGCACCGGCCGGCTCGGCACTGCGTCATCGTCCACATAACTGAGCGCTTACCATATTCATTCACGCCGATTTAAATTAACCGTTGTTTAGTCATCCTTTGTTAAACCTATAATATATGTACATTCCACTATTTAAAGCCAAGTGTTTTCGTCCTCCTACCACCTCGAGGATTTACCCATTTCTATCTAATGATAGAACTAGATAATTAAAGCAATTCGTTCAAAATTATTTCCTAACCGTATCCAAAAATGCACAACGTTACTATTCAAGTTTTCACTTCTGCCGGCACTCCCGGAGTGCAACCCGTTTTTTTTTTTGAACCATCGTTTTGCTACACTTGCTAGCAATTGACATGGTAGCATGCGTACTTATATTATTTTAAATAACTGCATTCTGAGCAAACAATTGGATATTCTATTCCAACACACCAAAGCCTTTCACCAAAGTCTCTGGTGTAGACTCCACACACGCGTTACATTTAAATGTAAAAACATTGTATCATTGCATCATTGTTTATAAATTTTTCACTTAATGACTTCTATGAAAACTTACCGGTCGCCATTATTTCTAATTCTTCCGTTTTATTCTGCAATACGTGATATCCTTGTTCTTCGATTTGATCTCCTGAAAAAAAACGATAGACTGTTCAAAATACATAATATCTATAAGAGCTTATGCACACAGTGCGTTGATGCGTCGCAGCGGTGTCCTGCATTTAAAAACCAATGGGTTGCCACACGACGCCGCACGAAGTCATAAATAGTTATTTGTTATACAAGAGTGCAAAGTTGCTTTTTAACCGCGTGTTCAATTTTGATGACCGAGCAAGCGAAGGATTCTAAAATTGAAATTCAAAATTAGAATCCTGAGCGTTAGCGAGGGAATCAAAAGAGCACGAGGTGAAAAATCTTTGCACTCGAGTGCAACACGTAACTTTTCATTTCACCTCAGCGAGGAAATGACTAAATGCAAAAAAAACCTTTACAATCACAAGATAGGTACACTTTTATTTCAGTTTAGGTATTAATTACTACATTATGACAGGTAAGTATTACAGAATAATCTTTAAATTATAACAAAATAATATTACGGTATAATTAACAATGACGTGAAAAAATGCCGCGTAAAGAACCGCATACAAAGCAAATTGAAAAAAAAAACACCAAGAAGGTTCCGAGTCAGAGTTTTTAACAAATTAAAAAAAAGTTGTATGATAAATTCGGCACCATAGAGGTAGCAGTAAATAGGTTTAATGTTTTTTTTAATTCACAAACTTAGTGCACACGATGTTCTAAATTCAATTTACTTTATCCTCTAGAGAATAAAAACGGCTTTTCCACTCAGATATTGAAGATTAAAAATACTCTTTCCGAGATGGTGGGATGAAAAAAATATTCGCGACAGCAAAAAAATAAGTACCCATTTCCCAAAGAATAAGTACCATATAAACGCTCAATACAAATCTATCGGTTAGATTTCCTAACATTGAAAGTACGTACTTCGTACGCATACCTTAGTTACATGCACACATCGTTACGTAACCGAGACCATCTATCCAAATACTTAATAGTATTTTGATACCTGGTTTTTGTGTGCGGAAACAGCCCCGCTAACTTAACCTAACCTGGTTTTTGTACCGGGTATACGACGACACCCATACCTTCGGGTATTGAGATTCACAGGTGACCTGTGAATCTTAATACCCGAAGGCCTCATGCCTAATACTGACAGTTTTCAGAACACGGCGTTGCAGGTGAGCGTGAGTGAATCACTAAGGGTGTTACCATACCAATCGATCGATCGTCGATCGATGCCATCGATCGACATCAGTCGACGTTGATCGATTGGTGTGGGAGCTTTGGCTGATCGACGGATACCGAGTGATAAACAATTGATCGACCGCCGATCTATGCCATCTGTCGACGTTGATCGATCGAATGGTGTAGTAAAAACTAGATCGACGTCGACTAATCCATTCTTCCATCGATCGATGGCCTCAATCAACGATTGTTCGATTGGTGTAGTAAAAACTATCGATCGATGGCGTCAATCGATGATCGCTGGATTGGTGAGTCTTCGAACCGCTATTTTCGATCCAGTGTGTGCCGGCGCCGCAACGCACCGTGTGCACAGGTGTTATTCATGACGTGGAATCGGTATGCACTTTTTAGGTATTGGAGCATAAAGCAACGGAATTGGGAAACGGAATCAAATAATATTAGGTAGGTACATGAATTTAAGAGTACTTCGGAATGGGGTTTCCATATTTTGGCTTGCCTAACTTTCCGCCTTATATGTTATTTACAACATAGCAGCCAGCCAGGCATAAAACCTTTTATAATCAAATAGTTGGCACAAAACCTTTTATAATCAATATAGTAAGCACAAATCCGGACTGCCACTGAGAATAACCCAAGACTTTGAAATCGAACCTAGGACCTCATTGCAGCAGTCACGATTGCAAGCACTAGAACAACGAGGCAGTGCTGACTGTTGATGTAATATATGTACACCGCACCGTATATACTTTTTATTTTATTTGAAATGTGTCATGTTGTTGCTACTTATAACTTTTCACAAATATTTTTTTTTTCTTTCATGTTTCTCTAGAGAACAAACATCGTAATAGCGAAAAAAATATTAGCTGCCCCATACATTTACAGTGGTGGTCATATAATTAAGAACGCTTGTTAAAAGGGCAGATTTTTTCAAACTAACAATTATAACTAATTGCATGTTTTGTTTTGTATTTCTCTCGGTATCGCAAAACTTTTCCATATTAGCGGTACATTCGTTGATACACATGATTGGCTAAAAAATAAATAGATAAACTTAATACATTAGATCTGAACCTAGTATTACTATTTACTGGCTGGTCACATAATTAAGAACGATGAATAGTTTTTTTTTAAATTCAAATTTAAATAGAGAACAATCTGTGGCTCTGTGGTTGTAGTTGACTATTCGTATAATTTTGGCACCATTTAGTGCAGTAAGTGTTAAACGTGATTGCTTCATATGAAAATAATGGGGAAAAATGTGATAAATCTACAAGGGAAGTAATAATAAAACTTCGGGAGAAGAATTGGTCGTATTAAAAGATAGCCGACCATCTGCAATGCTCAAAAACAATGGTTTTCCACGCTGTGAAGCATTCTGCCACTTATCAAACGACTTCAAATGTACCTCGTGTACCTAAACAGAGAAAGTCATCTCGTCGAGATTATCGAAATATCGTTCGTTTGGCAAAACAAACTCCTTTCAAAGGGTCTAATAAGCTGAGAAAAGAATATTTTGGTGAAAACAACCCTTCAGCAATCTCGGCACGCATTAAGGCGTTTGGTGGAAAAATAGTTGCACGGAAGGTTAGCAAGGAAGGTGCCCATGTTGAAACGGTGCCATAGGCAAGCCCGGCTTGCATTTGTAAGACCGTATGGAAACTGGACAGTTTGACAGTGGAAAAATGGTATTTTTTCTGATGAGACTAAAATAAACAGGGGTATGTTCTGATGGAAAACGATATGTACGACGCCCTCCGAATAAAGCATTCGATCCTAAGTACACAAAAAAGACATTAAAGCATGGTGGGGGAAATGTGAAAATTTGGGGGTGCTTCTCTGGACATGGTGTTGGACCTGTTAAGCTGATAGAAGGACACATGGATCAATTCCAATACAAAGATATACTGGAAGAAACAATGTTACCTTATAGAGAGAACACGTGCTTCCGGTTATTTGGACATTCCAGCACGACAATGATCCAAAGCATACTGCACGCACCGTTAAGAAATTTCTCACATCGCAATCAGTTTCTGTCTTAGAATGGCCAGCTAACAGCCCAGATCTAAACCGAATAGAGTATCTTTGGTGTGAGGTCAAGAAAAAGGTTTCAAATCGATAGTGTGGCAATCTAAGAGAGCTGTACGACATTTTCTTAGAAGAATGGAACTCTATTTCTCTTGTGAAATGTCAAAAATTGATAGAGTCAATGCCTCGCCGGTGTAATGCAGTAATTAAAAGCCGTGGACATACTACTGACTATTAATTGTAGTTTAAAATGTATGGAATAGCTTTTTTCTTTACGCACTTCACATTAATGTGATTTATTTAATCTAAGTTTCATATAAAACGACAATCGAGCAATTTAATAAATCGTTTTTAATTATTTGTCCAGCTTCTATTTGAATTTGTTACGACAGAGAATAAATACAATTTGTAAAAAAAAAAGTTAGCGGTTTAATTCTATATTCCTAACCACGTTTGCTCTATTCATGTGGCTATTTCATAACATAACTAGTTAGTTCTAAGAAGGAACACATAACCACAGATTACTGAATAGTTACTACGTAACAGATACTTCACTCAGTAGAAAACTTCCAATACCTATTACGATAATTGCCTACTCCCTCGCGTCAACAACCACTGTATGCTAAAATGCGCCTAAATGCTCAAGCGTACAGCAGTGATTGCTTCGCACCGCGCGATTCCACAGTAATCGCAGGGCTGCCTCTTCGATAAAATTAAATTAACATAACTTTTTATCTATGTTATTGAGAACTGTGAATATGTTCTGACTTATATGTGGCAGTTAAAAATTTTATCATTTATAAAATATTTAACCAACTTACAAAAAAGGAGGTGATCAGACATACAGGCCAAACTGAGAAGTTTGACTTGTATGGTTTGTAGGTATGTATGTTTGTGCGCGATAACCTCGCGTTTGGCTAAACCGATATCGATGCGGTTTTCAGAAAAGGATTTGTTACATTTAGGAACGTTTTAAAATAAGTATAATACTTCTTAGTTTGATGATGATCTTCGGAGATGTTCACTAGAAATGAAAAAAAAGCCTTAAAAAAAGAGAACCGACTTCAAATAAAGCACTAAGCCGTAAGAAATATTTTGTTTTTTTTTTTATGTTAGTGCTTACAGCTGGTAATTACAAATCGAAAAAGCACCGACAGCAAAGAAGAAATTATTTCTTACGGTTTAGTGTTTTGAAGTCGGTTCTCTTTTTTAAAGTTTGTTTTATTATATTTGTAAGTTTGTTTTGTTTTATATATTGGTGCTGACTGTGGAAGAAACCTAGATAAAACATAATTATAGACATCAGTGTGTAGGTAAAATAAAAAAATCTTTAAAGTTACACATGTTTTATTTTTATATATTTTTTTATAAATTTCTTACCTTTTCTAAATTCTCAATTATTAAATTTTAGTGTAGAAAAAGTCCTGAATCTAATAAAAAGTTTTATGAGATATTGCACCACACGGCATCGTAATACGCGTACGAACGAACAGCACTATTAAAATTGAACGGCGTGCGCGCGCTTCGCTTGTGAAAACCGCACTGAATTTGATCCGCCGGCGGACCGAGACCGCTCGGCTGGGTGGTAGGCACTTATAGCGCGCAAGTACATGGAGTGACGGAGGCCTGACATAACTACAAATGACATGATTTAGATAAAAAGTCTGAAACTTAAAATCGTTCTTAATTTTATGACCACCTATTCGACCGAATACAGTTATTTGGTCGAATAGGTTTTGAAAGTTTATATAGGAAGACTGATATTTTTTTAACTATTACGATGTTTGTCCGATGGAGTAACATGTTCAGTTTGATGGTCTGTAGCACACCCTTAAGTATGTATTTACCCTTTCCGTTACACCCTGAATAATTATCAAACTATGTATCACTATGATCATTACTAAAACCTACAATTATTCTCTTCCCGAAATTTTACATTCGTCTCATTATCTTGAAGCCAAAATTTTTGAAGGTTTTTCTTCCACCACGTGTGAATTGCAAACTAAAATTTAAAATTTTAACACACTTAGTTTGAATTTTTTATTTCGATTTTAGGATAACCGTATTTGATAGTTTGTTTGAAAATAATCCAATGAAATAGCAGTACCAGTGTTTTTATTTATTGACGTATTGTGTTCGTTTCGACCTTGAATACATATGAGAAGACGTATGTATAAATACGCAAGATATAAAAAATAACTAAAGATACTCGTACATAGATTACAAGGTCATCCAAAGAAACAAACGCCGCGCCGCCGGTACGATCCGGTCTCATGTAGGACATTGAACTGCTGCACCAAAATAAACAGGCCATATAATATTATATTTACTTAAATATACTTGATTAAAAAAGAACGTCATGATTCCGTCTGCGTGAAAATCGGCAAACAACATTGAGAATTGAGATGTAACTTTCAAACCTAGTAAAGCTCTAGGATCAGATATTTACTATCGACTGCGCAAAAAAAGCATTTAGCATAATCAGTGCACAATGTTCCCAGTGTTGGGATACCTACAGGCCTGTATGAGAGGTGATGGCTATACATATGTCACATATTTTAGATTTTTTCCTTTAGCGTTTTCTCTCAATGTTTTCCTTTAGCGTTTTGAAAACAGAGGTCATCATCTGCCTAATCTTTTCGCAACTTTGTTGGGGTCGGCTTCCAGTCTAACTGAATGCTGCTGAATACCAATGTTTTACATGAAGCGAATGCCTTATCTGACCTCTTTAACTCTGCTAAGGTGAGACATGCATGTCTTGCTGCGAGCTCAAAACATCACGACTTTGTAAAAGTTGTAGGAGTGGTTTCAGACTGGAAAGTAGGTCGGGTGAGATCAATGGCGTGCTTGCGATTAATATTATGTGCGTGCTAACTACTGTACTTAGATCTTTTAAACTACGCAGCGGATTTTAATGTGGTTTTCATCAATAGACAATGATGATGATGTCTAATTTATCCCTGAAAAACACATCAAAATTTCCACGCGAACGAAGTCGCGGGCTGTAGCTAGTCCTTCTAAATATATTTGCAATTGCACTGTCTGGTAGTTCTTTCTTAAGCTGGCCGCTCTTTTGTCAGCACCGTCCTACGCGCCCCACGCGCCGTACGCGTTGTATGAAACCATGTGAAACCTCGCATATTGCATCCGCACCGTACGCGCTGCATTTCGTAAAATGCTGTGGGTATCCGAATATCATGACGGTGCGTGCTGATACTCAGTGTTGTCAGCAGGGAAATAATGCTTAGTATGATGAAAAATCAAAAATTCAAAAATATATTCTACCTCAAAGAGTCATCATCTGCCTAGGCTTTTCCCAAACTATCTTGGGGTTGGCTTCCAGTCTAACCGGATGCAGCTGAGTACCAGTATTTTACATGAAGCGACTGCCTATCTGACCTCCACAACCCAGTAACTGGGTAATACGAAACCCCTTGGTAAGACTGGATGTCAGACTTTTAGCTTCTGACTACTCGTAACGACTGTCAAAGATCTACAAATGACAGACGGGACCAACGGCTTAACGTGCTTTCCGAGGCACGGAGGAAACTCGATATGTAATTATGGTCACCCACAGACCAACCTCGGCAAGCACGGCTTAAACTTAAAGATCGACCCATGCGGCTGTTATTATTTAGCCACGAGCTCCTCTCCTACCTCAAGTAGTATAATTATAATATGGGAGTACGCCTACGCCATTTTACTGTTCGCGCAGCGTGCTTAGTATTTTTTGTAGGATTTAATAAATTTTAGGACCAATTAGTGTAAAAACTGTATATTAATTAGAACAATTAACAACATTTAAAACATTTAATGGGATTTTGGGGTCAGGTTAGAGGAGGAGAAGAACTTCTTCTTCCTTTGCCAATAAACAGGCTATGACAACAACTTTCTCTAAATGTCCATTCATGACAGAGCGCACTGATTTACACCAGAGGTTAATAAAAACTGCAAAGTTTTTGGCAACACCTAAAGATTTCCGTACGGCGGCGCGTACTGCTCGTCATGCGAAGCATCAGTAAATGCGGCGCTTGCGGTGCTGATAAATGTGCGATCACGTTTAGTCTTAAAGCGTTATCAATTACTAGTTTTTGTCCGCGGTGACCACATGGGTGAGGGTAATTATTTCATGAGGACATGCTTCCGTGGTCAAAAATTGAAAAGAAATGTCCTAACCAAGGTCATGGTCTACCTGCGTGTCTTTAATTTCATCGAATTCTGTTTATTCGTTAAGGCATGAAAGATAAATAGAAAGAAAGAATTACTTTCGCATTTATAAGACTACTAGCTGTCCCGCGCAACTTCGTCTGCGTCACATTTTCCCCGTTTTGCAACATTTTTCGTTGCTGCTCTGCTTCTATTGGTCGTAGCGTGATGATAAATAGCCTATGTCCTTCCCCAGGTTGAAATCTATCTCCTTGCCAAATTCCATTAAGATCCGATCAGCCGTTTAGTCGTGAAAAGGTAACAAACAAACATACAAACAAACAGTGACTTTCGCTTATTAAGTATGGATAAATAGATATTAAATTATATTAGATATAAATTGTTTAAAGCAAAAAGTCGCATCACAAACTGGACGACTTTTCCTAAGGAAAAGGTAAAATACAAATAAACAAACAGAGTGACTTTCGCATATTAAGTATGGATAAATAGATATTAAATTATTTAAATATAAATTGCTTAACGCAAAAAGTCGCATCACAAACTGGACGACTTTTCCTAAGGAATGGTCCCTAAGGAAAGTGGAATATGCCATGTTATTTAGGAAAAAAGAATCCTTAAGATTAACCCTTTCATGTGTATTTTTCTCATTTGTCAGGTTCGATTCCTGGTTTAAGTCAAGCGATTATTTAAAAATCTTTGAACGTAGTTAAATTATTATTAAAATCAAAATGAAGTCTCAATATTTAAGGAAGGTATAACCCGTGCGCGAAAAGTTGGGACCTTCGTACGAACGTCGTCACTGCGCTCAGGTCCCAAGTTATCGCTAGTTATGCCACACGGAAAGAAAGTAGGTACTACCAGTTAGTACCTACTTTCTTTCCGTGTGGCATAGCCGTGGGATCATATGATGTTTGGCGCTTTTTGTTACACCTTGTATTAAATATTCACAATTATATATTAAACATGGCTACCTTGATATTGTTCTGCAGTAGAAGGCAAAATCTCATAAAAATTTCGCGATCGTTCTAAACTCCAGACCACAAATCCAGAAAATGCAACAACACTATAAACACTTTTCACTGTGTCACTGTTCATGCAGATTAACAAAATATTTTGCGCAGCACCATTTCATTTAACCCTAACGTCCTTAATTAAGTCAACACTGCAGCTGCACATTAATAGATTATATGGCGCGACGGTGACAAGAGACGTCAGCACCGAACGAGCGCAACGCCGAACTGACTTGTGTCTGGGGCTAACAAACACTGGCTCATAAATTGTACATAAGGCATTTTGCGGGGAGACCGGGAGAGGCGCCCGCGCCGGAACGTGACGTAGTTGTCTCGCCGTAGAACATAAACACATGCTATTGACCGTAATAAATTATGCATTAGCCTTGCAAAAAGGAGAATGAGCAAAACTGCCCTTATGCTAGTATTGTATAACAGGCTGGTGTCCGCACATGCAGAGGGGCTGCAGAATCTTCTTCTTTTCTACTACCGTAGGTGAAAGAGTTAATTACCTACATTTATGGCACCCACTTCGCTTAAATATGGTTGGTTATCTCACGACCCTAGTTTTATAAACATAGATTAGGTACAAACAATTCATAACAATAGCTATTTCCACTTTTTTGCCAAGAAGATATTAGTGTACATTTAGTGGGCACAAGAGGGGAAGATTCTGCAGCCCCTCTGCATGAGTATGATCTGAATACGGCCATAGAGTGGTTTTAGTCGGAAGAAGTTTGACAAAAACATAAACTCGACCTGAATATGCATAACAGAATTGAGAAGTCATTGACCAATTCAACTCATTCACATCATAGCAAAATGATAAACTTAAAAATGAAACCTAATTACTTATTAACTTACGACTCGAATTATGTATATTATGTCAACTGCTTAGTACTTATTTATTAACTCGAAACTTTTTTATTAATTTATTCGCTCACGTGACCCCTTATTCTTTTAGCATTGTCAGGGAAAACATGAACGTAAAATCGTAGTATATTCCTAACATACTCTACATATAATATACTAATAAACTGACTTACTGTTAGGTTAAACCTTAACCTGTTGGGACGCACGGCAACCAATCAAGCTGTGCAAAACAAAATAAAGCTGAACTCTCATTGGTAACAAAGCGAGGTTAGGTTATACTGCAGATGTATAACTTGACGTGTCGCCGTGTGGACTATACTACTACTACACTATACTATCTTTGTTTTAAGTATTAAAGGAACTCTTAGCAATGTAAATGTGACCAGCACAGATGCAGAACTGCCAAGTTTGGTTTTTCAATGCATTTTAGTGCATTTATTGCGCAATTATGAAATCTATCCATTTTGGTCGCACTCACCTTATTTATGTTACTCAAGTTTTCAAAAGAGTTAAGTCGTAAATCCCTAATATTCTAATCATAGTGATACTTAATAGACATGTACTTCTATGGTTGTACGTGTTATAGCAGCTCAATGTGAATACGGGGTTCCCGACCAGACCATGGCTGACTTGTGTCCAAAGTGTCCCTGCGTTTTAGAGGACGTTCTGTCAAAAGTGGTACTCAAACCGCAAATAACGTAGCCACCTGGGTGTTAATAATCTGATATGACGTACCATCGATGCGAAAGAAGAAGAAGAACAGAGCAATAATTTTAGATCTTGTATTTCCGATGATAGACCATGATTGGCAAAGCGGATACTTTTCCAAGGACTCTGGTGGACGGACGAAAATAAGTTGAAGCGTTGACGCAGGCATCACGCTGATCTGTATGTAACAAATACTGTCGAAGCAAGCCCTTCATCTATTCACCATAATAAAATTATTTTGACTGTTATCAATATTTTGCTCCGAAGTTCAAATGCAGGTGCAGTCACATTTAAAAGTTAAAGACGTGCCATGAAAAAACATGTACTTACTTTTTTAACCTAGTTTAATTTGACTATAAGTTTAAAATCGTGTTTGTAATAAAATTACCTATAGAATCTGTTTTTTAAATGCATAGTTTAATAAGAAAACACATAGTTTACATATAGTATCAACACATCTATTTATACCTTACAGCCCTGTAGTAGGGACAAAAATATAGACACAACCAATTCCTGGCCCATATGTTTTGTACTTTCATTCAATAATGATTTCCGTTTGGTTTGGGAAAAACATAAGGTTTTAAAAAAAAGTTAGCATTGACTTAGTTTAATCAGGCAACCCATTCGCAATATTTTATTTGTGTTGTGCATGTAATAAAATAAAATTCCAAAATAAATCCAGGAACTCTATGATTTGCACCAGTAATACTGCATTTAACAGCAGATTAATAATTAAAATGGGATGTTTATTTAGCACCATTTAGATACATGGATTGGGATTATTACCTAGATCTAGAGTGAATGTATACCCTATGTGAGCTACTATTTTTGTTGAGAAAACAGAACGATGTAACTCGGCCGATAGTCATTCTTTCACAGAAAATCTTAACATCGCGATTCAGAAAATGTCGACAAATGCACAACGCCATCTATTGAGCATGGAATTAAACTACCAAAATATAATGTATGGAAATCAATCGAACAAACACTCTGCTACGTAGATCTTCAAAGCAGCGCCATTAAGAGTACCTTTTCCTATCATAACTTTTTGAAAACCCCGGTCAGTCGATTTAAAAGTAATCTTGTGAGCGCATTTTATTCATTGGTACCATTTTAGTCCAATAGATGTCGTTGAATGTATCTTACCTTACGTAATGATGAAAAGTTCTTCTCGAACACTTTAAATTCATATATCTTTTGATAGAGAGCACAGATTGCAATGAAACAAAAACTAAATGTTACTTCAAGTTACGCACAATTGTTGTGTACAAAAGTTGTCTACATTACTTTCGTACATTTTACGTGATGCCCGAACAAATAAACAGACAAACAGATAAACAGACAAACAGACAAAAATTCGAAAAATGCTGGAAATGGGGTCTGTTGGTTGTCCTATAACACCCTGGCTATTTTTTTTGGAAATATTTTCGATGTACAAAAACGATTTTTCAACAGATTTATTATATGTATAGATGTATAGATGTAAGATACGAAACTTGGTACTTCCACTACGAACTGAACCTACGCTATCTATGCTTCGATCTTTTGGTGCGAGATGAGAGGTTAGATAATCTAGTCTCAATTCGGAGGTTTCAAATACATGGAGACAAGTTTTCGTTTACATTCTATTGAAACTTTTTATTTTAGCTATTGGGAGATGATATTAAGTGTTTACTAAAAAAACCGGCCAAGTGCGAGTCGGACTCGCGCACGAAGGGTTCCGTACCATTATTTATAAAAACCAGAAAAAAAATCACTTCGTTGTATGGGAGCCCCCCTTAAATATTTATTTTATTCTGTTTTTAGTGTTATAGCAGCAATAGTAATACATAATCTGTAGAATTTCAACTGCCTAGCTATCACGGTTCATGAGATACAGCCTGGTGACAGACAGACGGACGGACGGACGGACGGACGGACGGCGAAGTCTCAGTAATAGGGTCCCGTTTGACCCTTTGGGTACGGAACCCTAAAAAAGGTAATGCTAATAAAAATATTGGTAACCAACAACACTAGAATAAGATAAGAATACTAGAAATAAGAAACTAAATCTAAGATACTTTATTTTAATACGTACCAGAATTTTTTTTTAACTGCACTTTTGTTATTATAACATGTTAGCTTTACGTAATAGGATTATACGTGTTAGAATTATTCATGTATTTTGAGTGCTTTTTAAATATAAGAAACTGCCCCCACGAAGGAAGCTCATGAGATTATTGAATGCATTTCAAAATAATCTTGCTTATGCAAAATGTCCTAGAAATTGGCAGTATTATCTTATTGATATCTGATGCAAACGTAAAAATAATCCAGCTTGTGTTGTTATAATGTTTTTTATTCAGCAGTACACAGCCTTTGTAAAAAAAAATGGCCTTGAGCGTTCTTTTATCATCATAGAGTTCTGGCAAGAAGGACAATGTGGTTTAATTTTTTTAAATATTGTGAATACCGGTTTGGTTTGCCCAGAGAACAATGAGTTATTATTACTATACTAGCTGCTGGCCGCGAATTCGTTCGCGGGGTCTTTTTTGGATATGAAAAATCGATGTTGGCCGATACTCAGACATACCCGACATGCACAGAAAATTTCATACAAATCGGTTCAGCCGTTTCGGAGGAGTATGGTAAATAACATTGTAACACGAGAATTTTATATATAAGAAGATTAAGTTCGACGAACTCACTAATCCTACTATTACAATTGAATAAGAAATCTTCCTTGCATCGAACAGGGTTGCACGCCTAAATAGTGTTGCATTTGGTTATAAGGTTACAATAAAAAAATAATTGTCCTTCCCAGTTACCTTAATATACTTGAAAAAAAAAAACATGATAATAACCCAAATCAACAACAACCGAAAAGATAGCATTAAAAAAACCATCATTAATGCTGTCAAATTTGTTTCCCGGTGAGTTATTATATCCCCACTATTTCCCAAATCCCCGGTCTCGTGAAAGCGTCCTATTATCATAGTCATAGCGTTGGTAATGGTGGTCCTCGGAGGGATCCCGAGTTTCTAACTAAGTCCTGTATGGCATCGAGCTACCTGCGCTTGGGCAGCGTCCCTTCCCCACCTCGATTTCCTGATCCATTGTCTTCGCAAAACAAAAGAATTCTAAGAGCGGTCACATCATAGGCATCTTTTAAATTTCTGGATAGACCGTTCTCCTTTCCAACAATGGTCTAATTCCATCGTTCCCATACTTAAACTATAGGATTGCTGCAGCTGCAGTTTCTATGTAAACCTGCCCCTTTCATCCCTACCTGTATTTTCTTCTATTGTAGATTTTTGGACAAACTCCAAATAACTAAACTATTTCTTTCTTTTATTCTCAGGTAGACAGTATGGAAGAGTTCGTATCAAGCGGGGAGCGGGGAGTCGCTTTCTGATCTTTTTTCAAAAGAAACACGCTCTTACTTCTCTATCTGCGACTGGGTCTGCGCTGTGGAAGGGAAGGGCAACAAATGCATGTACCAGTCAGTGTCAGTCAAACTTGCGTCTCATCATCATCATTTCATCCCAAAAGACGTCCACATACGTCCACGTCCACGTGTCTGGACATAGGCCTCCCCCAAGTGTCACCGCATTGACATTTTGGGGGGTTTCGCCATAATCGCCACGCTTGGCAAATCCCTTAGTCGCCTCTTACGACACCCACGGGGAGATGTGGGAAACTTGCGTCTGACCACATTAAATTAAACACATTAAAACTTTCTCTCCCTTAGTAATTACCTTTTTTTTGTTTCATATCTTTTGGACGAAAGTGGGTGCTCAACCATCTGTGATCACAAACAACGTAAGAATTGTTATTAAACAATTAAGCAATAAATTTAAAAAAAGCTTGCATATCTTCGCTCTTTTTTTTGTTTTATTACTATTGGTCGGCACAAAAAGAAGCGGTAAACAAATGTGGTCATCGTGTGCACGGAGTCACGGGGTTTACCGTCAAGTAGTCAGTAACCTTAGAGTGAGTGCGTTTTATGTAGTGCTCCCGCTGCCCAAGGCTAGAGTGCATCTCGGAGCCCGGTTAATGACCTTTGCGGTGCCTAAGATCCCCAAATTTTTCCTCAAAAAAGTTGGCAACCGTGTATATGCATGACAATGAAAAGAAAGCTTCTCTGGGATGACCGCTGTGCACGCATAGGCCCAGTCCATAGAAGCTCTCTTTTTGGAATCGTTTTAACCACAAAGATGTGCGTTTCAATTGAGAAAAACTATCAGCATCGTTGCAGACGTCAACTACTGTATACCTTTCGCCCCTCTAAGCATCACGACCACCGGTCCTATACATCCCGCATCCAGCGGATTCTTGAAGCCCACACAAGTTTATCGGTCCACGTCACGAGTGGTCATCCAACGCCGCGCCTTTCGGTACAAGGAGTGGGACTTTGTACCGAAAGGTGCATGTGTTGAACGTTTCGGCCTCATTGGCCTTGCGTTCTGCAAGCAATGTACCCTGTACATTAAATACATTTATTTAAGTACCCTGTCTCCTGCCAGTTACGTTTGACAGTGCCATGGTTCTCCTGCGGATCTCTAGATTTCTAATTCGATCGTGCAGCGAAACTTCAAGCTTAGGCCTCTACTAGCGTTTGGGTGACTTTCGGCTTTCCGATAATTGTGAGCCATTTCGTTTCAGTGCCATATAGTATGGCATCATTGGGAATCGGCATTATGGTATGAGAAAAATATTGTGTAGCTTCCCGAATACTGCCCAGCCGATTCGGATTCGACAAATAACTTTCGATATTGGACTATCCATCTAGTTTGTTTGTCAGAGGTACAAAAGCGTAATCAGCCTGTAATGTTACCACTGCTTGGACACAGGGCTCCTCTCTATGAGAGGGAGTGGGCTGCAATCCACCACGCGGGCCCAGTCCGGTTTGGTAGATGTCACATGTCTTCGAATTTTTAGTTCGCGGACAACCCGTTTTTGTCACGATGTTTTCCTTCACCGTTTTGAGAACAGTGATGATGAAAAAATTACACAAAGTAATGCGCCTGTCTGGATTCGAACTTACAGCTTACTGCTCGTTAGTCGGGGCTGCCACCACTGGGCGACCACTGGTCGACCGCTGCTCGAGGTAAAAATAACCGTCAAAAATTATGAGCGCATAGCTTGTTTGATCTTAATGAGCATTTGACAATAGCTCCTTATAGTCCATAATCATATTATGGCCTACTCTTTCAGAAGGTCTACTCCGGCCTTCCATAAAACGCGCGCCGTGAATGAAACATACTCCGAACGTCAAAGGGCAAATATGAGGACGCGATATGCACCGCACCTAGAATCAAGATGTAGAGTGTTTTTAATTCTGACTCTTGCAGAGTCAGAATGAAGAAGAAACATGATATTTCTTTCTACATCATCTTTTCGCACATAAATATTTAATGGCATGGAGAGAACTACTACAGGGAGGGACTAGGAGCCCAGCCCGCTACGACAAAGTCATGATTCAGAACTGCCAAAGCTGGGAACTTCTCCAATGCTCGCTACGAAGTGTCGGCTTGTTATCGAGGTTATAACCATAATGGTGGGAACAGGAATTCAGTCTTGATGCAGCCTAAACCTATTGATGCATGAGCTTTGATCAATATTGATCGAAATGCATGAGGCACTTGATCGGGTGCCCTAAGCTATCAGGACAGTTTCCACCGAGCTTACTAATCAAATTATGTAGGTAAATTATACATTAAGAATTTAAAAAATATTTTTTAGTTTTTGAATTTTATTAGATAAGGATCTAATAAAATCCATAAACATAGTATGTACTTATTTACCTACCTATACCGGGCACACTCAGTGAAAGGATTAAAGGATCCGTTGGTAAAATTACTGTTTTCCATAAAAAAAAGAAAATGGAAAAACTTGTGTCCGTTAAATTGCTTTTCTGGGGTATCCTTAGCTGTACTTATGTTTGTAAGTTACCTTTATTTAAACCTAAATCTACCTTGACTTTGTTAGTATTAAGCATAAATTTTCTGCAATTTGTAACTACAAATAAAAGGAGGAAATGTTACGGGATAAATAAATAATTAAAATAAACTTGTCCAGATAAAGAGTAAAGCTATAAAAATTAATAGTGACCTTTGACTGGCCACGTCACTAGTACCTACCTACCAACATAGTTTGTATGCTTTCTGATAAGAAACCCTGTGACTGGGATCATACCATAATATAACATAGTTATAACCATACATTCTTTTTGTAATTTCAAAGTCGAGGAGCGATCATCTGCGAATTTATTTAACTTTTACGTTTTTAAATAATTTGGTAAGGTACGCACCGCAAAAAAAAACTTTACTTACGGTTAATTGACCATGAAAGAAACGATGGAT
The DNA here is from genome assembly GCA_949152445.1 of Cerastis rubricosa. Classification (NCBI taxonomy): domain Eukaryota; kingdom Metazoa; phylum Arthropoda; class Insecta; order Lepidoptera; family Noctuidae; genus Cerastis; species Cerastis rubricosa. Next base: position 12,419,981 of record OX424540.1, on the reverse strand, counting down.
ATTCTGTATGAAGGAAGATATGGCTAGACAGGACGGGACAGCTGAGATGACGAGTGTGACCAGTTATAGAGAAGTATGGAAGAAGAAGACATGCTGCGCCGACCTCAAATAAATTGGAATGTGGTAATTTATGGAATCATGATATACAGTTGAAAACCAATAAGTACGTTGTTTATATGTTTGTCAATTTTTTTGTAATTCATACAAATTTTTAGGGTTCCCCAAAAGGAACAAACGGAACTCTTATAAGATCACTTTGTTGTCCGTCAGTCTGTCTGCCTGTCAAGACCCTTTATCTCGGAAACACGTGGAGGTGTCGAGTTGAAATTAAATCCACATAATTAGGTCTCTTGAAGTTGTGAAAAAATCATACGGCCGTTTATGCCGCCAAAAAACGTATATTTCGACAAAAATGATTAGCTGAATATACGTTTGCATGTAAAAGAGCGCTAAAATCTGTACGCAGATCACTCATTAAATACATAGTTTCATTTTTAGTTCACTTGTAATAAAGCTAGGTATAGTATGTTGACGATTGGCAGTCGACATAGTTTCCATCGGGGAAAAAACCTGGATGAGGCTGGGACAGAACCGTGAAGATTGGCACAAGAAAAGGGAGGGCTATAACCAGCAGTGGGGGAATTCAGGCCGAGGATGATGATGATGATGTTAGTAACTATGTTGTTCTACATACAGACTATTTTAAGATTGCAATCTATCTATCTATACCTATTTTTTAAAATCAATTGTGGTTCGTTTGTCTCGCTAAAACTCGAGAACGGCTGGGCCGATTTAGCTGATTTTGGTTTTGAAATATTTGTCGTAGTCCAGGGAAGGTTTAAAAGGTGAGAAAGGTAGGGTAGGGTAGGTAGGTAGGCAGGGTAGGGTAGGTAGGTAGCTTAAGGTAGAGTAGGTAGGTAGGGTAGGGTACGGTAGGTAGGTAATATAAATACCTAATAATTCAATCTATTTATTTCAGCATGCATTCATTGGTTAATTACATTAAAATAGCGCTCAATCTTTTTCAGGTAAGATTATGTGCGCTATCGGTTTGGGTTTAGGTGTTATTCGCTCACAGGTAGGTAGGTAGGTAGGTTAGGGTAGGTAGGTAGGGTAGGGTACGTAGGGTAGGTAGGTAGAGTGGGTAGGTAGGTAGCTAGTCTCTTATATATGTCATCGCCTATACATATACAGGTCGTAAGGCCCCTAGCACACGGCGTATTTTAAACGCGCAGACGACGCGCAGATGACGCGCGTATACGAGCTGCAAACGAGATATGAACCTAAGCACACGGGGCGATCGTGAAAAGCGCGTCTGCTGCGCGTATACGCGCATATACAGCGATACAGACGCGCTGTAGTCGCTCGTAGCTTCCGCGTTTTTGTCAGAAACTACTCATCAATTGTGCCTCTCTCACCCCTCCTCTACCCCTCCTCCGACCCCTTGTACACGCTTCAAACGAGTTTCGAACGCGCTTCACACAAACGTTTGTATCGCGTTTTACGCCCGTTTGATTCTATAAAAACGCAAAAACGGCGCGATTTCTACGGCGCAGAAAACGCGTGTTCCTGAAACGCGCGTCGTCTGTGCGTTTAAAATACGCCGTGTACAGTCTGCAAAGGAGATAAGTAACCAGGCACTCACACAACAAAACTATATCGGTACTGTACGTACTACTCACAATGACAGCCACGCACACATCGCTTTCGTCGAGTGAGTGCGCCTACGACTTCTAAATGATACTATTACATGATTTCGATGTATAGGATAGTTACTCGCGTGGCGCAACAGGTAAGCAATCTACCTGCCGTAACTAACGAGATGAGTTCGAGTCACAACATTACTAAATATTATTTTTGAGATTTTGTGATATTGAGTTAGTTAAATACTAACTCTAAATAAAGCGATATTCTGACCGGTTTGAGAATCTATCACAAGTTTCTCGCCTACTTAAAATTATTTGCCAGTTTAGAAGCTAACTACCCGCGCTTTAAAATTATATTCGTGCCTTTGATTGTGAACCTATGTTATGAGACAGTCTGCATTAGCAACTACAGTCTACACCTTAGATACTCCTTCTTTACTTGCACTTTTGCGAAGTTTGTGATTGTAATACATTGATTACCTTAGACCATGCATCATTTAACAATATTCCAAAAAGCTGAAATTGTTGTTATGCGTGAGCAAAACATTACATTGAGTGAAATAGCAAGGCGCCTAATGATATCGGTGAGTTAAATTATTATTAATTTATAATGTCACCGTGACCCAGTAATTTTAATAAGATTGTCTGTTGTGTGTATGAACGAATTGTGGATATGAATAGTTCAAAATAATAGTTAATGACACCGTAGTGTTTATTTTACTGTTCGTATATCGTTTTACACAGTATTATAATAATAGTTTTTTATCTGTATTTTGTAATGAAATATTCAAAAAATATGTCTATAAATGAATAGGAGATAATAATAAAATAACAATTTGGATTTTGTTTTCCTATTATATTTAAAATGTAAATTGCATTTGTGGAAATTAAACAAAGGATAGTCAATATAATAATAAATGCTTAATCATTGTTGTAAAAAATGTATTGTTTAATGTTTGTGTAATTATTATTTCTTAATTAAGGTCAGTTGGTCGACTTAGAGGTGAATTTGTATAAGTTGGGAGGTGAATGTTTAGTTCTAATATTTTGTTTTTTTTTTTAGAGAAAAACCGTTCGTCTGTGGGTGCATCGTCACGCTGAGACAGGCGAAATAAACCGTCGCCAGCCTGGACCGACACCATTGGCTTACACGGATGCTTCGCCTCGGCACCGTGAGATTGTTGCCACCCATACAACAGATCCGTTTGCTAACACCAGCATAACAGCAGCGAAACATGACGTCACTATGCAAACAGTACGGAACCACCTGCGAGCAGACGGCTTGAAATGTTGCAGACCAGTGCTAAAAATTTTATTATCTACCGTGCACCGTCAAAATCGCGTTCGGTTCGCGGAACAATATCGGAACTTTGATTGGGAAAATAATGTCGTCATACCAGGCCCCTCAGAAAGTATTGCGAAAAAAAGTTTTTATATATGGGAGACTGGCCAGTTATTATGTTTTTCGAAAATATGATTATTTATAAGTAAAAATAAGTAAGTTCCAATTTCAAAATTTCCCTCCACATTTTTTGCGAGTTAATTCAAAGTATTGTGTCTCACTGAAATATGGATCTGCGCCGGGAACATTTTAGAGCTATGATTTTATACGATTTCAAGTGTCGCCTGAAACCGGATGAATCGTACGATAGACTTCAAATGGCATTCATGGATGAAGGCCCTTCCAAGGCAACCGTGTATCGTTGGTATAACGAATTCAAGCGCGGTCGACCAACTTTGGGGGATGACGAAAGAAGCGGTCGCCCTTTGACGGCTGTTACCGAAGAAAACGTGCTAGCAGTGAAAAATTTAATCCAAGACAATAGGCGAATTACATATCAGGAGATTCAACACATATTGAAGATTGGATCGGGAAGCGTTCACGAGATTCTACACAGCCATCTTCGCGTGAGGAGGATAGTATCACGCTGGGTGCCGCACAACCTCACCGATGCTCAGAAGCAGGCCCGGGTGGAATGGTGCCGTGATATGCTTAACAAATTTGAAGCAGGCTCGTCTCGGCGTGTTTACGACATCGTTACAGGTGATGAGTCCTGGATTTATCAATACGACCCAGAAACCAAGCGCCAGTCGACTGTTTGGGTGTTTCAAAATGAGCCAACGCCTACCAAAGTGAAGCGATCTAGAAGCGGGGGTAAGATTTTGATCGCTAGCTTTTTTAATTTGACTGGCCACTTGGTATCAATTCCCTTACGGGATCAAAGAAGCATTAATGCCGAATGGTATACTTCCAAATGTTTGCCAGAAGTTTTCTCTGTTATAAGCAACAAGCGACCAAACACAGGGCTCCGCGGGCTACTGCTCCACCACGACAATGCACCTGCGCACACCGCACTCAAAACGAGGGACTTCCTGGACAGCACGCCAGTCAAACTCCTGGGTCACCCTCCTTACAGCCCTGATCTAGCACCGTGTGACTTCTTTTTATTCCCAAAAATAAAAAATCAGCTCAAAGGGATACAATTTTCGTCGCCGGAAGATGCGCTGGCTGGGTTCGAGCAGGCTGTAAACGAGGTGTCTGCGGCGGACTGGAAAAAGTGTTTTGAAAACTGGTTTAGGCGCATGAATCTTTGTATAGAGGCTGGTGGAAAGTACTTTGAAAAGATTTAATAAAAATATATGTACGTATAGAACAATTTTTTTTAGTTTCGCAAAACTTTCTGAGTGTCCCACGTATTCACTGATGAAAAATGTTTTAAATCAGATAAGGATGGGCGAAAAATATTATGGAGAAAGAAAGGAGACCGATTCAGAGAAATTAATACTTTGCCAGTTAGGACCAGTGGCCGCATAACACTGGGGTATTGGGGCTGGATGTCGTCGATGGGTCCCGGTGAGCTCGTTCAAGTGGGAGCTCGTAATACTAGTCGCGGATACTTAGATATTTTAAAAAATGTTATGCTGCCCACAGTGCGAGTTGCCTATCCAAATGAGCATATTTATTTTGTGCACGACAACAGTGCAGTGCACAAAGCACATATTGTGCAGGACTGGCTAAAGTCACAGACAGATGTGACTGTTATTGATTGGCCTGCTAAGAGTCCAGATTTTAACCCCATAGAAAATTTATGGGGTCAAATGGTTTTGAACTGGGACCCATCTGAAGTTAGAACTAAGTCTAATCTGGATGACGTTGTTACTTCGACTTGGGAGTCGTTACGTGGTAGTGACCTTTGCAACAACATGGTTGCTAGTATGAGCAGACGTTTGCAACTTGTCATAGACAGCGACGGGGCACCCATTCATTATTAAACCATAATAATGTAAATGGTTAATTTAATTATTGAAACTGGGAATCTATGGGGGAGGCCTGTCCAGCAGTGGACATCCTACGGCTGATATGATGATGAAATATTATTATTAATATATAAAATATACACTAATATTATTAATTACGGATCATCTTGAGAAAGTATAATATCGAAAAACACTGCCGACTTATAGTCACATTTTACTGCCTTTTTTGTCATTTTATCGTATTAAAATCTATTATTTTCCTAGAAACTGTATTGGTAATTATTATACTATATTTTGTATTTTGAAATGTTTTCATTTTTTTACATTAAAAATTTAATTCATATGGGTATACAACTGAATAAACGAAATACATAATACTATCATCTTCAAAACTCACAGCATATTCAGCCATAATAAGTCGGCGGTACTGGAGTGTGAGTGATGTTATTGTTACTGGATCAAATTATTTTTTATCTGTGTGACATGTTTATTCACTCCGCCCATTGATTATTATATAAAAAGATGTATTGGCATGTTTTAAATATATTGTTGCATTTATAATAAAAACATATTAACTTATAAGTTCTTTTATTTTTTAAATAAAGATTTTTAATAAAAAATAGTTTTTATTAATTAAAGCTATTTTAAATAAATAAAACCATTTCTTAACAAAAACGATTCTAATTGCTTTAGCTCAAAATAATAAAACGCAAAAAGAAAATTCACTGCGCAGATTCGTACCCACGCAGTAGTAATCCCATAGGTTAATGGCTTACGCGTTGGGCCACAGACGCTTTACATTTTTAAGCGAAATGTAATACTATGATCTTGAAGATCAGTAATCTATGATTTTGAAGCACATCGCATTCGTCGCAGTCGTAGTGAATGCGATGTGTGCGTGGCTGTCAATGACGACCACGCACACATTGCAATCGTACGTACGTACAGTACCGAATAGTTTTGTAGTATGCGTGTCTGGTTACTTAACTCCTTTGCAGACTGTACTTAGGGCCTAAAGGACACCGAAGCGAAAACGCTAACCACGTACTCAGTACATCCTTCTGACCCCCTAGAAATTTATCAGCGGAAATTAAATAAAAAAAAAGGTTTCCTACAAGTGCAATACCTACACGATCAAAATGTATGGAACAGCAGATTTAAAACTATGATACTGAACTATGATTTTCTATGTGGGGGGGATTCAGAATGATGTACCTACTGAGTACGTGGCCGCCTATAAATATATACCTAGTTTGGGCAGGTCGCTACTAAATATCTGAATTGAACTATCATTACTTGCAACTTTTGAATATGTTTTAGTTATAATTTACTTATAAGTACTAACTATACCATTGTATGAGAAATAATACTACTGCGCCTAAATGTACACTTTTTTGTAATACTTTTTTAAATAAATTTATTTCTATATGTATATAGAATTATACTATACGCCACGAATCATGAAAAGCTTGCTATGTGAATGTATGATCCCTTTGAAACGCTCATGGCAGTATTACAATACTCAGTGAATTTTGCGCAGAAACCAGAGGTGAACTGCGCTGGTCTGGTATACATATGTACAAAAGGAGATTTCAACCTTAACGTATTTTGCATAATAACTATAAAACTACCGCTCCAGTCATTGCCAAATTGCACAAACTGTCGCACAATAATACTAGCGACAGGTTCACAAGCTTAGGGCACACCATTAGATACTCACCTCTCTCTCATACCACACCCGACAGAGAGGCCACACACACCCACCCGGGGAGCTATGTTGATAAGCTGTTTAGGCGCGGAGCTTCACTCAAATGTCCGCTAACTTTTAGCCGATAAAATGTACAAAAATAAATGCGTTTATGTGTAATGCGTAAATGCGCTTTTTCTTGCGAATCGTTGCGACCGACCCAAATTAAAAAATATATGGGTCTGAAATTGCTGCCATTCGGCAAACCAGCGATACCGTCGCTGACTTCATTAACGCGCTAAAAAGCCCTTTGTCGCCCCCGCCTGCCGACAGAGGCTTACCGCCAGCCGTCGCCGCCGCGATTAAGGCTACCCCAAGACCCTTTGTTGCGAACCCATTGTTTCGCAAACAAAGGATCAGTCCGCACCTGCGCCCATTGTTTCTGTTTCTGAGAACATGGACAAAGGCTTACCGTCAGCCGTCGCCGCCGCGATTCCTGCTAAGCCGAGACCCTTTGTTTCGCAAACAATGGATCAGTCCGTACCTGCGCCCTTTGTTCCCATTTCGGAGAAAATGGACACAACTGTGCCAGTCTCCGACTCCGAATCGGTTATAGATTCCTGCTCTGCTTTCTCGTCCTCTAAAGATGACTATCAATTTGTCGGAAAGGGCAAGAGAAAGAAGGGAAAAATCTCTAAGGCTGCCATTGGCAAAAAGTTAGTCGCACTCCCTTTGGTCCCCTCTCCCGAGGCCTCCCGCCCCACCTCCCCGGTCCCCGCACCAACGCCCGCCGCTGCTCATACCAGTAGGCCAGCCAGCCCTAAAGCTGACCCTTCAGCCGCTTCTTCAAAGAAGCTGAAACCCCCTTCCCCTGTTGTTCATTCAGGACAAAGGGAAATGGACAGACGTGTCCAAAATGTGTGTTGAGCGCCGTATTCAATACATTAGCGCAAAAAGCACCCAGCAGGGCATCAAAGTGGTAGTCCTTACGACCACCGACTTCAGGGAACTAACCCGTCAGCTAATCGGAAGGCACATAGCCTTCCATACTTACTCCCTCCTAGATGAGAAGCCCACCCGCGTGGTGGTCAGGCGGTTCCCGACGGAAATTCCCACGGAGCACATCCTAAATGACCTCCAATGTCAGAACATCCCAGTCGCAGCCGTTCACTGCCTCCATAAGGCGAGAGGCGGAGATCAGTACGACATGGTACTGGTCATCTGTGACCCAGTCCAAGGACATCACTCGATCTTCAAAGTGAAGTCGGTATGCTCCCTCATAGGCATCTCAATCGAGAAGCCTTATCGCTCAAGCGTAGTCGGACAGTGTCACCTCTGTCAGCTGTACGGACACAGCCAAGCCAACTGCCATGCGTCGCACAGATGCGTAATGTGTCTTGGCGAGCATGGCATGGCCGACTGCGCCCGTCCCAAAGACAAATCTCTGTGCACGGAGCCACCGAGCTGTGTGCTTTGCGGTCAGTCGACTCACCCGGCTAACTACCGTGGCTGCCCGAAAGCCTCCAAAGGCCCTTCTTTAAACTGGCGAAGCGTGCAAACGCCCGGCAGCAGAGAGTAAGCCCATCGGTGAGGCTGCCCACTGCTCAGACGCCGGAGAGACTTAGCCCTCAGAGGCGCTCTCCCTGGACCACGCTGAACCACCAGAGAGCTTTCCCGGCTCTCGGCAAAGCAAAGTCCAGCCCCATCCCCGGGCTATTAGATACCCCTGTCCCCACACCCGCGGCCGTGGAATCCTCACCCAATAATGTTTTAGAAACGCTAGCAGAGTTAGTCACCCCCGAAGCAGACCGCATAGCGGCTGACCTCTGGGAGGCTAACAATGGTGGCGATAAGCTAAAAATTATACTCAAGTCCCTACTCAAGTTAGGCGACGTCCTCCGCAACCTTAATCTCGACTAACTCCAATAGATAATACGAGATTAATGTGCACCAAACCCTGATCCCTTAAATTAGGGTACTTTAATGCCAATGGCATTAGTGGCCAGCGTGATGAGATCTCTCGAGACTTCAGTCTGTCGACTAGGCATGACCGGTCATCAACCGATCACTATCGCCTCCGCGTACATCCCTCCCGGCGGCACGTCCGAGGAGCACACTCTGCTTCGGCTTGAGCGACTCCGTTATCATAGCGGGCGACCTCAACGCCAAACACCCCGCCTGGAACAGCACCACGACCTCTGCCAGAGGACGACATGTGTATAACCTGGGCGAGTCCCTCAACTTCGATCCCATCGCTCCTATGGAGCACACTCACTATCTCCACGACCCCGACCTAGGTCCGGACGTAATCGATATAGCGCTACTCAAGAATGTCAACCTTAACTTGCATTCCATCGAGGCTTTACATGAGCTTAACAGATCATCGACCAGTACTCATGCACTTAGTTCCCCGCTCGGGTCCTTCTGACCCCAGCCAGCCCCAACCGACCCAAGTGATAACCGACTGGAGGAAAGTCAGCGAAAAGCTGAAATCCACCACGTCGCCTCACCTGGAGGCCATGCCCGACCACATAGTCTCAGTCGCAAGCCGCCATCAACTCGTTTACAGAACACGTGCAATCTGCACTGAAGTATTGCTCACGGGAAGTCCCAGCAATGAGCGATCAACGCTGGGTACTACCCGCTGTCGTAGGTGAACTAATAACCGCGAAGAACGCGGCCATCCGTGCTTACAGCAACTTTCCTTGCGACGCGAACAAAGCTCACATGCGTTATTTACAGTTTCGGGTAGCTTGACCTGCTGGCGTCAGGACAATGGCAAGCTTAACCCAGAATTATTAATTGAATTGTTATAAATATACCTATTTAATACTTTTTAGTATGGAAAAAGCAATAGGGAAACATTAATTATGTTTCGAATAAATAATACTTCAGTAAGAGCCCGTAACCTAGAGTTGTGCAGTAAGCACGCCGTCTATAACATGGGACTTAAACACTAAGTTAAACTAGTTAAATGTGAATGTACTGTTACTAAAAAAATAGTTTACTTCAGTCTACAGTTCATAACTTTGTTAGTATTTTATTGTTAGTAACAATGGTGCTTAAATAACTAGTTTAGTATTGTTAGTGTTTACAATAATTATTTACTAAGACCTATTACTCTGTCCCCACCCAGTGTCTCTGGAAAGGACAGTCCGGTCTGGCAGCAATGATCTTCAAAATGCTGTCACTACCATGCAGACACCGTAGTAAGGAGGCCGATTTCTTTCGCAAGATAGCGTGGAAGCCGCTGTGCCAGACACCGCAAAAACTTCGGACGCGCTACAGCGCCATGGCAGTCCCAACAGCATCTTGAAGGCGTTTTTAAATTGGACGCGCAGGACATTGTATGCTCTTCGAGTGTATGAAACCCACAGGCCGCTCGAGTAGAAGGATTGACAGAACGCCTTAAAGGGTTACTTTGACGTCTGTACTACAACGAGCGAACCTCTAAACGTATAATAATGATAATAATAGGCAGACATCTGTCTAACATCTTCATTATATCAGCGCGGAATCATCCATTGTTGGGTAAAGGAAAGGCCTACCCCAGTTTTCTGCCATACTTAACGGTTCTGTGCCGTCCCTAATCCAGGTATCTCCCTCGACTTTGACGATATCGTCGACCCGACAAGCTTTAGGGCGACTCTGGTTTCTTTTGCCTTACCTTGGCCAACACTCGGTCAAAGCCTTGCTCCATCGGCCATCTCCGCGTCTAACTTGTTTAAATATCTGCCAAACACTGCAGGGAAATACAGGAGGAATTTTATGTTCAGCATGTAAAGGACGGATTGTTACATGAACAGTTTCGACTCTAAAGTATAATACTGCCCGATCTACTCCCATTGCCATCTACGTAACTATTTTATCGCTAGTAGTTTTCTTTCAATACCAACCTAGGGGTTGGTTTTGAAAGAAAACTACTATCATCAACATAAAAAGCTTGTAACGTTAATTTGCCTTTGATATTATTACTCTAGCAAACGTTGTTGAGAATTTCCTCCGAAAACCGAGATATCTCTACGTATATACCTGGTTGGTACACAAACACCTGTTAGAATGATCTCGCTAATAAGATCGAGATAAAGGTGTGATGTTTATCGTTTTCAGGCTTTCAGTCGTGGTCCGGACGTCGGGCGCGCCTCACGGTTTTCAGGGTTGAGGAAAAGCGCGCGAATTTTCCACGTACGTAGTACTGAAAAGTTGGGGGCTGTAAAACTCTAGTACCATTTTGAGTGAAGTGATTTTATTTGAAGTTTTTAGCAATTAGTTACATACATTGGTACAGTTTTCTTTAAGTTTTAACAGTGTTCAATAATGGAAACTTATTAGGGTTAACTTGTCACTTATTTTGGGACTGTTCTATGATTTGAAAGTCGAAATAAATTAAGAAGTGGTCATAATTTCTATATTTTTGTGTGAAACATTATTGATTGTAAAACAAGTTACACAAGCAGACACATTTTCAGTAATTTGACTAGTGAGTGATTTGACATTCAGGCTCAGCTGTTAGTACAGTTCCTGTAAATTATTTTATTTATTTTTTATTGAAGCAATCAATTTAAAACGTATTTCGTAAAATTGTTGATCTTGCTGTTTATATTGTTACACCCTGTAACAGTATAATACATAACTACCAACAAACGCAAGTAAATAAAATAGAGAGAAAACAGTGAAACTAAGACGCACCAAAATAAACTCAAATGTTTGCGGAAAAACTCAAATTTAAAACAAAATAAATGGTACAATGAAAGTAAATACTATCTCTGTTGATAGAAGAAAACGTACATCAAGAAGAAACGTTAAAGAATGAAAATGAAAGGTGAGTGAGCGAAACAGGCCATTGTTTACTTATACTTTATTCCAATAGGATTCCGACCGATCAAAGAGTATTTTATGTACACAATACGAGTATGTTTAGAAATAAGATACCAAATAAAAGTATTAAGAGACAACCCCAATTCTATGGAAATAATCAATATTATTCTACCCTCCCAATAAAAAAAAACAATATAAATCAATATTATTCTTCCCAATTCATTTGGGTTCAGAATGTCAGCATGTCTTCATCTTGGAAGTAAAATCCGTCATATTGAAATTGTTCGCAAAAAATGTAGCTTAACAAATCGATTGACACCTAATTCATCAGAATTAGCTCTGTAGTCTAGGAGCTAGGAACATACATATACTGCTAAAATCGTTCATAACCCTCTTGACTACTATAATACATTTGTCACGAATCGGATTATTTACTGTCCGCCGACTTTACTGAAACAATTAGTAGGCATTTATGTAGTCTATTTTCAGTAGATGACAGAAGCATTGTGTGTTTATGTATGTTTGTAGTGACTTATTTTTATATTTACTATTTCGGTCCTATTTAAAATAGCGAAGTAATTTTTAAAAGATAGTGTAAAGACGGATAAGTTACATAGAATAAAGTTCTGCATACAAAGCTCCTACTCTTAGAAGTGATTTGTTTTTATTAGGAAAAAAAAAAAGAAATATATTGTTCCAAAACAATAAAAACAATTGGATGCTCATAAGATTGCATAAAAAATCAGATTCTTCAGTAAAAAAGTAAACCGTTCTTAGAAAACTGATTTAATTTCCTTAAATATTCTTGATTTTTTAATTAAACCTTAATTTTATTTTACTGTTGTTACCCGGATCATTTTGGGGTTTACATGATTGTTTAGAATTTCTTAAAACTCTCCACAAGTTCCGAATGTGCCTTACTTAACTAAATAAAACCCTTTGACGTAAAAAAGTGAGGAGCTCGTGGCTAAATAATTACTGTATTGCGGAGGTCAGATAGGCAGTCGTTTTATGTAAAATACTGCAGCTCAGCTGCATCCGGCTAGACTGGAAGCCAACCCCAAAATAGTTTGGGAAAAAGGCTAGGCTAAGAATTTCGGGGGATACGTTGAAGGAATTCCTTTTAAGCGATGTTAAAGTTTAACAAGTTAACAAATTCAAGTGTCAATTCAGAAATCAGTTGAGTGCGTCTGGTTAACATCTTTATTAATTTAGGTATCTGCAATAATTAGGCATTAATAAGATCTGTAGTCTTATGTGGGAATGTCAAATAAATTACAATTAGATAATGATTTCAAGAATTTATCTTTTCGTTATTTTTGTTTAACTATCACAAATCAATACCTACATTCGCTTTGAATGAGATTGTTGAGGATGTTGACTCATTTTAAGATAAGTTTATCTTGTTTACTACCAAAGATTACAAATGGCTGTAGCTTGTAAATAAAACAAATATGCGACCAGTCAGAGGAATATATCCCTATTGCTCTTGAGTCTCAAAACATAAATGGAGCATCATGCTGGAAACATGTTGCACACACATATCCACAGCGTGCAATGTTGCCGGTAGCATGTTTTCAATATCACAAAAACATGTTTCTGCAACAACGATGCCCATCTTGTTTACCACGAAAAATGAGGCTTATTCGTATTTTCTCACACGATGTTGGCTCTTGGTCTACCTTGGGGCAAATAAAAAGTTTTCATAAACATACCATGAAATGGTTATTAAAATATATAGAAGTTATGAAGTAAATGTTATGACTGTTCTAAATATAGTTTGGGTTCGCACCGAATCACAGACCCAATTAATTGAGGCCCTAAAATTTAATATAGTAAAACGATTCCAATTTCAATTGGAGAGCTAAGTAATTGCCTCCTTCGAATATAAGGATATTTATTTACCCGCTGAAGAATTTTACAAAGGACTGTTGTATAACTCTACTCAGATTCAGTTTTAATTTAGATCTAAATCTATTATGATTTAGAAATCTAGCATTGTCGAGTCTGATTCAAATGATTTACTTCCGTGCGACGCTATTGCGGTTTCGAGCTCGCTGTATTTCCTCTATCGCAGGATATTTACATCGAGGTCCAAGCTTCAACTCAGAGACTGCATTTTCAAAGTATATAGTATCCCCTTTACTTTTGTGGTCAGTGGTATCATATGCCTGCTGAAAGTATTGAAAATGCCCATGGCCTTAAGTCCGCCTCTGCACTATGTGCTCGAAGCGTTAAATAATGTATTTAATATGAGCAGATCCATAAAATAAGCATTCGATTTAACGAAACGTATAATCATTTATTGCGATTAAAATAAGAATAATAATGTTGTCGGTTTGTAACCGAATTCTATTAAATTCTATTCAAAAAATTCTAATATCAATTAGATTTTTCTTATTTTTTCTGGAGCCCTTACACCGCCAGAAACAGTCGCGGTAGGCCTCTTTGAACATGGTGTGACGAGCTGGACATAACCAACGACCAATGGTCCACATTAGCCTTGGATCGAAACACTTAGAAGTCCTAGCGAAACTTTGCCCAGCAGTGGGATGACGCAGGCTAACAGTATCAGTATAACGCGAAAATCTAGTAATCAATTGAAACTACCTCGATTCTTAAAATGATTTATGAAGATTTATATTAGTACTTTTCAGTAACATTTCACTAAATGGGTAGGTACCAAAGTTGGCGCCTATTCGATGTACAATATAAATACAATATGTATATGTCGGAGACAGTCATTAGCACGGACTATGAATCGAAAGCGCCAAAGGTCAAGCGACCTACTTACCAGTCTACCCACACCTAAGCGCGCTTACTACAGAGTCGTGATGTTTCGAGCTCGCTGCGAGGAGGACAGTCAGTGTCTGATCGCGGCGGAGTCAAGACGTACCGAAACTGTTTACCGATTCATGGTGCCTAGTGTTATTGTTATTGTTATTATGTTTTAATTTCATTTTTATATTTTAATTTCAAGTAATTTGTTAGTTCGATAAAAACGGTGTACCGTGTCTAGTGTGTGTTTTCATGGCACGAAACCCATGTTCTGCCCACATGATGATAGTCGGGAATAAAATCATCTAACTACGACATATATAATATACTATACAATCAATTGGGCCAAGAGTTGTGTAGTTAGGTTCCCAAGTAGAAGTCTCCGCCTAAAGATGCAATCTTCAGACGTGAGAGGCATTCAACACGAGCATTGACCGCGCGGAATCTGCGCGGTATATCAAAAAAGTAGATTTAGATATGAGTATGGGCACCCGAATATTCTATCGTATAGTGCAACATGTCTGAATAACCTCGCGTAAGAAGAACATACATAAAAATCGTCGAAAATTCAACACACTTAAAACAATATTGCTGTGCAGCCAATTATAGCCAAGATTCAGCATTCAACGAAATGATAGAAAGTTATAAAATTAAAAAGTTTCTTGAAAAATATGTTTTAAACCACATTTTTGCTTAGCTTAGAAAGCGAGGTTGCGGTAATGTAGCGCAAACGCAAACCAGGCACCCCCGAGCCAAATGGGACCATAATTAAGTCTTTGACAGAGAGCAGACAAACCAGAAATGAATGCTCTCATGGAACCGTCTCAAGCCTTTGACAGAACCAGCAAAGATAAAATAAAGCACCTTTTCCACGCGCCACATCGTAGTTACGACAGATTACACCGAGAAACAAGCTAATTAGCTCTTGTTGGTATATTCCATCTCGTTTTAACATACTCTTATTATTTTTGACACACTGTGATTGGCTGAAAATAAAATATAAGCTCGTTAATGCAAGTAACATCATGCGGTTATCAGTACGATCAACTGCACGTCAGCCATAACAATGAAAATACGAAAATCACTTTTACTGCTACGAAATAAAATAGCTGTCAATGTTAATGTCAACTTAGAGAACTTAACGTGTGGTTGACTGAATATCCAAGATGGCGCGTGCAGGAGTTGCCTGTTTTATCACTAGCAGTAGTAACACTTTGAACTGAGAAACAATAAACCGCTTCGAAAAATACCTTCCCTCAATTATTAACTAGATGCTGCCCACGATTTCGCTTGCATCGATTTTTAGGGGATGAATTAATAGTACATTGTGTATTAAGAGCGGTAAGTAAGGAATTACGATCGAGGCTCTAGTAGAAGCCCGAAGTCGAAGACTGAGGGCTTTCTCAGTCGACGTTCGTAATTCCTGTACCGCCCGTGAAACATACAATGTTTTTTATCACATTTGCGAGTAAATAATTATCAATTATAGCTTTAATACACACGTCAGCACAACTATTATTACGAAATACGTGAACTTTTTTAAGCGGGTGGCAGGCTCCACCTACACCACAGATTATACAAAAATTTCGTTCAGAAACGTTAAGGAGTTTCGACGTTTTGATACAAAAAACGATATCGATTAAAACATTAGTTGAGAATTTAAGTAACATGTAGCGAGATTGCAATGAAATTCTTGTTTTGATAACATTTTAAGAAAATTTTTCAATTGCGTGTAAACTCCTTGCTTGAACTTGCATGACATATGTGCTGTGCTATAAATAAATAAAAAATACTTATCGCCCTAGGGTTTCATGGCAAAAAAAGGTCGAGGGTTTTATATGCATTACGGCCAACTTAACGTGTATGTTTAGATACTGTTTACGTGCAAGTGTGATGAAAATATATAAACCTGAACCCTTGAACCATTCTGTCTATTGATGAAAACCGCATCAAAATCCGATGCGAAGTTTAAAAGATGTAAGCGCACAAACGGCGGGAAGCGACTTTGTTTTATACTACGTAGAGATTTAAAATTATTTAGGGAATACAACATAGGCATATAATATTATTTTCTAATGTAAATTTGTGTAACTATTATGTGTTGGGCTATTTTCAGTACAGTGCTAACCAAAGCTATATATATAAGATTGATCGAAGGTCGGCCAGTATAATTTCCCGTGAATTGATCTGTCACGAAATAAATGTTTGGATAAAACATTGACATCTCACGTATGTGTTAATAAATATCATTAATAGACAGCTAAAGGAGGATGCGGAGAGTTCATGTGCAACAAAGGATGTATAAAAGTGTTGGCGTAGAGGACAAACAACAGTATGTTTGTTCTACTAGGTTTGCCAAGTTTATCTGAAGTACTTTCTTGCCACTGAACGACGGTAAAGCTAAAAGAAGCCAACAACAATGTCGAAAGCTCATTCATTCATCCCATTATAGAAAAAGTCTCTCCATGTGAAAATGGAACAGTAAATCTGTTCCCTAAAGTCAATATTAAATGTCTACCAATATTATAGTATTAGGAGCTGAAGTGAATCCTTCGTGTCAATACCGAAAAATTCACAGAATTTTGATACCTTCGTCAAATCAAAGAAGCATTGGTCATTCAATTTGCTTCAACGGTTGTATTTTCATTAGTACTGGCATTGTACTAATTAAATGACATTGCAGGGTTGCAAATCAATCTCACCTGAAAGGTAACATCGATGAAAGATAGTGTTTTAATTTGCTAAGTAGTCTAGAACGTCACCAGCGTTGTTTTTATATAGATTATACGAAAGTACCTATTGCGAAGGATAGGTGGAAGGTGGTTAAAACGATAGCGAAATAAAGGCGAAGATTTGGAATACGACCTGAGATCTTGTGATACTATACATGGTGTAAACGGACCCTTCACGAAAACGTCAACCTAGCTTTCTGTACACGAAACTATACATATAAGAAACTCTACGCAAAAAAATAGCTGGGAAACGTTTTTTTTCTTTTTGGGGGAAAAGCACGTTTTACGATAAGACTCAATGTAACGCACTCAAAACATTATGTTTATATTGAATAGTACAGGGGTCATAGAGGAACGAGCTGAACTCTCGCCGAGTTCCACAACTCCCTCATGGAGTTGAGTGTCGTCATCCGAAGTTATTCCCTCCCCGTGCTTGTGCTCGGGGACTTCAATGCCAAAAACTTGGCCTGGGGTTCTCGTTGCACAGATGTGCGGGGTAGGATGGTAGAGGACTGGGCTCTTGAGGCAGGCCTGGTCGTCCTAAATCGGGGTTCTGTCCCCACGTGTGTGCGGATGCGGGGCGAGTCGGTGGTGAACATCTCGTTCGCTAGCCCCGCTCTGTCACCGCGTGTCGTTGACTGGCGCGTCAAGGAGGGGGTGGAGACCTATTCCGACCACCGGTACATCCGGTTCGATATCTCTGCCCCGGACTCAAGCGCGCCGGTCCTACAGGCCCCGAGTGGTCCGCGTTGGGCGCTGAAGCAGCTGGACCGGGAGCTCCTCCTGGAAGCCTCGATAGTGCAGGCCTGGGTGACATCACCGAACAGGCCTGCCGACATCGAACAACGAGGCAGGGTGGTTCCAGGAGGCCATGTCCGACATTTGCGACGTGGCAATGCCCCGAGTTTGGCCAGGAAGCGCCCGGCGTCAGGTGTACTGGTGGTCGCGAGAGCTGACGTCTCTGCGCGAGGCGTGAGTCGACGCGCGGCACCCGTACGCCAGGCATCGCAGGCTCCACATCCGCCCTCCAGATGCGGCAGCCATTGAGGCGGAGCTGTACGAGGGATACAGAGTAGCGAAGACTGCCCTGCGGGAGGCTATCCAGCGGGCCAGAGACCTGGGCCGCGAGGAGATGCTGGAAACTCTCGACAGAGATCCGTGGGGGCGCCCTTACAAGATGGTGCGGGATAAACTCCGCACCTGGCCCCCCCCGCTGACGCAGAGTCTCCGCCCTCAGCTCGTGGAGGATGTGGTAAGCGCCCTGTTCCCTCTGCGAGGGGAACATCCTCCCCCGCCTATGGCTCCGCCGCTTGCGGTTCCGAAAGCGGACCACATCGAGGACGATGACGACATTCCGGAAGTGACCGGGGAAGACCTGAGAGCGGCGGTATGCAGACTTAAGGCCAAAAATACCGCCCCGGGACCCGATGGCTTGCCTGGCAAAGCCTGGGTCCTGGCCTCGGAGGCTCTCGGGCCCCGACTGGAAGGGCTCTTAAACGCATGCTTGGAGAGAGGCCAGTTCCCGCTTCGTTGGAAGACGGGGAAGCTGGCCCTCATCCGGAAGCCGGGGGTCCTGCGGACTCTCCGTCCGCATACCGGCCCATTGTGTTGCTCGACGATGTGGGCAAGCTCTTTGAAAGAGTCATTGCCAACGGCCTTGCCGGGCACCTTGTGGGGATGGGGCCGGATCTGGCGGAACACCAGTTTGGTTTCCGCAGAGGGCGCTCGACGGTGGACGCCATCATGCGCGTGAGGGCTCTCACGACAGGGGATGCGGTGTCCAGGGGTGGGGTTGTCTTGGCGGTGTCTCTTGACATCGCCAACGCCTTCAACACCATGCCCTGGAGCTGCATTAGGGAGGCACTCCGGTATCACCGGGTGCCGACCTACCTTCGTCGTGTGGTCGGGGACTACTTGACAGATAGGGCCGTCATGTACCCCGGTCGCACCGGAGAATGGAACCGGCGAGAGGTGTCGTGCGGTGTTCCGCAGGGATCGGTTCTGGCGCCGCCCTTGTGGAACATCGGCTACGACTGGGTGCTACGCGCCGACCTCCCTAGCGATGTCAGCGTAGTTTGCTACGCTGACGACACGCTGGTGCTGGTACAAGGGAGGTCGCACGAGGCGGCGGCCGAACTTATGACACGCGGGGTGGTGATAGTCGTGGAGAGAATCCGGCAACTGGGTCTCGAGGTGGCATTGCACAAGTCCGAGGCCATGTGCTTTCATGGGCCTCGGAATGCGCCACCGTCGGGATCCATACTGACGGTAGGAGGGGTTCCCATCGGCGTCGAGTCGACGCTGAAGTACATACCTAGGGCTTGTCCTCGACAGCCGGTGGAACTTCGTGGAGCATTTCTGACGTTTGGCCCCCAAACTGGAACGGGCAGGTGCTGCGTTCAAGCGTCTCTTGCCCAACCTGGGGGGTCCAAACGCCTCCTGCCGGAGGCTCTACGCGGGGTCGTGCGGTTCATGGCCCTTTACGGGGCACCGGTGTGGGCGCGTTCTTTGAGGCGGCGAGCCGCCCTTTACCTGAACGCGCCCCAGAAGGTGGTAGCCGTAAGGCTGATCCGGGGGTACCGCACGATCTCCGGCGAGGCGGCGAGCCTCTTGGCCGGATTGCCACCATGGCATCTGGAGGCGATAGTCCTCGCGTGCCTGCACGAATGGCGCGCGGAGGCACTACGCCGGGTGGAAACTCCGCTGCCGCGGCAAATTGTCGCTCAGCGGACAGACCTCCGGCGCGATCTCATGGCGACATGGAGAGAGCGACTGTCGCAACCCCGTGCAGGGCACGCTACAATAGTGGCGATAAGTCCCCTCTTTGAGGAGTGGCTGGAGAGGCGCCACGGCGCCATCACCTTCCGTCAGACGCAGGTTCTCACCGGACACGGTTGATTCGGCAGGTTCCTGCACCAAATCGGGCGGGAGGAAACGCCCGGGTGTTACCACTGCGAGGATCGGCCGGAGGACACGGTGGAGCACACTGTGGAGCTCTGCCCCGCTTGGGCTGAGCACCGCTGTGTCCTCGTAGCGGCGATTGGCGGCGGCGACCTTTCGCGTCCGGCCCTGGTTCAATCCATGGTCCGGAGCGAGAGGGAATGGGAAGCCGTCGCCTCCTTCTGCGAAACAGTCATGCTAGCGAAGGAAGTGGCGGAACGTGAGAGGGAGAGAACCTCACGTCCCAGCCGCCGCGGGAGACGCCCCGGGCGTCGGGGGGCAACCAGTGGCCCCCGGCCACCATAGGCGCGGGCCAGCTCACCGTCCGTCCGTCTTATGACGACAGACCGTGCCGACGGCGCATTCGTGTTCCACGCGCGCCTCAAGGAGATGACAGCAAATCGGAAGGGGTCCGAGAGGGCCGATGAATGCCAGGGCTGCGGGTTGTTCGAAAGAGATACCGTGGCCCTGGAACACAAATGGCTAAGAAGGAACATGTGTGGGTTTTAGTCAGTCAAGTCACACTCCGTTCCGCTCCGCCCAGAGCGGGAGAAGTCATTTGTTGATTTCCCATCCTAAAAAAAAAAGGGGTCATAGAGGAAGAAGTTTTTGATCTGAAAGGTTAATTTCTTAAAAAAAAAACGGGTTGCTCTCGTTTTTCTTTTAAGTAAAGTTCCGGCAGAAGTAAAAACTTGAATATTAACGATGTGCATTTTTGATATTTTGTAGTGGTCAGGGAATCATTCATCAGCACGATTTGCCTTAATTATCAGTATAAAGGACAAGATAGCCTCATTAAGTAGTTACCCCCCTGGCGTACTCGGCCGGACTATCATTTATGCGGTAAAATACAATATTAATTTATTGCGCTATCGCACACAAACATGACAATTTATTTTACATTAAGAATTTAACACTTCAGAACTATTAAAATCCGTCTTACGAAATTTACCTCTTTGGAGAAA
This sequence comes from Cerastis rubricosa, assembly GCA_949152445.1. Lineage (NCBI taxonomy): Eukaryota > Metazoa > Arthropoda > Insecta > Lepidoptera > Noctuidae > Cerastis > Cerastis rubricosa. Next base: position 12,399,157 of record OX424540.1, on the reverse strand, counting down.
ACGATGGTTTTGTTTGTGCATAAGATAATTATCCAGTTTTGGAAACCTAAAATTAATGACAGATGTCATAAAGTTCAAATTACTTCGTAACCTAATGTCAATCCGTCTTACGAATTTTCCAGTTTTGGAAACCCAAACTCAATGACAGATGTCATAAAGTTCAAATTACTTCGTAACCTAATGTCAATCCGTAATACGAATTTTCGATCACTCAGGAAACTCGAGTTAACATTTTTCACCCATCACAACAGTGCACAACGCTGCTAAAGAAGTTTTCACTTAAAAATACTTCTGAAGAAGTTGGAACTGGAACAATATCTCCGTAACTAGAAGGCTATCTTCTAGCTAGAACAAAATAAATATCGCAATGACCCCCGTCATAGGTCTTTCCGTCATAGGCTCTGTATGGTGTCGGACGTAAAGAATAGCAATATCCCATATCTACCCGTGGGTGTCGTAAGAGGCGACTAAGGGATTTGCCAGAGACTGAGCAATAGCATTATCTGTGCTTTTGTAACAACCGTACTGCGATCGCCAACCCGCCTGCCAAGCGTGGCAAAACCCCTTCAAAATGTCAATGTGGTGACCCTTGGGGAGGCTTATGTCCAGCAGTGGACGTCTTTTGGGCTGAAATGATGATGATGATGATATGTCTTTCGGCTTCGTTATTGGTCTTTTTACAACCATTCGGTCTGGAGAAAGGCTATCTGGAAAAGAGTGGATGTGGGCATATGAAAGGACCGTTTAAAGTCCTGTTAAAAAAAAAGCAGATAAAGGAGTCGTTGAAAATGTGCCGTCAGTACATAATCGGCGTCCAATGATCATTTATTTAACAATAAATTTTCAAAAACTTCGACCCCAATTATTCCATAGTTCTCTTTACGAGATTCGTTCCTACCTTTGCCTAGTTCTCTTTACGACAGTTAAAACATAAAACTAACTTTGCATCTTTTTCATATTGTTCATGGGAGTTTATAAAATCAAATGAAGGTTCACTGTGCTCTGCTAGGATGCGAGCAACGAAATTACTGGACTTACAATGCCAGTATCCGGCAACAAAAATAACGATGTAGGTAGATGGTTTCAACGAGAATTTCTCGCCGACTGGCACGAGTCGAGTTGAATTATGCCCTGTAAATATAGTCAAAGAGTTGTAATTACATTAGCTCTAATTGTATTGGTGCAGCGTATCGAGAGCGAAATGATGTACCACATTTATGCTGGCTTAGTATAAAGTGGCCATACATTGTTCACGGTACGGGTAAATACAAATAAGAGGTAAAGTCACTTTTAAATCAGCTGTAGAATGTGCTATGAAAATGTTTTTGTAAACGTTAAAGTAACGCTTGTTGAGGTCGAGCAGAGGATGGGCGACCATTCATTATATACCGAGACCCCTTTTTGTCTCAGCTCGGATAGCACGTCAAGCCGTTGGCCCCAGCTGTGGCAGTTTTTACGGGTAGTCAGAAGTCCCAAAGTCTGACAACCAGTCTTACCAAAGCGTAAGAGTAAGACAGACTTGTGGAAGTCAGACAGGCTATCGCTCCATATAAAATACTGGTATTCAGCTGCATTCGATTAAGACTGGAACCCGACCTCAACATGCATGGTTGCGAAAAAGGTTAGGTTTATGCCGTTTATGTATTTTTTATGGAGCCTGGTCTGACCACCAATGGTTATATAAAATAAATGATTGAACTTTTCAGCTTAATATACCTACGCGTGCTCCTAATTTAATTCTCTCACGAGCGTCTATTATATGATCATACAACCCTATTAGTGGGTGATCCCTTTAGGTGTTTTAAAATCAGGGAGATAATATACAAGGTGTAACGGAAAGGGTCTAAACATACTAAAGGATGTGGTACAGACCATCAAACTGAACATGTTTATCCATTGGAAAACATTGTAATAGCGAAAAAAATTTCTGCTGCCCCATACAAAATTTCAATACCTATTCGACCCTGAATGTCCATACATTCAGGGTCGAATAGGTATTGAAATTTTGTATGGGGAAGCAAATTTTTTCGCTATTATAATCTTTTCCGTTACCCTTTCCGTTATACCCTGTACAACTAAACAAATTAAAAATGAAATGTATTACAAAATGCTTTTTAATGTGAAAATAGTATTCGTTGTCTGTAAAAGGAAGTAATAAGCGTGCTGGCAGTATTTTAATTTAATTTTTCTTTCCTTGCAATAGTTGCAATTGAAAAGAGCCTAGTTGGTTGGCAGAAATAGGTGACGCCATTCACAACTTCAAATAAGTTGGGATAAAAGGGCAGGAGACTGAGAATTATATTTAAATTAGTGATAACTTAGTTCATTCTTATTATTTTTACCTTCAGACTTTAATACAAATACGACTCTTACTTTAAACCCAAATTATTAATACCTACGATTCTCCATTAATTATTTCAATGTTGTTAAACGACGAGAAAAATAAACTATTTAGATAACAAAGTAAGAAATTAAATTGAACTGTTCGATAGAAGAGCTTTTTAGGGTTCCGTACCCAAAGGGTCAAACGGGACCCTATTACTTAGACTTCGCTGTCCGTCCGTTCGTCCGGCCGTCCGTCCGTCCGTCTGTCACCAGGCTGTATCTCATGAACGGTGATAGTTAGCCAGTTGAAATTTCTACAGATTCTGTCTTTTTGTTGATGCTATAACAACAAATACTAAAAACAGAATCAAATAAATAATTAAGGGGGGCTCCCATAGAAAAAGTATTTTTTTTGTTCGTTTATATAAATAATGGTACGGAACCCTTCGTGCGCGAGTCCGACTCGCACTTGGCCGGTTTTTAAATATCACTTACATTATGTAACTGTAATTATATATTTCAGTTGGAAATGTAGATAAATTACTTTTATATTCTTAAACTTTATCACGTTAAACCCCAACGGTCCTACATCTGATCTCTCTCTGGTCAGGTCTCGTCTGGTGTCGGATTGCCGTCCCATAGGAATATGAGAGTGAGGGAAGAGAGAGTGCACCTGCGTCTGCGCACACACGATATGTAGTACATTATAATATCTCCCACGCTGCCGATGACTAATCTCGGCTGACATTGACTGCCGTGATTAAAAACAGGCAGAAGGTCTATTGTTATTATTCTTTAACGGGCAAAATGTGTGGTGTACTATAGTTTCTCTCTGGTTCTTCTGGGAAACAGGTTTCAGCTATACTTACTTACTAAAATAAACGCGAAAGTTTGGATGGTTGGATGGATGTTTACTACACAATCACGCCAGAAAGGCTGAACGAATCTGGATGAAATTTGGCTCAGAGATAGATCATATCATGTAAATGCATGGATCATGGAATAGCACATGGAACTTTTTTCCACGTGGACGAAGTCGCGGGCTAGTGTTATTTAATCACGTATATGTATTAGTTTTACTACTATTCACCGCTAGAGGACACTACAGGTACCTAAACATGGAGAGTATTATGAAAGTTCTGAAAGAGATCCAAGACGATCTAAGCAACCAAAAACAGGAAATAAAAAACATGCAAGAAAATATTACGAAAGCTATAAACGACAATATCAACCAAAAATTTACAATTATGGAAAATAGAACTAGCAACCTAGAAATAAAAATAAATCAACAACAAAAAACAATAGATTATTTAGAAAGACAGGCCAGAAAGAAAAATTTGATATTCTATGGAGTAGAAGAGACCGAGCATGGATACGAAGAATTACAAAATATATTATTACGTTGCATAAAAAATACCATGAACATTTCCATCGAACAATTTGAGGTAGAGCTTGTGAGAAGACTCGGCCAAAAAGGGAACAAGACAAGACCTTTGTTAGTAACATTTACAACAATGAGACGGAAAATCGAAATTTTAAAGAACAAAGGATCACTGAAGGGCTCACTCATTAACGTTAAAGAAGATTTTCCACAAGAAGTTCTGTTGAAGCGTAAAGAACTACAAGAAGAAGTAGAAAAAGAACGTAAACTCGGGAAAAATGTTGTTTTACGCTACGACAAAATAGTAACATTACCAGGAAGCCCCAAAATAGTAATTACATAGCAGACACACGAAAACAAAAACGGTTTCTGTCAGAATCTCCTGACCACCAAACCACCGTTATCAGCGAAAACAATGTCAAACAGGTATCGAAGAAAAATAAGACCAACAATATTACCTCCTATATGTATAACGCACCACCAAAAAAAGGGGCGGAGTCAAATTCGATTGAGATACACTCATCAGCAAAAAACGATTAAAGACAGCCCCTCTTCATCTTCATCTCCCAATACGGCTTGTCACCGCGGGGGATAATGACTACAACCCTCCATCTCCACTACAAAATCTCTACATCTGTACCTACAATGCAAGATCGCTACTATCAGACGAAAGATTACTCGATTTTAAAAGAGCGATTTCAAAAATAAAATACGACATTATTGGCCTTGCTGAAATAAGAAGAACGGGATATAATATTATAGAAGAAAAAGAGCATATTTTCTGCTATTTTGGGGAAACAAAAGGTCAATATGGAGTCGGATTTCTTATAAAAAAGGAATATAAGCCAAACATTGAGAGCTTCGTTGGAATATCCGAACGCATCTGCATTTTAAATCTCAATTTCGACAACACAAAATTCACCATTGTACAAGTACACGCGCCAACTGTTGATGCTAGCAGCCAAGAAATAAATAACTTTTACAGCCAACTGCAGAATGCACATTGTCAATATAATAACCAGAAAATAATAATGGGCGATTTTAATGCCCGTGTTGGACAGCGGGTATCTGGTGAAGAAAGAATACTGGGCAAATACTGTTACGGAAATAGAGACAAAAGAGGTGAAACTTTGCTTCAGTTTTGTTGGGAAAATAAACTATACATTACAAACAGTTTATTCAAAAGGAACAATAAAACTATGTGGACATGGCTCTCGCCAAAGAAAAGAAAAAGTCAAGTTGATTATTTACTAACAAATAGAAAAGAAAACATCTCAAACTTAGAAATTATATCAAACCTAACGTTTCCCAGCGACCATCGACTCTTGAGAAGCACACTTCAGATTACACCGATAAAGAAAAGTAGAGCAAATTTCAAAAATTATAAAACCAATCTCAGTACTTCAGAAGAAAAAGAACAATTCATACAGACCTTAAGTACAAATATAAACGAATTTGAGTTAGAAAAAAATGAAAATATAGAATCCATATACCAAAAAATTAAAAATCCAATAATCACCAGTTTAAATTCAATTCGACAGAAACCAACACAAAAACGGGAGACCATCCCTGATTACGTAAAATATCTTATTGCAAGAAGAAGCGAATTGATTCAGAAGAAATCCCTAACAAAAGAAGAAAAAGACGAACGTACATACCTATATAAAAACATCTACAAATTAATGAAACGGGAAAGCACGGAACGCAGAATAAAAGAAATCGAAAGCCACCTCGAATCAACAGGTAGTTTAAAAAAAGGTCTTAAAAATCTTAACAGCACCAAACAATGGATACCCTATTTAAAAGATGATACTAATGGCAAGAAAATATTATCAAGACCAGATATAATAGAAAAGGCAACAACATTTTATAAACAATTATACTCAGTAAAAGATGCTACCCCGGAAATCGAAGCGAAAAACCAGGACTCTACTACAACTCTAGATAGATTCTCTACATCTGAAATAATAAAGAAAATCGAAGCTCTAAAATCCGGCAAAAGCAACGGGCCAGATGGAATCCCAAATGAAGCACTTAAATTGGGGAAAATTATACTAGCACCATACTTAACCATCTTATTTAATGAGATTCTAAATCTCAGAGCAATACCGAAAGAATGGGCGCAATCTGACATAATTTTACTCTACAAAAAAGGAGACCCTGCCGATATTGGAAATTACCGACCAATAAGCTTACAACCGAATATGTACAAATTATTTGCTTCATGTCTTGAGGATCGCTTAGCAATGTTCACAGAGAAATTTCAACCGCCCGAACAAGCAGGTTTTAGAAAAAACTTCTCAACAACAGATCACATGCACACTTTAAACTTGATTATAGAGAAATACTTAGAGCACAAAAGACCACTCTACCTGGCATTTATCGACTACGCCAAAGCCTTCGACTCTATATCACATAAGAGCATGTGGAAAGCTCTACATGAGTGCGAAGTACCGTCGGAGACTGTAGACCTTATAAAAGACATCTACTACAAAAGCAAAAGTCGTGTAAAGTTAGAGAGACAAGGCGCTGAAATAAACATTTGTAGAGGCGTCAGACAGGGTGACCCCCTTTCACCTAGAATTTTTATAGCTGTGCTTCAAAGTATAATGAAAACGCTGAACTGGGAAAGGGAAGGAATTAATATAAATGGGAAGCTCCTCAGTAATCTTCGTTTTGCGGATGACATCATACTCTTCTCTGAAACAGCATCTCAACTGCAGAAAATGATTAAAGAACTGAACGATGTAAGCAATAAGATCGGCCTAGAATTAAATACTACCAAGACTAAAGTCATGACGAACCACCATATCATACCAATAAGGGTCAATAACAACACATTAGAATACGTTCAAAGCTATGTTTACCTTGGGCAACAAATATCTTTTTCTAAGAAAAGACACGAAGATGAGGTTAAAAGGCGAGTTAACATAACCTGGAATAAATTCTGGAGCAATAAAGAAACCCTAAAATCAAAAATCCCTTTAAAACTCAAGAAAAAAGTAATGGACTCATGTTTACTACCTTGCCTTACGTATGGCTGCCAAACATGGATATACAATAATGACACTAAAAACAAAATACAAGTATGCCAGAGAGCGATGGAAAGGAGTATACTGGACATACAAAGAAAACACAGAAAAAGAAACACAGAAATAAGAAAAACAACAAAAATAATAGATGCTTTGGAACATTCACAAAAACTTAAATGGAAATGGGCGGGTCATATCGCACGTATGGACAAGGAAAAATGGGCACAGAGAGTAACCACATGGCAAGGGCCAACAAATAAAAGAAAAAGAGGTAGACCAAAAGAAAGATGGGTTGATGAATTAATAAGTAAAGCTGGTAAAAATTGGTTCATAAAAGCAAAGGACAGACAGACGTGGAGCAAAATGGAGGAGGCCTTCACCCGTTGAGGGGTCCATATTGAATTTTGTAAATTGATTTGAATATTGAATTTAATATTATATAAAATGAATTTATTTATTTAGATATAATTATTATGAAATTGTAATTTATAATCACGAGATGAATTTTAATATTTTATTTTTTCATGCATGCACAGAATTGAAAAATAATTGTTTTATAAGTCATTCATTATGGAAATAAAGAGGCTTTATTATTATTATTTCCTTTATTCATTTTTCATCTTATTTAGTATATTTTTAAATATTTCTTATAAAACAAAAAAGGTAAAAAAAACATTTAAAAATATAAAAAACAGGTTTCCGCCGGTATCGGGAGCAGGCTCCAAGCTACCGGTGGTTAGGGCTGCAGAGACAGGAACCTCCTCACAATGCGGGCCGTAGGCCGTATCGAGGAGTACTGCCTTCTGAATCTGGCTCTTGATCCAACTGCCAAGTGAGAGCTTCGATAGATGTTCATCGAGGCTTTTAGCCATTAGGCCATTGGCCGTAACGACAATCGGCACAATGATAGCCGAGTTCACATTCCACATGCTGACAACCTCGTGTGCTAAGTCGAGATATTTTGTTTGTTTCTCTTTCTCAGCCTTCACGAGGTTCTCGTCATGCGGGATGGTAACATCGACTATCATTACGCAGCGCGCTGATCGGTCTATCACCACTATGTCAGGCTTATTGGCGACAATAGTCCTGTCAGTAATGATAGGCCGATCCCAGTACAACGTGACATGGTCTTTCTCGAGAACTGGGTCGGGCACATACTTGTAGTACGGTACCTCAGATTCCACAAGTTCATATTTCAAGGCAAGTTGCTGGTGAATAATCCTGGCTACTTGGTTGTGCCTGTGCAAGTACTCGCCGTTAGCCAGACGAGAACAACCAGAAATAATATGCCTGATGGACTCACCCGGACGGTGGCATGCCCGACACACGTCCACCGTCCCGTCCTTCATAATATGTTTCCGGTAGTTGTTCGTCAGCATAACTTCGTCCATAATCGCACAGACAAAACCCTCAGTTTCCCCAAAGAGGTCGCTGAATCGTAGCCAGGACACGGATGCTAGAAAGTCTACATCGGGCCCATGAAGAGCCTGGTAGAAGCGACCGTGAAGCACCTTGCCTTGCCATACTTTCTTGCGGTCATCGGTAGTCAGTACGACAGGTTTGCGCCAGTTCTCTTTAGCCATGGATAGCGGGGTGAGTACCTTGTCCACTGCGATCACATCTCGGTGCATACCCACCTCTGTTTTTAAAAAATATTCTCTGAGGCTGCACACCTCGCGGTTGTGGAGGGTCTTCGCGTTTAAAAAACCTCGACCCCCGCACTTCCGCGGGATGTACAGTCTCATCACCGATGATCGTGGGTGATGCATCCGGTTTGCGGTCAGCAGTGTACGAACTCTCCTATCCAGGGCGTCCAGTTCGGTCTGAGTCCATTTGAGTATGCCGAAAGAGTACATTAAAACCGGCATGACCCAACCGTTGAAGGCGCGCACCTTGTTCCCGCCTGAAAGAAGGCTATTTAGTACCTTCTTCAGGCGACCAAAGAAGCGCTCCTTCAACGATTGCTTCATGTCAGCTACGTTAATACCTAACGCTTCCGACATACCCAAATACTTATAGTTTTCGGATGAGGAAAGAGATCTTAGGTGTATGGAATCAGAGAGCTGAAGTCCCTCGGATTCCATAATCTCCCCTCGCTTTACATACATGACTGCACATTTGTCCACACCAAATTCCATCCTGATGGCACTACTAAAATTTTCAGTTACTTTCAGTAGCTCCATCAGTTGCAATTTGCTGGGGGCAAAATTATTATTATTATGTATTAGTTTAGTAAAGCAAATATAAGAACTCTATTTTCTTTGTTCTCAGGATTCCCAGAAGCTTTCGTCCTATTCAGCGTGGTGACGGTAGTAACACCAGGGTTCCAGTTCCGCAGCAGAAATGCCTCGGACGCGTTAGTGAGCAAGCCTTGTTCGCTTGGCGAATTCACGGCGAAGGCTCAGTGCGTACAGTCACAGTACCGTCTTGTATGCAAGGATGGCTTCGCTAGCTACTGGATACGAGGAATAAAGTGAGTTGAGAATATTTTTGAAGTGAAAACTTCTTTAGCGGCGTTGTGCACTTTTGTGATGGGTAAAAAATGTTAAACTCGCGTCAGGTCTCACGTCAGGACACGTGACCGTTAGGTAACGTAGGTTGATAAGGAATTTGAACTGTATGACATCTGTCATTGAGTTTGGGTTTCTAAAACTGGATAATTATCTTATGCACAAAAATTCTCCAAAGAGGTAAAATTCGTAAGACGGATTGTAATAGATCTGAAGTGTTAAATTTTTAATGTAATATAAATTGTCATGTTTGTGTGCCATAGCACAATAAATGAATATTGTATTTTACCACATAAATGATAGTACTTTTATACTGATAATTAAAGCAATTCGTGCAAAATTTTTCCCTAATCATTCCAAAATATCAAAAATGCACAATCTTAATATTCAAGATTTCACTTCTGCCGGCACTTCCGGAGTGAAACCTGTTTTTTTTTTTAAATAAATGTACTCGGTTTTGCTTGGCCTGCATCATCATCATCATCATCTGTTTAGCCTTTTCCCAACTATGTTGGGGTCGGCTTACAGTTTAATCGGATGCAGATGGATATCAGTATTTTACAAAGACCGACTGCCTTTCTGACCTCCACAACCCATTTAATACTGAGTAATACAAAACCCCTTGGTAAGACTGGATGTCAGACTTTCGGCTTCTGACTACTTGTAACGACTGTCAAAAATCTATAAATGACAGCCGGGACCAACGGCTTAACGTGCTTTCCGAGGCATGTAATGGGCGGTAACCCATCTACGGACCAACCTGGGCAAGCCTACGCTTGCATGCAGATCGGAAAATGTCCGACGGCAACGTATAACTAGGATAAAAAAGGTCCTAATCCGCACTGGCCTCTCTGTGTTCCATATCCAATCCGAAAAAGTTATTAAACGAACTGTCAGACTCTATCTATTATGTGACCAAAAGAATTGAATCGACGTGTTTGATGTATGTTGTGATATTTTAGAGCCATCTTGCACTAAGTTCAGCTTAAGCGTACATATATTTCTCTCTTCCACCAAGTTTTTGCCAGTTTAATGTTATACTCTAAATATAGCAAGAAAACTGTAATTTTGATCGTTTATGAAGTTTATCATCAAACATTAAAAGTAATATTGTTAAAGCTCATTGGATAATAATATTGGCATTTAAAATAATCTATGTAATAAGCTCTTAACTTCCCTAAACGAAACTGATTATTCAAAAGGTCATATCTAAGGTCGATGGGCTCTTGAGTCAAGAATAAGAATATCATGGGTTCATCTACTGGGTTAAGTGACACTTGCCGAAGACTGTCTCCGGATGGGTGGCCATCATCACGTACCGAGACGCCGAGACCCTTCGTGGCTCAAAAAGCACGCTAATCCGCTGGTCCGAGTTGTCATTTGTAAACCTTTGACAGCCGTTTCGTCGTAGTCAGAAGTTCAGAACCCCGAAAGTCTGATTACCACTAGTCTAGCCAACCAAGGGGTATGGCGGTACTCAGTAATAGGGCTCTGGACATCCGATAGACAATCCCGATCCCGAAGAGAATCTCGAGATAGAGATAGGGAAAAGGCTAAGCAGATGACGATCGCCGGTGGATATTTGAATGTCGAAAGGGACATAACACTTAAAATGTCGTTCGAAAATTCCTCCGTCGCTTTATCATTACGAGTATTTACTTCAAGTTTTGTTGAAAGAAATAAGACAACAACATTGGGTTACTATGTGTTTAGGCTACGTTTATATTTAGAACACTCATGGATTTGATAAAGAGAGGACAATCGATAACAGTACTGTTAAATTTTAAGTGGTTTTACGTTATCAACACGGTTGGGTAGACACTGTAGATTATAGTAATTAACGGCTTGCTTGATGTAAACCTATTAACTGTGTATAGTAGCACCATCAGCCTATAAAGTTCCTACTGCTGGGCTGCAGGCCTCCTCTCTGAGGAATCGACCTGTCTGCGCTCATAACCCACCACGAAGGCCTAGTGTAGGGCTGTATGTTCGGAATATTAGTTCAGTGGCTCGGAACGTGGTTTCAAACGTTCGAAAATGTATTAAAATTATGTATAATAAATGATACCAAAATAATTTTAATAAATTCAGTTAAATTGTACTGCACAATTTAAAAGAAGTAAGTTTAAATTTTTATTCAAATGTCCGGCTTTTTATTCATATGTTCGATTTTTTGGTTATACACCATTCTCCTTTCTTTTAGTTTTTTGCGATGTTTTCCTTCACCTTTTTCCTACGTTGTTATCTGTAATCAGTTAATCACCATACTCTTCCGCTTTATTGTTTTTCTTGTACGGTGTGCAATAAAAAACAGGTATCTTTTATGTATTTATTTTATAGGTAACAGGTATTCTAATTACGTGGCTTATAAGTTTTTGTAAAAAAGCTCGTGGCTAAATAATAACAGCCGCACGAGTCGATCTTTAAGGTTATTATTATTATCTTTGACAGTCGTTACGAGTAGTCTGACATCCGGTCTTACCAAGGGGTATCGTATTACCCAGTTACTGGGTTGTGGAGGACAGATAGGCAGTCGCTTTATGCAAAATACTGGTACTCAGCTGCATCCGGTTAGACTAGAAGCCGACCCCAAGATAGTTTGGGAAAAGGCTAGGTAGTTGATGATAAGTTTTTGTAAATTAAATGAGACTTTCTTAGGAAAAACGTATAATATATCGAAGCAAGTTAAGCGATAAAAATCAAAAAATATTTTCTTATGTAGCCGATCTTTTATTTAATGCTTTAGTATTACGTAAAAAATCTAATATTAATGAAGTAAATATAAGTATTACAGCCAATATTTTTAATTCCCTATTATATTAAGACAAGATATTCAGAACATTTTCCAAAAGTGTCATAATTGAACATCTTACTTGGTATGTTCTTCATAAACTTGACATTGTGAATATAATTTACATAAATTTGCGATTGTTTGTGTATGTTTTTGTTACTTTCTACGTCAATTGTTACAGTCAACGTTCATTACAGAAAGTGGCTATTGTGGTTCTGTGAGGCGGTTTCCTTTATTTTCCTTTAATTAATTTTATACCTTGTCTGTTCTTTCATATTCGTGTACCTGAATTGTGACTATTAAGTTTAATTTACAGACGTTGCGAATAGACAAGAGACGTTTAAAGACATCAAAAAGATTATGGTTAAGCAGGCGATAATCAGTTATCAGTTCTTAAGTTTAAGTATCGTTCTGTAAATTGATTTACTAATTATATTTTTATTTATTCTTTTCTTAACTTTTGCAAAAGTTATGACGAGATGAGCGAATAATATGATATTCAGAGACGGAGCGGATTAATAATTAAAAGGATAAAAGATGCATCGAGTATGAGTCGTGTTAGGACAATCCACGTAGTCTAGATTGGGGCCGAGTTGATGGCAATAGGCTCGCCCCCTTTTAAATGGGACTTAAATATAAAAGTATATCTTATGCTTATCCTTCGCGAATTACATGTGCGATATAATATTTTTTTTTATTTATTTATTTATCTACTTACATCTACCATTACAGGCTAACCCAATGTGTATCTGTCATGACCAATTTACGTTAGAGTTACTTTCCGACTGGTCTCTGAAGCGTGTTATCAGTATAAATTCAATTCACTTCTTTTATTTATATCAGACGACTATCCAAGGCAAGTCATTTCCACTCGACCTTTCCAGTGACTTGTCAAGCACAATAAGGCTTCGTATACTGTAACAATAACACTAAATAATACTGACGTCACTGCTGTCAGTTCACTCTCTGTTCATGCAATGTGACGTCATTTCGGCTTTTCTTTTTGTATAAGGTTTATAATAATTTATAGTACTATACGAGCAGTGTATCCGATGGGATTCCCTAAAGTTATACTGGGAAATTATAAATCTAGCCGCAAAATTTTTATTTGGCCAAAGAAACCTCTAATTTTATACGTAAGCGGGAAATAAGATGGCTTCTAATAAACTAATTCGTGTTTTTTACAACGCCAACTAAATGTTTCAAAGAAAGCGTCAAATAAAGAGCAAGAATTATTTTTACTTGTCTCCCTGATTTCTATCACCATCTAAATTATTAACTCAGCCACGGATTTTACAACTCATCAACATTTTACGTTTTACAGCTTAAACGTATGTTTCTTTAAAAATAAAAATTCTGACATCAACTCGAAAACTTAAGGGCGCACCGAGGAAACTTCGAAATAATTCCGTTCGTTTGATCCCTTGCTGCATCGTTATTACTTTATTTATGAAGCTTTAGTTATGAAGTTAATTTGTAAGAAATTCAAGGATTCATTCTATAAATCATACACTTTAGAAACACGATTACTTGTAGTTTTCTTTTTAGAAAATAATGCCAAAGTAATCTCTAAAAAAGAAAATACATCCTCAGTACGGCGTAAAACCTTCACGGAAGGTCATCAGCTTTTAAATAATAACTAAACTACATGTTTTCTATAACGTATACAATACATTTTAGATTTTAAAAATGTGTATTGGTTTTAATAATATGAAGGAAATACCTAAATTAGCGCGCGTTCCGCCCATTATAACTAGAGCCGCCACTCTTCCCGGAGCGTCGCGCGAGTCTGTCTTACGCGCACATACACGGAGCGCATAGATACCTACACGGTGCGCTCTTAATTAATATAACTTATCATGTTAAATAATCGTATTCGTTTTACATGAAAATAGCAACGGCAACGTTAGAGCGAGACGGCCGTCACTGGCCGCAACCACCAATGACAGAGCGCTATTCGATTCATGCGGGGCAGAGTCGTTTCGTGTAGTCAGAAAAATAATAGTCCACTAGATCTTTAGCTAAAATAAACACTAACTCTCCTCAACATCGAAAAAAGGCAGTGCGGCAAGGAGAACAACGGATGCGAGAGCGAACGAAGCGAGCTCGGAACTTGCTGCACCCCGACTCGGACAGGTCAGGTTCGAAAGGGCTGCCGGGGTCTTGTGAGTGAGCGAATTGAGCGGACTAAGGCCCCACCATCCACTTCGTGTTAGGTTACTTTAAACCTTGCAGACAGAAATAGGAGCGCCGCGCAGCGGGGCTACGTCGACTACGCCTATCAGGAAATATGAATGTTTACCATGCATGACCTTAGAACTTTAGGTGAATTTACCACTAAAATAAAGTCTATTCTGCACAACAAAAATGCTACTATGTTTCTAATTTTTGTTGGCTATAGATAATTATTTGGTGATTATTTTAGGTACATTTTATGATCAATAAATTTATAGGACTAGTTATGAATAAGTCACACATAACTAGGTTTTAATCGTACTAAGTTATAAAATTTGAAGTTGATAGAATTACTTCATGGACGTCATATATAGTTATTTTAGAAACTTACTGCCTGAATACATATCACAAATATAGATGCTATAAAATAAAAACCATGCTGAGATGTATTTACAGTAGCTGACATCAATGATATAATTATGGTGGTAGAGATAGTACTTTTTAGATGCACTTTGACGGTGGCTGAGTTAGTAATTTAGAGGACAACTTATTTTTTGGACGACATAAATGCTATTAAATAGAAGTCAGTTTAATTACTAGTGCTCTGTATGGTGTCGGACGTAAAGAATAGCACCATCCCATATCTTCCCGTGGGTGTCGTAAGAGGCGACTAAGGGACTTGCCAGAGAATGGGCAGCAGCGTTCTCGGTGCTTTTGTAACAACCGTACTGCGATCGCCAACCCGCCTGCCAAGCGTGGCGATTATGGAAAAACCCCCCCCAAAAAGTCAATACGACACTTGTGGGAGGCCTATGTCCAGCAGTGGACGTCTTTTGGGCTGAAATGATGATGATGATGAGTTTAATTACTAGTGCCTCTAGTCCCAGCAGTTTTGGTAGTAGTTTTGGGAATTCTGTCAGTAAATTCTTGAATTTAAGCTTCTAATGAAATAGATATACCTACTTAAACTTCAGTTGTGATTTATTTTTAGTTTTGAGGAAATATTTAGTCGACGCACTTTATCCTGTAGTTATCTTACAGAAAAACAGTTTATTGACGCAGCATTTAAAATTGTATTGTATTGCTAGCAGGCTATCCTACTACTAGTTAAAGACCTTCACTCCTCCATTTCCCTTAGCATTTTAATTTATTATTTATAGTTTAAACTGCTCTGTATGGTGTCGGACGTTACGAATAGCACCATGCCATATCTTCCCGTGGGTGTCGTAAGAGCAGACTAAGGGACTTACCAGAGCAGCAGCGTTCTCTATGTTTTTGCAACAACCGTACTGCGATTGCCAACCCGCCTGCCAAGCGTGGCGATTATGGCAAAACCCCCCAAAATGTTATTGCGGCGAAACTTGGGAGAGGCCTATGTCCCCGCAGTGGACGTCTTTTGGGCTGAAATGCTGATGCTGAATGCTGAAGTTTAAACTGTAGATGGGATTTGTGGTGATATGCGAATAGATAAAATAAAAAATGAGGACATAAGAGAAATTTTGAAAGAGGCGCCAGTGGCTGAAAGGTTGTGTGGTAATCGGTTGTCGTGGTATGCATGTGATATGGAGAAATGAGGACTATGTCACGGCATACATACTCAAAGCTTTCCTCACGAGAAAAGCTTTGAGTATGAATGTGGATGTGTACGAGTATAAGAGTAGGGGAAGACCAATATGGCGAGAAAGGAGGTGTTTGATGAAATGACAAGTTATAGAGAAGTATGCAAATTGAAAAATAAATGTATTTCAAAATAAATTAAGAAGTTTTCTAATTAACAAAGCCTATTATAATGTTAATGAATATTTATATGAAACACAGTTATTTAGATGTAAAAACTATTAAGTTATAAAACAATTTTTAGTAAAATATTTGATATGCATGTATTTAACACAAGTTTGCACGCCTGTTAAGGTAGAATATGGCAGTAGGAACTTTTGATGTTTGTAATACCTCAAGTATGTACCCATATTCCAGCAAATAAATGATTTGATTTGATTTGCAAGATGAAGACAAGCTGCGCCGAACCCAAATGAGTAGAAATAATGGCAGGAGAAAGATGAACGTTAAACTGGTGCTTACCTATCTTACGTAATTATTTGAGCATAATAACATGATCTATTCAAGTAATTCTAATAATACGCATCGTTTAATAGAAATTCGGGGCGAACCCCTCTACAACCCTCTACAACCACAATTTTTCTCAAATAATTTTCATTAAGCTTTGGGTAGTCCTTACAGGTAGTAGGTAGGTATTTCCAGGAATCGTCCTTCGCGAACAACCTACGGTGAATGAAGGGTTAGGTACCTTTGTTGTCGAATAAAACAGATGGCTGTAATAAGTTTAATATTGTAATACTTGGCCTTTACCAAACAACATAAAAATTTATATTATCACGACAGTAATTATCCAGGAGTTAGACAGGGGTTAGACAGGGGTCTATAGTATCTATAGCAAGTACACCCACATTCCACCGGTTAAGTTTGAGTCTCATGTAATATGTGGCGAGCCTATTGTCATCAACCGGGCTCAAACCCAGATTTCGAGCCGCAACTGATTCCAGGGCGCCTAAAATGCCCGCTTTAGAAGAATTATATTAATTGCCACCCCTTGATAGAATACCCAATGACCTCCAATAGTAGCGATACTAGTGCTAATACTAGTGATAAATGAATCGCACCAAGATAACAACAATTTGGACCTGTGTCATAAAAAAGTAGTAAAAATAAGAACCAAAACATTTAAAAAAAAAATGAGACAAGCATTTTGATATCGTTGTCAGCATCACCGATAACACCTAAAACTTTTAATGGGAGTTTAAAAATATCCCAAAATGTTTTAAAACCAGTAGAAAATTATATCAAAATATCTCAAGAAAGTTACAAAACCAGACGAAACTTGTTATCATAGTTAAACTTCAAAGGCTATGTATCATTGAAGTATCTTAACGGATGGAGTAAGGGTTTAATTAACAAACATTGTTTTGATAAATTAACGAAAGGAATACTTTATCAAATCAGTTTTATTACTTCAACCGGTCATCTTCAAGGCCCGGAAGTCGGAAGGAAAGGTTACAGATAACGCGGTTATCGTTTCCAAGATATTTGGATTTCAGGATATCTTGACTGCTCTAGTGGACATAAGAAAAGGTAGAGCTGACCTTAACTTACTACTAATTTTAAAGGTGACTTTACGCTCACGCCGAGACACTCCGGGGCAGGGCGAGTGCGAGAATGTACAGACTACAACCAAACCAAACCTCGGTGTTCCTCTCTTAGCTTTACACCCTCGCTCTGTGAGAGTGTATTGCAACATTTACGAATAATCTTGCTAAACTGATGTCAAAGTTTTTTTGCCGTCAATGGGCCTCTGATTTGGCTTTACATGCCGTCGAGGAATATCTCTCAGGCATGCGGGTTTCCTCATGATGTTTTCCTTCACCAAAGCAAGTGATAACTAAACAATACACACACTATAACAATAACTTATTAAAGTTTGCACGAGTCATTTGGGCAGTAAGAGTGCTCAATAGTGTATCGCGGCGTTTGGACATATTTTCTTGCTCTTTGGCGGAATTCCAGAGAGTGACACTTAGGATGCATTTATACGCACGTGAATCTGAAAAATCAGAGGATGTGTCTTGGGTTCGAACTTGAGAACTATGTCTTGGTAGTCCTACAGTCAATCTACTAGGTTATCACTACTTGATAATTGGGATAAAAAAAAACCGTCATCTTTATCGGCTTAAGGTAAAGGCCGGAACAGTTAAATGTGGTTTCGTAGGGGTTTTATGTAAACGCGGCGGTTTAGTCAACTCACTTTTGTTGATTTTCCCCACATTATTTTGAAGAGTTCAAAGTCAAAGCATAGGTCGCAGTTACGGTCGTAGTATCGCGGGCCTGTGGACGATGAGTAATGGGCTAGCTCACCTTCCGTGCGTCGTATGACGTCAGGACGTGTTGACGGCGTGTTCGTGTATCACGCGCGCCTCAAAGAGATGTCAGCAAATCGGGTACGAGAGGACTGCCAGGACTGCGGGACTGTTCGAAAGAAATACCGTTTCCCTGGAAACAAAGGTCTAAGAAGGAACATGGATGGGTTTTAGTCAGAAAAAGTCTGACACTCCGTTCCGCTCCGCCCAGAGCAGGAGGAGTCATTTGATGATATCCCATACGTAAAAAAAAATGGGTACCCTTACACATGAATGCCTGCCTAATCCTTCGGTGATTACTGTTGTAATATTATGTTAAACATTTAAAAATAAAAATTTTGGTCATACATGGTCGACGCGTACGATGAACATGATGTTTCTCTAATATGTAGAGGCACTATCGGGGAATAGTCTACAAAATTATTGCCAATTCCATCAATGATGTATTTTGTTAAATCAATTTTAGTTACAAAATCAAATTCCTTTATTGAATTTACAACTCAAAGAACAGATACTTTTAAGCAATGTTGACGGGCGAAGGGCTCATTCCTATTTGTCATACCCTTGTAACATTTGATGTTTACCAAATCCTTACAATATTTATTCAAGTTTAGTTGGCGGGCTCAAGGTTACCCTAGATTTTCGAGCCTTTAATCTCTATTTCTCTAATACAAACGTACCTAATATCGTCTAAAGCGTACTTAGAGCAAAATAACGGTTAATGTTTTTCTTTACTTTTGTATTATTTGGGAAAGTTTAACAGATCGTTTGATGTCTTAAGGGTTCTCTTGCCAAATTGCAAAAACGAAATCCTTATAGATTCGTCCTGTCCGTCTGTCTGTCTGTCTATTCGTGCGTCCGTATGACACAGCCATTTTACTCTGAGACTGTTGACACCACTACCAGTTGTGGAGAGTTAGTGTCTTCTATGAATTGCTAAACGAAAGTGATGTAAAATAACGGGGATCCCTTCTTTTCGCATAATGTTCTTTGTCCTAATGTACTTCGGCATAACGATTTTGGCACAATTTGTTTTGGCATAATAATACTTCGGCATTATTTTTTTAGGCATACGTTTCATGTTGGCATAATCATCTTAAAGACTCATTTGTTTTGGCATAAATTTGATTCGCATAACGTTAGTAGGCCTAATGACTATTAGCATAATAATATTTAGGCATACAATTAATATAAATAACAAAAACAATTTTCATGGAAATGATTTATTATACATAACATTATGTAACTTAAATGATTTTTCAATCGCGAGATAAGTTTTATCTGAAGAATATATTAGATGTTGTGAGACTTTGGGTGGAAATGGTGGTGGTGAACTTGTAGTGCCCCATACATAATTCTGATCAAACCAATTTGCTATAGTTTCTGTAACAATTATAATATTGTTGGTTAAAAATTTAATATGCTGTGCAACAAAAGTTAGTGACAGAACCCAATTGCTGCAAAACCGACACCACGTAGTCTTGTTTGTCCTACCCCTAGAGTGTAATTTAAAATCGCGTAGGCGTGTAGGGACGAGGCAGCCCGCGGGCTGAGGAGCAGGTGGCTGTGAGCGAGCCGCCGCGGCTGAGGCTGGCCGGCGAAGCCGGCCAACAAGCCGAAGCTGCGTTGGTGAGCGAAAGCCGTCTGCGACGATTAGTACGCGTGGGGCCGCCGGAGGCCCGCAGCGCCGGAGCCGTGACAGAAACCCTGCCTGATGCAGGTTGCATGCTCGCTTGAATGCTGCATGCTGCATGCTTGCATGCATGCTGCATGCTTGCTTGCATGCAGCATGCAAGCTAGCATAAAAGCAAGCGTAAATAAATTATGCTTTAGGATATTATGCTTAAAAAGGTTATGCTTTAGAACTTTATGCTTAATAAATTTATGCTTTAGAAAATTATGCTTAATCATTATTATGGTTAGAGAAATTATGCTTAAAAAAATTATGCGTAAGCTGTTATGCGTAATATATTATGGGAAAATATAATTATGCCAAACAAAATTATGCTAAGTTATATTAGGTCTTAAAATTGTATGCAAATGGATAGGGAACCAAAATAACGATTCAAAAATAAATAGGTGAATGTCCGTGGTTGTCTATTGATGAACACCGCATCAAAATCCGTTGCGGAGAATAAAAGATCCAAGCGTACAGACGGTGGGACGCGACTTTGTTTTATACTATGTAAAGAAGAAACTGAATACATAATAAAATGAGGTCAGGGGAAGGTGAGCCATTGGGGCTAACAGTGGCAATACAGTGACTAATGCATGAAATAAATAACTATCTGTGCAACAGTTTCATCTCTCAGTTATCAACAAAGAATGTCTGCGCTACATCATTATTTTCTGAGTGAACAATTGGAGTACAAAAGGAATTTTTACGTTAGTTTCAAGTTTGATAATTCAAAGGTCTTTTGCGTCACAAAGTTTGCTAGTTTATTTTTTGTTCGTGATGTAGTACACAAGAACACACAAGAAGATATGTTTCTTAAAAACTCTTCAAATTAAGAACTAAACTTGTACGAATTCTGTCGAGTTATAAGAATAGAGAATCACTTCTGGGCACTCGATTGGTCCTTCCAATATGTTCTCACACACTCTTGTTTGTAAAGTTAAATAAAATACGCCGTAACTTTACAGAGAGACAGGAAATTATTTTACAAAAATATATTTGCTTTTATTTTCGCAAATAATAGGTCTACGCTTGGTTGAATAATACCTACAGCACCGCTCTTTAATCAGGTAATCACAGAAGACCGTACAGACGGCGACACATATACTTTACATAGCTAAACACAACACCAGTATAAACTGCACTAGCTTTGTACAGATTTCCCGTACAATGAGAGAACCGTTAAAACTGGTTTTGTATAGCTTGATTGGTCGCCGTGTGCATGGCTTTGGGTTACATGTTGCATTAAACTGATTGAACCTTCGGCTTTTATGCCAGTTGTGTTTTTCACATGATTTTATTAGCTTCACCTTTAACTACATATTATGTAAAAATCTTAGAAGTTTAATATGACCCACTTTTCGGATTCCGATTGAGTCAAATTTTTCATAAATGTTAAGTTTAAAAAAAATAAAAACCGACTTCAAAACACTAAAAAGTTAAAAATAATACTATAACATACCTATATTAATAAACCTAACCTAACCTACGATTAACCTATAATAAAATTTAATAATTCTTTGGAGTCGGTGCCAAGCAATATATACGATACTTAAATAAAAATATAGAGACTAAGACTAGAAAAAACAAAAGACAACTCTTACGGCTTCTAAATATTAATTCTAATTATATAGCTTGGCACCGACTCCAAAGAATTATTAAATTTTATTATAGGTTAATCGTAGGTTAGGTTAGGTTTATTAATATAGGTATGTTATAGTATTATTTTTAACTTTTTAGTGTTTTGAAGTCGGTTTTTTTTTTTGAAAAAAAAATTTTTTTTTATTAATTTTTAGTGACATATTTTTAATCTCATAATAAAATATGGGTAGGCCTAGTAAAGATGCTTCTCGTGTGAGAAAACGGCGTCGAACTGAAACTGAGAAAAAGGAAAACGATTAAAAGAAATTAGGGGAAAAAAAAACCGGCCATGTGCGAGTCTTACTCGCTTACAGGTTTCCATAGCCCCAAACAATATTTTGAACTGTCATTCATTAGTTAGTAGTATTAGTTGTAAACTTCCACTAAACCGCAAAACTAAATTGGTTTTTGATAGTATGTTAATGAAAAACAAAGTTACTGCTGCAGTTTGATGAAAAAGTCTCATAGCTCAAAAACTAAACATCATATCTTATTGAAACCAATTTTCGTTGATAGTTTTTTTTAAGTTCTACAAACTTAAATATTTTCAGAATTTTCCTCCTCTTACTTTAGAAATTAGAGGGGGGGGACACACATTTTACCACTTTGGAAGTGGCTCTAGTGCAAACTATTCAGTTTAGAAAAAAATGATATTGGAAACCTCAATATCATTTTTGAAGACCTGTCCATAGATACCACACACGAATGGGTTAGATGAAAAAAAAAATTTGGTTTTCAGTTCTATGTATGGGGAACCCCAAAATTAATAGTTTTTTTTCTATTTTTGTGTGAAAATCTTAATGCGGTTTACAGAATACATCTAATTACCAAGTTTCAAAAGTATAGCTCTTATAGTTTCGGAAAAAAGTGGCTGTGACATACGGACGGACAGACAGACATGACGAATCTATAAGGGTTCCGTTTTTTGCCATTCGGCTACGAAACCCTAAAAATGATCTACGCATTTTGAATAAGAACCCTGATCGTCGAAAAAACAGACTTTCAAAGCAAAGGACCTTCATGTTACGTAGGTTGAATAAGGAAAGTCAAGAAAAAGTCTGTGGTACACCTGGAAAGTGCATACCGTTACAATTCCAACAAGCCCAAACACAGCTAAGATACATTGTCTTATTATAGAGTTCCAGTGCCTGTCTCTTAGTTTCATCATCAGATCTGATGGTAGAATGGTTCTTATTGAACGCAAATGCTTCACTTGTTGTAGAAAATACCAAAATCGCTGTACGCTTTTCTATAAAACTTGAAGAGTTCCCTCGATTTTGCCAAGATTCCATCATCAGATCCCGACTTGGTGACTATGGGACCAAATGGAAAGCATAGGCTTTGGAATAAAAAAATAATTTTCCAAATCGGTTCGTAAATGACTGAGTGATGCGCGAACAAAAACGCAATGCAGAGTAAACGAAAAGTTAGAAATATTTAATTTTTGTTGATTTTTTGAAAAACTGCTTGTCTGATTTCGATAAAATTTTCATGGGACCATTTGGGAAGTATACGCTTTCCAATAAAAAAAGAATTTTTCAAATCGGTCGGCAAGCGACGGAGATATGCGCGAACAAACATAAAAAAAACAAACATCCGAATTGAGAACCTCCTCCTTTTTTAGAAGTCGGTTAATGACAAAGCATAGTTAGCTAAGTGCTGTTTGACTCCTAAAGATAGCGAACTGGTTATTTTTTTGCATTTCCATGATTTGAATATCAAATGAAAGATGTTGTTTTACATTACACACGGTTGTCCAAAATATAGATTAAAAGAATAAAGTACATCCCATTTGGTAACTTTCCCATTACGACAACTAAACAAAATACCATCACAAAAGTGTCGATTCGTAACTATTTTGATCTTTATACATTGAGTCTCGTTTCGTAACCTTTTGAATATGCGTGTATTCATTCCCGTTTGGTAAGATTTTTGTTTGGCAAGTACAGTTACACTTTAACGAATTGGGCACCCTGGGCACTTTAAAATAATGACGAAACGAAATAAACGATAACAACCTTCTGATTTTGAAATCAAAAGGTCTTTATTTTCTAGAAATTGTTTTTTTTTTCTAGGCGGGATATAACTCACCTTCGGATACAGAACTGGCCGGGGGATTGCGTGAACGTCGCTCGTATTCAGTACCACTATCCAGAGCTCGTCTTCTTAGAATTCATCAATTCTACCAGTTTGAAGAGCTTCAAGGGACACTTCAGCACTGTGAACAAAATTGAGGTTTGTACCTGTTATTTTATTTTCGACATGTTGTTGGGTGGCCAACAAACAGAGTCACATTTAATACATATTAAGAAAGGAAGAAAGAAAATACAATACGTGCACATAATATAAATCTTAATTACTCGCAAAAATACTGAAGTCTTTGAGTCTTTGGTCACCTGGACCCACTCGAAATGGACCCGCAGGGTCACATTAAGCCAAGTAACATTTTTGCACTAATAGACTGATTCCTCAAACTCAAACTCAAAGCGTTTATTTCAATTAGACCATTACAGACACTTAAGAAAGTCAATAAACAAAAAAAAACGCGAAGCTACAGTCCCGGTCAAGAGGCATAATAACTTGTGATAGTACTAGTACTGTAGTTGCCCATTCTAAAGCGTAGATCTCTATGGACATTGTTATTTGTCTGTGATTTTTATATAGTACTTATTATTTCTGAGTCAAACCTCAGTTAAGTTGTGCCTCATTTAAAAATAATTAAATTTTAAGCGAGAATAAACGGTTAAACCCAATTGAATTGCGTTTTATTATATTTGACTAACCAATTTAGCGCTCAACTGTATCCGCTGGTAGCTTTAAACAATAAATGTTTTTTTTTTAAATTTTGAGTGTGGGTCCAGTTAACCAATAAAAAAAAGAAAATAAATCATGTAGTCCAGTGGACCCGCGCTTCCAGTAGCGAGCAGGTCCAGTTGACCAAAGATTCACGTACTTAACTAAAGTCGAACTAACCACGCCTACATTCCGCGCAGTTTGTTTATAAATTGACATATAAACGCCTACTTTTCATCTGCCAAATTTGAAGTACCAGAAAACGATCAATTATATACATCTTTAACATTGATTAAAGTGACCGACATCTTTAGCATTGATTGAAGCAGAATGCAACTATCGGTTAGACAAAGATAGCTAGTGTGAGGAGGTACCTTATTCGAAGATCCGCCAATGTCAGTATTTTTGCCAATGTCAGTGATTTTACGTGAACACAAAATTCAGTAGGGATATGTTTAACTAGGCAAACTGTTGGTTAGAGAAAGTGACCTAGTTATTATGCATATTTATCTAAATTATACATAGGTCATAAGTATAACCAGCTGATATGCGAATTTGATAACAGTAAACAATATCAACAAGCCTGTAACGAGTTTAATATAAAAAAGTGTTTATCTTATCATCGAGTTTACCGTTGAAAGTTGTTAATGCCTACACCAGCTACTGAACTGGTAGATATCTGGCATCACATCCATTTATTTCGACAGTTCAGTTAATGGGTTAATCTCTTTGTTAAAGCATGACTCAATTTCCGGTTGGTTGATAACTGTACTAGTGTATTGGTAACTTTAAGCATTTGTCATCTTCCTGCCCTTATTCTAATTTATTTGGGGTCGGCGCACCATGTTTTCCTCTTCTTTCATGTCTCTTTTAATTCTCATCTCAGCAGTCACCTCCTTTCTAGCCATTTCATACTTCACACGGTCCACCCATCGTTTTCTCGTAAACGGCACAACCTTTTGTTTAGAATAGTTACAGCACGAATGACAACATTTGTGTCACTTATTTGATCTAGTGTTTTTGTGATATTTTCTATTTATTTTTTGTTGTTTTAAAGACTCTTTTTCTTATTTACCGATTGTTTGTGTGGACATTGTAGGCCTTATAGATTCCTAGATCCTTGGTAACTTTTTATTTCGTTCTACGTTTTGTAGTAAGCAACGACTTATTGTCAGGCCTACGATGTCCTCCCATACTTTAGTACTAACGCTGTAACAGAAATATTGTAAGACCAAATGATTTTAAAAGAGTAACCATGGAGTTTCTTGCCGGTTCTTCTCCATAGTAAACGACCAACCTGAACCGAGCACCTTGTTGTCGACGTTTTATAAGTGCCCCTGTAGGCCAATGTCAAATAAAAATATTATGATTTCGATTTTGATTGAAGGTGCAAAATTATATCTCAAGGGGATACCAACAAGTGGTCGAAAATGTATTGCAAAATTTGAAACGGACAACTTAGATACTTCAAACAGTGTTAGTGAAATAATTCGCTTAAAATACATACCTGGCCTGCTCAAGGCGCAGCGTTGGAAAGCCTCCCCGAGAGAACTATCGAACTGGTTTAGATCGCAGACCACAGTTTGAGGGTAGCACAGTTCAGGTGGCTCTGGCGATATCCAACAGTAGACTTTTTTAGGTTGATTGACGATGATTACCAGGCCTGCAATATGTTCAGTTTTTGATATCCTAAGACGACCCCTCAGACCGAAATAATTTCACAAGCCGTTCTGACTCGTACGAGCCGTTCGACTGTCCAGGGTTAATTAAATATTCACTCACACACACGGTAAACGATGCGCCCTGGCCCTTGCTTAAGACCAACTACACTGGAAATTAATCAATTTTATAATTACTAAAATACGTGTTAATCAAGCGGATTTTCAAAACATAATAGAGCCAGAAACATTAGTGGCGGATATGGCAAAGATATGACACATCGAGAGTATTTATAATAAATAGTTGTAGCCAATCACAAACGTGCATCATGCCACTATTATGTGATCGGTATAAAGTTTAAATTTAATTGTAATGTAACTTTATTTTGTACCTTTTTAGCTATCCCGTAGTGACAAAGAATAATTGACAGAAATCATAATAAGGACCATTAGAGAACTAAGGATTTTATAAACTATTGTAGGTAATTGTTATCCCTGAGTCACAGTCACGTGTGCAAATTATAATGTTAATAAAAAATTAAAAAAGCTAGCTTAAATGCTCTATCTAAGAACAGATTTCATGAAATCGAGCCTAATCTAGGCGGTGCGGCGGTGGATTAAACCATTAATACGATTACTTCAGATCCCTGTCTTCTCTCCCTGGTGGAAAGAAGGTAGCGGAGATAGGTATTTTTACGTACAAAAAAGCGAGAGATCATTGCAAGCGAGGAATGTGTTCGAAGGAAGTTTGCAAAACGTTATAGAAAATCACACTCAGCTACGCGCCGCCGATTCCCAGCTTTGCGCATCCTCGTACTGGTAAGCTACCTCACAAATCTCTGGTGGGAATCCGTTACGTGCGTGGCACGTGACGGATTGGTCGATGACGGAACGGTCTAGTGGGCTCTCGTATTTTCAATACAAAGAATATTTTTTTGCTCCGTTCATAGCGACATGGCACGATCTAGATATGGTACGGTGTAGTGAGCAGAATCCTTCAGGCGCAGATACTTTATCGTCAATAGACGATAAAGTATCTGCGCCGTTCTCGCTCAAGTTCATGGTCAGTTACAAAATAAATTAAACAACGGACGGGAAAATATTTGTTTAACTTTTAATGATACGCAAAACTTGACTTGACTTTGGCTCGTGACATAACACATAACCGCACGTTTAGATCAAATAAGCTGCGCGTGCCGAGGTCCGTCCGTGGATGGGTGGCCATTTATATTTTATCGGGATTTTTCCATGCCTCGGAAAGAAAGTTAAGTCGATGATCCCGGCGGTCAGATAAGTGGTCGCTCCATGTAAAATACTGAAATTCAGCTGTATCCAGTTAGACTGGAAGTCAACTCCAACATCAAACTGTCAAAGATCTACAAATGACCAACGGCTTCTATTACAACAAGGACGTTATTGTTGTTTTCCTCGGGAACAGTAAATAAGGTACCTTATGTCCGTTTCTGTACACCTGAAAACGTTTATGCAAAATTTCAGGATGATCGGTTCAGTGGTTTAGGTCTCAAAAGATAACAAACAATCAAACTTACTTTCGCATATAAAATGTTAGTAAGGATAGTTAGGATTATATTTCAGCTTCCAGTATTTTATTATTTACTAGTTGTCACGCGCAACTTCGTCTGCGTCACATTTTCCCCGTTTTCGCAACATTTTTCATTGCTGCTCCGCTCTTTTTGGTCGTAGCGTGATGATATATAGCCTATAGCCTTCCTCGAAACACTGAAAGAATTTTTTAAATCGGACCAGTAGTTTATGAGATTAGCGCGTTCAAGCAAACTCTTCGTCTTTATAATATTAGTATAAACTAGCACTTCACCCGCGACTTCGTCCGCGAAAATTGTGTTACAATATAGCCTATGTTACTCGGTAAAGATGTAGCTTTAAAAAGTTGAAAGAATTTTAAAAATCGGTCGAGTAGTTTTTGGTTTAAATCGTAACAAACAAACAAACAATCAAACTTTTCCTCTTTATAATATTAGTTTAGATTTAAATTTCATGCACAACAGCGGTACACAGGCGGACTTAGTACCACAAGGCAATCTCTACCAGTCAAACTTTTGGGTTTAATAGGACAAGATTGTGATAGGGTACAAAAATATCTAAAACTAACTACTTAATTGTTTTCGAATATTTAAATACACACATACTTACATATATACTGATAAACATACACACACAGTACACAGTATAGGAAAATTTCTTCAGTTCCGTGTTGTATATCCATACTTATGAGCATACCGGTGTCCCCAAAGACAGCACTGGGAAATCTTCTCAAAATAAGAACTTATAACCTACTTGTGTTTCTTATTAGTAGCTCATACTAATCAAGTTACTTTCAACCTAAAGTTATAAGTGCAAATAAATGTTTGAGTAAAGTAAAGTTAAGCTAACTTGAAAGCTTGTGATTTATCAGAAAGCATTAATCGATAGAAGCACTGAGCCATTTCATGCTTGGCTAGGACACTCCGTCTTTGTCTCACAAAAAGCGAGTCTCTCAAGACTCAAGAATTCCGTATTTGAAACCCTTTCAATAAACAGGCAAAAGAAAAAAAAACTGAGAATGCGCTGAACGAAAGTTTCAGACTTCATTACACATAACAAGGATCTCATACGAAAGAATAAACTTCGTTCTACATTCAACATCATCATCATCATCGGCAGACTTGTTCCACCCACTACTGATTTATAGGCCTCCTTCCCACTGTTCCATTCGTCCCTGGTCTGTGCAGGTCTCAACCAGGACTTTATTCTATACAAGGTGGAAGGGCTTGGCCGAACCGTATAGATAGCTTGCGAACTGGGGCTCTGGAAATAGATAACTCTCTACTATATCATACTGGATTTTCAAAAAACTGTCATTTTGCTACGAGTAATCTGTCTTTTTACGATTCTGACCATTTGTGACTAACACCTGACAATTCGCTTTTCTGTCATTTTGCGTTTCTGACGTTCTTCGCCCAAACCCTCTATTTCGGCAATAATTATGATGGAAAATTCTCAAATACAGGGCGGAAAGGACATCAATACCAAGTATTCAGTAGGTACATCATTCTGAATTATTTTTAGGAATTAAAAAAAAACTGATGTTTCCTACAAAAGTGAAATACACCGGCAAAATGAACGTAACAGCAGATTAAAAAAAGAGCTGATTTAACAAAATTACTCACTGACGTGGTAACCGTATATGCGTCGATGTACCTTTCACCCCTGTAGAACATGAAATTGTTCAACAATTACCATTTTTCCCACAGAAACTGACACTCCACGGCCTGATGTCACTCTGGGAAGTGCCGCCGGAGGTTGTGGTTGACATGCCAGCTTTACGGGAGCTGGATCTACGAGGAAACATGCTGAGACATATCAAGCTGCCTCTGTTGTCGGGACCAAGAAGTTTGGAACACGTTTATTTAGCAGGTACGTGAGTTTTTGAGAGTATGAAGTAAGAAGTATTTCTATCATCAAATAAAAGGGAGCCATCTTGTTTACGTTCGTCGTTAGGATCCAAGTGGACCTGTAGCGCTGGAGAAAAAAAAATTGAAGGAAAGGGCATAGTAGTAAAACAATCTAGAATTGGCTCACTGATATACAACACACACGCACAGCTTCTCAGCAACTGGATCTAATGTGCGCACTAAGGATTTCAATAACAATAATTATTTTCTTACTAATTCAACTTCTTTACAAAAGTTTGCGTGGAAGTTAGTCGTTTTTGTTAATAGGAAGTCCCAGCTGGCACATGAATTGCAGAAAATAAAACAATACTCGTAGGTACATAAAAAGTAAACAACATTAAAGTAAAACTAAATTGTAATAAATAACATACTTAGGTTCTTCAAGAATGCAAATAAAACAATGTGACTTATGTCTACGCAAAAAAGATCATTAATTCAAAAAACAAATCTAAACCTGTTTTAGTCTTAACCTCAAATAACCTTTAGGTATCGGTCAATGCCCTCGTGCATTGACTAGGTATATAAGTTTCCATGAAAAATGCCGAACACATACAGCCGAAAACGTCTAGGTATTTATTTAAAACATAAAGAAACACTAAATCGTGATGTCCGTTTTACCACTTCTTTTATTGCTCGATTGACCTTGTCTGCAGCTACGTCTCAAATGTTTTGCTAAATAGGCTATACATAAGTATGTACTTAGGCAGTGTAGTTTCGAAACAATGTACTTTTAGTGCACTAATAAAGCCTAACTCCTCATGCAAAGTTTTTGCTTGTGGTTTTAAATTAAATTTAAATACCAAGTAACTTCTATCTTGTCTAGATTAGGTTGTATGTTGTGGTAGGATTAGGTGTGTTGAGTTGATTTGTATACTCTGGTCCACTGTAATGGATAGAAACACCTCTGTCTAACCCTTCGGTGGATTACAGCCGTGATGTTATGTTATGAAGCAGTTTACATAAAAGCTAATATTATTCCCAGGAGTTTGTTTTCGGGGAAACCGTACTGTATTTATATATGTGTAAGTACTAAGCGATTCGCTCTCTGTTAAGTCTTCGAGTTTTTCATCAAAGGGATAAATAAATACTGTTCGTGTTCCTGTAAAGGGAAATATATTTTTCAATCAATATATCATTTTTTTTTATGCTGCTGTCGGATATTATCGTATAAGACTAGCATTTGCTTCGCTCGTGTGGAGTTTGGGAATACAAATTGTCCTATGTCTGCTAACTCAGGTCATGGTCTATCTGCTTGTCAAATTTGGGGGCTTAAAATAGCCGCTTTAACAATATGAATTACGTTACAATAAAAAATAGTAACAAAGTGACAATTCATAATCTTATAATCTGGATTTCTTCAAAGTTCGAGTGAATCGGTTACTTCTGGGCAAGTGTGCTCCACCCTAGGCCTCTTATCGCTTCTCATCAGGCGAGATGCGGCCAAACGCAAGTCGGGTTTAGTATGTCGTAGTATCAGGATTTATTCAGTTAGACTCGGTCATCATGTGGGCAGAACATGGGTTTCTTGCAATGAAAACACATACCACACACGGTACACTGCTTTTATCGATCTAACAAATTACTTGAAATTACAATCCAACACAATTACACTAGGCACCATGAATCGGGGTACAGTTCCGGGACGTCTTGACTCCGCCGCGATCAAACACTCATTGTCGTCCTTGCAGCGAGCTCGAAACATCACGACTCTGTAGAAGCGCGCTTGGGTGTGGGTAGACTGGTAAGTAGGTCGCGTGAGGCCACCTTTGGCGCGCTTGCCGATTCATTTTCTGTCCGTACTAATGACCGGATCCGCAGTATCAAATAATTGGAATTAAAAAAAACCTCAATCTGTGACCATTTTAACAATTTTAACCTGATTCATTATATTATTTCATTTGTATTATTATACTAATAAGATTTTGCTAAACCGGCCATTTTAGGTCCCCTTTGCTGTCAAAAAAACTTACTTACATTCCCATTTATAATATTAGTTATGATAAGGATTAAATGGTTATCCACAAGCGTCTACAAAGAATAATGCCATAAGATAACATCACGCGCCGTAATTCCCGACTGGTTAGGCAGAGCTGTATCCAACGGTACACCCACATTTCATCACTTGTGTTTAACCCCATGTAATAACACGCCACGGTTGGCGCAGTAACTGAGCGGACGACTGCTGCGCTGCGTGTCGCGGGTTCGATCCCCGCACGTAACAAATATTTGTTCGGCCTACAGATAGTTGTTCCGGGTCTGGCTGTTTATGTATGTGAGTTTAAATGTTTGTAAACGCACCCACGATACAGGAGAAATTGTGGGGGGAAACGATTTTTTCGTGGGGGACTAATCTCAGTAGGTACTCATTTATCTTAAGCATCCCGCTTACCCGAAGAATTTAATCAAATGCGGGTCAACACTACCTCATTTTGGACTTTGCCTCTTTTGCGATAAAACAATAGGCTTATTTCATCAATATTTTGTATGAATGTTTATAAACTTTCGCGATTAAGACTTATTTTTACGATGATGGTGTCAAAGATCAGGCATATAATTTATTGGCAAAGATTTAATTATTAATATGTAATCACGGGTCTTGAGATCGTTTATGCTGCGTAGATTTGTTTTTAGTATTCGGTTATGTTCTGTCTAAATCGATTATTTTCTTTGACGTGCATTATCACTATCACCAGAGTTAGTCTAAGTTTTGATGACAATAAGCGAGTCATTTTCTCACAAAATGTAACCTTTTTTTTATTGTCGGTTGAGAATGGCCATTTACATAGTTACTTTCATGAGAATGTGCCGAAATCAATACGAATCTTTCATGTTTTTAAACACAGAATTCATCTATGATTGATTTTACTTAGAAAGAACTAGCTGACCCGCGCAACTTCGTCTGCGTCACATTTTCCCCGTGTTCGCAACATTTTTCATTGCTGCTCAGCTACTATTGGTCATAGCGTGATGACATATAGCCTATGTCCTTCCCCAGGTTGAAATCTATCTTCTTGCCAAATTTCACCAAGATCCGATCAGCCGTTTAGTCGTGAAAAGGTAACAAACAAACATACAAACAAACACTTTCGCATAAAGAATGTGAATAATATTCGAACCTTGTATTTCATTTTATTGCCTGGTACTCAACTAAAAATAGAAATTTCAATTATTTTCACGTGGTATTTCACAATGGATCCGCGAGTAAGCCAAACTTGTTCAATTAATTTAATATTAATTTATTGACTCTTTGTCTACACTAATATCTTCTTCTTCTAATATTATAAAGAGGAAAGATTTGTATTTTTGTATGTAACGAATAAACTTAAAAACTACTGGGCCGATTTCAAAAATTCTTTCCCGTTAGAAACCTACATTATCAGTGAGTAACATAAGCTATATTTATTACTAGAAAAAATTAGAGATCATCGGAAATCCCAACTAAAACCAACCCAAGGTGTAAAAAAATTGCCGTAAAATTTCTTTCATCGCATGTGCTGCGGAAAGTATTGATGATGGAACAAAAAAATCTTCAACAATATTATAGAACATATCAATATCAACAAAAAACTTCGTGTGACCATATCTCTAACTATTGTAGTTATCTCACTATAACTACTTTTTACATTTTAAAAGTTGATAGAAATGCAAATCCACCAAAAACGACACTCACGGCGTTTTTTGACATATATGCAACAGTGATGAATTTGCTATAACACTACTCTATCATTTTTATACAAGGGCTAACAATAAATTCTCTAGAAAGAAACGTGGCCAAGAAGTAGTTGGACATCCCGGTATAAAAAAGATGCGGCATTAGGAAGACTGTACAGCGTTCATCCTTCCCAGTCAGAGTGTTTTTATCTGAGAATACTTCTTCATCATGCGTGGCCCATTTTCTTTATTTAAGTACCCCAAAAAGGTTTAAAAAAATGTCCACCTGTGCGAAGCTGGGACGGTCCGCTAGTTATCAATAAAAGCGTACTTACTCTTGGGCTCAGAAACACCTTTCAGTAACGAAAAAAGATGACTAAGTACTACAAAAATATAAGAAAGTTTATATTAAAAAACTTCTTTGCTTATAGGCAAAGAAGTTTTTTAATATACACTCGTGTTTCAAAGCACACAACTCTTGATTTTAACTTCGACAAGTTTAAAAGCCTGATAATAATATCATTTGACACGATGCACTTTGGAAATCGATGCCCATTAGCGTCATATTTCAAGTTGATTCTGCGAAATTGGAGAACATAGAACTGGCTATTTAAAAATAGAGTCTAATACGTTTGCAATACGTCCAAATTAAAAAAAAGACTGCAATCTGTCGAAATAGAACAAGTGCGTTTTTTTAATGATTTCAATGAATGCCCTGACTGACACGTGTTTATGCAATGAATAGAGTGTTTTGTTTTTAAAATAACACATTTCTGGGAACATGTCACATATATTGTAATACTTTATGGGTTTGGCTAAGGGTTTCATTTATCACTTAGCTTAAGAATAACAAAAAAACACGTGGCTGTAAAAAAAGGGTGACGTCAACTGCTGTCAAAGTCAAGTAATGTCATGTGTTAAGTGGATATTGATTGTAAAAAATAAGAACATTTTCTTCTTTTGTCAGGCAACAGTTGGGACTGCAGCGATGGGGGTCTCGACTGGCTAGCAATGGAAAATGAAAACGGAACAATCAGAAGAAAAATCCTAGATTACGACGAGCTCGTGTGTCATCAACAACTGTACAGAGGGAAGCCTCTGAATAAAGTTATGGATATTATACGGGTAAGTTTAACATTTACTCAAAAATGCATATAATGTGGTCATTATTTTGACAACCTTGTTTGAGCAAAGTCGACCTTGCCGTTCTGTTTCAAGTAGCGGCCGGCAAAGTTTTGCCGGCCGCTCTAACAGGCCGGCAATGTTTTGCCGGCCGCTATTTTGACGTTTCAACGTTTAAAAAAATCAAATCCAAAAAGATTTTATTTAGAACACAGCTGTTTGTATCTATAGAGATAGGTACAAAAAGATTTTATTCCATATTAGGCTGTATAGTTCCAATTACCATATCTCGAAAAAAAAAAAACTAAGAAGTAACAAAAGCGCGGTTCAGTGAAAATTTTAATTAATACGTTTTTTATTTAAATTACTTGCTGGTTTTATTTAGATTAGGTACTTGCATTTTTGAGTAAAGCACTATACAAACCTTGGCCCACAATGACTGCTTCGCTGGTCCCGCTATGATTGCCTCGAGCTAGCCTAGCTACGCTCTAGGCCTTTCAGCTTGGCCATCATTGCAGCCCTTGCTGTCCTCGCTGTAAAGGCCTCGACCTACGGTCTCGGCCATTATCTCAGCTCGTCCATCAAGTGCTGCACGCTGACCGCGTTGTGTCGGCCTGGAGCTGCGCTACGCTGCGCTGTCGGCCATAATCAGCGCGACCAGCAAAGTAGTCAATAAAGACCGCGGCAGTAATGTACTATTTCTGGCTGACTTTAATGTTATAAAGCTTTTGCCAATGTGTTCGCTTGCATTATAGTCGGAAAATATAGCCTACGACACTTGGGATCATGTAGGTTCCCATTAGCGATAGAATTATCGGAATCGGATCTGTAGTTCCGAAGATTAGGTTCCTCTAACATTTAAACTTGCAAATTTTATCTCTTTATTATAAGTACTACTAGCAGCCCGCCCCGGCTTCGCACGGGTATTTAACAAAAATTTAATACATTTCATGCATACATTTCATCACAATTTTTAATACATTTTTTAAAAATAAAAGAACACTTATTGTGGCATAACTATGTATAATAGTTTGACATATGCTCTCGCAACACTTTTTGTAAATAATGATGTGTTCTGCAAAGTCGTTGTACATTATTTTATTCTATCATCAATAGTTTTCGCAGCGCACGCGATGTATTAAAGAATATTTTAGGTAAATTTTTGACACCTTGGTTTACATTATTGGAATTTTATTAAGGATCTCTATTTTTTTTTTTGAAAATATAATATAGCCTATGTCACCTGGGGATAGTATAGCTTCCCAATAGTGAGAGATTTTTTCAAATCAGTTCTGTAGTTTCAGAGCCTATTCAATGCAAACAAACAATCAAATCTTTCCTCTTTTAATAATATTAGTTTAGACTATAGCTTTGTATTCCTAGATCGACCTTATCGGTGACACTCTACAGGAAGATGGTGCATAGCATTCGCTACCGCAGTGATTGAAGTGCGAGTATGACATGGGGGTCTAAAATAGCCGTTGTAGCAGAATCATAAAAGGATAATAAAATTATATGAATTACGTTACAATTTGTAAAATGGTCACAAAGTGACGATTAATACACGACGAGACGGTTAGTGACGATATTAATTGCGTTTGTGACCTTTTTAAGAATGTTAAATGAAATGTATCATATTATATATTATCATATTATCTTATCGTGATTCTGCTAAAGCGGCATTTTAGGCATCTAAATTAACGTGGAAAAGTAATAAGTAAGAGGATCGTAGCAGTAGGCGTTCTTTAGTTTCTGCTAATCCCCAAGGGAAAAAGGCGAGAGTGTACGTATGAATGTATGATCAAACTTACTAGCCTTTTAGACACTAACAATTAAACAACTAAGATCATGAAGGCCAACACTGAAAATAAACAAAAATGTCTGTTTCACAGTTGATTCGACAGTAAAAGATGTTCAGTCATTCATTGAGAACATTCGCTCCCTGAATATAAGCTAATGAATTTCAAATTAAGCCAGTACAAACAAGCACTAGTTCGTTATACATTAATTATATCTACGCATATTTATTAAGCCTGCTTTCTGCTTCGCGAGAAACACGAGTAGAGTTTACTGCAGTGAAAGCTTGCACAAACTCTATTCAGAACTTTTTGAGGTTAGTGCGTTTAAATAGTTCAAACAGCACTACGACGGACGAACTACTACGGACGCAGTCGGGCGAACATTAGCTGTTCCATACAATTTGACCGTGTAGGTACTTTTATATTAAACAGCTGTTTTTTTAATCATCATCATGTCAGCCCAAAAGATATCCACTGCTGAACATAGGTCTCCCCCAAGTGTCACCACATTGACATTTTGGGGGGTTTTGCCATAATCGCCACGCTTGGCAGGCGGGCTGGCGATCGCAGTACGGCTGTTACAAAAGCACAGAGAACGCTGCTGCCCATTCTCTAGCAAATCCCTTAGTCGCCTCTTACGACACCCACGGGAAGATATGGGATGGTGCTATTCTTTACGTCCGACACCAGAGGTTTTTTTGTTTATTGTTTTAAATCATCTGCGAAATATTTTTATGCTGTTGGTTCAAAATGATATACTGCATACGTAGCAACCGTTTTAGCGGCAGTGTGCTTCCACCCTATATAGGTATTATAACCAGCCATATTGTTCCCATTGCTGGGATACAGGCCTCTGCTCTATTATCGGGAGTGGGCAACGCTGGGCCATCACAATGGCCTGATGCGGGTTGGTGTTGGTGTCACATGTCTTCGAATTTTTGGTTGTAGGAGATGCTAATATCTTCACTATGTTTTCCTTCACCGTTTTGACTGACTGTGACTGTACTGTTCAGTGGTGATGAAATAAATGACACAACAGTAATGCAGTGGCCTGGCTGGGTACGAATCCACGACTTACA
Organism: Cerastis rubricosa; assembly: GCA_949152445.1. Classification (NCBI taxonomy): domain Eukaryota; kingdom Metazoa; phylum Arthropoda; class Insecta; order Lepidoptera; family Noctuidae; genus Cerastis; species Cerastis rubricosa. Next base: position 12,362,123 of record OX424540.1, on the reverse strand, counting down.
ACTCGTAGGGCGGGGACGTTAGAACGAGGCCACCACTGCTCTTGGATAGGTATATAATTATCATGATTAGGTATCTACTATCTATGTAGGTACCCTTGCAATGCAGTATAATTGAATTAGCATACATATGTATAATCGCTTTTGCGGAATCTAGATCTTCTGATCAAGAATCACCAATTAACAATGTCATTACCACTATTAGCCAACAGATTTCTGATTACAGTGTGATGGTACTTATATCGAAGTATATATATTGTTTAATATTGTACTTGTGTTACAATTAAAAAAAAAACAGGAAACTAAACATTTTACCGGGAATCAGACAATGTCGCGCGAGAACAAGTTTTTTTTTAAGATTCCAATTATTTTAACGATGACAAAAAAACGATAGGCAATTTGTGTTCGATTAAAATCTTGTTTTTGTTGTGTATAAGTCCAAACTAAAATAACAATAACTAGGCTGCGTTGAGAACAATAAGAGTGCCTCTTGACCTTAGAGGAGCGACCCGGGGCTTACCACCATCGCACAAAGCACCTTGGAGAGAGATGCAGATAGACGTTCTTTATAGCTCCATCTCTTTCTCTCACAGAACTAAGATTGAAGTAATTTTGAGACATGGTAGGGCTTGCTTGATTCGTTCATTTTTACTATCCGGGTAATACGGATATTAAGACTTTACAATCCAGATTTTCCAGATTATACGATTGTTCTAATAAGAGTACAATAATTTATAGTAGCCGAGTTAAGCCGAGGCTGGCCCAAGCAACGCTGGCGTGACGATCTGCCTCCGTATTCACAAACGCTTCGATTCGATGTCGATCGACAAGTCAGGTCTATCTCGCTCGCTTTCATAATGCCAAAAAAAGAGACATACGACTTGTCGATCGACAAAGAATCGAAGCGTTTGTGAATACGGGGGCTGGACTCATTCTTATCGGATTGGTCGGAAAAGGCAAATGTTAAGGAAATTTTGAAAGCCGAGAGTACAGCATTTTATTTTTATCAACATTTTTCTTTTGCATTTTATGTTGTTAACAAATCCATCAGTCAACATCTTCAACAAATTACCGGAACAAATTAAAGAAGAACCCAAATTCAATACATTTAACAGAAAATTAAAAGAATATCTTAACATAAAAATGCTTTTACTCGGTCGCAGAATATTTAGAATAAAATGTGAATATGATAGATAGATAATTACTTAGAACTACTGAAATAGTATTTATACAAAAAAGCACACATTACATAGGTTTACTTACACATAATATAACAAAACAAAGTAATACAATTTACGAATTAATACAAATTAATAAAACATAAATATAATAGAGAATATAAATTAATAAAATATAATTATTCATAAGTACAAATTAATGAAATTAATGACGATCAATCGTCGATCGATGCTGTCGATCAATGGAAGAATGGATTAGTCGACAACGATCGATAATTTCTACTACACTAATCGACCGATCGTCAATCGAACGAACGATGGTTAAATGGATTAGTCGACGTCGAGCGACAGATTCTACTGCACAAATACAAACATGGATAATTTATTCTCTTTCACAAATTATTTACTACATAAAACATTTAGTGGTTGAAGTGACCTTTTAGACAAAAATTGCATGTGTTAGGTCACTTCGCTCTTCCGAAGCTTAAAGTTACGTGGTGAACCAACAATTTTGAATCTTATTTTCCTAACAAAACAATTCAAAGTAATTTGAAAAATCATTCACCGCGTCTAAAGAAGTTTTCACTTGATAAAAGAAAACGATAGGTATTTTTATTTTGCTTATTTAAGAGAAAATGTAGATAAGCAAAATATGTAATTTAGCAGTTTATAAAAGTCCTTATGTTATACAACAATCGATCAGCGTCTACCGATGGCATCGATCGGCGGTCGATTGCAGGGACTCAAACTGTAACCGTAATAAGGTTAACAGAAAAACACTTTTAAATGTAACAGATACAATACTATTACCGAATCAATCTTTAACCTTTTATATGTGTTTTTCTGTTAAAACTGTTTTAAAAACAGTGTTAATATGTGTAACTGAAATAATCAATTATAGATTTAGTACGCTGCGTTTACTTGTTACACTTATTAACACTGTAAACACTTTTATATCTGTTACAGATACATATCTGTTACATATTTGATTCTGTTACCGATTCAACATGTAACACTTATAATTCTGTAACCTTTATGAAGGTGTTTTTAAGTCCCTAGTCGATTGATTGTTTATCGCCCGGTATCCGTCGATCAGCCAAAGCTACCACACCAATCGATAAACGTCGTCCCTTAGATTAGCATATTATCGCTTTTACGGAACGTCGGCTTTCTAATCAAGTATCTTCAATTAACAGTCCGATTATGATCATTAAGCTAACCGATTTGAGATAACAGTGTGTTGGTAACTATCACAAAGTACATTTCGGTTTCGTTTCCTTTATATAAATGAAAATTCTTTACTGGAATATTAGCAATAGCAACATGCGCCACATGTTACAAATATCAAAAATGTTCCTTAAATCAGTAAATAGATGTCCTTAAAACAGTAAATGGATCAAAAATTTTCCTTAACACAGTAAATGGATGGAGTCACACGGTTTTTTTTTAACTAAAGCCTATGGCATCATAGTGCAACGACCTTGTGACTTTAGTACCGTGTCTTCGATAATCCAAGTTAGTACAAAGTAAATAAGACAATTTCGGTTATTACCTAATTAGTACAATAAGTCGCTTGCTTTGTTCTTCCGACCATGTTTGTCTTATCTTTTTAATCTGCCAATAAAGTTTAGTAATATTTAAGCAGTTTCAGGCAAAGACTACATGGTTTTTTTCAGTACATAATTTCAGAATGTTTCTGTCTAGTATTCCAAATAGTCGATTTTACAAATCATCATCATCATAGGCTGATGGCCTATAATGTTCCTACTGCTGGGACACAGGCCTCCTCTCTGTGAGAGGGAGTGGGCTTTAATTCACCACGCAGGCCCAGTGCGGGTTGGTAGATGTCACATGTCTTCGAATTTTTAGTTCTAGGACATGCCGGTTATACAGATACTGTACAGTCCTAAACTGTACGATTATACAAATACTTGTAGTGAAATATTATAGCCCGTTTAAAATTTCCATACTGTTAGTTTGTCTAAGAATAAATACTGCATCAACGGAACTAGTATTGCAAACAATATTTCATATCGTTGATAGAATCGAGAATGTCTCTTATTCCTAGAAATGTTATGCAGACAGAAAAAGTACGCAAAACTTGAATCTGACCACGGCACCGTAACACCGTAATAGTCCTTCTATTTCGGTTTATAGCGCTAGGACACACCAACACTTCAAAACTTTCTCTTCCAAGGAACCTATCAAGATCTTTTATTTTTATTTTTTGGGTTCCGTACCTCGACAGGAAAAAACGGAACCCTTATAGGATCACTTTGTTGTCCGTCCGTCTGTCCGTCTGTCTGTCTGTCAAGACCCTTTTTCTCAGGAACGCGTGGAGGTAAACAAGCTGGAATTTATATCAAATACTCAGGTCTACTGTCCCTTGGAGCTGTGAAAAAATCAAACTTCTAAGCCAACACAATCAAAGGATACAGCCGTTTACGCCGCAAATTTCCGAAAATTTTCGACACTCGCAAGGGAATCAAAACCTACAGGGTACTTCCCATGAACACAGAATCTTGAAATTTGGTACGAAGCAACGTCTTATATCACAAATAAAGGAAAAATAGCGAAAACCGTAAATTTTTTGTTACGTCATATAATACAAATATTTTTTATAATTTTTGTACGGGACCCTCGGTGCGCAAGTCCGACTCGCACTTGACCGGTTTTTTTTTATTGAGATGTCTTTGCTCTTGACTCTAGTCTATAGGCTTGAGATGACAGAGACAAAGTAGATGATGATACAAGCTTACCCAGAAGAAGCCTGTTCACTCTAACTTTGTTGTTGTTTGTGTTTGTTAGGGTTGTAAGCGTTCGGAAATGTAGACGCAGGTAAAGAGTTTCACTCCTTTGCTGTGCGCATTATGAAAGACGTTTTGATCTTTTTTAGGGTTCCGTACCCAAAGGGTCAAACGGGACCCTATTACTGAGACTTCGCTGTCCGTCCGTCCGTCCGTCCGTCTGTCACCAGGCTGTATCTCATGAACCGTGATAGTTAGCCAGTTGAAATTTCTACAGATTAGTATTTCTGTTGACGCTATAACAACAAATAATAAAAACAGAAAAAAAATATTTGAGGGTGCTCCCATACAAAAAAGTTTTGTTTTCGTTTTTATAAAATAATAATGGTACGGAACCGTAGAGTATATAGCCGGTATGGTTTTATAGTCTTTGTACGGAACCCTTCGTGCGCAGGTCCGACTCGCACTTGGCCGGTTTTTTTGTTTCATTCCTATTGGTCGTTTGACCAACCGCCAAACATCTGTGATCATACTGATCATTAACAGAGCCTGAATTATTAATATAAAACAAAAGCTTGCATATTTTACGGTCGTCTACTACTATTGATCGTACACAAAAGTTACTTTTTTTTGTTTTTACTACTATTTGTCCGCACGGTAAAACAGATGTGGCCATCGTGTGCACGTGATGTTATTTAAAAAATGAGCATATTCCCTAGTTTGTTTGAACTGTTGATGAATCAGGTAGTTACCAAAATTGCTCCCCCTTTTCATCACCTATTGAACTTTAAAAGCGCATTAATTTAAACATTTTTGTGATGATATATAGCCTATAGCCTTCCTCGATAGATGGGCTATATACCACTGAAAGAATTTTTCAAATCGAACTAGTAGTTTCGGAGGCTATTCAATGCAAACAAACAAACAATCAAATCTTTCCTCTTTATAATATTAGTTTAGATTAGTCTGTAAGCTTTCTTTAAAATTAAATAATTAAATATAAAACTGTTTTTATGTCACTCTTTTGCTTTTGGTACCGGTCTACTAAAATAAATCAATCAAATAATATCAGGATGCCAGAAGCATTCGAAACGAGGCCGTGAGATAATGAAACACGTTACTATCCAAAATTGGATAAGACATTTACAAGATAATTTATTCAGATTATAGAATACCTAAGCAGAAACGGAAAACATGATGCTTCTTTATCAAAATGTTTTTATACGTCACCGGATTTACAGATTCATGAGATTTATCTGGAATTTCAAATATGTGAATGATGTGTACCTATTCTTTAATCCGATAAATCCGAAGTTATCGTGTTTTCGTCTGAGAGTGAAAGATTATCTCGGCTGAAACATAGCAATTGTTCTAAAATACGGTTTTGGCAAATAAATATGGTACCTAAAGGTTTCAGACGCATGTAGTGAAGAGAGTTGAGGACGATGGCACTTGGGCTGTGATATCTGTAGTCAAAGGTGCTGGGGCTGATCAAGGGGCACCGTATTTTATGTTTCACAGTAACAGGGTGGTCGAAGTCGTATAGGCCAGTCGCTCTGACTTAAACTTATGCAGAAGATGATCATTGCCCAAGAAAACAGTTTTTTTTTGTTGCCTTGTATGTATGACCCACTGCTGGGCAAAGGCGATTGTGATTTAAAAATGTTGTGCATTTTGTGATTATGGCTTTTAAAGTTTATGCAAAAGAGATTATGGCTTTAAAATTTTGTGTTAGAGTGTAATTGCAGTCACTGATGATGAAGATTTGGATTTCGATATTTTCAATATCTAAGCGCAAGTTATAGTAACATTTAGTTATGGTTATTATTAGATTAACTAGCAGTTCGCTTCACTTCAGAAATTAATTGAGTTTACCATTTCTAGGTAAATTCTATACGCTCCTCTGTGCTCCTAGTACAGAAACGTTAATTAGTGTTGCAATGTGCAATTAATAGTGCGGTGCTATTACATGAGAACATACTATACATAATATATTTCAAGGGAAATGTAATGCCAGCCTCCCGGAATAACCATACCTACATTTCAACGCAAAAAATCTGAGACCCTGTTAAATAATAAACGCTAAAGAGAATTCAGGAGGGAGTGCTAGCATTCTTCGCCAATTTAATTTGTAAAAAATCATCGAGGGTACAGAGGTCTTTTTAAAAATGCCATTTAATTGAAACCGAGGGGCAATTAACAGTTGCTAGTTAATTAAAATAGTTTATTCTGTTAAGGTTTCTCGTTCTAGTTTTAAGTGAACAATGGAGTAAAAGGGATTCTTAGAAAAATCTCAACGTCTTGTTCTGGTTCCATTTAAGGTTATTCTGGTCTCATTTTTGACGACATCAAAGTATATCTATATTTTCCCTTGTTATATATGGAACTACGCTGTTTTCATATTGTTAGAGGACATACACTCATATTCTAAGAACCTTCCCATGTTTGAAATAATTCGGCCTTTTGCTGCCATGATAACAGTTGAAAACATCCACCAAATCGTATTCCTAGAATTTCTTGGCCGTAATTGGCGGATCTTCGAATAAGGTACCTCCTCTAACTATCTATCTTTGTCAAACCCATAGTTGCTTCAATCAATGCTAAAAATGTCATATGTCACTTTAATGAATGTTAAAAATGTATATAATTAATCGTTTTCCGGTACTTCAAATTTGACAGATGAAAAGTAGTCGTTTAAATGTCAATTTAGAAACAAACAGGGCGGAATGTAGGCGTGGTTAGTCCGATTTAAGTTCAATTCGAGACTAAGAATAGCAGTGTATGAATACCAGTGATAGACAATTAAGCGTTTCGTACTTCTACAACGTATTTATGTCAATCCAAATAAATTTCATACAACGTTAATGTATCCAATAGACAGGGTGGAAGAGACATCTTAGTCAGTACATCATTCCAACCATCACAACCAACAGATTTTTTAATAGGCAATTGTTAAAAAATCTGATTTTAAATACATTAAAATTATAATAATAATTATTGAAATAGAGTGTCACTTTGTTTTGTCTTGCTCCAAAGATCAGTCAAACTACAAAACAAATTGGGGATTCGCTGCCGGACACTGACTGATACTTCAGTATGTTATATAAGAGAGGTCAGACCGTATACTTTGATCAAGCCTTTAGTCAAATAAGAATTTTTTTACGTTTCCATTATTGTAGATAATCTCGATGTTTTAGGACAGATTATAGTAATCTAGTAATCGGATTGTAAGGTGTTGTAAAAATGCAAACGTTATGATAATATTCTTATCGGCCAGTTACAAAACATACTATTGGTATGGGATTTGCTGTGGGTATTCGGTACCAAGACTATGAGGATTTTGTGTCATCATTATAGAGATCGGAATGGGTAGATTTTATTTTCTTCAAGTTTAGGCAAATAAAGTCTACCTTACTTATTCTGATAACCATCTCTGATAACAACCTCCACGTAGTGAAATGTAATGTTATTATTAATCATTAACATTAGGCAATATCCAAAAGAAAATTCAACATTGCCTGAAGTCTGTTTAGTACGCATTAAAGACCCATAATTATGACGTTTTTAGCTTCATCTTGTTATTTCGCTGCTTTATACTTCCACTTTGAAAGTGAATTCAAAATCAAATAAATGTGAGCCATCATTACTGCGGCCTTTTATTCAGTCCAAAAAACAAGAAGCCATTTAAAACAAAACTTCTGGAACTTTGGTAACTCGCAAATTACTGTTACGTGAACAGTTAGGTACTTGCATAACAAGAAAGAAATTCTTTTTATGTAGATTTTATATTGTTTTTACGTAAAACTTTTCTGAGCAAGTTCATCGTAAACTAATTAATCCTTGGTAAATGTTTACGTTGGTTTTTAGAAACGATGACGTCATCGTCGTGGCTTTACAGGTGATTATCGCTAAGTAAGGTTTGTTAGAGGACACTAAGGTGTATTTTTCTTACACGAATCATAAGTTTTTTATACCTTCATAAGTGGTACCAACAGGTGTTACTTGTCTTCCATTTTTTGTACTCACGTTTGCAAACACCCACCTACTTAAGAATGAGAAAATATCACGATTTACGTCGGAACCGTCGCGGTAAGCGGATTGCGTTGCGAACAGTCTGAATGGCAGCCACTAGGAATCAGCGTTATACCGTCTTGGTGACTGGTATCACGGTAAACTTTTATTCTCGAATGCTAGTGCTCGAATCTTAATTTTCGTATTTTCAATTTATATTTTTTTACCACCTAGATAATAATTATTTAATTTAACATTAATTCAGTATGTACATTATTTACAAACATTACTTCTGTACACCACCATTACCTTTAAAAAAAAATTGTAATTGAATAGCGGGGCCTCCTAGCACAGGTATATATTTTTCACTTCAGTAGCTCAAACATGTAGGTTTTGTTGCCTAAAATCAGTGAGCAAAATGCGATTTTGCTCACTGAGTGAGACAAAGTAACTTTTTAATTATTTTTTTAGAAAGCCGCGAATATCTTATTCAGCCTTGGGTTAATCATACAATTCGAAACATTCACATTCCATCTCTTTCCCGCCATTAGAAAGAGAGAGAGATACAAAGACCAGCCCTTTCGAAATTCCTATTTTGAATTCGACCTCAAAGACAAACACGTTCGGAATTTCGTACTAACTAAAGAAATTTTGCAAAATGATAATTATGTCTTTTAATGTAATTTATTGAATTTTTAACTTATTGTTGTATTTAAACGAAAATAAGTATTTACTGCAAATAAAACTAATATTTAACCTGTAAATATTTATTTCTAGTTCAAATAATGTTACGTAATATATTTTGAATACTGAAATATCATGGGTGCTATTTCCGAACACGCCATAATTTAAATAAAAGAGCAGGAATAAAATTTCGTGGCTGGCGTAAAGACTTGAATAAGTTAAAAAAATATTAAAATATGAGTGAAACTAGCGTCGAGAACAGTACCTCTACCTACAATGTATTTTGATTCACAATAAATAGTTATTTCAATCTATTCCTGTTTATTATTTGATCTCCTAAAGTTTTCTCGCTGCTGAAGTAAAAAGTTATGTGTGTAACACGAGAGCAAAGTTTTATGCATCTCGTGCCTTTGAATCCCTCGCCACTCTCAGGATTCAAATTTAGAATCACTCGCAACGCTCGTGATTCAATCGTTGAATCCTTCGCTTGCTCGGGATTCAAAATCAGCACTCGCAGCAAAAAAAGGCTTTGCTCTCTTGTTGCACAAATAACTATTACTTAAAAGGAAATCCCTATGTAAGATTTACTGTAAAAGTTGTGTAAGTTTCTGCAATAAACCTTTTTATATATTTATTATTTTTACTACAAATAGATCTAAAATTAAAATATGTACAAGTATCAACAAGGGAAAATAATTAATGGTTGTCAAAAAAAAATTCCATATCGTTGTCAATAGTGAAAATGCCCAGATGGCTGGCCGCATGGCCATATCGCATGGCAATGGTGTTAATTTCGCCACAAAAAATATAATTTGCAAGATCAAAAATCTCAAAACCTTCTTCATCCTCAGACGATGCGACAAACCTGCCCCGACCCCTGCGCCTGCACGATGACGCACGTGGTCTTCGATGCAGCCGGTGCCGTGATCCCCCTCATCACCGTGGATTGCTCCTACAGGCAACTCGAGAACCCACCACCAGCGCTTCCTCCGGGTACCACCACACTCCGGCTTAACAACAACAAGGTAAAATGGTACGAAGTTTTTTTTATGTTTCATGTTTTTAACCCCTGTGTAAAAAGAGGGGTGTTATAAGTTTAACGTGTGTATTTGTGTGTCTGTCTGTGGCATTGCAGCTCCCAAACGAATGGGCCGATTTTGATGTAGTTCTTAGCGAGAAGATTCGTTGGAGGGTCATCAGCTCATTTCCTACTTGCAAAAGGTTTTTATCAATTTTCACAGGCTGGATTGGTATAATAATACAAAAAGTCTGCCAAACTGCTAAACAGTTTGTCGGCCATTGTTCTCGTTTCACAATATTATATGACAGTATTTGTCATTTTTTTCTAATTTTATTAATCCTGTATTTTTTGACATTTTACGTTTAATTTATTTTATAATTATGACTTATTAATATATAACTGACTACTATGTACGATTTGAAGTGCCTTTGTTATTTCGTTTAAATTTTGTATTTTTTATAAAATTTGTACGCCTTGCGGGTGAAACATTTCCTGAGTAATAATATTGTGACATCCTGCATGCTTAATTAAATTTGCATGTATACGCATGTTTAGACAAATATATTTATATTTGTCTTAAAAGCTTTTCAGATCATGCCATGGTCATTTTTGATGATTCAGTTTATGCCTTTTGGCATTAAGTCCGCCTATGTACCACCAATGTACGTGAAGTTTAAATAAATAAATAATAAATATCTCGGAAACGTGACACTTTAGAGGATTATGTATCATACAAAACTATTTTGTATTGATACTAACTATCTATTAATAAGTCATATGCGTGGCCGAATCTATGAAAACAAAAATGCCGGAAGTTAGGCTGGCCATTTAATTCAAACCCCTTTAAAATGTAAATTCGTTAGCTCAAATAAAGCGGCATAAATAGCTCAATGCAATCAACCCGAAACAAACACGATTTAAACGCCATTGACCACTTCAAATAATATATTGACAGCATCGAAATTAATATTGATTATGTTTATGTTTGGCACTAATTACATTTCATCATTTCAGCCAAAAGACGTCCACTGCTGGACATAGGTCTCCCCAAGTGTCGCCACATTGACATTAGGGGGGTTTTGCCATAATCGCCACGCTTGGCAGGTGAGTTGGCGATCGCAGTACGGTTGTTACAAAAGCACAGAGAACACTGCTGCCCATTCTCTGGAAAGTCCCTCAGTCGCCTCTTACGACACCCACGGGAAGATATGGGATAGGTAGTGTTATTCTTTTTACGTGAACTTAAATATAATTAATGATGATGGAGCAAAGTTACATTCAATTACCATCTTCATCATTTCAGTCCAGAATCATCGGCCAGCTTCGCCTAGACCATTCAGATATTACGATATATGACAAAGACAACAGCCGTTAATTAAAAAAATAAAACAGATTTGACTGAATGCGTATGAAAGTATATCTGATACCTATAACTAAACAGCTGGGCTGGACCCATTTGACGGGACTTTTATTGGCGGATAGCTAGCTTTATGGAGTAATCTAGGCTACTTTAATTTTAAGTAGCGTCGGGAGACCGCTTAGCACAAGCACAAAACAAAGCGGACCCCCGACGCTACGACGCGACGCTTGGATAATATTATTTTAATTTTTAGAGGTATTTTAAATTTAATTTTTATTTCATGCATTTTAACCTTAAATTATTTTTTCTTAACCTTGACTATACCACTCCTGGGCATAGGTCTCCTCCAATTCCTTCCACTTTACACGGTGTTGCGCCTCTTCTAGGTAATTAACGAAAACAAACAAAGTTATAAATGTAAAAAAATGTAGAACTTTTAGGGAGGAGCGGGGGTGCAGACTCTCCCCCTGGTGATTCCCATGGTGCCAAATGACAAGATTTCGAATCGACTAGATCCGTAGAAGTTTTTGATACCGCTTCATCCAGGCCAAGCAGATTTTCTCGAAACATACTTAAGAACACTCTCGATTAAAGCACTTTTCAAACGAAATCAATTTTATCAAAATCGGTTCATTCCTTTAGGAGCTACGATGCCACAGACACACAGACACACGTCAAAATTATCACACCCCTCTTTTTTGGTCGGGTGTTAAAAGGGTAAAAGGGATTACGGTCGGTTCCCAAGGGCAAAAAAAATCCTTTAAATTGTTAACAAAATCGAATTCAAATATGGAAGTAGTATTTTTATCATAATTCAACGTGGACGAAGGTCACGGGCGTCAGCTAATACTAACTTACTTAGTGGGAAACTTAACTTAGTTATAACTTTTAGAATAAATCCATATTATCCATACTAATATTATAAATGCGAAAGTCACTGTTTGTTTGTATGTTTGTTTGTTTGTTACCTTTTCACGACTAAACGGCTGATCGGATCTTAATGAAATTTGGCAAGAAGATAAATTTCTACCGGGGGAAGGACATAGGCTATATATCATCACGCTACGACCAATAGGAGCGGAGCAGCAATGAAAAATGTTGCGAAAACAGGGAAAATGTGACGCAGACGAAGTTGCGCGGGACAACTAGTATTTCATAAAGCTACTTAGTTGAGGAAATTATTAGGTTCCACTTAATTATCGTGATACGAAAATTACTGGGACGTTATTGAGTAAAACGAAAATTGGTGACAAATTGCGGCGTTGACCGCAAATAAATCGCAGCGTTAAAGCCGCGCCAGTCAAGTACATATTTGCACACTTAATACACCATCATTAATATCGTTAATAGTGTATTTTTTTCTTCATTAACACTAACGCTTAAGCGTGGCATGTTTATAGAAGCTTAGTATTCCTGGCTTAATTGGCTAGTTTCGGGTTTCGTAACTAATTTGTTACAAGAAACTTTGTAAACATGTCGGCTTTTTCATTAACTTCAAGGGTTTGACTTTATGGAATTTGTTAAAGAAATTCCTTTCGAAGTAATCACAGCTGGTAGCACTGTTGATTGAAATTTAAAGTGAAGTGTTACCTAAATACTAGTGTTGATTAAAGTTTGTTTCAGTTTTGTTTGGTTATGTTTCGAATACTCAACCAATTAAACATTATTTTATCTTTAATTGCTGGGCAAAACAGTTCTGTGCGAGAATGACTTTCTTCTTCCTTATCGTGCGGTACCTAAGCTCAAGCCTTTTTTTTTTAGGATGGGAAATCATCAAATGACTTCTCCCGCTCTGGGCGGAGTGGAAGGGAGTGTCAGACTTGACTGACTAAAACCCATCCATGTTCCTTCTTAGCCCTTTGTGTTCCAGGGCCACGGTATCTCTTTCGAACAACCCGCAGCCCAGGGCCTAACCTCAAGCCTCAAGTCTGCTTTTTTATAAACATGCCAAACGATCACATTGTCATTTTTCTTAAAGTTCGTAATTTTTCATCAATTCATAATGATCTGTAATTTTGTTTGTCAAATTCTATGTCATTTCTTTCAATGGAATGTTAGTGGTTGACCATTGTGAAGTCATAATGACGACATTATAATTAGTAGATTACCAAACTTGTCAAAATTAACAATTATGAAATCAATGATAGGCCATTCTGACACTATTGTTATAGCAGACTTGAGGCCCTGGTGTCAGAGTATTTATGCCGCCCATGGGCCTCTGATTTGGCTTTACATGCCGTCGAGAAATATCTCTCAGGCATGCTGGTTTTCTCACGATGTTTTCCTTCACCGAAGCTAGTGATAATTACAGAATACGCACATGAATCCGAAAAATCGGAGGTGCGTGTCTTATGACTGGGCAGTCCGACGGTCATACCACTAGGCTATCATTCAAGGTAAGGGATCTATTTATTTTGTCAATTTGTTTTCAGGGTCCTATCATGTGTGAAAGTTCAATGTACTAGGTGTTCTAATTCAAAAAACTTTTAGGGCATTTTGTTTTTAATCGTTTTATATCGCTGGTTCGCCTATCCGATTCCTAGTTCACCTGATACCTCAGAATAAATATTTAAATGACCTACAGGCAATAAATTGGTCTGGGCTTAAGTGTTTGGGCGTGCCAGATTTTCGTCAGTAAACAAACACAAAGCAGGGGAAAATTTCTGTGAAAGTTTAGCCTTTTGTTTTTGTAAAACTCATTCTTGTTTATGGTTTTCCTCACGTGTGTTTAGGTTAGGGGTCGCTTTTATTGTTCTGAGCCCTTTTTGTGAGTTGATCACGCGGCGAGTTCGCGACTCAAACACGTGACATAAAGTTGTGATTTTTGTACTAATGATTACAAAAATGTTTGGAAATAAAAAGTGCCTCCGTAGTCCATTTTGTGTTATGTCAACGTAGGTATCTACACTTTGTTTAACATGTGCCGAGTACGTTGTTTTGTTTTTTACTTGTGACCTGAATAATCTACTTACCTTCACTTTATTTATTGTAATTAAATAGGGATGAACTTCAACAGACTTTGTTGTAACTTATACAATACAATACAATACAATATCCTTTATTTCAGGCAACTAGGGCCCATAAAACATAATACATATATAAGCATTACAATAATAACTATAAACTAATAAATACTTTAAACAAAAACAACTTAATAACTACTGATACTGATACTGTTAGGCTGCGAAGCCAGCTTCCATCCTACTCCTAGGAAAATCCTTCTCAGCTCCCTCCTCTGTTGTAACTCTTATTATTTTATATTAAATAACAACATCAATCAAGTAGGCATCTTTTATGTAGGTTTGTTACCACATGGGTTGGAACTGGGTTCAAAGATCAAACTTACGTCAAGTTTATCGACAAAGGAGATGTCTTCTACATAATAGCTAAGACGGGTTAGATCAAGGTTTCCAACCCGACCAAACTTCATTTTGGTCTAATTGACCCGAATATGGAAGTCAAATTGTACCCAATAATTATGGTAATCCGTTTCGGCTGAGCACTAGACGCTTAAGAAATTAAAAGTTTAGTGTAAAGTGATATCATGCTATATATTTCTGATAATGTTGAAATGTTTCGATGTAGAACATTTTTCCTACGAAAGTTATTCTATACGGAAAACAAAATAATAGGCTCTTTCAGAGGCTTGAAAGCTCGTAGAGATTTTTTATTCTGATCACGTATGGTTCATTGGCTACTAACACATAGTAATAATAACAAACGACTTCCTGACTTCCTGGAAGTGCTGATAAGAAACTATAAACAATGGTGTCAAATTCTTCTGACAGTACCTACTCTTACTTAGCGCTTGAGCCGTCATACTTCATTTGAATTCAATTGTTTATTTTATTGTACGTCCCTCTCATAAGAACGCTGATAGAAAGGGATAGAAACAGCAACCGGTTTTTGTTGTTTCTGATTCGTAGTCGGTTATTCTTTCTCACTTACATTGTTACAAAGTAATACTGACCAATTAACCTACTAACAAGATTTATTGAAATTCCAAGGAAATCTTCTAACATACATATATTCTCTTGTCGCGGTGTTTGTTACCAAACTCCTCCGAAACGGCTGGACCGAATTGTATGAAATTTTGTGTGCATATCGGGTATGTTTCAGAATCGGCCAACATCTATTTTGCATACCCCTGAAACCCATTAAAATCTCCAAGTGAACGAGGTCGCGGGCAGAAGCTATGTTTCTATATAAACGGAAGGACTCTCGCGTCCACTTATGTTTTAATTTAGTAAAACTATATTATCATTTATTAAGAATGACCATATGCGATGGGATTTACCTCGGCAAAAATGACGAACTTTCGTACGTAAAGTCCATTGAAACCATCGCTTTATGGGAGCAATTTTCAAAAACTCTCCCTAAGGGCGCGTTTCCACTATGTCGTGACGATTAATTTATCGTTGGACGACTGTCGTCTCTACCTGTTCCCATTATATCGACTCCCTTGACAACCTGTCATCACTGCAAAAAAAAGTTCTGGACGACAGTTAATCGTGTCGTCCTTTATGTGAACACCTCCATTTAAATACAGGCGTTATATGCTTAAATGAAGACTCCAAACCCAAAATTGTTTGTGTATATCTTTTGGACACAATAAACGTTATTATTATTATCTACTTTATTCATTTTACATCTTATTTTATATATTTTTAAATATTTCTTAAAAACAAAAAAGGTAAAAAAACATTTAAAAATATAAAAAAAACAGCTTTCCGCCGGTGTCGGGAGCAGGGGCCAAGCTACCGGTGGTTAGGGCTGGAGAGACAGGAACCTCCTCACAATGCGGGCCGTATCGAGAAGTACTGCCTTCTGAATCTGGCTCTTGATCCAACCCATAAGTGAAAGCTTCGACAGATGGTCGTCGAGGCTCTTGGCCATAAGGCCATTGGCCGTTACGACAATCGGCACAATGATAGCTGAGTCCACATTCCACATATCGACAACCTCGTGAGCTAAGTCGAGATATTTGATTTATTTCTCTTTCTCAGCTTTCACGAGGTTTTCGTCATGCGGGATGGTAACATCGACTATCATTACGCGGCGCGCTGATCGGTTTATCACCACAATTTCAGGCTTATTGGCGACAATAGTCCTGTCAGTAATGATAGGCCGATCCCAGTACAGCGTGACATGGTCTTTCTCGAGAACTGGGTCGGGCACATACTTGTAGTACGGTACCTCAGATGCCACAAGTTCATATTTCAAGGCAAGTTGCTGGTGAATAATTCTGGCTACTTGGTTATGCCTGTGCAAGTACTCGCCGTTAGCCAGACGAGAACAACCAGAAATAATATGTCTGATGGACTCACCCGGACGGTGGCATGCCCGACACACGTCCACCGTCCCGTCCCTCATAATATAGTCAGTGTTCAGAATAATTTTTATTATTCCCTTTATTCATTTATAAACACAAATTTGTAACATTTTTAAATATTCCTTATAAATAATAAAAAAAACATTTAAAAATATAAAAAAAATGTAGCCCACCGGTATCGGGAACAGGCTCCCGCAGAGTACCGCTTTCTGAATCAAGCCCTTGATCCATCTGCCTAACTAGAGCCTCATCAGATATTGGTCGAGGCTCTTGGCAATTAGGCCATTGGCTGATACGACTATCGGCACAATGATCGCTGAGTCAACATGCCACATGTCGACAACCTCACGAGCCAAGTCAATATACTTGATTTGTTTATCTTTCTCGGCCTTCACGAGGTTCTCGTCATGTGGAACCGTTATGTCAACAATCATTGCACGCCGCTCTGATTGATCCACCACCACTATATCAGGCTTATTGTCTACAATAGTCCTGTCAGTGATGATGGATTGATCCCAATACAGTGTGATATTGCCATTTTCGAGAACTGGGTCGGGCACATACCTATAGTACGGCACTTCCGATTCCACAAGGCTGTATTTCAGAGCAAGTTGCTGATGGATAATCCTGGCTACAAGGTTGTGTCTATGCAAGTATTCTCCGTTAGCTAGACGAGAACACCCGGAGATAATGTGACGGATCGATTCGCCCGGACGGTGGCATGCCCGACATATGTCAACCGTGCCATCCTTCACAATAAATTTCCGGTAGTTATTCGTCATCATAACTTCATCCATATTTGCACAAACTAAACCTTCGGTTTCTCCAAAGAGTTCCCCGGAACGTAGCCAGGCTACGGACGCTGCATGGTCTACATCAGGCCCATGCAGGGCACTGAAGTAGCGTCCGTGAAGCTCCTTACTCTGCCATACTTCCCTGCGGTCATTAGTGTCAAGCACTGCAGGTTTGCGCCAGTTCTCTTTAGCCAAGGAGAGCGGGGTGAGGGCCTTGTCCATCGCGACCACATCTCGATGCATCCCCACGTCGGCTTCTAGGAAATATTCCCTGAGACTGCATATCTCGCGATTGTGGAGTGTCTTGGCAATTAAAATGCCACGACCTCCACACCTTCGCGGGATATACAGTCTCATAACCGAAGAACGTGGGTGATGCATTCGATATGCCGTCAACAATGTACGGACCTTCCTATCCGGGGCGTCTAGTTCTGTTTGATTCCATTTGAGTACACCGAAAGAGTACATCAAAACTGGCATGACCCAACCATTGAAGGCACGCACCTTATTTCTGCCTGATAAAAGGCTATTAAATACTTTTCTCAGGCGGCCAAAGAAACGCTCCTTCAACGATTGCTTCACGTCAACAGCATTGATGCCCAGCGCTTCCGACATACCCAAATACTTGTAGGTTTCGGTCGCTGAGAGGGATCTAAGATTTATGGAATCTGAGAGCTGGGTTCCCTCAGACTCCACAATCCCACCTCGCTTTACATGCATGACCGCACATTTGTCTACACCAAATTCCATCCTGATGGCGCTACTGAAAGTTTCTGTTACCTTCAGTAGCTCCATCAGTTGCAAATTGTTGGGGGCAAAGAGTTTCAGGTCATCCATGTAAAGAAGGTGAGATATAACCTGACCACCTCTCCTCAACCGAAAGCCCAGACCTGAATCCTCCAGCAGCGTGCTTAGAGGATTCAAGGCTAAGCAGAACCAAAGCGGACTCAAACTATCGCCCTGAAAAATACCTCGCTCTATCCTTATTGGTTCGCTATTCCTCTGGTTATGTCGAGATCCTGGATAGCGAAGGACTGTCCTCCATTGCCCCATACACGATATCAGGAAGGTGCGCAGAGTTGCATCAACTTTATACAATTCTAGCACCCTCATGAGCCATGTATGTGGCACCGAGTCGTAGGCCTTCTTATAGTCTATCCAACATGTCGACAGATCCCTTCGGGAACGCCGAACCTGTTGGTTAATGGCCCTATCAATGAGGAGCAGCTCCTTAGTACCACGGGACCCGTTCCTACATCCATTTTGAGAAGCGGACATGATCGAATTGTCATCAATGTGTTTGCTAATTTTAGCTCTCAAAATGGATGTAAGAACTTTATACACTGTCGGGAGACAGGGTTATCGGTCTATAGTTTTTGGGTTCCGCAGTACTACCCGATGTATGGAGCAGGTGAGTTATTCCAGTAGTTAGGAACTCGGGCAGCGAACCTGACTCTAAGGCTGACTGGAATAGGGCCGCAAAGCGAGCGGCGACCTTTGGATCCACTTAATCCAAAAGTTGTGCAGCCCGTCCGGCCCTGGAGATTTCCAGTTAGGTAACGGACGGACTGCACGAGCTACATCTTGGGGGCTGATAGAAATTACCCCCATTTCTGGAACTGGATCGCACACTCGCTCGACTTTCCGAGTCCATTCACCCTCGGTATGGCTGACTGGCACCAAACAGATACTGCGCCAGAACGAACACATGGCGTCATCAGTGCGGTACTTTTATTCGCGGAGCGTACTTTTTTCTCCGCCGCGGAGAAAAGTCCATCGTCTGCGCAGGTCTAAAATAGATCGCTCACAACTGTATCGACTAACGCAAACGAGGGATTAAAAGTACCGCGTACAAAGAGTCCCCCGAATAACCGAGCTCACATGCAGAGAGCGGATCGGACAAAAGTACGGGGGAGTCCCTGAAAAAAATTGAACTCGTGGGGCTAGGCGAAGCAACGCACATGGCGGACTTTAGTCCACGTTGTGCGCTCGAGACTGACGTACGTATGCACGACGATAAACGATGACGCAGGGCATCGATTGTAAAATTTTATTAAAAGAAGTCGAAAAATGAACTTCTTTATATGATACGTCAAAAAAAGAGTATCACGACCGAAATTTGTCACACCGTGTTTTTCACACCGTGTGCGTTGAGTTCGCGGTAAATCCGCGGCGGACTTTTTATTCGCGGAGCGTACTCTTTTCTCCGCCGCGGAGGAGTGTCCGTCGTCTGCGCCTTTATAGTGTTAGCATTTTGATTCTGAAAACAGTATTTTGTATACTTTATTTTTGTTCAACAGTAAAAAGTATAATGTGGTGAAAAACAGTATAGTACTGTTTTTTACAGTATAGTTGGCAACCCTATACATACGCCACGACGCTTTAAATGACACGTTAATCTGTCGTCACGACATAGTCGAAACGCGGCCTTAGTGTCAACGTTCGTAAGGCCCGGACTCCACCAGAGTGGTGACGAGCGGAGCGGAGAGGAAACCTGCGTAAACCGACCAATAACATTGGTTGAAGTCTACATAGCGTGACTCGTCTGTCCTGTGATTGGTCGAATATTGCACAATCATCTCCTCTGAGTTCCGCTCGTCTCCGTTTTGGTGCACTTTGGGACTTATGCCACAATAATGCAAAATGCCTTCGCAATGAGACTTTCCAGGTACTTCCAGCGAATATGGCTCAGCAAGGTTTTCTTCTATTGGCCTTCTAAGTACACTTGTGGTTGCCAGGCTTTTGGGCTTCTGTTAAGCACTACAAGTGGTTGTATATTGTTTTTCGAATATTTTATTACCATTGTTGAAGGGCCCATAGGTATTTTAATTAAAATGTCTTAGAATAATATTTATTTACGTACCAAACCTACAATATTTCTTCAATCATTTCCAAGACGAATTTCTACCTTAATGGTTAGTATTGTCTAACGTAAATGATGTTTTTGTGTCCCTAGAAAGGTATTTGTGTTTCTGCGAATTTCCACAGTATCTGCCGTAGCTTCATCATCAGTCGAGTGTTTTCCAAGAATTATTTATTTACACGGAGTGATCCGTGTCACGGAATTTGAGTCTAATATTTGCCGGACGGAGCGATTTAATTGCTACATTTATATCGTGCCAAACCATTGTGGAGGTATCTGCAGCAATACTTCTTACATCTTGTAAGCCTAATTGCTTTGTCGTACAGATATTTACATCATATTTCTATACAATTTTGCCCTAGTAACTGAAAACACATCGCCATTCCTGAACCTGTTTCATTAAACTTGATGTAGACGCGGAATTTGTTTTCTTACGTTCTCTCCTGTTAGTCATCACTATCACGGTATCATTTACGCCTTTTTCTTTCATTTCATTCCTCACACAATTCATTCATCTTTTCTTTGGCTTTCTTCTACCTCACTATCAATATATTCATATTCGACTCTCTTTAATTTTTAACTTAACTTTCTCTAACTTGTTTTTTAACTTTCTGTATCAATGACACATTCAAACTTTTTTCATTCTTGTCACTCCACACATCACCATTCTAATCTCCACGACATGCGGTCTCAGTTTATCCATACTAATATTATAAATGCGAAAGTCACTCTGTTTGTTTGTTTGTATGTTTGTTTGTTACCTTTTCACGACTAAACGGCTGATCGGATCTTAATGAAATTTGGCAAGAAGATAGATTTCAACCTGAGGAAGGACATAGGCTATATGTATATCATCACGCTACGACTAATAAGAGCGGAGCAGCAATGAAAAATGTTGCGAAAACGGGGAAAATGTGGCGTAGACAAAGTTGGGTGGGACAGCTAGTTATCCATATTCTTCATATTCCAATCCATTCAGTACGACAACGTAACTGCACTGAAAACGGACTAACTAAAATGCCTGCCTGCCGTGTTTTCATTTACGAGGGCAGAATTGCCAAGAATTATGCAATTCTGGTTACCATTATTGACGCGTGCATCGCGATTCATGACGTCATCAATATTGAATATATTAACCTTGCCGATTTGAAGGATGATAAAGTGATCACTAATGCATGCTTCACTGTCAAAACAAGTAGTGCATTACGTGATTACGTAATTTTATTTTGATTATCTGTAGGATATTTTTTGTTTTCCAAGGTTGGGCTGATTATATTTTGGTTTACTTTGCCCTTCGCTCACGGCGACCTTTTGGTAACGCTTTCAAAAATATCCTTCCGCATCGCAGTAGTTCGTCGAATTTGCAACGCGCAACAGTAGTGATGCGAGTAAACGATTCGATGTCAGCATCCGCTACTAATTCAAAGCTAACACATGTCAGATCGGGGAAACGAACGGCGGAGAACGGAGGTATTTGTGTATATCGATGCTAACTGAAAAGCGACAGTATTGCAAGAGTAGCAATATAAAATCGTGGTTACGTGGTGGGCGAAGGTACATGGAAACCTACACAGCCAGCCATAGTATCACGACTGACAAAAATGGCGAAGGCGAAGGTTCTAAGCACCTAACAAGTTCTTTTATAATTATGATAAAAAGTTTATGATAGATCTACACTAGGTGTTTAAGTAAAGGTCCTTCAAAGAAGCAGAAAATACAAATATCGTCTATCTTTCTACGAAATTCTCGTTTGTTCCTTCGTTGACGTAGTTCTTCATTCATAACTAATCTTTCTTAACGTAAGTAGCTTCTATGGAATGTTTTTTTTGTAAGTTTTTTTTTTGGCTTTTATGTATTTTTGCTTATTCCAGTGCCAAAAAAACATTTTTCATTACTCACACTCTGAAAGTAGGTTTGAAGTTGCCTGAGGAGCGGGATGCAAGTAATACTTTTCATCCCTAGGAAGAATCGCTTTCAACTGACAGATGTCAAATTATAAAAAAAAACTAGTTCTATTTTGAAATTTTTATTGAACCATGTTCCAACTTTCCATGCAGCCACGATGTAAAATTGAAATAACTTGAAAGTTAATTATTGATTAAAGAATATATATTTTTTAAATAACTTTACTATAATTTAGTTTCAACAATTTCTTTAAAATAACATAGAGTTGGGCAAAATATTTACCATTTTTTCAATGATGAAAATGAAAAAAAAAAAACAGGCGGGAAAGCGGCAATCCGAAATAAAATTTACTTTAGCTAATTCATGTTTTTATTTTTACTTTCCTTGTATTCGTAATGAAAAGCACAGTGCTAACCTCGGGTTAAAGACTTATTTAGTCCCTCGAACTATTGGCGTCCTCACTTCGTTCGGGTGCCAAACTCCGTCTCGGGGCTAAGGCATAAGTTACTTTCATCCCTGGTACTATTAAACAGGGCGGTATTTCTGGTGTTTTCGATTTAAGTAAGTTAGTTATATTATATTTTATTTTCCATCGAGAGAGCTGTTTTTATCCATACATTTATTTGTTTGTCTGCATTCGGGAGGCCGGATTTCTAGATTGACCTGTGACCTAGCCGCGTGATGCGCTTATCTTTAGCCACTAAGATTAAAAATAACTCATCTTTAAAAACAATTGTTATAATGTACACGTGACAACTAGAGCAAAATAGTTCACGGCCAATATCTATCTACAACGTGTTATTACTATTTGACATTATGAAGAAAACCTTCTGATGCAGCAGAATACCTAAGTATCTATGTTATATGATGTTGATATGTTGCTATCCAACGAATTTGTTGGACCGCCGACCAAAAACGAGGGGTGTTGTTGTATGAAATGCTTACTTTTTCTACATTGTTCTACAAACCTAATTAAGTTTGAACTCTGGTATAGCTTGAGATATTTTGGTCTGCTCCTCATTCATCATCAGTCTAGTGTAGGGCAGCCATAAATGCTGAAACGTCACCGGTACATTTTCACCATGGATAATGATGTGGGCAAGATACATTTTTTTAAGGCTTCTGGGTTTGTGAAGATCGGTTTTCGTAGGTTTTAAAAATAAATTTTAGTGACACTTTTTTGCCTAAAACACAAGTAAATTTAATAATGGATGAAGTGCCAGCCTGGGGCTCGTTGGCTTGCAGAACAGCTATGTTTTCAATGATAGGGAAAGCGGTAAAGATATTTGTCAAGACACATACGGAAGCAGCGTCCATTATGCGAACGCAGCGAACGCGAAATTTTAAGATTCTGTTCTGATAGGCCAACCATCAGAAGTCAGAACCGTGACAACTGACTTATTGACGGGGACACAATAACGTTCCAAACTGAGACATGGCAGCCCTAGACTAGGGTTGTTCACTGCTTTTAATTCGATCCTCGGATATTCTCATCCAGCTACTATTAGCGCGCTGAAAAGTTCGATACCGGCCCTTCCTTTTATAAACTCATGACCTGTTATGAACCCACTATCACTCTGCTATCTGACCAAAGTTGCTACCATGGATTTTCTGGACAACCCATAACATTTATCTTTTATTGCAGTTGAACACAATTCGGGCCATAGTACACAACCCTCAGTACAAGACACTAGCTGATTTGTATTTGGACAACAACAGCATATCAGCCGTCAAGGAGTTGGAAGGTACTGAGTGGTTCTCCACTTTCCGGGTGCTGAGTCTTCGTGGAAACTTGCTGAAACAGGTACGCTTGGAAACAAACTGATGAGGGTATACAAAAACTATCGGTTAAAAAAAAATTGTCGTCTAAAGTAACAGTTAGGCATTACTAGTGCAAGGCGAAGCTGGGATAGGTAATTTTTAATTGTGATTGAAAACTGTAATTCAGAAAGAAAGTAAATATTGACTGAATATGAAAAGAAAAGTTTGATTATAAGCCAATTATGAAGATGACAACCGAAGTGCTTTTAAGAAAAACTAAAATGTAGGTATATAACATAGATATTTAATTACTTTAAAATTATTTTTTTTAACTTATTCTAGATTTTAAGTCTAAGTGCGGACGATGCTAGTACCGAAGTACTTAAAGCAGATATTAAGATGTAATCGATCCAATCGATTGAAAAATCAGCAAATTCGGAAGTAGGTGACCGTGCGGTGACACGAGGCATCGATTCTTGAAAACGGTGTTGCAATTATACGCGTAAACTTCTAGTGCATGCAAATAATCATCATGTTACTATTTAGCTGGTTTGGTGTAGGCAGAGCACGTTACGGCTTGTTCTTTAAAATATCAAACACTAGTTCCATAAGTTTGTTTCTTTTTTGAATTTTTAATAAACTTTCAAAATATCTGTTATTTCGTCCGGGGAACGGTTTTCCATGCCGATATATGGAAGATGTTTCGTTTGTCCAACATCAGCATTCAATCCAAACCCTATCCCTTGTACATCGACGAGGTTACGTGGGGTTATGTAATTGCTGAGAACTAGTTTGGATGCAACGCTATTATTATGTTTCTCGGTGTAAACAATACCAACATCTTTTAATGAATCCGGTCCAGTATAAGTAGGGAATCTCTCAGTTTTCGTAACATGAAGCGATATTGTGCTATCGTCCTTCTTGTCAGTGGTAGTATTCAGTAGTGCGTAACTTAGAGCAAATTGAGTACACTGAGCTGTTGTCAATATCAATCCGTTAGAGACTACCACACCAGAACACAAATATTCATTTTGTTGAGACATTATAGCGGCCATAAATAAGTTATCAAATTATGTGAACTTGAGCGTATGGAATCGCAGAATGACCTTATGTTTATTTAGTCTCAAATATCACCGAGTGGATACAATATGAGGAGTAGTCAGGTTACAATATGATAAGGTGTAAATAAACACGTTGAATTCGAGGAAAATGTATCTGGAACACAGTATCGAATTGTATGGAAGAGCAAATAATAAATGGACGGTACCTTTGACGTTTCCTTCCTGAATAAATTGAGTAGAATCTTATTCGGAGCGATATATTCTATCACAACATGGTGAACTTATTGAACAAACATTAAACTGTGACAGTAGAAGTATTCAGAAGATGTCGAAATGCGTATTTTTGCGATTACTTGCGAGACTGCTGAGCATTTGGTCCTGGTTTCGATTCCCGGGTCGGGTAAAGTGTTATCGGGTTTTTCCATTAGGATATTTTCAGTAGCAGACACTGCGTCTGGATTTGTGCCCGGTTGATAACAATAGGCTCCCCCTTATTACATACGACTTAAAAAAACTGTCGAAATGTGAGTGTACTATTAGGCACACACCTCTGCCTAAACATTCGGGAATTACAGGCGTAATCATAAGTTTTGTGAGTAGTTTACCAAGGCAAATAGTGTTAGTTTCCTGAAACGAAATTGATCGCAAGCGCATAATTCGATTTGCACCTGTATAACTGTATTCTGTACCGAACGCAAAATAGGTTCATAGATCAAGGTAAAATAAGTAATCCGGACTAATCATCACATGTTTTGTTCCCACTAGCTCAGAAGCCTTCTCAAGATTTCCTTATTTGAAAACTGAGCTTACGTATCCACGCACAAGTTTATGAAGTCCTACAAGTTTAAAATTGAAACGTAATATTCCATGGGTACGCGTTCTAATCTAACGTTTTCCTCCTCAGATCCCTGTGTACGCGTTCGACAAAGCATTCCAATTTAACAACAATATAATGCACGTGTTTCTTGGTGACAATCCCTGGCGGTGTGATTGCCACTTCATACCGCGCTTCCAAAGCTTACTGCTGAAGTACAAGAGAGTCATTCAGGATCAGCATAACATCAGATGCTCTAAATCCAGTGATAAGAAGACTTCGCTAACACAGGTACGTTTTTGTGTTTTGTTAGATATGTGTGCGGATTCACGACCGAGTGAATAAGTAATAGGTACACAATTATAAGTAATAATTAGATTTATTAAAATATCAAGTAACTGAAGCTATCAGTTACACTTGAGAAGTAGAGGTAAAATTAAACAGTGTTATATGAAAAACTTAAAATTAGATAAACAAGATAACGGCGAGCTTCAGCGAGTAAAAATGATCGGGTCAGAAAAGGACCTCGCACGATCGTAGTTGAAAACAGACTGACTGCCTGTCTCGTCTGAAGCTCGGAACCACTTCCCACATCTGCAGTTCGCTAAACAAAGGGCGCGGCAAAACGATCGTGATTTAAAAGTATAATAAAACACAGAAACATACAAATATAAAATGGGTAGGTACAATAAAATATAACTAAAATAATAGAACAAAGAACCTTAACTAAAGATAAAGAATCATAAAAGACAATAGTACCTATAACTAAATCGCTTTGCATGTTGCAGATGTGGAAACATAACATAATTACAATAAGAAAAAATAATAAAGATAGAAAAATATTAAGTACATTCTTAAAAACTACGCAAGGGTTGGGTACGTGAGACACAGTCGCCACATAAGTTAAGGATATATAGGAGGGTATAGAGGAGCTCGTGGTTACATAATAACAGCCGCTTGGATCAAACTTCAGGTTAAACCGCGCTTGTCTAGGTTGGTCTCTGGATGGGTGACCACTGACCACCCATTACATACCGAGTTTCCTCCGTGCCTCGGAGAGCACGTTAAGCCGTTGGTCCCGGCTGTCATTCGTAGATCATTGACAATCGTTACAGGTAGTCAGTGGCCCGAAAGTCTGACAACCAGTCTTGCCAAGGGGTATACATAGTATAGCTGTCCCGCGCAACTGCGTCTGCGTCAAATTTTCCCCGTTTTCGCAACATTTTTCATTGCTGCTCCTATTGGTCGTAGCGTGATAGTAAATAACCTTTCTCGATAAATGGGCTATCTAACACTGAAAGAATTTTTCAAATCGGACTAGTAGTTCCTGAGACTAGCGCGTTCAAGCAAACAAACAAACACTTCAAATTTTTTATTAGTGTCGTATTTTAGATTACACAGTTCAAACTGGGTTATGGAGGTCAGATAGGCAGTCACTTCATGTAAAATACTGGGATTCAACTGCATCTGGTTAGGCTGACCCCAACATAGTTGGGAAAAGGCTAAATGATGTAAGATAATAAGATAAGTTATTGGTTTTATTTTCTTGACTGTTCCGAACAAAACTTATAATAATAACGAATCATAATCATCATTTCAGCCGAAAGACGTCCACTGCTGGACATAGGCCTCCCCAAAGTTTCGCCACATTGACATAACATGGGGGGTTTGCCATAATCGCCACGCTTGGCAGACGGGTTGGCGTTCGCAGTACGGTTGTCACAAAAGCACAGAGAATGCTGCTGCCCATACTCTGGCAAGTCCCTTAGTCGGCTCTTACGACACCCACGGGAAGATATGGGATGGTGCTATTCTTTACGTCCGACACCATACAGAGCGAGAGAGGTAATAACGAATAAAACTATGAAATTCAAAAGGGGGCGTCCACTAATTAAGTCAGGAGTTTAAGGGGGGGGAGGGTGTCGAGCCAAATCTCACCTAATCACGTGGGAGAGAGGGGAGGTCTCGGGAAATATCACGTAATTTTTTTTTGTATGAAATATTGTAAATATGCTTACATGAATGTTCAATGAAAATTATTAAGCAAATTATGTTTTTTAAATCAATCTAACGCAACGAAGCACAGGTTAACGTACTTACACTTAACTACGAATTTTGATACATCTCACGTGAGATTAGAGGGGGGGTGAGAGGGTCAAGTCAAGTCTCACGATATCTCACCAAAGGGGAAGAGGGGCTCAAAAAATCGCCAAAATAGCCTCACGTAATTAATGGACGCCCCCAAAATCGAAATCAAAACACGTTTATGCATTAAGGCTAAGAAGTGTCCCTCTTTTGAACGTCAAAATGGCTTGACAGTCGCCCGAGATGATCACCCATGTACACACCTATGTTTGTAAAAAGAATTTCCTGCAAACAATACAATGTACTTTGTTGCAAACAATATAATGTACCGGACTGCGATCGCCAACCCACCTGTCAAGCGTGGCAATTATGGCAAAACCCCCCATGTTAAGTCAATGTGGTGAAACTTGGGGGAGGCCTATGTCCAGCAGTGGACGTCTTTCGGCTGAAATTATGAATACAATGTGTTGTAACTTGTACGTACAGTGTAGGTACTGCACATACATTGTGTAATATCGCTCAGAACTACATTCCCGCACAGCAAGCATTTCATCTTAATCAAAATGGTGTGTATATGCCGCAGCTGACGCTAATGCACGTTCCTACTGCAATTTGTATTACGTGCGCCCCTCCGACAATATTAGCTGGTATTAAAGTTGAGAATAGCTTAATTAAAATCAAAGGCTTCAGGAAATGCGTCGTGGTTTTCATGCATTTTATGCACTGAACAGCTAACTTTGGCAGAATTAGTTGGGAAAATGTTTTGGATATTGTGTGTTATTTGTTTTTATTTCAGCCTGTGTCGTACAGTGCAAGGCAAATGCTTCCTTTTATTTTTCGCTGTGGTGTTCACTAGAAACACTAGTTATAGGGTTTAGAATAAAACCACGAAATTAACAATAATAGAATTACTATGTGAGGACTAGTCGAGGCGGAAGCTTAACGCTCACTCTACGTTTATTAGTATCTCACATCACCATTCTCTCTCATTATGATTGTCATTCATCTTGAGCTGATTTGGGCCAATTCTGAACGTAAAATTGTTGTTGAGCGCAAACAAGTATATCCTCTAGCTATCTTTGTATTGTCTACTATAACTAAGTAGTAGCTAAGTTTGTAGGGTGCGCCAAAGTTCACCTAAATTTTCAACTCCGATAATTGGAAATCCGAAAATGTTCTTCCTAACATTTTTCATCCTAACAATCGCAATTCCTAACTAATAATTCCTCTAATGTTCATAATTCCGAAGCATTCAACTTCATAAAGTCAGTACCAATAAAGATCTATTGTACTTATTTTTTTTCCTATATTTTCTCAACATAACCATCTTTTAACCTGTTATTCAAAGTCATATCTTTTTTGTTTAGATTTCTTTTCATTCATAATAATCAGTATTATATACATTAATTTTGCGTAACTTTTACTTTTTTACTTATTGCGGTGTGTACCTGGAAAGATATCCATAGGTTAGGTTAGAACTGTGACCAACTACGCTACCTCGAAATTGGTCGCAAAATGTTTCTAAGTATTTTTTTCATAGTGCCCCCAAGACGACACTCTGACCTAATCCCCACCCAAATTAAAACTATAAATATCATCTTCTACCCACATATATTTTTATTACACTTGGTAAATGTTTCTATCTGAGTATCAGTGAAAATATTATGGTAATTATGTTTAGGGATAAAAGAGTTATGATAAAAAACAGTAGGAGTTTAAATTATTTACATTAATGATATTATTAATGACAATTTTCGGAAACATGAGTGTTATGAACATCGCCGGTAGAACTACAAATAGTATGAATGAAAACTTTAGGATGAAAAATTTTAGGAAGAATGATCATTCGGATTACAAATGGTTAGGAAGAACAATTTCGGGTAAAGAACTTTAGGTGAGCCAATATGGACCCAAGTTTGTATTGTCTATTATAGCTGTGCCCGCGACTTCGTCCGCGTCAAATTTAATAAAAAAATTATTTAGTTTGTTATACTAATTTTAGATTTTATCAAAAATAAAAGTAGCCTAAATTACTCCTTATTACATCAGCTATCTGCCAGTGAAGTCCCGTCAAAATCGGTCCAGCAGTTCCAGAGATTAGACGGAACAAACAGACAGACAGAACGACAGACAAAAAATGAAAAAAAATGTTATTTTGGTATATGTACCCTATATACATTCATACATTCATATGCATGTAGTAAAAAGCGGTTCCTTATTTTAATATTACAAACAGACATTTCAGTTTTATTTATTTGTATAGATTATTTCACAATTTATCGCTTTTTTCTCGAAACCAACATTTTGCATGTACTGCATTTGTTATTAAGAGATCAGAATGGTTTTTCAAAGCACGGAAGTGTCATGGTAGGTAATGAACGGTTACCCATCCTCATGCCGATCTCGACAAGCGTTGCTTAACCTTGAAGATAGAATATTATGGACATAATAATGGAATATTTGGAACACTAAGAATCTCTTAATGGAAACGCTCTCGGTTGCTCTAAACGTCAAATGATGATCACGTAAACTCTTTTGACAACCAATTACGTGGGGTCTTAGTTCTCAGTAATTAATGTGGGGGCGTAATAACAACCCGAAACACCTTTTTGATCAACTCCCAGTATTGTTTAGTTAAAGCCTCGTGTGGCCAATTCTGAGGAATTTACTGTTTGTTTAGGTAAGAAATGGTGTTGAATTGGTGCTCTTATTGTTGCCATTCATTTGTAAAAGTGTCCACCATGAATCGTTCCATCTCTAGTGCTCTATTCGGATAAATGTGGTCATTTAGAGAAATAATTAATTAAAAAGTCAAAAGTCTCCACGCAATGGGTGCCTTGAAGTTCCTTGGAGTTCAAAGCATTTATTTCAATTTCAATAATGATCTAATTGAAATTGAAATAAATGCTTTGAATTGGAGATTTTGCCTAAGGACGAACGTCGCCGGAGGACACGGTGGAGCACACTGTGGAGCTCTGCCCCGCTTGGGCTGAGCACCGCCGTGTCCTCGTAGCGGCGATTGGCGGCGGCGACCTCTCGCGTCCGTCCCTGGTTCCATCCATGGTCCGGAGCGAGAGGGAATGGGAAGCCGTCGCCTCCTTCTGCGAAGCAGTCATGCTAGCGAAGGAGGTGGCGGAACGTGAGAGGGAGAGAACCTCACGTCCCAGCCGCCGCAGGAGACGCCCCGGGCGTCGGGGGGCAGCCACCGTAGACGCGGGCCTGTGGACGGTGAGTAATGGGCTAGCTCACCGTCCGTCCGTCTAATGACGACAGGCCGTGCCGACGGCGCGTTTGAGTTCCACGCGCGACTCAAGGAGATGTCAGCAAATCGGAAGGGGTCCGAGAGGGCCAATGCCTGCCAGGGCTGCAGGTTGTTCGAAAGAGATACCGTGGCCCTGGAACACAAAGGGCTAAGAAGGAACATGGAAGGGTTTTAGTCAGTCAAGTCTGACACTCCCTTCCGTTCCGCCCAGAGCGGGAGAAGTCATTTGATGATTTACCATCTTAAAAAAAAAAAGGACGAACGTCGCCGTCGAGATTGGCTACAGCAATATATCGCGTGACGATCTAGAGGTGAACTGCGGTCCTTGGTTCGAAGTAGCGAACGAAACGAGGTTTTAAAATATTGAGATTAGACCTTTGGCCAGCACTGGGACAAAATTTCAAGACTAGAAACATGAAAATTAATAAAAACCTATATATATGTGAAAAACCCGATATTGGATCAAACCCGTACCGAAAAAAAACGGTTCTAAAAATGGCCGGTTTTCGCACCGTACACTTCGTCTGGCCGATATACGTCTTACAGCAACTCTACTCTTTATCTTTATACCACAATTTAGTAGCTCAGCGCGTTTACATATTTTGCGTCAGCTAGTCTGGTCTGTTAGTCTGCTCTGCTCATGTTCACAACATTAAGAGATTTTTTTATTAAAAGAGACACTCCCAAAATTAAAATCCAACTTTACCATACAACTATATAATTATTTTCAGAAAAAAAAACGTCAAAGCACTAATGATCAGATCCCGGTTCCCTCGCTGTGTATTTTAGGTACATTTAATATGCTTCGTTAGATACGTTACTACAGGCAACCCAATTCGTAAAAATGCTTCCTTCGAATTCAGAATAAAATTCGACTTTGAATTTGCCAGGGCACATTCACAACCTAACACCTTTATGTAAATACCTATGTTTAACAAATAAAGATTCTGATTCTGATTCACTTTGTGCTTGCTTGGCAACAAAATAAAACCATAGAATTATTTGGGAATTAGCAGAAATTTAGCAACATCATTAATCCGATTACCCATCGCGCTGACAATGTCAAGATTGTTTATTATTTGTGCAATAAAAAGCCTGTAACTGGGTTGCGAGTTGCCAACATGCTGACTAATTAATCTTTGAGCTCGACGCAAGAAAAAAGGAACAAGATTGGCATTATTCTTCAGCAACTGCATAGTAGTTGGACCATAATGAGGTCATGTTTAGCAACTGGCTCATATTATGATGAAGGTAGAGATGGTTTTAGCATGATCAAGCTCTATTGCATAATGTTAGCTCACGAGGTAAACGTTGCTTACCTCAGAATTCAAAATTGTGGAGCCAAGTCGTCTACATCTAAATCAAAATCTTTTTAATAGTTTTCTTTAAAGAAAAAGTCAAATGTTTTTTTTAAACTTGCTATTGGTTTGCTCTTGACTCTAGTCTAGGTCAGAGATGACAGAGACAAAGTCAACGATGGTACGAGCTTACCCAGAAAAAGCCTGTTCACTCTAACTTTGAAGAGATAAGAGATTTCGTACTGATTCATAAAAAGAAAATGTGATTATTTTAACAGTGACTGCATAAACTCTTATAGGTCCTCTGTTTTAATATTGCCTTATTAGGAGCAAACATGGATGAAGGTAAAAGAATATAAACTTATAAAAAACCGGCCAAGTGCGAGTCGGACTCGCGCAAGAATGGTTCCGTACCATTATTTATAAGAAAGTAAAAAAAAAACACTTTTTTGTATGGGAGCCTCCTTAAATATTTATTTTATTCTGTTTTTTGTATTTGTTGTTATAGCGGCAATAAAGTAGGTACATAATCTGTACAAATTTCAACTGGCTAATTATCACAGTTCATGAGATACGGACTGGTGACAGACGGACGGAGGGCGGACGGAGGGACAGCGAAGTCTCAGTAATAGGATCCCGTTTGACCCATTGGGTACGGAACCCTAAAAAGACGACATCGACTCACGCAAATTAAAACGTCTGCGTCTGAGCGGACAACTCATTGTCGCGGCTCGTCTATGGTTCTGAACAGAATATTAAGATCCTGCTATAGAAAGTCTTGGGAACGCCTTGCGAATAAACCTAACGTACTTAAGTAGGCAGATGCAAACATAATTTGGCCAAACAGGGGTATTATTGAGGAGCTCGTGGCTAAATGATAACAGTCGCTTGGATCCATCTTCAGATTAAGCAACGCTTGCCTAAGTTGTCTGTGGATGGGTGACCATTGACCATCCATTACATACCCAGTTTCCTCGGAAAGCACGTTAAGCCGTTGTTCTCGGCTGTCATTTATAGATCTTTGACAGTGGTTACGGATAGTCAGTGGGCCGAATGTCGGACAACCAGTCTTACCAAGGGGTACCGTAGTACCCCGTACTCACTGGGTTGTGGAAGTCAGATAGACAGTCGCTCTATGTAAAATACTAGTATTCAGCTGCGTCCAATTAGACTGGAAGCCGACCTTAACATAGTTGCGAAAAGGCTAGACAGATGATGATGGTGTGTTACTGATTCCTCCAACACCGAGTGCGAGTACTACGCGTCAGTACTGTCGTCAGTCGCTGACAGTACGGCGATTTTAGTTTGTTCGGTTATGTAAAAATAATTATTTCCATAACCAGAACAAATAACGCAATAAGCGGTGATAGCCTAGAGACATGACTGTCGCGTCGGACTGCCAAGTCATAGGTCATGAGTTCGAACCCAAGGCGCGCAACTCTGATTTTTCGGATTCAGGTGTGTTTTGTGAAGTTATCACTTGTTTCGGTGAAGCAAGATATCGTGAGGAAACCAGCATGCCTGAGAGATGTTTCTCGACAGAATGTAAAGCCAAGTCAGAGGCCAATGGGCAGCATAAAAACTCTGAAACCGGGTTAGGTACTAACCACTTTAAAAAAGAAGAATCGAAGGAGATCAGAACATATTAAAAACTTCACTGATACTACTTACTAAATTATTTACCTACTGACAAAACTCATCCATGCTCCTTCTTAGCCCTTTGCGTTCCAGGGCCACAATATGTCTTTCGAACAGTCCCGCAGCCCTGGCAGGCATTGGCCCCCTCGGACCTTTCCCGATTTGCTGACATCTCCTTGAGGCGCGCGTGGAACACGAACGCGCCGTCGACACGGCCTGTCGTCTTATGACAGACGGACGGTGAGCTAGCCCATTACTCACCGTCCACAGGCCTGCGTTGTTTGCGACCACTAGGCAAACGCTGGCAAAACTAGGCATAACTAGTAAATAGGTACTATATACTCGTAGCAATTAGTAACTCAAATGGCAAGGCTATGCCTGCTGTTTATATTTTCATTTTTCCTTAGTGATATCCTTTCCGAGCACGCCCTTAAAATTTTTGATACTGATCTCCTCTCCCTAATAGCAATTAGGGAGCTTTTATTAATGGTCCTGGAGTACTAAAATATGAAATAATTTTAAACATAAGGTAACATCCTGATTTGAAATATGATGTTATAGCAAGTTTACGTGGGTAGGTCAAGTCTGACACTCTCTTCTGCTCCGCTCAGAGCAGGAGGGGTTGATGATTACCCATCCGTAAGAAAAAAGATCGTAAACAAGGTTTTTCGAATTCGAATGGTAGTTCAAACAAATAAACAGTGTCTGTATGGCTTTTTTAACTTAGTAGGTATAGCAATCGACCAAGGCCACTCCAGCCCCCGTATTCTCAAACGCTGGGATTCGATTTCGATTGGGAAAGTCGTATGTCTACCTCGCTCGCTTTCGTAACGCCAAAACAAGATAGACATACGACTTATTGAATCGAAATCGAATCCGAGCGTTTGTGAATAGCGGGCCTGATCACATTTTTTTCTTAGCCTCTCTTCTGGGCAAAGGCCTCCTTCCACTCTTTTCATTTCCAGCGAACTCGTGCGCTCGCCATCCAGTCCTGGCGGAACCCACCATCTCCTTCGTAGCCTGCTACAAATTGAGTACACAAAATTGATAAAACCCAATTTGTTATTAACGTAGTATGAGTGATTTTAATAAAACTCTATAGCCTTCTAAGCCCCTTGGGATCTTCATCGGTTTCAGCTTTGATGTTTGACCAAAACATATTTTGTTAATAAAGGGCCGTAGAAGTTCATTACAGGAATATTAAGTTTTCAGCAGGGAAGTTTCTTTTGATTCGTTAGTTATGCGGAAATAAAGTGTTATGTAGGGAATGATATTTTAGCAAAGAATTTAGTAAATTATTCCGAGGGTTTTTGTAGATCTGCGTAATAAAAGACGCGCTTCATTGGTCTAAAAGCCTGTATAATCAATTATTGACGAAACGAGGTTGTGCTATAGATTATGTACTCCTCTGCCCGTTCAAGAAAAACACGTTTGATGTTATTTTATGTCATTATCGTCTGCCTAGCCTTTTGCGATTAACAATTGGGGTTGGCTTCTTGTCTAACCAGATGCAGTAAAATACCAGTATTTTACGTGAAGCGACTATGTATTTGGCTTTCACAATCCACAACCCAGTTCATCATCATCATCATCATTTCAGCCGAAAGACGTCCACTACTGGACATAGGCCTCCCCCAAAAAGAGAGGTTTTGCCATAATCGCCACGCTTGGCAGGCGGATTGGCGATCCAATACGGTTGTTGCAAAAGCACAGAAAACGCTGCTGCCCATGCTCTGGCATGTCCCTTAGTCGTCTCTTACGACACCTACGGGAAGATATGGGATGGTGCTATTCTTTACGTTAGAACCCAGTTAGTACTGATTAATCATGCGGTAACGACTGTCGAAGATCTACAAATGACAGCCGGGACCAACTTAAGGCCTAACGTGCTTTCTGAGGCACGTAGGGAAGCTGATGTATGATCGACGGTCAGTCACCCATTCACTGACCAACCTCGGAACTCGCGGCTTAGCCTGGAGATGAAACCTTGCGGGTGTTTATAACATAACATTCATTTATTCTCAGGCAACTTTGGCTCATAGATAAATACCTTACAGACTAACATATATATCGTAAAAATACAACTCGTGTTATTGTTGTTTATATTTAGCCACGCGCTCCAATATATATGTTACGTTTTCTGTTTGTGTTAATAATGTGTCTTTAACTGCCTCGTTCGTCAAGTGGTCACAAACGTGACTGCTGAGCTTGGGGTCGTAGATTTGATTCTCGGGTCGGGCAAAGTGTTATTTGATTTTCGAACAGGATTTTTTTTAAAAAAAAAAACGTCTCACTCTAGGATTTTTTCCTGGGAACTTTCACTTGGAATGTATCGTGGATGCGTTTACAAACATTTAAACTCACATACACAAACAGCATGATCCGGAACAAATATCTGTAGGCTATACAAATATTTGTTCCGTGCGGGGATCGAACCACGACACGCAGCGCAGCAGTCGATCGCTCGGCCATTGCGCCAACCGTGCCGTCAAAATTTCTTAGCAATAGCCAAGGAGTCTGAATTTGTACCCGGTAAATGGCAATGGGCTCGTCCCTATTACATGGGACTTTAAAAACACGACTGGCGAAATGTGGGTGTACACTCTGTACAGACAGCGTCATTCAGTAGTTACCCCGCTTTGTTTTTTTTTTTTTAGGATGGGTCCGCGTGATATTATTTAAACATATTACTTCCCTAGTTGCATTCGATTTTGTTAAAATTTCTAGGGGTTTAAATTATTTTGCACGGAACAGTACAGACAGCGTCATTAAGTAGTTACCCCCCTGGCGTACTCGGCCGGACTGTAGAGGGGTTAGCACATACTGACGCTGTCTGTACACCTCTGTCTAACCGTTCGGGGATTCCAGGGGTTATGTTATGTTAATAATGTGTTTATTGTTTCAGATCAGCACGGTAGTACTGGGCAACATCTGTGGAGACGACGACGTGCTACCAATAAGTCCTATAAACATAGTCAATTTAGTCCTACTGTTGTTAATATTGATAGTGGTAGGAAGATTTCTTTACGACTGGCAGAATTTCAAAAACACCGGTGAACTGCCTTGGTTGTCTTCAATATTACCTTAAAAATAACCGGTGGGCTACTGTTTTTTTTTATATTATTAAAAGTTTTTTTTTTAAA
This sequence comes from Cerastis rubricosa, assembly GCA_949152445.1. NCBI lineage: Eukaryota > Metazoa > Arthropoda > Insecta > Lepidoptera > Noctuidae > Cerastis > Cerastis rubricosa. Next base: position 12,325,169 of record OX424540.1, on the reverse strand, counting down.
TATTGTTTTAATAACGTAAATTATGTGTAGGTAAAGATTTAAAAATGTAATTTATGTGTAAAGATTTAATAAAGGAAAAACAATTGTTGTTGTGTGGCACCCTGGTCCCGACACCGGTTTTTTTATATTTTTAAATGTTTAAATAGTTTTTTTTTTATATATTAAAAATGTAATACATAGGAGCGAAGATGAATAAAGGAGATAATAATGTTGCTAATTGAGATTACTTAAGTTTAAATTTAGCGTAATTTATCAAGTCGAATAGTCTGAACTTCGATTCAAATAAAATAAAATTATTTTGACAAATCGAATTGTTTTTTATTTATATCCTTTGTAAGATTATTTTGTGCCTTTGTTTATTTATGATTTTCTGTTCGTGTTCTTATTCAATTTCTTACCAAAGTGAAATTCATAGGAAATTCTTAGGAAACCGATGTTAATCAGCTTATTGCGTATAACTGCAAACTAGAGATGAAGTGAAGATGTGCGACCGACGGCTCAAAGAAAGTGGAAAATAAAAATAAAGAAGTGACCACACTTATCGACGCGACATGGAATTGGCTGTAGCTGGACAAAAAGCACTTTGCAGTAAAAGCGGAAAAAACGTAATTCGCCTCGACATCATCATCATCATATCAGCCTGAAATTTCCAACTACTTGATTTAGACCTCCCCTTTCTTCTGCCACAGTTCCCGGTTCTAAACGTCCTTCATTCATGAGTACAATTTGACAAATGAGGTGATACGGTACGCTGCGGGTTGTTCGAAAGAGATACCGTGGCCCTGGAACACAAAGGGCTAAGAAGGAACATGGATGGGTTTTAGTCAGTCAAGTCTGACACTCCCTTCCACTCCGCCCAGAGCGGGAGAAGTCATTGGATGAATTCCCATCATAAAAAAAAGGTGGTACGGTACAGGCTCATGCCAAATTCTCATTATCGGAGGACCTTAGCACGAGCGTGAGGTGTTAACGTATCGTAAATACTTACAATTTTTGAATCGAAAATATCCTATAGCATTTTATTTCAATGGTTTGCAACAAGGACAATGCTCGATTAGTATCGTACATAGATGATGTGAATAAATTCTTAAAATTATCAAAACGTTATATGCGAAACGGATATCTTTTATTTCTAGATCGACGTATTTACGTTTCGTTTACAGCACGCGATGCCTTGGGCCACTAAATAAAAAAAAAACAAAACAACGTCAGACTTCAGCCAGCCGATTCAGTCAGAAGGCGACTGATGTTGTTTTTACATACATTTTGAACTTCGAACTCTCAGCTGGGCAGTGACTATACAAGGTGTTGTTTTGCATCCTCGTCAAAATTCTGGAGGTTGTCACAAAAGACATAAATAATCAAATTAAATTACGGTACACATATTTAATTATTCATATTCTTTATCGCACACAAAAAAAAAGAAGAAAATATACATATAAATTGCAAAATAAAAACTTATGTACAACGGCGAGCTTAACCTAGAATTGAGTTTTCATACAAGTTGCTTTTTTGTTGTTGTTTAACTTTGTCAGTATTTCAGAATAAACCCCTTAAAGTGGTTTAGGGAATAAGAAATTATCGAATAAACGTTTGAAATTGTTTGTATGTGTGAAAGCGCGATTATAGGGTGAGGATCAGACGGGCCGCGTTGAAAACAACGGTGGGTCACACCTACCCATTTTATTATTGATTTGGGTCGAGAATCATTTGCATAGTTACCTCCTTGAATTTGGCGAGGATGCAAAACAACATCTTGTACATGTAATGTGAACGCGGTCTGAGTAAAAACTTCAACTTCTTTCACAGTTTAGTCGCTGCCAGTAGTATAAGTATTATGAAACGAGTTAAGACTTAAGACAATGTCGCGCTGGTTGTGTCCTGTTTTATGACACAGAAGGATTGCCTTGAGCTCATCCGTGGTGGATTTTTGTGTATACCGCACATAGTGGAGCGTTAAAAATATAAAAACCTCCGATAATAGTTACAGTAATTTAATAGTGTTATTTAATTTATTCTTTCTTTCTTTATCGTGTGGTTAAAGCCTAACTTGGTGTCAGAATTTATATGTGCCCATAGGACTTTAACTAGGCTTTACATGCCGTCGCGAAATATCTCTCAGGCGTGCTGGTTTCCTCACGATGTTTTCCTTCACCGAAACAAGTGATAATTATAATGTTATTTAAGTTAAACTATTAAATAATTGTGACCAGTACACATTCCGCGTCCGCGCCGGCAGGACCCAAAATGATGCTGCGTCCGGCAATACCCACGACGCAGCTTTATGTTTCCCGGCTCCATCACACCACGAAGGTTGAGGAGGTCATGGAGTATGTTCGAGTGAAGACCAGCTGGACCTTGAGGATCGAGAAGTTGGAGTCGCGCCACAACACGAATTTCATTCGTGGTGCGAGTTTCGACTCATCATATTGAGACCTTCCTCAAGGCGGAGTTTTGGCCGAAAGGTGTCATGTATCGGTGATTCCGCGGAAGGCTACGCGACGCCAACTACAGAATATTTAGTTAACGTATCAAGAACAATCAACGCGCTAGTCTTGCTAGCTATCGGAGTGCTAACGCACGACGCAGCATCGAAGGCGACCATGCGCTTAGTAACACGCTCGTAGTTTCTCACACTAGCAAATAAATTATAAAAAAAGCTCTATTGTTCAAGAGAGACTGAGCGACAAAAAAAGGATAGGAACATGGAAAATGCGATTCCATCCTGCCTGAGGAATCGCAACGGAAAACGGAACCGTTAGGCGGTTCCGTTTTTCCTTTTGAGGTACGGGACCCTATTATAAAGAACATTGTGTTCATTTCATTCATAAAATTTATTGTATAAAACAAACGCCTCGACCATTTAAAATTCCCCCAGGCCCTCCACTAACAGGGCAGGCGGAAAATTAGACTGTATATTTTGCCATCCGGCTAGGCCATCCATGAGAATAAACAAAGTCACTGTACATATATTTTCATAGATGGCGTAGCCGGCCAAAACCGCTGAGGTAAAACAAATGAGCGCAGTAATTAAATATCGGACTTCTATTTCATGAAAGTATACCAAACTATTTTATGCCCGAGGCTTCGCGTTCGTGTAGTTCGGTAATTGTCCCACGGAAATTGTCCATCCATCCATCCATCCTCACAAACTTTCACATTTATAATCATCATTATCATCATCATCATTTCAGCCCAAAAGACGTCCACTGCTGGACATAGGCCTCCCCCAAGTGTCGCCAAATTGACATTTTGGGGGGTTTTGCCATAATCGCCACGCTTGGGAGGCGGGTTGGCGATCGCAGTACGGTTGTTACAAAAACTCAGAGAACGCTGCTGCCCATTCTCTGGCAAGTCTCTAAGTCGCCTCTTACGACACCCACGGGAAGATATGGGATGGTGCTATTCTTTACGTCCAACACCATACAGAGCATTTATAATAGTAATAAGATATCTTAGGAACAAACTCTCTTGCTTCTTTTTTTATCGGTGTTGAGCGCTTGAAGCTGCTTTTATACACGTGCAAATTATCAATGTTCTTGATCTACATCTACGTTGTTAAATTTTGATGCTCCGTAATCGATATTTTCTTAAAGTTTATAGTTTGCGAAGGTCAGATGCGTGGAGTTTGCAGTAAAACTTTCTGACATTTCAGTTGACTAAGGTTCGGTTCGACGTACATTCAAAATTAAGCTCTGGCCACATTGATGCCAAACCCGTGCGGAAAATGGCATGCATTGATTGTTAAATTATTAAAAATTCACGCCACTATTCATGCCAATTTGATACAATCAGCGCAAACGAATTTTGAACTAATCCCGCGCGGGCTTGGTCCAAACTTAGACCAGGTGGCCTACCATGACGTCTTAAAACATTATTGTTTTACTCCTTTTTCAGTGTGGGAAAGAGATGGCGCTAGACATCGTGTATAGCTCCGTCTCTTTCCCACACTGGAATAACAGTAAAACAATACTGCTCTAAGACGTCATGGTAGGCCAGCATGTCAGATCGTTAAAATAACCAAACTAAAGACAACTTATGAATGTGGATAGTCATAACTATTTGGAAATAACTCTCATTGTGTACTTTTTTTCTAAGCCTATGTTGTCCAACTGCTGGGAAAATGCCTGTGTAAAATACTAGGAAATAATGTTTTCTTAATAGCTATTAAGAAAGCTTTGTTAGTAGCTACTGACGAATGCAAAACCATACAATAAACGGTAAAACAACTCAGCAAAAATATTATATCAATGTTTGAGTATAAAATGAATGGAACTTTATTTCCTTCTTCAGTTGATTCAAAGCTCTAGTAACTTTCCGTCTTAGAAATCGAAGACGTAGATTTAATGAAAGATATCACTTTTGTAATAGGTGATATTTTGAAGACTGGAAAGACTTTTACCGTCTTCAAATATAATAATATGGTCGTGCCTCAATCGAGTCAGCCTATTTTAGGCCACTGCTGGAGATAAGCTTGTCCTTAGCTGCACCACAACGCCCAGGCCTTTCATATTCAGTTCTCAGCTGCTTTTAAGGTCATCGCTGGCTGCGTCCGTTACGGGGTTCCCCCTCCAGGATACGAGTGAAGATTTTCTGTCACCGGAACTTAGTAAATAGATCGTTTTGAACTCATTATTACTGATGCGACCGACTGTAAATATCTACCTGATACCATGAAACATGACTGCTTACCTCTTTAAGGAATATAGTCGTGAAGATTTTGTATCTCCAGACCTTTTTAGGGTTCCGTACCTCGAAAGGAAAAACGGAACCCTTATCCGTCCGTCCATCTGTCTGTCTGTCAAGACCCTTTTTCTCAGGAACAGGAAGGTCTAGAATCCCTTGGGAGCTGTGAAAAAATCAAACTTCTAAGCCAACGCAATCAAAATATACAGCCGTTTATGCCGCAAATTTTCGACACCCGCAAGGGAATCAAAACCTACAGGGTACTTCCCGTGAACTCACAATCTTGAAATTTGGTACGAAGCAACGTCTTATAGCACAGATAAAGGAAAAATTGAAACCGTAAATTTTTTGTTACGTCATATAAATACCTACAGGTTTATACGGAACCCTCGGTGCGCGAGTCCGACTCGAACTTGGCCGGTTTTTTTTTTGAGAAACTGGAAACTTTAGCATATGATGAAACATATCAGCTTAACCCTTTAAGAATTTTATGGTTGTGCAGGTTACACTTATGTTTATCAGTGATGAAATAATGAAGGCTTGACACAACCATTTTGGTCAATATCGCTGAAAGATTATATAGATTAACAAAAAAAACCCGGCGGCAGCTGAAAGTTGGAAGCAAGCAGGACCCAGCTTTTTCGTTTACAAATGTTAAATTACTAGCTGACCTGTAAAGTCATCCAATAATATTATACAACAGGGAACAAGAAATAATTCCAGCTTTTAATAAAATATGTTTATTAGGGTTCCGTACCCAAAGGGTCAAACGGGACCCTATTACTGAGACTTCGCTGTCCGTCCGTCCGTCTGTCACCAGGCTGTATCTCATGAACCGTGATAGTTAGCCAGTTGAAATTTTCACAGATTATGTATTTCTGTTGATGCTATAACAACAAATACTAAAAACAGAATAAAATAAATATTTAAGGGGGGCTTCCATACAAAAAAGTTATCTCTCTAGCTCGTTTATTTATTATTAAAAGCTTTTAAAAGCTTTTTTTAACTTGCAATGTATGTATGTATGTTTGTTACGGTGGAATCTTGGAAGCTAAATTAGAACCACTTCCCGATGTCCGATTGAGCTGAAATTTTGCACACACCTTTGGTTCTGAAGACAATACATTTTTATGACAGACATAACTTAATCCTGCAGCCAGGACCGTCTCCTCACAAGGGAACTCCTCAACGGTTAATAGCGTGGACACGAAACTTTGCATACAGGTTTATATTTGATGGATAGTCACAATTTGTATCATGAACTCAACCTACACCCAGGATCGTCTTCTCACGAGGGAACTCCTCAAAGACTAATAGCGTGGACACGAAACTTTGCATACGAGTTTATATTTGATGGATAGTCACGATTTGTATCATGAACTCAACCTGCAGCCAGGTTCGTCTTCTCACGAGGGAACTCCTCAACGGTTAATAGCGTGGACACGATACTTTGCTTATGAGTTCATATTTGATGGATAATCAGGATTTGTATCATGAATTCAACCTACAGCCAGGATCGTCTTCTCACGAGGGATCTCCTCAACGGTTTATAGCGTGGACACGAAACTAACTTTGCATACGTGTTCATATTTGATGGATAATCACGATTTGTTTCATAAACTCAACCTGCAGCCAGGATCGTCTTCTCACGAGGGAACTCCTCAATGGCTAATAGCGTGGACACGAAACTTTGCATACGGGTTCATATTTGATGGATAGTCACGATTTGTATCATGAACTCAACCTGCGGCCAGGTTCGTCTTCTCACGAGGGAACTCCTCAACGGTTTATAGCGTGGACACGAAACTTTGCATACGAGTTCATATTTGATGGATAATCACGATTTGTATCATGAACTCAACCTGCAACCAGGATCGTCTTCTCACGAGGGAATTCCTCAACGGTTAATAGCATGGATATGACGAAAGTGTTGAGATTGAGATAATTATGTGTTCAGAAACGATTACGGCAAAACTGAAAATGTTAAAATAAAATTATAAGTAATAAAACTTAAAAAAAAAAGCTTTTATTTAAATGCTCTAAAAAGAAGAAAAATCAAATTTTCTTTTAATTTTTTAGCTTTCAACTTATAACCTCATTATACATAATTTATATGATCATAAAAGCTTGTCGCGAGGTTTACTTGTGTAAATAAACTAGTTCCTATTTCATTGAGTAACATAATCTGCTAAGTTTAAGTTTTTTAAATAAAGTTTAATTAAATACTTATACTTAGGTACTTAAGCAAACCTCGCGACAAGCTTTTATGATCATATAAATTGTGTATAAAGAGGTTATAAGTTGAAAGCTAAAAAATTCAAAGAAAATATATTTTTCTTCTTTTTAGAGCATTTAAATAAAAGCATATTTTAAAAAGGTTTTTTTACTTATAATTTTATTAAATAATACAAAACTAAAATTTCATCAGCCTAGGGTAATTTAGGAACAGTCACATGGTTACAATATAACAGAAAATCCAAGTAATTGTACAGTGAAAAGAAACATATTTAGAATAAAGTATGATAAAAATATTAAATAAAGTACTTAAAATTACAACAAAGTCATCTTTCATGCATCCTCCCAACATGCAGCATGCAACAGTCATGGTTTCTGCCACGGTTCCGGCGCTGCGGGGCTCTGGAGGTCCCATACGAGCTTATCGTCGCAGATTGTATTAACGCTCACCACCGCAGCTTCGGCTACTCCTCAACTTGCGGGCCGCCTCGCCCTTCTGCGCCTACTCGGGCTTAAATTGCACTCTAGGGGTAGGGCAGACCAGACTACGTGGAGTCGGTTTTGCAGCTATTCGCCTCTGTTTAAAAATTTTGTGAAACAACATATTGACTTTTAAAGCCTACATTTTAATTTTAGGTTAATCATTTCGTTGAAATAAAATACCATGGACACATACATCGAAAGAACAATATTTATATAAAAAAATATTCAACTGTTTGATAACTTTGTTAAATAAAAAAATATAAGTAAGTAAGTATTCATTGAATTGTTTTTCTATAAAATATGTTTTATTCATGTAATTAGTACCTACCTAGTTAAAACAAAAATATTCGAAATAAAAATACAAGATCCAAATATTTTGTGAAATATTTTTTGGGAAACGAAATTCTGTGAAATTTCTGTCTGCGAAACAAGGTGACACCATATTAATGTTCTAAAGGTAAGTTACCAGACTGGATTTGCAGTACCTTTCAATACAGTATTTTAATCTTATATTTTTAGTAAGGGAGGAAAGGAAGCTGAGCAGGCCATACCTATAGTTTCAGCAGTCTAAATTTCTGATCAACACTTGCCATATTTCCCTACATAGTTCCAAAAAGTACTTACCCTAATGTACGTCAAAAGCCAAGATCGAAGTCGAGTAGGTGAAGACAATTAGGCAAGATTCTTGCCCAAGTCTATAGACTTTGAAACTCTGTAGACGGACGAAGTTATATCACGAAGTTTGTGGTAATATCACAGGGAAGTACATAATATTTGTTATCTATCATGTTAGTGGTTGTTTGATCGTATAGGGAGAAAATGACCGCAACCTTGTTTTGCTATAAATAAGTATGATGAGATAATAATAATAACCATCCCGCATGACGAAAACCTCGTGAAAGCTGAGAAAGAGAAACAAATAAAATATCTCGACTTGGCTCACGAGGTTTTCGATATGTGGAATATGGACTCGGCTATCATTGTGCCGATTGTCGTAACGGTCAATGGTCTTATGGCCAAGAGCCTCGTCGAACATCTGTCGAAGCTCTCACTTCGATCAAGGGCCTGATTCAGAAGGCAGTACTCCTCGATACGGCCCGCATTGTGAGGAGGTTCCTGTCTTTGCAGCCCTAACCACTGGTAGCTTGGACCCTGCTTCCGACACCGGCGGAAACCTGTTTTTTATATTTTTAAATGTTTTTTAAGAAATGTTTAAAATAGTATGGAATAAGATGTTAAGATGAATAAAGGAAATAAAAGTTTATCTATCTAAACTTATATTATAAAGAGGAAAGATTTGATTGTTTTTTTGTTTGTTTGTTAACATTGAAAAGGCTCCGAAACTACTATCCGATTTGAAAAATTGAAAAATTCTTTCAGTGTTAGATAGCCCATTTATCGAGGAAGGCTATCGCCTATATATCATCACGCTACGACCAATAGGAGAGGAGCAGCAATGAAAAATGTTGCGAAAAGGGGATAAATGTGACGCAAACGTAGTTGCGCCGGACAGCTAGTTGTTCATAAAAGAAACATAACATTGAGTTATACAAATCGGTGAGCCACAAACTAAGCATCGCTTGTGTGTTGTGGCTCAGGAGTGCGAATTTTACAAATTTAAACTTTTACATACAACAATTTCTAATAAAACATTAGCATGGTATGAAATAAGGACATTAGAGAGATTTTATAATGTGCTCTAAACATAACATGAACATTAAAGAGAAAAAATAAAAACTATGTTCGCATATATTGGGCTTGTGTTATGGTGTGTGTGTGTGCGTCTGTTCTTGTGAGTGTACATGTGTGTATTTGTGTGGCTGTGAGTGTGTGTGGCTCTTATATGCTATATCAAGGTCTCAGTGTCGACAATTTCGGAAGGTCAAATTTTAATGTTTTTTTACAGGTGATTTAGCTAGTTCTGATTTGGTGTAGGTACTCTAAATACCCGCTTGTTTAGTAAATTGTTGTATTCTGGGAGTTTTAATACTGTTGCGTGATACTTAAACGTTTCTTGAATTATGAACATTTGTCGTACCCTTAGAAATTCAAAACTCCTGGTAAATAAGGTCGGTGGGAACCTGATAGGTTTTTTTAGTGCAACCTTTATAAGTGCCCGTTGTGCTCTCTCTAATGTTACAAATGTGGTTTTACAGGCCCGTCCCCAAATACGGATGCAGTACATGATTGACTGGCAAAATGCATAATAAACCGTTCGCAGTACATCAATAGGGGTGCAGTCGCGGAGTTTTTTCATTACATGAATCACTTTTCGCACACAGGAGGATAGGACACAAATGTGGGATTTGTATGTTAAGTTGTTGTCTGTTTTTATTCCGAGATATTTTATTGTGTCAGTACGTTCAAGGACTTTGAATGGGCATGTATGGTGGGAGGCGTTGAAAAGAAAATACATAAGTATCAGTTTCAGCTACTGTATCATTATCCAACTACTTTTTAAAAGGTACTAGCAGCCTACCTATTAATTTGATGGATTTAATAAAAAATAAATGTTGTTTATTTAAAACACAGCGTTCATTAGGCAAATTAAAAGTCCAGGGTATCCTCAGCAGAATGGCTTTTAGAAAAACTAAACGACAACTCAGTTAATTAGTAAATTATTCTAGTATCTTTCCCGGAATTAATGTTTAATTTTATTATTAATACAGTTTCTTTATCATTACATATTTACATTATTTACAAACTACAAATATATCTAAAATAATAATAAAATATGTACAAATATCAAAATTACAGGGCGTCAAAAAATTCGTCCACATCGCTGTCAACAGGAAAAGTGCCCAGAACGCTGGCCGCATTGCCACGTTGGATGGCAATGCTGATTCTTTGGGCAAAAAAAAAGGCCAGCCTTCTGGTCACGTGAAGAGTCGACCAACCGTTTAGCGATATCTCGATACAGAAGGTGGGCACTCGGGCCCCATGGCCCTAGTGTTTCAACCCCAAACGGCTCAAACACATAATTACCAATTAAGTTATTGTATTTGCGCCGTTTAAGGTTTTCAGCACCTGCAGCAGCCGCCCCAGCGCAGCTCACCGTGCTAGGAAGATGGCATGGCGCAAGGGTGTCGACGCAAGTCGCATCCCACACCAAAGGCCTACCCAACTTCCATGGCATTATGGTCATGCCATCTGGTCTCTTCCCATCGACGCGTGCCAAGCCATTGGGTTCTAAGACAGCTGGCACCCCGGCGGTGGCAAGAGCACGACGAATAAGATCATTAATGCTAGCGTGCCGCGCTATCCGACCTGCACTCTTACTGCAGGAAAGGCCATGGTGTCCGAGGCCGTCGACTGCTTCACCACATCGACAGCGATGTGGAGCCCCGCAAGGAGCGCCCAATCGCAGACATGTAGCGAGCCGGAATGTTGTGTCACCTAGCATAGTGCCTATGTTAGGTGACGGTAGTGCCTGAAGCCAGAGACCCGACTCCCACTCACCCACAGCCAGCAGGCGGGCACGCTCAGCAGTATTGGTAGACGTATTAATAAGTTTATTCCGTACCAACCTGCAGAGCGGCTCATCCCACTGTCTCTGGGAAAATGGGTTCTCGGGCCGATCCGTATCCGGGCAAGCCACTTTCCAGGCGTCCTCTGCGTCCGCCAAGCATGGCACTTCCGAATCAACCAGGGAAAGAGTTAAAATCTTATCTAGTTTTATGTTTAGTAATTAATTTAGATTTAGAAATTAGTATTTTAATAAATCTTCCTGGTTAGCTTTTCAGTGCTGTGGACAGACGACAGGAACGCCGGTAAGCTTACACTAGAAATTTTGCGGACGCCGAGGCCACCAAAACGAATTGGTAGGGTAGCTTGCAGCCACGCTCGATCGTCCAGGGCCACATTAAGAATGGATGTTAATGTGTTGCGAATAATTTGGTCAATTTTGTCCAAAAGTTCTGGTTTCGTCCAAAGAGGCGAAGAACGGAGAAAATACATAAAATTTGGACCAAAACAGCAATATCTGATAAGGGTGAAAGCGAATGTAGGTTAATTTTGGAGAGTCGATCCGAAATATCAATAAAATGTTTGATTTTCTCTTCGATGAAAGATGAAAAACTTTCTTCTAAAACAGGTGAACCTAGGAGGTGCAGGGAACTTTTTTCTAAAATTTTGATTTGTGGGGCTATTGCATTAAATTTATCAATAGTCGATTGTCTGCCAGTCACGTCAGAGAGGTAAATTTCGCACTTTGAGGGGTTAAGGTCCAGGCCAATAGATTTAAATTTTTGTTTGAGGAGTTGAAGGTCATGCAAAACGGTGTCAACATCACCTCCTCCCGGAATCCCTTGAAATGACTAGAATTTTAATAAAAAACCGCAAAGTCTAATTCAACATAGCCGTCTTCGAAAAACATTATGTCTAGAAGCAAAGCAAAATAAAATTAAAGATCGTAACATAAATACTTTGCGTTCTAAGAAGCCCTTTTTTGAGACATAAAAAATAGCAATATATGATTTCTTAATAATAAATTGTCTCCCTTCCTAGAAGGCGGATGATGTGGTCTCAGTAGACAAGGGCCTTTCCCCGCTTTTCTTGGCTAACAAGAACTGGCGCAAGCTTGTAGTATTAGACATTAATGATCGCAGGGAGGTATGGCAGAGCAACTAGGTTCCTGGGCGCTTCTACCAGGTTCTTCATGGGCCCGATGTAGAATTCTAGCGTCCGTGTCCTGGCGACGTTACGGCTGAAGATTTTTTCTGTGCGATTATGGACGAAGTTATGTTGACCAACATCTACCGGAAACATATTATGAAGGACGGGACAGTTAACGGGATATTTGCATCTTTATACCAAGACTAGGTTAGGCTAGTGAAGTTAACGTAACTTCACTAGCGTAACCTAGGACCTCCCAGCACTTTAATTAAACGGTTTTAAACCGGCTATCCTGATTTAGCTCGACTAGCACGTCCGAACCCTTAAGTGGTCTCACACCAACTTCTTAATCTCCAGAATTCCTAAAAACCGTCACTATCTGCCCCTCTTCCCATACTTTCAAAGTAAAGGCCAACGGAAGACAAAGGCCAAGGGATGTAAAGGATTTTTTTAAGGATCGATTTGGGGTGTTCATTACCGGGACTATTGCACCCAGATGTGATTCTGCTATTGTATTCTGCTCTTAGAAGTTGGATATTTTATCGTTTCTTAAGAATTCGTTGACACTTGACATTTGGCCTGTCGGACGGCAAATGTCCGTAGTTTGTTTCCCATTAAATAAAGAATTTATGACTTTCCAAGTGGTCCAATATTGTTTTACACTTGTCAGGCTGTCTCGCCATAAAATAAAGGTTAATTGTGTTTGTAAGTGGTACGATAACATGTGACGATTTTGAAATAAGAATCAGGATATTAATATAATTGATTGATAATTAGAAGTGCGTGACAGAAATCAAACCATGCCACGGGCCACCGCTACGTATCACACCGCAAGCCGCATCACCAGAGATGTTGAAAGGGGCGTTAACACTGGCAACAAACAGCATATAGCTTACGCCATTTTTTTTCCTTTAGCTCATTCTGACTCTTGTCCCGCTCCACGTCGAACCAACCCTCACAGTATGCGTCTATCACGCTACATATTTCTGAGCTGGCAATGGCGGCGCCGTCCATTTGTAGGAACCCCCACCACCTGCACCTGCTGCGGCACCTGCTTGTGGCGGTCACAATGTACAAGCAGTAAACTGTTCTGTTCCGTCCTGTTTGTATTTTAATATTTTGTTTCTTGCGTAGTATGTCGATTGTTTTATTTTATTTTGATCATTTTGTATGCACGTCATGTCCCTGCGACAAATATTTTATTTTTCTTTCTTCTTTCTTTCTTTCACACATTGAGTGGAGACTTTGGCCTAGCGGTCATTGTGCATGCGGCTAACATATCCTAATCTGTGTTTCTATTTCTATTGTTTTTCTATCATTCGGTAATAATGTCGACTAACCTAATCCATCGTCGTGGGACCAATTCACTAATGAATTTAAATTACACTTCTGATTCATCGAAATATGCTGTATGAAAAGCAAAATGAATAAAAAGTGAATCTCGGCCCTACTTTAGATATGTCCTGATTTCCACAAAGGCTGAGTGGCGCGGAGATGTCAACTTATTGAAATTCCATTCGTAATTTATTCCTAGAGCAGCTATGTGCCTTTTCGCTCCAATAGACAGATAGCCAAAGGGCATGGATCCTACGTTTACCAAACTTAGGTCTTACCAAAATAACTTATTTTAGAACAAAAATCTTTTCGCTCTAGAATGTTGTTATTAAGGCGCTGTTGGTGAAAAAGTGAAAAATGATTTTTTGTTTTGTGAAATGTCACCATAATGCCTAGCCATTTTCCAGAATTTATTGGGGTCAGCTTGTAGTCTTACAGGTTGCAGCTGATTCACCAGTATTTTACATGGAGTAACTGCCTATCTGACCTTCACAATCTAGTTAGTACTGGGTAATACGGTACCCCTTGGTAAGACTGGTTGCCAGACTTTCGGCCACTACTACTGCCTGTAACGATTGTCAAAGATCGTGTTCTCCGAGGAACGGAAGAAACTCGATATGTAATCAATTTTACCCATCCACCGACCGACCTTGGCAAAGTCGGTTTTACTTTGAAGATCGACCCGTGTTGTTGTTATGATTTAGCTACTAGCTCCTTTTGTGAAATATATTGAAAAAAAAAACAAGATGGCCTTATTTCCGATTTTAGCCGTGTGCCAAAAACTTTTTGTACAGCTAAACATGTTTTAATAACTGCATTTTGGGATTATGTTAATAACTTCACATTAAAATATTGAAGGTCTTCATACTACCAACTTGCTGTTTACATGTCAAAGGGAAGCTTATGTGCTTGTACCAGGATTACCCTGTGACGAGGGTTCACTACAATACTTACCTACGTGAAGAGCATTTAGTATTGTCTCAGACTCACAAAACCATATATTGTGTTTCTTAGTAAAGGGCAACTAGAGAAACAAGGTGTCTGGAGCAGGTTTCTTGTGGAGGTGAATACGGTGGTTGTCGTACAAGGTGGCCGTTAAGAGTACACACTTTGACAAATCAAACTATTCAGATCCAGGATAACCTGACCTCGCTTTACATAAGCTTCCCGTACAATGACAGATCAGCGTATGATTATTTATTGTTCACTAGCTGTCCGGCGCAACTTTGTGTTTGCGTCACATTTTCCCCGTTTTCGCAACATTTTTCATTGCTTCTTCACTCCTGTTGGTCGTAGCGTGATGATATATAGCTTATAGCCTACATTTCTCGATAAATGGGCTATCCAACATTGAAAAAATGTTTCAAATCGGACCAGAAGTTTCGGAGCCTATTCAATGCAAACAAACAATCAAATCTTTCCTCTTTATAATATTAGTTTTTCATAACTTGAGTGGTGGTCTTGTTTCTGATAGTCATAATCATTAAGGCATTTTCAATTCGTGAGCAAGGATTTGATATTATTATTATGTCCACTTGCCCGTTAAATTCAAAATCTTTATCTCAGTTTATTAGAAATGTGTTATTTTTCGATAGCTAGTGATGATATAAACCATACTAAGTACTACAGATCGTGTGTGAAGAGTAGGAAAAATTAGTTCGGAAAATTGGGAAATAATCCAATAAAAACAGCGTATGCCAAACATCTGTTTACTATGTCGGCAAACAAGCATGACAAACACAAACAAAAGCATTGTATTAAGACGAACAACTAAAAATATCGGTAGCACGTAATTTAATCAGCCTGTATTTTCAGTAGTAAAATATACAAAGTGTAGTATGTCTCTGATACAGGGAGTTCACATTTTATTAATGAACGACTTAATTTTTAATTGTTGAGCAGTTAAGGTATGCGTATTATTATGTGCGCTTGTTTTTTTTGTAGCACATATACGAAAACCGGCCAAGTGCGAGTCTTACTCGCACACAGGGTTCCATAGCTCCAAACTATATAATAACAATATTTTGAACTGTCATTCATTAGTTAGTAGTATTAGTTAGTAAACTTCCACACAACCGCAAAACTAAATTTGTTTTTCATAGTATGTTTATGAAAAACAAAGTTACTGCTGCAGTTTGATGAAAAAGTCCCATATCTGAAAAACTAAACATCATATCTTATTGAAACCAATTTTCGTTGATAGTTTTTTTTACGTTCTACAATCCTAAATATTTTCAGAATTTTCCTCCTCTTACTTTAGAAATTAGAGGGGGGGGGACACACATTTTACCACTTTGGAAGTGGCTCTAGCGCAAACTATTCAGTTTAGAAAAAAATGGTATTAGAAACATCAATATCATTTTTGAAGACCTATCCATAGATACCCCACACGTATGGGTTTCATGAAATTTTTTTTTTTGGTTTTCAGTTCTAAGTATGGGGACCCCCTTAATTTATTGTTTTTTTTCTACTTTTGTGTGAAAATCCTAATGCGGTTTACAGAATACATCTACTTACCAAGTTTCAACAGTATAGTTCTTATAGTTTCGGAAATAAGTGGCTGTGACATACAGACGGACAGACAGACAGACAGACAGACAGACAGACAGACAGACAGACAGACATGACGAATCTATAAGGGTTCCGTTTTTTGCCATTCGGCTACGGAACCCTAAAAAGTGCTTGGAATGGCTCATTATAGGGTTCCCTTTGAGTTCGAAATAGTATTCTTACATCGATGACTATACATCGATGCCTTGATAATACGACGTTATAAAAAATACTAAAAACTTGAGGAACTACCCAACTCCTTGTCCAAAGTGAGATTGGTTCTTGTTTAATAGGTACGTTAACATTTGCGAAATATCCTCTTCAACTGTGGGAGATCTGATAAGTTCCGCAATCCTTTCCGAAGACGTCAATCAAACCGATGCAAAGTGCAAGGGCAATGGGCGTGGCTACGGAAAGAAAACTTTACGCTGCTTCTGGCGACTTCACGGAGGTGGCAAAGTTTTGGCCCAGAAAAAAAGAAGAATTATATGATCCGTAATCTTTTCGTTATATTGTTACTGTAGGAGGTTATCTAATCATTCTGTCCATTTTATGTAGGTGTAGGTAGTTAATTTATGAACTGAGCTTCGTCATTGGGTATTACAACTTGAACTAACACCTACGCATAAACAACGTTTTCTTTGACGAATAGGCAGATGTTTTGAGTATCTTGCCAATTTGAATCTTCGTGATTGTCAATAAAGGTAACTTGTAGTTAGAACTTGTAGTATAATAATTGTAAGGTAAAAGAGTTCTATCTGCTTCTGAATTAATGTTAAAGGTAAAAGGCGTAGAAGAGCGTGGGATGACTTTGACTACGAAATGATCTGTTTGAATCGTGGGAGATAAGCAATTAAACAACATAAGAGAAGGATCCTCATTTTATTCTTATTTTGACGCCCACTCAAAGAATATAATTAATATTAAGTATTAACATTTTATCCACTGATAAGAAAATTGTAGGCAGTTTATTTATTTAACTTGTTTCGATTTTCAATAACAAACGATAGAGCTTTGTTTTACGTAGGTTATTTTTGCGTAGGTTTTACTTTTCTTCTATTAAAACAGGGTAGTGTACCACGGGGTACACTACTGCGTTATAAAAGAAAAATAACTCGTAAGTAACGCGTTTTTGCGGGAACTATCTGCGACTCCCGCATTCCCCTTATACTTAAGGGGAAGATTTATAAAATAATGGTTAGATCTGCTGTCTTGTATGGATCAGAATGTTGGGCGTCAAAAGGGATGAATGAAAGGCATTTGCATGTGGCTGAGACGAGAATGCTAAGGGGGATGTGTGGAGTTACGCGAATGGATAGAATAAAGAATGAGTACATTAGAGGAAGTCTGAAAGTGGTGAGTAGCCCGTTACGAACCCTCGCGCAGTAGTTCAGTTCGCCGTCCGAGGCATACTCTCGTCGCTCCCGATGTTGCTATCACCCTCCTCCAGGAGAGTAGCAAAGAGACTAGCACTCTTAAAAAGTTCAGACACAAACCGCCGTCTTTCCGACCTCGCTGTCGAGGTCCGTCGCGACGTCCCGGTCCATGCCCTCCCCAACCCTTGCTCGAGCCAGCCCGCGATGCTGTGCCAGTAGTTTTAAATCAGCCCCTAAATAATGATATCATTCAGATCCAGCCTGTCCCCATGCAGTCCTCCCCCAGCGACGCCCTAAGCCGAGGCTCGTACCCCACAGGGGGTGCCCTTAGCGTGTAGTCGCTTAGTTTGTAAGTTTTTATGCCCTGGCTGGAGACCTTACTCTTAAGGCACCCACAGGATAGTCAAAGTTAAGCAGACGACAACCACCTAGGTTGAACTGCGAGAAGCCAGTCCCAAAAAAAACGCTACGGAATTCTGAAAAAGTTCCCTAATAAATAAAATACTTAATTTCCCACCCTTCGTATTTCTGACTCAATATGGTTTTTGTGTGAAACTCGGAGGGACTTAGTAATGATGATTATTTATATAACGTTAATAACCGCTTCGGAAAACTACCTACATCTCATGGAAGAAATTCACGCTCTGCTAACAGCAATATCTTTTTGTAAGATTCTGTCAATTTGGATATCTTCATATTAGTTTAGTCATGCGAAAAAAATCGTACGTATATTGAGAGGAGTGTGGAATGAATGAGAACGCTCGATTTTTGCCATCGACAATATTCACGGATTAGATTAATTTCTTTTTATGAGATTCTACATGTGCATGATCCGTAAACCGAGACAGATTTTCTCAGAATTTATTGTTTGTAAGGTGCGTATATGTATACATAAGGCGTCTTGTCTGTGCGATTTTGTCGAAACCGTCTATCGATTCTACCTAGTAACCTTTATCAGACGACATATTTGCATGAGGTTTGTGTCGTTAGTGGACGACAGAATTCGTAATTTCAATGAGCTTCTCATACCTTTATGTACATACGTAGGCCCAGAAATTCTTTTTCATGAAGAAAGTAACAATCGGGACGTTGAAATATGTGAGGAACAAATTGGCACTTTTTCAGTAAAAGGCGTTCCATGTGGATTGTGAAAAACGGAGCCGTCCATCAGTGTTTGAGATATCGAATAGCAGTGATGATGAATTTCTGAACTTGTTTTAGCGTAGTTGTTGCTTCTAGCTCATGCCAAAGGCTTCGCCTTCGTTTTGTTCGGTAGTTATGCCCGGGTACTATGGACCAGGATAAAGGCATCCTATGTGCTATTCCAGACCATTAGCTATCCTTGCGCCAAATGTCATCCAGAGCCATTCAGAAGTTTTTGGGTGAAAGAGTAACAATGATCCATACATCCTCACAAACTTTCGTATTTATAATAATAAGTAGGAATAGTAAGACTAATAAATGAATAACCATAACCCTTCCTTGGCAGTCGGGTAAAAACTGATGTTTGGTCATCCTTCAGAAAGAAATATAATGAAGGAGAGACTAGCCAGCAGTTTCAAGCCAAAACTCCCCAATTTATTTGCTAATGTTTCAAACGTATTTGGTAATTTTCAGAGCTAAAAGTTGACAATGCGTTTTCTAAAGTTTTCTTTGGCAGGCAAATTTGGCATTCGGTGTATTTAAGTGTGGGGTTTGTATAGAGCGCTAACTAATAAGCCTTATTCATATTTTCCTAACTAATATTATAAATGTGAAAGTAAGTTTGTTTGTTTGTCCGTTTCTGTACATTTGACAAATGTACAGAAACAGACATAGGGTTCCTTCATCCCGAAAACAAGTACTGATCCCGAAGAAAACAACAATAACGTCCATAATAGATGGCGCGACGTGTCTGAGACGGTTATTTTCAAATTCTAAATTTACGCGAGCGATTCGGCGGGTAAAAGCGTAGTATGGTAGTATTTATTTTTTAAATATTTATGGAAACTAAAAAAATAATTTAAAAGGTAGTTTAGTAGAACGTCATAATCAAATTGGCCAATAGGCAGCCACATCTGGACTCCCAAAGAATCACAAGCCTTTCAAACCTTCTGAGATAAGTTCAGAAGAAAAATACTTCTCTAAATTTCTTGCACACGCTAACACATAAATAAATCCACGCTTTATTTATTCGATAACTTTAACTGTAGTTAACTATGTTACGTTAGAGGTATGTTATCACAAAGGGGTAGTTATGACCTTGAATCGTGTTACCAACTGGACACAACCGGGGTCAATTCATCACACACCCCGTTGTATTGTGTCCACTAGCGCACGTGACGTCATCGGTAGTCTAGTCACGTTATCGATACAATCTGGGAACACGTGTGTTGCCCTAAGGTAATTAATCAATTGTTAATAGTATTAAATTCGTGAAGAGCTCGTGATTAAATAATAACAGCCACACGGGTCGATCTTTAAGGTTGAGCCGTACTTGCCGAGGTTGGTCCGCGGATGGGTGATCATAATTACATAGCGAGTTTCTTTGACAGTCGTTACGAGTAGTCCGAAGCCAAAAGTCTGACAACCAGTTTTACCAAGGGGTATCGTATTACCCAGTTCTGGGTTGTGGAGGTCAGATAGGCAGTCGTTTCATGTAAAATACTGGTACTCAGTTGCATCCGGTAAGACTGGAAGCCGAGCCCGAGATAGTTTGGGAAAAGGCTAGGCAGATGATAATCGTATTACAACATGTAACATTTGGTCTATACTATAGTCATATCATAATATCACGCCTGTAATACCAAAAGGATGAGACAGAGGTAATAACTGAACACCTGAACGTTCACCCACTATTCGCCAATGATGTTTAAGACCCAGTGTAGTTGAGACGAGCCTGTTGCCATCAACCGGGCAAAAATTCAGACTCCGAGGTTGCGACTGAGAAATTACGCATAGACACATCTTGATGCCGATCTAGGAATCGAACCAAGTTAGAATCCAAAGTGGTCGCAAGCCTGACCAGCCAGCACCTCATCCTCAGCAATCGTGGTTGCCCAGGCCAACAAGGCAGTCGATATTCATATGAGTTAAAATGAAATTACCCTCATGGGAACAGGAGTTACGGACGAAGCTCGCATAGTTTACAAGCTTTTGTGGCAGTGATTGAGCAAATATTAAAATCGCCAGATTGTCGATAAGTGGCATATTGTTTCAGCAATCTTTGTGTCGATAGTTGTGTCAGCCAATAGCTTAATTGCCAAGACCCTCGACCAACACCTGAGACGGCTCTCGTTGGGGAGTTGGATCAGGGGCCTGATTCAGGAAGCGGTACTTCTTGACACGACGCGCATTGTTAGGAGGTTCCTCTCTCTGGCCGCCCTGTTCCTTATACCGGTGGCCTATAATTTACCGCAACTACTCCGCTACCGCGTGAAAAGATGGTCACATTCCATTTTCGTCGTCATTTGAGTAGAACTGTCTCGTTCAGTCATACTGAAATTCGTACTTATCGTTTCATGCAGACTGTGTGCGCTCACTTTTCTTGGTCATCATCTCCTTAGACTTTTCCTAACTACCAAGGGGTCGGCTTTCAGTTTAACCGGATGCAGCAGAATACGGATAAACTGAGTCTGTATTTTACAGGAAACGACTGCCTATCTGGCCACAAGCCCATTACTGGGTAATACGTTTCACATTGGCCAGACTGATTGGTTTGTGGACTTGGTAAGCTCTCTCTCAGTATTGGCACTCTATGGTTACAGGCATACTAATTTTGGGCTTCGTAGCACAAGTGTTTGTAGTTATCGTATCAAACTTGTGGATTTCAAGGGACGTAGTTGTAATGTAACATCATCTTCTGCCTAGCCTTATCCTATGTATGTTGGAGCCGGTTTCCAGTCTAACCAGCTGCAGCTGAATACCAGTTCCTTACATGGGGCTACCTATCCGACCTCCACAATCCAGTAAGTACAGGGCTTCCCAACTAACATTTTACGAAACCCCTTGGTAAGACTGGTTGCCAGGCTTTCGGGCCACTGACTACCTACCTACCTACCTGAGAGCAGCGGTGGCCCAGTGGTGGCAGCCCCGACTTACGAGCAATAAGTCGTAGATTCGAACCCAGGCAGGTGCATTACTTTGTGTAATTTATTTCATCACCGCTGCTCTCAAAACGAAGGAGGAAACCGGCATGTCCTAGAACTAAAAATTCAAAGACATGTGACATCTACCAACCCGCACTGGGCCCGCGTGGTGGATTAAAGCCCACTCCCTTTCATTAAGAGGAGGCTTGTGTCCCAGCAGTGGGAACATTATAGGCTGATGATGATGAGTACCTGTAACGACTGCCAAAGATCTACACATGACAGGCCGAGGCACGGAGGAAACTCGGTATGTAATGGGTGGTCACCCATCCACGGAACAAGCAACCGCGACATAACCTGAAGATCGATACGAACGACTGTTATTATTTAGCCACGAGCTCCTCTGTAGTTGTGACAACTAACTATAATTAAAAGGAGAAGCCTATATAAGGTGTTGTTTTGCATCCTCGTCAAAATTCAGTATGTTGACAAAAGACATAAATAATCAATATAAATGACGGTACCTAGTTAAATAATAAAAATCACTGTTTTTTTAGGGTCCGTACCCAAAGGGTCAAAAGGGGACCCTATTACTGAGACTTCGCTGTCCGTCCGTCCGTCCGTCTGTCTGTCACCAGGCTGTATCTCATGAACCATGATAGTTAGCCAGTTGAAATTTCTACAGATTATGTATTTCTGTTGCCGCTATAACAACAAATGCTAAAAAAAGAATAAAATAAATATTTAAGGAGGGCTTTCATCCAAAAGTGTTTTTTTTTGCTCGTTTTTATAAATAACTAGCTGTCCCGCGCAACTTCGTCTGCGTCACATTTTCCTCGTTTTTGCAACATTTTCCATTGCTACAACAAACAAACTCTTCAGCTTTATAATATTAGTAAGTATAAGTATAGATGATAAGGAACCTTTCGAGCGCGAGTGAGTCCGACTCGCACTTGGCCGGTTTTTGTTGTTGTTTAAATTTGTCAGTATATAACCCTTAACGTGGTTTAGGGGATAAGAAATTATTGAATAAACGGTTGAGATTTTTTGTATGTGTGTAAGCGAGGTTATAAGGCGAGTATCCGACGGGCCGCGTTTAAAACACGGGTGGTAGTCACTTACCTACCGATTTCCGTAAATAAAAATCTATGCATTTTATTATTGATTCGGGTCGGGAATCATAGTTACCTCATTGAATTTGACGAGGATGCAAAACAACACCTTGTACAGGGTGTAACGGAAAGGGTATATACATACTTAGGGGTGTGCTTCAGACCATTTAACCGAACATGTTTCTCCATCGGACCAACATCGTAATAGCGAAAAAAACATCAGCTGCCCCATACATTTGGGTCGAATAGGTATTGAAATTTTGTATGGGGGAGCAAATAATTTTTTCGCTATTACGATGTGTGTCCGATGGAGAAACATGTTCAGTTTGATGGTCTGTAGCACACCCTTAAGTATGTATGTAGCCTTTCCGTTACACCCTGTATATACCACTTCAATACAGTAGAGTGGCTACTAAATGTAGATACGTTTTAAAGCAACCACTCTGTGACAAACGTTTCTTGTTTCCAATTAGTATTTCTATACGCTATGAAACAATGTACTTAATGTACTTATATGCTCTTAGTCTGTGGATCTTGTACAGTGGTGGCTTTTGGAGAAATTAATACTTTATTTAGTTGTATTTATTTGTATTCATAATTAACTCTTATTGTTTACAATGAAGCAACAAAGTTTTATTAAAACCCGTTTTGTAGTTTTTAATGAAATACTAACAAACATTCATTACCCACCCATAATCAAAAACTCACCTATATTTTAGATAAAAGTAAAATAACATAAAATAAGATTGACGTCTACGAGCTGAATTGAGGTAATCATAAAAAATAAACGATGAGTGTCTCCTTTTTAGATACAACTTGAATACATTGACATCTCCTAAATAGCTCTTTATCAGATAACAAAGCCCTTGAGCTTTGAACGCTGATAATAACCATTCATTGCAAGGCTTCTTATTCACTCCTCAATTTTATTGTTATTAAAATAACTTCTATGGGACATAAAAGGGACTGAATAAAGAAGCTTTGTATGGATTTATTTTTACTTTGCCTGAGAAGATTCGCACAGCGAACTTGATATATGGGGGTTAAGTTAAAATTAGGTATTTTTATACATGTTTAGTGTGGTGATTTATATCTTGACTACATCGCTGTCCCAGTGGACGCAAGCATCATCATCATTTGAGCCGAAAGACGTCCACTGCTGGACATACGCCTCCCCCAAAAAGGGGGTTTTGCCATAACCGCCACGCTTGGCAGGCGGGTTGGCGATCGCAGTACGGTTGTTACAAAAGCACAAAGAACGCTGCTGCCCGTTCTCTGGCAAGTCCCTTAGTCGCCTCTTACGACACCCACGGGAAGATAAGGGATGGTGCTATTCTTTACGTCCGACAACATACAGAACAACTGCAAGCACAACTGCTGAATTGTGCCCGGTTGCTGTCAACACATAGTACAGAGGCGAACTTAATGCCATAGGCATTTTCTACCAGTCAACCAGCATTGCAGCATAGCATTTGCATAGATCTTTTTGGCATTTGTGTAGATTTACTGTTACAGCATAGTTTAACAAGTAAGGGTATAAAAAACACAGGATGAAAACATAATGTACCCATTCCAGTTACAGAATTTACCACTGTAAGTAGTAGTGAGTAAATTCTGCTACACAATACTTCCAAAGAAAAAGTTTCTGCCGACACCTGCATTTGAAACTATCATGACGGTGTCAGATTAACATATTTCCTGCGAGTCAAATACCGCCTACGTTTGTAATTAGTCCCTATGTGTGTGTAATAAGGTTTCATTTAGCAACAATTATGTGATTACACAGCGTTTCATGGTAATATCTCAAATTGGATATCGGTTATCATGTTACACTGTTTGTGTCAGCTTTCACGCTTATACAGGAGGTTTATTTTTGTGCTCGACAACAGTGGAAGGTATATCGTATAGCAGAGGACATCTTTTGGTTCGCATGATGATGATGATGATGGTGAATACTACTATAGCTTTACAGAGTGATTCTGTTAATTGGGGCAGTATGGGGAACTCCGAATCCTTAAGAGATATCGGGAACTTGCCTTAGGAGACTTTAGCTCTCTTCTTTGTGATAGCAATATTGGCCGACCTACTTAATTTTTCGGTCAAGTGTGAGATGTCCATTAAAAATAGGGAAATTGTCAAATCTTTTTAAATAAAAATTGGTACTTACAAATGAAGGGCAAGGCTTACAAAATACTGTTTTGTAGTTTTAAAATATGTTATTGATGAAAAACATCAAAGGACCTTCCACAATTACTTGGTCTGACAAAAAAGTCTTGATTTTAATGAAAATACTGTACATTATCGTAATTACCTATATCCGTATTCCCCGGGGTATCGTGCCAGAAATCCTCGAAATGCCGAAAACCACCACACGCGAAAGTAATCTTTCTTAACTTTATTATTAGTATGATCGGAAGATTTTCCAGACTTCTAGCTCTAATTACTAAATCATAGGGGTATTGAAGTCTAGAAAATTACACGTAGTTTAATTCCCTTATTAAGAGTCGAAAGTATCCCTGATTAAGAGTCGAAAGTATTCCTAAATAGTCTGCCATATAAAATTATTATTAGGTACCTTCTAAAACTTACTTCCTTCGTAAAAGCTTGAGGATAAGTGAATTTTAATGTGATCAGGCGGCAAGATAGATATATTCCAGACTTAGCTAATCTTACTTCCAATCTTCTTTTTGACAGCCAAATAATAAATACTACGTGGCTGTCAAGTGCAGTTTGACACAAAAGGTTGCAAGAAAAATTAACACGTTAAAGCTGCTACAATAGGCAATAGCATGTACAGACTGAAAACACACAGTATACCAGCATACATTGAGAAAATTACAGTTATCACAGAATGGCACGTCCAATGAATCGTCCGGCAGTCCGTTACGAACCCTCGCGCATTAGTTCAGTTCGCCGTCCGAGGCATACTCTCGTCGCTCCCTATGATGCTATCACCCTCCTCCAGGAGAGTAGTAAAGAGACTAGCATTCTTAAAAAGTTTCGACTCAAACCGCCGTCTTTCCTACCTCGCCGTCGAGGTCCGTCGAGACGTCCCGGTCCATGCCCTCTCCGAGCTTCGCTCGAGCCAGCCCTCGATGCTGTGCCAGTAGTTTAGCCTCTAAATAATGATATCATTCAGATCCAGCCTGTCCCATGCAGTCCTCCCCCAGCGAGGCCCTAAGCCGAGGCTCGTACCCCACAGGGGGTGCCCTTAGCGTGTAGTCGCTTAGTGTGTAAGTTTTTATGCCCTGGCTGGAGGCCTTACTCTTAAGGCACCCACAGGATAGTCCGGTTAAGCAGACGACAACCTCCTAGGTTGAACTGCGAGACGACATTCCCAAAAAAAAAAACAATGAATCGTCCGTCGAATGGTATCTCCAAGACGTAATTCACTTGGCTGATGCCCTATTTCCCCAAGTTCCAAGTTCCCCAAAAAGATTTTAATTACACAATTGATGTATTAAAAATCTTTCCCCAAGTCCCCCAAAACGTAAAATTCATTTGTTTGTAAAGTTCACACTTGATCATTCCTCGTACTGACGTCTCCAAAAATCAGTACCTAGTTAAAATTAATTTTACTTTGGAAGATTTATTTTCTTTATGTATAATTTATACAATGGGGGCGAAGTTGGAAAATTTTCACATCCGCCATCTTGGATTTTCATTTCGACTTCACCTTACCCATCAACAACGGTTTGTTCCATAATAATGTATTACATCAGGTTGTGACTGTTTTAAAAAGGCTCAGAACGCGTGGTGGTTGAAAATCAAAACAGCCACAAGCATATTACGAGTATATAGGGCACCAGCCATTCACTTTTGTTATGCCCGTTAATAAAATCTTAAAAATGAAATGACTATATTTTTATGATTTAATAAGTATAGTTTTCAAATTTTACCCTGTACTTGTAGTTTAGGACGATGTTACTTGCGAAATTTCATAGTTCTAGGTCAACAGAAAGTACCCTACACTTTTTATTCCCTTGAGAGTGTCGAAATATAAGTTTTTTTGCGGCATAAACGTTCGCATCTTTTTTTTTACGTTAACTTAGTAGCTTGATTATTACACAGCTTTAACACGTTAAGTGCGAAGCGAGGCCTAAATCACCCCTGATGCAACTTCCCTGTGGTGCGGCAAGCAAAAAAGTGAATTTCTCTGTCGTGCGAATGGCATAGCTTTGGTTTGGTCCAGTGTAGGAAAGAGATAAATATATATTTGAGATCACTAATGGTTCCGGACTCGGTGGTGTACCTACCTTGGTACTGGATGTCTTAGGCCTCGTGCCGCACTGAATTAATATAATTTTAATGCAGTGCGGAACGAGGCTAAAACGTCCCATATCCCCCCTGACCTCGTACCGCACTCAACGCGAGCTTCCCGCGACCAGTGTTGTGCATCACGTCGATTGGAGAGCACGTCCTTTTACAGCGCCGAACATGTCTAAAGCCCGAGGCAGAATAAATAGGACAGTTTCTTTTCAACTTCTGGTTGCCTTTTTTTTCTATTCTGTGAACCGCATTAAGATTTTCATAAACAAATAGAAAGATAAACCTTATGCATAAACCGTAATCCATTATTTTCCAATAATAAGTCTGTAATAGGTGCCTCTTAATGGTATAGAATGGAACGCTTCGTGCGCGAGTCCGACTCGCACTTGGCCGGTTTTTTTTTCTTTATGGCGCTTTCAAGCACAATTTAGATTATTTAAAAAAATGTATCCTTTGATAGCTTTGTGTTGTTTTGCCAGGTTTTGCCCTTAAAACGATCTAATGAGATATAATTGATCAAAATCGGTCAAGTCGTTGCGTAGTTAAGACAGTTTAAAAACGTCGATATTATTTTTCCCATCACTAATCGCAGCGAAAATTTGCCCTATTTCAGTGCGTTACGAGGTGTATAAGATCCCATATTTTGTTTTGCTAATAATTCCTAAACTAGCCATCAGATCCCGGGGCGACGGTGGATTAGGGTTCATCAATTCACTGTCTATATCAATAAGGACCAAAATTCTCATTTATCTTTGATTTCGCGCCAGAAAATGGATTTTAGTCCGTAAAAGGAGGTGGGGTCTAATAGACCGCGTGTCGCCCTAACGTCTGGTCACGGTACGGGCCGATTATACCTCGTGCCGCAGGAACGGAAAGTATGCAAAAATTGGTGCCGCAGCTAACGTGTTAAGGGATTGTAGACTTTAGTATATGGTTTAATTTCAACTCGATACCTCCATGCGTTCCCGAGATAAAGGGTCTTGAAAGACACACGGACAACAAAGTGATCCAATAAGGGTTGTGTTTGAGAATTGCATGTGCTTTCAACTGGCTAGCATATTCAACTTTGGCCAGAAAAAAATCCGAGCACAAAGCGGACATGTCAGAACACCATTGAAGCCATTGTCATAGCTGCAGGTGGTCTATTTACATTATAAATAAACGGTCATAATGTTATGTTGTGGTTCGAACACTTTTAAACAGCAATCTAATATAGGTTAACAAGAGGTATCAAAATGCGAAAAGAAATTAAAGAACGTCAAAAAAAAAAGTATTTGTCCAAATCGTTGTCAATAGGAAAAGTGCCCAAAAGGCTGGCAGCATTGCCACGTTGGATGGCAATGCTGATTATTATTTTAGATTGTAAAAAGCGTTTATATACATATAATGCAAATGAAACACTTCTTCCGCCGTAAAAAACAAAAGGTCACGTCCTGCGGTAGACGCATTACCTGAACTAACTACTTTTAAGCAAGTCCTATCAAGACGGTTAAAAGCTTTCTTTGAGGAGCGTATAAATCCATTACTGTGATAAAATACCAGACAATAGAGTTTGCATTGAAAGGTGACCTCATAAAAATATGTCTACTTTATTTTTAGGCATAGTGCGTGGTGTAATATTTTTTAAAGGATATTTATTTTAGTAGTAGGGACAAATGACTAATTAACCAGTGACCCCTTCTCACGGATTTTACGACATGACAAAACATCGAGATTTCCCTTCTAAATGTACATATGTATTAACAAATTCCCTAACCGATCGACCGAAATCGTTGCGTACAGAGAAAAAACCTAGTAAACAAATGTTTACAGAGTTTGATATAGTTACTGTTTTAGTTTTAATTTTATTTATTTAGTAAACAAGGCACACCATTCCCTAACAACATAATTATGTATACAGGAATGGTAACAGAAGGTAATCACAGGTCTTCAATGAAAAACAACATATCACATACAGCCATGCACAACATTCTTATAAAAAGTAAGTTAAACAGCAATCCTAAAATATTAATATTTAATAGCTAAGTACATCATAATATTACATATCTAACAAAACTAAATTGATCTTTCGATGTAATAAAAGTTAAAAGAAAAAAAAACCGGCCAAGTGCGAGTCGGCCTCGCGGACGAAGGGTTCCGTACCATTATTTATAAAAACGAACAAAAAAAAAAAATTTTATATGGGAGCCCTTAAATATTTATTTTATTCGGTTTTTAGTATTTGTTGTTATAGCATCAATAGAAATACATAATCTGTAGAATTTTCAACTGGCTAACTATCACGGTTCATGAGATACAGCCTGGTGACAGACGGACGGACGGACGGACAGCGAAGTCTCAGTAATAGGGTCCCGTTTGACCCTTTGGGTACGGAACCCTAAAAACAAATATCGTAAGTCTAATATGTGATAAAATGTACCTACGTGTGTATGGGAATGTGAATGTATGTGTATTTGCGTGTGTGTATATGTGTGTAGGTGTGTGTGTATGTATGTTTGTTGGTTATGTCCACGGCTTCGCCCGCGTTTTGTCCAGTAAAAGTCCCACGAGACCGTACTATCAGGATAAAAGTATCCTCTGTGCCATTCCAGACTATTATTTATTCAGTAGTTTTTGCGTGAAAGAATTTCCATTCAAGAATCAAGAATTTTCGCATTTATAATAATAGTATCATCATCATCATCATTTCAGCCCAAAAGACGTCCACTGCTGGACATAGGCCTCCCCCAAGTCACATTGACATTTTGGGGGGTTTTACCATAATCGCCACGCTTGGCAGGCGGGTTGGCGATCGCAGTACGGTTGTTACAAAGGCACAGAGAACGCTGCTGCCCATTCTCTGGCAAGTACCTTATTCGCCTCTTACGACACCCACGGGAAGATATGGGATGGTGCTATTCTTTACGTCCGACACCATACAGAGCAATAATAGTATGATAGGATAAATTAAATAGAATTTTTAATATACTTAATGAGATTGGTGTCTGTTTAAAACAGCGTGAATAACATGCGTGGGAAAACTAGATTATATTTTCAAGGGACGAAATATGTATTTAGTTTAGGCTACAGGAATCCAATTCCCGACGGCTTTAAACGAGATCTATCTCATTTTCCCATTATTAAAGGCCTTTACTTGATATTTTCCCCTATCAAGATCGCTCGTGCGAATCGCTGTGATATTATTTTAGTAGGTATCGTTTATGAAGTTTGACTTTTCCCGTTGGCACACTTCGGGACAGGATATTTTCTTTATTTTTTTACTACTTTTTTTTTTTTAAGTAAGTTTTTCTTTGTGAAAATCTAGATCATTTGTCACTTTATAACCGACTTGTAAAAAACAGGAGGATATGTATTTAACCAGCATTTTTTTTTGTGAATGCTCTTGTCAAGATTAGTTTAGAACACTGGACCTCTGTGTGGCGAGCTGTTGCTATATCTGAACGAAGAGTCCTCATCGATACTAACAACTAAGGATGGGTTTTGGAAGAGCCAAAATAACCACATCAAGAAAAAGTTTAGTTGTAACTATGGGAGTAGTTCTGTATGGTGTCGGACGCGGACGTAAAGAATAGCACCATCCCATATCTTTCCGTGGGTGTCGTAAGAGGCGACTAAGGGACTTGCCAGAAAATGGGCAGCAGCGTTCTCTGTGCTTTGCGACTGAACTGCGATCGCCAACCCGCCTGCCAAGCCTGGCGATTATGGAAAAACCCCCCTTTTAGGGAGAGGCCTATGTCCAGCAGTGGACGTCTTTCGGCTGAAATGATGAATGATGATGATGGGAGCAGACTGTACCGTACAAAAAAAGTTGAAAATTATGGTTTGGAGAAATGGGACTCCTCAATGTATGGAAACCAGCCCGCTATACAATGTATGAAGATTAAAATAGTTACGGAATAGCACCGCTTTTCACTATGCGTCTTTTGTTTGGTTGTCCAAGTTGGAAAGTTACCAATACGGGACGTAGCCAAAAATTCATGTCCTCTATACATATTCCTATTCATTTTATTGTTTGTTTTCGGAGAGAACTCAAAGAAAGAAAGTAAAAGTAAAGTAGTGACAAGAAGTTTCTATGTAAGTTCGTCGTTTTTTTTAAGAGCAAAAACGTCGCCCCAGCTTGTTAGACGGTGCGTCCGATAATCCAGATAGGATTTCTCTTAGCATTCACGCCTTACGACATTTCATACAAATTTTGAAGTCCTTATTTTTCGAAATGACTGTGTAGCGACCAACAAAAAGCAACTTACTACAAAAAGTACTACAGCGCCATCTATGACACGACGGAAGAACTAACCTCAATTTCCTACATCTTACATGCAAAGTTTACATCGACTTAAGAGTATATAGAAAAACCCGACTATAACTCTTGGGAACTGCCCACCAGACAACACCTGTCTGGTCGGAGGATCCTCTCTTTTCTAAGGAGTATCGAGGAACTTTACACCCTGTTCCTCATACCCCTAAAACTGAACCGGTTTTAATGAAACTTAATACGCATAAGCCGAATATGGTCTAAAAAGATACTATAAAACATTTTCAGTTTCATTAAAATCGGTTCAGTCATTTCGGAATATAAGGACTTGATAGTGTGTATGAAATGCTATAAGGTGTAAACACAAAAAAAATCCTATCTGGATTATCGGACGCACCGGCTTGTACTCGTAAAAACATTAAAACACAGTGCCCTACCTACCTACCTAAATCTATAAAATCTAGAAGAAGCACCATGTGTATAAAATACACGTGGTCATGAAATAAAAGTAGGGTCTGGTATTTGTTCACACATAACAGCACGTTTTGCAACGTTTTAAAACAAATTAATATAAGAATTTATGTAGGTAGGTGCAATCTTGCATAATTAACATTTGCATGCTGACTGCCTAGTTGCTGTGTAACAATGTTTCGTCTAATCGGCAAATTCAAATTGTTCGAATGTCAGCCATATTGAGAAATAATACAAAGTTTAATTAATTTTAGACGTTGCTATGTTGGTTAGCAGAGATGTTATGGATATGATATTTCGGATCTGGATACGGATATGGATAAAGGAACAAAATTATATCGGTTTCGGATACGGTTAAGGATATTTAAGATAACGCTAAAACTGACATAATGAGGAAATCAATATTCCGACTGGCTATTACTTATTGAAAGATGGTTACAAATAGATTGTAGAGCCAGGGCTACTTAAGAGTAATCCAATAGACTGTAATATTCAGAAGTACGGGATACAAAAAGTTAACAGTAGAACACCTAGGTGAACCAGGGGTACAGAAAAGCAACCGTGGAACACCTAGGTGAACCAAGGATACAGAAAGTTAACCGTGGAACACCTAGGTGAACCACTTTGGTGTTCCACGGGTCAGAAAGGATTATTTCGGATTATCGGTTAGTTTCGCATAGTTTCGGTTACGGATTTAGATTGAAGTAAAAATATAAACACAATTATTATGTAATAATTTTATTTATAGGTTTTATCTAGTCTAGGTTATCATACTATACTCAGTCATGTAAGTAAGTTATTATTTAGAGATGTTATAATAATTACGTAAAACAAAAACCTGTCAAAACATGTCGTTTTATTTAGACTCCGCCCTTATACGAAACTATGCGAAACTTGTGAAACGGATACGGTTACGGTTACGGATATGTTTTTATTTCGGATATCCGATAGTTTCGGTTAAGGTTACGGAGCTCCATAACATCTCTGTTGCTTAGTATCCGAAATCCGCTGATTACAAAACCATAATCATTTTACAGATTTTAGCTAAATATTAGACAGGTACTGTTTTTGTCCGCGGATTCGCCTGCGTGGATGTCGAAAATTATCTTAGGGGTACAAATTATCGGGAAATAACATCACATAACATTACGCCTGTAATCCTCGAAGGGTTAGGCATAGGTGTACCTGATAGTACAGTCAGCGGCCAGCATTACCTGACCCATATTCCTCTTTTTTGCTTTGTGAGATGGGTCAGGTAATGGTGCAGGGCACTGTACACTAACATTTTGCCATTCACGTTTAACTCCCATATAATAAGGGACCAGCCTATTGCCATCAACCACCGTCGAGAGAAATTCTTGATGGAAAAACCCAATATCAAAAGTGATAACGGATTTTTCTGTCACGAATTTCTCGTGAGGTCCTAGATTTGATTCCCGGGTCAGGCAGGCAGACTTCGTAAAATAAATATTCCAACCCAGACTATGACGTCTTAAAGCAGTATTGTTTTATTCTAATTCCAGAGTGGGAAAGAGATGGAGTTAGACGACCTGTATAGCTCCGTCTCTTTCTCACTCTGGAATAAGAATAAAATAATACTACTTTAAGACGTCATGGTAGACCACCTGGTCATCTTCTTCCTTCAGCCGTATTCGTTCAGCTATTAAGCTAAGAAAGGGTCACATGAATACAGACAGAAAGACTTGCTTTTGATCAGTAACTCAGCCCGCGACGCGAAAACTCGAAAATTAGAGGTAGTTTTGCTAGTTATAATAGCAAAACTATGTTTGTATTGTACTTGATTTTATATTATTGATACTTGACATAGTTTGGTTAGCCGCGGAGACCAGCACTTTCCATTGCAAGCCGAAGCATCAGCATCATCATCATCATCAGCCTATAATGTTCCCACTGCTGGAACACAGGACTCCGCTCTAGGAGACGGAGTGGGCTGTAATCCGCCACGCGGGCCCATTGCGCGTTGGTAGATGTTATATGTCTTCGAATTTTGAGTTCTAGGACATGCCGGTTTCCTCACGATCTTTTCCTTCACCATTTTTTAGGGCAGCGATGATGAAATAAATTACACAAAGTAATGCGCCTGCCGGGTGCGAACCCACGGCTTACTACTCGTAAGTCGGGGCTGCCACCACTGGGCTGCCGAAGAAGAAGCCGAAGCATTCTCAAGGAGATGTATAACCCAGTACCTATACATACATTGTGTAAACGGACCCTCCACGATGCCGTCATATAAGCATTTTGTACATCAAACTAAGTAACTCTATGCAAAAATTATTGCTGGGAAACGACTTTTTTTTTTTCTGGGAAAGTCACGTTTTACGGTAAAACTCAATGGATGCATTGAATACTGAACGGGTGATGGAGGTATTTAAAGTAAAGTTATACAGGGTGTAACGGAAAGGGTATATACATAATTAAGAGGGTGCTTCAGACCATCAAACTGAACATATTTCTCCGTCGGACAAACATCGTAACAGCGAAAAAAATATCGACTGCCGCATACATTTTCGTCGAAAAGGTATTGAAATTTTGTATGGGGAGCAGATAATTTTTTCGCTATTAAGATGTTTGTCCGATGGAGAAACATGTTCAGTTTGATGGTCTGTAGCACACCCTTAAGTATGTATATACCCTTTCCGTTACACCCTGTATATAAGTTATACATTAAAAACTAGCATTAAAAAAAATTGGTTATCTGTAAAGTCGGTTTACGGACGATTGGTTAACGTGACAACGTCATAACAAAACATTGATGAAATGATTGCATACTTTTATGAATAGCAAGCCGAAAGCTTAAGCCGCTCGCTCGTGCCTTTTGCTCGCTCTTGCAGCGCTCTCGTTCCGATCGTAACGTAACAATGAGCGTAACGTTACAATGAGTCATCCTTTTTCGTGCGTACAGCCAGCGGCGACGTTCATCGATTTATTAGACGTTGTCACGTCAATAAACTCGTGAAAAAGTTGGAACTTAACCTCCAATATCTCTGTAACTAGAAGGTTCCCTGGTGTGGCCTACAACAAAAAAATGCTATCAGTGACGAATAGAAAAAGTGCCTTTCAGTTTCGATATAGTGTAAATAGACCCTTCTATTTACACTATGTAGGTTTTTGAATTTATCTGCCAACAGCATAAATATTGTTTCTTTATTGTACGTACATAAAATTGCAAACCTAATTCAATAAATTGTTCCTTCCCATCTGTAATATGTAGATCATCGGTAAACCAGTACTCAGTGGTCCGCAAGTCTGACAACCTGTTATATATATTTGTTGTTATAGCGTCAACTGAAATACATAATCTGTAGAAATTTCAACTCGCCTAACTATCACGGTTCATGAGATACAGCCTGGTGACAGACGGACGGACGGACGGACGGACAGCGAAGTCTCAGTAATAGGGTTCCGTTTGACCCTTTGGGTACGGAACCCTAAAAACAAAGGTGGATTTTTACGGTTCCCGCCAAAACGGCAGACTTTTTTTGGAGGGAAAACCAAAAAGTTTTGTTTGAGGATTATTAATCTTTGTTAATTACATATTGGGTGGTATATTAAGCTTTCTACTGATATAAGCACCAAGTTTTGTATTCTGTTTATGTGTACTAGTTTATAAATACAGTTGTTGATACTGGAAAAGGCGGTTTCATTATAGTAGGCTGTGGAGGTCAGATAGGCAGTCACTCAATGTAAATACTCGTACTGCTGTATCCGATAAGACTTGGAGCCGACCCCAACATAGTTGAAAATAGATATGATGTTGATGATGAATGCCATTGTAAGTGTGTTTAGCAAATAATCCCACAGATGTCTGGAAATAATTATGATTTCGTTATTTTCAGAGCAGTATTTCCTCTTAACTTCGATGCAGTGCAATAACATCGCGTCTCATCCTCTCCGCTTGGATGGACCGACCATAATAAATACAGTCTATTCACGGCTATTCTACCTCTGACACCTTCAGTCCAGCGGAAACCTTATTTTCATGACAATGAAGATTATAATAATTTTGGCAGACTTGTCAGTTATAGGAATGTGACAACAACCTTAAGGCTACGAGAATCAATATCACTGTGATTTATGCATCTATTCAGAGCGGAGGTTAAATAACTGTGAAAGAACTTTATGTAAGTTCTGTGGATGGCACCGATGACATTTATGGAGGCTATCCCTTGTTTTATTGTTTCTGACATAATGTTGTCCAATGAATGAAGTATTTATAAACATTTCGGACTTCGGTTCTTTTTTTTTTAGATTAGACAGTTACCTACCTTTACGTAATATCAGTTTTTTGCGCTCTCAATTTTTAGACATTTATTGAGGTGAGGTTTTTCAGAAAAGGCGCGTAGTACTTGTAATTGGTGCACGTGTGTGAACGTGAAATAGGCGAAGCGAGTATTTTGGGATTCGGCCAACACCCATGGCAAAAGGCGTGACTTTATGTCATCATCATTTGCCTAGCCTTTTCCCAATCTTTGATGGGGTCGGCTTCCAATCTAACCGGATGCAGCTGAGTATAAGTATTTTACATGAAGCGAATGCCTATGAGACCTCTACAACCTAGTAACTGGGTAATACGATACCCCTTGGTAAGACTGTACGTACTTGTGCGTTATTGTAAAGTAAAACGTGTGTTTTTTTTTTATAAGGTAAAACGCACGGTTTATCAAGATGCTCCGTCTAAACGAACGGTACTTTTTTAAATCTTAGCAAAGAGTTTTAATGTCAGAAAAGTGGTCAACATTTTATGAATAAAATTAACTTTGGGAGATAAAATATAATAAATAAACATTAAATTGCTTAATTTAATTAATTTTGACCATAAATTACAACTCTGTAACAAAACACAAAAATTTTAATTTTACTTTTTTAGTATTATTGGCTGTTTTTGTGCCTTTGCCTTAAAAAAAGCGCTGATCGCGCGCATCACTAATTTTTTAACAAGTAAAATATTTATTTGTTTATGAAAGTCCGAGTTTTATTTATTTCCTCGCAAATATGTTTGTTATAAAACGTCGTATAACATACGTGCGCTTTCATAATTACAGCCTCTGCTTTCTTGTAGCCCTCGCCTACGGCTCGGGCTAGCAATATCGCCTAGGCTGTAGTTTTCAACTTACCGCACTGGTATCATAATGTACTAAGTATTACAACAGATCTCTCGTCTCCGGTGGGGTGAAAACCGGACCTTAAGCATAACGAAATTCGTCTTCTCATCAGACAATTCCTGGCTTGCCATATCAGCTCTATAACAGTAGAGCCATACCTCAACAACCGATTACCACACAACTTTTCAGTCACTGGCGCCACTTTCAGACTTTCTTTTCGGTACTCATTTCATATTTTATCCATAAGTACACGTGGTGTTACACGAATTCCCGAAACCCCCATAACATTCCTTAACTACACCATAAATAATTAAATCGCTTCTGAGTATTTTTTTTGCATCGTTTTGTTTTGATATCCGCTCCACATAGAGAAATTGACAAAAAGTTTTCTCCAATTTCTTAGCACAGCGCCATCTCTGGGTAATGTTGTAAGTTACATTGTTTTGAAATTCCCTTCTTTCCACTGTCTCAGCTTTGGTCATTCAGCTGCTCCCAGGTGGTTTAGTATCAATGCTGGAGTACAGATGTCATGGATTTCAAAAGTATTAATTCAAGATTTTGCATGATTATGTACAAAACAACAACAATAGATATACCTACATTATACACTGACAGTCAAGACTCAATTGAGAGGGTTAAAAAAATATTTTAAAATTAAAAAAAATATTAATGTCTTTAGTAGGTACACGTGATAGATAACTGCTAGCTATAGCTGAGATTCGTAGCAGCTCGTAGGTGTCTCGTAGCAGTGGTAGCAGTGCCGGATTAAGCAAGCGCGAGGCCCGTAGCAAATTCTACCGAGGGGTTCTTTATCTGCCAAAGACGGTACAACCTAAAAAATATTTTGCTATTGTCCCATTTTGGACCACGACAACAGAAGTTTTAATTGAAAAACGAGCAAAGCGTGCTAGAAAATTCAGAGTTTACCATCCATGACAGTCTGTGCTTGTTAGTGGGCCATGACCAGTCAAGTTTCTAATTGAAGAGCGAGCGAAGCGAGCTCGAATTTTTTTGTCTGTACCACGTGAAGACAAGATTTCACTGAAAAACGATCAAGTTGAGACCGAATAATTGTATTATCCTATACTGCGACAACGTAACTTGTTATTGAAAAGCTATCTAACGAATTTGTTATATAAGACATTATACAATGACGACTCGGATTACATGAAAGTCGGAAGAAAATAACATCAACGTGTAGTTTAAACACTTTTAGTCTGCGTCTTGTTCCTAGTCGAGTTTTAGTTTTCCATTTTGTTTTTTTAGATTTCTTCAGTACTCATTTCTTATTCTATCCATTCGCCTAACACAAAACATCCCCCTTAGAATTCTCATCTCAGCCACATGCAAATGCCTTTCATGCATCCCTTTTAATGTCCCAACATTCTGATCCATACAAGTGAGCAGGTAACCATTGTTTCATAAATCTTCCCCTTAAGTTTAAGGGTAATGCGAGAGTTGCAGATAGTTCCCGTGACCTGCCGCCATTTTATCCATCCAATGTTTATTCTGTGCTTAACACTACGATCTATATCGTCATCGCTAAGCAAAAATTGCTCCATACAAAAAAGAACGAGCTCAAGAGGTGCTCGAAAATTTTGTCCACCTCAGATAGATATTTTCTGTTTATCTCGAAAATTTTAGCAACCTGCCATGGTTATGTAGGTAGATCTCCGATTTTCTTTTTATCAATCTCTTAAATTATATTTAACCTACTTTTCCGACTTAGACATGAGTTTTGCAAGCGAAGTGAGATAAAAAAAAATTGCATCGCGCATTCAGATAATAATCAAACAGAAGAAAGAGGATAGGCTAATAAAATATAGGGCTACTAGTGATTTAAAACCGCGCACCATAATTTCAAGTACTATATACTTGAAATTATGGTGCGTGTTGCCTCGCGGCCGGTCGGCGCACGGCCCACGCTGCGCGAAGGTATCGCAAGGTATCTTGTGCGTTACCCTTTTTTTTTTTTTTTTTTTTTTTTTTTTTCGGATGGGAAATCATCAAATGACTTCTTCCGCTCTGGGCGGAGCGGAAGGGAGTGTCAGACTTGACTGACTAAAACCCATCCATGTTCCTTCTTAGCCCTTTGCGTTCCAGGGGCACGGTATCTCTTTCGAACAACCCGCAGCCCTGGCAGGCATCGGCCCTCTCGGACCCCTTCCGATTTGCTGACATCTCCTTGAGGCGCGCGTGGAACACGAACGCGCCGTCGGCACGGTCTGTCGTCATAAGACGGACGGACGGTGAGCTAGCCCATTACTCACCGTCCACAGGCCCGCGCCTACGGTGGCCGGGGGCCACTGGTTGCCCCCCGACGCCCGGGGCGTCTCCCGCGGCGGCTGGGACGTGAGGTTCTCTCCCTCTCACGTTCCGCCACCTCCTTCGCTAGCATGACTGCTTCGCAGAAGGAGGCGACGGCTTCCCATTCCCTCTCGCTCCGGACCATGGATTGAACCAGGGCCGGACGCGAGAGGTCGCCGCCGCCATTGTGCGTTACCCTTACTGTATGAAATTCTGTGTTTCGGCAACGAAATAATCGGTTACCGATTTAGAATAAGAATCATTTATTTGCATAAAATACTGGTGTGACCAGATATAAAAGTTGGTGATGTAGGTATGCACAAACCATATTTTCCCTGTTCCCATGTTTAGGGCATGCAAATTTATGATTGTCTTAGTAGGAGAAGGTGTAGAGTTTTTATGAGATCAAGTAAATAAGTAAATTCAAAATACGTCGTTATATATATTCGTCTTGGTTTCACTCAAAAACTTATGCTCAGGCGGAGTTGCCCCGGGGTGCTGGGTCAGAAAACCTCCTCGTGAGCCCGATGGCGCTGGTCCCTCTCGATACGTCTGGAGGGAACAGTTGCTGTCGGGACGGTGCACTCTGGGCGCCGGCAGTGTCTTTCCCCGAGGAGTGGGAAGAGATTCCTATTCCCCGGGGAATGTCACTGCCGGTGGCGAATATTCTGACGTGGTGGGGTCCAACCCGGACCAACGCGGCGTTTCTCCGCGTGACCCTCTGAAAAGCAGAGGGCACAGTGGAGGAGCAAGGGCGGGCTGGGTGTGCACTCACCCTGCCTCCGAGCAGACAGTGAGGGACGCAGTCCTTCTCTGCCCCCGTCGTTCTCGTAATCCCATCATCGGAGTGTCGTGGATCACGTCTCGCGGCTCCGATCGGGACCGAGGGTCTTGGCTTAACCGCCCGGACCGCGAGGTAGAAAACCTCTATAAAAAGTTACCCCGAATCTCAAGCGGCGGCGCACCGTGAGGGGATGTATGGCTGACGGGTGTTCCTATGGAACGATCAGTCGTCAGTGCGACCCCCGCCAGAGTACCAGCCGACCCTCTGACGGGTTATAAATGTTAAAGGCTTATCCGGGTACAGGGGGCACTGCCCGGATGGACCTCTTATTTCCCCCACACTCGTGGGAACAATATGGAAAAACCAAAACCAAAAAATAAAAGTCAAGCCGGCGACGGCAAAGAGAGGGAGAGGAGGGATGCGGGGTCGGATTCCGATGCCGCGTCCAGTGAGGTGAGCGCGGGAAGCTCGGAGAGCTCCCGCTGCGTGAGGATCGGGGCTGCTGCGGAGGACCGCAAGCGGTCCAGAACGAATGGCGACTACGAGTCGTCTTCTGAAGGGGAGCTGGCCCCGGCCCCTAAGATTTCCACCAGCAGGCGTGGTGGAATCAGGGGCAAGGGGAGGGGGCTCTCGGCTTCCGAGAGATCGGGGGTGGCCGGTCGCGGGCAGGCCCGTTCGGACTCCAATGCAAATGAGGTGGATGTAACTGGCAGCTCCGATGCGGAGCGTAAGGCCAGGTTTGTGAAGGAGGTGGAAGCTGCGATAAGGGTCGTGGCCTTGAAAAAGTTGACTTCAACAAAACTCGGGGCCATACCTGCGGCTTCCGCCTCCATCATGGCGGCAGTGGAGGCTAGCTATCCTCCACCAGGGGAGGTGGCCAAACTGCCGGCAGAGGTAGCCCGCCTGACGGCCGCCACGGAGCTTCTCCACGAGGAGAATCTGAAGCTCCGGGCAGACCTGGCCGGCCTGCGTGAGTCCGACTCTCGAGAGGTGCCCCAGCAGCAGCAGAACCAATCCATGCCTGTGGAGAACCAGGTTCTGCACCTGGTTCGGCAGGAGCTGGCTGCCTTCCAGGCGCGGTTTTCAGTCTTGGAGGGCATTGTCCTGCGCCCCCCTCTGGCGGCAAACAAGGCGGCCCTAGGCCCTAGGGCTAGCCCGGGCCCGAATGCAGCCCCGGGACCGAGGGTGGCCCCGGGCCCGAAGGCGGCTTCATATGCGGCAGCTACGGCTGCCGATCCTGGACCACGGCAGCCTGGCCAGCCCTCCGGCAGGGCTAGGCTGGCCCCTCCCCAAAAGTCGGCTCCACAGGTAGCGGCTAAGCAGGCGGCGGCCCAGAAAAAAGGGACCAAGGCAGCTGCCCAGGCGGCAAACGCGCCAGCGCCAGTGGCAAGTCTACCACAGCCACCGCCACCACCCCCCCCGCCCGCCATGGCCGAAACCGAGTGGCAGGTGGTCGGGGAAAGGAGGAAGGGGAGGAAGGCCGCCAAAAAGGCCCAAAAGGAGGAGCGAAGGCGGCAGCACAAGGCGCGAAGCGTCGCGGCTCGACTCCGCGCCCCGAAGACCGCAGCTGTAGTGATCACGCTACAGCCGGAAGCGGAGAAGAGGGGCGTGTCCTACCGCGACGTGCTCGCGAAGGCGAAGGCAACGGTGGATCTTGGGGAGCTCGGGATCACCGGGGGACTCCGGCTCAAAGTCACCGCGACAGGGGCTCGAGCGCTGGAGATCCCAGGTGCAAATAGCGGCCCATCCGCTGACGCTCTGGCTGAAAAGCTCAGAGCGTCCCTAGATGCGGCCGAGGCCCGAGTGTCCAGACCCGTCAGATGCGCAGACCTGCGCATCCTGGGTCTGGACGACTCTGTGACCCAGGAGGAGGTGGTCGCCGCCGTCACCAGGACCGGTGGGTGTCCTGCCGAGCAGGTCAGGGCAGGCACCCTACGTCCGGACCACACGGGTATGCGAACCGTTGTGGTAAGCTGCCCTGTGACGGCGGCAAGTAAAATCGTGGAGGCTGGAAGGCTCCTGGTGGGCTGGGTGGCAGCGCAGGTGAAGCTGCTGGAGCCCCGACCTCTGAGGTGTTACCGGTGCCTCGTGGGGCAGCACGTGAGTTGTCGGTGCTCCTCGGAGGTGGACCGCAGCGGCGACTGCTTCCGATGCGGTCAGCCCGGTCACATGGCCGCGGCTTGCTCCGCCACGCCGCACTGCACTGCATGTGCGGCGGCGGGCAAACCGGCCGATCACCGGGC
This sequence comes from Cerastis rubricosa, assembly GCA_949152445.1. Lineage (NCBI taxonomy): Eukaryota > Metazoa > Arthropoda > Insecta > Lepidoptera > Noctuidae > Cerastis > Cerastis rubricosa. The sequence goes on along the minus strand of OX424540.1, from coordinate 12,283,262 downwards.
AGGGGGCAAGGCCTGCGCACCACCCAACAGGACCAGGGGCAGGGGCAAGGGAAGGCCTCCAGCCACCAGCTCCACCGTCGCCACCGCCGCAGCCGCCGCCACTGCCGCTGTCGCTGCCGCCACGTCTGCCGCCGCAACATCTGTTGCGGGGCCCTCGCAGGGGGCCCAGGAGGGGGCTGAAATGGAGTGCCAATAATGGCCCCATTACGCCTTCTCCAGGCGAACATCAACCACTGCCGCTGTGCTCAGGATCTGTTGCTCCAGAGTATGGCGGAGTGGTTGATTAACGTCGCCGTGGTCGCTGAGCCGTACTTTGTCTCGCCCAGGGAAGACTGGGTGGAGGACCTGAGCGGCTCAGTGGTCATAATTTCGTCGGCCGCCGCCGGTACCCCGACCTTTGAGAGTGTCAGGAAGGGTCAGGGCTGCGTAGCAGCACGGTTCGGGGAGATCGTCGTGGCCGGAGTCTACTTCTCCCCGAGCCGAACTCTCGCCGAGTTCCACAACTCCCTCATGGAGTTGAGTGTCGTCATCCAAAGCTATTCCCTCCCCGTGCTTGTGCTCGGGGACTTCAATGCCAAAAACTTGGCCTGGGGTTCTCGTTGCACAGATGTGCGGGGTAGGATGGTGGAGGACTGGGCTCTGGAGGCGGGCCTGGTCGTCCTAAATCGGGGTTCTGTCCCCACGTGTGTGCGGATGCGGGGCGAGTCGGTGGTGGACATCTCGTTCGCTAGCCCAGCTCTGTCACCGCGTGTCGTTGACTGGCGCGTCATGGAGGGGGTGGAGACCTATTCCGACCACCGGTACATCCGGTTTGATGTCTCCGCCCAGGACTCAAGCGCGCCGGTCCTACAGGCCCCGAGTGGTCCGCGTTGGGCGCTGAAGCAGCTGGACCGGGAGCTCCTCCTGGAAGCCTCGATAGTGCAGGGCTGGGTGACATCACCGAACAGGCCTGCCGACATCAACAATGAGGCAGGGTGGTTCCAGGAGGCCATGTCCGACATTTGCGACGTGGCAATGCCCCGAGTTCGGCCAAGAAGCGCCCGGCGTCAGGTGTACTGGTGGTCGCGAGAGCTGACGTCTCTGCGCAAGGCGTGCGTAGCTGCGCGGCACCCGTACGCCAGGCATCGCAGGCTCCGCATCCGCCGTCCGGATGCGGCAGCCATTGAGGCGGAGCTGTACGAGGGATACAGAGCAGCGAAGACCGCCCTCCAGGAGGCTGTCCAGCGGGCTAGAGACCTGGGCCGCGAGGAGATGCTGGAGACTCTCGACAGAGATCCGTGGGGGCGCCCTTACAAGATGGTGCGGGACAAACTCCGCACCTGGGCCCCCCCGCTGACGCAGAGTCTCCGCCCTCAGCTCGTGGAGGACGTGGTGAGCGCTCTGTTCCCTCTGCGAGGGGAACATCCTCCCCCGCCTATGGCTCCGCCGCTTGCGGTGCCGGAAGCGGACCACATCGAGGACGATGACGACATTCCGGAAGTGACCGGGGTAGACCTGAGAGCGGCGGTAGGCAGGCTTAAAGCCAAAAATACCGCCCCGGGACCCGATGGCTTGCCTGGCAAAGCCTGGGTCCTGGCCTCGGAGGCTCTCGGGCCCCGACTGGAAGGGCTCTTAAGCGCATGCTTGGAGAGAGGCCAGTTCCCGCTTCGTTGGAAGACGGGGAAGCTGGTCCTCATCCGGAAGCCGGGGCGCCCTGCGGACTCTCCGTCCGCATACCGGCCCATTGTGTTGCTCGACGAGGCGGGCAAGCTCTTCGAAAGAGTCATTGCTAACCGCCTCGCCGGGCACCTTGTGGGGATGGGGCCGGATCTGGCGGAACACCAGTTTGGTTTCCGCAGAGGGCGCTCGACGGTGGACGCCATCATGCGCGTGAGGGCTCTCACGACGGGGGATGCGGTGTCCAGGGGTGGGGTTGTCTTGGCGGTGTCTCTTGACATCGCCAACGCCTTCAACACCATGCCCTGGAGCTGCATTAGGGAGGCACTCCGGTATCACCGGGTGCCGACCTACCTTCGTCGTGTGGTCGGGGACTACCTGACGGACAGGGCCGTCATCTACCCCGGTCGCACCGGAGAATGGAATCGGCGAGAGGTGTCGTGTGGTGTCCCACAGGGATCGGTTCTGGGGCCGCCCTTGTGGAACATCGGCTACGACTGGGTGCTGCGCGCCGACCTCCCTAGCGGTGTCAGTGTAGTCTGCTACGCTGACGACACGCTGGTGCTGGCACAAGGGAGGTCGCACGAGGCGGCGGCCGAACTTATGACACGCGGGGTTGCGATAGTCGTGGAGAGAATCCGGCAACTGGGTCTCGAGGTGGCATTGCACAAGTCCGAGGCCATGTGCTTTCATGGGCCTCGGAATGCGCCACCGTCGGGATCCATACTGACGGTAGGAGGGGTTCCCATCGGCGTCGAGTCGACGCTGAAGTACCTAGGGCTTGTCCTCGACAGCCGGTGGAACTTCGTGGAGCACTTCCGACGTTTGGCCCCCAAACTGGAACGGGCAGGGGCTGCGTTCAAGCGGCTCTTGCCCAACCTGGGGGGTCCAAACGCCTCCTGCCGGAGGCTCTACGCGGGGGTCGTGCGGTCCATGGCCCTTTACGGGGCCCCGGTGTGGGCGCGTTCTTTGAGGCGGCGAGCCGCCCATTACCTGAACGCGCCCCAGAAGGTGGTAGCCGTAAGGCTGATCCGGGGGTACCGCACGATCTCCGGCGAGGCGGCGAGCCTCTTGGCCGGATTGCCGCCATGGGATCTGGAGGCGATAGTCCTCGCGTGCCTGCACGAATGGCGCGCGGAGGCACTACGCCGGGGGGAAACTCCGCTGCCGCGGCAAATTGTCGCTCAGCGGACAGACCTCCGGCGCGATCTCATGGCGACATGGAGAGAGCGACTGTCGCAACCCCGTGCAGGGCACGCCACAATAGTGGCGATAAGTCCCCTCTTTGAGGAGTGGCTAGAGAGGCGCCACGGCGCCCTCACCTTCCGCCTGACGCAGGTCCTCACCGGACACGGTTGTTTCGGGAGGTTCCTGCACCGAATCGGGCGGGAGGAAACGCCCGGGTGTCACCACTGCGAGGATCGGCCGGAGGACACGGTGGAGCACACTGTGGAGCTATGCCCCGCTTGGGCTGAGCACCGCCGTGTCCTCGTAGCGGCGATTGGCGGCGGCGACCTCTCGCGTCCGGCCCTGGTTCAATCCATGGTCCGGAGCGAGAGGGAATGGGAAGCCGTCGCCTCCTTCTGCGAAGCAGTCATGCTAGCGAAGGAGGTGGCGGAACGTGAGAGGGAGAGAACCTCACGTCCCAGCCGCCGCGGGAGACGCCCCGGGCGTCGGGGGGCAACCAGTGGCCCCCGGCCACCGTAGGCGCGGGCCTGTGGACGGTGAGTAATGGGCTAGCTCACCGTCCGTCCGTCTTATGACGACAGACCGTGCCGACGGCGCGTTCGTGTTCCACGCGCGCCTCAAGGAGATGTCAGCAAATCGGAAGGGGTCCGAGAGGGCCGATGCCTGCCAGGGCTGCGGGTTGTTCGAAAGAGATACCGTGCCCCTGGAACGCAAAGGGCTAAGAAGGAACATGGATGGGTTTTAGTCAGTCAAGTCTGACACTCCCTTCCGCTCCGCCCAGAGCGGAAGAAGTCATTTGATGATTTCCCATCCTAAAAAAAAAAAAAAAAAAAAAAAGGCGGAGTTGCCCGGGTTCGGATACGCGGGGCCCCTTTTGCGCGGGGCCCGTAGCATTTACTCTTGCTACTGGGTTAATCCGGCACTGAGTGGTAGCAACAACAAAACCGTGCCTTGTAGCATTTCACTAGTTCATTGCTCATTATGGCTAACTTCGCCTCATTTATAGTATTATTTATTGAAGTTAAACATAACATAATCATGAATTAGTTCATATGAGAGAAACAGTAATGCGTAGCATGCTTTATTATCACTTGGAGTGCACGGGACTTATCAGCACCAGATGAATACTACTTAGTACCTACTAATTCCATACAAAAAAAAAATTGTCGAAGTGACAGTTTTATTTTGTCGCTGAGAATCTGAGAATGGACAAATGTTCATAAATTCCTATAAATTCAAGTTTTACATCATGCTTTAGATAATAAATCATGCTATTGTTATGAATCACTCCGATAAATGTCGAAGCATATTCTGTAATAAACAATAGTTTGTAAAGGCCGTTTCTTTCTACAAAATGCCCGCAGAAGTTCAAGAAGGGGGTGAAAAAAAATTGAAGGTTATGTTTAAGAAAGTGGGTTACATTGAGAAAGAGAAGAAAGGCCGTTATGAACACAGTGAGAAGAAAGGGAAGCTTAGAAGTCAATTTAAGAAAATACCTGTTATGAACAAACGGATGGAGGGTAACGTTGATGTTATTTGTAAACGAAATAGAATAATAGAAATTGCTAAGGATGTACGGAAATCAATCCAGCAAGAGAATATGGTCACTGACAAATTTCTCGAAGATGTCGAATCGATGGTTAAATGCTTCAAGTCAGAACTTGACAAAATGGAGGAACTGTTTGGCAGTATACTGAAAAAGTTGCCAGAAATCTGAATCCAGAAAGCTGGAAATATCTGCAACAACATATTGATCTAGTCTCTTGTCATTACAGTGAGAAACACCATTTCTCGTTATGATACCTACTGACAAAAAATACCTGTTGTGGTCCGGTATTTGAGAAACAATCAAGTACAAGTATTTATCATTCAAATGAGAACGGTCTTTACCTCATCGTTTTATAAAATAATTATAGCATAATAGTCCACTATAAATTTATATATGATTAATATTATCTAATCTATTCCATACCAATATTGTAAAGCTGAAGAGTTTGTTTGTTTGTTTGCTTGAAAACGCTAATCTCAGGAACTTCTGGTCCGATTTGAAAAATTCTTTCAGTGTTAGATAGACCATTTATCGAGGAAGGCAATACGCTAAAATAGCATCACGCTACGACCAATAGAAGTGGAGCGTCAAGGAAAAACGTGAAGCAGACAAAGTTGCGCGGATCAGCTAATAGTACCTAATACATATTTACAATGTGTTATAATAAAATAATCGCAATCTCTCGTGTGATGACTCCACCATGATCTTGAACAACAAGAGGCAAAGAAATTTAAAGTGGAATAAAACACAAAAACGAAAACAGACCGGTACAGAGTAACAATTACTTACTTTTCGTACCGTAATTGTAAAGCATCAATGATGCAGACATGTTGTTTGGAACTTGACGGGCGTCTCATGCCAAACAGTGCGCGATAAGATTAATATAGTCGAAGAAACCAATTTCGGTGGCTACTCGTCCGAAATCATATTCATCATCATCTGCCTAGCCTTTTCCCAACTATGTTGGGGCGGCTTCCAGTTTAACCGTATGCAGCTGAATACCAGTATCGTAAAATGAGCGCTTGACCATCTGACCTGTACAACCCAGTTAGTACTGGGTTGTACCTCTTGGTAAGACTGGTTGAAAGACGTTCGGGCCACTGACCTGTAACGACAGTCAAAGATCTACAAATGACAGTCGGGACCAACGGCTTTACGTGTGGTCACCCATCCACGGACCAACCTAGGCAAACGCGGTTAAACCTGAAGATCGAACCGAGCGGAAGTTATCATTTAGCCACGAGGTCATTTCATCATATTCATATCAGTTAAATGAAGCCAATTTCATAAATATTAAAACTGATGGATGGATATTTTTCCGTGTTTTATTTCAAAGTAAAGTTTTCCTGATTAAAGTACGTAAATAACATTCAAGAATTTATTTAATAACATGAAAGCATCTCCTATTAAATTCATTGTTGCAGTGGAGGGGAGTGCATGTGCCAATAAATTGAACAAGAAGTGATTCATCTTGAAAGCCTGACCATGTCGACCTTTCAGTCTTTCCTTATTGAATGTCCGATATCGATACTGAACTATCAAGCTCATTATTCCGGTCGTATTACATCTACAAACTGCTGAGATGAAAAGTCTCACTCTCTCTCTCTCTCTCTCTCTAAATAAACCAAACTACTGAAAACGCCCGACATCTCCTAGATTCGCATCCGGGGTCGAAGCTAACTATGGTGAAAAATATTGACGAGTTGGATTTTGTTTGAGTCAACCATTTTTTGAAATCATGAAGGATGCCTCGTTGGTGTAGCGGTTGCAAGCGCGACTGCTGAGTATGGATGAGGTCCTGCGTTCGATTGCCGGGTCGCGCAAGTTGTTATTGGTTTTTTCCATCAGGAATTTTGCAGTAGCAAATCTGGAACTGCGCACGGTTGATGGCAATAGACTCGCCCACTTTTACACGGGACTGAAACATAACTGGCGAAATGTGGGTGTACTATTATGTACTAGCCTGCTTAATCTTCTGGGATTACCGGCGTGATGTTATGTTATGAAGGATCATATACATTGTTTAAAGATCGCGAGGAAACCAGCAATGCCCTTACAACCAAAATTCTAACTAGTGTGACATTCATCAAATACCTAATGTAAAATATAAGTACTAATACACAAATACTAATAGGCCGATTATGATTATGTTTGTGCTACGCTTCCAGTAGTTATGCATGTTAGCAAAGACTATTGGAGACGACCTTTGCCCAGTAGTGAACCGTTGCAATAAGTTATTTTTTTGACGTCACCTCTCTCTCTCTACAAGGTGGCAATACTGCTCGAGGTGACCTCAAATGAATATTTAAGGCCCCTCGCCATGGCTTACAACTAAACTATAAGTAATAAAAGGCTAGAACTTTGTTTGTAATGGAGAAAATGGTATCACCCATTGTTGTATAACAAAATTCAGTGGTTTTTTGGTAAAATATGTTACTGAAACCATAAATTTACTACTGTCTTGAAAAAAGAATAGTGACTTAAAAGAACCTCGCGTATTCAATCCCATTCTTCTTCTCCAGATTTCTGCCAAACATTTCCTATCTGACTAATCGAATAATAAGACTGTATGTACAATCGAGCACAAAACACTAATAAATCGAGTTTTGCGGAGATATATCACATCGGTGGCAGCTGAGTCGGCAAGAGGTTGCATATTATAATGACATTCGTGGGATGAGCGTACATAGTACACTAGAGAAACATTATCAAGAGTAGTTTCGGAAAATTTGCTTTATAATCTTTATACCTCAATATGTCACTAGTTTCGAGTTTATAAAAGATTGAAGTTTTTTTATACGAACATTATTTTTCACCCCGACATTAACAGATTTTTAGAAAAATGGTTTGTTAACTTTTCATAATTTTACTTATAGATTATTAAATCACATTTTTTAGTTTGAGAGCAGCGTTGGCCCAGTGACGGCAGCCCCGTCTTAAGAGCAGAAAGCCGTCGGTTCGAATCCAGGCAGACGCATTACTTTGTGTAATTTATTTCATTACCGCTGCTCTCAAAAACGGTGAAGGAAAATATCGTGAGGAAACCGGCATGTCCTAGAACTAAAATTTGAAAAGATGTGACATCTACCAACCCGCACTGGGCTCGCATGATGATTTACAGCCCCCTCTCATAGAGAGGAGGCCTGTGTCCCAGCTGTGGGAACATTAAAGGTTGATGATGATGATGATTTTTGAGTCCATCGTTGCAACCAGTCGAGTTTAAAATCCGAGTTCGTTAGCGATATATCACATCGATGACAGCTGAGTCGGCAAGAGGTTGCATATACTCGTAATGACGTCACCCGTTCGCGGGACGCGTACAATGCTTTCATTATGCCCTAACAGCTTGCTTACCATTGTGCGGACTGTCTGCCGGCTAATGGAAATAGACCGTTGGCAGTTGGTATTGACATCGAGTCCATTTCACTATTTTTGAGATGGAATTTTGTGGCGTGATTTTAATTTTAGTGGGAGATTTTTGTAATAGACTGGCAAATAATGAATTTCGAATTGCTAATGGCCTGAACAACGTTGGCGCAACACAAAGAAGAATGGTGTATTCGAGAAATATTCAAGTTGATGATGATTTCACAATCTTGACGATGCAATAATACTAGACGACATTGGAAATACTTTTTTTTTCAACCTATGTCGTTTATCGTATCCAAATATTTTATGAAAATAATAACTTCACAAAAAAGAATCACTTAAATAACCTTGTAACTGTAAGGCCCATGGCACACGGCGTATTTTAAACGCGCAGACGACGCGCGTTTCACGATCGCCCCGTGTGCTTGCTTACAAGGTTGCGTTCAAATCTCGTTTGAAGCGCGTCATCTGCGCGTTTAAAATACGCCGTGTGCCATGGGCCTAACTACTCTATCACACAAGCTCCCGTAACGAACTTTCAACCGTAATAGGTACAACCACGTACAACAGTGTTGGCTCATTTTGAGTAATCAGCACTAATTACGGTTATTATCCGTACACGAAGCATATAACACTTGTGTACATGTGTGTACGTTAGTGGCTATATACAGAGTGTTTCCAATTTGCGATCTCTGCCGAGAGTGGTACCGTTTATTGGGACTGAAACGGGGAGACTCTTATTGGAACTTAGAAATGGGTGGTAAAATATTGTGTTCTAGTTTGTTTTTGTAAAGCGGTGAAGAAATTGTTGCATTTTCACGTGTTTCTACACCGATACTAGTAGTTAAAGTATGATTGAAAAGAAAAACATAATTTCGGGCCATATTGGGGTTAATTTATGGCGAGGTCCAATGAAACCGAACGCGATCAACACATTTAAACCACGTTCAGGAGGTTTCAGTGCCATCGTTGTTGCGTAAATTGGTTTAGATGAGTTGATTGCAGTCAGTTTAATTAGTGGAAATCGTAAGCAAGCTTCTTAGAAACCTCAAAACCGGCGACATAAATTTTCCCATAGTTTGAATATTTAACAAAAGTTACTAAAAATATATGATCGTTCTACTGACTGTGAAGACTAGAATTAGGTGTCTCTCCTAAAAACGGTATTATTTTAACCACCACCATAAAAATGTACGTATCTGTGTCTATACTTTATCTTTTAGAATTGATATGAAAGAGAATTTTGTCAAGGGTTGGAGATCAAAAAGGCATAATATTAAACCTTCGTTGTTTTATGAACAATAGGAAGCCAAACCATGATTTTTGAACAGTTGGGATTCGGCGAATAAAACCAAATTATGGGGCAAATTAGAATGAATATTTCGTACTACTGCCGTCCTATCACTAGAAAGCCGTTAACCCTCAAATGGTCAATTTTTACTTTTTGATGCTACGTGATAGAGTAAAAAATTCTCTATCTTTCTAAGAAACATTTTTATAATATGAACAGTTCCAGAGATATAAAAAAATTGTAGGCCGTTAAGTAACAGAATTTATGATGATTCCTTCACTTGAAAGCGTCTAACCCACATTTCTTCGCTAAATGTACGTTAAAATACCTTAACTGCCGGATCTGTCGATAATTTTCTGGCATTTTACTTGTCTAAAAATACGCTATCTGATTTTTCTTGACTATAAAGACGCTAAGGGACTATAACTACTTTATAATTCGGCATTTTCTTATGCACAAGTTTTAAAATGATAGAATAGATGCAGTTATCCGCCCTTAACGGCATTTTAGTTAAGTATTTAATACTTTGGTTGAAAATAATTCTTGCCTGTTTGATGAAAACAGTGGAAAAAAGGTAAAATATGCTTAGCTACAAAGCAGCTAAGCCACATTACTTAGCTAAAAGGCAGTTTTCTGACTCTCGCGCTTTGTTCACGGTTCGGTATACTATGTCTTATTCCAGATCATGTTCTACCAATGTGCCAAATTTCTATGAAATTCGATCAGATGTTGAGGCGTGATGAATGAATGAACACCCTAAATCACTAATTTCAAACTCTAGGACTTTCAAATACATACTAGCATAATGATGGTGACAACATCCAGCTGATTTCGGCCACAGCAACTGTGTTTGGCGTTTTTGTTGGGGTTTTGGTGTGATGCTCTTTCATGTGCTCTCAAGTTATGAGCATATCTAATTTTAGGCGAAAAACTATGTGCACAAAACGTACATGACAGCTTTAGTTTTATATAACTTAAGGTCTATTTCGTAACCGTAATTTTTAACTTTGTAACTGAGCTGGACCAAGAAAATCACACATAACGAAATCTTAATACGAATAGGGCAAGACCCCAAGTCACGCAGCCTGTTAATCAAAGAAAGGTTTCTAACCTTGGACGAGTTTTTTGGCACCAGAGATGGGCAAACTAGTGAGGAAAAGTAATGTCGGTCGGAGAAAAAGTCTTGGCTAAGAAACATTTTCGAATAGCGCGGAATCAGGAGCTCCTGCTGAGCTGTTCTACCTCGCAAACGACAAGTAGAGTTAGATGGCTAACCTTCAGTAATTGAAAGAAGAATTCTGAACATGCAGATTAAAGGTACGCTTAGTCTCTCATCGCGAATTTATAAGACGTACCCAAACCAATTTAGCTGACGTCTCTTCAACCAGGCGTTTATGCTCGGACTTTGGCTCGCTTTCAGAATTGCGCTCTTGCAAGTATCCGCCAGAAAGCACAGGTCATCAGTCTACCTACATAATCTTTGTATTGCCGGTATAAGAGACTTTTATGCGGGTTTTTCGTGTGGCTATTATCAGTAAGGAAACGAGTTCGAAGGCATGAAGTACGTTTTAAACTTTCCTGAAGGATGACAGCAAAGAGTGTAAACTCAAGTAGGTACAGATCCTTGTATATACAAGGTGTTGTTTTGCATCCTCGTCAAAATTCAGGATGTTGTCACAAAAGACATAAATATTCAATATAAATTACGGTACCTAGTAAATTATTAAAAAAGACTGCATTTTTTTGTTGTTTAAATTTGTCAATATTTCAAAATAACCCCCATAGCGTGGTTTAGGGATTATAAAATTATCGAAAAAACGTTTGAGGTTTTTTGTTTGTGTGTAAGCGACGTTATAAGGCAGGGATCAGACGGCCCGTGTTTAAAACACGGGTGGTTCACAGTTACCGATTTCAGTAAATAAATAAAAAAAAAAAAATTACCTACTCATTTTATTATTGATTCGGGTCGAGAATCATTAGCATAGTTACCTCCTAGAATTTGACGAGGTTGCAAAACAACACCTTGTATACAGTTAGCATCTTAAGACAAGAAATCGTCCTCCGTGAGTCGTTTTAATAGATTAGAACATTCTTGTTTTATCAACAGCTTCTCGGGAAACACTATCAAATTAAATTTCAAGATCAACAAAACAGAAGTACCAACAGGGGTCCACAATGTCCTTTACTTTAATAATACTTGTATCTGGCGAATACAAAATATAGCTTCAAAAGTTTCGCTCCCAAGACAGAAACCAAATTGGTTCTTTAGAAGGATTGATTCTGAATAGGGCAATTGAGATGAATTTTCGCACAATTCCACGATAAGAGTAGCACTCTGATCGGTCGAGTTTGTTGTTAGTATGTAGTGTGCTTATTGGAGTTACTTTTAAAGTATGCACCCGCTCTTCGTTCCACATGGCCACGAAGAGATTCCCGATGACTTCATGAAATCTCTCACCTTCGTACTTAAGAAGTTCCCATGGGATGTCATCAATACTAACCAATTTTTTTGTAAGTAACAACTTTGTCTTCTTTCAAAGTAAGAGGCTCGTCTCGCCCAGTGGCTGTAGTAGTGGCAGCGTGGGCAATGTGAGCATAAATATAACATAATATCATATTTGCTTAACCTCACTTTTTACTTACCTATAAAATTTTGATTCATAATTCGGATTTTTGCAAAAATCTCATATTTTCCCTATTTTTGCTAAACTAAAAAGAAGTTAACCCACAACCGAAATACTTTTAGCCACCTTTTAGTTAAGTAAGGTAGTTAAGATTTTACAAAACTTCCAAATAACATTGGCATAATTAGCTTTAAAGCAGCTAAAACCCCGTAACGTCTCATTTGGAAAGCTATTGTTACTTTAATCTGAGTGGATTCCATAGCTATAAAGCAGTTACCATCACTTAACGACTTTCTTGTTAAGCATTTCTGCAAAAATATTAACAAATATTATGAGGGTAAAAATTTTAAACAAAATACTTCACTAAAAAGCCGCTAAGGTATAGTTAACGGCCTTTTAGTACAGAAATAAGATGCAATAACTAAATTATATGCTTAACTAAATAGCAAAAATGAATTTTAAAAATAAGAAATAAGAGTTTGTGGACAGACATAATTCTTAAGGACAAGCCGAAAGAAATACCAATCGATGTGTCCAACAATCATTAACCTAAGTATCATAGTTTTTAAGAAGCAATGATTCGCACCTTTTTTGCCATTATCTCGAAAACAACTTTTTGGGGTTAACGGCTTTCTAGTGATAGGACGGCAGACTAGCTGTGCCCGCGGCTTCGCTTCCATGGTATTGTTTTGGCATTTTCAGGGAATTACATGGGAACGTGAAGACGTAATATACTCCTGACTGAACGTTTTCGGTCACAGCGGCCAATCTTGGTGGAGATTAGCCATCGGCGCGGGAGTTATTATAGTGCACAAGTGAGTGCGCAGGCACTGGTACACTCTTCAAAGTCAAAATTATTTATTTTTTAAATGAGGTACAAAAAATGGAAACAATAATAGTAGGGCTATGACATACACACATCAAAAGTGTCTAGGGATCAAGCATTTTTATGCGGATTTCTTGAGATTGAGATGTGGCTTTGTAATAAATTTATGATTTTATAAATTTATATGGATCCTTTTTGGTGCATTTCATAATTTGAATCAGGAACTGTGAATCAAATTCGAGTAAAAGATGAAAATCAGCTGTCAATATTTTCCCTATAAAAACATACAACGCATTGAAGACATTATTAGTGCTACTGTTTCCCTACTACTGATTAAAACCAACGTTATTATGGAGCGGCGACGTCATTTAAGCAGGGAAGAAATGCTAGAAGGAATGATAGAAGCTGGTTCCCGGCAACGTACTGTGGCTTTAGCTCTGAATACAAGTCAGAGTGTTATCAGTCGACTTTGGACACGTTACCGAAGCACTGGTACCGTGGCTGAGCGCCATGGAGGACGGTATCGCTGCACCACACGGAGACAAGACCGATACATTCAAATCTTAACTCGAAGAGCTCCAACAATAACCGCCATGATGTTAGCCGTGAGGCTTCATCACTCTTCAGGGAACTTAATTAGCGACCAAACAGTCAGAAACCGCTTGCATGAAGTGAACCTTCATTCCCGAAGACCGCTACGGGTACCACCTATAGCAATGCACAATCGTAGGATTCGATATCAATGGGCTCTTGAACACAGAAATTGGGCAGAAGAACAATGGCGTTTCGTGTGCTTTTCTGATGAGTCTCGTTTTGGTATGAGACCGGATACAAGACGTATACGACACTGGAGAACCCCTGGACGCCAACAGCGATTAAAATCCTGCCAGGAAGTCCATCCTTATAGTGGTGGAACCATCATGGTATGGGCGGGTATTTGGATCGGCGGAAGAACTGAGTTGATTTGGATCAGAGGCAACCTCAACGCTCAAATTTATGCTGAGACGATTGTATCAGACGTCATCGTTCCTCTACAAGTGCAAATCGGTCCCTTATTTCAGTTAATGCATGATAATGCACGACCGCACACCGCAAGAGTTGTAAGACAGACTCTCGCCGCAGCTAACATCAATGTCCTGCCCTGGCCTGCTCAGTCGCCAGACTTGAACCCGATTGAGCATGCATGGGATATGCTACAGAGAAGAGCTCTGCCGAATATGGAGGGTATCCAGTCGCAAGAAGACCTTTTTTTGTTGTTGCAACGAACATGGGCGGCCATTCCACAGCGTGATTTGGATGAACTCATTTTGAGTATGCCAAACCGATGTTCTTGTGTTGTTAGTGTTCGCGGTAGAAACACGGATTATAAATTGTTTAAGTTACCCAATAAAATTTTAAAGAAAACTGTTATTTCAGTCTTTTTTTCGAACTTTAATGTTAGTGGTTCAAATGTCAAAAATCCCTTTATTAGAAAATGGCAAATTTCTTTATTAATGCAAAGGTGACTTGGTTTATCGTTACTGTGACAAACGAAAACACTTTATTTGATGAATCCTTAAAGAAAATTTTAATTAATATCAATCAGGAGAAAAGTTATTGCAAAAATATATGTTGATCCCTAGACACTTTTGATGTGTGTCATCATCATCATCATCATTTCAGCCGAAAGACGTCCACTGCTGGACATAGGCCTCCCCCAAGTTTCGCCACATTGACATAACATGGGGGGTTTTGCCATAATCGCCACGTTGATGTGTGTATTTCGCTATAAAGATGGCATGCAAACATTAATGAATAGGATGCTAATTTTAACACGTGACTACATTTAAGTGTACACAAACATTAAATTAGGTAATCTAAACCAGTATTAGAAAGCTAATACTTGATGATGATGATGATGAAACTAATATTTGATTGTTTGTTTGTTTGCATTGAATAGGCTCCGAAACAACTTGTCCGATTTGAAAAATTCTTTCTGTGTTATATAGCCCATTTATCGAGAAAGGCTATAGGCTATATATCATTACGCTACAACTAAAAGGAGTGGAGCAGCAATGAAAAAAGTTGCGAAAACGGGAAAAATGTGACGCAAACGAAGTTGCGCCGGACAGCTAGTCAAGTAGTATATGTTTTAGGTCTTTGTTCACTTATTCTCATAGTCCTATGGGACGGCAATCCGACAACCCGAGAGAGATCAGGCGCAGGACCAACGACTTAACGTTCTTTCCGAGGCAGGGGGTATCATACCGCCACTTTCCAAACTCCGGGCAACTACAGAGAAATTACTAACGGGAAAACCCAAAAGCACTTTTTACCCGACCCGGGAATCGAACCCAGCTCAGTAGTCTCGCTGTGACCACGAGACCAACGGGGAAGTCTAGGTTCTACAAAATAATTTACTATTAAACGGACTTACTGTTAATTTATATTGTCATCGGCATGCCGAGAAGGAGTTTATGAACGAAAGCATCCCTCGGATTCCATAATTTCTCCTCACTTTATTATTATTATATATGTATGGATTATCAATTACTAATTCCGAAGGCCTGTTTAATTGTTTCCTGATAGCTACTGTCCATTAGATAAATTATTCAACGAAATTGTTGGCACAGTGACTGAGCTGGCTGCTACGCTGAGTTTGATTCTCCAACGGTGTGAGGTTAAATATTTGTAAACGCAGAAGGAAAAAACTTCAGGGCAAAGTTAAAAAAATAAAACCAGAACGTAATTTCAAAGGTTAGGTAAAAGTAGCTTACACATAGCTAAAAATGTGTAAAACAGTTTAATTAAAAAACCTAATTAAGAAAG
This sequence comes from Cerastis rubricosa, assembly GCA_949152445.1. NCBI lineage: Eukaryota > Metazoa > Arthropoda > Insecta > Lepidoptera > Noctuidae > Cerastis > Cerastis rubricosa. The sequence goes on along the minus strand of OX424540.1, from coordinate 12,267,951 downwards.
AAAAAAAAAGAAGGAAATCGTACTTCCACATGTAATTATTTTTGAGCCAAGTAAATAATTTAGTCTCCCCTAAATATGGTATTCCGTTTCTAATGACGCTTTTCTTCAAAAAAAAATTAATTGGCAGTGAATGTTATGAGGTAAAAATTCGCTTCTAATTTAGGCAAGTCGCCCACTGGTACGCCAAAACGGCACGGCGCGGCGGCGCAGCGTCGTCGTTGTCGTCGTAGTCGTCGCGGCAGAGTCTAGTCTTCTCTATGCAGATTTGAGGCGCAGACGGATATACTTCCATCTTTTTTCGATACTTGATGATGAAACGGCTCTGTATGGTGTCGGACGTAAAGAATAGCACCATCCCATATCTTCCCGTGGGTGTCGTAAAAGGCGACTAAGGGACTTTCCAGAGAATGGGCAGCAGCGTTCTCTGTGCTTTTGTAACAACCGTACTGCGATCGCCAACCCGCCTGCCAAGCGTGGCGATTATGGCAAAACTCCCCAAAAAGTCAATTTGGCGACAGCTGGGGACGCCTGTGTCCATCAGTGGACGTCTTTTGGGCTGAAATGTTGTGGGTACTTGCACTTAAATGTGTATAACTTAATATGCAAGTACCTTCACATATAATAAATCAGTTGCTAACTCAGACTGCGGTGTTTCATTACATTACATGGTGACAGCGGTAAAAATAATTATAAAACAAGTAATAATCGAGATTTGTTGCGATAGTTTCGGCGAATAGTGTTGAAAAGTTGTGAATAACTATGGAACACGCGCGACCACCATCAGAACTGAGTTTGGAAGGCAGCTCCGTCAGCCGGGCTGACGCGTGGAAGAAATGGAAAACGCAGTTCACTCTATTTTTGAAAGCATCTGGGGTGCATAAAGAGGAATGTGGTGTCCAGGCCAGTTTACTGGTCAATCTGATCGGACCCGAGGGGTTCGATATTTATGAGACTTTTACGTTTGATCAAGATACTGAAAAGGATGACGTCACTTTGTTAATCAAGAAGTTTGATGAATATTTTGGCGTCAGACAGAATATAACTTTGGCCAGATACAACTTTTTTACAAGAAATCAGGAAACTGGCGAGTCCATAGATCAATATGTTACAGCATTGAAATTGTTGAGCAGAAATTGCTGTTTTAAAAGTATAGAAGAGGAATTAATTCGTGACCGTATCGTTTGTGGTATAAAAAGTACTGTAGTACGAGATCGCTTATTGAGAACAGAAGAATTGACTTTAGAAAAAGCGATTAAAATTTGTCAAGTTAATGAAATTTCCAAGGACAGCAACCACATATTGGAGACGCGGGGTGCAAGTGGTACTGCAGAATCAGCGCCGGTGCAAGTCGATACAGTCGGAGTACGTGGTGGTGTTGGTGGCCGTGGCTGGCGCAGCCGTGGGCGCCCGCGCCGCAGGGGACGTAGAGCGGTTGGTTCCGGTTCCAACGAGGTTCGACAATCGGGTGCATCGGGTCACTGTCTCAGGTGTGGAGGTGACTGTTCTGAGCCGACTTCGTGTCCGGCTATATTTGTGCAGTGTTATGTGTGTGAAAATTATGGGCATTTTGCTAGGATGTGTAAAGTTAAAAAAAGTATTAAGAAAATACACGAAATAAGTGAAGAAAAATACGATGACGGGGACGATTGTGAGTCATTTTTTATATCGGTATTGTATAATGTTTCCGAGATAAATACTTCGTCTGAGGACTGGTTTGAAATACTTCAAGGGGAATGTGGTTATGAAAAATTTAAATTAGATACAGGGGCGGACATAAGTGTTTTATCCTTAAAACGATTTTTATCATTAGGGTACGACAATAAGTTAATAAATATTGGTAATCATATTAAACTGCAATCTTATAGTGGTGATTTTATTCCAATAAAAGGCGTTTGTATTTTAAAATGGTGGTATAAGAATATTGTTTACGAAATAAAATTTGCCATCGCAACAATGGAATGTCAAAGTGTGCTGGGATTGCAGGCATGTTTAACTTTAGGTTTAGTAAAACGAGTTCATAATATAAATTACACTGAATATAATGATTTATTTACTGGATTAGGCTGTTTGCCAGGTGAGTATCACATTGTCGTTGATAAGACTGTGATGCCAGTGATTAGTGCTACTCGTAAAGTACCTTTAGGATTGCGCGACAAGTTGCAAGACGAGTTGAATAGAATGAATGAGTTGGGAGTTATTAGGAAGGTGACTCATCCAACTCCTTGGGTAAACTCATTAGTGATTGTTGCTAAGAAGAATGGTCAGTTGCGTATATGTTTAGACCCGAGACCACTTAATAAGGCTATACAGCGTGCACATTTTCAATTACCAACAATAAATGATTTGGCAACTAAGCTACATGGTGCTCAGTATTTTTCAGTTTTAGATGCAAATTCAGGATTTTGGTCGGTTAAATTAGATAATGCCAGTGCAGATTTATGTACATTTAGTACACCTTTTGGACGATATCAGTATTTGCGATTGCCCTTTGGGTTAAATTGCGCGCCCGAAGTATTTCACGCAAAGATTAAACAATTACTTGAAGGTCTAGAGGGGGTAGATTCTTTTATTGACGATATAATATGTTGGGGTAGAAATAAAAATGAACACGACATGCGATTAAAAGCATTATTAAATAGAGCTCGGGAAATTAATTTGAAATTTAACAAAGATAAATGTCGGATATGTGTGGAGGAAGTAACGTATTTGGGTCATATTTTTAACAAAGATGGAATGAAAATGGACCCTGAGAAAGTTAGGGCAGTTAATAACATGCCCGAACCAACGGATCGTAAAAGCTTGGAAAGATTTTTAGGGACAATGAACTATTTATCAAAATTTATACCTAATTACTCTGAGCATATTTTTCCACTCACAAGGCTATTAAAAAAAGAAAATCTATGGAGTTGGGAAGTTGAACATAAAAACACTTTCGAGAATTTAAAGAAGTTAATATGTAAAGCACCGGTATTATCACTGTATAACGTTGGTAGTCCAGTATTATTGTCCGTGGACGCGAGCAGTGTCGCCCTGGGGGCCGTACTCATGCAGGACGGGCGTCCAGGAGGCCTACCATGACCGTTAACAAAACAATCTTGTTGCAGGAACGTTTTGTTTCAAGCTTAAATTAATATTACTTTGTTTCATACCATGAGCTCAACAAAACAATCTTGTTTTACTCCTGCTAAAAGAACGAATGATTTATAAGATTTGTGTATTCCCTGCAACAAGATTGTTGATGGAAGACACAATAAGCAATATAAACTGTATAGCGCTGTCTCTTTCATAAAACCCTTCTGCTAGGTTGAAGTAGTGCTGCCAACCTAGTGGATTTTCCACTAAAACTGGTAGTTTTGACACCCCTTTTAGAGACGATATATTTTGGTGATAAGTGGATTTTCTACTGGTTTAAAATAATTCAGTTTCAATGACTGAAAATGCGATCACTCAACCGCTAGACCTCGTTTCGGTATACTATACGGGGTGTATGGGACACCGACGCGAAAACGCTTACGACGTACTCAGTAGGTACATCATTCAGAACCCCCCATATAGAAAATTTTCATCGGTAATTTAAAAACTGCTGGGCCCTACTATGACCTCATAGAGCAGTCTTATTTTAACCTTACTTTGCGTTTTCGCACCATCACGTCCTTAAGGCCTCTGCCTCAAATCTTGCGGGCAGCGGGGCGGCGGCGCGGGAGCGGCAGGATCTAATGCGTAAAATCAAATGGACCGGCCGGCGGGCCTCGAATACACCGAGGAGGCAGCGGGCAACGAGCGGTGCACTCCAGTCAAGCGAAGATAGCCCGCGCCGCGCCGCCACCACCGCCCCGCAGACTGCAAGATTCGAGGCAGAGGCCTGCTAGAATTAGCAATTTTGATGACGTCACCTCGAATAGTTCATTCAATTGGTACCATGACGTGTCTTTTGACACCCAGCAAGAATGTTTTTACGTCAAATTGCAGGAATGTTTGACAGTTAAAAAAAGTTGATCCGAGACGACTTATTTATTATTGTTGTACAAATTATACTTAAAAAATGTATTGTCGTGATATATATTGCATTAAAAACGTATTTATTTACGTGTGAGGGGTGTACTAAACACCTTTGCACAATCCTTCGAGAGGTACAGGCGTGATGTTATGGTGTGGTAAACTAGTCGATTGGATAGTATTTCTAGCAATATCAGTGCATCATTATCATTATGATATCAGCCAAAAACCTACTGCTGCTGGACGTGGGCATGTCCCATGCATCGCTACATCGACCGATCTTGTGAATCTCGCATTCAGTGAATTCCCGCCACGTTTGCCAGGTCGCGGTTTTCGGAAGTGAACACAGATGGCAAAGGTACGCGAAAGTCGCGTCACTTGAGGCTTGTATAATGAATGTAGTCATTTCAAATAAGACGAAATGTACCTACGCAATGGATGGATATTCAAAGTTAGAGCACACAGCAGCTCATCAGGCAGGACTATGCCAAATTGTGTGTGATAAACTGATACCTAATAAAAGTTTGTATCTACGTCCTAAACAATGTTGTGGAAATTGTACTGTTGCTATAACTTGTATTGCTTGAGTATCAATAAACCTTTACCATTATACCTGTGTTTGTTTGCATGCTTGTACATAACGGTGCTGAGTACTATGATGATATATATGTTATGATGATAACTAATTAAACCACTAGCATCCACAAGAATAATGACGTGTGTCTGTATTACAACATAAAGAAGTCATGTGTTGTTGCTATAGATTATAACCAGTGTTACTGATAATCAATATAGTTTTACCATTTAGGGCATCCACTCCACTAAAACTCGTTTGAACATTCTCAAGTCATCTACCAACACTTACGCACAGTCATCCATTCTACTAGTCCGACAAATGCCTAGATCCAAAGATTAAATAAAAACAATAAAGCAACAATTAGTTTATAATCAGAATTCTTTATTATACAATTTAAAATATAGATTAATGACTCGATGATGATGATGATTAATGATCAGTCCATAATCAATTTTCCTGGAATTATTTCAACGAGCTCATGCTTCCTCCATGGTATGGTTTCTGATGCAGCTTCAATGATCCTACATTGGTTGGTCTTTCCCTCTCAAAGGAACAATCTCAATGTTCGTAGTATTCCACATTCACGTTAAGGTTTTTGTTCCAAGCCAACTTTGCAAGCAAGTAAGGCTAACACGAATACAAATTTTGGATAATACCGCATCTTCTTATGGCGCGGTAGGTAGTAGCATATTAAAGTCCAACATTATAACAGAACAGAATCAAATTTTCGAAAAAGTGTTCTTAGTTTTACAATCACAGCACACAAGTAAACACTATTATTTAATTTTAGATTTAAAAGTATGCAGATATTTTATTAGATTTTTGTTGATACCCACTGACAAGTATAAATGACATAATGAACTGACATGGATGTCACTATTTAAAGAAAAAATATAATAATACCAGCCAGTTTTATAATTTCTGTTCCGATTCCGCTCATGATATAATTAAGGCCACAACTTAATTTGAAACATTTTCGTACTTTCTAAAGAAAAATCTTCAAAGATTTCTATAGGTTTTATGTTTTTTATTAAATGTTTATTATAAACATAAAATTTTGATGCGAAATAATATTTTTAATGTTAATTAAAGTTATTTTTGGCTTCAGGACCATCGACTTCAGGACTTCGACATACGATTCGGACCGCTTATTTGTGAAAGCGATAGCGCTATGCAGTTTATATTGCTAGTTGTTTCTTCCATGTTATTGCAGGGAATAGACAAATCTTATAAATCGTTCATTCTTTAGCAGGAGTAAAACAAGATTGTTTTGTTGAGGTCATGGTATGAATCGAAAGTAATATTGAAACAAAACGTTCCTGCAAAAAGATTGTTTGGCCCATGGAAGACACTAGCAATATAAACTGCATAGCGCTGTCTCTTTCACAAAAAAGCGATCCGAATCGTATGTCAAACTCCGTATTGGTGTTAGCCTTACTTGCTTGCGAAGTTGGCTTGGAATAAAAACCTTAACGTGAACGTGGACCTACGAACGTTTATGTTCCCTTGAGAGGGAAAAAACAGCCAATGTAGAACCATTGAAGCTGCATTGATGCGTCTTAGAAACCACACCATGGAGAAAGCATGAGCTTGTTGAAATAATTCCAGGAAAATTGATTATGGACTGGTCTTTGAGTCATTAATCTATATTTTAAACTAGTGCCCCGCCGCGGCTTCGCACGGGTGCAATGCTGTAAAGGGCCATATTGATCTATATTAAATGCACAATGTATTTAAGGTACTTCCTTGGACAAGGATTAATGTTGTATTGCTTAAAATCGCTTCGTAAATCCCTAGCCATTATTTCTCGTAAAAATTAAAGGATAAAAAATGTTTATTGTGGGATATCTCTAAGACATATACCATCGCGACCTTTTTCGTAGACCTTTTTAAGTGAACAATATTGTAGTACATTATTTTGATCTATCTCGAAGTGTTCAGCCAGCGTTTGCTAAGTAAGACAGACAGCGGGAAGCGACTTTCTTTTACAATATGTAGTGATTTTATAATACAGAATTCTGATTATAAACTAATTGTAGCTTTATTCGTTTTATTTAATCTTTGGATCTAGGCATTTGTCGGACTAGTAGAATGGATGACTGTGCGTAAGTGTTGGTAGATGACTTGAGAATGTTCAAACGAGTTTTAGTGGAGTGGATGCCCTAAATGGTAAAACTATATTGATTATCAGTAACACTGGTTATAATCTATAGCAACAACACATGACTTCTTTATGTTGTAATACAGACACACGTCATTATTCTTGTGGATGCTAGTGGTTTAATTAGTTATCATCATAACATATATATCATCATAGTACTCAGCACCGTTATGTACAAGCATGCAAACAAACACAGGTATAATGGTAAAGGTTTATTGATACTCAAGCAATACAAGTTATAGCAACAGTACAATTTCCACAACATTGTTTAGGACGTAGATACAAACTTTTATTAGGTATCAGTTTATCACACACAATTTGGCATAGTCCTGCCTGATGAGCTGCTGTGTGCTCTAACTTTGAATATCCATCCATTGCGTAGGTACATTTCGTCTTATTTGAAATGACTACATTCATTATACAAGCCTCAAGTGACGCGACTTTCGCGTACCTTTGCCATCTGTGTTCACTTCCGAAAACCGCGACCTGGCAAACGTGGCGGGAATTCACTGAATGCGAGATTCACAAGATCGGTCGATGTAGCGATGCATGGGACATGCCCACGTCCAGCAGCAGTAGGTTTTTGGCTGATATCATAATGATAATGATGCACTGATATTGCTAGAAATACTATCCAATCGACTAGTTTACCACACCATAACATCACGCCTGTACCTCTCGAAGGATTGTGCAAAGGTGTGCAGTACACCCCTCACACGTAAATAAATACGTTTTTAATGCAATATATATCACGACAATACATTTTTTAAGTATAATTTGTACAACAATAATACATAAGTCGTCTCGGATCAACTATTTTAAACTGTCAAACATTCCTACAATTTGACGTAAAAACTAGGCATGAGATGTACTTGCCACATTCAATACCAGGGCTTCCAAGTACGAGTGTACAAAAAAACCAGGGTTTAAAATACTTGAAAGTGTTTGGTAGAGTTCGATCTAGTTCCTACCGTGCTAGAATATATTTAGACTGTCTGCTTAGGCATTTTTATAGAATGGCGACTATATTATTATTCAAAGTTTTTTCTCGCTATTTATTACATATTTACAATTAAAATATCGTCTTTCTATAAATCCACGAAATAAATATTCACAATTCCTAACTCATAAACACACAAAAAAAAAACAGTTTTATTTATTTACACACTTTTTCTAATTGTTTAATATACTCGCAAAATAACTTCTTTAAAATGAATTACGTCAGGGTCAATTCAACGACAACTGACAAAAAAAAAACGGAAAAGAAATGTTTACTTGACTTTAAACGTAACTTAATAATACTATACTGTTCACGCTATTATGTGTCTTATTTCTATAAAAGTGTGGAAAAATGGCGCGAACCAGTCTACAAAATGACTGCGCTACCCATGCCGCTAGCCGACCGCGACATGAGCCCCGCGGCGCAAGCCTTGTGACGCCCGCGCCGCGAGCCCTACTCCCGCAACCGCACCGCGAGACCCGCGCGGCCGCGCCTTGCTAAAATTTTCATACTTGCAAGTATTTCACACTCATACCAGGGCGCCCTGGTTGGAAGCAAAGCCCTGGTTTCAGAACCTGGTTGCGTAAATAAGTCCCATCCCTAGAAAAGCATTCTCGCTGGTTGTCAAAAGGCACGTAGTGAATGAACTATTTGAGGTGACGTCATCAAAATTGCTAATTCTAGCAGGAATATAACAAGCTTGTTTTAAGGACCTGATGGTACGAAAACGCAAAGTAAGGTTAAAATAAGACTGTTTTAAGAGGTCATAGTAAGGCCCCTGTTGAGTATGCGTCTCGCACGCTCACTGAAACACAGCAAAGGTACGCACAAATCGAAAAGGAGATGTTGGCAATTGTTTTTGCGTGTGAGAAGTTTCACCAATACATTTACGGCAAAAACAGTGTAGTTGTCGAATCAGACCACAAACCACTTGAAAGTATTTTTAAGAAATCCTTGGATGCAACCCCAGCACGCTTACAGCGTATGATGTTAAAAATTCAAGGTTATGATTTGGTAGTTACTTATAAGCCAGGGAAGTATATGTATATACCGGACACATTGTCGCGAGCACCACTTCCGGACTTATATAATGATAGTATTAGCAGGGCTATTCTGAGCCAAATTAAAATGATCGTCAATAATGTGCCGATGTCACAGAGCAAGTTTACTCTTGTAAAGCAGGAAACAATGAAGGATACATCTTTAAAACAATTGCTTAAATATATACATCAGGGTTGGCCTGATAAGTTCAATGTTTTAAATAATTTAAAATTTTACTGGTCTATGAGAGATGAGCTGTATTGTGTAGATAATGTAATATTTAAAAATAAACAAGTATTGATACCGCAATCAATGCAAAATGAAATGTTAAAACTAATTCACGAAGGGCATTTAGGGATTGATCGTTGTAAGAGGCGTGCCCGTGAAGTATTATTTTGGCCAGGTATAGCAAAAGATATAGAAAATTATATTAAAAAATGTAAAGTGTGTCAGGAGAATTCAAACAAACCCAGTAAAGAGCCTATGATACCCGTGTCTATACCAGAGTTGCCGTGGAATAAAATTGGAACTGATATATTTGAGTATGGGAGGAAAAGTTATTTAATTATAATTGATTACTTTTCTGGTTTTATGGAAGTAGCACAGTTGAGAGATATTACGTCTAACTCGGTAATCAATGTTATGAAGGAAAATTTTGCACGATACGGAATACCAGATACAGTTATCAGTGACAATGGCCCACAATATTCTTGTCGTAATTTCATAAAATTTGCATCGGAATGGGGATTTAAACACGTCACGTCGTCTCCTTACTATGCTCAATCAAACGGGAAAAGCGAAAGAGCAGTGCAAACTTTAAAGAAAATGTTGAAAAAATCAATAGAAAGCAACACCGATTTTTATTTAAGCTTGTTAAGCTATAGAAACACTCCGCGGGAAAATTTGCATTCTCCTGCACGATTAATGATGGGGCGGCGATTAAATTGTAGATTACCAGTGCATCCTGAGCTTTTAAATCGTGACAAATGTGATGATGACTTACAATTTAAAAAACTGTTAAAAAGACAAATAAAAAGTAAGTCATATTATGATCAACATTGTAAACTCTTGCCAGAATTGAGTGTGGGCGATGACGTAATCATGTTGGAGAATAATAATAAGCGAATTCGTGGCAAAGTGGTAGCAAAGGCGCCAACTCCGCGTTCATATATTGTGAAAAACAGAAAGGGCATCTACAGACGTAATCGCCGACATTTGATTAAGAGCATGCCTAAGGAAGGGTTATTGAATGATAGTCATATTGAAATATCGGATGAAGACGACGATATGTATGTTTCGGGTAATGATGACGATGATGACTATGTACCAAGTAATGATATGGAGGATAGCATGCAAAGTTCTTATGTACCACCTGTAACTCGTAGTAAGGCAAAGCAGTGATCCTTGTTTATTATTATGTTAACTTTATTTTTATTATACGTTTTCTTTTATTTGTTTATGGGAAAGATGTTGTGGGTACTTGCACTTAAATGTGTATAACTTAATATGCAAGTACCTTCACATATAATAAATCAGTTGCTAACTCAGACTGCGGTGTTTCATTACATTACAGGCTATATATCATTACGCTACAACTAAAAGGAGTGGAGCAGCAATGAAAAAAGTTGCGAAAACGGGAAAAATGTGACGCAAACGAAGTTGCGCCGGACAGCTAGTCAAGTAGTATATGTTTTAGGTCTTTGTTCACTTATTCTCATAGTCCTATGGGACGGCAATCCGACAACCCGAGAGAGATCAGGCGCAGGACCAACGACTTAACGTTCTTTCCGAGGCAGGGGGTATCATACCGCCACTTTCCAAACTCCGGGCAACTACAGAGAAATTACTAACGGGAAAACCCAAAAGCACTTTTTACCCGACCCGGGAATCGAACCCAGCTCAGTAGTCTCGCTGTGACCACGAGACCAACGGGGAAGTCTAGGTTCTACAAAATAATTTACTATTAAACGGACTTACTGTTAATTTATATTGTCATCGGCATGCCGAGAAGGAGTTTATGAACGAAAGCATCCCTCGGATTCCATAATTTCTCCTCACTTTATTATTATTATATATGTATGGATTATCAATTACTAATTCCGAAGGCCTGTTTAATTGTTTCCTGATAGCTACTGTCCATTAGATAAATTATTCAACGAAATTGTTGGCACAGTGACTGAGCTGGCTGCTACGCTGAGTTTGATTCTCCAACGGTGTGAGGTTAAATATTTGTAAACGCAGAAGGAAAAAACTTCAGGGCAAAGTTAAAAAAATAAAACCAGAACGTAATTTCAAAGGTTAGGTAAAAGTAGCTTACACATAGCTAAAAATGTGTAAAACAGTTTAATTAAAAAACCTAATTAAGAAAGAAAAAAAAAGAAGGAAATCGTACTTCCACATGTAATTATTTTTGAGCCAAGTAAATAATTTAGTCTCCCCTAAATATGGTATTCCGTTTCTAATGACGCTTTTCTTCAAAAAAAAATTAATTGGCAGTGAATGTTATGAGGTAAAAATTCGCTTCTAATTTAGGCAAGTCGCCCACTGGTACGCCAAAACGGCACGGCGCGGCGGCGCAGCGTCGTCGTTGTCGTCGTAGTCGTCGCGGCAGAGTCTAGTCTTCTCTATGCAGATTTGAGGCGCAGACGGATATACTTCCATCTTTTTTCGATACTTGATGATGAAACGGCTCTGTATGGTGTCGGACGTAAAGAATAGCACCATCCCATATCTTCCCGTGGGTGTCGTAAAAGGCGACTAAGGGACTTTCCAGAGAATGGGCAGCAGCGTTCTCTGTGCTTTTGTAACAACCGTACTGCGATCGCCAACCCGCCTGCCAAGCGTGGCGATTATGGCAAAACTCCCCAAAAAGTCAATTTGGCGACAGCTGGGGACGCCTGTGTCCATCAGTGGACGTCTTTTGGGCTGAAATGATGAATGATGATGATGAAACGAAATGACAAAATGGCATCTGATTCGCGACGTGGCGGTTGTTCGTTTGACAATGAAAAGGTACAAAAGGTTTAGTCCAGAATAAATGATTTATTTATTATTATTTATGTATCTACAGGGTGTAACGGAAAGGGTATATACATACTTAACGGAGTGCTACAGACCATCAAACTGAACATGTTTCTCCACTAAGAAACATCATCTTAGCGAAAAAAATATCAGCTGCCCCATACATTTGGGTCGAATAGGTATTGAAATTTTGTGTGGGACAGCAGATATTTTTGTCGTTATTACGATGTTTGTTTGTGGAGAAACATGTTCAGTTTGATGGTCTGTAGCACACCCTTAAGTATGTATATACCCTTTCCGTTACACCCTGTATATGGTCCTCTCATAGTTATTTTACGTCTGAAAATCAACCTTATAATAATGACTATAAATTTCACTGTAATTTGACAGCCAAACGAAAAGAAACCTTATTGAAAGCTAGATCACTATCAGTGATGCCCAATCAGAATTAAAATAAACCAACACTTCAACGAACATATGTGTAGGCGGGAAAACACAGAACTACAATAAATGTACTTACCAAGTTTGACATAATTATGCATTATTATGCATGCAAATTTTCTTGTCAAGCAGCGCCACTTTGAACTGGGTGGTCGTACTATACTTTGAAAGAACAGTAGAATCAGTATGTGATCGCACGCAACTACTTCGACTCTTGATCGTGTGGGCGACGAGCCTTATATTTCTCAACAAGGGGAAGGAAAATGTCATTATGAACGACATTTAAATATGAGGGCCTGTTTAGTTGCCTACCTGGCTATTTATTTTAATTGTTTTGTGTAAGAAGAAGCGGAATTAAATCCTGCGGATTTTGCGGTGACATTTATTAACTTCGTAGATGTTTGTTATTTAGTGGTTTTTTATATTTTGTAGCTGCAAGAACGTTGTGTCTATTGTAGTTGGTATGGCCACAATAATATTACTTATTTTATTAATGTCCATAAATTAGTAGTAAAAAAAATGTTGTATCGACCTCAAGTAGCATATAGATTATGTTAATAGTAGTAATAGTAGATAAAAAACCGGACAAGTGTGAGTTGGACTCACCCACCGAGGGTTCCGTATAAATTCACTTTTGTTATGCGTGTTACTTATTTTTTTTTTATGGTTTAGCTACAAATGTACCTATAGTTTTCAGATTTTTCCCTGTACTAATAGTATAAGCGGATATTACTTGTTCTAGGTCAAAAGGAAGTACACTATACATTTCGATTCCCTTGAGAGTGTCGAATTATACGGTTTTTGCGGCATAAATGTCCGTATCTTTTTTTTTTACGTTAACTAAAATTTTGTATTTGTTTTTGTATTTGTTTTTTCACAGCTTGAAGGGACTGTAGATGGATATATGGTTTTAATTTCAACTTGATACCACCACGTCTTCCCGAGATAAAGGGTCTCGACAAACAGACAGACGGACAACAAAGTGATCCTATAAGGGGATGAGGGGGGGTCCGTTTTTTCCTTTTGAGGTACGGAACCCAAAAAAAGGAAATGAAAATAAAGATCATAGTTCAGTACATTAAGGTATGTTTATTTTTTAAGAATATTTAACCTGCGAAGGAGAAATACTATATAATGAATAAACAACTCAAAAAATACAACGTCGATCTCTGAAAATTGAATCTGAGTGGCAAAATACATAAGGTACTTTGGTGTAACTGACCTACATGTAATTTTCTACAACTTTTGTTCTTTTATCGGGCCTACTCTACAAAAAACTATAAATGGTTAAAAAAGTATCCTCGATACTGTGGGGCTCGTTTGTATGTTGTAGTGATTTTATATTTCAGTAAATGTTGAATGTAACAAATAAGAGGTGTTTAGACCATGACTTCAGATGATAATAATAATTATTGTAAAAAAAAAACATAAAAATAACATCTCACACACTTTTGACGATCGCCTAGCTGTCTGTTATTTTATTATTCTAATTTAAAACTTATTGTTTTTTTTTTCTTTACAACAACGTGCCAGAGTTAATTCCTAAATGGCCACGAAGGTTCCAACCTCAATCAGAACCCTAATTGGAAACTAATGAAACGACTACCCCCATAATTAAAACCTACTAAAGCTTAACAAAATACAGTAGCAAACTTAACGAATGGTTAATTTAATACATTAATCTGCATAGTATTTCGTTAACTCTAGAAAGATTCAAAAGCTTTCAGACATATTCCTATTAAAGCCCTCCCCCCCCTTACTTGCAGGTAGAAGTTATAATGCACTTTAGAGTTTCAGTCAACTTTAAAGATATGAACAAGTTTTCAGTGGCGTGCTTTCGTTCTTATTTGTTTTATGGCTCATCAGACGAACGATGGGTTGTTAAGATTACGGTTGTTTCCTGACATATGGAGTTGTTTGATGATAGTGGCTGTGAAGATTCTGAAAAGTACGTGATAGTTTGGCTTTTGTGAGAGGCTATAAGACTTTAAATGTGCGTACACTTCTGCCTGGTCGGTGAACAGTGGCTGTCCGTTGCTGATTAATGCACCATGTGTGAATTAATGTGCCATGAAGTTTTCTCAAACTCAATAGTTTAGCATAATCAAATGCTGAAGATTCACATGCTTCTCTTTATCAAATTCAATACTTTTATCTGACTGTTTGATTATGTTACATTGCCATTTTGCCAATTAGAAACAAATACGAAAAAAATCGAAACTCTTTGTCTATTGATAGGCAAGGTTCTATCAATAGACAAGGAGTTTCGTTTTTTTTTAATCGTTATTGTTCACATATGGAGAAGATAGATGGAAATAGACTCGAATCAAAAACCTTTGACCTTTAAATCTTAGAAATAATAATCTCAATACAATCTCCACGATCTCCATTTAACACAAGAGACGAATCAATCCGCAACTATGCCATCTAAGTCGAATAAAACCTACCTAATCAATAATAGTCAGAAATAACATCATAACTACGATGTTGGTCAATATTTCTGGCTCTAATTTGATTGATAGCGTTCGCTAGGACATAGGTAATGTCGTGTTACACATCCATCACATTTGTCCTTGACATTGGCAGATTAATGGAGTGTGCACGATCAATTCGTTTTATTGGGGATAGGGACGAAATAACTGCGTGATTAGTGATGTGTTTTTGCCAAATATAGTACGATTTTGGGACTTTATTTGGCTTTAAAAACTATGTATTTATATAGAAGCAGACCAAGGAAATGATGAATGGAATATGTAGGGAATGATATGAAAGAAAAACTAGTAAATGATAGCGTAAAAGTTGATAGAGCTGAATGGAAAAAAAACCGGCCAAGTGCGAGTCGGACTCGCGCACGAAGGGTTCCGTACCAAACGAACAAAAAATCACTTTTTTGTATGGGAGCCCTCGTTAAATATTTATTTTATTATAGATTTAGTATTTGTTGTTATAGCATCAACAGAAATACATAATCTGTAGAAATTTTAACTGACTAACTATCACGGTTCATGAGATACACCCTGGTGACAGACGGACGGACGGACGGACGGACAGCGAAGTCTCAGTAATGGG
The DNA here is from genome assembly GCA_949152445.1 of Cerastis rubricosa. Taxonomy (NCBI): domain Eukaryota; kingdom Metazoa; phylum Arthropoda; class Insecta; order Lepidoptera; family Noctuidae; genus Cerastis; species Cerastis rubricosa. The sequence goes on along the minus strand of OX424540.1, from coordinate 12,252,645 downwards.
GTCCCGTTTGATCCTTTGGGTACGGAACCCTAAAAATAAAGCAGGTGGGCCAACCCCAAGCCCTTGCCCCAACATGGGACAGGGCACGAAGATGATGAGGCTTTCAAAGTTGGGGCTAGACTACGGCAAGTTGAAAATACCAGAAAAGACTATGGCGCTTATGTATGCATAATTTTTTTTTGCCATTATAGGACGATAATCAATATTTTTTAATCCCCGAAGAGTTAGGCAAGAGATGTACCTGACAAGTAAACCTAGATTTCGCAAGTTATGTTTAGGTCTCATCTAATAGGGGGCGAGCCTATTGGCATCAATATAACTTGTCTCAAAATTCAAGTCAAAGTTCTGTGTTCTATTTTGTATAAAAATGGTTTAAGCCTTTTTCTTCTCGCTTTTTTACCTCAACCAAAGTTTCTAGTCCACACAATAAACGTGATAAATCAGGCTATTCCCAAGAGGTGCTTTAGAAGTACTTTTAGGACTTCTCAGCCTAGTGTAGTTCTCTCACGTATATTGTCAGTACACCAGGCCGGAAAACACACTAGTAAAAGTATTGCCACACACTTCCAAGCAACATCATCATCTGCCTAGCCTTTTCCCAACTATCTTGGTGTTGGCTTTCAGTCTAACCGGATGCAGCTGAATACCAGTATTTTACATAGCCTTTTACACGCCTATCTGATCTCCAGAACCGGGTCAGACTTTCAGGGCACTGACTACCGGTAACGACTATCAAAGATCTATAAATGACTGCCGGGACCAATGGCTTAGCGTCCTTTCAAAGGCTCGGAGGCAACTCGGTATGTCTTAGGTCCATCCACGGACCAACCTAGGCAAGCAGGGCTTAACCTAAACATCGATACGAGCGGCTGTTATTATTTAGCCACGAGCTCCTTCGGCTCCTTAAAAATCAAAAAAAAACTACGGACACGCGTCACCCATAACCAAAACACGCAATATTTGAAAGATGTGATCAAACTACCGAACTTAGAATTTCCTACATCTTATAGTAAGTATTGGATACGTGTGGCTCGTGTAGTTTCTGAGACATTAATTAAAGGAGGCTGCCAGCACAAGAAGGCGCTTCTACGAGATCAGACAAGCAACAACACATGTCCAACATAACTAGACCCTTTGCGTCTCAACTGTACCAGTAAACATCGTACATTCTTACCAAAAAGTCGGGTCGTCGGAGGTCAGACTAAAGTGGTAGATCCTGGTACACACGCGTCCAATAGATTAGTTTAATTATAACACGCCCCTAATAAATGACACTATCTTTACAGAGCTTAGTCTCGAAATTCTGTGCGGTAATTGCATGTTCATAATTTTGCTAATTTACGTACAACGGTTCGTTCTTCGTGAAATCTTTTGGCAACACCCAGTTAATTGGTGTTTCGTCTTAGCACGATTTCATTGATAGGGTTTTAGTATCAAATTGACTGTTTGTAGGTGAAAGTCTATAAGTAGGTAATTTTCTAGTACACTTAGTAGAATACGAGTACGTCTATTCCATTTCCATTTTGGTCGATTCGAATACAGCCACGATTGTGCCTAATTAATCCGTATTGATTTTCAGTAAACGGTTTAGTCAACTCTGTTTTATTAATTTTAGCCACATTATTTTGAAGAGTTCAAAGTCAAAGCAATAGGTACTATAATTATCGACGTCATATTCGTCGAGTAAATTCGACAGCAATATTAAGAAAAAATGGATTAAGCCGGAAACAAAGAAAATTTAGAGTATGACCCAAACATAAAATTCCAGTAACGAGAAATGAGACATCCAATGATCAGAACCAATGCCAATGTAGACAGTGAAAAGTTTAAAACGTATTTTATATGTCGTGCGATTGACAAATATCAGCTCGTTGTCATCGATCACAGGCACTGAACGGGAACAGATAAATTGATGAAGCATTTTTCGAAATCGACTCTGCCAAACGGGAAACGAAATGTCGGTATCGAAGCGACATAATAGGCACCCATGTATAACGCAAAATCATGTTTATCTCGACATCAGTTTCCTACCGGTACTGAAATAAAGTTTGTTGTGTCGAATGTCTTCGATTTTTCAACAAATATTTGCTGAATCGTAACAAATGTTAAGACATGTTCAAATCAAATCAAATCAAATCAAATCTTTATTTGTGAACATAAGTACAAAAAGATGTTATTTATACATTTTAGCTGATCTGTATGTTCGGCCAATAATCGGCATACAAATATAATATTAGTAAGCAGGTTATTTTTACTATCATAATGAGTAAAGTCTAGGATAAAAGAAATGAAGCAATTGAAAAATGTCATGAGCCGCATAAAATAAAGTAATTGAATTATATTATTAATTATTAAGAATGTCAAGAAAATTAAATTTAGTCATAATTTGTCATTTAAATAGTCTTCAATCGAGTAATACGTCTTTTCAACTAAAAACAGGAACAACTTTTTTTTTAAATGGCTGACATTTTCCTCACTTCTGATACATTTTGGCAATTTATTGTATAATTTTGGAGCCATTACGAAAATACTGTTTTTGTATAAAGCAGTTTTAGATCCAACAGTTTGTAGCCGGTCAGCTCATGTTATGTTGTTCTGTGTCAGAGTCACTTGTCCTGATCGTTTGAAGTGCTTAGACCGATGTTTTTCTGACATAACATAACATCGACATGTTATTCGAGGTTCAGACAATCCAGTACAGACGTATTGTAGACGCGCTTCCAGACAAAAGGGACAATCCTCGCGAACAGACGGGTGGTGAGTCTAATGGGCTACTGCCCACTGTTGTCGTCGGGTTGTTCTATTTTTTTTCTCGGGGAAAATCTGCTATCGCGGTGCAAGATCCGTAACGAGCCAGTCAATATCGTCAGTCTTTGTATTCTTAATCCGTATTATTATATGGTATTTTTCTATTATAAGCCTATGGGAGTACACGTACACCAATCGATCAACAGAATAACTTTCACATAAAAGTAATTATTGGCGTGTCAATTTTCATTACGCGGCGTGTGTTGCATAACTTTAGTTTTGTATTAATTTGATGTTGGATGGATTGGAGTTCGTAGAATGTTTTGCAAGCTGATAAAATGAAATAATTAAACTGTACGTACTGGATGCCTGGTAGGTCCGAATACCTACCAGGTATTCATTCCGTAACTGATGCACTCTAATGACAACAGTTTCAGGAATCAAAAGCCAATTAGCATGAGTTTCGTCATTAGCTCTCGAACACGCTTAAATACCCTAATGTCTTAAAGAATTATGTTATTATTAATTATCAGTAAACAATAAATAAACGGAAGACTCGCTGCTCGCCGTATAATATTTTTCCCACGCCATGTGCTTATTCGAGATTAGAAGAAGTTCCATGACGAAACGAGAAAAAGAATCTGAATTATGTTTTTTTTTGTTAGATATTTTTATTTCATAAATGGAACATAACTATTTACATTACATCGATTAACAAACTAATAAATTAAATAACTAAAATAACAATAAACTATAAAAAGGCGTCAAAAACCTCTTAATCAACGCTGTCAGCTGGTAATGTGCCCAAGAGACTGGCCGCATTGCCAACATTTCTGATGGTAAAACCGCTTACCCCGACCTGAAATGCGAACCTAAAATAATTAGCAGTAGCACTTGCTGCCCGTAGATCAACGAGACAGATAATTAAGTCATCCAACTTACAATAACATCTACAATAACTTTAACAGAACATACATGATGTCACTTGTAATTCCCGATAAGTGAGGAACGCACTTCTGATTTTTCGGATTTTTGTGAGCATCGTATAATCACTAGCTTCGGTGAATGAAAACATCGTGGGGAAATCAAACATGCCTGAGAGATATTTCTCGACGGCATGTAAAGCTAAGTCAGAAGCCCATAGTTGGCATAAAAACTCTGATAGTGGGTTAGGCTCTAACCATATGAAAAACAAAAATGTTAGCCAGCTATATTCAAGTCCTATAGAATGGAGCCATCATACTGCAACTGTTAACACTATATAACAAAATCTTTAGCTAGTGCACATATCGTACAGACAGCGTCATTAAGTAGTCACCCCCCTGGCGTACTCGGCCGGGCTGTAGAGGGGCACATACCGACGCTGTCTGTACCATCATCCAGCCAACTCGATCTCTGCTTACAATGCAGTTACTGCCGAGTGGCCTCTTATGTTTTACACACACTTCACTGGCTATACAGCTTGCCTTGCCACTTGCATGCGATAATGCGTTTCAAGTCTCGTAGTCGTCTTGGTAACAAGACGATTATGTGCTCTATAGCGTTTGGTAGGCTATTGGGGTGGTCTGAAACACTGCGAGTCTGGTTCACAAGCCGTTTATTATATTAAAATAGTCACAGTACATGAAACCAAGCGAACAATCACAACATAATTACGTTAGCGCAAGCGCGGGGGAAAATCGTGGCACCGCGCAGCGCGTCTCGTAGAGCACTGAATACGCGCGGCCGCGCGCGCATCGGCGCGTGCAACTACCGCGCAGTCTATTGGCGGCAGGAGAAACAACTACCGGGGTTGCTAACTACACACTACTACATTGTATTTGTACTAAAGGCCTCACGCTATACACTCCCCCTCGAGTCGTGAGAACGCCCTCGCTCACGAACTCGCACAACACACAAATTACCTAACAAACGGGACAAACGTGCTTCCGTGGACGTCCTCTGAGTCTTTTCGGGACCACGGGACGAGGAGGCGATTCACCGCGGGAATGAAAACGCGTGAGCTCAGATACATGATACTTGCCTAAAATACTCTCCGGGTTATCTATTTCTGCGATGCAGTAAGCTGTAGGACTAACCCTTTTTGCAATAACATATGGACCATCTCTTTTCGGAATGAACTTAGCAGAAATATTTTTAGCTGCCTTACTAAGGACATGAGACTTTAAGAGCACTTGATCTCCAATCTCGAAAACATCGGCAGGCTTCTTGGACTTATCCGCACATTCCTTGCGTCGGTCCTGCTGAGCTTCAACTCTTTCTCTAACAGAAACTAAACGATTAATAAAACTATCCAAATATGGTGTAATCTGAGGAACGAAATTATCCTTGTTAAGAATCGACCTGATGTCGTGCTGCACGTCGAGTGGCGAACGAAGCTCCCTAGCAAACATGAGGTAAGCTGGAGACGATCCAGTAGTTTGACACACCGACGAGTTCATGGTAAACCTTATTGCAGGAAGGTGCTGTGGCCATGATGAGTGGTTGGTATCAACTAGACGTGACAACTGAAATTTTAAGTCCCTATTTTTACGTTCAGCTGGATTGGCTGACGGATGGTATAAAGGTAATAACTCTTGACCTATACCTAAAATGAACATACACTGCTGCATGACAGCGGAAACAAACTGGACGCCATTGTCCGATACAATGCGTCGAGGAAAACCGTAACGAAGAAAATATTCTTCAATTAACGTACGGGCGCATACCTCCGAGGTTGCCTCCTTCAAGGCATACAACTCGGTCCAACGAGTCGCCGTGTCCTCTACCAACAATATCCATTTCTCATGGTTGTCTCCTTTAGGAAGTGGCCCGAACAGATCTATGGCCAGCACTTCTCCCCTTTGGTTCAAAACAGGAGTCTGCAAGAGTCCCGACGGCTTCGTGTTTGACGCCTTATACCGTTGACAGGTGGTGCAGGTCTTGATGTAGTCTGTGATGACCCTACGCATACCTGGGAAATAAAAACCTTGAGCGACCCTACTGTACGTTCTATCAACTCCATGGTGACCGCCTATGTCGGAGTCGTGACATTCCTTTAAAATTTCTGAGCGGAGGGAAGCCGGAACTACCAGCTGCGGCTCTTCACTATCCACATCAGGATTATACCTATATAGCACGCCTTGCTGCAAGAAATAGCCTCTTTCTGACCAACGTTTAACACCTATGGACTCAGCATCACCCGTATCTTCCAGATCACTAATAATTTTCTTTAGTTCCAAGTCATCGAGCTGCGCAAGACGGAGATCAGCTGGACTTCTAGCAGGTAAGTCTATGACAACAGAACAAATTCCACACTGACTTTTATCTTCTTCATTACAGGGCGGACGGCTGAGTGTATCTGCGATTACATTGGCTTTTCCAGGCGTATACTGAAACTGAATGTTAAAACATTGTAGTTTAAGAGCCCATCGAACGAGCCTACCCGATGGCGACTTCAGAGTAAGGAGCCACTTTAACGGCTGATGGTCGCTACCTATAATGACCTCATGACCATCGATATAGCCTCTGAAACGTTCGACAGCCCATACTACAGCGAGTGCCTCTCGCTCAGTAGTGCTGTAGTTCCTCTCCGCTGAAATGAGCAGGCGGCTAGCATACTCTATTGGGCGTTCATCTTTACCCTTGCCCTGCAGCAACACAGCACCTATGGCGTAGCTGCTAGCATCCGTCCTCAACACAAATGGCTTGCTATAGTCAGCTTGAACAAGAATCGGTGCCGAAGACAACCGCGTCTTCAACTCTTGAAACGCACGAGCCTGGTCTGATCCCCAAGACCATGGCTGATTCTTTTTCAGTAAGCGTGTCAGCGGCTCAGCGACAGCAGAGAAACTGGGAATAAACTTTCGGAACCACGAGCACGTCTGTAAAAAGGTCCTAAGATGACGCAGCGATGAGGGTGCCTTCATGTCCAGGACTGCACGGACTTTATCTTCGTCAGTTGACACACCATCCTGTGTTATAACATGACCAAGATACTTTACCTTGTCTCGTGCAAAGACACACTTTTCTCTATTCGCGCGTAACTTGAACAACCGTAACCTCTCGAATACTGCGCGCAGATCTGAGACATGCTTCTCGAAGCTACCATCTGAAATCAGCAAGAGATCATCTTGGTACGCCAGCAGGGTCACGTCTTTCAGTGAGGCACCTGTACGAAGTCTGTCTATGAGACGCTGGAACGTTGACGGAGCGTTTTTCAAACCAAACGGCATACGCTTAAAACGAAACGAACCAAACGGCGTCAGGAAGGCTGTTTTGTCCCTGTCCTGTTCACGGACAGATACTTGCCAGAAACCACTGCGCATATCAAGAGTACTCATGAAACAATGTTTTTTTGTAGACTGAACTAGCTCGTCTATCAATGGCATCGGATAGACGTCGGTTTTTGTAACCGCATTGAGCTTTCTATAGTCCACACAGAAACGTACTTTACCGTTAGCTTTCGGCACTAGGAGCGCGGGAGATCCCCAAGCGGACTCACACTCCTCGACTATATCGTCAGCCAACATTTTATCGAGCTCTGCCCGCATAACCTCTTTCTTTGCCGGCGTCAACCTATAGGGCGGGACAGCAATGGGGGGGGTATCACCGGTATCAATAATGTGCTCGGCATACGGAGTCGCGTCTCCCCCTGGCTCAAAGATATCCTCATATTCTACGAGGAGGTTGGCAAGAACCTGACGTTGTTCGGATGTAAGCGAAGTCGCCTCATCGTCCCGGAGAACCTCTAAAGCGGCACACGAAGGTACAGGTGACGAAACCTTTTCAAACTGTATTTCGAATTTTTGCTTACTATTTTCTGCAAAATGCCATATACTTTCTCCGAAATTAAATACAAGGTTAAATAAGGTAAGGAAATTAATACCTAACAAACTTTCATTGTTATTAGTTTCAGGAAAAACCAAAAACTTTACTACTTTAGTTTTATGGTGTAGAGTCACCTTTACCTCCGTGGTAAGTACATTCATCTCCCTACTAACACCATCCGCCAGCCTAACATTTTGCGTTGACGGCACTAACGGGTGTCCTAACCTGAGTAGGAGAGCGTAGAGCGTGTGACCGGCAATACAGCTAGTAGCTGCAGAATCAACGAGCGCAGTACCACAATTTCCCAGAATGTTTATATTTAACACGGGGCGACGAAAAGGTAAATTACAACCATAACCATCATCTAAACTAGATACACAAGTATTATTAAAACATGAATCACTTTCATCAACATTAAAGTTATTTAAATCACCTACGGCACATGTAGGTTTAACTTGAACGGACAAACTAGTGTTATTAAAATACGAGACATTTTCATACTTATTATTACAATTAAATAAATCACCCACGGCACGCGCAGGGTTAAGTTTCAATGATTCACGAGACTCATCATAAACATTACAATCATTTACAGGATCAATACAGTAACTTAAATCACCCACGGCACGCGTAGGGTTACCTTGTACAAACATACGCGTTGGCGGGTTAACTCGTTGCGGTGCGGGGACGGCAGCGGCGGCGGGGGCGGATTCGCGCGCTTTATAAAAACTGTTGCTGCGAGCTAGGGCTCCGTTATGCGACGTGTTGTCAACTGAATAAAACGCTTGCTGACCCGAACAGTTTTTACACTTAGATTTGATAACGTTCGCGGCACCACAGCCATAACACTTTATTTCACTTTTTTCCTTTAGGTTACTGTTATCACTGCTATCACAATTATCACTATTACGCTTAAGTTTCTCACACAAATCCTTTACGTGGCCTGAACGTTTGCAGTATGTACAGAACTTCTTCTTGTCCTTGCCGACGCCGGCGGTGGCTGTCCCGGGGGACTCAGCGGAGGCGGCGGCAGCGCCGCCCGCCGACGACGACGTTGACGACGACACTACACGCGTACTCGTCTGCGTACGTGACCTCGCGAGAGACAGGCTACTGGCCTGACCTGGACTAGCTTCCTTCAGGGAATCCTCCACGTTACGGCACTTGTGTAGTAACTCTTCAAAACTGTTGACATTTTCTCTGCATACACGCTTCCTAATGCGTTGACTGAGCAGCCCATACGCCATATCCAGTTGCACCTTTTCCGATAGGTCGTCCTTTGGGAATTTGGCCAACAGCGCACGTACCTTGGCGATGAAAAGATCGGTATGCTCCTCTCCTTGAGTCAACGAAAACAGTTTAATGTAAAGTCGGTGTGGCGGGTCATGGTCGCCAAACGCACTCTTGATCTGCTCTAGGGCTTCCGACCACGACTTGGTGGACCGCTTTACACCTTGCCACCATACTGCAGCAGGCCCCTCCAACAACATCGAAAAACCACGTAGGGCGTTTTCATCAGAAACGGCGACGCAATCTTTATAGGTAACTACGGCATCTATAAAGTTTTCTAATGATTCGTCCGCGCGTCCGCCATAGCGTGTCGTGCACTTCGCGAAGTTTCCATTCGCGCCAAATGCAAAACCCGATGCTTGGACCTCAGAAACGTTGCTATGCGGTGTTGACGATCGCACCTCGCGTAATAATTGCTGGCAGAACTCTTGTTGGGTTTGCTGCATGGTATTGAGCAAACTTGCGAGCGTCTCTTGAGACATTGTAATGTTGGTACCGGCGGCCGAGCCGCCATCATTGTTCGACTTCGAGCGATCTTCAGACCGTGTTTGCGGCATTTTCGATACGATAGGACACACGCTACTCGTATAATACCGAAGAAACACAACACAGGGTTCGATGGAAGTCCCAAATAGTCACTTGTAGTGTCCGTTGTAACGCACAACAAACTTTTCACTACGCGTTTTATACCTACACACGTTGGGCAGCCACTTATAGCGTTTGGTAGGCTATTGGGGTGGTCTGAAACACTGCGAGTCTGGTTCACAAGCCGTTTATTATATTAAAATAGTCACAGTACATGAAACCAAGCGAACAATCACAACATAATTACGTTAGCGCAAGCGCGGGGGAAAATCGTGGCACCGCGCAGCGCGTCTCGTAGAGCACTGAATACGCGCGGCCGCGCGCGCATCGGCGCGTGCAACTACCGCGCAGTCTATTGGCGGCAGGAGAAACAACTACCGGGGTTGCTAACTACACACTACTACATTGTATTTGTACTAAAGGCCTCACGCTATAGCTCTGAGAATGTTTTAATGAATATCTGCTTACGTAGAATGTTCGTATAAGACTCCCCGCTGACTGCTATCGACCGATAGTTTAGGCCAACTTAACGGTCGGGTTGGTGAAGAATGCGCAAACCGAACAATTTGTTAGTTGCTGGCTTTTGAAGATAGCGCTCGCAGAGTTGGCCGATGAAACAATTGGTAAGTGTGCGCGTATGAGTGTCATACCTGATCTAGCAGTTGGGCGATACTATAGTTTGAAGGCAATCGTGTAGCTCATCAAACTGATTTATCGGTCGATACTGAAACGTTGTGATATGCGCAATGTTCATACTCATGAAGAACCTGGGTACTATCGACCGATAGAAAGTCTGGAGTCTGGCGGGACTTTTAGGCTAAAGAAAAGTATTGGAAAATGACAGCAAGTCGGGATAGTACTTACTAATGAGACTTCTTCAATTCATATGTACTTTCTATGTTTATCTAAAGCACCACTGACATCGGTGAAGGAAAACTTTCTGAGGACTTTAATAAGTAGAAGTCTTATACATATAGGGTGACTGGTAATTAGTGACCGATACTTAAACACATGATCATACTCATGATAACAAACAAATTTACCAAAGAAACATTTTTTAAACTCATTCACTTTTATCACAGGCGCGCGCGCGCGAATTTCATACGGTTGTTGTATTGTGATAAGTGAATGAGTATAAAAAAAAATTCTTTTGGGAAGCTGTTTTTATCATGAGTATAATCACGTGTTTAAGAGCGGTTAACCTTACGGCATTTCATACAAACTTACAAGTCCTTATTTTCCGAAATGACTGAACGGATTTTAATGAAATTACATACGTTTAAGCTGGATATATAGGTCTAAAAATTTACAAAGTTACTACTTAGGGCGGGAACCTTACGCTTGCCGATTCCCGGTGTCCACTCAAGAACACGTCTACTCCATCGGTTCTACGGTTAATACAATACAATACTATATCCATTATTTCAGGCAACTAGGGCCCATAAATCATAATACATATATCAGCATAACAACAATAACTCTATGCTTATAACTACTACTACTATAAATTAATGTGGCAGGTCCAGCTTACTTACTCTATGACCTAAGTCGACAACTTTGGCTCTATGTCGGATCACCTCAAAAATAATAAATGTAATGTTTGAAACGACTTTGGAGTACCCTTTTGGGCTCTTCCCATTTTAGTATTCTCTTTTAAACTCTCTTTAATGTTATTCAGTAACTACAGAACTTAAATGTCTGAGTAGGGTCAATTGCTCAGCTGAATCAAATAACATCGTGTTGACGGTGAAGCACCTATCATTGACTGCGTTTGTATCATTCGACACCGAGGCAAAGAGAAAGGTTATAACATTGATGGTGTGATATCGCCATTAGCCATCGCTACCTGCTTGGTTTATATCGTTCCCGTAGAGCGATTTCATTAAGTCGAAAACCCTGTTTTCAAATATTGAGGTAATTAAAAAAAAAAAATTAATTGTTCTAACTTCGGTTTATCATTACGTATCTTCACGTTTTTGGCTTTATTTTGAAGATAATAAAATACAGTTTATATTGTAAGAGTAAAACTGCTGTAGTAAATTTATTGTATTGTAAGTATTATACAGCAAAAAATTCATCAAAAGGCTAGTTACATTGCTAGGAGCTTAGCTATTTGCGATGTTGTCATTGCTAGGAAAGGACTTTACTAATTGCAAGCCCCTGAGCGCGATTCTCAGCCACTCTCATCTACGCGCCATCTACCCCTAACAAACTGGAACACTAGTAAACCAACTCTAACACCACAAAACAAACACGCCCACAAAACATACATCTTCAGAAAATCCTAACAAGCAATTCATTTTCAAACCAGTCCAGCATTCTAGAAAGATCCACATGCAATCCCACATTACACTTGGGTAGTTATCAGCAGGCTAAGAGCGTCAGTAAGACGTGCTTAAGAGCTAAACCAGTTCGGACAGGCTGCCACTATCAGCTGCCCCAACGGGCAGGGCTTACGTGGTCCGTAATAGATATTCCGTGTACGACTAGTCGAGTACTCCACGACTGTGTCATACGATAACTCTTAAGTGCCCCGAAATGGGTTGTTTACCGAAGTATTATAGTGAGAATGGTTCTTATTGTGGATTTGTTTGACGTTTTCGGCGTCTGTGAGAAGGGTCTGGTTCTTGGGGAAATGTTTTTTTTTCTTGTTGGTGTGGTGTTCAAAACGATGACAAATTATTCACCTGATTCCTCTGTTTACATTGTCGGCAACAATTTTTGTCTGAAATAGTTTTCCTTAAAAAAAGATACGATACAATAGCGGCTTACTTATCTGAATAATTTACATATAAAAAAAGTAAAAGTGCACTTTACAAAAGTGTTCACTTTTTGTAAAGTGCAAAATTAACGGAATCGTTTCAACTTATTTACAGAAATACTGTGAGTACGTATTTCGTCTAAATTAGTCCTAGATACATAGGACGACTCACCGGAATTATCTAATTTAATTAACAATATTGGTTTTTGCGTCTGAAAATATAAAGACGTTTCTCTCGGCTCTTTGTTTGATACATTTTAATTTTTCCGTTTAAAAAACATTCGTGTACTGAGGAATACGGGGATTAAAATAAAAACTTTCCGTCTGGGGGCAGTTACAGAAATGTGGATTCTGAAACACTTTTAATACTGAGTTCCTGAGTTCCGTAGTTACTTGTTACACAGGAATACGTGATGACTAAGAAATATGAATCAAGAAAATAAATGATTGAATCAAGAAAGACAATTATTACAGGTTACAGGCAATTATGGGTTTTAAAAATATTATTGAAATCTACATCGTTTCTATAAATATATCACAAAACTATACAAAATCACACACACGGACTAGTAAATAACTTACAATTATACCAATAAAATCCAATTCGAATCTCAAACACAAAGCGTAATTTTTCCATTGCTTTTAACTTAATAAAACATAGTGCGCCGTGCATCAGAGCTGCAAAGACCCGGAAACGTCTGTATCGGCTAATCAGTAATTAAGAAGATACACAGCGAGCGTTCGCTGTATTTTCCAACGGATCGCTAAAAGCAGAGGTTCAGAAACAATAGCAGTTTATTTATATTTGCACGGCTAAGTCTTTCCGTGAAAGCTCGTTAAGAGGACAAAGCCATTCTGTTTATTAGCTCTCACCTGCCCCTTTTGTTATTATTATGTAGCTGACAAAGATTTTTGAAAGAAACACCGGGTTTTAAGGTCTTTTCGACCGTTTTCCGGTTATTGTTAATGTTTGTGATGTTACAATATAATATACTGAAGTTTATAATGTATTAGTAATATAAATGTATTTTAAACAAAGATGGCCTCACGTCAATTTGTCCTGCCATTTCATACATCTGTCAAAGAATGACAGTAATTTGTGATCTGTATAAACTATCCGGACTATTTAAGTCGGTAGGTCGATCGGTTTTGACTATATGAAACAAATGCGGACCTCGGACGGAACGGCAGCAGGGTGTCGATGTAGAGTTGAGTCGCATACTGTCTTCCACTTTCTCTTTTTCTTATCTTGCACTTTGTGTCCCAAAATATGCACATTAATTGACCGCTGCCACCGATGACGCTATGGAACAGGCGAAGCATTACGTAAAACAAAAACGTCATGCTAGAGACACGAAGAAGAAAAGAACCTACAATATGACGAGTTTAAGCCATAACGGACAATAAAAAAAAATGGGCGCTGTTCCCACACACCAACAGATATAGCATTAGTTTCTATATTATTATGACGTCCCATGAAAAGGCTTATAACAATTTCCAATCCTAAAATCGATAGGGTTTTTTGTCAGAGAGGACCTACAGAGCTCTAAATATGAGAAATATAAGTAAAATTAAATACTGTTATATCGTAATAGTAATAATCTGTAATAGTGTACGTTTCAAACATCATATTATAAGCCTATAAACGTCATGCTCAAAACAGTTCTTAAATATGGTTTTAGGCACATACTTACAGTGATAGTAGTTTGGATAGATCGTTAATTCTGCCCCAGTGCCCAATAGCGTTAAGATATGTATACATAGATTGATCTCTTCAAGAAGAATATTTCTTGCTTTGACAACTTTTCTCGATTCAGAGTCAGTGAGGAGCTACAGTTCGATGCTCAATCAACTCCTGGTTAGTTCAATATAACCGAGCAGACTACTCATTAGCAAAAGTTGTGTTAGCAGCAAATGTTCTTATTGAAAAGCTCTTTCGAATGGTGTATATCTTACTGCTATGGGTTACCCAGACGATCTTACCTTCAGTGCCCAATTAAACACACAATTAGTTTAATAATTCTGAACAGACTAAGAATTAGCAAAAGAGGTGCCAAAGTTATCATTCAAAAACGCAATCTAATAGTGTACATCTTGTGGCTATTAGTTGCCAGTAAAATCTTAATTGAATGCAAATAAAATCTTAAGTTCAGTGTCCAACAAGTCAACCATTTAGGTCAATAACTCCAAACGGACTGCGAATTAGCAAAAGTTAAGTGAGTAGCAAAAGTTTGCACTGAAAAGTTCTATCCAATGGGGTATATCTTATTGCTATTGGTTATCCAGAAAATCTTAACTTCGGTGCTCAAATAGACACTTCTATTTAGGCCAATAATTCCAAATGGACTACGAATTGATGAAAGTCGCATAGGTAGCTAAGATTCTATTTAAAAAGCTCTTTCTAATTATGTTTATCTTATTTATATTGATTGCCAAGAAAATCTTAATTAATTGCAAATAAAATCTTAAGTTCGGTGTCCAACAAGTCAACCATTTAGGTCAATAACTCCAAACGGACTGCGAATTAGCAATAGCTATGTTGGCAGCAAAAGTTTGTATTAAAAAGCTCTCTCCAATGGTGTATATCTTATTGCTATTGGGTACCCTGGGAAAGTTAACTTCGGCGCTCAAATAGTCACCTATTTATGCCAATAACTCCGAACGGACTACGAATTGGTGAAAGTCGTAAAAGTAGCTAAGGTTCTCCTTAAATAGCTCCATCTAATGATGTTTATGTTATTTCTATTGGTTGCCAACAAAATCTTAATTGATTAAAAATAAAATCTTAAGTTCGGTGTCTAACAAGTCAAGCATTTAGGTCAATAATTCCAAACGGACTGCCAAGTAGCAAAAGTTATGTTGTTAGCAAAAGTTTGCATTAAAAAACTCTCTTCAATGGTGTAAATCTAATTGCTATTGGTTACCCAGAAAATCTTAACTTCGGTGCACAAAAAGACACACCTATTTAGGTAAATAATTCAGTACGGACTACGGATTGATGAAAGTCGCATAAGTAGCTAAGGTTCTCTTTAAAAAGCTCTTTCTAATGATGTTTATCTTATTTGTATTGGATGCCAAGAAAATCTTAATTGATTGCAAATAAAATCTTAAGTTCGGTGTCAAACAAGTCAACCATTTAGGTCAATACTCGAAACGAACTGCGAATTAGCAAAAGTTATGTTGGCAGCAAAAGGTTGTATTAAAAAGCTCTCTACAATGGTGTATGTCTTATTGCTATTGGGTACCCTGGAAAAGTTAACTTCGGCGCTCAAATAGTCACCTATTTATGCCAATAACTTCGAACGGACTACGAATTGATGAAAGTCGTAAAATTCGTAAGGTTCTTCTTAAATAGCTCCATCTAATGATGTTTATGTTATTTCTATTGGTTGCCAAGAAAATCTTAACTGATTGCAAATAACATATTAACTGCGGTGTCCAAAAAGTCAGCTGATTAGGCCAATAACTCCGAACGGACTACGATTATTTGCATGGTCCAAATAGAAAAAAATCAGCTGTCTCTGTCGTTTATACCTGTTTGGCAGTGTTTCTCTAAAACTCGACCTGCCATATTAACGTCCGGGTTATGTAGCAACAAGAAACACAAAATAAAAAGGAATTTACAGAAATGCTAAACACGCAGGCGTGACTAAGCGGCGTTGCATTAGGGAGAAGTTAATTACAGAGAAAGCCGCCGAGAACATATGTTGGGTAATATTTCAGCTCAAATAACCTTCATTTTGCCTCATATCGTGAATGAAAAAAATTTCATTAATGGAAAATGAGAAACATAAAATGTGTCGTAAATATTCGTTTTATTTTCGCCTTTTTGTTTTATTATTTGTCATGGCGTGGCATTACCGTATATTTGTTACACGTGTATGTGTGATGGTAGAAAATTGTGTATTTTTGTATGTATATAGCCAAAATAATAAATGCTGAGAGCAGCGGTGGCCCAGTGGTGGCAGCCCCGACTTACGAGCAGTAAGCCGTGGGTTCGAACCCAAGCAGGCGCATTACTTTATGCAATCTATTTCATCACCCCTGCTCTCAAAAACGGTGAAGGAAAACATTGTGAGGAAACCGGCATGTCCTAGAACTAAAAATTCGAAGACATGTCACATCTACCAACCCGCATAGGGCCCGCGTGGTGGATTACAGCCCACTCCCTCATAGAGAGGAGGCTTGTGTCCCAGCACTGGGAATATTTTAGGCTGATGATGATGATGATAGCCCAAATATTTTGTAAGTTGATTATTTAATTCACTTGTGACAGGACTACCGGGCTGGGACCGGAACAGGACGTAGTGAGTTATTAAGGATAGCAAGTTTAACCTTTAGTTCTTTTAGGCCATAACAATGCAGGAACCGTTTGGAGGCACGGTTGGCGCAGTGGTTGAGCGATTGACTGCTGCGCTGTGTGTCGCGGGTTCGATCCCCGCATGGAACAAATATTTGTATGGCCGACAGATAGTGGTTCCGGGTCTGGCTGTTTGTGTATGTGAGTTTAAATGTTTGTCAACGCACCCACGATACAGGAGAAACTCCTAAAGTGGGGCAAACTAAAAAAAAAGGAAAGAATGAATGTTGAAATAACGCAAGTCAGGAATAATCTTATAAAAACAAAAGAGCATACACAGGAAGGTAACCACCGCACTCGTATCGCTATCGATTATTTAGATTAAAAAATTGACAGCCAACTAAGGTAGACCTTACTCAGCCATCTATCTATATAATTATGTATAAATATCATCATGTTATTTAGAAATAAAACCTGACTTAACAACCTATGTTATTTTATTGGCAGCTTACGAGTTTTACATCGAACTCTTATTAAATTACAGTCTAAATTAAAAATCAAAGTGCTGCGGCAAAGTAATTAATATTCGCAATATCGTAAAATCAATTAAGATTTTAAGATCAAAGGGATTTGCTTCTTTCATTTTACTTGATAAGCTTATCAGTTAAGAGAGAGATATTTTAAGATCTCTTCAATTAAGTGTCCTCCACACTGGTGGTTGCTCGAAAACCTGCTTTTATTTAGCTATTATTTGCATAGTAAGTTTTTCATCGTTTGATTATAAATATAATAAAATAAATAAATAATAAATCAAATAATATATATATTTTTTATAAATAATAAATAATAAAAAAAAAAAATAATAATATTTTTTAAAAAATATTTAAAAAAAAAAATTGATAAAAACAAAAACAAAATCAAAAGTCATTTATTCAAATTAGGCTGATAATCAGCACTTTTTGAACGTCAAAATTACAAGAGACAGTCCCCCAAAACGCCCGCCCGTGATGGCACGTTTAAACGATTGACTGTTGCGCTACGTGTCGCGGGTTCGATCCCCGCACGACATAAATATTTGTATGGCCTACAGATGGTTGTTCCGGGTCTGGCTGTTTGTGTATGTAAGTTTAAATGTCTAAAAGTATGCACCCACGATACAGGGGAAATTCCTAGAGTGAAGCAACGTATTTTTTTTTTAAAAGAAGAAATCTATACAAGACCAGCTTACATCTTAGAAACAAAGATAATATATCCAATTTTACTTGACTATAGCTATTCGATAAAATTGTTTTTTTTTAGAGATTGACTTGACTCATCATCTGCCTAGCCTTTTCCCAAACTATCTTGGGGTCGGCTTCCAGTCTAACCGAATGCAGACAGCTGCATCCGGTTAGACTGCCTATCTGACCTCCACAACCCACTAGGGCTAGAGCTTGACTTGACTAACATAACATTAATAAAAAACCAAAAGCAACGCATCCTAGTAGCTTTCGACATAAAAGGAAACACATTTCAGGTGGCCTACCATTGTTTTACTCCTTTTCCAGTGTGGTAAAGAGATGGCGCTAGACATCCTGTAGCTCTGTCTCTTTCCGATACTGGAATAAGAGTAAAACAATACTGCTTTAAACCGTCATGGTAGGCCAGCCGGTGCCTTTATTTCTGTTCGCCGACGACTTAGTACTTGGTGTTTTAGTATGAAGTGAAGTCCTCACTACAATGTACTATTTGAGATATATTCTATGTCTTCCGCGACGATTTCATAGAAAATTGCTCATGGTCCTTTCAAGTAGAAAACTAAACATTATTCTGATGGTAAGTGTCTTTGGGTAGTCTCATTACTTGTCTGAAATATGGTGACCGGAGTTGTGACACAGTAGGTACTTGTACAATGTACAATCGCCAGCAGGTCAAGCTACCCGAAACTGTTAAATTTTCCCAATCAGCCTTGAACCGTATTTTTTTAACAATAAGGTTGAAAATCTATTAAAGAAATTTTACAGATTGTTGTAGCTTGATGTGCAGGCGTTAATACATAGACATAGATAACTAGACTGGCCAGTATGTCTTCTTACGATTGGAATTCCTTAACTTCTTATTAGCCAAACAAGGTATTACTGCTCGACATGCGCCCGCAGCCCAGGCGATAAATCTGTTAAACGCCCTGATTGCTCAGGAACCGGATCTCGATGTGTTTACGAGCAGCAATAAATCTGTACTTAATTATTGCGTAAGTTTTTTTAGTTAATTTTAGGTTGTTGGCTTGCTGCACGCTTTGGTGTAAACTGTAAGTGCAGCAAGTATTTGTATAAATAAATAAATAATACCTAAATAATAATCGGAAGTCATCATCATCATTAGCCTATAATGTTCCCACTGCTGGGACACAGCCTTCCTCTCTAAAAGAGGGAATGGGCTGTAATCCACCACGCGGGCCCAGTGTGGGTTGGTAGATTTCACATATCTTCGAATTTTTAGTTCTAGGACATGCCGGTTTCCTCACGATGTTTTCCTTCACCGTTTTTGACAGCAGCGGTGATGAAATAAATTACACAAAGTAATGCGCCAGCCTGGGTTCGAACCCGCGGCTTACTGCTCGTAAGTGGGCTCCCACCACTTGGATACCGCTGCTCTCTAGCCACCGCTGCTCTCTAGCGGAATACAATTATGAGACCTATCTTGGTAGAAAAATCAATAAAATAAAATCAGATTCACCTATCAAGGTAATAAAAAGACTGATTGGATCACGCGTCTATCAAAACGCTTCTTTATCATAGACAACTATCTTACCAAATTATATTATAAATTAAAATTGATTCGATATAGAAGTTTAAACGCTTGGCGAAAATTTAATTTGAGCATTTGTTTAGATTGAGAAAATTTGATTTTCATCAAGCTTAAGTTTTTTTTTAGTTCGCTGTTTAAAATTGGATTACAGAATTAATTAATGAATATTGGGTTTAAGTTCTAGGCTCAAGAGCCTTGAAAGGGTTTTATGAGATAAAAGTGAAGCACTGTATTCGAGTAACCCAACAGTTTCAACGGTTCGACAGTTTTGGGTTACTCGAATACAGTTCATATTTTGAAGTCAAACTCTTCGAACTAAATAAAGAAGCATAACATTTAAGAGATACTAGTGCGATAACGCTGAGCCTTGTAAAGCATGTGGCTCGTAATTTACGGACCTACAATAATACTCCTTATAGCTCGTGAAAGAATAAAGCCTAGATCCTAAAATTAGCACTACCACCATCATCTGTCACCAATATTTTTTTTTGTGATATTTTTTGAATATTATTTACATATCTTATACATCTTCAAAACGAAAGTTAGTAAAAACAAAAACAAAAAAAAACACCTTAGCGATTATTTAACTGTATTAAAATAAGTTAATCTGTGTACAGCGTTGTGGGCTGCAATATTGTTTTTAAGTTTTGTGTATTTCTTATTCCTATTTTTTATATTGTAGCTGTTTGTTGTACCTCTTGAATAAAAATAAGTAATAAAAATCATCTGCCTAGCCTTTTCCCAACTCTGTTGAGTCGGTTTCCAGTCTAACCGGATGAAGTTGAATACCAGTATTTTACATGGAGCGCCTGCCTATCTGACTTCCAAAACCCAGTTATTACTGGGTAATATGATACCTCTTAGTAAGACTGGTTGTCAGACTTTCGGGCCAATGAGTACCTGTAACGATTGTCAAAGATCTAGAAATGACAGCCAGGACCAACAGCTTACCGGGCTTTTCTGGGGCACGGAGGAAACTCGGTATTTAATGGGTTGGCACCCATGCATACTTAGACTAGCCTAGGCGCGGTTGCCAAGCGCGGTTTAATTAACCTAAAGATCGACACAAGCGGCTGTTATTATTTTACCCCGAGCTTCTTCACCAACTTACCAATCTCTGTTTATTAATTTTTATTACCGGCTTTTACGCGAATTCCGGTATCAAAGACGATTGTTCTCTTTTGATCTATAAAACTGCCATTGTCCATGATTTATTGAAGCTATAATGAACCCACTTTGGCGAATCGCTGGCAATTAGGAGTTTAGATATCGCTTCTTTTATAACTAATGAGAAATGACTGATCGTGAATCTGTGTAATGTAGTTTGTGTTTTTTTATATATTTATGATGGTCTTCCTTTTAAATTATTAGGAAGAGTTTTAGGGATGTAGAATACAAAGACATTTTGAACGCATACTGAAAATCTCTTCCGCTCTTATTTTCTAACAACCTAATTTAAGTAGCTTCTGAAACTTTGACCTTGGCTGATTCATGAAATGCAGACTGAAAAATCTTTGACGACAGTCGGTTTTACAGAAATATACTTGCAGCCAGCAGCGTGATCATCCGGACAGATTGAATCGCTTGTTAGTGAGGTGACTATATTTAAAGACCGACGACCATAACGGTTTTGTGGGGCATAGTTTGTAAGTAAAGATTTTTGTGAACTTCTTTTTTATTTGCTCTTGACTCTAGTCTATGTCAGAGATGACAGAGACAAAGCCGACGATGGTACGAGCTTACCCAGAAGAAGCCTGTTCACTCTAACTTTGAAGATATTAGGGTTGTAAACGTTCGGAAACACAGACGCAGGCAGAGAGTTCCACTCCTTTGCTGTGCGCAACTTTGTTTTGATCATAGTCATAGTCATTTATTCATGTTTTGATTAATAAATAAATAATAATACAAAGATGGTTGGGTCAGACTGGGTGTAGGAAGCACAGAACAGGATACTGTGGTGCAGATTGGAAAAGGCCAATGTCCAGCAGTGTACTGAAGATATGATATACAGTCATCATTCCTATTGGCTGAGTTGAGAGTAGACTCTATCCAAAGACTTAATGGGTACCATGCCTGACTAAAATGAGTGCTGAGTTCAACAAATCAAAAGCTGAAAATACTTATTAATGTTTTTTCCACGGTCTCTAAAAGAAATACATTATATAATTAGCCTCCTTTGTTTGTTGTTCCATAGACTTTAGTAATTTATGTCATGTGGATCATTGATCAGAAGAATGTCACAAACTAAGAAAATAGCTATAGGTTATTTCCAGTTTTAGTTATTTTTCAAAACATAGTTTTCTTATAATAAACAGTCCTAAGCTTCTGTAAAAGTCGAAACTAACGAAATATGGAACAGTTGAAGCTTTTGCTTGGTACCGTGGACATAATGGACATTACTGATGCGGTGTTGGAAGCTGTTGATGCTTTGGTTAAGGATTCAGAATGTAAGATATTATGACTAGCTTCCAGCTTATCAGGGTGTGCAAAAGTAGCTGTTGATGGCACTTAGTGAGAAAACGAGTTACCAGGTTGGTTTTTGTTGCAAGTATTCTCCTAGAGAAGTGCTGAAATTGAGCTTGAAAGCTGATCTTCCAAAGTATATATCAAGCGTTGGAATTTAGTAGACAGATGCTACTTTTTCAAGACCCGTTGTTTTTAACACATACATCATTAACTCGCACTCAGAACTACGTAAGGATCGTAGAAGATTGTGTTTTTTGGTTTCTGCCAACGTATGAGAAAATGACGCATATGTGTTTATATTAGGGATTTTCGATGTAATGAAATACTGTTTTTAGGCTAGAGCGTAGCAAAGCGGTTTAAACGTCTTTATTTTCGTAGACATCATGCTAGGAGTCATAGTCATTCACTGCATCCTCTGCTTCCCGACTGGAAGCCTACCCCTACATAGTTCGAAAACACTAAGCAAATGAACAGAGTCGCTTACCCACTGTGCAATAGGTATCATAGCAACACTACTCCGTCCTATCTTCTGCTAAGAAACCCATATCCACCTCTTTCATCCTTATTAGAAAGTAATTAATATAGAGCGGCGTGCTTGTATGACCAGATGTATGAACGTAGAACAGGCAAAAGGAGTATGCAAGGATCTCAATATCATCATCATCATTTCAGCCCAAAAGACGTCCACTGCTGGACTTAGGCCTCTCCTAAGTTTCGCCTAATTGACATTTTGGGGGGTTTTGCCATAATAGCCACGCTTGGCAGGTGGGTTGGCGATCGCAGTACGGTTGTTCCAAAAGCACAGAGAACGCTGCTGCCCATTCTCTGGCAAGTCCCTTAGTCGCCTCTTACGACACCCACGGAAAGATATGGGATGGTGCTATTCTTTACGTCCGACACCATACATAGCAAGGATCTACTTACTGTTAATGTTATGTTGCAGATACATTAGAAACCCCTTCCTTTTTTTTAGGGTTCCGTTGCGAAATGGGAAAAAAAACCCTTATAGAATTCGTCCTGTCTTGTTCTGTCTGGCTATGCGTCTATCGGTTTGTTGGTCTGTCTGTCCGAACTTTCAACGAAAATTGGTTTGAGTAAGGTTTGATATTTAGTTTTTGATATATGGGACTTTTTCGTGAAAACGCAGCAGTAACTTTGTTTTTCATAAGAAAAGTCCTTTTATGTAAATTCTCCGCTATTTCCTATGCACTTCGGCTCGCTTCAAGCTGGCAAGCTTCGCCAGGTATAATTATGTAATATAGAGAATGTTGTAACTATTGCAGCCCGTGGCAGTGTAAATGAAGAAACTGGGCATACAGGTGCTGGCGATACTCCAATGGTAGTCTTCCCTTGCACCGAGTGCAATGATGGCGGTCAGTACTTTCAATTAGCACATTATTCCCCGCATCCCGCACCCAACTTGGGTTCAGAGCAGCTTTATTATTGAATGCAATCTCTATTAACCATCAGCTCGGTATTCATTCTCTTTTTAATCGACTGAAAAGGGTAATGTGTTTATTAGACATGTTATCTTTCATTTGTGAAAGACGATATGCCACTATCATCAATCTATCGTTCCATTGGTCTTCTCCTACTCTTATTGAGACCATCCACCTATTATCTATATTCCAAACTTTCTTAACGATATATGTATCTTCATATAAGATATCCTCGCGCCTGTTATTCCCGAAAGGATAGGGGGAGGTACACCCAAATTTCGCCAGGCACGGGTATGATTAAGTCCCATGTAATAGAGAGCGCTCCTATTGCTATCAATAAATTCATGATGAAATGGCCCAATAACACTTCGCCCGAACTGAGAATCGAACCGCGGACTTTATGGTCAGAATTCACGCTTGTGACCACTAGACTAACGAGGCGGTGGTGTTGTATTTTTCATATTATATCTTTATAAATATCCAGAGCTCTATACGTGCCGAAACAACATTCTACTAATAATAATTACCTCGCTTGCAAACATTAATAACTTTACCTTTAAAGTGAGGTATTAAATAAAAGCAAGGTGTAAAATGGCGGCTGATATAACGCGGGGCGGGAGCGGATGGTGCAGACGCGGCGCGTCCGGCGGGGGCAGGCGGCCGACGTGCGCTCGCCCTTAGCTTACACTGAACAAGGAATTCACACAGAACAGACAATTTTTATACAACAACTCGCACTATAGCTAATGACCCAGCAGTGGAAACAATATGGGTTGATTATGCTAGCTTAAGACAGTTAATTTTTGTAAAATAGTTCATTAATCAGATCTGATCATGTTCGCAGGGAAAAGGTGATCAGAATTTGGACAAAAGAGAGACGTTTTGGAAGGAAAAAGGGGAGGCCCTTGCCCAGCAGTTGGAAATAGTATAAAGCCTATGAAAAAAAGAAGTAGGTCATATAGGCAGTCATTCCAGTACTTAATCACTTTCGGGTTGGCTCGCTACGACTCGGGTTTCGCAGGCCGGCTGCGCCAAATCATACCGACCCGCACATGTTTGTCCCCTGATAGTACCGTCCACTCGACGTCACTCCAGCCGCCTCATCCAAACTCCCTTTCTGTTAGGCATAAAACAGACCGCAAACATTTCTCTACTCTATGCCCCACCGTCCGAGTAATTCCACAGCAAGTTAGCGATTTATTATCGACTCACTTCAACGCGGTACGTCGGATGCGATAGTTTATAGTTTTCACAACTGTTCCTTACCGGCTTTACCGCACCCGACCGCTCACGTGCCCCCGTACGTACTCTCTAACGTACCTAGAACGTAGTGCTCGCGTACTCCGACGTACTATGCTAATCAAGATTGCCATTAGCTGCAGAACGAACGTAATTTGTTTTAATGTTGCCTATCTTGAAGTGGATCACATGTTTGTGGGTTTTGTTTTAAGTACTTCTTGTTATTTACTTGCCTTTCACGTATCTATGAAGTTTTTATGTATGTGGAAGAAGCAAAATAGTAAAATGTTTTATTCTTTTTATTTTGGAAACTTGACCTTATTTCTGGTCATGAATGACAACTCCAAAAGGGTTAGGTACTTATTTGGCTTAGGTATATTGTAAATTCCTTTTAGCAGACCCAAACAAAACACCCTGTTTGCTTAATTTTATACGTTGTAATATTTTCCAATATTTGCTGACGCAGAAATAATTCGATTCAGTGAAGAGTATCCGTGATTCCGTGTGTTCAATAAGATTGAATTTAAACAATGACACCAGTTAATATTTAAAACGGAATCGATGTTTAATTTAAATACATTCAGAATATATTTTATTTCAGAACTTATTCTGATTTCTGTTCGATATTCAGTGATAATAATATCATTATTTCGTTTTCGCCTTTAATAAAACGGTGTTTTTTTCAATAACGCGTTAGTTATGTAAAAATGTAGGCACCATTTGTGCGTTTAGTAGAAGAAAAAGCGCTGATTCATTTTCCATTATGGAAAATAAATAAAGCGTAAAGCTGAAATTATTTCAACTCTTAAACGGAACGGAGGTAGCCAATGATGATTCTGCAGTTCTGTGGGTCGTATTTGAACAATACTATCAGGAATATCGGTGTTTCCATATCGATATCGTGATATAATTTGAACGTAGTTTGGCTTATGGTATCAATTTTTACATGAACAATTTGACGTGATTTACAATTTTATTAATGCTTCTTAAAATTTTTAAACTGTCATGTTCAATTATTTTATTCGTAGTGTTAATCTATCTGTATAAGCTCATTATTAACGCTAACCAGAAATATATAGCAGTAGCAGATTTCAGTTGCCGAATTTAGATCATTTCTATTCGTTACCTGCTGGTTCTAATAAAAAAAATTAGTACATAGTAATAGAGACTGCACTGTTTCACAGATGCTGCATGAACTGTTAATATAATCAGAAAAATCCTACCTACCCAGCTATATATGTACATTGAAATTGTCTTTCTAAAAAAATACTGTGAGTTGGTAAGCGTCCAAATCTGAAATTATTTACGAATCCTTTTTCCATTAACACACAACGTCGAGTCTGGAAATTTTCGACATATAAAAAGGCGGGTACGGACTTAAGTTTACGAAGCAAAAAATCGGTCGACAATTTATCCGTGGGCGGGTTGGGCATCACTAATCGGCGTCATCAATCAGCTGGTCCCGCGATCGGATCAACTGACGGACAACCCCCCCCTCCCGCGCCCCGCACACCATGCCGCGTCCCTCGCCACACCTCATCTCACACCCCCTTAATAGGAGCCCGAGCTGCCCGACTAGGCCTCGTATAAGTGGACTCGACAGGACTGACATTTCCATTATAAATTCAGTTTTATTTAGTTATGGAAAAACAGATGTAACGTACCTCATATTAAGTAGCATTTTTGTAGGAATTATGTGACTTCGTAAAAGATTTTTGAGCGTTTCAGTTTCTAGAATTAAATTCTGAATTAAACAAACGACAATACTGCCATATATTAGGGGTACATGTGCATATAACATTAATTAATAGTGTTTCTGGTATTCGTATCCAATTCAGCGATGTTCCACAGATTCTGGGAGCGTTTTAACACGAGTGACACTATTATAGGTTTTGGTTCGAAATTTACCAAACTACGATTATTTTCGTTAAAAAAAAATAGGTCCTGAAAAAGTATTAAAGGAAAAATGATATCAAACGAGAGTTTCATGAGGTGGAAACAAAGAATGCTTGAAATTTCATCCGCATAATATTTGACAAAACCAATGTTTACCTGAGTCGTTGGGCTGGCCGTTGTGTTATCTATGACAACAGTCTGCTCCAGGCTTGTCGCGATGAACGCACAGAAATATTCCTGCTAAACACACCAACCTAGTATTTATGTCCTCAGAATAGGGTTCAAATCATTTTTGCACAATACAATCACCAGCACGGAACCTTCGCGCTTCGCTGACATGGGTAATGTTTGCACCCGTCTCCGAATTGATTTACCCACATCCGTAAATGTCACGGTTTTTCGCGCCAAAATCGACTATTATTGGTATATGAATATGTCTACAAATGGCGGTGCCGGTTTTTGTTTGTGGTTATTGTTGCGTGGTGTATAATTTTTGATGCGATTATTGTCTGGCGTTAGTTCAGTGATCCCTTTCTAGTTTGTGTGAATCCTCTGAGCGTATTATCGAAACAATTGGCTGGCTTTTTATTTTGATATATTTTGCAGAATGATATATGAGTTTGTTGGCAACGACTTGGTAGGTATGTATCGAATTGTTTCAAGTGCTTGCTTTTTAAGATATTTACAGCCAGCTTCTTTGTTCCCTGATCATTTTGGATCTCTTCAAAGTTCGATTGAATCTGTTTCTTCTAGGCAAGCGTGCTCCACCTTTTTTATTTATTTTTTTTGGATGGGAAATCATCAAATGACTTCTTCCGCTCTGGGCGGAGCGGAATTGAGTGTCAGACTTGACTGACTAAAACCCATCCATGTTCCTTCTTAGCCCTTTGCGTTCCAGGGGCACGGTATCTCTTTCGAACAACCCGCAGCGTACCGTATCACCTCATTTGTCAAATTGTACTCCGTCTTAGCGTGCTCCACCTTAGGCCGCATCAACGCTTTACATCAGACGAGTTGGGGCGAAACGCCAGCCTATCTAAACTAATATTATAAAGAGGAAAGGTTTGACTGTTTGTTTGTTTGCATGGAATAGGCTCCGAAACTACTGGTCCGATTTGAAAAATTCTTTCAGTGTTAGATAGCCCATTTATCGAGGAAGGCTATAGGCTATATATCATCATGCTACGAATAATAGGAGTGGAGCAGCAATGAAAAATGTTGCGAAAACGGGGAAAATGTGACGCAAATGAAGTTTCGCCGGACAGCTAGTTCAGTATAAAAAAAGTGCTATGAAGTCAACATGTGAAGCACTCAAAACGAAAACCAAATACTAGCTCATCTCCAAACCACATCACGTGTATTTAAAAATTTTATATTCACTGTTCGATATTCAGAAGACAAAGTCAAAAAAAACTATAGAACTTGAAGTTCTATAGTTTTAAACCTTCAAAGAATAAGCTCTGGAATAGTGGAAACTCTATTAAAATTATCCTCAGACTTATGGATAAGTTTTATTCTAATACTTTGCACGTAGTTTGTACAAACGATAGTGCATGGGCTGGGCAGACTAGTATAAAAGTGAATGCTAAATCTTTTTGAACGGATTATTTCTTGTTTTACAGGGATGTTTTTTTTATAGGCTATTGCATGGGGTATTTTAATGTGGCCAAAATATATTTGAAATGATTTCGTTCGTACTTGTAATCTTAGGACTGAAGATTTTAACGCAAATCTTCGTATCCTCACTTTTTCAGTACTTAATATCTTACGAGGGTATAATAACTGTTAAAATGTGGGTGCAGGACTATATGTTCTACTGTAGTTCCCTTCAGCGTAAGCCACCGTGGAAGACAGCCGTGATGTTTTATGATAAGCTTGACCTCATGGCCGTCTCTTTTTAGGGTTCCGTAGCCGAATGGCAAAAAACGGAACCCTTATAGATTCGTCATGTCTGTCTGTCTGTCTGTCCGTCCGTCCGTATGTCACAGCCACTTTTTTCCGAAACTATAAGAACTATACTGTTGAAACTTGGTAAGTAGATGTATTCTATGAACCGCATTAAGATTTTCACACAAAAATAGAAAAAAAAACATAAATTTTGGGGTTCCCCATACATAGAACTGAAAATCAATTTTTTTTTTATCATACCCATACGTGTGGGGTATTTATGGGTAGGTCTTCAAAAATGATATTGAGGTTTCTAATATCATTTTATTTCTAAACTGAATAGTTTGCGCTAGACCCACTTCCAAAGTGGTAAAATGTGTGTCCCTCCCCTCTAATTTCTAAAGTAAGAAGAGGAAAATTCTGAAAATATTTAGGATTGTAGAAGGTAAAAAAACTATCAACGAAAATTGGTTTCAATAAGATATGATGTTTAGTTCTTTATTAGTGATCGATGTTTGGGGCTATGGAACCCTGTGTGCGAGTAAGACTCGCACTTGGCCGGTTTTTTCATACTTGATAACAAAATTAATGGTTTCGGTCTCCCTTTTTCATACTTTTTAACAAAGTGAATATTGTTTCAGAACGAGCCATACTGGCTAGCTACGTGTCACTCGTAAGACAGTGCATTGAGCTCGCAGAAAAAGTTGGAGCCGCTAAAGCTTAAGCAGATCAAAGTGTGAGACTTTGATCTGCTTAAGCTTTTTCCGCTGTTTATCACAAATGTTAAGTTTTAAATAAAAGTGTTTCAGTTCACATATTATTATATTGTTTTGAATCTGCCTTAGCATGATCGTAGACTGAAAAGTGATAGCTTACGGCAAGAACGACATGTCCATTTGCTCTGATGACCGAAAATCCCCAAATCAATAATGCGTGATGTCACTAACACGGGCCTTAATTAAAGCGCGTTGTTTGATTTTCTACTTTCGGCGCTGAGCCAAGCATTGTAACTTCAACAGCGCTCTTTTATTAAGGCATTCATTTTTAAGGTGTTATCCATTGTAAGTGAAAGCGGGCAAACCAATCTTTGATTATGTTGTCCAGATATCATTGCAAGACGCTGGTGACAGCTGGTTATACTGTTTGAAGCTTGTTTATATTGATATTAAAAGTAAGACCTTTTCAAATAAACCATAATCCAGCAGTAAGCCAATGACGATAAACACAGATAACTTACAAAAATCTGCTCCAACGCCATCCAAGGATTTGAAGCTATTTGTACCTACACCAGTTCTCCTGAATATTGTAGTACCCACTCCTTGCTACAGATATCGATCAATATTGGAAATAGAATACTATTTGTGTACCCCGAGGCAAGGCAAAAGGAATTGTGTTTTTTTTGTGATACCTCCCTATGCGTCAGCAAAAAACACTTGAAGTACTTTTGCCCCGTTTTACCTACCCCACAGAATGGGGCTCGAATAAATGTTTTAAAATGCAATTTTGTCATACAATACCGCTGTTTTTGATCGAGCACAGTACGGTATAGGGTTTCTAAAATTGTTATTTATAGCTTTTCATTAAATTCAATTTATTCTGTCAGTAACACGAGTGTATATTTATTCAAAGAAGTTGCCACCGTATAATATCCAAATTCTTTTTTTTAACAACTTTTTATTACGAGTCATGTTTTTGGAAATTCTAAAATTGTGGTATTGCTTTATGACAGGGTGCTTGATATCTGATGAAATTACATGTAGCATGGAGAAGTGGGGAAGAATAAGAAACGCAGGGGGAACACGAAGGGCAGGAGAATGATGCCATACTTATGTCATACCAGTTCCAACCACACCCCATACACACACGACCAAAATATACGAAACCATTTTATATCAATATTTTTTTATTTACCTATACCAAAATGAGGGTAACGCGGTCGTGGTGTAGGTGTGCTCATGGAGTCCTGCCAAATTTTGAGACATGTTCAAACATGTCCTCTCCGGTGTCACCTCAACCTACTTGTATTTACGTCGTCGTTTGCTTTAAAATTATATCAATATCCCGCACCTGCTACTAATATATGCGTAAGTTAGTAATGGTAAACAGCTGACGACGGCCTTTTTATTTCGAACATGTTTAGATATAACTCTTTTAGAGATTTTATTTAATTTTGAGGTCTATTGGCTAGCGGTTTTATTGAGCCAATCCTCCATGGTCTACTTTCTCCAGTAAGTTGACTTGCTGTAAACTTTTACACGATTCAATCGTCATTTTTTGTGTAACGTTATTGGTAACGTTACACAAAAAACTGTTACTGTTATTACTGTTATTTTAACGATAAAAAAGTAACGATACCCGTAGGTACGTTAACGTTATCTAATTACTAATATTGAGTAGTATCGGTTAAAGTTACCATACTTATACCGGTAATTTATGCGTCTGTTTCTTTCTAAAGATGTCGTGTGATGATTTAGACAAACAGCTAATCATTAGAACAACAAATGGATGATGTGTTTGTTGTACGTGAGTGTGTCTGGCAATGAAATGTAACAAGATAAGCGCACGACCGCGCGCGAATCGTCTCGTTTTCATAAATATCTGACCGATCGTCGTAAAATGTTGACTGTTGCCTCTCCGATTAGAAAAGCCGAACGTAAGGCCCGCGGCGCGAGTTTCGTTTGGCAACGTCGCACTAGATATTGCTAGTTTTTTGCGAATTAACGCTATAAGTAACGCTATTTAAATACCGGTAAATCCCATGACTTATAGTTATTTTTAAAGTTAATATTTAACGAAGCATAACGTTACTGTTTTGGTTATGTTACCGGTTTTTTAACCAATATATTTTACCTACCCACGTACTACTTAATGTTATGGTACAATTATAATATCCGTCAGTGCCTACTGTGCTTATACATATAATAAATATATTACATATAATAAGTGATATACCCTTAAATTACT
The DNA here is from genome assembly GCA_949152445.1 of Cerastis rubricosa. Lineage (NCBI taxonomy): Eukaryota > Metazoa > Arthropoda > Insecta > Lepidoptera > Noctuidae > Cerastis > Cerastis rubricosa. Next base: position 12,221,474 of record OX424540.1, on the reverse strand, counting down.
TTCAATTATTTTTAAATGAATTAAATACGAGTATTATTACAGGAATGGGTATTTTACAACGAAAAATAAAATACAGTTTGATTTTGACAGACTTCAAAGGCAGCGTCCCAAAAATAACGTTATTTCAATGAAAATAAAGAGAAAGAAAGAGATTAAATAACAACTAAATGACACAAGTGTAGTCATAACCGAAATCATCACCATCATCATCATTACAGCCGAAAGAGGTCCACTGCTGGACATAGGCCTCCCCCAATTGTACATAAGGAGGGTTTTGCCATAATCGCCCCGCATGAGAGGCGATCGCAGTACGGTTGTTACAAAAGCACAGAGAACGCTGCTGCCCATTCTCTGGCAAGTCCCTTAGTCGCCTCTTACGACACCCACGGGAAGATATGGGATGGTGCTATTCTTCACGTCCGACTCCATACCAAACTATACCATACATAACCGAAATAATATAGTATATTCTTGGAACTCCCTTATAGTGCCTATTTTTGGAAGTTTAAATAAAATCTACTATCACATTCACAAAAGCCTCTCAAGGCATTCTATTCTTGCTGTAGGTATTTATTTATTTACTCGATGTATAAAACGTAAGTTTTTGTCAATTGAGATGTGTCTTCATACGAGAATTTCTTTTGTAGTCGTACATAACAAGGTCTCGAAAATAATTTAGACATTAATAGATAAACAGTAAGGGATATTATTGTGAAAAATATCTTCACTAACGAGTATTTTTCACAAAAACGATATCTATAAATAAATAATTGATATTTTTCAACTCATTATTCGCGGTCTATTTATAATGAATAACCTTTCTACTAATAACAATGAAAAGAGGTTTTCATAATATTATAATTCTTTTATGAAAAGTGTTTTTACTTTTACTATAAAGAATGAGATGCATGTTCAGTAATGAATGCACAGTATAATTATAAAACAAGTAAACCAACTAGGCGTTTATGTGTTAACAAAATAATAATAAGCTACATCGTTAGGGTTGTCAATTGAACTTTTGACAGTTCCGACTTACGAGAAACCCGCTACCTGAAGCATGTTTAGAATACAATCATGATAACGCTTTGCATGTGTTAGAGCCGATTTACACCATTCGTTCCAAGTTGAAATACTGTATATCTACTGTGGATAAAGGTGACTCAAGTCAGACGACCTGACCTTAGGATCGGTTCACACGTGCAAAGGATTGCTGTAATTACGAAAACGAGAATGCTTTTTGTACATAAAAGTCTTCGTGTTTCGTCTGTTGTGGAAAGCGCTCGTCGCGTTTTCATGTTGCTGAGGTATTTTCTATATAGAATTATTGTAAACTTAGCGAGATGCGCAAGTAAAAGGTGTAAAAAGTGTTTTTATAAAACTCATATTTATATTATAAATTCAGAAGTTGGTGTAGCGGATAGTACAAAAAGTACTACAGCGCCATCTACGACGCAAATGATTTTATCAATATATTGAATCGCGCTATTTAAGTTATCCGCCCCTTGATACTACATAGAAAAACCCACCAACAACTGACGGGCAGTAGCCCACCAGTCCCAACTCCCATCTGGTTGGAGGATCCTCCATTTTCTATGTGGGATGAAGCTGGGTCAGTCCATCTAGTTATACTATTAGTACAATATAACAGAATGGACAAAACAAGCCCTATTTGTTCTCCATATCCCTCTGGATATAGGTAAATCTGCATGTCTTTAACTCACAATTTCACGCGTTAACGGTTGAACGAATGTCGATGTTTGACATACCTTTAGATCATGACTTGGGTTTGGACATAGCCTGATTTTTATTCCGGAAATACGATCAAGTATGTTCAATCTACACGCGGGCGAAGTAGCGGGCAGAAGCAATCGTTTCTGTCTTTTAATTCTCATTTAGTATTGGCATAAATAATTTCTAAAAGGTTTTCCAAAATTGAGTTCCAGTATCCAGGATACGTATTCATTAAAATCAATAACACAGCAAGAGCTTTATTAATTTATTTTAGACCCGCGTTACAAAAGATTTCTTAGGAATTAATTTCGCGCCGTCCTCGGAATGATTAGGAATCATAATTATTCGGAGCAAAATATTCGGGTATTCGAAATTACAAGCGCCAAACAATATGAACGCTGTGAATGACAATCTATTCTTAAAGAAAGTTACTGTAATTGCCTGGGACGAGGTCAGGTGGGTCTTCGTCGGATTTGTAAAGGACCCGTCCTTTATTCCCTTCCTCCTTGATTTTCCGGTGCAGAACAAAAGCTATGGTGGCCTAAATGAGACCTCCTGCCCTGTTCTGTTGTAGTACAGATTACACGTATACTATATTACGCACTTAAGTACAGAGGTCGTGAGTTCAAAGAATATCCATTATTACGGATGCTTTATTGTACTTCGTCTCATGATAGGGTAGCGTTGAACTACATAACACACTTGTAGGTACAACCTGTGAATTTGTTGGGTATTATCCGGAGATAGGAATGGATCGATCATGTCTCTTATTAGCAGAGGCCGGAATTAGGTAGAGTTATTTGTGTACTTATCCTCATTTTATACAGCGAAATAATAAAGTGGATATGCCTCAAATGCCGAAATTAATTTTAAAGAGCAGAAAAATCCAATGATTTATTAAATAAAAAGTTATTTACTATTACACAATTTAAACCATCCGACATAGGATGTCCGAAGTTGCAAAATTCCAATGCGCACAGGGAAGATCCATATTAATATCAACCTTTTGATGCAAGTACAAAAATAACTTTACCTACTTCCGACATTTGCTTATTAGAGACAGAATGTGTTATGTCAGCAGGTATGAGAGATATTTAATCCTGTATTAAAACAGTAAACATTATATTTTTTAATACAGTTGCTCAAAAAGTGGCTGCAGGGACGTATAGCGTTCGGGATGTAGGCTATTACACACTCGAGCTTTTTCTTTACCTTTGCCGAACTCGTGCGTTCTCTTTCCCAACTGTCAAAATTAAGTCTATTAAAAAGAAAAAAAACAACTACGGAGATTTTACTAAAAAAAAAAAATCATAGAAGTTTTAACGATTCATGCAAATATTTTTAAAAAGAAGCTACTAATGTTTTTCAATATCAGATTTAATGATTTGATTCAATGAGTTAGGTTAGGTTTCACTTCATATCAATAAAAAAATCTACTGATGACTTGGCTGTATGGGCATAGTTCCCTTTGCCTACCCAAAATGGGTGTAGAAAACAAAAAAAAACTCTGCTTATATTTTTTACGGTTGGCGCCATTTTCCAAAAATGTTCTTTATTAAATTGCTTCATTTTTTCGCAACTGTATTAAAAATAGTTGTTCAGTACACGTGCGGAACCGTCATTGCAACTTGTTCCGACTGTCAACCCTCACCTTCGGCTGCGCCTCGGCTCGGGTAGACATTTGTCGGAACTCTTTGCAATGACAGGCTTTCCGCACTCGCAATGAAATATACTATTAACAGAGCATACATAAAGCAGCAGGTTTGTTGTTACTTGTAAACCCTTGCAATAAAGTTCGCAAATGTAAATACAAAACTGTTCTTTTCCTGTCTCCCGTTAAAAGAAAACGTGATAACCGTTGTAACCCTTCTGAGCAAACCATGGGATTTGTGTCCCTAAATAAACATTTGCTTTCTTAGTAGTGGCCAAAACACGGAACATTTGTCATTTGTCTTTTACCAACTATGTCGGGTATTCAGGATATAGTTGAGACGTACAGGGGGAAAGTAAATCTTTCGGTTTTTCACAAATGCAACTTGGACCTTGGACCATTCAACCTTGGGTTGAATAACGTGTTTCTTTTTTATTTGTTTTATGGTTTACTTTTTTTGTTGCGAGTGAAGAATGTGGGTGAAAAGAGGTTGCCATGTCCTTGTCAAATAATTATAACATGGAGCTTGTAAGTTTGTTCTGTATGGTGTCGGACGTAAAGAATAGCACCATCCCATATCTTCCCGTTGGTGTCGTAAGAGGCGACTAAGGGACTTGCCAGAGAATGGGCAGCAGCGTTCTCTGTGCTTTTGTAACAACCGTACTGCGATCACCAACCCGCCTGCCAAGCGTGGCGATTATGGCAAAACCCCCCTATGTTAATGTGGCGTTGGGGGAGCCCTATGTTCAGCAGTGGACGTCTTTCGGATGAAATTATGAATGATGATGATGAAACTTGTAATCCCCGAAGGGTTCAGAAGAGTACCTAATAGTACACCCACACTTCCCTAGTTATGTGAATTCCCATGTATTATGGGGCAAGACTTTTGCCATCAACGGGTACAAACACGCACCAAGTGGCCAGATAGAGCTAAGTTTAAATTCGTAAACGTAAATGAAATAACATAATCCAGTTTTAAACACCTCATTATAACAAGAACATAAATAAACAGGGCCTATCTAATTTGTAATATGTTAAAATAAACATTTCTAGCCGAAAATATTGGGCCATATTTTACAACAGTTTGTGGCAATTTATATTTCACTTAAGTTACCCTATTACCTACTTTTGAACGTGGTACAGGGAATAATTTAGATTTAATGGCGCAGAAGATATTATAAGCTACCTCTCTGTATACGGCATGATGAATCGGGCTAAAGTTGAGAATTTTGTTAAGTTTCAAGGATCGCGTTGGTCGTCGTCTGTGGAAAAGCGCACTGAAGTGTTTCTTTATGACGGAACTTGAGGAATTTTTGAAATATCGATGCCTGAGTTCCATTCAAGAAGTTCGGTGCTATATTTAGAATTTATTAATAAAGCGTACATTGAAAACGTTTCGGGTGTTCGCTTAATCTTCGGGATATTACTTCGGTGTAGCTGTTTGATCAAGTGTTGTTTGACTTTGAGATTTGCATGTCAAGCATCCTCGTAATACGAGTACCTATGTATTGCTGGTTCTGTATCCCAAAGGCTTATTGACTTTTCCCATTTTGCAACCTAGCATCACGTCAATAAACAAGCAGCCATGATTGGCCGATGGTTAAAATAGTTTTTGAAGTGAAAACTTCTTTAGCGGCGTTGAGCACTTTTCTGTAATGGGTATAAAATCTTAAACTCGCGTCAGGATACGTGACCTGATCGAAAAAGCGTAAGACGGATGGAGAGTTTTTGACCAGTTATTGGATCTCTCCACACGCGATTATTTAGATAACTTTTTCAAACATTTCTGCTTATATCAAATTAATTATGAGTTCTTGTTCAATTAAATGGTGTGGGAAATCGTCTAGAACATCCAGCTATAAAAAAGATGGCATAACTTTTCATCGGTAAGTAAAATATATTTATAATTTAATAAAATTATGAATAATTGCAGGGCTCTAGCTAAACTAGTTGTTTACGTTTAAGGCACAAAAAACGTACACCGCGTTGATGTCTTTTTGAAAAGTCCCTTTCTCTCACTAGGTATTGTCAATAAGTCTGTCCCTTTCCATCTGTAGGTGTAGATAGAAAGGGACAGACGTAATGCTGTAGTGTTGTGTCAACTTCGAAACAAAGTATAAATAATATTGAAGATAAAAATTACGGTGTTCCCTTACTGTAAAAAAGTAACATTACTTAATGTTTACATTTTAGATTTCCAAATATTCCAGAAGTGGAAGAAAAGTGGATTAATGCTGTTAACAGGGAAAGTTGAGGAGGATCGTCCAACCTAGGCACAAAATTAAAATTTTCTTTGGATTTTTTTCGATTTTTTTTACGATTAATTTAATAGCAACGTAAAAAATAGTGATAATTCATTATTTTATGTATTCGAGGCATATCTAATCATATTTTTTGATATTTCAAGTATTTTCATGCATTGAACTCCGCAGTTGGAAAACGGCCGATCTTATAGGAAGTTTGAGTTGGAATCTTATGTGAATAATGTATGTAGGACTCCTAAAAAACACTGTCATTAGATTACTTGTATATTTGTGATGTTAGTTATAAAGTTTCGTATAAATTTATTGCGTAGTTTTACTAAACAAAAATAAAATACGGTGACAGTCTATTTGCAGCAAGCAATCGCATTTCTATGGGATGTTTATAATTATCAAGTAGTCATAGAAAAGTTGTATATATTATAATACACGGTCTTGTTATCTAAGAACACGACACTGTTTACCGTTTAAGATAAGCTTTATTAGAACTCTGGCGATAAGAGTTTTTATGTCGGCCGGCCGAACGACGTCAGCGATGACGTAATGCGCGCGGCCGTTAGGGAAGTTACGCGTTAAGAAATGCAGGACGGAGAGGTTAACCTTGATTTTATTTTAGCATTGATTTGAATAAAGTGAAATTTACAGTGTTACGTAAGTGTTTTATTTGCACCCAGTTAACGCCCTATCAGTATAGTTTTCAAAAAAGTAGAATTAATAGACATCGTAATGTTCAATTTTATCGATATTAGGTATTGTAGCAAAACTGACTTGTGCATCACTATGTGTGGAACATTCGTCCTGACATTGTTGCATCGGCCAATCACAACCGCTATATTGTCTTCGTCCCCCGAACCGCAGTGTAGTACTTTTATACTGATAAAGCAATTGGTGCAAAATTATTCCCTAACCATTCCAAAATATCAAACATGCTCAACGTTAATAATCAAGTTTTCACTTCTGCCGGCACTCCCGGAGTGCAACCCGTCTTTTTTTTTATTATCTTTACGCTCACGCTTGAACACTATCTCACTTGATGGTAAGCGATGATGTGGTCGACGGTGAAGCACGCTTGCCTAGAAGAAACCTATTTACTCTTGACTTATAGACCCTAGATTGTAGCTATCGGGAAACACAGTTGTGAAACATTACCCCACGTCTGGAAGCTTCGGAGGGTTAGGCAGTGCTGTATCTAAATGTCCACCCACATTTCACCAGTTATGTTTAAGTCCAATAATCTTTAATAGGGGCGAGCCTATTGCCATCAACTGGGTACAAATCCAGACTCCGTAGCTACTACTGAGAAATTCCTGATGGAAAAACTCAAAAACACTTTGAACGACCTGGGAATCGAAAAAAAGCCTCAATCTCGGCAATCGCAAATGTGACCACTAGACCTATTATTATCTAGTTACTTATTAAAAACAAGGATAATACAAACTTTCATGCCCCACAAAATCGTTTTTACTCGTTTTCACTCGTTAGAGGTAATCAGAATAATCAGAATAATCAATGCTATTTTTCAAACCAATCTCTTGTCAAAAACAACATTTTACAACTTGATCATCACTTAAAAATGACATTAATTCTAAGGGCGTTTCCCAATTAGTTTGGCTAGTTACCCCATTCCAAATTAATTCCTACACGTAGGTACAGAAGTTCTAACAATTGGATAACTTGTGTGTAACGCCTCCTGACACTTGGGGCGCCAACTATCTTCGTAGTACCTATATTTGTTTTCAAATGTTATTGAACGATGATTAATTACCTATAGGTCTTTAAAGGCGATGTATGGGTGAGGGAGGCTTTTGACCAGCAGTGGCCGTTTTTCAACTGAAATAAGAATAATAATGTTTGCCAGTGTGTTTCTTTTAGGATTCCGTACGCAAAGGGTCAAACGGGACCCGTCCGTCCGTCCGTCCATCTTTCCGTCTGTCACCAGGCAGTCTCATAAACCGAGATAGTTAGCCACTTGAAATTTCCACAGATTATGTATTTCTGTTGCCGCTATTACAACAAATACTAAAAACAGAAAAAATATATTTAAGGGGGCTCCCATACATAAAAGTGATTTATTTGCTCATTTTTATAAATAATGGTACGGAACCCTTCGTGCGCGAGTCCGACTCGCACTTGGCCGGTTTTTTTTCTTACTTCGGAAGACTAAAGTCATGCATGATTGTTATGTATTCTGTGAGGACGGAGCACGATTCTTTTTTGTATTTTGAAAGCAAAGTAATTAATTATACAGTTTTTTTTTAGAAATGTTGTTGTTTTGTAAATGGTTACGGTTTCGTGCTTTGTATTCGACCGAAATAAATGAATGCCTGTGACCATACGAACATCCGATGAATAGTTACGGTACTTCTGAGGCTCCGGAAGCAACGCCATATCGTTTTATCGTTACCACATCGCATAAGTCATGTCAGTGATAAAACCAATGTATCTAACGTTACCAGTAAAAAGCAGTGAGCTTAGTGTTGTAACCGTCGGAGTGACAAGCCATAGGTCTCGAGTTCGTAACCTAAGACACCTCTGATTTTTCGGATTCATGTTCGTATTGTATAATTATCATTTGCTTCGGTGAAGGAAAACATCATGAGGGACCAGCATCCTTTTTTTTTTTTTTCGGATGGGAAATCATAAAATGACTTCTCCTGCTCTGGGCAGAGCGGAAGGGAGTGTCAGACTTGACTGACTAAAACCCATCCATGTTCCTTCTTAGCCCTTTGTGTTCCAGGGGCACGGTATCTCTTTCGAACAGCCCGCAGCCCTGGCAGGCATCGGCCCTCCCGATTTGCTGACATCTCCTAGAGGCGCGCGTGGAACACGAACGCGCCGTCGCGTCGGCACGGCCTGTCGTCATAAGACGGACGGACGGTGAGCTAAGGAACCAGCATGCCTAAGAGATATTTCTTGACGGCATGTCAAGCCAAGTGAAAGACCCATAGGCGACATAAAACTTTAGGCACTAACCACACGTTAAAGAAAGAATAGTGAAATGCAATCAATTGACACAAAGACAACATAATGAACCTATCTTTTATTTTTAAATCCTCTTCACCATAGAGTTCGTCAATCCACCAGACATCTCGTGTTTCTCGCTCGGCGCAAACAAGCAACTAACACTGGACTCATATAAGGGTAAATCTGTAGCAACGTAGGACGGGCTCTCAAAGGATTTGCCCGCACAGCCATCGACAAATATTTGTCACTCTCTTTGTTTCCATTCGACAGACATTCTTCACTCTTGTATGGGAACTCTGTGATAGAGAAAATATTATTAGTAAGTGTTTGCATTTGTCTTGGTGTTATGCCACAATAATCATTGGGCCGTTTGCAAGAATGACGATTGAATTTTTCGGTTTTGCCTTTTAAACAATTGTTTTATGTCCGATTACTCCTACATCTATACCAGAGTTTTAGACATTGGTGCAGTGATCTTATTTCGACTATCATTCAGACCGTGTGGTTATTCCATACTATTTTCTGGAAGCGGCCTTTGTTTAGCCGTAAAAAGATGCCAAACCAAATTAAAGAAAATTTGATTAGTTTGAAACAATCAACATTTTGTCACTTGGGACAAAATTAGGGACTTGCCAGAGAATGGGCAGCAGCGTTCTCTGTGCTTTTGTAACAACCGTACTGCGATCGCCAACCAGCCTGCCAAGCGTGGCGATTATGGCAAAACCCCCCTTATGCCAATGTGGCGTTGGGGAGGCCTATGTCCAGCAGTGGACGTCTTTCGGCTGAAATGATGAACATTTTGTCAATATTAGGGTGTCGATAGCATACCGTAAATTACCGCCAGAATATTCGCTCCGAATAAAAATTCTGATACGTAGGAAGCCGTTTATCATTATAGCCAGGTAGACTAGATAAACCATGAACTGGAAAATGCACCTTATACTAAAAATAAATGGTCTGTAAATAGAAAAAAATCGTATCACAGGATCTATGAAGCTACAAAGTATACAATTTGGTCGTGAGCTTTCCTGTTTTTGTGTGTTATCGGCAGGCGGCGCTGGTGACGCGACTAACGACCGATGTCGACATCTCACTGAAATGTCACAATGATTTATCGGCTGTACCACGGACGTATACACCGGATATATGTATAAATATATGTGGATATACATACCTTCTCTTAGAATGTACGTTCATATAGCCTGAGATGTATATGGTATAGTTTTGAGGGAGGAAGTGAAATTAATACCTTGTGCGTTCAAGCTTATTATTTTTTTTTAGTTTGTTTGAATTTATCAGATAGTTTTTTTTTTCAAGATTAAAAGGAGAACTATGGTATGTGAAGTTCACAGGAAATTAACATTGTGGCACACGTACAAAAACGTGAGATCATAAACTATAAAACTTCCGTTTTTCCTCTTAACTTGGCACCATAAGTACAACTAAAGAATCCTAAATATATGAACTGTCAGAAGGTTTTATGAAAAAAAAAAAATCTTTTGCACAACTTGTATTGCATTTAAATGAACAGATTATGTTTGTAATTTGTTTTCCAGTTATCTGAACATGCAGTGGACGCAATACATTTTAATACAACTTTACTTAAATAAATGTTTATGTATATGTGTTCTATGTATATAGATAAAGTCACTAAGCATGAATATTCATACATATGAAAATTTTATTTTCGACTTTATTACAACAATTATTTTTAAGTATAAGCGTGTCCCAATTATTTTATTGTGAGATACGAATAGGTACTATTTTTTTATCTGCCCTATATCTTTTTATTCCCCTGCTAAAAGGGTTATTTTTAATATTTTGTAGTGTATCTAAAGTGCTTGAATAATTAATTATGATTACTGAAACCTCCACATACTCTTTTATTGAAGAGTCAATGGATTACTGTACTTTCAAAAATATTTTTGAAAATAGCTTTGGTAACCTAAGGTTTTTATGATTCCCTCTAGAACAATAATAGAATAGAATATAAACTGTTTTGCAAAAAAAACGGGCACCTTAGATTTTTTTCTCTATTTTAATGAAGAAGAACAAGAAAGAGCTTTTATTGATTTGACAATGTATTGGCATGTTATTTGAAGCATCCTGGCATGATTCTTTACGTTCCAAATTTAAATTTTGAAATGAACATAAGAAAAATATTGATTATTGTAAAATTTCTTTGCTAATGGCGCGATTTGCTGAAATGATATTTTTACTGATTACTAAAATTTTAAAAGCTTTGGAAATTTTCTGCAAATTAAACAATTTCATCTTTCTTTTTACATTAAATACCTCTTTTTGATATGAGTTATAAAGCGATAAGGGCCGATAAAATAATAGCCCTACTTGAAAAAGGTCATTCGCAAACTTACGTGTCTCAGCGGCTAAATGTGAGTCGTTCAACTGTCCAGAGAACTTAGCAACGGTATCAAGAGACCGCTTCGGTCAAAAGAAGACCCGGTTCGGGAAGAAAATGATGCACAGAACCAAGAGATAACTGCTTTTTGGTGAGTCAGGCGTTGCGGAATCGTAAAGCATCAAGTGTGGACCTGAAGAAGAGCCTTGAAGAAGTAAGAGGAGTAGAAGTTAGCTTATGGACGGTCAGGAGGAGGCTTTTGGCTGCCAATATCAGGAGTTACCGTCCGGCTCGGGGCCCTAAATTACTCCGTGAGCACCGTGTTGCTCGACTTCAGTTTACTCGAAACTGTGCTTCATGGACTCTGGAGGACTGGAATAAAGTATTGTTTTCTGATGAAGCTATAATCTCTTTGTGCGGAGAGGACCGACGCCGGCGAGTGCTGCGAAGATCACGGGAACGCTATGCGGAAGTGTATTTCGAAGAAATCATTCCTTATGGCGGAAGCTCCGTTATGTTTTGGGCAGCAATTAATTCGATGCAGCGTACGGAGTTAGTTTTCATAGAAAAAAAAAATTTATGCACACCGGTACATAATGGAAGTCCTAATTCCTTATGCACAACCAGCATTGCCTGCACTTGGGGAAGATTCCATTTTTATGGACGACAATGCTCGCCCGCACCGTTCTGGCGGTGTGCAAGCGTACATGCACGAAGTTGGGATCCGTCGTTTAGATTGGCCAGCTCGAAGTCCTGACCTCAATTCAATTGAGCATGTCTGGCATGTTCTAAAGAGACGGGTAAGATCAGTGCAACCTGCTCCACAAATCATCAGAGAGCTAAAAACAGTCATTGCAGAAGAGTGGGAACGTATTCCTCAAAACGTTATTAAAAACATAGTGGAAAGCATGGCCAGAAGGATTTAAGCTGTGATTTGGGCAAGAGGAGGTCACACTCGTTATTAGGTTTTTACATTTGTAACTTTATAAAAACCACTTCTTATTGTTTGGCCGTGTACATCGGTTTTAATGAACTAATCGTTTTTTTTTAATTGCCAAAATTCACTCCACCCGTATTAATTAACACGATTATAAGTATACAGGGTACGTCAAATAATTATATTTCATTTAATAAACTCACATCGTCCTTAGAACGTAATTTACCTTAAGTGTCCGTTTTTTTTGCAAAAGAGTGTACTTTAGTGTACACCAAAACTGAAACTCATCTGTTTTACAATAATGCTAAGCCCATAGAAAAAAAAAATCAAAACCTCGGGTTTAACCAACTATAAATAGTTAGTGGTTATTAAATTGTGAAAGTACTGTAGAGAAATGGTTTAGTTAAAACCACAGCATCGACTCAATATCTCAATATTTAATATAGGATTATTAATGAAAAATTATACTGACACATAAGATTAGGTATAATCAATTAAATCTATCTGAATTAACACCAGACATTTCACCATAACTCCGTTAAACTAATTTGAAATAACTTCAGTCTAAAATTTACATTCATATTCATTTTGATACACATTTCTGTGGCGCGTTGAATTTTCGATAACCGCGCAGGCCACTTATTTTAGGCAAAATTTGTGTACAGACGTGCAAAATTTGAACGTAGAAATTTTCGGTTTGTACGTTACGGGGAATACTGAAGATGGGGTGTGGCCATGTGGGTTGTGCTGTCTTTTATTTTTAATCCTTTAATTTATGAGGTTTTTAGTTTTTTGCCAGCATTGTTTGTTCATATAATCTGTTTATCTTTGGTTTCCAGGTAAGTTTTTATACCTCTATTTCGTAGATTATTTTATTAATCGTGTTTATAAACTCCTACCGTTTTTAACGCGTGGTCTTAGTCACGTGACATAGAACCTACTCCTTCCAATTACGATCAGTTCGTTGAAACTATCTGGACTGTGTCGCGCCAATGCATACCCAGAGGCTGACGCACATCGTACATACCTGGGTTAACTCGAGAGTCCTCCAATCTTCTTGAAATCTACAAAGAACTGTATTAAAATTAACCATTCTCCGAGGATACACTTTTTGCTTGAGTAAAGTTGGTAGCGAAGGTCAGCGAAAACCGAAAACAAAAATGGATCTCCACTGTTACCAGCACCAACATGACCCACAACAGTAAAAAAGCTTGGTCTACAATACATAGACTTACTAGAGACCTACCGGAACCTACCAACCAAGGTTTGTCACAGCCAATCAAATAGCTCAACAACTGCTACTCAACGGCAAATGTCCAAAAAAACTACAACATTTCAAATTACCTGCTGAGACTTCTGGGAATTCCACCGAAGTAAGCAAGCCCGACATCATTCTGGCCATTAAGGCACTAAAACATGGTAAAGTGTCCTTACGGTGGAGCAAATCGAACACCTGGGGCCTTTATTTGTATCGTGGCTTCTAGCATTCTTTAGTGAATGCATGGCTACCGCATTCCCGCACACATCCCCAAACCTTGGAGAAGCACCAAAATCGTTGCTCTACCGACACCAGGTAAACCCTCAGACGATCCCAAAAGCTACCGGCCTATTTCCCTGCTATGCCACACCTATAAGCTTTTTGAAAGACTGCCACTTAAGCGCCTTAAAGCAGCAATTGATCCAGCATTCGTTCCTGAGCAGGCTAGGCAAATCGTCATTCTGTACTTTGCGCGAATATGAAACTTTAGTTTTTTCTTCCTTCCTTGATCCACTTTTGTTAATGGAGTCTGCTCAACTGAGCTCTAAATAGTTGAAACAAAACATTTTTCATGTTATTTTGCTTTTGACTTTTTACAAAATTTGCTTTACGGCCGAGGTGTTTCTGTACGCCTTTAATAAACATTATTTTTAATTAAACGATATTGCAGGTTTTTCATTAAATAAAATGTTGCCATTATGAACTGTTTTTTATTTAATTTTGCTTGCTTAATAAGAATACTGATTTTGTTGTACAGTTTAATATGAAAAACTGAAATGGTTATTATGAAAATAATTTGTTATTTTCGACCGTAAAATTATAAAGTTTTTACTTTAATTTTTAATTATTTTATTTATAACTTCACTGCAAATGACCGTAGCTATTTTAAATGAGATTAATTGGTTACTGCGGAAAAGTACATATTCTTTATACTAAATGTGTTACCCTTATATATATTTAACTTTTTAGAGTGAAAATTATCATTACATAATCGTTATTATTAATTATACGTAACCATTAGTTTTAAATGGTTATCATGTTTAATCTGCGTTCATAACAAGCGGAATTGTGCATGTTCTCATCTACGGGTGGATGTTGCCAGAATGGTACTCTCTTATGGTAGTTTACTAGTAGATTATACTACTCAGATTTATAATAAAATACGTTATTATCTAATTGTCGGCTCCAGCTTAAAGTACGGGCTTCTTCATTAAGGGATAAAGAATAGATACTACTATTTGATATCCGTACATCTAGGAGTATTCACATACTTGAAATCACGTCTTGCTGGACGGTGATCCAAGTGAAAATTGGTAAAGAGCACCGTTATAATATCACGTAATCCCGACGGTGATCTAAATTAAATTTACTGAACATCAAACAGAAAATCAAGATTAAGCATATGTACTCTACTTATATATCCTGTTATTATTATGCGAATTATTATGTTGCGAATAGATTTAATGAAATAATTAAAAATGCTACACTGAGCGCCATCTAGTCTAAGTTCTGAAAATGATGTGATGCCTAACCCCTATACTGCATACTTGCTTTTTATTGGTAGGTATGCTCAACTACTGTATGTGTTTCATTAGATATTACGTTTAGATTAATTAAATAACACAAAATTATATAGAAGAAGGCTCTCTAGCAAAGGGTTCATATTCACGAATTTATCTACCACTTTTAATAGGGATAATAAACCTAACTGAGTTACGAGACAGGGGTCAAATGTTTCACATACAACTATTTGGGTACGCTAAGCGGTAATAGGGAAAGTTAATAGTTTAATCCAATTTATATGACCATAAATCCGGGCTCAGACGTCTGAATTCTGAATTAGCTTTACGAGTGAACTGTTTTGTTAGTACTTTTGTTTTTCTTAGGTCTTGTACTGTCCCAAGGCTGGGCAAAGGTCTCCACCATAGGTTTACTGTTCTACCTGTGTATGGCAATCTCCGACAGTTGCCCACAAATGCCTGTGGGTCACGACGCCTGCATTTTCAAGGCCTTACTTGAAGATGACGCTTGTCTTCAGGCACTCACAGCGTGACAAATCTAGGCCCATCTGTCCCGATGCATTCTGCTTACATTCTGTCTTCTTTCCTAAATATTATTATTATGACAGGCAGTTTAGGGACGTTGATTGCTAAAAGCATTGTCAGGGAGGCGCTGATGGTAAATATTTTTGAAGATGTACGGTGCTTTATTGAAAAATAATATAGCCGTCCACATTAGGTACGAGCGAAAATGTTATTAAATCAAAATGAAAAAATGCAGGTTCATGGTAGAAAATCGTAATATAATAAAAGCTTTTTAACCGATGACGAAGGTGATTTTTAAATCAAGTCGTAGAAGGTAATATTACTTGATAAAATTTGCGAAAGTGAATGCACTCATGTCATTTTCATGAAATGAGATAAGTTTCAAAGTTCGTATGAAAACTTTTCAAAAAGAGGTGACATCGCAAATTACTTCTGGCAGATTTGCAGTCTAAAATTGAAGCTAGTTTCAAGATAATAAGCGGTTAAAAAGCTATAAAATAAGAAGTTGCAACTAAGAATTTCTTAAATATATCATTTATCATCTTATTTGGAACTTTTATTAAGACTACTGGCTACTTTTATTAAGGTACCTACTTTGAAAATTGGTGATTAACAATTTAATGGATGCCATCCTAAAAAAAAAAAAAAATTAAGTGACTCATTTGAGAAGTGCTAATCCCACGCAATACAAAATTATAAATAAACATTGTTATATTAAATTTAAGATATATATATGTCGGAGTTGGTTGTCAATTATAATTGTGGGTAGTCACCAAGTTTTGTTCAAATTAAGTTTGTTGATTTTCTTTTTGCTAATTTAAGTGATTTTTACTGTAAAGTATTGTCTAATAAATCAAAGCCTTTTTACTAAGTACCTAGTGTACGCACTAATTGATTTTTGGCAACTTATTTCGATAAATGTGACAGTTAGTTTTGTTCAAAACAATTGATGGCCTGTTGCTTTAATTTTAAATGATTTACTTTGTGAATTTACCATTGCTTATTTACGACAGTTATTCTTGTGTTATTTGGTTACTTTATCACGTAAGTCTTATTAGATTTAGCACATTTTGTATCAAGTAAGCGCGTGACCTACTTTTGTACGTCAACGGACAGAGTTGTCATGGAGGGATTGCAAAGTGGGGGCATCGCTGTATAAAACAGCGTGCCCTCTGTAAGCTCGTCAGATCGGATCGGCTTGTGGCTTCACCCAAGCTGGTAAGTTTTTGACTCGTGCGCGCTAAAGTCACCTTCGTCAGTGCAGGCCTCCGCTGGCCGCCAACGAAGTCCCCTGCGCCACCTCTGGCGCGGGTTGTGATTGGCCGACCGCCCAAATTTTATAATTCGTAAAGTGGGTAGGCGGGTTAAAAACTTTTTACTGGTACCGTCCGAACCGGAAAAATTTTAAAATAAAATTTTTATCGTCGTGGAAGGTACCCGTTGGGTATCCATGGGCACTAGGTGCCTGTGGGTTCGCAGCGGGTGCCCCCCGTGCTGCCCGGTGCAGCTGCACCGTTCCGGTTGCGGAGAGGCCACTCCAAATCAGTGATGCCTAAAAAAATGTCGCCTCCTACGAACTCTAGGTGTAGTGCTTCTGACGCTGCTGCTGACGGCGACGTGGAGCGAAGGAGGGCCTTCCCGGCCTCACCTCCTACACTGCCGCCTCGCAGCAGCCCAGGTACCCACGTTACTCCACCATCCGTGCGCACCCCGGCGGTTCCTTTACGGCCGCCGGCGTTTCGCCCAGTGCCTACTAACCCGGGTCCGTCCGGGACCAGTAGCCGCGCGCCCGCTGTTCGTGCCGTCGCTCCCCCCCTACGCTTCGATGCGCAGGCGGACCGAGCGACCGCGACACATGCGGCCCGCCCCGCAAACCCGCGCTCCGCGCGCCCAACCCCGACCGTCGCTGACACCCAGGCTGTGCCGGCCGCGTCGCGCCCTGCCGCGTGCCTAGCCACGCATGCACGGCCCGCCGCCGCCGCACCAAGAGCCGGGCGCACCGCAACACCCGCACTTCACCGCTTGCTGGCAGGCTCAGCCGCCGCGACGCTGGTGACTACGGGCCCGCTGTCGCCGCCTCCGCCCCGTAACTCGGCCCAGGACTCGCCCGCGCCCATGTCGCCCTGCTACTCAAGCGAGGGCAGCGACATGGACGACGACGATCTAGAGGTAGGTGCAACTGCCTATGACTCCTCACCAGCCAACTCTGTGGCGTCCGGACACGAGCCTTCGCTCGAGACCCGTGCCCAGCGCCGCCCACGCAGCTCGGACGACGATGCCGCCGAAGAGGCGAAGCGTATCTGCCCCGACTCCCCGCTCCCGCAACGCGACCCGCGTGGCAGGGCCGGAGTCGGCTCGCCTACCTTCGCCGAGGCAGCCCGCCGCCCGCCCACAGGACACACAAAGGGCCAATTATTGATGCCTCCCGCCGCCGCAGCCCCTGCGCAGAGCACGAGCACAGACGCAGCGGCAAAGGCGAAGAAAAGGGACCAGCCACGGTACCCTCCGCTAGTGGTGGAAAGGTTACCCAACTGGGCCTTCCATTTCAAGGCCGTGAGGACCATCCTGGGTCGCCCTCCGAACGCTCGTCCTTATCAGGGCGGGATTAGATTCCTGCCTGAAACAGAGGATGAGTATCGGGTGATCCAGAGATACCTCACCGACCTGGAGAGATCGGAGGGCCTGAGTTGGTTCTCCTACTCGCTACCGGCGGAGCGTAGTGTAAAGGTGGCCATCAGGGGCCTACCAGCGGACACGGACCCTGAGGACATACTTGAGGAGTTGAGGACGCGTGGTTACGAGCCAGAGTACGTCCGTAACATAAAAGCGCGCGGCGGACGACCTGGCTGTCTCTTCCACGCGGTCCTCAAGAGGCAAGTAGACTTTCGTACAATATACGACACCACCGAGCTTCTAAGCATGCGTGGTGTCCGTATCGATGCCTGGCGGAGCAAACAAGGGCCCGCACAGTGCCACCGGTGCCAGCTGTTTCGACACAGCTCGCACCAGTGCCACCGCCCGCTCGCATGTGTGCGTTGCGGGGATAACCATGCCGCCCGAGACTGCCCACGCCCGAAGACAGAGAAGGCCACCTGCGTGAACTGTGCAGGTGACCATCCGGCGTCTAGCAGCGGGTGCCCCGTGTTCCGGAGAGAGCTCCGGAACAAAAGAGCGGGCACTGTCGCCATTTCCCGGCAGCGCCGAGAAACGACGGCCACAGCCACCCAAGTGGAGGCCCATGAGGCCCCTAGTACGTCGCTAATGGCGGCAGCGAACGGGCCCTCAAAGGATGAAGTTGCTCCCGCCTCGAGGCGGAGGAAAAATAGACCACGCGGGGGTAAAAACAAGAGGGGGAAGAAACCCCACCCTCCCGCGTCGCAATCCAGACAGGACCCTGGCCCTGTCCCAGCGCAGGCGGCGACTCAGGCGCCCGCGGCAACCGCTACCACAACGACTGCCACTATTCCTACCGACGCCGCCACCGGCGCCGGCAAGAAGAAGGGGAAGAGGGCGAGGAAACCCGCCCCACCCACAGACAAGATTACAGTCGCCGCTCATCCGATAGCGGCACCTAGTACCCGCCAGCCGCTAGCCGGCGCCCCAGCGCAACAGCGCCATTCCTCACCAACTAGTGAGTTTACCGCCTGCGCTATCAAACTGCTGCTGGACCTGATAAGGGCCATAAGGCAGGGCCAAGACGCAGAGTTGGTCATTCTTGACGGGCTCGCCCAGCTCCTACAGCTTTACCAGGGCTAGCCCGTTGAGTACAGCTGGATTGCCGCGGCCTTACGAAGAAGGCCGCCCCTCTCCGCCTCCTCCTCAGGTAAGCAAATTATCACCGGACCAACAGGAGCCGACGTCGCATGGTCGCCCCAGGTATAGTACCCAGGGGCCACTAGCGACTGCCGACTCACGATGGCACACCGCGTCCGCGGCACTACGCCAACCGCAGGAATGCCCGCTTCCTGCCCATGTCGCCCTTCGAGCGACCTGGTGCCTGCGGATGCCGGTAGCCGTCTAACAACAACTGTATACCGTCTACGGTAGCCGTCGTCACCCCTGGACTTGACGCACCAGGGTAAGTCGCACCCATCGACACGCGATTTACCCAATCAATAAGACTCCACAAACATAACATACACTCGAAGCGCGTCGTGTTCTAAGTTAATATAGGCATGACGCGCCCGACCAGACACCCATGTGACTCAACATGCATAAATACCTACTCGACGATCGTGCGGCGCGGGCTCGCCTTTCGCTCGCAACATGAGCGGCGTTACACAAGTACATTGCCGCTCAAACACATTCATTACGACCCCTTAGTCCGGAACGTAATCGGCTAGCTCTGAGAGCGCAACGGACGGGGGTCAACATCCTCAGCGGTAGGGTGCGCCACCAAAGTCACCTCTGGCAGGTCTGCATCTGCTGGGCCTCCTCCGGGCAACCGGAGGTCTCACCTGGCGATGTCAAGCCGCCGAGATGGCGTGAAGATAGCGGCGCTCGCTACGGTAAAGTTTCGCCGTAGCTAAGCGCGCAGCGCTCAGCGCCGCTGGCGCCTCCTACCGGACATAATGACAACTACACACTGGCGAGTTGCGCTGTTTACACGCACTCGCCAATTACCACACCTATATGGTACTCCTATGAGGCACCCGTTTTAACGGGTGCATACTGATCTCCGCGGGGAAAGGGCTTGCCCACATCCCGCCCGCCGCGCCCCCATGTCGGGGACGTTGCGATTGCTCGACTGAGCTCGTCAGATCGGTTATAGATTCCTGCTCTGCTTCCTCGTCCTCAGAAGACGACTACCAAGTCGTCGGAAAGGGCAAGAGGAAGAAGGGCAAAAACTCGCAGGCCGCCATGGCCAAAAAGTTAGTCGCGCTTCCTCTAATCCCCTCTCCCGAGGCGTCCCGTCCCACCTCCCCGGTCCCCGCACCAAAGTCCGCCGCTGCTCATACCAGCAGGCCAACAAGCCCTAAGGCTAACTCTTCAGCCGCTTCTTCAAAGAAGCTGAAGCCCCCTCCCCCGTTGTTCATTCAGGACAAAGGGAAATGGACAGACGTGTCCAAAATGTGTAATGAGCGCCGCATTCAATATACAAGCGCAAAAAGCACACAGCAGGGCATCAAAGTGGTGGTCCCTACGACAACCGACTTCAGGGAACTAACCCGCCAATTAATCGGAAGGCGCATAGCCTTCCACACCTACTCTCTTCCAGAGGAGAAGCCCACCCGCGTGGTGATCAGGCGGATCCCGAAGGAAATCCCCACGGAGGACATCCTCAATGACCTCCTAGGCCAGGACATCCCAGTCGCAGCCGTCCACCGCCTTCATAAGGCGAGAGGCGGAGACCTTTACGATATGGTACTGGTCATCTGTGACCCAGTAGAAGGTCACCACCCGATCTTCAAAGTGAAGTCGGTTTGCTCCCTGTCAGGCATCTCAATAGAGAAGCCCTACCGCTCAAGCGTAGTCGGACAGTGTCATCGCTGCCAGATGTACGGTCATAGCCAAGCCAACTGCCATGCGCCACACAGATGCGTAAAGTGTCTAGGCGACCATGGCACGGCAGACTGCCCCCGTCCCAAAGACAAGTCGCTTTGCACGGAGCCACCGAGCTGTGTGCTTTGCGGCCAGTCGGGCCACACGGCCAACTACCGCGGCTGCCCAAAAGCCCCCAAAGGCTCCTCCTCTAACCTGGTGAAGCGTGCAAGCGCCCGCCAACAAAGAGAAAGCCCATCGGTGAGGCTACCCTCTGCCCAGATGCCGGAGAGACTCAGCCCTCAGAGGCCCTCTCCCTGGACCACGCTAAACCACCAGAAAGCCTTCCCGGCTCTCAATAAAGCAAAGTCCAGCCTCATCCCCGGTCTATTAGATGCCCCTGTCCCCACTCCCGCGGCCCAGGCAAGCGCACCGGCGCCCGCTCGTCCCACGCCACCTGGCCCCGCGGCTGTGGACCCCTCTCACAACGTAATTTTAGAATCGCTAGCAGAGTTAGTCACCCCCGAAGCAGACCGCATGGCGGCTGATCTCAGGGCGGCTAACACTGGTGGCGATAAACTTAAAATTATCCTCAAGTCCTTACTTAAGTTAGGCGACCTCCTCCGCAACCTTAACCTCGACTAACTCCAATGGATAATACGAGATTAACGTGCACCAAACCCCGATCCCTAAAATTAGGGTACTTTAATGCCAATGGCATTAGAGGCCAGCGTGATGAGATCGCCACCTTCCTCCGCGACCATCAAATTGATATCCTCCTCGTACAGGAGACCTTCCTCAAGCCCAGTCACCGCGATCCGAGAATTGCCAACTATCGCATAGTTCGCAACGATCGGTCACGTTGCCACAAGGGCGGGACTCTAATCTATTATAGAAAAGAACTGCATTGCATCCCCTTAGATCCCCCTCCCATGGAGTCTCTACTCGAGACCTCAGTGTGTCGACTAGGCATGACCGGCCATCAACCGATCACTATCGCCTCTGCGTACATCCCTCCCGGCGGCACGTCCGAGGAGCACACTCTGTTCACCAAAGACCTTGCCGTCCTCTTCGGCTTGAGCGACTCCGTTATCATAGCGGGCGACCTCAACGCCAAACACCCCGCCTGGAACAGCACGACGACCTCTGCCAGAGGACGTCACTTGTATAACCTGGGCGAGTCCCTCAACTTCGATCCCATCGCTCCTATGGAGCACACCCACTATCCCCACGACCCCGACCAACGTTCGGACGTTCTCGACATAGCGCTTCTCAAGAATGTCAACCTTAAGTTGCATTCCATCGAGACTTTACATGAGCTTAACTCAGATCATCGACCAGTGCTCATGCACTTAGTTCCTCGCTCGGGTCCTTCTGACCCCAGCCAGCCCCCGCCGACCCAAGTGATAACCGACTGGAGGAAAGTCAGCGAAAAGCTGAAATCCACCACGTCGCCTCACCTGGAGGCCATCCCCGACCACATAGTCTCAGTCGCAGACACGACGGCCGCCATCAACTCGTTTACAGAACACGTGCAATCCGTACTGAAGGACTGCTCACGGGAAGTCCCAGCAATGAGCGATCAACGCTGGATACTACCCGCTGACATACGTGAACTGATAAACGAAAAGAACGCGGCCATCCGTGCCTACAGCAGCTTTCCCTGCGAGGCAAACAAAGCCCACATGCGTAATTTACAGCGTGCTGTAAAGGATCGCACCAGTGAGTTTCGTAATAATCAATGGGAAAAAACGCGAACTCGAGCCTACCCACCTAGCCTTCTGGCAGCTGCAACGCAAGATGCGCTCCACCGAAGAGGCTTCGATGCCTCCCCTCACCCGACCCGATAAGAGCGTCGCATTCGACGACTCTGAGAAGGCCGAATGCCTAGCCGACAGCCTGGAGTCCCAGTGCTCCCCCAGCTCGCAACCAGTAGACAAGCGACATCTCGATGAGGTGAACGCATTCGTCGAACGTAGAGCCGCCCTGCCCCCCGAAGAAGACCCTGATGATCCTCTGCCTCCGGTCACAGCTGACGAAGTGCAAGACATCATTAACAAACTTCAACCGCGGAAAGCACCCGGCTCCGACGGAATCACCAATAGGGTGTTCAAACTCCTCCCCGCTCAGCTCGTCGTGTTAATGGCGGCCATCTTCAATGGCGCCCTGAGCAACAACGCGTTTCCCCAAATATGGAAAGACGCCACTGTCATCGGTTTCGCCAAGCCAGGCAAACCCAAGTCTGAGCCTTCAAGCTACAGACCTATCAGTCTCCTGAATGCACTCGGTAAAATCTACGAGAGACTTATTTATAAGCGACTCAAAGACTTCGCCGAGGCTAAGAGCGTCATCCCCAATGAACAGTTCGGCTTCAGGACCGGACACTCTTGCATTCAACAGGCCCACCGCATCGTAGAACACCTGAGCGCTGGCTTCCAGCGTGGAGCGATGACGGGTGTGTTGTTTTTCGACATAGCAAAGGCATTCGACAAAGTCTGGCACAACGGCTTATTATATAAGCTGTACAAACTGGGAGTGCCAGACCGTCTCGTGCTCATCTTACGAGACTTTTTGTCAGATCGCACCTTCCGCTATCGCATCGGGAAGGCACTGTCTTTCCCCCACCCCATTAGAGCCGGAGTCCCTCAGGGCTCCCCGCTCTCTCCCTGTAAGGGAGTACAGCTATCTCAAATCTAGTGTATATCATGATAAGGAAACAGTATATTATGTAAATTTATGATAGGTCGATCTGTTAAGACCACAGTAGAGTAATTAAGTAATTTGTATACACGAGGCTATTAGTATATAGAAAATGTACACCTTTTTGTTAGTAGCTCCTAAAATAAGACCCTAACATAGGCTTAAATGTTATTAATAAGTACACTAAGACCTAGGGCAACATAATTGTAAATAATAACCATAACATATAATGTGGAAACAAGTAAAAACAGCTATTTACTTGCAAGATATAGAGCCACATAGGAAAAGTTAATATGATAAAGTCCCACAAGGCAATCATAACAAACCGCCTGATTGGCTAAAAGGCCCCATTGTATTATAGATCCGGGTTCGTTGGGCGAGTCCATTAGAAATTAGGACACAGGGGTAAGAGGCGGGGAGTCGCGGGGAGAGGTTTTATGACCTTGTTTACGCTCTCTCGCACAGGTGATTGGATAATAGGTGGGAGTCCGCCATAGCCCCACCAGCACTTGTGCTTTTGTACGCAAGTATAAATATGGCGGCCCAGAGTATTAACGAGCAGTGGATCGGCTTGTGGCTTCACCCAAGCTGAGAAGTTTTTAGTGCCGCGATCATTTACCGACCACGCGAGTGCAGGCCTCCTCTGGCCGCCAGCGAAGTCCCCTGCGCCACCTCTGGCGCGGGGCTGTGATTGGTCCGCGACTCAATTTTTATTAAAAAAGTTGGGGGTAGATGCCGAAAACTTTTTAGTTGTGTACCGTCCGAACCGCAAACATTAGACAATTCACGTAGAAGGTATCCGGTGGGTACCCATGAGCACCTAGTGCTTGTGGGTTCGCAGCGGGTGCTTTCCGTGCTGCCCGGTGCATAGGCGCCGTAGCGGTTGCGGTTAGCCACACCCAAATGTCTTCCAAAAACAATTCACCGCCTACAAACCCCAAGGGGGTCCGTGCGCCGCCGCTCCCGGATCCAACGCTCGCGAGTGACAACGCAGACGTAGAGGGGAGGAGGACCTTCCCAGCCTCTCCTCCGTCACCGATGCCGCGCCGCAGCCCTGCTGCCAACACGACTCCGCCTTCAGTGCGCATTCCTGCTGTGCCGGTCCGTCCACCGGCGTTTCGCAATGTGCCCACCCTGCCCCCGGGCCTTCCTGGGCCCAGCAGCCGCGCGCCCGCTGCTCGCGTCGTCGCCCCCCCCCTGCGTCCAGCGCAGGCGGACCGGGCGACCGCGACGCACGCGCCCCGCGCCGTCAACCCGCGCCCCGCGCGCCCAGTTACCGCCGACAACCAGGCCGTGCCTGCCGTGTCTCGTCCCGTCACGCACGCACGTACCGCCGCCGCCGCCGCCCCGAGAGCCGGGCGTGCAGCATCGCCCACACCCCGCCGCTTGCTGGCAGGCCTAGCCGCCGCAGCGTCGACCGCTACGGAGCTGATGTCGCCGCCCCCGCCTCGCAGCGCGGCCAAGGACTCACCCGCACCCATGTCGCCCTGCTACTCAACAGAGGGTAGCGACATGGACGACGAAGATTTAGAGGTAGGTGCACCCAACTATGACACCTCGGACAACTCAGTGGCGTCCGGGCACGAGCCTTCACTCGAGACCCGTGCCCAGCGCCGCCCACGCAGCTCGGACGACGATGCCGCCGAAGAGGCGAAGCGCGTCTGCCCCGATTCCCCGCTCCCACAGCGCAACCCGCGTGGTAGAGCCGGAGTCGGGTCGCCGACGTTCGCCGCGGCGGCCCGCCGCCCGCCCACCGGACACGACGCCTCACACAGTGTGACGCCACCCGCCGCCGCAGCCTCAGTGCAAGGCACGAGCGCAGCAGCAGCTGCCAAGGCCAAGCCTAGGGACAAGCCCCGCTACCCTCCGCTGGTGGTGGAGAGGATGCCCAACTGGGCCTTCCATTTCAAGGCCGTGAGGACCATCCTGGGTCACCCTCCTAACGCTCGTCCTTATCAGGGCGGGATTCGGTTCCTGCCTGAAACGGAGGACGAATACAGGGTGATTCAGAGATACCTCACTGACCTGGAGAGATCGGAGGGCCTAAGCTGGTTCTCCTACTCACTGCCGGCGGAGCGCAGTGTCAAGGTGGCTATCCGAGGGCTGCCGGCGGACACGGACCCAGAAGACATCCTTGAGGAGCTGAGGGCGCGTGGTTACGAGCCAGAGTACGTCCGTAACATAAAAGCGCGCGGCGGACGACCTGGCTGCCTCTTCCACGCCGTCCTCAAAAGGCAAATTGACTTCCGCACAATCTACGACACCACCGAGCTTCTATGCATGCGTGGTGTCCGCGTTGATGCCTGGCGGAGCAAGCAAGGGCCCGCCCAGTGCCACCGGTGCCAGCAGTTTCGACACAGCTCGCACCAGTGCCACCGCCCGCTCGCATGCGTGCGATGCGGAGAACTCCACGCCGCCCGAGATTGCCCACGCCCAAGGACGGAGAAGGCCACCTGCGTGAACTGTGCAGGTGACCATCCCGCGTCCAGCAGTGGGTGCCCAGTGTTCCGGAGAGAGCTCCGGAACAAGCGAGCGGGCACTGTCGCCATCACACGACAGCGCCGCGAAGTTAAGACTACCGCAACTCAGGCCGACATCCAAGAGGTCCGCAGTACTTCGCTGATGGCGACAGCGAACGGGCCCTCTAACCAACAACAAGACGCTCCCGCCTCGAGGCGGAGAAAGAAAAGAAAACGCGGGGGGAAGAATAAGAGGGGGAAAAAGCCCCAACCTCCCGCGGTGCAACCCAGACAGGACCCTGGCCCTGTACCATCGCAGGCGGCGACTCAGCCGTCCATGACTGCCACCACCAATATTGCTGTCACTACCTCCTCCGACGCCACTTCAGGCGCCGGTAAGAAGAAGGGGAAGCGGGCGGGGAAACCCGCCCCACCCACAGACTCCATTACGGCTGCCGCTCATCAAGAAGCGGCACCGTCCACCTCTCAGCCGCTAGCCGGCGCCCAAGCGCAACAGCGCGACGTCATTCCGGGGGAGAACTTCACCGCCTGCGCCATCAGACTACTCCTGGACCTGATCAGGGCCATAAAGGAGGGCCAGGACGCGGAGCTGGTCATCCTCGACGGGCTCACCGAGTTAATGCGACTCTACCATCCCAGCCCGTAGAGTGCCTAGTCTGGATTGCCGCGGTCTATAGAGATAGGCCGCCCCTCTCCGCCTCCTCCTCAAGGTAAGATATCCAGTTTTACTACCATCCTGACTGACGAGCCGGCGTCGCACGAGCGCCCCAGGTAGAACACCGCGGGGTC
Source organism: Cerastis rubricosa (assembly GCA_949152445.1). Classification (NCBI taxonomy): domain Eukaryota; kingdom Metazoa; phylum Arthropoda; class Insecta; order Lepidoptera; family Noctuidae; genus Cerastis; species Cerastis rubricosa. The sequence continues at coordinate 12,194,818 of OX424540.1, read as the reverse complement.
GCTAGCGACCGCCGACTCACGATGGCACGGCACGTCCGCGGCACTACGCCAACCGCAGGAATGCCCGCTCCCTGCCCACGTCGCCCTCTGCGCGACCTGGTGCCTGCGGATGTGACGTAGCCGTCGTCACTCCCGGACTGACCCTGGGTAAGCCGTAACCATTGACACGCGACTTACCCAACCAATTAGACTCCACAAGCATAACACTCACTCGAAGCGCGTCATGTTCTAAGTTAATATAGGCATGACGCGCCCGACCAGACACCCATGTGACTCAACATGCATTTACACTTACGCGACGAACGTGCGGCGCGGGCTCGCCATTCGTTCGCTACATGAGCGGCGTTACACAAGTACATTGCCGCTCAAACACACTCATAACGACCCCTTAGTTCGGAACGTAATCGGCTAGCTCTGAGAACGCAACGGACGGGGGTCAACATCCTTAGCGGTAGGGTGCGCCACCAAAGCCACCTCTGGCAGGCCTGCATCTGCTGGGCCTCCCCCGGGCAACCGGAGGTCTCACCTGGCGATGTCAGGCCGCCGAGATGGCGTGAAGATAGCGGCGCTCGCTACGGTAAAGTTTCGCCGTAGCTAAGCGCGCAGCGCTAAGCGCCGCTGGCGCCTCCTACCGGACATAATGACAACTACACACTGGCGAGTCGCGCTTTTTACACGCACTCGCCAACTTTCTTAGCCTATATGGCAATCAAATGAGGTGCCCGTTGTTACGGGCACATACTGATCTCCGCGGGGAAAGGGCTTGCCCATATCCCGCCCGCCACGCCCCCATGTCGGGGACGTTGCGACTGCTCGACGATTAACGAGCAGTCTTCATCCAAAATTCCTCTGATAAGCATCGCGCTTACTCTGTATCTCGTTTGTCGTATAGTTATTGTATTTGTGTGCCTAAAGTTTTCTCTGTATTGTGTTTATGTTAAATTAGTAGCTTCAAATTGTGTTTTCCGTGTTAGTATAAGTGTTAATTGATGTAAATATAGTTTGGAGTGTTGACAATATAGAGTTTTAAATAATCGCTCATCAAGTGTGTTGTTATTTCAACCCTGCGGCCTGCATTCCTTAAAATTTTTGGTCCTTCGTGCAACGGATCTGCTGAGCACGCAAGATGAGCGAGAAAAGCACCATCACGACAAGGAGTAAGTTGCGCAAGCTAGAGGCAGATATGAACAGGCGGCGAGAGCTAGAAGCTGACTCAGGTGTGCCATCAGAAAGGCCACCAGGCTCGCCTTCTGTCGCACATACGTCGACATCGTTTCCCGTTCCTGTGATCCCGTTGGCGGGTCCCGGTGGTCGTGTCATCGACTACAGAGGAATGACTCCGCCTGCGAGATCGGAGAGAACCCACAGGGCGAGATCCGATACAAGCCACGTCTCCTCGAGGAGCGGCCACAGAAGTGCCGATCACCTTCGGAGGAGGGTAGAATACGAGGCTGAGAGGGAAATAGTGCGCATGAAGGAGCAATTGGTGAAGAAGAAGCTAGAAGCTGATCTCGCAGAGATAGACGCCGCAGTGGAAGAAGACTCAGACGAAGAGGGGACGACGCGACGAGTAGAGGAATGGGTCTCGGAGATGACTCCCGTAGTAAGAGAGATAAACACGCCCGCAGCGTGTCGCGACCCATCGCCGCGTCGAGTGCCCGCGCCCTCCCGTGAGGTGACAGCGCCCTCCCGTGAGGTCTCAGCGCCCGCGCCAAAGTCCGACCGTATACCTGCGCTCCCTCAGTGTGCGCCCGCGTCAGTACAGTTTCGCGAACATCCGTACCTAGGGAACGACACTCCCCAGGCCACGGTCAGTGCCCCGCGATCGAGAGAGCAGGCTAGAGAAGTGCCTGAGTGGGGAAACACGTTCGCCGAAGACGCAGACAGGAGCAGGTCACGTGACAGGAAGATAGACCAGCTGGCCGACGCTATAACTAGCTTAGCGCGTCCGCGACCGGTACCAAGACAGGCCTATGAGTTGCCATTTTTTAGAGGCGACCCAGCAGAGTGGCTATCATACAAAAATATGTACCACGACACGACGGTGATGTATGAATTCAAGCCGCATGAGAACCTAGCGCGCCTGAAAACGTCGTTGCAAGGAGACGCAAAGCTAGCAGTGGAGGATTTATTGCGTACCTCTACAAATCCAGCTGAAATAATGAAGACGCTCGATGAAGAGTTCGGGCACCCGAATCTAGTGCTCGAGTGTGCCCTTAAAAAAGTGCGTGCGTTACCTAAGGTAACTGAGAGTGGCCGTGAGCTCAGAAAGTTCTCGACGACAGTGAGGAATTGTGTATCACTGCTGAAAAGCGTGAAAGCGAACGGATATCTGAATAATCCACAGCTGGTAAGTGAAATACTTAATAAACTTACCTCTGTACAACGTGCTCAATACGGTGATTTTGCGATGGGCATGGCAGCAACCCAGGGCATAGATGTGCGAGTGGCACCAAGCCTAGAAATACTCGCAGAATTTCTAAGTCATCTAGCCCGAGCTACGTCCTATTATTTGCAAATTGAAATGACTACACCGTCAACAGGCGCCGCTAAGAATAGGTCTAATGTACAGACAGCGAGGCCTGCTAAAAACATTCAGTACTTGCACGTCAATTCCAACAATGAGCAGCCAGCGAAAGAGGCTGAAGAGCCATGCACGCTATGTGGGGAGAATCACAAGTTACCCAAGTGTGAGAAATTTACTGGGTTGAGCGTCGAAGAGAGATGGCAACACGTAAAGAAAAATAGATTATGTTTCAAGTGCATGATAAAGAAACATGGCAAGAATTTCTGTCGAGCAAGTAAGTGCACGTCTTGTAATTACGCACACCACACATTGTTACATGCCGACAGGAAGGGTGAGAGCGTCACAAATATCAGTGATTACACAGGCAAGGCGCTATTGAAGATAATGCCAGTGTGTGTGACAGTGAACGGTAGAGAAAACCATTGTTATGCCCTACTAGATGACGGGGCAACCGTATCGCTGATAGACGACTCGATAGCTGAAAACGCCAGTGGAAAAACGGTACCTATAACATTGCACAGTGCGCGCGGTCAAGAGATTGTCGATGAAACGTCGAAAGTAATCAGTGTGTCAGTGCGTGGACCAAACGGGCAAACACATAAAGTGAAGTGTCGTACATTAAAAAGCCTGGACTTACCCGCGCAAACAGTGCCTGCCACAGTAATACAAGACCACGCCCACCTTCGCGACTTGGGTTGTGAGGAAATGCGAGGAGCCAGACCACTACTGTTGCTGGGTCAGGACAACTGGGAGCTGCTGACCAGCCAGGAGACTCGCCGAGGGAAATCCGGTAAGCCAGTTGCCTCTTTGACCAGTTTAGGGTGGGTTGTGCACGGACCTGTAGGTAGCTATAGAGACACTAGCGAGCACTCATTAAATTGTGTAATAGAGCCATCTAATGTTTTACATGAATTTGTTAAAAAACAGTTTGAGCTAGAAGCCATAGGTATAGTAGAAGTGCCTAGAAAGCATAAAGACGTAGAGAGAGCTAAGGCTATTCTAGACTCCACTAGCCGTCAGACAGAGAGCGGCTCGTGGGAGGTAGGGTTATTATGGCGTCGGGACGACCCTCAGTTGCCCAACAATTATAAATATGCGCGTCAACGTCTAGCGGGGATTGAGCGTCGATTAAGTAAAGACGCTGTGTACGCCTCAGCCTATACAGCACAGATAGATAGGTTGATAACTGAGGGGTACGCAAGCAAGGTAGAAGGCGGTGTCAAATCTGATTCGGTGTGGTATTTACCCCACTTCGGGGTAACGAATCCAAACAAGCCGGGAAAGTTAAGATTAGTATTTGACGCCGCAGCTAGCTACAACGGAACCTCGTTGAATGACAATTTGTTGACCGGGCCTGATTTACTCAACTCCCTGCTAGGCGTGTTGTTTAAATTTAGATTAGGGCCTGTTGCGTTCACTGGGGACATAGCGGATATGTTCCTACGCGTATTTATAAGAGAACAAGATAGAGGGGCTCAATTGTTTTTGTGGTCGTCTGATGCCAACAAAGAACCTGAAGTTTACGTCATGAATTCTATGATTTTCGGGGCCGTGTCATCGCCAACATCGGCAATTTATATTCTCAACAAGAATTCGAGTAGATATGTAGATATGTACCCCGAAGCGGTAGCCGCCATACACACAAAACACTATATGGACGACTACCTAGACAGTACTTGGTCTGCCGCGCAGGCCAACAGTTTAATAGAGGATGTGACCCACGTCCACGCCAAAGGCGGGTTTAATATACGGGGGTGGGTCACGAACTCTCCAGAGCTGCGCGACAAACTAAGTGCTGAGATGCCTGACCGAGTGTCTTTAGACAAAGGCGAAAGTGCTACAGAACGCACATTGGGAATGATTTGGTCAGAGAGGACTAACTGGCACTGGGTTCCGTCGGTGAGGAACCCCGCTGACAAGGCCACCAGATTGGACTGGCCCAACAACAGTAATGAGTGGTTGTCGGGTCCCTCTTTTCCTCGCTGTCCACAGGAGCAGTGGCCGGCTGACACAGACCTCGACGTGGTGACGGAGCAGGACCTGGAGAAAGTGCAGCGTGTGCAAACAGTTGTGGCACAGGCAGATCTACTGTTGCACTACGAGCGACCACTCACATGGACGCGTGCCTTAAATATCATGGCGCGTGTAACAGCCTTTACAGAAAGATGTCGCAAGTGACGTCGTAAAACTGCGGTGTCGGCAGACGACCTGCACGAGGCTGAGTTGCGCCTCCGGCGCCTGGCACAAGCAGACAGGCTGAGCAGCGAGGTGTCAGGCCGCGGAATTGCCTGGCACGTCAACCCCCCGGCATCCCGACACATGGGCGGGTGCTGGGAGCGACTGGTGCGCTCCATCAAGAACAGGCTAAAGGCGACGCTTCGAGAGCGTGCCCCCCGCGAGGAGGTCCTTTACACCCTCCTCGCCGAGGCCGAGCTTATAGTGAACAGCCGCCCTCTCACATACGTGAGCAGTGACGTCGAGCACCCAGTGGTGCTGACCCCCAACCATCTCCTGCTGGGCACTGCCGCGGGAGATGCGCCGTGCACACGTCGGCATGCCGCCGACCTGGACTCCCGCCGCATGTGGCGACGGGTGAACGCGCTGGCCGACCTCTTTTGGAGGCGTTGGCTGCGCGAGTACCTGCCGACGCTGCAACGTCGCAACAAATGGACAAGTGACGTTCCAAATGTGAAAGTGGGTGACGTGGTTGTAGTGACGGATTCAAGTAAACCACGAAACCAGTGGACCAAAGGGGTCATTAAAAGTGTTTATCCTGGTGCGGACTCTATAATAAGAGTAGTCGACGTAAGAACAAAGCATGGAGTTCTACGTCGGCCAGTGGTAAAGATAGTTGTACTCCCTACTGACGGAAGTGTAGTCGGTTGAACCCTTCTACAGGGGGTGGAAATGTAAGGGAGTACAGCTATCTCAAATCTAGTGTATATCATGATAAGGAAACAGTATATTATGTAAATTTATGATAGGTCGATCTGTTAAGACCACAGTAGAGTAATTAAGTAATTTGTATACACGAGGCTATTAGTATATAGAAAATGTACACCTTTTTGTTAGTAGCTCCTAAAATAAGACCCTAACATAGGCTTAAATGTTATTAATAAGTACACTAAGACCTAGGGCAACATAATTGTAAATAATAACCATAACATATAATGTGGAAACAAGTAAAAACAGCTATTTACTTGCAAGATATAGAGCCACATAGGAAAAGTTAATATGATAAAGTCCCACAAGGCAATCATAACAAACCGCCTAATTGGCTAAAAGGCCCCATTGTATTATAGATCCGGGTTCGTTGGGCGAGTCCATTAGAAATTAGGACACAGGGGTAAGAGGCGGGGAGTCGCGGGGAGAGGTTTTATGACCTTGTTTACGCTCTCTCGCACAGGTGATTGGATAATAGGTGGGAGTCCGCCATAGCCCCACCAGCACTTGTGCTTTTGTACGCAAGTATAAATATGGCGGCCCAGAGTATTAACGAGCAGTCTTCATCCAAAATTCCTCTGATAAGCATCGCGCTTACTCTGTATCTCGTTTGTCGTATAGTTATTGTATTTGTGTGCCTAAAGTTTTCTCTGTATTGTGTTTATGTTAAATTAGTAGCTTCAAATTGTGTTTTCCGTGTTAGTATAAGTGTTAATTGATGTAAATATAGTTTGGAGTGTTGACAATATAGAGTTTTAAATAATCGCTCATCAAGTGTGTTGTTATTTCAACCCTGCGGCCTGCATTCCTTACACTCCCCTTTTCTTTACTCTGTTCACCAGTGACATCCCCAAGAGCAAGAAGGCTCAGTTAGCCCTGTTCGCGGACGACACGGCCATCTATTACACTGGCCGCAGTCACGACGCTATTTACAGCACCCTCCAAACCTCAGCCAACGTCTTAGGCGCTTGGTTCCGGAAATGGAGAATCGAGGTGAACCCCGACAAGAGCCAGGCAGTTCTTTTCTCTAAACCGCGTAAAAATAATCCACTCGCGCTCAGCCCGATCACTATGTACGGTAAGCCTATCCCTTGGGAGAAGCAAGCCAAGTACTTAGGAGTCTTACTTGACAACCACCTGTCTTTCGCGGCGCACATCAAAGCAGCTCGCGACCGAGCTGCCTTTGCTATGGGTAGGCTTCATTTCATGATCTCGGCAAAAAGCAAATTGTCACTCAAGTGCAAGTTGCGCCTTTATACCGCGGTGATCCGCCCCATTATGACGTACGCTTGCGTCGTGTACGCTCACACCAAGCCTAAATACATCCATAGGATGCAAACCTTGCAGAACCGGTTCTTACGTAGAGTCACGGGAGCCCCTTTTTATGTCCGTAACGACCGTCTACACGTAGACCTTAGAATGCCCACCGTCCTTCAGTTTATGAAACGTCTTTCGAAGCGTTTCTTCGATAACGCCAGTAAACACCGTAATCCCCTGATCGCAGCGGCCGCCCGTTACGAACCCTCGCGCATTAGTACAGTACGCCGTCCTCGGCATACCCTCGTCACTCCCGATGATGCTATCACCCTCCTCCAGGAGAGTAGCAAAGAGACTAGCACTCTTAAAAAATTCAGACACAAACCGCCGTCTTTCCGACCTCGCCGTCGAGGTCCGTCGCGACGTCCCGGTCCATGCCCTCCCCGACCGTCGCTCGAGCCAGCCCGCGATGCTGTGCCAGTAGTTTTAAATCAGCCCCTAAATAATGATATCATTCAGATCCAGCCTGTCCCCATGCAGTCCTCCCCCAGCGACGCCCTGAGCCGAGGCTCGTACCCCACAGGGGGTGCCCTCAGCGTATAGTCGCTTAGTTTGTAAGTTTTTATGCCCTGGCTGGAGGCCTTACTCTTAAGGCACCCACAGGATAGTCCGGTTAAGCAGACGACAACCTCCTAGGTTGAACTGCGAGATGCCATTCATAAAAAAAAAAAAAATAAGCTCGTCAGTCGATCTTCGGATTCGACTCGATACAGAGCTCCCCTGCTCCCGACAAAACTGTCGGTTTACTGGTACAGCGCTGCTGTATATTAACAATAGTCGTATTATCTTGCCTACAGCAAGCAATACACTTTGTTATTGGGTGGCTTGGCCACTGTACGAACTGTGACCTGAAAAGGTCTGTTCGCCTATTGTTACCTTTTTACTGTTACTGTATTTCTGTGTGTGTTATAATTAATTATTATTTTCTATTTTCATTTCCTATTGTGTCATTTTCTAATTTGTATCATTTTTTATTGTACCCACCTTAATTAAAAGTCTGTAATTACTTATACAGTCTTGTTTATCCCAATAAAATGGGAACTACAAACCCTGACGACATCCCCTCGGCACTCCTGATCCTACATATATATATATATATAGCCAACATAGTTGCGAAAATGTAAAGTAAATTATGAGGTATCTACATAATACTTCTACTATGACTTCGCAAAAAAACACGAGTATTTAGTGCATTTTCCTTAGTTCAATCGAATTTAAAACAACTACTCACATACACTATATGACGTAACGACATCACATACAGACGTATAAATCTACTAGAATAGCGTGTCGACAATTGAAAACGGCGTGTTAATGCGTCGATTTGTGTAATTCTGGTTTGCAGTTTATACCCAATAGTTACATTTTGCCATTATTGTGGTATCAACAACTGAGTATACGTATTATTATACACCTGTGCTAATGGGTGTCATTAATGAGAATCGTGATTTGGTTACTGGATGAAATGGGCTCTGCGGTCGTGAGCTGTCTACAACTTTTGTCATTGCTGAGGCTATATTAAATGCGGATCGGAATAATTCGGCTGGATTACGGCCTGTTGATTATTGCGAGTACGAATTTTGGATGTTTGAATATTTGGAGGGTTATTTTCTGAGCAGCTGCTAGTAATAAGAAATAATACAAATTATTTTTTTTTCTGTAAAATGAGTGATCGTTTTTTCATCATCATCATCATTTCAGCCGAAAGACGTCCACTGCTGGACATAGGCCTCCCCCAAGTGTCGCCACATTGATCGGTCCCGTGCGACTCGCATCCAGCGGATCCCCGAAACCTTCACCAGGTCATCGGGACGCCTTCCAACGCATCGTCTCCCGGTTCGCGGTCGCCATTCCAGAACTTTTCGGCCCCATCGGCCATCTGTTCTGCGAGCAATGTGCCCTGCCCACTGCCACTTAAGTTTGGCAATTCTTCGGGCTACGTCGGTAACCTTGGTTCTCTTGAGTGATCGTTTTTTACTAAAATTCAATTGAATATCAAAGTAATCTCGAAAGTTATTAAAAGAGCAATCGTCCGTTCCTGAAGATCTATTGTAAACTATATCTCGAGATAAAAATTTTTAGATATTGTTTTCGTACCCTATCACAATGTTGTCCTTTTTAACCCAATGGTCGGTTGGTTGTATGGATGGCTGCCTTCTGGCATTAAGTTCGCCTATGTACCACTATTGTACATGAAGTTTAAATAAATAAATAACAGACGAGCCAATACCACAATATTTTTGCTCCTATAACTAATAACTGGTTGTCTGATTTCTGAAAGCCACAACAAAGTACTGTTGTGACATCATATCACCTTTAATTTATTCTTTATCCTATTCTCAGGTAACTTCCAGGGTTTTTGTATCAATAAACTTTTTTTAGATGAATGTCGTCTAAGAAAAGGAGTAGGTATGAAAGGATCGTAGATGGTGGCATTCTGTAGATTCTACCAACCCTAGTAGAAATCAGAAAGCGTGAGGTTGATTCATCATCATTTCAGCCGAAAGACGTCCACTGCTAGATATAGGCCTCCCCCACAAGGGGGGGATTTGTCATAATCGCCACGCTTGGCAGGCGGGTTGGCGATCGCAGTACGGTTGATGCAAAAGCACAGAGAACGCTGCTGCCCATTCTCTGGCAAGAAAGCGTGAGGTTATGTATGTATTTATGTAAAGATTTTATAATAAGACTGCCTCATTGGTTGAGTGGTCGCAATCGCGCCTGCTAAACATGAGGTCAAGGGTTGGATTTGTTTGGGTCGGGCAAAGTGTAATTTTGTTTTTTTTTATCAGAAAATTCTCAGTAGCAGCCACGGAGTCTAGATTTGTGCCGGTTGTTGGCAATAGGATCGCCCCCTATTACATGGTACTTAAACATAGGTAACTGGTGAAATCATCATCATAATTTCAGCCGAAAGACGTCCACGGCTGGATATAGGCCTCCCCCAAGTGTCGCCACATTGACCGGTCCCGTGCGACTCACATCCAGCGGATCCCCGCAACCTTCACCAGGTCATCGGTCCACCTAGTGGGACGCCTTCCAACGCATCGTCTTGCGGTTCGCGGTCGCCATTCCAGAAATTGTCGGCCCCATCGCCCATCCGTTCTGCGAGCAATATGACCTGCCCACTGCTACTTAAGTTTGGCAATTCTTCGGGCTACGTCGGTAACCTTGGTTGGTGAAATGTGGGTGTACTATTAGGTACTGCTCTGCTCTGCTCTTACCCTTCGGGAATAACAGGCGTGATGCAATGTACCATGTAATCAAAATCATAATACTTTATAGGCCTTGCGTTACGTAATCGCTGAACCTTATCCTACTCTGTTATTCTATTATAACGTCGGATAACAGCTACAATCAAGGAAATTGAAATTTTAATAAACTGTTTAATTTCGCCGTCGTCGGGTCGTCGCCGATTCAATATGGAGTATTATAAAGTATTATTAAGTTAACTCAGGCTATTTCTTTGTTCAGTTTCATATCGTAAACCCGTCGGGGGCAGCATATTGCTGTTAAATCAAAACTATGTAATAACTTTCTAAACTATAGAACATTGCTTTATGTTTTGACTAGCACTTTGCCCGCGACTTCATCCGGGATAATTGTGATATAATATAGCCTATGTTACTCGGTAAAGATGTAGCTTTCTAACGGTGAAAGAATTTTAAAAACCGGTCGAGTAGTTTTTGAGTTAAATCGTAACAAACAAACAATCAAATTTTTCCTCTTTATAATATTAGTTTAGATAAAGTTACTGAAAGTCGTTTTGGTCTGGTGTCGAAAAATTAATGGTAAGATAGTTAAACTGATAGAAAAGGATATATTTATTTAACACTCCAAGCAGATAGTACAGAGGTGGACTTAATGCCATAGGCATTTTATACCAGTCAACCTTTGGGTGATGCAGAGACAAAACGTGGTAGGTGTAAATCTGAAAATAAGTTTTAAATTCAGATATATCTGAATTTAAAGAAAAAAAATATATATGAAGAAAATTTTCTTCGTAATAATTTAATTAACCCTTTAGGGGGTATGAGGAACAGAGTGTAAAGTTCCTCGATACTCCCCAGAAAAGAGAGGATCCTCCGACCAGACAGGTGTTATGTCAGGTGGGCAACTGCCCGACAGGTGTTGTCGGGTTTCTCTATATTGTCTTAAGTCAATGTAAACTTTGCTTGCGAGTTGTAGAAAATTGATGTTAGTTCTTCCGTCGTGCCATAGATGGCGCTGGAGTACTTTTTGTTATGTAGTAAGTTGGTTTTTCTAGGTCGTAACAACCCTGAAGTCTAGTTGTCAATGGCATTGATTAAACCACAGGCATCTAATTATATGTTTGTTAAATTGCAGGGTGTAAAGCTTTGTTAGGTTTAATTATTGTAACTGTCAAAAGCACTGAAACAATGATTTAGCTTGTTAACGGTTATATAATCATGGAATACTAACTTATGCCCGCGATTTCGCCCGTGAAGTTCGGTTATTATCCTACAGCATCGTACTACCAGGATAAAAGTATTCTATGTGTCAGGTTGTAACCAGTAGTCTTTGCGTGGAAGAATAACAAAGATCCATCCACCATCGCAAAATTTAAAAAAAGTAAGATGTTTTATACAACTTGTGTTTACACACACGTCACCAACCAACAGTAAATTCAACTCTAAGCTGCAGTAATAAAGAACTTTTTAATATCCAGAATCCATTTCCAAACATAATCAAACTTATAAAACCGTTTGGCAGTCCAGCTTTTATGGAGAAAATCTTAATTATAGTAACTGCAGTAGATGGGAATATGTACGTTGCAAAGTGTATTAGACAAAGTTCGGGCGAGCAGGTCGATAGGTGCCACAGCATACGTGTTTTCACTGGAAATGACCAAATTAAATGTCAGCGAGGGTATACGATGTTGTGAACGTGGATATACGGAAATGCTTTGTAAATTCTATGAAAGGTTAATATGAGGATGAGGAAAGGTCGACATCTATTTCTGGGCAACGTAAATATTAATTAAAGAAACCTGCGGTTCGCCAAAAATGTTTCAAGCACCGATATCTGACAGTAGAATGTATCCTGACTGTCGGCATTTATTCCTGACTGGATGTTGGTAAAAGAGGGAGATGAGACTCGGGATGACCAGGGAAGCATATTTCAAAAGAGCACCGGTCCAGCTACTACTTGCTGTTCCCTTTTATAACAAGTATGCTTCCTTTCTGGCCAAAAGTCCCACTAGTAGTTACGCTTGCCCGTGAGCCCGTAAACTTGTTCACTGAGGTTTTCGGTATTGCCTAGTAATTGAGTTACGAGGTCTCGATGACATTCGCCTGGTGGTAAATATCGGACTATCCGTGCACTGTGTACATAGGCAGTGTTTTAAAAACTTGATTAATTGGAGTTCCAGTGTAAAACCAATCCAATATTCGCACGTTTGTTAGTGAAGAGGTGACATGGAAACCGCTACAAAAGTACCAGCTACCAACACGGTTGTGGGTTTTATTTAGAGCTTTGCAATGCGGTTTTATTTCGTGGTATTCCGATCGAATGATGTAAAAATAGTACAGTGAACGGGCAACCTGAACATTGAGTTGATTTTTTTGGAGCCACGTAATATAATAAAATTTATTTCTTGCATTTCACACATGATTGTTTTTACTTAAATAAACAAGCTTTTACTATTTAAATTTAATTTTTGCTAATTGCAAGAACCCTTCTTCAGATGAAGGCCTCCTCCAAAGAATTCCATTTGGTTCTGTCTTGTGCTTTCTGCATCCACTGTGGGCCGGCCGTTTATCTTATATCGTCTTCCCATCTTGTGTAAAAATGTATGGACATCTAGTGGCTTTTCGCATCACTCTGTTTATGAAATTCATAGTTACTGTGCAAAAACTCAATTGATCTGATCTACAAGGTGTAAAAGAACCATTCACGAAGCCGTTAACCAAACATTCTGTACATCAAATTGAGTAAGCCTACACAATAGTAGATTGTTGCATCGAGCGCAAAGTGAGTCATCAATGCACGAGTGTTATGTTGGTGGCACTACATTATCACGAGTGCATTAATTACTCACTTTATCGAGGTGCGTAATCTGCTTTTCTTTTAACTACCCTGACAAAATATACCTACTCAAAATAAAAACTCAAGTTAATGAAACAAAGTTTAATTAATCTTCCCTTCAAACATACAATTATTAAAAGTGCAGTTATTAAAGGTTCATTTGCAGCTGTTTTATATTTTCTGGAGTTGAATTCATATCGCTATCGCTGTCAATTTCCATGATTTTTTACCTTTTTATTTGGTAAATAAGAAGTATCAAAGTTTTATAATGGTACAAAATGCGCGCCATTTGTTTTTTTTTTCACCAAGTCAGTTTTATTCAGCTGATTTTTACTTTCAGCCAGTAATCTTTTTGATCTACTGCATACATTTTATTAACTTAATAGGAGACATTACACCTCTGTGGTAAATTTAATTCCAAATTTAAAATTGAAAACAGTGCAGTAATGAAAAACAGTCCAATAATGAGATTTCATATAACTTTTCTGCACTGTTTTGGTTCTAAGCAAAAAAGACATCCTTTGTGATCGGTTTTGTAGTGATTAAAGATAACATTACTGCGTAGTTGAAAGAAAAAAATATTGTTGGGAAACAACTTTTTTTTTAGGCTGTAAAATCACAGTTTACGGTAAAACTCAACGTAACGCACTCAACACATTGTGCTGATTGATGCATTGAATAGTAAACGGGTTATGGAGGTATTTAATATAAAGTTTTAAACTTAAAAACTGGTATTTAAAAAATACTTGTGAAAAAGTTGGAACTTTGACCTCCAATATCTCCGTAACTAGAAGGTGAGGTCCAGAACAAAAAAATGATCGCAATGACGGCCGGGGAGAACAAGTGCTTTTCGGTTTCTTTAAGGGTCTAATATTTACACCCTTTGTGTAAAAGCTAAGTTGAGTGGAAGTTTATAATACAGAGTTTTCGAAATTATATTAATATGCAGTAGGTATTTCCTCAAAGTTACTAATTTTGGGAGTGTAGCCGACGAAGGTTAAGTAATAAAGCAAAAACGATAAATAAATTCACATTATTTATGCACAGAAATAAATAACGTTCCCCTATTTTTAATACTGCATGCAGGCGAAAAGTATCGTGATAATGTCGTGTTTGTTACAAAAAACGGAAGGTGGGCGGGTGCAAGGAAGCACATTTCTAACGCGACCGCCCCGCTGTCGTCTCGTGAACGCCCCGCCGACGTCCCGGCTCATATTGTGGTAAAGCCTGAAAAATTACATAAAAATATCCACCTGGGATTTTTTATTATTTTTAGGATTTGCCACAGGCTGAAGTAGGATGATGATGACAAGAAACTCGTATGTAGAAACTCTTTTGATTTTAGAATTACTTGTTCAAGAAGTATCGGTTGCAACGGGAATTGGAAAATTACCAAAAAAGTTATTTATTTGTATAATTGCACTTCTAAGCTACTATTAATTACTTCTACTAATTTGTGCGCATCGTGACAAAATAATTTTGTGATGAGTTAATATTTAAATCTGCGCTTTTATTCTAGGCATGTAGTCTTTAAAACCTACAAATAGATCGAAAATAATAATAAAAATGTACAAGTATCAAAATTGCAGGACGTCAACAAATTTTGTCCACATCTCTGTCAACAGGAAAAGTGCCCAGTAGGCTGATTCTTTGGCAAAAAAAGGCCAGCCCTCTGGTCACGTAAAGAGTCGAACAACCGCTTGGCGATATAATCTGCGTTTAAATAGCATCCACGAGATACGATACTTTAAGTTCTAGGTATCGACTGTATTGACATATCGTTTTAACATGGCATAATCTATCGTGTATAATAGAAACAAGAGAGGTCATCATCATCATCAGCCTATAATGTTCCCACTGCTGGGACACAGGCCTTCTCTCAATGAGAGTGACTTTAATCCACCACGCGGGCCCAGTGCGGGTTGGTAGATGTCACATTCGAATTTTTAGTTCTAGGACATGCCGGTTTCCTCACGATGTTTTCCTTCACCGTTTTGAGAGCAGCGGTGATGAAATAACTTACACAAAGTAATGTGCCTGCCTGGGTTCGAACCTACGACTTACTGCGCGTAAGTCAGGGCTGCTACCACTGGGCCACCGCTGCTCTCGGGCCACCGCTGCTCTCAAACAACAAGAGAGGTGATGAGTTGTAATGATTACCTGTTTATCTTCCTGAGCCACATCCAGCCACCTAACTCCACAAGTATAGGTGAGCGGGCGATCTAAGCAAGGTTCTCTAGTCACGTTTGCAACGTTTATCGCGGACACGTTCACTGACGGTAATAAAAACTTCTCTAAAATGAAATATTTAATGCCACCCCCGCCTGAGTGCTGCTCATGGTTCAGACGCGTCAATGAACAAGCGTGTTTATTTTTAAAATAAACTCGCACGGTTTATGCCCAGGTGCCTTTATAATCTGCGAGGTGTGGGTAAGGTGATGTTTGGTGTTCACGGTTTCTTTGTGGATGTTGCTCCGGTAATTTTTGTTGTCATTAACAAGAAAATTAGGGGTGCTTTTTTCTGTAACATTTTTGTAGTGTGGATGGCGTTGCAATATTTTTGTAAACATGCATTTAAATGAGGGATTTCTGTCTTACCTGCCGCTTGGGGCAAAAAGTTTCGGTTCTCGTAACTCCATATTTTGTTGAAGAATATTGCCTTTGAATATTATTAAGTTGCAATTCTGGGATAATACCTACATAAATAAAGAAAATATATTTCAAGCCGAAAAATTCCATGAAAAGGAGATATTAAATAAAATATAGCTGACGATTCTACCGAAAATCTCATAAGACAGTGCAGTAGGCCTCGGTTCTGACAAGCCTTCCATTTATCTTCGTCCCGACAAATTCAACGCGGTTGCTAGGATCATAAGTTGTCTGAATTCCATTATAACTTCCCTAGGTGAGTATTAACTTATCTGGAAATTAATACGAGTTTCGACGTCCCCATGCGGTGTAAA
Organism: Cerastis rubricosa; assembly: GCA_949152445.1. Lineage (NCBI taxonomy): Eukaryota > Metazoa > Arthropoda > Insecta > Lepidoptera > Noctuidae > Cerastis > Cerastis rubricosa. The sequence continues at coordinate 12,179,020 of OX424540.1, read as the reverse complement.
TTAAATATGTTAAAGGCGGGTCAGACTACTAATTCCTGAAATTAGAGTTCATAGAAAATTACCAAATGTAAAGTCCCCGCAGAAGCCAAATGAAGGCACAACTTGTACAGCACAAACACGCTGGTCAAATATTAATTCGGGTCACATTTGCCGCTCGGAATGTCCGTGTTTGCAGAGATACAACTTTCGGGCCATCGAATTTAGAATGGTTTACTTTGGGCCTTGTGTATTTGACTATTTATGTAAATTTAATTTGACTTGGTAAGGCGGGCGGGTGCACTAGACACGGTACCCGCCCTCCAAGCCGCTTGCGTAATCCGATATTTTACGCACCACTTCCAATTAGCACAATATTCCTTTAAATATTATGAAGGGATGGAGGGTGTCTCTAAGCTTTGAAATCGGCTTCTTTAGATGATGCTTTCACGGAAATTGTGGTACGCGAAGCCCTGATTAAGGCAACGGTGAAAACTGATCAAAGTGGATAGTCGATACAGGTCAGAGGGTTAGAAAGATCTAAAAGTGAAGTTATTTAATAATTCTGATTTTTTGTCTGTCACTTTAACGAAAACTCTTTTTTATTCCACATATTCTTTTTTAATTCTGTTTAGTCAGAAATATTAAATTACGTTTTTTTAAAAAAACTATAAAATATGGCATCTGTTTGCCGAATTCACGTTCCGATTTCGCTTCATAAGTACCTACAATGTGCTACATAGATCTTCGAGAAAAAAAGTCCAAAAGAGTCTTTGGCCAATGGCGAAAAGTTATTTTGTAAATCGGCGACACGGCGAAACGGCGTACACTTCGATGATCTAAAAATATATATGTCAAATAACGCATATAGCAATAGCGACGACGGTCAATAGTTTTCGGTAAAATGAAATTCGAACAAACAAAATTCAGAAAAGTGATCAGTTCCCTCTTTTACTCGTTACTGTTCGTTTTTTCATTGAAAAGATCAACGTATTTCTATCATCGGTTAATACATGAACGTTTACATCCAAAACATAAGAAAAAAACCCCAAAATTCATTTTTCATTTCATTGGATTTTCCAGATAGTTTGCAACGATTGACTGATTTTGTTACCAATATCACAGTTCATCGCCTCTTTGTTAGATAAACAATAGTACGAAACGTGTGGGGATAATGGGCGAATATAGACCTCTATATTGAGACAGGCAGCTTGCAGGTATTATCTGTTTGCGTGTGGGGGTGGAGGTTGGGCATCAACAAAGGGCAGTAAGCCAGAAATCCTCAATTTGATAGCTGTCTGTGAGGAGCTTGACAGATGATGACCCGGCTTGTGAGGGCAAGATATATCGAGCTGTTGATTATAAGTGACCACCTGCTATAAGTTGGGTTATCGAAACAGTCCGGTAAAAGCTGTGGTTGGCTTTTGTTTTTTGCACAAGATTGGTAAAGAAATTCTGACGTAGATTTTAGTAAATGTTTTAGATTATAATAAATTTACGGGATATCTGCCACACTCTGTCCCTCCTTCTTCTTTCTAGTCCTTTCTCGTTCCTCTTTCTTTTTTGTCTTGTTACAGAGTAAGTTTAGTTATAAACCGTGAAAGCAATACAGTGTTTGGCACAATTATTAATACAGTGATTGAATATAATCATAATTTAAGATGAAATAATATAGGGTGCCTGGTAATAAGTGACCGATATTTAAACACATGATTTAACTCATGATAACAAACAACTTTCACAAAGACAAATTTTGTGTACTCATTCACTTTTATCATAATAATTTAACTTGTCTTGTTACAGAGTAAGTTTAGTTATAAACCGTGAAAGCAATACAGTGTTTGGCACAATTAATACAGTGATTGAATATAATCATAATTTAAATTGAACTAATATAGGGTGCCTGGTAATAAGTGACCGATATTTAAACACATGATTTAACTTATGATAACAAACAACTTTCACAAAGAAAAATTTTATGTACTCATTCACTTTTATCATAATAATTTAACAGCCGTATGAAATTCGCGCGAGCGCCTATTACCTATCAGCTTGTGCTACAAGTAAATGCGTATAAAAAAAACGTTTCTATGGGAATCTACTTATCTGTAGGTATCTAGTAGCGAAAATAAATTTGGTAGTGTAGTAGTGTAGTAGGGAACGCATATATATATGTATTTTACAAATACCCACGGTACCACTGGACCAGTAGTGTAGAACTGAAAAAAAAATCCCCACGACACCACTAGTAGTGCGGTTTAGTAGTGTAGAAGGGAAGGAGGGAAAGTTGTTTGTTATCTTGATTATAATTACGTGTTTAAGTATCGGTCACTCTACGGTCACCAGGCACACCATCTAGAAAAGTTCTCGTTTGAGCACTTGGAGGATAGTATGCTTACGCCGGGAGCAGCAGACACTGCGTTACCGTGCTTCGGGTGACAGATCTCGGCGATAAGCGTAAGTCCATCGTTGTGGGGCCGACTTTAGGTTACACCTCGGTGGGTCTCTTGGACGCATAGATTATTGCAGTGAGTTTTGCGGTAGAGATCGGAAAGAATTTCTGATTTGTCTTGTGAGAAACCTTCTATGTTGACCGAGACTACGCACAAAGCCAGTTTTATAAGTGGACTTTGGATTGCCATCGTGGTGAAAGGATTAGCCAGTCAGCGTGGGACTCGCTGACTGCCCAGGGTGCGCCGAACCGCCTGGAGTGTAAATGTGGTGCCGTTCCACAAACGATGCGTCACTTAATATCGTGTCCTGCGTGTCCTGCTGTTTGCTCGTTACAGGAACTGATGGACGCTACTGAGGGCGGGTGCCAAACTAGTGGCTCAGTTTTGGGCTGACATAATTTAGATTGCCATCGACACGCTAAGAAGAAGATCTAGAAAACTTATCATAAAAAAAAGTCAAGCAAGTCTTGTGGCAACGCACAAATTGTTACCGATAAGAATATTAGCATTGTTCTGTTGGCACTTGAATGGTTTTATCTGAAAGGCATTTCTGGTGAACATTTGTGAAACTGTCTATGGATATTGTATTGACATTATAAAAGATGGCGGCGTGAGTTCCACGCATCAAAACAAGCATGCATCACTATAGTTTCAATTTACTAAGTTTTATTGTGGTGTAAAAAACTGAGAAATGAGGTCAACTATCCCAACTTTTGTCCATTTTGAAAATCAAATTTTACTATTCCACCACAAAAACAGATGTTTCATCACCACTCCCAAATTAACAATTTGCTGCATAATTATAATCCCAACAATGATGTCAGAACGGCTGTTTCACATCGGATTCGTGCCACTAAATAATTTAGTTATAGCATCCAAAATGTTGCCTGTTACAGCCACTGTTCCATAATTGCCGTATTTAGGGCATTAGTAATATTTGCATGTATTTAATACACGATCTAGCAACTGTATTGTCACAAGGCTTTCGTCAATATGTTTGATGCATTTAAATGCAACTGTGCGAAGGAAATGATTGTTTGAAGTCTAGTCTTTTTAGGGTTCCGTACCCAAAGGATCAAACGGGATCCTATTACTGAGACTTCGCTGTCCGTCCGTCCGTCTGTCACCAGGCTGTAACACATGAACCGTGATAGTTAGCCAGTTGAAATTTCTACAGATTATGTATTTCTGTTGATGCTATAACAACAAACACTAAAAACAGAATAAAATAAATATTTAAGAGGGCCTCCCATACAAAATAGTTATTTGTTATACAAGAGTGCAAAGTTGCTTTTTAACCGCGTGTTCAATTTTGATGACCGAGCAAGCGAAGGATTCTAAAATTGAACCACGAGCGCAGCGAGTGATTCAAAATTAGAATCCTGAGCGTTAGCGAGGGAATCAAAAGAGCACGAGGTGAAAAATCTTTGCACTCGAGTGCAACACGTAACTTTTCATTCCACCTCAGCGAGGAAATGACTAAATGCAAAAAAAAAACGTTTACAATCACAAGATAGGTACACTTTTATTTCAGTTTAGGTATTAATTACTACATTATGACAGGTAAGTATTACAGAATAATCTTTAAATTATAACAAAATAATATTACGGTATAATTATCAATGACGTGAAAAAATGCCGCGTAAAGAACCGCGTACAAAGCAAATTGAAAAAAGAACACCAAGAAGGTTCCGAGTCTGAGTTTTTAACAAATTAAAAAAAAGTTGTATGATATATTCGGCACCATAGAGGTAGCAGTAAATAGGTTTATTTTTTTTTTTATTCACAAACTGCACACGATGTTCTAAATTCAATTTACTTTATCCTCTAGAGAATAAAAACGGCTTTTCCACTCAGATATTGAAGATTAAAAATACTCTTTCCGAGATGGTGGGATGAAAAAGTGATTTGTTTGTTCGTTTTTATAAATAATGGCACGGAACCCTTCGTGCGCGAGTCTGACTCGCACTTGGCCGATTTTTTATATGATCTGTTTATTGCGTAAAAAACTTATAACAGGGATTTTAAATGCGAATCTACCGAAAGACTGAATAATTAAATCAAATCAATTCACATTCAAACAAACTAATAAATCATGGGTTCTGGGAGACTTTTCTTTTATTTTGTTAGTCTGGCTTGGACAATGCAAACTACAAAACGTTAGCACATAGCTGTTCCGTGCAAAATAAATTAAAACCCTTGAAATTTTAACAAAATCAAATGCAACTAGGGATTAATATCTTTATTTATAATAATTTCACGCGGACAAAGGTCGTTGGGGTACAGCTAGTTGTCAATTAACTCATAGTCTACCGTGAAGTATTTATTAACACGCTTCGAAAATAAGATATAAAAAATAAGAAACTACACTCTCTTTGTCATATGGGTCGTAGCTCGACGGTAGGTACCTATAATATCCCTTAACAAAATATTATTTCCTCTATAATTCGGAATACTCTTGTACCCAATAAAATTAATGTAAAAGCATGCTATCTGTTTGGCTGAAGCTTTATTTCGATGTTTGGTATATTGCGAATTTTATTTACCGTCGTAAACATCTACTACATTCACTGGATATTAAAACTTTATTGTTGTGGAAATGCAATATACTAGTAAAATATATTTATAGCTACAAAACGATTAATTGTCATTTTTTGTACATAATAAAGTTTTGAGTTATATTTTATCGGCGATATATTATTTTTATGACACACACTCAAGATTTTATGGTATGTATGTATCAATTATATTTTTATAGGAAAGTAAGTAACTACACATTTTTTTTCATAAAAATAAAAACAGACATCTAAGTAACTTTATTGTAATTCATTTGCTAAAAACTTATGAATGAAAAGGCTGACAGTAAAACGGAAAACGTTCGCTCCCAAATTAAAAAAAAAAAAAAAACATCAACCCAATAACCAAAAAGGGGTATGCCAAAATCCACACATAATCTGCAACCCTCATTGCAAAATTGATCACACTCATTAATAATACCTAACTAAACCGAAAACGTTACCGCAATGACAAATTACAAGTGAGGCTTGCATGCCATTAACATATAGCGAGGATGATTTTTCAATCCGCACCCATTATCTAGCGATTACAAGGGTGGGTCCAGACAGATTTGGGATGTTTTTGCGAGTTTTCGCGTAGCGCTGACAGGGGGCGCGCGGGGTGTAACGACCCACCATGATTTATTGACGTCACTGGCGAGCTGTTATTTTTTAAACCCCGTTTTATCTTAAACGTTTTTCGATCAACGGTCTATGAGATTAACGGTGGTGTGACGTAACGTATAAAGGGTGGGCTCCAGACAAAGAAAGGTAGTTTAGGTAATGTGTGTGCAAGCGTCGGAAACTTCCAGTTTGTAAGATTCGTGGTCGTAGCACTTTTCCTACATTAAAGAGCGTTTATACCTTACGGCATTTCATACAAACTTGCAAGTCCTTATTTTCCGAAATGACTAAACCGATTTTAATGAAACTTATAATGCTTAAGCAGGTTACATAGGTCTAAAAAGTTACAATAACACATTTTCGAAATGATTATTAAAATAGGTTTAGTCATTTCTGAAAAAGGGCTTTAAAGGCCTTTAAAGTTGGTATGAAATGTCGTAAGGCGAAAACGCTCTTAATGTTCGGCAAGATGAATCAGTTAACAACAATTTGTGTTTCATATCTCAGCTACTAACTAGTTTTTTGAAGTATTCAGGTACTATCACGATATACATGTACCTACTAGGCTGTACAGCCGAGACCAAGGTCACCTTGCAATGGTCAAATGCGGGAAAAATATATGATATTTTTAAGGTGAAAGCGACAGGGTAGACCGCAAAATTAAAATTTTATTACGTTTTTTTGCAATTTTGCAGGTCAGTGTTGGAAATTATAAATGGAATGGAAAATATAATTCGCGACCGCAACTAATATGGCTTTACAGATTTATAATTATTAAAATCATGAATACAACCCTTTAAGTTCATATTTTAACCCTATTGAATTACTTTTTTATGAAATAGTCATTGAATTGGATTAAATGAACTTAAAGAGGTTGTATTGATAAGTTTCATGATTACAATAAATTCTGTTATTGTATATTTTTTTCGGCCGCGCTTTATATTTTGTTCAACGAACAGCCTAAGAATGACTGGAAAATAAAAAAAAACCGGCCAAGAGCGATTTGGACTCGCGCACGAAGGGTTCCGTACCATTATTTATAAAACGAAAAAAAAAAACACTTTTTTGTTTGGGAACCCCCATATATATTTATTTTATTCTGTTTTTAGCATTTGTTGTTATAGTATCAACAAAAATACATAATCTGTAGGAATTTCAACTGGCTAACTATCACCGTTCATGAGATGCAACCTGGTGACAGATGGATGGACGGACGGATGCACGGACAGCGAAGTCTCAGTTATAGGGTCCCGTTTGACCCTATGGCTACGGAACCCTAAAAAAAAAAATTCACTGTCTAAACTGTCGCTTCCACCTTTACAGACTTCTTAGGTCCGGTCTCGGAAGTCGGTGGCAAAAAAATCAATAAAACAAACTAGAGTCACCGACTTCCGGAAGGAATGCTATTTTTAAACTTTTTGTGTTTTTTCGGAAGCCTGACATTTTTTTTTTATATCTAAGTATAGCACGCTAGGCAGTCGCTCCATGTAAAATACTGGTATTCAGCTGCATCCGGTTAGACTGGAAGGCGACCCCAACATAGTTGGTAAATGGCTAGGCAGATGATGGCAAAAGATAGCAAGCCATTTTTTTTATGCCACAGTTTCGACTACTGTAACATCCGAAAATACACCTGCTGTACCACTAGATAATTGCCAAGCAGCTTCAATGGATCATTAGAAAATTTTCTCCGTCTGGAAGCGCTCGTAAGTTGTAAAGGCTACAAATAGTGAAAAGGGTTCTATCCATCAGCTCGTCGACATTAAGCGCTATTCATCGATTGCTGTGAACGAAGCCACGGTAACTGTTCCGATTCGAACCGTCAATGCATCGTTAACTACCGCAAGATGGCGCTACCAGTTTCAAGGTACCTATGTATGTTGGTCATTGTAACCGTAATGAGTTCTTTTTGTAACATTAACATGTGTTTGTACTATTTAACTGAAAATGAGAATTACGATTGCCAAACAGACACCGGTTTTCTTAAATGAGTATCTTAAGCGCATTTACGCCTTACGGTATTTCATACAAACTTTCAAGTCTTTATTTTCCGAAATGATTGAACCGATTTGAACGAAACTTAATACGCATAAGCAGGATACATACACTCGCGAGCAACCAAATCGACTCAAGCCTTGTCGGCGCACACATACATTGATACAACTAAATCATGAATGGAAATTATTAAAATGATATGTCATTCGAAAGCTTAAGATGTCAGCTTTAATTTGATATCATTGTCATTGAAATCCATCCATCATTTTTGAAATAAATGATGTCTGAATGCAAGAGTAGGAAAAACGGGAATTTAGGAAAAAGGGTATGTGTCTCGTATTTGACAAATTAAACAAAAAAAAATTAAAAATAAAATTATTTTATTTAAATCAGTATTTCGTATTGCCCCCTCTAGCCCTAATTACATCCCGCAGTCTGTTTTTCATGGACCTTATCAATTTTTTGACATTTTCTTGAGGAATGCCGTCCCACTCCTCTAATAATGCTGTCTTTAGCTCGTCTACGCTTGAAGGGACTGGATTTCTGGCCCGAACTCTTCTTTTAAGCTCGTCCCATAAGTGCTCGATGGGATTCATGTCAGGACTGAGCGCAGGCCAGTCCATCGTGCGTAATTCGACCTCTTGCAGAAACTGTCGAGTGACTCGTGCCGTGTGGCAGCGGGCATTGTCGTGCATTAACACGAAGTCTTCACCGACAAACCCTGCGTAGGGCACAACATGATCCAGTAGAATGTCGGTGATGTACCGATCAGCTGTTAGCCCGCCTCCTCGGCCGCCCCCAGGCACGAAAACAAGTTCGGTTTTTCCCTCTAAAGAGATACCAGCCCACATCATGCAGGAACCGCCGCCATATGCCACTGTTTCAGCGAAACAACATTGGGCAAATCGTTCTCCCGGACGCCTGTAGACTCGGCCTCTCCTGTCACTGCCATGCAGACACATTCTGCACTCATCAGTAAACAGGACCGATCGCCATTGCGCAACGCTCCAATTGAGATGCTCTCGAGCAAATTGAAGGCGCGCTTGTCGGTGGCCTGCAGTCAACTTAGGGCCCGTCGCAGGTCTTTTTGGCGTCAAGTTGGCTTCCTTCAAGCGTCTTCTCACTGTCCACTCGCTGACAGCCACTTGTCGTACACGTCTCAGTTCTTGCTGCACATCAACGCCCGTAAGGTGTCGATTGCGCAGCGAGGTTGAGACAATGAAGCGGTCGTCTCTCTCTGATGTGCACCGGTAGCGGCTCGTTCTTGGTCTCGGACGGACGGACCTTTGCCTTGAGCCTCGCCGTTCCATTTATGGAACGGCTCGAACCAGCAAACTTAAACGCTAATATAAAAAAAAGTAAATTTCTAAATCGTTCTGTCAAAATTTACCTCTATGGTCAACTAGTAGTCGATTCAAACAAAATTAATCGTTAGTAATACTAAACGGCACAACATTATTAAAAAAAATATAGAAACTCGTCTATGTCGAATGTCAAACGCAATGGCAACCCGTGTTATTATGTTCGGAAAAGTGTTGTTTTTGTGAGATATACGATGTAAAACTTTGGTAAGTAAATGTATAGTATGTTATAAGTGTATAATGCAACTTTTTAGATAGTCATTTGCTTGAAAAAATAACAAAAAAATTATGATTTGAGCCAACAAAAAATCCTTTGTTGTGAAGTTTGTTAGTCGAAATAAAAAAAAATATTTTACTCTTGAACCATGTAAAATGGTCTTGGAAACAATAGTAGCAAAGAAAAAATAGTGATAATTCATTATTTCATGTATTCGAGGCATATCTATTCATATTTATTGATATTTCAAGTATTTTCATGCTTTGAACAGTGGAATTCTAAAATGGCCGATTCTAACAAGAAGTTTGAGTTAGGATCTTATAAGAATAATGTATGTAGGACTCCTAAAAAACACTGTCATTTGATTACTTGTATATTTGTGATGTAAGATATAAATTTTCGTGTAAATTGAATGAGTAGTTTTACCAAACAAAAATAAGCAACGAAAACAGACGTATTTGCTGCGACCTCTCTCATATCTATGGGATATGTATAATTCTCAAGTAGTTCTAAAAGAGTTGGTTATTATTAATAAATGGCCCCGTTCATCACAAACCCGACACTGTTTACCGTTTAAGATTAGAGCTAATATAACTCGAGTTATAAGTGTTTATCTTTACGATATCGGATGACTCACGCAATGGCGTAATCAAGGGGCCCCCGAAGGGTTTCACGCGGGGTTTTACTGTTACGCGCGAAAGGACAGTGAGGTTAAACCTAATCTTTGTACTCTGGAGTCTCATTGGAAAGGCCCTATAACATTCACCGAGTCCACCCCTTCGCTGCCAGCATTCAACAAGTTCTTCATTTTGGTCCAGACGAGCCGGATTACGGGCGACGCCACAAGAACAAAGAAACTGCGCACGAGGCGGCCATTACGTGGACTACGCAAGCACGACGCGTGGAGTCGTGCGAAACATCTTTAAATTGGAAGAAATATAGATCATGGATGGAACTCATGGATCATAGTGCCAACCTTTAGTGCAGAGTGCAAATCCATCCTCATTTCATACAAATTCCCTAATTTCCATAACATAGTGCCAACTTTAGTGCAGAGTGCAAAGTCCTCTTTTCATTAAAATTCCTAAACTATTTATATATATTCCTTTACTTAAACTACGTCCCTTTTTTATAGGTACTAATTATAGTACGAGTGTTCGATCCGTTTAAAAATTCCATTGTCAGGCCTTTAATATCTGGTAACGCCCCTAATGCTTGGTGTTTTAGTGTGTTCATAAACTCATATTTATTATTTCGTGTTCACAGCTATCTGTATTGCGAGAACGTGGTCGCTGTTGCCTTGTGCGGCTGGGCGTTTTGGGCCAGCCACGTGGCACGTTTGCGTGCCGTGGGGCTCTTGCGGGCGCGTTGCACTTGCTTGCTTGGTGTTTGGCTTTGTTTCATGCGCACCCTCACTGCTTCCTTGCAGATAAAATTTAAGTATAACCTTGCACTTCTTACTTTGAAGATTTTCCTAGCTTGTCTTGAACATTAATTTCGTGGATTGTCGATCGTTATCATGGATTACAAATCATTACTTAAAAAACGTGGAACCTTTAAGGCTAAATTAACTCAGTTTAAATCATATTTAGAAATAGTAAAAAGTTGTGATTCTTTAAGTACCTTACAAATTAGTGAGTTAAAACTAAGGTTAACAAAAATTGAGGAGTTATATCCTGAATATGATAGTATACAAAGTGACTTAGAGAATGTATCTGATATTCCAGAGGACCAGTATAGAGAGCGTGAAACCTACGAGTCCCAGTACTATGCTGCGATTGCTGTTGCCCAGGAGCTGTTGAGTAAGCAGGAGCCCTCTGCGGGCACTGGATCGGTTACAGGTGCTAGTACTGTTTCTGGAAATAAAGGTGGGATAAAACTTAAACTTCCTACAATACATTTACCTACCTTTTCGGGTCAATATCACAACTGGCTTGAGTTCCATGACACATATCTCTCATTAATACATTTGAATGACACTATTCCGAGAATTAGTAAATTTCATTATTTGCGAGCTGCTTTAAAGGATAGTGCTGCTTTAATAATAAGTTCTCTTGACTTCTCCGATGAGAATTATGATGTTGCATGGCAGCTACTATGTGACCGCTACAATAACAGACGGCTTCTAGTTTATAATCATGTTCAAGCTATCATTAATATTGAACATGGAACGCAAGAATCCTTTAAAGTTCTGCGCAACATCATTGATACAGTCAATCGTAACATTAGGGCTTTGAAAACACTTAAGTTGCCCACCGATGGTTGGGATGTATTGATTATACACATAGTCTCAAGTAAATTGGATCCAGTGACTAGTAGGGAATGGGAAACATACCGTAACGCATTAGATGACTTAGCCACACTTACTGATTTTAACAAATTTCTTAAAAATCGAGCAGATTTATTAGAAACTATTGCGGAAGTTCACAACAATGGTTTGAAAGGAAGACATAGTAGCGGGACACACAAACAAGGTGACACTACACATAAGCAAAAGACATTTACTGTCAATTCAGAGTCTTCAACCAATAACAGACCGTATAGTTGTCCATTATGTAAAGGCAACCATGCCATTTATCAGTGCTCAAGTTTTAAGTCACTTTCCATTGAAGCTCGTATTCAGAAGGCAAGATCCCTTAACCTGTGCCTTAACTGCCTACGTAATGGTCATAAATCATTTAAGTGCAGGATGGGTGGCTGCAGCCACTGTCAAAAACGACATAACACCATGTTGCATTTGAATGGACCATCCAGTACACAGGATACAAACAACGGTAGTACTGATTCTCAACCTACTTCTACACAACCTACTCCTAATGCTAGTAGTGTAGTACTCTGCACAGCACAATCAAACACACAGTTGTCAACATGCTCACAAGATAATGTGGTTCTGTCAGCCACCCATAATTCTCAATGCGTTATATTGCTGTCAACGGCTACCATTAATGTTACTGACCACAGGGGTCACAAACACAGAGTCCGTGCTTTATTAGACAATGGAAGCACATCAAGCTTCATTACAAAGAGCTTATGTGACAAACTGAAATTACCAACTCATTCAACCTCGACATTAGTTGAAGGGTTAAATCATCAATCTAGTTGCATATTTAAAAGATGTGATGTCATTATATCATCACTTGTCAATTCATATTCTGAGAGTATACATTGTTTTGTGGTTCCAAACATTACTCAAGCGTTACCTTGCAAACAAGTCAACCATAAAGGGCTAGATATACCCCAAAATATTACATTAGCGGATCCTTTATTCCACACACCGTCACAAGTAGATATGCTGCTTGGAGCGGACTTATTTTGGAGTGTTTTGTTAAACAATAATATTTCATTAGGTAAAAACAAGCCCACATTAAGTGAAACAAAGTTTGGATGGTTGATATCTGGGCCCACACATTCATTACACCATAGCATAGATACAGTCCACTGCAATCATTTAAGTACACATTATGATGATCAACTTCAGGACCAGTTAACCAAATTCTTTGAACTTGAAACGGTCACAGTGCACAAACCTGTATCCAAAGAGGAACAGGAATGTGAAAGTAATTTCTTACAAACTACTGTTCGTGAAAAAGATGGTCGATTCATTGTAACAATTCCATTAAAAGAATCGCCTCAACAGCTGGGTAGTTCATATGAACAAGCCCTGTCTAGGTTCATATCATTAGAACGCAGATTCAAGCGTGACCCTTTATTCAAAAGGCAATATGCTAAATTCATTAGGGAATATATATCATTAGGTCACATGACTGAAAATACAACTCCAGATAAGGATGAATACACATACATTATGCCACATCATGGAGTGTTACGTGAAACAAGTTTAACAACCAAATTAAGAGTTGTTTTTGATGCATCTGCAGTAACCTCATCTGGGTTATCGTTTAACAACATTCAAATGGTCGGCCCTACAGTACAAAGTGACCTCATTAGTATATTAATTAGATTCCGACAGTTTAAACATGTTGTTACTGCAGATGTTGAAAAAATGTATAGGATGGTAAAGGTGACTGAAAGCCAACATATGTTACAACAGATACTATGGCGTTTCGAACCTAACGAACAACTTAAACAGTACAAACTCAACACTGTTACTTATGGTACCGCATCTGCACCATATCTTGCAACACGATGTCTAGTTCAGCTGGGAAAAGAATGCACTGATAAGTCCATTTCAGATGCCATCATTAAGGGATTTTATGTTGATGATTTTATTTATGGGGACAATGATATGTCAAAGCTGGTAGACATCTGCAGAGGCGTCATTAACCAACTTGAAAGCGGACAACTTTCTTTAAGAAAATGGAATTCAAATAACTCAAGCATTATACAACAACTCATAGGTGAAAATAGCAAAGATGAATTACTTAATATAAGTAACCATGAGTACTCAAAAACATTAGGATTACTTTGGGGTTGTAAAGAAGATGTGTTGTTATTTTCAGCAAACATTAAGCAACATGAACACATCACAAAACGCACAATTTTGTCCATCATGGCTCAAATATTTGATCCACTTGGACTCATTAACCCTTGCATATTGCAAGCTAAAATTATCCTACAAAAATTATGGTCATTAAAAATAACATGGGATGAAAATATTTCAGGTGAGATTAAAACAGCTTGGTGCAACTTTATTAAATCATTAGGCGATATTAGGAAATTAAGAATACCAAGACATGTCTCCTGTGACTATCCTGTTATTTCTGAACTGCATGCCTTTAGCGACGCATCCACACAAGCTTACAGTGCTTGTATTTATTTAAGGTCTGTGTCCCAAAATAATGAAGTGACAGTGAAGTTGGTGACTGCAAAGAGCCGTGTAGCTCCACTGAAACCAATGACTGTGCCACGGTTGGAATTGAGTGGAGCTCTATTAGCAGCTCGTTTAGCTGATAAGGTAAAATCTTCATTAATAGGAGTTCACAGTTGTACTTACTGGTGTGACTCGACCATTGTATTAGCATGGATTAATACTTCCAAGACCAATCTATTAAAACCATTTGTTTATAACAGAATTCATGAACTGAAGTCTCTTACACAACCAGGTGTTTGGCGTTATGTACCTACAAAGTCGAACCCTGCTGACATAGGGTCACGCGGCGCAGATGCTCGCCATCTAGAATCCAATAGCCTGTGGTGGTCAGGACCTGCATTTTTAATAGAACCAGAGTCTAACTGGCCTGGCCCACCTGCAAACATTAAGGAAGACGACTTGCCAGAATTTAAGATTCAAAGTCATTTAAATGTCTCAGAGCAACAATCAGTCGAGTTCGTGAACCGATTTTCTGAATTTAGTAAGCTACAGCGCATTACAGCCTATATATTGAGATTTATTCATAATTGTCGTTATTCACAAAACAAATGTATAGGATTTTTAACTTTACATGAACTTAATCGGTCTTTAGTAACATTATGTAGAATTTCACAACATGAATCATTTCATCAGGAGTGCAGATTATTAAAAAACAAACAACAATTGCCAGTAAAAAATAAATTAACTAATTTGAATCCGTTTTTACATTCTGATGGTCTTATTAGAGTTGGAGGTAGACTCTCTAATTCACATTATAGGTACGATACCAAACATCCTATATTGCTACATGCATCTAACCACATTACAGTACTTATTTTTAAATATTATCACAAATTACTCATGCATGCTGGTCCACAATTACTACTGTCAAACATTCGTCATAAATTTTGGGCATTAAATGGTAGAAATCTTTCTAGAAAAACAGTACATAACTGTGTTACATGTTGTCGTTTTTCAGGCAGAATCACACAGCCGATAATGGGCAATCTCCCTGAGCAGCGCCTACATGCTGATTATCCATTTATAAACACAGCAGTAGATTATGCAGGACCAGTCATGATTTTGAACCGAAAGGGTAGAGGTAGTCATTTAATTAAGGCATATATTTGCATTTTTGTGTGCTTGGCTGTTCGAGCAGTTCACATAGAGCTTGTGACAGATCTCAGCTCCGAAACCTTTATTTCTGCTCTAAACAGATTTATTGCCCGTAGAGGAAAACCTGTCAGCATCTTCTCGGACAATGGTACTTGTTTCGTAGGAGCATGTAATGAATTGGCTAGGTTTTTAAAATTAAATTCAAACTATTTAAGTGCACACGCATCAAATTTATCAATTGACTTTAAGTTTTCACCAGCCTATAGCCCACACTTTAATGGGTTAGCTGAGGGTGCCGTGAAGTCAGTTAAGCATCACTTGAAGCGTATACTTGCTCTTGCAAACCTTACTTACGAGGAAATGAACACAGTACTTACCCAGATAGAGGCTATCTTGAATTCGAGGCCTCTAATTCCTTTGTCTTCTGATCCTTCAGACCTAGTAGCCCTAACACCGTCACATTTCCTTCTCGGACGAACATTAACTGTTTTACCCTCTCCTCAGGCACAAGACACTACAAGGTTGAGCACTTTCTCACGATATATGAGAACTCAACAATTGAAAACCCATTTCTGGGATCGATTTTACAAAGAGTACATTACAGAGCTCCAAAAAAGGCAGAAATGGTGCAGAGGGGGAAGAGAACTACGACTAGGAGAGATGGTGCTAGTCAAGGATGATCGACTGCCACCGAACAGATGGCTGCTTGGGCGAGTAACCA
Source organism: Cerastis rubricosa (assembly GCA_949152445.1). Classification (NCBI taxonomy): domain Eukaryota; kingdom Metazoa; phylum Arthropoda; class Insecta; order Lepidoptera; family Noctuidae; genus Cerastis; species Cerastis rubricosa. The sequence continues at coordinate 12,163,192 of OX424540.1, read as the reverse complement.
GCGTGTACCCAGGCTCCGACGGTGTGACCAGGGTAGCAGACGTGAAGACTACATCGGGCACTCTTCGGCGCGCTTTCAATCGACTGTGCCCGCTACCAGTTGAGGATCGGCCTGATGTGTCTACAGGCCACAGTCCCTTGCCGAGGGGGGCAACTTGTTGACGCCTTGCATGTGTGCGTGCACGACTACACACACACGCATACGGCACGGCGGGAGGTGACGCGCAGCGGTTGCAGAGGCGCGCGCGGGGGACCTGCGCGGCGCGGCGTGCAGGGCGCGGACGCCAGTCTGTCGACGACACCGGCAGTAGTGTGTCGATTTTTCTCAAAATATTTGTCATTATAATTGTAAAGGTCATTAAACCTAATCTTTATACTCTGGAGTCTCATTGGAAAGGCCCTATAACATTCACCGAGTCCACCCCTTCGCTGCCAGCATTCAACAAGTTCTACACTCGGGATACAGAAGACTGGCTCAAGTGGAGCTGGGCAGCGATTGCTCGCTGACTTAACCCTTGTTGCAACAAGGCAACAACTTGAGCGGCTTCTTCTGGTGTGGTATCCATGGGTTAGCGAAAACAAGGAATGCAATTTACGGAGATGTGTACCGGTCAACTTGTAACAAGCAACTGATAAGATAAACCGGAAGTGGGGGGGTTTTATAGCGGGAGCAGGTAGCGCAAGTCGTGGATTCCTAAAGAGGTAATTTACGCTGACGGCCAATTAAAATGTGTCAATAAATCAGCGCTTAGTTTTTTTTTAAGGTATTGATGTTAATTGAAAGCCTAATTCTTCAGCTTTCGAATGACATATCACTTTTGTAATTACCATTTATCGTTTTAGGAAAATCAATGTATATGTGCGCCGTCTAGGCTTGAGTCGATTTGGTTGCTCGCGAGTGTAGGTCTAAAAAGTTAATAGAAATCATTATCGAAATGTCTTTAAAAAAAAGATAATTGTAAATTTCTGTTTCTGTAGATAATTAATAATCGGTCTAATTTAGCTGTAATAAAAAAAATGCTGTTTTTCGTAATACTACGTTTCTTTTTACGTTTCGTACAATATGTTTAGTAACTTTTTAGACCAATGTATCCTGCTTTTGCGTATGAAGTTTCATTAAAATCGGTTCAGTCATTTCGGAAAATAAGGACTTAAAAGTTTGTATGAAATGCCGCAAGGCGTAAACGCTCTTATTGGTGCACAAGGGATTACGCCAAAAAATTTAAAAAACCACCAAGGCAATACACGGCGACACTTCAAGAGATACATTTCCAGTGTAAAATGACCTCATATTGTAAAGATTTCCCGTACATTTAGAGATCCGTTTATATTAGTTTAGCATGGCTTGAGTGGTCACCGTGCGTACAACGTTTGATTATATTGGCAATGTTCCCAAACAATTCATTATTATGATGTTATTTTCGAAGGGTCTTTCGTCTTGTGTAGGTTGTGGATTTTGGTGGTCTCCATACTAAGTCTTTATTGTACTTAGTTATTTCATAATACGATCATCATTTTCCTGGCTTATTCCCGTGTTAATTGGAGTCGGCGCAACACGTTTTTTTTCTGCCACTCTCCTCAGTCATTCGTCACCCTATCATTGGCTCCTTTTTCCTTCATATATTTCTCACAGAATCCGTCCATCTTTTTTTTGGTCTTCCTCTCCCTCTGCATTCTTCAATTCCATACTCCATACATCCACAACATCATCATTAGTTGTGAAAAATTAATATCAAACTTGAAAAGGTCTGTCAACAAAATAATTTCACGCACGCTAAGCCGACACAATTCACTACACCGTCCGGCGTCCGTCCATGTACCTAAGTACATAGCTCCCTATTTTCCATCAAACCGAATAGCCTTCCGCTTTTTCAATACCTCAACGGCTTACCCTAATCCTTATGTACATATACTCTTTTCCATAAAGGAAAAACTTTGCCTTTTCATGCTTCAAAATCGACCAGCAATAATGGTATCATCCGAAGATATTCGGAAAATTACACTTTCCTATCTCAAAAATATTTTCTCCGATATAAAACATGACAAGGGTCTCGAACTGTCTGTGACTAACGAAAATTCCAACTTTTTGTATTCGAATAATGCTCCAATTATACGAATGATAACTTTCATATTTACCGAAGACCATCCTCGTTATTTCGGTCAGAATAATAAATAAAACATCAGTCAAATAATTCGTTCATTCACTTCGGCGGTTGAATTTTGATTCGAACCGACTCTCCTCAATTTACATGCAAGAGACAGTGAACGTGATAGCTTATTCGTATTCATTTTTTCAATATGAAATAGAAACAGACTAGTAATTGGTTTAAAACATTAAACGATGATAAATGCCTCGTTGGTCTGGTGATCGCAATCACGACTGCTGAGCATGAGGACTGGGTTCGATTCCCGGGTTGGGAAAATTGTTATTGGGTTTTTCGATCAGGAGTTTCTCAGTCAGTTTCTCAGCCACAGAGTCTGAATTTGTGCCCGGTTGATGGCAATAGGCCCTCTATTACATGGGACTTAAACATCACTGGCGAAGTGTGGGTAACCCTCTGTATAACCCTTCGGGGATTACAGGCGTGATGATACGTTATTTTATGTAACCTTAAACAACGGTTAAAGCTTGTCTTATTTAAACAGGCGACTTAGTACAAGAAACTTCTCGTTATTTTTCTGTCTGTCACCTAGTTTTAAGTCTGCGACCAATTGCGGGATTAGGTTTTATCAAAACAACTGTCGGAATGTTTCGGCTTCATTATAATGAGCGCTGTATTCTTAGAACAACATTAACGACAGGTAAATATAATAATTTTGAGCTCAAAATATTGTTTCAGAACGAAAAATAACAAATTAAGTTTTTCTCATATTTATTACTAGCTGCCCGGACAGACTTCGTTTGTCAAAAGTTTAATACTTACTAAAACTTTCCAAAAAATAAATTAGCCGAATGGTCCAGCCATTCTTGAGTTATGCGCTCACCAACATTCATTTTTATTTATATAAGACTAGCTTTATGCCCACAGCTTCGCCCGCGTTTTATTTGGTAATTGCCCCACGCGATCGCACTAGCAGGATAATAAAAGTTTCGTGCTATTCAAGATTATTATCTATCTATGACTGAGAGCAGCGGTGTCCCAGTGATTGTAGCCCCGACTTACGAGCAGTAAGTCGTGGGTTCGAACCCAGGCAGGTGCATTACTTTGTGTAATTTATTTCATCACCGCTGCCCTCAAAAACGGTGAAGGAAAACATCGTGAGGAAACCGGCATGTCCTAGACCTAAAAATTCTAAGACATGTGACATCTACCAACCCGCACTGAGCACGCGTGGTGGATTACAGCCCACTGCCTCTCATAGAGAGGAGGCCTGGGTCCCAACTGTGGGAACATTATAGGCTGATGATGATGATGATGATCTATGCATGAGCCAAATTACACATTAAACGCTTACAACTCTAATCTCTTTAAAGTTAGAGTGAACAAGCTTCGTCTGGGTAATCTCGTATCATCGTCGACTTTGTCTCTGACATGTCTGACATAGACTAGAGTCAAGAACAACACCACCCAAAAAAAAAGAATCATTCAGATGCATTTAGTAGTATTTGCGAGGAAGAGTAACAAATATTCATACATCCTCACAAACTGTAGCATTTATGATATTAGTAGGATACAGGGATACAGGGGGGGGGGTAGGGGGGGGGGGGTAGGGGGGGGTCTGAATAACAAACTAATCTCATCCACATTGGAACAGTATTTTCCGATAACTAATCTTCCGATCTCTTAAATATTTTTATCCAATAAATTGCCTTCAAATATCCGTCGTAGCAGACACGTAGCGCCCAATCAGGGAGATCTCGTTTCTTTCTTCATTAGAGCTGCATCAAAAAGCTTATTCCGCTTAAATTAAATTGGTTCAATAATCCCAGCTCAGCGATAGTTGCTTTGTTCAATGAAGCCAGTTTGAACCCGTCTCTAAAAAAAAGAAAATACGATGTGCATGCAATCAAGCGTCCCCACTGGGATTAGCTCACAAAAGCCGATGACACGTACTCACCATTTTATTATGCCTATGTGCAGTCGGTGTGCACCTTGTTATTTTAAATTGGACGCGCAATACGAGAGTAATCGAATAATCAACGTGTTTATATTGATTGCGTTTACATTGCTCTGTTACTCGTACCCGTTATCAGCTTTTGTTGTTTCTAGACGGATTATTAGCTAACGAGAAAGTTTATATCAGGAGCTTTTATGAGGAGTTTGTTTAACGCGCATGCCTACGTTGGTCTATGGCTTGGCCATTACATAACGAGTTTCCTCCGAGCCTCGGAAACCACGGTGAGCTGTTGGTTCCAGCTATCATTTCGAGATCTTTGCCAGTCCATACAGGTAGTCAGTGGCCCGAAGACTGACAACCAGTCTCACAAAGGCGTATCGTACTACTCAGTACTAACTGGGTTTTGGAGGTCAGATACGCAGTCGCTCCGTGTAAAATACTGGTATACATCTAGCTACCGGTTAGACTGGAAATTGACTGTTGGGAAAAGACTCGGGAGATAATGAGAAAGTTTCTATGAATTTATTCCCATATTATAACGGAATATTCTCATCCATTATCTAAGCGACGAGGGAAAAATAGCGCATTTGCCTTGAAGATACAAAAATGCTTGTTATCTTAGGAACTCTCGGGAATTCAGCTTTCTGAGTTATTTTATTGCAATGAAATGTTTTGCAGTGTTGAGCTTAAGTTTAGTCTTGTATTTCTGGAACTCGGGCTGCTCCCGATTCTGGATTCTCTGTAATGTGAATGCATAAGACATGAGTGGCTATTAAGAAGTTATATTTATGATTTTGTTTTACATTGTTTGAAGTATTTCAGTTTTGTAGTCCGGATTAGACAATAGCCACTCTGTCGCAGCGTTCAACCACATCCATGTTGATGGCTTAAAAAGTGAGATAGACTGGGCTCAAGATAAAGGCTTATGAAGATGTCTATGCGCTTGGTTCAGATTTCATCACCTACCTAGCCTTTTCCCAACTATCTTGAGGTCGGTTTCCAGTCTAACCGGATGCGAATATTTTACATGGGATGAATACCAGTATTTTATATGGAGCGACTGCCTAACTGACCTCCACAAACCAGTTAGAACGGGGTTATACTATACCCTTTGGTGAGACTGATTGTCAGACTTTCGAGCCACTGACTAACGAATGTCAAAGATCTAGTTACAAATGGCAGCCGGGCCCTTCGGCATAACGTGCTTTCCGAGGCACGGATGAAACTTGGTATGTTATGAGCGGTCACCCATCCATGGGCTAACCTAGGCAAGCGCGGCTCAACCTAAACTTCAACCCGAGGCGGTGTTATTATTTTAGCCACGATCTCCTTATCGAATTTCCGATTGATTTTGCACTCTTTCAATTCACGAAAAACTTTTCAAAAAGTAAATTGTGAAATATTCCACTGGATATAAAGTGACCACTCAAAATAACTCCGGAAAGCAGGAAGTCCTAAAACAACTTTCCAGCTTTAGGAAGTTATAGAGGGGCCCCTTGTGAAATAGGTTCGATGAGATAGTTTCAAAAGTCACTGTGAACAAGTTTCCTTACAACAGAACCGGCAGGTCAACTTTTAGAATTTCACTACCAATTTCTATTGTACGTCGGCAAAACGGACTACGTTTTTAAAAAGTGATAATAACAAGGTGAAAAGTTTTGCAGGACGTCGATTTCATCAGGCTTACAAACATAAAGTGGGACAAGTTGGCAACGCGGGCGTCCGCTTCAAATTTCGTAATACTTAAGCAAACTTGTGAAGCAAAGTTAGCGAGTTGCCGAGGGAACAGGTGCTGCATCGAATACGTCCTGATATTCAGTGGATCATGCATATAGAAATGAGCAGACATGCCGTGCCTTTGAGGTCCTCGCTGTTACTCTGATAAACGATGAGTATCATGATCATTACCGCATAACTGGACCACTAAATTTTTTAAGTGCTCTATATAAAACAGAATTTATTTTCTTTCTCATCATCGCAACGGAATTATGATCTGTAAACTTGTGAGCTTTGCCAAGATTTGTAAACAAGGAGATCAATGTGACAGTAAAATATACAGCCACTATAAGAAAAACCCGAAAATTATAATTCTTGGTACTAAAGTCTCGTCTAGTGATTTGTATTTCCACGTCAGTCGTACGTTCATGGTATGCAGGGTGCCGCTTTGGGGGTGGCAGTGCAGTTCGAACGAGATAACGAACCCGTTCGAGAGCTACGTGCCTTTCCTGACTCCGTCTGTCAAACTTCGGATTGATTATTTTGTCAAATATATCCATGTGTGCCTCGGAACTTTCGATAACTTCAACTATCTACAGTTTGGGAACACCTATTATGATTTATATGTTTAGAACTTGAAGCACAGCAATCTAATTCCAAAATTGTAATTTTTGTGTTTCATTATTGTTGAAGCAATTTTTGTTCTTCCTCAGAAAAACTACAACGTAAAGATTAATTCGAAGACTTGCAACAATAGAACAATACCTTCGACATTTTTGTCTTACAATTCAAAGATCAACCCAAGCCTTTTGATTACACAACATTGTTCTAACAAGGCTTAGTTTATACGTTTGAACTGACGACGAAAAAAATAAAAGACAAAGCTTAATAGCATGCCTGGGTCGGGCGAATACCGTAGCTTATTTATAAAGAACAAAGCTGATTAAATTGCTGTTGAGACCGACGAGATGGTCTTTATTGGGGCGCTCGGCTGCGGTCGGGTGCGGTCGAGATCCTCTATACATCGTGAATTTTCTCCCGCAAGGCATATGCGGGCACAAATTCGGTTTAGTTAGGTGTTTTGCCCGGAAAATATACATTTTTAAACAGGTTGTGATGAGAGATTTTCTTTCGTGCTTTGTGGGTTTCTTTTCGAGTTTTCTTGTCCGTTGTTTTCTTATACTTCCGCTAAAGTACTGTTTTTAATTACTCTGAAAATTATTCGTTGTTTATGAATGAATGGTAAATCTCCACCTGGTCTATGTAGAAAACTTCGTTTAATAAAATGATAATAAATACGTCGAAAGAATTTTATAATAAAATGAAAAATTCGGATGATAAATATTCATAAAATTCCATATGTCATGCCGTTGGTGGATGAGACATGGCAATCATTAATCATTCTTATTGTTATATAGGTTTGTTGTAACAATATTTTAATATTCGTTCGTACGGAATCTGGAGAATCATGTGCTTGAAGTATGATCGTGCAGCAGTGGCTTGTATGCAGGGTCATATGGGTATTTGAATCCAAAACGAGTTGTATTTTTCTAGACTTTTTTTAAATTGTTAAATAAGTATTTTTGTAGGTACACGTCCCGTTGTTAGGCTATTACAATTAATATTAATACATTTCTTTTTTATATTTTTTTTTTAAACTGAAATTTTATGTGGGTAAAAATTAAAATTATAGTCACCAAGACCCATGTAAGTCGCGAAAATCATGTCATGGTCATGCTAACATAAGAGATTCCGGTAGGTATACTTCATCTTAGGTGCATTTTTCCCTATCTCATAAAATGCAGGCACTCCACCTCACAGACTTAATTTAAAAATAAAATACCGTATATTTAAGGTAAACACCTCAGTAACCCAATATTTTATTAAAATGCAGATCCTGGCTAGCACGTTGAAAGTACATGCAAACTAAGGTGGCTGCAAGTAAATTGGTACTTATCTTCCGACTCGCCTAAAGGTTGATGAATGAGTATAAATCCCGTATATGTACCGAGGAAACTCCGGAAAATTTATCCAGGCCTCCCGAGAATAATGGGTCATCGCATAAAATCAAAGGGGCTAGATTGCAAAGTAGGCCCTTATTTGTAACTGGTTGGTAGTGTACAGGGTGATAAAGCTTAATTAAATCAAACCCTGGTAGCTGTATTAGTTCTAGATAAAGTTTTGTAAGTTTCGTGTTCGGATTTTATTGAATCTTTATTGAGTTTGTCTAGACTGGATCAAATAGGTAACTTTATATGAGTTCGACTATTGAAAAAAAAAGAATTAAAAGAAATAAAAGGCGCCGCCGACGTTATAGTGTCTGAGAAAAGGTTTACTTTTCGCTTGTCGTGCTGTAAAATCTTGAAAGGAAATCTTGGAATTCGGCAACGCATTATTAAGTTTATCTTCACTATGTCACGCTTCTTTACGTGGATAACAGCTTTCACACGAAAGCAGTTATCCACAAAAAAAAAAAATGCGGAAAAGTTTTTATTTTATTATATTATACAATAAAATAAAAACTTTTTCACATCCAGACGGGGGCTGTCAGCTCTTGGAACCGTCTCCTCTTTAAATATAAAATCGTATTATTATTGTCAAGCATGATAAAAAACTCGTGATGTTCGATTTACTACGCTATCCAAATATAATCTTTACAATACTAGTAAAGCTACTGTCATTTGTCACAGGTTTCCATTTACCAACCAATCGAAGGCCAACCTACTACAAAAAGCATACCTCTATAGTCTGCATTACTGTTATTCAGAACGAAATGTATGCAGGAAAGCGTGGCCGGTCGTTCATCACGGGATTAATGCCTGCACCCGATCTCTAACTAACGCGGCTGCCATAAAGGCAAATATTATCTGCCTCGCTTGAAACACTAGGACAGCAGGAGCTTCCAGGAGCTTCTATTGGTTTAATGGTGAAATATCAGGATGATACAGACTGGGAGAGCCGTGATTTTGATAGTGTAGGTAATGCTGTTACGCATACTAGAGCCAAACAGAACGTTGATTGCTTGTGGTTTAAAAAAGCGACAAGCAACATTGTGAGTCCATTCATCAATTCTTTTTTCATCACTGAGTTCTTTATTTAACAGCAACTTATCGCGAAAACGCGTTTTTTTTGTTGACGAATACGTCGAATTGACAGTGTAAAATAGGTAGGCCCGCCTGTAGTTGTCACAAACGCGATTCCTTAACCCAAGGACTTGATTTTTGTACCTAGACCAAACCGTTCGGTTCTAGTTACTAAAAGACCTAGCTGGCTTATGGTTGTTTATAACGAAATGTATGCAAGAATTAATACCCGCACCGATCTCTAACTTACGTGGCAGCCATAAAGGCAACTATTATCTGCCTCGCTTCAAACACTAGAAGAGCAAGAGCTGCTAGGAGCTTCTATTGGTTTATTGGTGAAATATCATGATCATGCCATGATTTTGATAGCGATTTTATATAAACGTCGCAGCAGCAATATGATGTCATAGTTACGGGATCCGAACAACTGTTTGACTGCCTAGAGCTTGTTGAATAAACCAACCAAAGAACTTGTTGGTTAGCGACAACCCGAGAATTCAACTTTTTTTTTCTTCATATTTTAGTGCTAAGCAGAACAAGTCGTAAGAATCTGTCAATTTTGTCATCAATTGTTGACAAATATGTCGCATAAATAGTACATTGACCAAGCTCGTGGTTGGTATACCTAGTAGTCACAAGCACATCTGTTAAACGTGATGAGTTCGGTTCCGAGATGAGGGTACATTTTGTTGGGAATATTTTAGTAGCAGCTTAGAACCTGATTGATTTCGTATCACAATTTCGCAACTAATACATTGTTTTATATGAATGTAAAATTTTTGGGAGATTGAAAACACGTGAAATATAAATTCGAAAAACACCTTTTCGACCAGCATTGCCCTAGGGCATTTATATTCACAAGTATAGAGTGCACACGTGTGTTGTTCATTTGAAACATAACTGAATGAAATGGGAGACATTCCAGGAGGTTGAACTTAAAGTGAAGGGGTGTGTCACGGATTGAAGTGACAGTGTTTGCATTTATTTAATTCCATAATGTATAATAGTTGTGTTTCAAGTTCTGATTATGTGTATGCTTAATTTACATAAGATATTAAATAGAGTAAATAATAAGCAATTTATTTCTCCAAAATTCTCCATTTCATTTTGACAGACAACAATGAAATTAGTGATGAAAGTAGCAATAAAGGTTGAATTCTAAACTAGCAGTAACTTAGTAGTACTTTTGTATAAAGCTTAGTTGCCGTAAAAAACACTGCCCAGAGAAAAAGCCTATACTTTTTTTTCTATAAAAATATGTCTGTGTATATTCAATGAAATTATAAGCCCACTTTTTCCATAATGCATCATCAGAAGCTTTTTATCATATTCGAACCTGAACTTGATAACTATTCTATACAAACTTGTACTTCGGGATTGTTCTTATGTAGATTAGTATCTAAAATTCCACTTTGTCTTGTAATAAATAGAGATTATTTTATAAGCAGCAAATTTTCTTTTCAAATATCTTCAGAATAATAGTTCGACTGTCGCAATACGCTACGCAGTCGTGAAACCTGCAACAAATTTAATCGGAAGAAACGCAGACGTCGGATATTGAAATGAGGAAACTAAGGAAAAGAGGTTCCTTATACATATTTGTGCTCATTTGTTTTATTCGTATGATTTATTATCGTTACTGTCTCGTTAGTCGAGTGGTCGCAAGCGCGACTGCTGAGCAAGCTGGCCCCGGGTTCGATTCCCGGGGAAGTCGGGCAAAGTTAAATTGGATTTTTCCATCACGGATTTCTCAGTAGCAGCCACGAAGTCCGTATTTGATCCCGGTTGATGGCAATTAGGCTCACCCCCTATTACATGGCACTTAAAACATAAGTGGTGACATGTGGGTACTATTAGGTACATTTCTACCTAATCCTGCAGGGATTACAGTCGTGATGTTATGTTACGTTATTTTCTTTCCTAATATGTTTAGGGGTTGGCTTTCAGATAGTTGTAAGAAGTCTCCCAAGAAGTCTCTTCTTCAACTCTTCCTAAGTTGTTTATACCTAGGTCGTATTTCTATATACCTGAGGTTCTCGGTCCATACTTGATGTACCTAAGCTCTCGTATCTACTCTACAATGTAAAGCAACTTAGTTTCAAGATTACACTCCTAAGAAACGTTGAAGTTGGTACTCTAAGTTTCATAGCATTTTAGTACTAAACTATTTGTTACGTAATCTTAGCATACGAAACAAAATACTTAAAGACTACATTTTGCAACTAATAAATTTTGCTACTTAAACTAAAAACGAGCAACAAGTCCTGGGTCGATTCCCAGATTTGGCTGTGTGTTTGCGTTTTTCCATCAGTAATTACTGATGATCAGTTGCAGCAATATCGGGAACTCATATCAAATAATAAACATGGTAAATATCCCGTTACAAGTGTTATTGATAGTGTGAGTGACGATGTCAGTTTAAAAACTTATAGTTGCAGCTATACCTGGATGTCGGCAAAAGGTTCACCCCCTATTACTTCGAGAATAACAGGCATGACGTTGATGTTATGTAGTATAGTGTTATCAGATAGAAAATTTTGCTATAACCAAAATCATGTAGCTCATAAATTAAAGTGCCCAAAGGCGCAAAAGTGTACATAATATCGGCATTCCATTCCGGCTTAGCCGAAATTGAGGGCTTGTTCACATTGCGAGCAACACCTGTGCACAAAATGAACGACAATGGGTTCGTGTTTGCGAGTTCGTGCACAAATTACGTGCATTTTATTGAACGTATGTACACGGTAGTCGTGGGGGAATGCATGGATAGGGCGTGCGAATCTTGTTAATTAATGGAACTGTGTTAGAACAATGGTGGCTGTCGATGGTGGAAAGTTTTACAGCTGTTTTAAAATAATTTGCATGTCTACGTAAGTTGTAGCACAAAACTTATCATTGTTATTTCTTATTTTTACTCGACCGCCCAAAAAAATAGAGTATTATGTTTTGTTTTAGGTGTCCGTTGTTCCCTAGACATTGGACTTTTAATTTTAGTTTCTTTCCTAAGCTATACATATCCAGTATAACCTTACCTCGCTTTACAATGAGCTTCCCGTACAATGACAGATCAGTTTAATTTGGTTCATATAATACATTTACACGACACATTAAGCTATACATTTACAGTATAACATGGCCTCACTTTGAATAGATTTTTCGTACAATGAGATATATAGGGTGACTGGTAATAAGTCAACGTTACTTAAACACGTGATTATACTCATGATAACAAATAACTTTCCCAAAGAAACCATATTTTTTATACTCATTCACTTTTATCACAGGCTGATAGGCCAGAGGCGCGCGCGCGCGATTGTCATACGGCTTCTTTGGGAAGGCTGTTTGTTATCATATTATAATCACGTGTTTAAGTATCAGTCACTAATTACCAGTCACCCTATACAGCTCTATCCGATGATTGTTTAACTGATAATAATTTTATTGACTTTCGTACACTAAATTTTTCAAAGTTTGTACTGGTATGAATAAAAATATATAATATAATAGGTGTATATGTTTTAAAAATGTTGCCTATCAGGCATGTAGGTACTTGTATAGATCGAAACAACATGTTGTGCATTGATTTAAACAATGTGTTCATTGATCGAAAATACGATAAAATATCGTGTTCATTGTAACCGTTCAGCTGGTTGTCCGAAAGTTATTCGGTTTTATTTTAGTTTAGAAATCGGGCCCTGTTTGTTCAACATATTGAAGCGCCTATAAGATACCAGTTATATCTATACTATATTATATTACAACTAGCAGCCCGCCCCGGCTTCGCACGGGTATTTAACAATACACAAACATAAAAAACCGGCCAAGTGCGAGTCTTACTCGCACACAGGGTTCCATAGCCCCAAACAATATTTTGAACTGTCATTCATTAGTTAATAGTATTAGTTGGTAAAATTCTACTCAACCGCAAAACTAAAATAGTTTTTCATAGTATGTTAATGAAAAACAAAGTTACTGCTGCAGTTTGATGAAAAAGTCCCATATCTCAAAAACTAAACATCATATCTTATTGAAACCAATTTTCGTTGATATTTTTTTTTACGTTCTACAATCCTAAATATTTTCAGAATTTTCCTCCTCTTACTTTAGAAATTAGAGGGGGACACATTTTACCACTTTGGAAGTGGCTCTAGCGCAAACTATTCAGTTTAGAAAAAAATGATATTGTATATGAGTTTAGAAAAAAATGAAGACCTATCCATAGATAACCCACACGTAGGGGTATGATTAAAAAAAAATTTTGGTTTTCAGTTCTATGTATGGGGAACCCCAAAATTGATGTTTTTTTTTCTATTTTTGTGTAAAAATCTGAATGCGGTTCAGAGAATACATCTACTTACCAAGTTTCAACAATATAGTTCTTATAGTTTCGGAAAAAAGTGGCTGTGACATACGGACGGACAGACAGACAGACAGACATGACGAATCTATAAGGGTTCTGTTTTTTGCCATTTGGCTACGGAACCCTAAAAACCCTTCTATTTGCGTCAGGTAACTAAAAAAAAATCTCTGTGGTTTGAAATTTTGTATGGTGTCTGGTTCTGTATGGTGTCGGACGTAAAGAATAGCACCATCCCATATCTTCCCGTGGGTGTCGTAAGAGGCGACTAAGGGACTTGCCAGAGAATGGGCAGCAGCGTTCTGTGGGCTTTTGTAACAACTGTACTGCGATCGCCAACCCGCCTGCCAAGCGTGGCGATTATGTCAAAACCCCCCCCCTTATGTCAATGGCGACACTTGGGGGAGGTCTATGTCCTGCAATGGACGTCTTTTGGCTGAAATGATGAATGATGATGAACTAAAAAAAAATTATAAACAAAGTTTGAATATTCCCCTCCCGTACGGCCCGTACCCCAGTGACGCCTACATCGTATAAGGTGATGCCTAGCCAGCTGAGCGGGGTGAGCGGCGACCACGCAACTTTTTTCTAATACTTACATTTTTAAACTCCTGATATCTTTCGAATGGAATGTCCGAATTGAATAATTCAAAAAGTTATATAAAGGTATTGAAGCAATCTTGAATATGAAGTAATTTATTTTGATAAGGATTAATACCAAGATACAAATACAGAGTCTTTTCTAACGGCGGCATTAAAATATTTTTTTTTTAAATAAAAGAACACTTATTGTGGCATAAATATAATAGTTAGACATATGCTGTCGCGACACTTTTTGTAAATAATGATGTGTTCTGCAAAGTCGTAATACATTATTTTATTCTATCATCAATAGTTTTCGCAGCGCACGCGATGTAAAGAATATTTTAGGTAATTTTTATAGACATTTTTTTTTTTTTTTTTTTTTTTTCGGATGGGAAATCATCAAATGACTTCTTCCGCTCTGGGCGGAGCGGAAGGGAGTGTCAGACTTGACTGACTAAAACCCATCCATGTTCCTTCTTAGCCCTTTGCGTTCCAGGGGCACGGTATCTCTTTCGAACAACCCGCAGCCCTGGCAGGCATCGGCCCTCTCGGACCCCTTCCGATTTGCTGACATCTCCTTGAGGCGCGCGTGGAACACGAACGCGCCGTCGGCACGGTCTGTCGTCATAAGACGGACGGACGGTGAGCTAGCCCATTACTCACCGTCCACAGGCCCGCGCCTACGGTGGCCGGGGGCCACTGGTTGCCCCCCGACGCCCGGGGCGTCTCCCGCGGCGGCTGGGACGTGAGGTTCTCTCCCTCTCACGTTCCGCCACCTCCTTCGCTAGCATGACTGCTTCGCAGAAGGAGGCGACGGCTTCCCATTCCCTCTCGCTCCGGACCATGGATTGAACCAGGGCCGGACGCGAGAGGTCGCCGCCGCCAATCGCCGCTACGAGGACACGGCGGTGCTCAGCCCAAGCGGGGCATAGCTCCACAGTGTGCTCCACCGTGTCCTCTGGCCGATCCTCGCAGTGGTGACACCCGGGCGTTTCCTCCCGCCCGATTCGGTGCAGGAACCTCCCGAAACAACCGTGTCCGGTGAGGACCTGCGTCAGGCGGAAGGTGAGGGCGCCGTGGCGCCTCTCTAGCCACTCCTCAAAGAGGGGACTTATCGCCACTATTGTGGCGTGCCCTGCACGGGGTTGCGACAGTCGCTCTCTCCATGTCGCCATGAGATCGCGCCGGAGGTCTGTCCGCTGAGCGACAATTTGCCGCGGCAGCGGAGTTTCCCCCCGGCGTAGTGCCTCCGCGCGCCATTCGTGCAGGCACGCGAGGACTATCGCCTCCAGATCCCATGGCGGCAATCCGGCCAAGAGGCTCGCCGCCTCGCCGGAGATCGTGCGGTACCCCCGGATCAGCCTTACGGCTACCACCTTCTGGGGCGCGTTCAGGTAATGGGCGGCTCGCCGCCTCAGAGAACGCGCCCACACCGGGGCCCCGTAAAGGGCCATGGACCGCACGACCCCCGCGTAGAGCCTGCGGCAGGAGGCGTTTGGACCCCCCAGGTTGGGCAAGAGCCGCTTGAACGCAGCCCCTGCCCGTTCCAGTTTGGGGGCCAAACGTCGGAAATGCTCCACGAAGTTCCACCGGCTGTCGAGGACAAGCCCTAGGTACCTCAGCGTCGACTCGACGCCGATGGGAACCCCTCCTACCGTCAGTATGGATCCCGACGGTGGCGCATTCCGAGGCCCATGAAAGCACATGGCCTCGGACTTGTGCAATGCCACCTCGAGACCCAGTTGCCGGATTCTCTCCACGACTATCGCAACCCCGCGTGTCATTAGTTCGGCCGCCGCCTCGTGCGACCTCCCTTGTGCCAGCACCAGCGTGTCGTCAGCGTAGCAGACTACACTGACACCGCTAGGGAGGTCGGCGCGCAGCACCCAGTCGTAGCCGATGTTCCACAAGGGCGGCCCCAGAACCGATCCCTGTGGGACACCGCACGACACCTCTCGCCGGTTCCATTCTCCGGTGCGACCGGGGTAGATGACGGCCCTGTCCGTCAGGTAGTCCCCGACCACACGACGAAGGTAGGTCGGCACCCGGTGATACCGGAGTGCCTCCCTAATGCAGCTCCAGGGCATGGTGTTGAAGGCGTTGGCGATGTCAAGAGACACCGCCAAGACAACCCCACCCCTGGACACCGCATCCCCCGTCGTGAGAGCCCTCACGCGCATGATGGCGTCCACCGTCGAGCGCCCTCTGCGGAAACCAAACTGGTGTTCCGCCAGATCCGGCCCCATCCCCACAAGGTGCCCGGCGAGGCGGTTGGCAATGACTCTTTCGAAGAGCTTGCCCACCTCGTCGAGCAACACAATGGGCCGGTATGCGGACGGAGAGTCCGCAGGGCGCCCCGGCTTCCGGGTGAGGACCAGCTTCCCCGTCTTCCAACGAAGCGGGAACTGGCCTCTCTCCAAGCATGCGCTTAAGAGCCCTTGCAGTCGGGGCCCGAGAGCCTCCGAGGCCAGGACCCAGGCTTTGCCAGGCAAGCCATCGGGTCCCGGGGCGGTATTTTTGGCTTTAAGCCTGCCTACCGCCGCTCTCAGGTCTACCCCGGTCACTTCCGGAATGTCGTCATCGTCCTCGATGTGGTCCGCTTCCGGCACCGCAAGCGGCGGAGCCATAGGCGGGGGAGGATGTTCCCCTCGCAGAGGGAACAGAGCGCTCACCACGTCCTCCACGAGCTGAGGGCGGAGACTCTGCGTCAGCGGGGGGGCCCAGGTGCGGAGTTTGTCCCGCACCATCTTGTAAGGGCGCCCCCACGGATCTCTGTCGAGAGTCTCCAGCATCTCCTCGCGGCCCAGGTCTCTGGCCCGCTGGACAGCCTCCTGGAGGGCGGTCTTCGCTGCTCTGTATCCCTCGTACAGCTCCGCCTCAATGGCTGCCGCATCCGGAGGGCGGATGCGGAGCCTGCGATGCCTGGCGTACGGATGCCGCGCAGCTACGCACGCCTTGCGCAGAGACGTCAGCTCTCGCGACCACCAGTACACCTGACGCCGGGCGCTTCTTGGCCGAACTCGGGGCATTGCCACGTCGCAAATGTCGGACATGGCCTCCTGGAACCACCCTGCCTCATTGTTGATGTCGGCAGGCCTGTTCGGTGATGTCACCCAGGCCTGCACTATCGAGGCTTCCAGGAGGAGCTCCCGGTCCAGCTGCTTCAGCGCCCAACGCGGACCACTCGGGGCCTGTAGGACCGGCGCGCTTGAGTCCGGGGCGGAGACATCAAACCGGATGTACCGGTGGTCGGAATAGGTCTCCACCCCCTCCATGACGCGCCAGTCAACGACACGCGGTGACAGAGCGGGGCTAGCGAACGAGATGTCCACCACCGACTCGCCCCGCATCCGCACACACGTGGGGACAGAACCCCGATTTAGGACGACCAGGCCCGCCTCCAGAGCCCAGTCCTCCACCATCCTACCCCGCACATCCGTGCAACGAGAACCCCAAGCCAAGTTTTTGGCATTGAAGTCCCCGAGCACAAGCACGGGGAGGGAATAGTTTCGGATGACGACACTCAACTCCATGAGGGAGTTGTGGAACTCGGCGAGAGTTCGGCTCGGGGAGAAGTAGACTCCCGCTACGACGATCTCCCCGAACCGTGCTGCTACGCAACCCTGACCCTTCCTGACACTCTCAAGGGTCGGGGAATTTTTATAGACCTTGGGTTACATAATTGCAGTTTTAGTAAGGATCCCTAATTTTTTTTTTGAAAATATAATATAGCCTATGTCACCCACGGATAGTGTAGCTTCCCAACAGTGAAAGAATTTTTCAAATCGGTTCAGTAGTTTCGGAGCCTATTCAATGCAAACAAACAAACAAACAAACAAACAAACAATCAAATCTTTCCTCTTTATAATATTAGTTTAGATAGTTTAGATAAAGCTGAAGAGTTTGTTTGTTTGTTTGCTTGAACGCGCTAATCTCAGGAGCTACTGATTCGATTTGAAAAATTCTTTCAGTGTTAGATAGCCCATTTATCGAAGAAGGCTTTAGGCTATATATCATGACATGGAGGGAGCGACTGTCGCAACCCCGTGCAGGGCACGCCACAATAGTGGCGATAACTCTCCAGCCACTCCTCAAAGAGGGGACCCTCTTTGAGGAGTGGCTGGAGAGGCGCCACGGCGCCCTCACCTTCCGCCTGACGCATGTCCACCCGGACACGGCTGTTTCGGGAGGTTCCTGCACCGAATCGGGCGGGAGGAAACGCCCGGGTGTTACAACTGCGAGGATCGGCCGGAAGACACGGTGGAGCACACTGTGGAGCTTTGCCCCGCTTGGGCTGAGCACCGCCGTGTCCTCATAGCGGCGATTGGCGGCGGTGACCTCTCGCGTCCGGCCCCGGTTCAAGCCATAGTCCGGAACGAGAGGGAATGGGAAGCTGTCGTCTCCTTCTGCGAAGCAGTCATGCTAGCGAAGGAGGTGGCGTAACGTGAGAGGGAGAGAACCTCACATCACAGCCGCCGCAGGAGACGCCCCGGGCATCGGGGGGCAACCAGTGGCCCCCGGCCACCGTAGGCGCGGGCCTGTGGACGGTGAGTAATGGGCTAGCTCACCGTCCGTCCGTCTAATGACGACAGGCCGTGCCGAAGGCGCGTTTGTGTTCCACGCTCGCCTCAAGGAGATGTCAGCAAATCGGAAGGGGTCCGAGAGGGCCGATGCCTGCCAGGGCTGCGGGTTGTTCGAATGAGATACCGTGGCCCTGTAACCCAAAGGGCTAAGAAGGAACATGGATGGGTTTTAGTCAGTCAAGTCTGACACTCCCTTCCGCTCCGCCCAGAGCGGGAGAAGTCATTTGATGATTTCCCATCCCAAAAAAAAAACTATATATCATCATGCTACGACTAATAGGAGCAGAGCAGCAATGCAAAATGTTGCGAAAACGGGGAAAATGTGACGCAGACGAAGCTGCGCGGGACAACTAGTTCTAACAAATATGCATGTTTGTATTGCAAGCAAAATTCTGTCAGGTTACAAGAGAAGTCACTTTTGTAATTAAAAACATATACGTATATAATACAAATAACTTCTAACGTCTTGTAGGTTGGAAATTATCCCGCAGAACCGTAAAATGGGATAAAAGGCATTCTATTATCTGAAAGGCCATGTCTTTCCAAAGCAGTTTAGCCATTAAGGGCTGAAAAAATAGTATCAGAGATACAGACAATGTTTCTTTCGTATTATAATATTAGTATGGATATCTTTATATGTCTCTTTATACTTATACATAATATTATGTAGCCCAGACGTCGTGAATGATCGTTTCTCACGCTCTACCCGTTTTATGCCCAGTTCTGCTTGAATCACACTTTGACGACACGGTTGGCGCAATGGTTGAGCGATCGACTGCTGCGCTGCGTGTCGCGGGTTCGATCCCCGCACGGAGCAAATATTTGTATGGCCTACAGATAGTTGTTCCGGGTCTGGCTGTTTGTGTATGTCAGTTTAAATGTTTGTAAACGCGCCTACGATACAGGAGAAATTCCTAGTGTGGGGCAACGTTTTTTTTAAAAAAAAAAAAAAAAAAAAAAAAAAAAAAAAAAAAAAATCACCTAATGTGGAGTAGTGCGGAGTAGACCTCACTTTGTTTATGCCACTTATCCTAGCGCTATCCTTTATTTCTGAAGTACCTACTCTTTACTCGAAATTGGATTGTTAGGATGTTTTCGCTAATCATTTGCAGTTGAAAAGGGTTCCTCTTGCTTGTTAGGACTTTATCCTAGATAGTTGTTGTAATTGTGGGACTATTGGTATGAAGATGTGTTCGTACCATGACGCTTAAAACATTATTGTTCCATTCCTATTCCAGAGTAGGAAAGAGATGGAGCTAGACGACCTGTATAGCTCCGTCTCTTTTTCACTCTGGAATAGGAATGGAAAAATAATGTTTTAAGACGTCATGGTACGCCAGCTGTTCTTTCTTTAACGTGTGGTTAGTGCCTAACCTGAGGGCAGAGTTTTTATGCTGCCCATTTAACTCTGACTTGGCTTTATATGCCGTCGAGAAATATCTTTCAGGCACGCAGGTTTCCTCACGATGTTTTCCTTCAACGAAGCAATTGATAACTATACAATACGCATATGAATCCGAAAAATCAGAGGTGCGTTTCTTGGGTTCGAACTTGAGACCTTTGACTTAGCAGTTCGATGGTCACACCACTTGGCTATCATTTCTCTACTGACTATCATCTGCTTACTACTGAAGATCTGTTGCAAAAGTGCGTCATATCACGAGGTCATCGCGGTACAACGCACTTTTGCAAAAGCTTTGAAAGATTTGCCAAAGTGACGATGGCCGTCATCAGTTACCCCACTATGTATGTTCTTACGTCGCGATACTAAACTTTCGCAGTAACATACTTTGCGGTAGAACTTTCGCTGTAACATACTTCGCGGTAAAGTACTTTCGCAACAACGAACGTCGTAAACTTTCGCGGTAACATATATGAATCGCGGCAAAGAACTTTCGCGGTAACATACATCGCGGTAACGTTTATCGTGGTAACGTACATCACGGTAATGAATTTTGCGATTATGACGTACACACATTAAATTGCTAATAGTAGAATTTTATTTAAGTTATAGTACCTATACAGATGCTACTCCCAAACCAACTGACGTGATCAGTATCTATGGTACAGAAAATCTATACTATCAATAGTCTCTGTTTTTTCCACACATAGCACCAATATAACACAAATAAAATATCTCACTGTTTCCTAACATATACCCATACAGTAAATTGCACATTCCAATACCCAGCGTAGTAACAAAGTTATGATTTGCAGCGGGCACTTCGCATGCACTAAGTCGTTAATTATTCAGTGCGCCGACACCTGACGCCTTCTGTTCAGTAAAAAGCCAATAGTTAGGGAGCTAGAGCGCTAATTTATGAATTTATGTGTTCACTATGTTTATAGGCAGGGAATGAAAATGTAATAAACTTCTAGACTAAACAAGAGTATTATGAGTTTTGTTTAAAGGGGTTATTGCACATTCGTCACAAAGTAAATTCGCCACATTTTTGTAAACTCAATACATTGAAAGTAAATTCACCACATGCATTAAAAATAATGTATAAATTCCTGACACGTCTTTATTATAGAGATAATTTTTGCTTAAATTTTGGTAGCAAGCAAAGTTATTGATTTTTAGCTATCTAAATGAAATATTTATAATGATTTCTAAAATTATGAAAGAACAGGTTGAAAAATGAAAAGTAACAGTACCTTACTAGACATCTTTCTTTTCTCTTGCGCTCCTACATATGCTATATCACAAACTTGTACCCAGTAGTGAGGAATCTCCCTTGTTAACTCATGCTTATTACTAATGATCTGGTTCCCGAAAACTAGGAAACCGTGGGCGGCGAACATAGAGAAAGGTTCATCAGGACATTTACAGCATTGAAAAACGGCACCAGGTTACAAGCAGTCTTCATATGTTGGCAGATTTTTGTTGAACACTTAAAAGAGATGAGCCTCAAGTTAATACACACAACAAATATAAAAAACAAGTTTAATTGTAAGCAAAGTCAGATCAAATCAGTCTGTTTGGTTTTCAAAAAATAAACAATTTGAATATCGATAATTATTAACATGTGACGAATTTACGTCATGAAAATAGAGCTGTAGCAAATCTACACATTCTTTTTTGGTGGCGAGCTTACTTTGAGACGGATGTATAATACCCTTTTAAGGGTATTCCGATTTCATGGATTTAAGTTGGCTAAATAGTCAATTTTACTTGTAACTTTATACTTGAAAGTGTCCTACATGTAAAATTACAACCTTATCAATTACTAGCTGTCCCGCGCTACTTCTTCTGCGTCACGTTTTCCCCGTTTTTGCAACATTTTTTATTGCTGCTCCGCTCTTATTGGTCGTAGCGTAATGATATATAGCATACACAGCCTTCTACGATAAACGGGCTATCTAACACTGAAAGAATTTTTCAAATCGAACCAGTAGTTTCGGAGCCTATTCAAAGCAAACAAACAAACAATCAAATCTTTCCTCTTTATAATATTAGTTTAGATTTAATACTACGCAACTGTTTCATAACCTTGATTCAGAAATAATACAGTAGCAGCCACGAAGTCTGGATGTATGCCTGGTCGGTGGCAATAGGCTCGGTTTTATATGAGACTAAAATAACAGGCGGACTGTGGGTGAACTTATAGGCACACCTCATGTTAGAACCTAGATGATGCAACAAACTGCAGCAAAGTTAATTTTCCATTCACAATTCAGTGGATTTGACAGTCGTTACAGGTAGTCATTGGCCGTAAGTCTGACAACCAGTCTTACTAAAGGGTATCTTATTACTCAGTACTAACTGGGTTGTTGGCAGATGCTCCATGTAATAAACTGGTATACAGCTGCATCTGGTTAGACTGGAAGCCAACCCTAACATTGTTAGGAAAAGGCTAGGCAAGGGGGGGGGGTCAAGGGGTCCCCCCCTGTGGATTTGACCGAGGATTCAGTAGTGTTACATAACGTTTGCAGACTATCACAAAAGCTCTCATACTAAAAGTATTGTTTATATCGTCTTTACGACCCTCCGTCTGAGATTAATTACTTCGACGTCCATCAAAAGCCAATTAAATATCCAGTGAAGTAAAAATGCATGTAAAGAGAAAACTTTTAAGAGCCATTGTCTTAATCTGTTTCTTAAAAGATTGTATTCATTTTATGGAGGATTAAGTGTTGTAATGAAATGTTTGGAAATGCAATTGTTTACCGCTTCCTGAGTTCGTTTATAAAAGCTTGTTCCAGTTATGAGACGATTGACTGATTCTTACACCGGACATTGTTTTAGAAGAACTTCAGATTCATTGCTGGCTGATATTGGAGCCGACATATTATTGACTTTAAAGCGTCATGGCAGATGACGGTCTAACACAGTTCCAGAATTATCGAAAACATATATAAATAAAAAGTTAATTGGATAAGTGGTCCTAAAGTTATAAAATAATGAGTAGGCAGACAGAAAGACTCTTTTATAAAACACACTAAAACGCTTCACTGTTGCGTATCTTTTTTAATTTACACGTGTGACCTATTTGTTTATCTCGATACACATCAAGATAAAACATTAGTGCCAAAACAAGCAATAAATTTGCAGTCAGCCACTTAAAAGTTTTGCCTTGAACGTCTTCTATAATTACTGAAGAAGCAAATAGAACACCTTCTACCTCTAATATTCCGTCATCTCCAACATTGACTAACACACAAAACAGTGAAATCAATGAAATTATTATATCCCATAACATTTCACAAACCGTGAAAATGCCAATAAAATCTGCTGTGTATAATTTGCACAATTGCACCTTTAATAATTCGGTATTGCTTCAATTATATTCTACATTAATTTTATTTACAAACTTTCTTATATTCATTATTCTCTAAAACTAAATATTTACATAAAGTAACAGTACCTTATTATACATCTTTCTTTTCTCTTGCGCTCCTACACTACTAAATATAAACTAGCTTAAAAAGAACAGGACGCTTAGGCAATAAAATACTCCTCCACATCGCTGTCATACGGAAACGTGCCCAGACGACTGGCAGTATTGCCACGTTGAATGGCAATACTAATAAATATTTTTTTTGGTGACAAATGTTCACCTTCTAAAATTATTGACATCGACATTAGATTTCGATGTAGAATCATTTCGAAAATGTCTTTTTCAACGAAAACTACAACATTCGGAGAAAATAAAAATACGGGTGCTTTAATCTTTCATCTAAATTTCATGTTGAATGAATGAATAATTTTTTAGAAAGTAAAATGTTGTCAATCGGGTCTTCTGCGCGAAAACAAAGATATACAACCCCCCCCATCTGAAGGCGGAAGCCGCACTGTCAAGAGTGGCAAAGGCCGGGTGCAGGGCTGTCTGAGGAGTGTCTGGTTAGAAGCTTGAAGTTTCAGAGGAAAGCTTTTTAGGATGGGTTTAAAAAAAAAAACAAAGAATTTGCCTCCTGCTTAGACATAGATCGACTATCCTGAAAAGTTTCATGACCTAATTTAAAGTTTTTAATTCAAGATAATCTATTTATAATTTGTTTTAGAGGTAACTTTGAAGTATTTTTCTAACGAGTTTTTTTTATGAATTCGTGTTTTCAAAACCGTATACCACTTAGAAGTAATCCTCAACTTTGCTATATATTAATCACAAAGTGAATGCTGCAGTAATATGAAAACCAGAGCCATTCAACTTTCACATTTTGGGGTTATTCTGGTCCTGAACTCGCGTATCGTAGGTTATTTCGTGTCGCCTCGCCTTGTGGGGGCTAAGCGATGAATACCTACGGCGGTCGGGTATCGTGGTCTCTGTAATCTTTACGTTTTTAGGTAATTTGTACGTTTGTAACAATGAACCTCTAGGTATTCTAATTCGATTACAAAAAATATTTTCTACCTAGAAAGCTAAACTCTTTACAATTTTTTTTTTTCATACCATACAAATTAAAAGTCCCAGTGGAAATGCTTTTTTAACCGTGAAAGGCGAATTGTATGTAAGTTTTGAAATACCTAAGTATACCACAGATTGATATTAAATCCTGTCCTAGATCTATGAATTAAATCGTAAAAGAACCACTTGCTTTGTGTTTAGATAATACAAGGCAATCTTCTCACATACATACGTATTTATGTAATTCACAATAGTCTAAGCATGTAAAGAACATGCTTCAGGGAGGCGGGAAAAGGAAGGATGCAGAGCGAACGGAAAAAGGCAAGGATTGATCGCAGATTGCTTTTGCTATGCAAGCGGTATTGCAGATTAGATCTTGTGACGTATGCAAAACCAGATAACAAAAAACTATAAAAGAGTTTTGCTTCAGCTTCAGATGTCGGAAGGCTAGTATACCTAGAAGCTGTTCAGTATATTTCCATGAGGCATTCGGTGTCAAAATTTGCTGAAATAAATAGAGTGGGTAGTATTGATTCGCATTATGAGGTTTTTTTTTTACTCTTAATGTTTGCCTGACCGTTGTCTGGTCCCTATATCCAAATCTTTTAGATCAAAAAACCAATAATTTAACAATGACTCTGTTATATGAGTTCATCATTAAGTATAGGAAGAAGAATGAATTCCTTGTTTCTTAATTATGTATTACTAGCTGTCCGGCGCAACTTCGTTTGCGTCACATTTTCCCCGTTTTCGCAATATTTTCATTGCTGCTCCACTCCTATTGGTCGTAGCGTGATGATATGTATAGCCTATAGCCTTTTTCGATAAATGGGCTATCTAACACTGAAAGAATTTTTCAAATCGGACCAGTAGTTTCGGAGCCTATTCAATGCAAACAAACAATCAAATCTTTTCTCTTTAAAAATATTATATTATAGTTTAGAAAACTTTGTAAATGCAAATGATACGAATGAATGTACGTAGATAAAGTGAGCTGTAATTTTGTTTAAAAAATAACGAACAAAAACCAAGATCCCTTCACCAAAAGCCACAACAGAAATTACTCTCGTATCATCAATTACTACAGGTTGGAGGCTGTGACTGGCTACTTTCATAATTGCCTCAGAAGTAACGACGCGGTGAGTTGGCCAAATGATGCGTTACCCCAATGGGGCTAAAGTAGGGGAAAATTGCTATAAGTTATGCAATTTCCATACGCACCATTAGCTCCAGGGCTCTAGGCAGTGAATTTAGTACTCAACACTTATTGCAGCGTCTGCAACGAATTTTCTTTGTTGTAATGCCTTGTATTTGCTCTTTTGATGTGAGGTGTCTTGAAGAAATTATTTGTGCATTCGTAATGTGAACTTATTTTTGTTTTAGCACTATTTTAGGAGAAGTATTTAAATAAAAAAACGCGATATTGCCAAGGTTTTCTCGTTGAAATTTCACTTCTTAAAATAATAATTTCTTGTTATTACAACACAATTACAATTTCTTAATAATCACTCTCCCGATGCATGTTTAGGAAAAAACTCATGGAGACCTGATTAAGGACTTCTAATTTGTAGATTCTATTGAATATAGACAATCATTTTTTTCTACTCATCATTCATCATCATTTCAGCCGAAAGACGTCCACTGCTGGACATCGGCCTCCCCCAAGTTTCGCCACATTGACATAACATGGGGGGTTTTTGCCATAATCGCCACGCTTGGCAGGCGGGTTGGCGATCACAGTACCGTTGTAACAAAAGCACAGAGAACGCTGCTGCCCATTCTCTGGAAAGTCCCTTAGTCGCCTCTTACGACACCCACGGAAAGACATGGGATGGTGCTATTCTTTACGTCCGACACCATACAGAGAAATTTTCTACTCACGAATATCCAATACTTTTATAATTAAATAATACTTTTTGTTATATGATTTTTAAAAATGTATTATGTTACCGGTAATATTTATAATTCAGGTATTTCATACAATACCTATTTTATTGTGTAGAATAAATACCTGGGGCGTCTAGGCAATGTATGAAATATTATGAATATTATTGCCCATTACAACCTAAAATTATTACCATTAATACCTAGGGATTGTATAGAGTACCTGCTGGTCCACCGGCAATGTGTAAAATAAATAAATTTTCGACTGTATGTAAGCAGGTACCTACCCAGGTGGCGTAATGCCAAACTGTATATTACCACAGACATCCATAGTCTATGCTGAACCGCTTGGTGCTCGTTATACGAAAGAGCAAAATGTATTTCAACATAGACATTATTACTGTACTAGTATACATTACATATGCTTGTTATTTCTAAAGCAAACTACGTACGAGTGCAGAGTTTGCTCTGCCTCCTTCCTCCTCCTTTGGGATTTGGTAGGGAAGTGAAACACATTAAGGTGAACTTAGGATGGAAGAGCGAGCGAAGCGAGCTCGAGACATTGGGCACCCCGACTCGGAAAACAGTGTTACAGCTACATTAGACCGATTTAAAATTATCTATAGAAACAGAAATTTCCAATTATCTTATTTTTAAAGACATTTAAAAACAAAAAAGTAATTTTCCAGTCCTGTGTATTCTGCTTATGCGTATTAAGTTTCATTAAAATCAGTTTAGCCATTTCGGAAAATAAGGACTTGAAAGTTTGTATGAAATGCCGTTAGGTGTAACCCTCTTATTTGTAAGTTCATAGAAAAACTATTTTTTGACTATGACTGATAACTTGCAAAACATATTGGAAACTAGCCATTCCCAGCTGTATTAAGGTAAGTAATTAGATAATTTATTAAACTTTCGTTGCATTTTTGTTAAACAGACCGAACCCGGAAAAGATTGCCACGTCCCTTAAAATGAAACTATCCTTTTTTATGTTTACTCTTTAAGTACATTTTAAACTTCATTACAAAGTAAACAAAAACTCATTAATCATCAGGTGTCCTACTTTCCTCTATAGTGCCAAAGGTTACGTTTCATTAATGAGTGACTAGTAGTAAAACGGAACGAGGTTCGGCGAGGGAACGTAACGACATCGTAAACTGATATAACTGACGTCCAAGTACTTCTTCTTTGACTTTTACTTGTAGTTCTAGTGGCCTTGTCAAGACACAGTTTATGTACGCATGCCTCCTTTAGACTAGTGTCATGAATTCTAGTTTTCACGGTCGTAGAATTGTTTTTTTTTTTTGCTTTCGTTGATGATAATAGTATTAGGTTCCTCTGTTTTATTGGTTTTGCTCGAATTGGTATTTGGGAGCGTAGTTTTATTTGCATTTGAGGTCGTATTTCTTTAAGTTCATTTCTAAGGATAGTCCAAAATTCTATGTATACACTGAAGTTTTGAATAGAGACACAAAGTAGTTGATTTTCGGTGTAGTTGTATGGAGATTTTTGCTTTTTATTTTGTTAAAATATGAGAATGTTAAGTCTAGGTACAACTACGTACTTTATGAACTTTCATATTTTAGTTTAAAAAAGATTAGTTTTCTTCAAAAACAATGAGTTTCAAAATCTTTTAAGATGTTTAGTTTATTGAAAGCATTTGTAAATAAGTAGCAGTATTTTTTAAAGACATGCTAAGATTTATTATTGTGTTTGAAGATTATTGTTGTTTAACTGAATAAAATAAATTTCGGTGAACTATGGCTTGCGTCCCAATGTCGCTACATAAAATCTGCGAGTTTTCTTAGTGACTTAGGATCTTGATAACCTTCGGGCAATACAAGTGTCATCTAAAATCTCATTTAAATTAAGCGGAGTAGTATTCAAATGCTAGCAACGATAACGGTAAGTTTAAATTCAAGTGTCATTTCTTTCAAATTATTCTAATGAAACGAATATAACAACAACTTCACAGCAATTTCCCTGATTTCCTCACGTCTGATATCAAAGGCACTAAGCGTTTCTGTCGTTAAATTAATAGTCAGAGAGCTCGAGGGGCGTTTATACAAAATCTTTTAAATAAAGCTAGTACGTGACCTCCGCTTCGTTCGGCCCTGCCAAATGGTGCAACAACAGATTTTTGTAATGTTCCGTGTTGGTAAGCTAGGTCTGGACCGAAGCCAATTCGGCCATCGATTTACAAGTTCACTTTATGTTTTCCTGATACTTTCCGTACTAGACGAAATAGAGGAGACTTCCGTCTGTTTGTTGTGTTGTCTTCTTGTAATGTGGATGTTGATTTTGTTTTAATTTATGCTGATGGTGTGTAGAAGGTTGTCTGGTGGAGTCTGACCTTGTTTTTATAAAACTAGGCGTTTTTCTCTTTTTTCACTGTTTCACAGGTTTATCAATTAACTAGTTAAGTATCACAAAAAGCCGCTTTAACAATTTCGTAAATTTTTCATCACGTTTTTCTCTATGTGACTGCTATCGATGTATTTCTTTATGTCTGTCGGTCGGTATGTCCGTTTGTTCCAGCTGATCTCCAAAACGGCGGAATTGATTTTGACGGGACTTTTACTGTCAGTCAGACCTACTTTAATTTTAGAAAAAGGATAAGTTTTCCGTGCAAAAAAAAACTAACCTTGAAATAGGCTGTGAGACTTGCTGCTCGAAAGCTTGAGGAAAGTGATGATGATGACGTCACGTTGCTCGAATGCTGCGCTGACGTCCATTTGGGGGTCACCAGTTCGTCATCCCCCGAAGTAAAGGGAGGATCCTCCGAACAGACAGGTGTTGTGTCTGGTTGGCAGTAATTGCAACAACTAGTTGTTATCGGGTTTCTCTATATAGTCTTAAGTCGATGTGAACTTTGCTTGCGAGATGTAGAAAATTTATGTTAGTTCTTCCGTCGTGTCATAGATGGCGCTGTAGTACTTTTTGTAGTAAGTTGCTTTTTGTAGGTCGCTACAATTAGCAAAATCAGATTCAAATATTACACACATATAATGATTACACGCGGAAGGTGGTCGCGGGGCACAACTAGTAATATACAAAACATGCTACTTATATATCACATTACAAAACATGCTACTTACCTAAGAATAAATAGTACTTACCAACAAACTATAATAAGGACTCAGACATGCCAAAGCTTTGTCATCGTCCTTATTTTACATACTAATGTTTCACGTTACCGAGTTTTACAAACACAAGTGCGTTCTAAGGCGAGCAATTACTCTGAGTGGTTTTGCGTGTATCTTACTTACGTACTTTACCTACTTAGGTGGTACTTGTCCTGTATAATAAAAGGTAATTATACTGAATAAGAGGAAAATTAAAAATAGAACAAGAATTTAATGATCAAGTTCGAGTAGGCTGAATGTTTGGTGAAAAGGAACGTAAAATGTCAAATTATTGTGTTTTTTTTTTCATTGTTATGTTCGTTTAGAAGATAAAGATATTACTTTAACAGATAGTAGATTGTAATTAGCATAAATTAACCCTATGTAAGTGGAAATAGAGTTACTTTTCTAGGCTACTATTTCAACACGTATAACAGTCTAAGCAGTCTTTAGTCTAGTTAGACCGGAAGGCGCTATTTTCGTTACTTATGCATTGACACTGCATCTCAAACAGCTCAGTAGTGCATTGTAAATTCATGTTAGTGGGCCATCTCACGTTGTCCTGCTTACATAGTGGCCCAGGCAGGTTTACTTCATGTAATTAAATGCAGAGTAGCTCAATGACCAAGTGCCTATGTAACTGCTGGAAATAGTCTAAACTAATATTATAAAGAGGAAAGATTTAATTGTTTGTTTGTATTGAATTGGCTCCGAAACTACTGGTCCGATTTGAAAAATTATTTCAGTGTTATATAGCCCATTTATTCAGAAAGGCTATATACAACATCACGCTACGACCAAAAGGAATGGAGCAGCAATGAAAAATGTTGCGAAAACGGGGAAAATGTGACGCAAACGAAGTTGCGCCGGACAGCTAGTAACCAATAAACATTCATATGAGACTGCCTCGTTGGTCGGCCGGTCGGAAAAGCGACTGCTGAGCATGCGATCCTGGGTTCAGTAGCCGGGTCGGGTAAAATGGTATTGGGTTTTACATCAGGAATTTCACAGTAGCAGCCACGGAGTCTGGATTTGTGCCCAATTGATGGTAATAGCTCATCCCTTATTACATAGGACTTTAAAAATAACTGGCGAAATGTGGGTAGTCGTGATTTTGCCTGCGTTCCAAAAGATTGTTTTACATGTACTTGCTATTAGTGGTCTTATTATATAAGATTAGACGTTGTTATTCGCAGTTCGTAGTCTTCTTTTGATTATAAGTAGATTTTTCGGGAAAAAGACGCGGAAAATGTTGAAAAACAAATGTTCTGAAAATGTCAACAATATGATTCTCCTGCCAGTATCAATTTATTCGACGACTGCAGGTGACGTGCAAGTTAATGCAGCGTCCTATGTATGGACAGTCGAGCCTGTCGGCTATCGTCACCAGCACGCTGTTAGGGCTGCCGCACACCCTGCGCACCAGCGAGCTATCATGTTACCCCTTACAGCCAAAGCCCTCCGCTCCCTCTCAATATCAGCATCATCTCTGAGACCGGTTGTTACTAAATGCCCCAAGTATTTGAATTGGTCCACTTTAACCAAGAGAACCCCGTACAGTTTGATGGGAGGTACTGTTAAGGGACATTTAGAGCCGTAGAAGACTAGTAAACATTAACAGGCAGTATCCATCAACCTAGCTATTTCCCAATCTATCTTGGGGTCGGCTTCCAGTCTAACCGGATGCAACTGAGTACCAGTATTTTATATGAAGCGACTGCCTCTACGACCCAGTAACTAGCTAATAAGATACCTCTTGGTAAGACTGGATGTCAGACTTTTGGCTTCTAACTACTCTTATTGACTGTCAAAGATCTACAAATTTATTTATTTATTTAATTACAACGGTTTACCACCAATTACTGTAACTAAAATTAAAATGATAATTATTACACATATTAAATATACAAAATGACAAATTAAAGCAAATTAAATTGAAACTTATTTAAAACATTATATAAATAAAAGGAGGTTAACAACACTCATATATTCCTCTCACAGTACTTCTGACATACCAATAAAATCTTCATCTATCCATCCGCAAACAGATCGCTAGTTGGACTAGACTCCAACAGATCATTAAGCGTGGCCAGAGTTCGAGGAATTGGCGACTTAGCACGTGCAACAGTACGACAAGAAGGCACGGCAAACAGCCTGTGCTTTCTTCCCCGGCAGTAATAGTCTGGAACAAAGAAGCGCGCCAGCACTTCAAGCAGATCAGGAGCATGTATAGCGCCACGGAGCGTTTCACAGGCTATTGTGAGCTGATCTCGAGCTTGCCTTACCGAGGCACGGGGGAAACTCGGTATGTAATAATGGGCATCCATCCACGGACCAAACTCCACATAAACAGGCTGTATTATGTGAGAGAAATTAAAGTATTTAATGTACATGTCGCTATGCTCAAAAGATAAACAATGTTTTTCAATTACTCCGAGTATTTTCTCTTCTGAAATGAGGGTCGAAACGTAGACAAAAAGTCAGATTTTGAACGCGATTTGTCAGGTGAAACGAGACGACAGTAAAATATAGGGATCATTAATTGAATCGCAATATTGCTTTAACAAAACAAAAGGACACTGTGAATGACAAATTTGTATCGTCCTGGAGGCATCAGTTGCTTACAAAATTTGACGGAACCCCGCCCCGGGAGCGATACCGAAATAATAAATGGAATCCCGGCTTGAGATATAATTTTTCTTGATTTGTCAACCGTACTGCTCATTATAAGAATCATAATGAATTATTATTTCAATGCAATATTTTAACTTTTTAAGCCTCCAGCGTATTGCCTCAATTTCAATTACAGTACTGTGCCGCTGGAGGAAAAATATTTAATTTAAAAAACGGTCCCGTCATTCAGACGAAAACGGGACGCTGTATTGACGATTACGTCGTGGGAGTTTTTGCTAAATAAAGTCAACATTTTAAGTAAATTATTTTCCTTAATTGAGCTCAGGGAGTTGGTCATTGCTTATTTTTAATTAATAAAGCTTCAGTGGGCTTTATTCACTTATGTTAAGAGCGGTTACGCCTTACGGCATTTCATACAAACTTTCAAATCCTTATTTTCCGTCCAAATGATTGAACCGATTTTAATGAAACCTAATACGCATAAGCAGGATACATAGGTCTAAAAATTTACTAAAAAACATTCAAACATCAAAATGTCTTAAAAAAATATAATTGGGAATTTCTGTTTCTATGAACAATTTATAATCGCCTTATTTTAGCTGTTACACTATTTTTCGAAAAAGTTTTTAGTAACTTTTTAGACTTAAGTATATCCTGCTTAAGCGTATGAAGTTCATTAAAATCGGTTCAGTAATTTCGGAAAATAAGGACTTGAAAGTTTGTATGAAATGTCGTAAGGCGTAAACGCTCATAAGGAACGGTAGACCGATACACTCAGAAATTCTGTGTAATGTGACATCTTGGTGCAGAATTTCAGCAAGATTATAAGTAATTTGTTGATTCTTCAGGTTTGTTGTGATAATTTAGTCAGTTTGTGTTTTCAGCCATGAGGTATACAACTGAACGTGGCCCTCGTTTTTGAAAAGATAGGAATACTTACCATGCTTTAAAATGATTAAAACTTAAAACTTTAAGCAAATTGGTACCTACTCAAAATTGTATATCACACATATCTAGCACACTACACCTATTGTTCAAAATTGTATCCTTTGAAGAAACTTAAGATAAGGAACATTACATAAAACAACTCACAATAAACATCATATTGCACTTAACATCAGCTTTTGTGAGCCACATGAAGAGAAGACGAACGATAAACTAAATTTCACTACATAACCGAAACGTGAATGAGATGTCGGAACTTGCGTTGAAACCAAGATCCCACTGAAGGGGAATTTATGCAAATGAATCTCATCTTAGTTGATGGAATGCATTGTACTGCTATACCACACAATGGATTGTAGCATATAAATTATCTTTGTTAATGGAATATGCGAGGCGAGTAATTGAGGTAAGTTGATAGCTTGTAAACCTGTGTATTGATTTATTTGATTAAATTATGTACCTAATAACAGAGTCGGTAGTATCAGGCTGTGTCAATCATGGAATCCACAATGTCCAAATTTGAATAACGTGCCCAAAAACTTGTTTCTTAATAAAAATAAAATTACGTTCCAAACACAACAAAACTTTGTTACCAATAAAGAAAATGGATTCCCAGAGCTTTGTAAAATGTATAAATTTTTAGGATTATTTCAACTTCTTTGTAACTTTTCCATTTCTTATTCAAGGCCACGATCAATCCGGTACGGGTAGAATTTCGCTTTAATTTTCAACCCTATAAATTTATTTGGAGTGGTATTTTAAATACGTAGCTATATTTTCTAAAACGCGTCTGAAATTCAAATTTATTAGATGCTCGCATAAATTTTGCAGTTTAGTTTTGTGGGATTGCGCGGCGGTATGGTCGAGCTATAAATTTGCTGGTGCTGTTGGACGCTAATAGCGTACACCTGTCACACGCGTGTGGAATTCAGAAAGGTATTCCTGCTATCAGCAGCACTTTGACGTGACAAAACTATGACGCCACAGCAGCCGTTACATCGCGTCAATGTCCTGTTACGACTGTTTGAAAATGCGCAACGTTCTGCTTTTGATTTTTTGGTCAGCAACTTTTGTCTCTGTCCAGGTGCAATGCGCAAAAACGTTTGATATTTAGAGAAATGGAACGCGGTAAATAACAACTGAGGATAAGATTTAGTGCCGGTATTAAGTAAACTGCCTCGGGTTCTGTAGCTATTTTTTTAGGATAGTCTTGCGTTTGACTACCACTTTGCTTGATGCAAAGTCGTCGTTTACAAAAAATATCTGGAAATAATATACTGTTATTTTATTTCAACACCTTAAAGAACTTTTGTCTTGAAAACTACGTTATTACCTTATTTTCCTCTCGAATATATTTAATGTCCGGGCAGCTACCATCGTTAAGAGTTATTAGATCCTTACTAAGAGCACATACATTTATGTATGTTATTTGCCATAATGGGATCATAATCATAATTTCTATTAGATCCTTTCTTATTGATCTTTCATAATAATATTTTTGTTTTTTAGACAGACTAAGGGTCATTCACTTATAATGAAAGAGAGATAATAATATATTGTCATATTTTTCTCAGGCTCGATGACAATAATTGGATTCTGTATCTAAGAATCTGTTGGAAAGTTTTTCGCTCATGTGTGTATAAAATGACTAACACTTAAATCCAGTAATTCACGTGCCAGTATAACTTGCAGAAAAGTGTGCAATTGGCTTGCAAATAAATGATGATATTGATGGTGTCACCAACACCAATCAAAAGTTGTTCTGGCACAATTGCAAGTAAACATCTTGCATGCTGCCGTGCCAATAAATGGCATGTGTTTTGCTGTCCTAAGTAAGACTAGTAGAAATACCGTTCACCTGGTAATCGAGAGATCGTGACTTTAAAAATCAAAGTCCCCGTGTTTACCTATTGTTAACAGATGAAGGAATTCAAGAAAATTTAACGACTTTTCAACATTTGTCTGTTAATTCTTGCAAATAATAATATAGACTTAAAGAGAGTCGTGCTTTAGAGCATAGGGTTGCATTGTACTCATCTATATTATTGGAATAGCATAAGGGACTTTACCAACCCTTCTGTGTGGCCACTGCAAACCTTCTTTCTTCAGTGAAAATAAAAGATGCCGTTGATATGGATGAATTTTGTGTTTATTCCATTTTATTTTTTCTCTTGCTATTTGAACCTAAAATAACAAGCGGAAAATAATACGAAAAAGCAAATAAAACCAAATATTCTCCACCGCATATATCAGAATTACAAGGCTGTACGTATCGGTAACTGAATAAACAAATATTTGTGTGCTCGCTACCAAATGCCGAATGTTATTACGCCACTTCTCTATATGGCAACACATGTACGAAGCATAAATTTGGTCCTGCACGTTAAAATTAGAAATGTAAGCGCGGCGCCGTGAAATATGTGCCTTTAAAATTTATACCGTATTATATTTGCTCACACCCGAACACCAACAATTGTTTTTATCCGTAAGCAAATAGTATCCTCAGATATATTTTTATAAACTGGCCAGTTCTTTGTTACACCTGCCTTGGTTTTTATTTCGAGGAAAACAGGGGTAACAAATCCTGGGTTGATTGTTCGTGGATTTTCATGTTGATAATTAATTTTTGAGACCCTTTCATGGAAGTCCTTTTGGTGGAGAGCGTATTTAAAAAGGTCGCTCTACAAAGTGTAATAAGGTTCAAGTTAAACAGCAGTGTGTCTGTAGTATAGCATTCGCCTTACAGATCTACAAAGGATACGATAACGTGGATTTAAATTGCGTACTAGAAGAATGCAACGTTAAAACTTAGTTATTTTTTATCACTATTGTGTCTTTATTTTATAGTTTTAAAATATCATGGTGACTAGGAAGTTTCTAAGCAAGAAGGTTTTTATTGGGAGTGGTAATAATGTGGCTATTACGGAACGTGTACGGCAAATTTCTCATAAAAACCTCTTCCGTTCACGAAAAGGAAACAAAATCTTAGATCAAGTCAACTTAATATAACACCAACTTCGAAAAACATCAGCCACCGCTCCAGGAACACGTAAAACATTATTAATTCCAAAAATGTAAACCGAAGCGCACGTGTATTTTACGGCGCAATACATCTAGCAACATTGTATGATCGTGGGTAGTAAAACCTCCAGAATTCCCATCTACTCGGACATTGCAGTTTAATCAAGTTCATTCTTTCCACCGTTATCTGCTTCCCTGGTAACTGGAGTTAGCCGTACGTAGCCAACGAAACTTTTCAATCAAGAATATCTTGATTCAAATTTAGTTTTGAGTAGCTTTGAAGTTTCTGAATTAGTTCCTTTAAGTAGTTGAGGTTTTTGAAGGTTTTCATGCTTTTAGTTGTGTTGTTAAGCTTTCTAGTGTTTTTAGGGTTCCGTACCCAAAGGGTCAAACGGGAACCTAGACTACTAAGACTACTGAGATTTCGTTGTCCGTCCGTCCGTCTGTCACCAGGCTGTATTTCATGAACAGTGATAGTTAGCCAGTTGAAATTTCTCCATATTATGTATTTCTGTTGACGCTATAACAACAAATAAGAAAAACAGGAAAAAATCATATTTAAGGGGGGCTCCCATACAAAAAAGTTTCTCCATGTTATGTATTTCTGTTGCCGCTATAACGACAAATACTAAAACAGAATAAAATTAATATTTAAGGGGGCTCCCATACAAACAAGTGATTTTTTTGCTCATTTTTAGGGTTTCCTAAGCAAAGGGTCAAACGGGACCCTATTACTGAGACTTACCTGTCCATCCGTCCGTCTGTCACCAGGCTGTATCTCATGAACCATACAAAAAAGTTTTTTTTTTCGTTTTTATAAATAATGGTACGGAACCCTTCGTGCGCGAGTCAGACTCGCACTTGGCCGGTTTTTTTTACTGCTTTGATAAAGCGAATCAAAGCAGTAAAAAAAACCGTTACACGTTACGTGCACACGTTACCTTTGTCCTGGTTTATTGAATAAAGTAAGAATGGGATCGTTAGCTGACATTTGATACAAAATGAGTGGATAAATATCCAACGCCAAATTGTCCTTCCTTGATAAGTGAAAAGAAAATAGTATAGTACTTTCGTTTGCAGGTGCTGACGACGTTATTTCTTAGATTTTAAGGTTTATTTTACCTTTCTTTGGCAATAACTATTAGCGGCAATTCAGAAATAAAACAAATCAAATCAAATCAATATTTATTAACTAAAATACGCAGCGAGCCCGAGTGAAATATTAATAAGACTCTGAAAATAGTGTACCTATCTCAAATTGGCCCTAAATCATTCTAATTGTACTTAGTAAAGAAAGATATAAAATTAAATCCTATTTATTAGTATAGTATGTATGGACATTCAAGCGTCTATTCAACTTTAATATTATGAGATCAAGAACGCACCGTTCATAGTACTCATTAAAATAAATAAGTACCTACTTGAAAATCTCATTGCACCTCCAAAGCTTTTATTACCAAAACTTTAGAATATAAAAGTAAAATACTGCATTTATTCGATATACTTTCTTATTATGAATCTAATTAATAAAAATAACGACTGCAATCTTGTCAAGACATCGTCCAATTATTTAACGTCTGCAAGAACAACACATTTCGTTTCATTAATTTTTTAGTAAAATGAAACACTTTTACAGCATCTTAGCTATTACTTTACTTCTAAATGAATTCTAAAATTTTCAGTTATTAATAAAGTTGTTAAAACTTTTAGAACTTTCGATATCATCTTGTTTACTGTGTGAAGTTTCATTTGGTTTTAAAGGGTTCATTTTTCTAGAATCTTCGTCTTTCATGAAAACATATTTTAGCGTATGAATGATGATGAAGATGAGGAAATGAAATCAGGTAGAAAGCAGATGGCCATCTAGGTGATTCTGAATTCGATGGCTTTTTAAGGTAGTTGAAGTAATTAGCCTATAATGTTCGCAAAGTTTGACTGCCTCGTTGGTTGAGTCGTCGCAAGCGCAACACTGAGTGTTCGACTCTTCAAATCAAATAAAAAATCAAATTAAATCATTTATTTGCATATAATGTAGGTATTGTACAATAAAGTTGTTATAAAATATAGTGAGCCGGATACATACTGCCTGAGTTTTGGCATGCAAAATTTAACAAATAATGTCAATAATATTAAATTGCTGGAATGTCACACACAGGATCAAAATAGAAAAATAAAACAAATAAGATAATTACATAACGAATAACAGAATTTCTGTATCAAAAATATTAAAGTTATTAGTAAGTTGTTCTTGAAAGTGTTATTTGTTTTATCCATTGGGAATTTCTCAGTAGCAGCTTCGGATTTGTACCCAGTTGATGGCAATAGGCTCGCCGCCAATTGCATGAGACTTAAAATATAACTGGTGTTAAACTATTACTTACACATCTGTCTAACCCTTCGGGGATTACAGGCGTGATATTAAGGTTAAGTTATGTTCCACGCGCGCCTCAAGGAGATGACAGCAAACCGGAAGGGGTCCGAGAGGGCCGATGCCTGCTAGAGCTGCGGGACTGTTCGAAAGAGATACCGCGGGCCTTGGAACACAAAGGGCTACGAAGGAACATGGATGAGTTTTAGTCAGAGCGGGGGGGGGGGGAGGGGTCATTTGATGATTTCCCATCCGTAAAAAAAAGGTTATGTTATGTTATTACAGTTTAGACGGAGGTCTTGTCTCTATGACAAGTAGAAGGCCGTAGACCGTAGTCTAGCACGTGGCACATGGCGAGTGCACCGACCCAGTGTTTTTTTTGTTCTAGAACTTAGCAGTTTCATTACGATGTTTTCTTTTGCCGATTTTGCGCAGTAGTGACGAAAGAAGTTCCGTAAAATACAGTGCCTGCTTTCGTTCGAACCTACGATCTAAAAATCGTAAGTTGGCCTGTACCACTGCTCCTATACACATCAAAATATCTCGAATATCATGTCAAACATATTTTTCCTGTAATGATTTCGTAATTTCTTTGTTGTAATAAATCACAAGATTCTTTTGAATACAATACAATCTTTACTGTTTCCTAACAGGAATTCTTTTCGAGATAAAAAAGTCAACGGTGCAGAAATGTTTGGGGAGGGAATATTTTGTACTTCGGTTATGGTGTTTCATACGAGCCAAAGCTATCGCACAGTTAAATATAACTGCAGCAGGACTTTAACTGATTGAAAAGGATTTTATATAGTGAATTTATTGCAGTGAATTAAAAAAACGAGATACATTTAAAAATAATAAAGAAGCAATTAATTTAGTTGGGTTTTCGATGGTCGAAATAAAGACAATGCGTGACATGATGCACTTTGATATTCTGAATACAAAAAAGGCATAATTTTTTATACTAAGAATTTATGCCCTTTTTTGGTATTATACTCTAAAACACAACTAATATTCGAAGTTCTCAAATGAGCCCGGTCTAGTCTCACACCTTGATTTCAATCAAGTCATTCCATTTAAAATAATTTCTCATCAGCAAAACCTAACTACACACAACGAACATGCAACTACGCTCATATTAAATTCTGTGGTCGAACTGTACGTCGCGACACCGCTCGCTACGTGTGGAAGGGCGTTAAGACTGCGAGCTTAGTGATTTCGTACAGCGAAATGATTTAGTAAGTCGCGTCGGGCCCGCTCGCGTCCTGTCGCGTGCCATTGTTTCACCTCATCACGATTCTCCAGACGTACGTTTTGGTTTGTTCTGCTTTACTCTTTTAGTATGTACGAAGTTGGATATTTTGTTCAGTTTTAATTTTGGGTGGCCAAGTTAAACCAGACAATATAATCGACCGTTATTTTTGGTGATCAAAGTGAGTCTCCGCGGATTTTTATTTGCGTTTGCGTCGAAGACTTGACCACATCTGACATGATGTGTAAATCAAATAAATCGTTAATAATATTCTGGATATCCACTTAGAGAGACTCAAAACATTCATGTATGGTGGTACATATACGGACCAGATGTGTACACTGGTCACTGAAAGAAACTCCGTACAGCGAGTGAATTCTTAAACAGATTCAAAGATCTTGAGCAGACGTCTATGGCAAGACACTTGACACTTGCTACGAAACCGCTACGCTTGCTACGAGTCCGCTACACAGCGCTACGCACACAAATTTCTTGGGCGCTACAACTCGGAGAAGCAATCGTTTTCGCGTCGTATACGTTCTAAAGACTTACTGGATCCTTTGTTAGAATAGGTAACTCGGCTATATTACATATCTGGAACAATGATATAATGTAATGTAATGAAACTTACTCAGTCATAACAGTTTGCTAAGTATTATTTGAGTAGCCGAACCCAAATAGTTAATAGTAAGGCTGGCAGGTATACAATAAACAATTGAACGTATACTGATAACAGTCTGATACCCATAATGAACACACAAGATAGAAATTGTTCCAATCAAAGTCGTTTACCAGTATGTAGTAGTAGGTACCAGTCATTTTCGTTTTAAATCAAATACTGATTTGATACCCGAAATGGCTTTAACCTCTAAAAACACAAATTAACCTCTACAATCTCGACAAAAAAATCTTAAACAATCTACTCGTTAGAAAAACTTTCACGTCGTTTAATCAACGAGTCAGGCTCAAAAAAAAATTGATTGAAATCCAACTTTGGCTCAATAAATCAACTAGTGTCAGATAAGTTTACTGTCATCAATTTCATGGGATCATTAATCATCACTCAACTTACAAGTACGAGCTCTACAGTATGTATCAGAAAAATGTGGTCATATTTTAAGGGTGTGGTACAGACCCATCATCATCTGCCTAGCCTTTACCCAATTATGTTGGGGTCGGCTTCCAGTGTAACTGGCTGCAGCTACAATCTATCAAACTGAATAATTTTCTCTTCAGACACGTTGGGTCAAGAACCAGAAACAGAGAGAGCATTCGATTACGGTACGCGGTCAGGTTGTTTTCCCCCTCTGTAGCCCTATAGTATTAGCACGCGACATTTTCGTTGATGGTTTGTGCTCGTCGCATTCTCTGCACCGCGCCGGGAGCTGCAACCCTACCAGAAGCCGTCGGGCCGTTTCATTCATCTTGTTTTTTTTTGTATTTTGGCGTTTTTGATTCGATTTTTTATTAAAACTTCCGTTATAGAAACGGTAATGTTAAAATATTCAGGGGTCCCATACCGCAGACCCAAATATATGAGACAGCTTATTTTTTTGCAATAATCATATTTATTTATATTTCATTAACAAGTAAATGTTAGTAACAATATTTCTTAACAACTATATGAGGAAACTTAACCTAACACTGCCTTATATAATAGATATGAGAATCTCTGCTACAAGCTCAACACCGATGTAGAAATCTTCCAGCAACGATTCACACACAAACTGTCCAGTCTGCTCGCAACGCACTGCTGTATAATGTCGGGGCTGGCCCGCACCGGGTGCACCAGAAAAGCGCATTTTTTTCGCATCGTTGTGTAGAAACAATCGACACGAGCATCACCAAACATCCCTGGTGCGCTACAGAAGCGGAACAGCCCCATCAATACCTGGAATGCATTATTATATTCAACGAAAAGGGCGCTGTTCGATTTTTGAGTGTAATCTACCCACAGGTTGCACGTGTAAAATGCACGAATTCAGGTTCTTTTTTATATTATTTCCATAGATAAATACGCTGTATTTATTCGTGGGCTCGAAGCGGAAAAGCCTTTTTAAACAAATGGCTGGTCGCGTTCTTCGGGTTACGTATAGAACTGAAGCATGTTTATAACAATTTCATGGGTTACCCGAGAATTCCCCTTAAGCGACTTAAATTTTAGAGCTGAGGTGTTCTTGCTGTGCACGTTTCTTGGAGAAAATGTTCCTTTTTTGTCTTCATTTAATACCAAGTTTTTTGTAGGTACTTTCCAGACTTTTTTAAGCAGTCGTTATGATGTTGTTAAGAGTTGAATAAAGCTGTTTCGTCGTACTATTTCGTGGAATATTCACGTTTATTCGCAAATCATGACAGACGCTCTAGTTATGTACAAGACAAAGTAAGTACCTACTTGTAGTGTTCAGACATCTGTCAAATTTCTTTAATAGATTTTCAACCTTATCGTTAAAGAATATGGTACAAGGTTGATTGGGAAAGTTTGACAGTTTCGCGGTGCTTGACTTGCTGGCGCCTGGACATGGCAAACAATCTTGGTCAACCGGTACGGATAAACTGCGACGCACATTCGTATACGGAACCGACCTTCATACTAAAACTTTATTAAGTATCCGTCAGTCTCTCTTGTCCACAACTGGTCCATAGCCTGCCCGTGCCTGTTTAACAAATCCTTAAAGAGGCTCATTAATGTTGATATCAGCCAACTTGAGAAGGAAGTCATCATTCACCCGCACTTATTATAAAATTATAATTGGGGCCAATTTATTTCGGGTACACGCAGCATTTTTTCTATTTTTCTTTATTACTCGTCATCTCATCAGTCACCTCCTTTATTGCCATATCATCCTTCATACAGCCCATCCATAGTTTCTGTAGTATATGAGATCAAAGTTTTTCTATTAATCTCCCTTATCATTTAAACCTCACCACAACAATAACAAATCTAATTCACGAAAACTCTCATTTCATCCGTACTCAGCCGAAAACTGAACATTTTTTTTCGTCTACAACCACGGTTCGTATGTGAGGTTTGTTAAGGAACCTTATTTCGTCATACAAAGGGCCCGTGCTTTGGAATAATGAGGTTCTCACTAGAGCACACTTAAGTGTCGTTCCTCCTATTTCAAACTTGACTTTACTGCATCAAGACATGAGATGTGAAAAAACTTTTAGTAGGTGTAGTTTGTTGAAGTGTTTTTTTATTTATTAAATTCTTCGGATGTGGTATTACTGAGCTTGTCTATGGTGACTATTATAGAACTTGATCGTTTGCAGTAAATAAATCAGAAAAACCTCTCATAAATATCTTAGTTTTTATAGTATCCAATGCTGCCATGCCTTGACAGTTGTATGAAACGGCTATAACACGGCAAATAGACGTAGGGCCCATAAAATACATATATAACTTTACAGCAGTAAAAGCTGACCTATCAACCAAGTTTTTGGTAACTTTTTTTGAAGACACCATCATATTATTATCGAGAGGAAATACTACATCAAACAAAAATAGACATAAATAATCATTTCTCCAGAATGCGTTTGTCTATCCCAAAGCAATATCCTCACATCATCATCCCTTCAAACACACCCTAAAACTTCTTTGTAAAACATCAAAGAATATTTTCATGAAGCATGGAACAAAAATCTATTACGTTACTTTCCGATTTCTCAAACGTTTACCTGTACAATATATCCGTCTATTATCCCTGTCTCGGATCTATATGGGTTCAGCAGAAATGTTGTATCATTGTTTATGGAAAGTCATTCAATCGGGGCGTACAATGGATGTACGGAACCACTACGGAACATATCGTCCGCGTCTTATGTAGTCTCGTTAATCTTAATCTTTCTATCTGCTGGTCATGACTCGCTTGGTTGAATGACGTAGAATAATAACTGTGTTCTTTTTTAAGTGGATTTTCTTTGTTGGCCTGTATCTTTGATGTTTATTTGTTTCGTGAAATGAATAATGTGAAGTCGAGTCGGGAAAAGAGTATATACCTTAAGACCTAAAAAAAAGGAGTATGGACTGTGGAAAGGTATTTGCACAGGTACAGCAACGGCTAAGCATAAAAAAATAAGTCAACCTCGTTCTTGTCTTACCATCTTAAGGTTGAATGTCGTTTGGA
Organism: Cerastis rubricosa; assembly: GCA_949152445.1. Classification (NCBI taxonomy): domain Eukaryota; kingdom Metazoa; phylum Arthropoda; class Insecta; order Lepidoptera; family Noctuidae; genus Cerastis; species Cerastis rubricosa. Next base: position 12,119,608 of record OX424540.1, on the reverse strand, counting down.
ACGTGCAAGTGACACTGATTAAACAACATTATATTTTTGCTTTCAAGATCTTAATGTTTAGTGACATTGTTTCAAACTAAGCGAAGTTTTAATTTATTATCAATTGTAATTATAATTCGCAACAAATAAAATGTTTTCAAGCTCTAAAGAATAACAGCCGCTCGGATCAATGTTCAGGTTAAGCCGCGCTTGCCTAGGTTGGTCTGTGGATGTGTGGGTGACGTCCCATTACATACAGAGTTTCCTCCGTGCTTCGGAAAGCACGTTGAGCTATTGGTCCCGGCTGTCATTTGTAGATCTTTGATAGTCGTTACAGGTACCGATAGTCTGACAACCAGACAGTCTTACCAAGGGGTATGGTTTTTATTATCATCACCCACAGCCTGAATTCACTCACTGCTGCGTATAGACCTCCCTTTTCTTTGGCCAATCTCCACGATCCTGTACCAGCCTCATCCAGGTTTTTTCCCCAGGTGGAAATTACTTGAGTTTTAGTAGTTAATTATGCAACCATTTTTATACAGCAGACAAGAAGTTAAAAAAAATGAAAAAAAATGTTTTGTTTTCTCGTTTTTTGTAAATAATGGTACGGAACCCTTCGTGTGCGAGTCCGAGTCGCACTTGGCGGGTTTTTTTATATATACCATTATTTATAAAAACGAGCAAAAAAAACACTTTTTTTGTATGGGTGCCCCCTTAAATATTTATTTTATTCTGTTTTTAGTATTTGTTGTTATAGCGGCAATAGCAATAAATAATATGTAGAAATTTCAACAAGCTAACTATATCGGTTCATGAGATACACCCTGGTGACAGACGGATGGACGGACGGACGGACGGACAGCGAAGTCTCAGTGATAGGGTCCCGTTTGACCCTTTGGGTACGGAATCCTAAAAAGAAAGCAAAGCTAAGAATTCTAACTTTGACAGTTCAGCAATTACTAAACTACAGAATAATAATCGTATCTTTAGATATTACTTTTATTCAAGTAATCGACTTTGATTTATTTATAGATTCGGGTTTAGATAATAGAGTACGAAACCCGAAGTAGCAGATCTCAAGACTTTTCCATTTTATGTCTTGTATTAGTACATTCATTCAGGCAAAGTAACTTTAGGTACTACTTTGTACTAGAACCTCAGCTGTTTTATTATAAAACTTATTTATTTAGGTTAGTATGATAGTACCCGTTACTTATTGATATTTTGAATACAATGCTAATAATTCTGTGGGAATTTGAGATATATGTCGGCGCCTTTGCAAAAAGGCTTCATATGATTCACGTTGCAAACTAAAACTGTGAGCACAGACGAGAGATAAGCGGTCTACAATTCTCTCTGGCGAAACGTCAAGTCGTTGCTGGTAGCCATATTGACTTGGGTAGTTGTCAAGGAAGGTGGCGCGTAACAGGACGTTGACGGATCGCCGACGTCTGTTTGCTTAATCTAATAAAATCTGGTTCCACACATCATAAGTAATTCCGATGCGGCGGGTAAGAGCCTTTATATATAATACATAGAAACCCATTATACTTTCCAAAAAAATAATTTTATTTGGTTTCTCCTGTTAGATAACTCATACAAGTATTGTTAGCTTGATCCTAATAATGTTTTTAAAAGGGTCTAGCTAGGACCGTCATATCTTGAAACTTGTATGTATATTTCATTGCCTATGAAATAAAAAAATCTAACAAGGAAAAATTATTCTGTATGGTGTCGTACGTAAAGAATAGCACTATCCCATATCTTCCCGTGGGTGTCGTAAGAGGCGACTTAGGGACTTTCCAGAGAATGGGCAGCAGCGTACTCTGTGCTTTTGTAACAACCGTACTGCGATCGCCAACCCGCCTGCCAAGCGTGGCGATTATGGCAAAACCCCTTTATGTCAATGTGGCGTTGGGGGAGGCCTATGTCCAGCAGTGGAAGTTTTTCGGCTGAAATGATGAACAAGGAAAATGGTGATTTTGAAGTTCCAAGATGACAGATAATCGTGGGGAAAGTACAAAAAAGCCTGTACCCAACAGTGGATGGAACAAGGCTGAAAATAATGCTTTTGCTGAATGGAGGGTGAGCCTATACAAATAGCCATTTACCGCTCAGATCCAGATAGAAAAAGAAGAGGATGACCTCTTTTTCATACGCTTTTATTAGCTAACTAACTTTGTAAGATTCCTTAAGTTTTTGACTCACTTCCCACCCTCCGGTTAAGCTGAAATTTTAAATGTAACATGTGACAATGCATGCTTAGCTAAATGACGTTATTGTAAATCCAATATGGCGGACTCCCAAATATGGCGGACTAATTATTTTCTAAATACAATATGGCGGACTCCCAAAGATGGAAATGCGAATGAATGATGCGTGTGACTAATTATTTTTTATGCACTCCCGAGATATGGGTATCAAATGAAAGGGTTTGCTGAGAAAAATACGAGAAATAAATAACGTTACCTTAAAGCGTGTTTTTTTATACTACAATGTTTAATTTATTTGCGTTTCTAACACATGATTGGAATGAAGATAAGTTGGCTCTAAATATCACAAGCCGATATGCAACCTACATTCTAAATATAAAAACGGCTAACGTAATATAAATAGTTTAAATCCACATAAAACATTCCCCTTCACAAAAATAGGCATCAAAAACCGGGATACTGGTACGGTAGACACAAAAAGCAGCTATATTTTTTTAAAGCCAACCTAACGGTACCTAATCGAAAACTGTAATGAATCAAAGGACTGTTGCGTAGTTCAGATAGCTTTTTCCTTATTTTTACCTTTTATTCGCCAGAGTCTCGTTAGCTGGAACTGAATTGAAATTATCTTGTTATTCCTAGGTTTTTTCACAAAGTGGCGGTTTTAATACCCTTTTGAAGATATTTTTGTTTGTTATTTGTAAAGTATTTTATAGTGGACAGATTTAGTGGGACGCTGATTCTTTGTCTTGTTTTTAGGTCAACAGGTAAAGTAAATGAGGTTTATGTTAACTGTTTTGATATTTTATTCTTATTTTCATGTGGTTAAAAAAGGAGATTTATTATTTGCTGTTGGCTAGCCTGGCTGGTTATTTAACCCTAAAATCTAAACACTGGGAATTTAATTAACCATTGTGGGCCTCTTAAATACAAATATGTTTTTGCTACAGCATTATGTCATATAAAGCTACAAAAATATAATGATGTTATCGATTTTCAAATTAAAACATAAATCGTACCATGAGCCGTACGAAATGACGCAGCGAATTTATTTTTAATCACAAACTTAATTTTCAATTTAGTGATACTATTGATAGATGTCGAGAACATACTTCGACAAAACAATACCACTAGAATGAATATACTGAATACATACTCCATTCATTTGATACGTTTCAGCAGTATCATAGTTTATTTCGTATATTCAATAGACGAGAATAATACTCTGTAGACGTTATTGATATTCAGTCATATTGTTGGCAGCGTTCTTCATTTGTTTGACTTATCGCTTAGCAGTTTTCTTTAGACTGTCTCGCTATTTGATTGAGAAAATAAACAAATACATTGTGTGTCTCAATATTATTTATTTTAAATCAATGTTAATGACAGTACAAATATGATTTTGTTGGCATTTTTCGTAATTTCAAACAGTTCATAGTAGAAGTGAAAATAGTTGGAATTGAAGACAGACTATGGCTTCAAAACTCTTTTGCGAACTAATCAAGCCTCGTGCATTAGCATGGCGTAGGTCACAGTTTTTAATGCATACCATATGCATTAGTTGAGTCTATTTCAATCTTAGAGCAGCAAGTTGTTAATCAATTCTTTATAAATTGGGAGCGGGTTCTGTAGATACTGAATAGTCTGTTTATATACAATCACGCCTTTTCCCATGGGTAGGTAAGTAGAAACTGAAGGACGTCTGCTGCTACGTTCCTTACGTGTGACTTTGTCTTCGTCCACGTTTATAAATACATGTCCATCTATATATCTATACTATCTAAATTTTAATATCATTAAGAAGTAACGTTTGTAAGTTTGAATGTACGGGGTAATTTACGAAAATACTGATGCGATTCTATACATTATTCCCAAGTGCCACTTGTGGGTCACATTTTAAACGTTCTCGTAGGATAATTTCCGACCATAAAACAAGTGTTAAAATCTAGTTGTTTATAAACTAAAATTAATAATCCAATCATTAAAACGAGTTTTTCGTCACAAACACACAACATATAAGAGTGATCCCTTTCCATTTATCTACATACGCGCTGTCAGTGTTGTCGTACGTCTCCCGACAAAGGACGCATTTCCCCGCGTCTACTCATCGCGTTTTACATTGCTCTGAATAAAGATGGCGGATTGTAAATTAGTGTTTGACTGAATTGAGACGTCCCTGTTATTGTATTTTATTTAATGATTGATGAAGAAAACAGAATTCCAAATAATAGTAATTCTTAGTGCAGTTGCGAATACCAGACCGTTATAAAATAAAATACAATTGTATTTTCGTTTTAAAGATAATTATTGCGTAATGCTAGAAAATACAGAATCAAGAATAAATCACATTTCTAATTTATAGTAGGCTCACTCGTAAATAACACAAGTGTCATACTTTTATTATTTATTAGTGAGCTTAAATTATTCGTGTTCACAGTATACACAAGGTGTTGTTTTGCATCCCCGTCAAAATTCCGGAGGTTGTCACAAAATACATAAACAATCAATTTAAATTACGGTGCCTAGTTAATTATTAATAAACGTTAATTAGGGTTCCGTAGCCGAATGGCAAAAAACGGAACCCTTATAGATTCGTCATGTCTGTCTGTCTGTCTGTCTGTCTGTCTGTCCGTCTGTATGTCACAGCCACTTTTTTCCGAAACTATAAGAGCTATACTTTTGAAACTTGGTAATTAGATGTATTCTGTGAACCGCATTAAGATTTTCACACAAAAATAGAAAAAAAACTATTAATTTTGCGGTTCCCCATACATAGAACTGAAAACCAATTTTTTTTTTTCATCTATCCCATTCGTGTGGGGTATCTATGGATAGGTCTTCAAAAATGATATTGAGGTTTCTAATATCATTTTTTTCTAAACTGAATAGTTTGCGCTAGAGCCACTTCCAAAGTGGTAAAATGTGTGCCCTCTAATTTGTAAAGTAAGAGGAGGAAAATTCTGAAAATATTCAGAATTGTAGAACGTAAAAAAAACTATCAACGAAAATTGGTTTCAATAAGATATGATGTTTAGTTTTTGAGATATGGGACTTTTTCATCAAACTGCAGCAGTAACTTTGTTTTTCATTAACATACTATGAAAAACCAATTTAGTTTTGCGGTTTAGTGGAAGTTTACAACTAATACTACTAACTAATGAATGACAGTTCAAAATATTGTTATTATATTGTTTGGGGCTATGGAACCCTGTGTGCGAGTAAGACTCGCACTTGGCCGGTTTTTTTTTTTGTTGTTTAAGTTTGTCAGAATATCGGAATAACCCCCCCTAACGTGGTTTACGGAATAATAAATTATCGAATAAACGTTTGAGATTGTTTGTATGTGTGAAAACGCGGTTGTCGGGCGAGGATCAGAAGGGCCGCGTTCAAAACACGGGTGGTTCACACTTATCGATTTCCGTAAATAAAAAAAAATACATACCCATTTTATTATTGATTCGGCTAGAGAATCATTAGCATAATTACCTCCTCGAATTTGACGAGAATGCAAAACAACATCTTGTATAACAATAAATGTTTAAATAAAATAATCATCGATATAATACACGGCTTAAATCGCTCATACGAGTACTTATCCAAAGCGAGGTTGTTATAAAAAACAACTAAAACCATACCAGCGACTATTCACCACGTTATATCTTATATTTCCTGTTACTATACGGAACTTGCTTCTCGTTTGTAGAGAAAACAAACATTATTAACATATAATGTATAAACAATCCAACATTGTAACGCAATACTTTGGCACAAATACAAGCAATTATGTTCTCATAACGTGTTTGTTATTACCTAACTATGAGGACATAATACACACACACACACACATACATAACTGGTACATTTGTCTATCTAAGTGTGGCTGTAGACTAAACTACTAACCGCAGCAACAGTGTGGCGGCAAGTCGCCACAAGTTGCGGTTGACAGTTCACATGCATTTTCTATGAAGTCTGCGCGAATTGGGCATTCTGTCCGGCCAAGTTTGGGAGCTCAGTCGTCTTAAGGTAATTGTGGCTGGTATTGTGGGCGCGGCAGGTGATGGCGACCACAAATTCGTGCTGACAAGTTGGAGACAGGTTCACACCTCCCTTTGCTAAAAATAGCTCTCCTCCACTCCAAAGGTATTTTTAATCGCATAGGCTGTAAATAACTACGTTACCGACTGCCTATGCCTATTCACCAACTATTCACCAACCTATTTACTACTATAAATTTATTTCAATCAGTAATAGTGGGATCCGTTACCTACTAACAGGAAGGTTAAACACGTAACTTTGAATAAGAAAAATTTAATAAAACAGCTTTGTACTCAGCATGCAAACAAAAGCATCCTCGTTTTTTTTAGATTTTGGTTGATAAAATTATAGTGCATTGATGAGGTTAACTTGTATTTAGTCAATAGATTAGTGTTAAGGTGTGTGGAGTTGTTAGTCAGAAGAAGTTTCTACACTAAACTTTAAATAAAAAAATAAGATAGTTGTTTGTACTCAGCGTATTTACGAAGAGTTTTTCATCTGCCTAGCCTTTGTCTCAAACTACATTGGGTTCGGCATACAGTTTAACCGGATGCAGCTGAATACCAGTATTTTACAAAGAGCGACTGCCTATCTGACCTCACAGGGCATTAACTGAATAATACGATATCCCTTGGTTATAAGACTTTCGGGATTCTGACTACTCGTAACAGAAAACGACCTACAAATGATATGATAATGATAGCCGTGACCAACAGCGTATTAACGAACAATTTAATATGGATGATAACGTTTAGTCTAGTTTGCGGTAGCGCTTACAGTATAAACAAGAGTTAGCTAACAAATCACATGTCTCATTATTTGATGATTACAATGCTGAATTATAAGTATTTACGTTTATGAGTATTTGTTACGGGGAGTGTTATATCTCATCTTTCATTAATCGTTTTTCAGCGGTTATCATTGAAGGCTTGACATGAAATGTTTTACAATTTTGTCCGAACTTTACCGAAGCCAAGACGTACGGTAACGGTTAAGCTAAGAGGAGAGGAGATGAGATAAGGTTTATTCACCGAAGCTATGCGGATATGAATAGCTTCGGTGGTCTACCGAGTGTTATTCCGGAGCAGATACGTGTGTACAGGCTACTCACGCCCATTTTAGCGACCGCAGCACGCCGTTCACGCCTCTTGACGTATCTGCTGTGCACACAGGCCTGGTTGGCGTAAACAAATATGAGATATCTCCTCTCCTCTCTGGTTAACCGTTTCCACTAAAGTTAAACTGTGACAAGAAATGTAGATACCGAAATTCTATTGGTGGTTAACAACACATCTCTTTTCCTCTCCTCTCATCTCCGCTTTTGTGGAGTCCGGGCCTTACTAGAAACGGGCATTAATTAAAAGTGCGCATTAAATTAGACAGTCGTTTAAGTATCGCCTTGTATTACTAGAAATGGGCATATTAACACCAAATAAAGTTTCCACTGTTGTGACGCTCAGCATTGCAAGGGAAAAACAACGAGTTGCTATATATCATGTGATACGGTACGATGCCGCGTCAAAAACTTGCGAAGTAAAAAGTTTCAGCCTACTCAGAACGACAGTAGAGGATAATGGAGGCATAAAAGTCATATACTGAATCGTTTTATGACGTATTATTTCGTGATCTCGCCTTGTTATGTTTGTTATGAAAATACTGCTGTTTGAGTTGAGAATTTTGCATCAATACTATAAATGCTAAAAATGTGAAACTAAGTCTTTTTTTACACCCAAACGGTTGAATACAATTTGCTACATATGACCTGCGGTTATTCCGGTTAAAGGTTCCCCTTGATATATTTCCACCTTCAGGCACCGCGACCGGCCAGAACGCCGGTAGCCGCGGGAAAAGCTAGTTAGGTATAAAGACACAACAATACAGTTCTTGAGTCATCTTATGAATACATAAGTCATTACCAGAGCATAGATTCAACTTCCGTCTCCAGACCCGTTATAATCAAGTGAAGACTATTACTCACTTTATCTTTAAGACTTATTTCGGGTTAACTATCTAACAAGCCCATTCGTGCGTACAGGATCATCAACAGACTTAATGAAACGACTCCGCGTTGAATAGTATCTTTGACGACCGTTAACTCGCGAACAGTCTATAAACCCTCATCTGTATCGATTTTGCAATCAAAATCGTACAGCGTTCGTTCTTTTCCGCATTTAAACTTGAGAATTACTCGATTAATCCCCTGTGCGTAGGACGGTAGGTCGGTAGGACCCATTCTCTTCATCTCCAAGTTAAAAACTGACGCAGCCGTCGCTTTATTCAGGGGTTTTCCTCCTTTCACACTTTTTGTGCGCGTTCGCGTGACACTTCATTTATAATTCTGCTTAATCCAAGTGAGTGAGTTCTTACCGAATGAATTTGTAATGTAAAGATTAATGATATATCCTACGAGCTCTTTCAAACCGTTCTCTAACTGCTATTCCTTATCGTATTTATCAAGCCACAAGCTCCATTGTACTGTCGAACCTAAGTGTGTTATTCAGCCTACGTAATTCGCGGGCTATCAAGTATTAAATTGCGTGGAACGCAAACAGTTTTTTGTAACACAAACACGGGTTCTAACCGATCCGTGTCCCTTATTGAAATGTTATGTTCAGACTTGGGAGTAAATTTAATTGTCGAAGTTCAGATTGAAAAAGTTAGAGGCGGTCGCATAATTCCACAAAACGAGGCTCGGTGCCCGCGGCGTAATTATTAGATATGTTTGTTTTGTACAATTTGGTTAATGTAGCCGGTGCCTGCGCCGCCAGAGTTTTATGACTCAAATTTTCGGGAACCTCTTTAAACGTAGGTGGAAATGATTTCTTCAACTTTTATTACTTTCCCCTTAAAAGTTTTTAAGCTGCGTTCGCATTAAATTAAACAGCCTAACGTCGACGTTGTTGCCTAGACGATTACTTGTGTGTTTCAGCTTTAAACATTCATTACTTGTAAATTGTTACTTAGTACGGCGATATGCCTGAACTTGGTGTATAAAGATAATCATTATGGATTACGTTCAGCTTTTGAGAGCAAGCAGTGTGCGTCTAATAAAAATAACATAAAAGTATATTAAGGACCTAAAAGCTTCAAATGTTTTTATTTGGATCTAAGCTGAACATTAAATATTCTCAATAAAAACCTCTTTTTAAAAATAAATTTATATCTTTTAATAATAATGTTCTTAGCAATCTTTCTAACGCTAGTTTTGATTCAAGAGACCCCAATCTAAACTACGGTATGTATATTTTCCACCGTTTGCCAGGAATTTATTAAAATGCGTCCTGTAAAAAAGTTAAAGTCAACTCAAAATCTAAATTTAGCGAATGGGCTTTTTTCATACTACAGAAAGGGTAGGTAGTCCAAGTAACCATGGAGTTTCTTGCCGGTTCTTCTAGGACCCACAATAGGACCCTCCATAGGACTTACAAAACCGAACCGAGCTCATTTTTGTCGACGTTTTATAAGTGCCCGTGTAGGCCTATGTGAAATCAAAATTTTTGATTTTAAATACTTTACCTAAACCTACGTAGAAGAAAGCGGCCAATAACGGGTTCATGTAAAAGGGAACTCTTTGTTATATGATTTATTGGAACGACTTTCAATAATCCGGGGCCCATTGCCTTTCGCGGGCGTTAAATTTCGATCAAATTGGAAAAATTGGTATGGAGCGGCGGAAAGGCCCCTGGAAACTTTTCTTTATGTAAAGGAATTTTCCGTATCAACTATAATGCGATTATAGAAGGGTAACGACATGTTTCGAGTTTTAAATTGGTATTTTATGTACTGTATTCCTTTGTAAATTATTAAAAACCCTGCGGTTTTTAATGAAGCTTTACTTAATAAATTTGATATCCAATAAACCACTTACTTTAACAACATATAAAACTTACAAAAGACTACATAATCCACAATTTAAAAATAAATCATCTCGCATCACTAGCATCCAATAAATTGGAGTAAAAATTGCTAACACACACGGCTCACAGTAACAAGTTTGCCCAACGTTTTCATGTACAGGGTGTCCATTACGTGAACAATCCAGCTGCGGCCGAATTTAATCCATTTAACTGCATAACGCCGGCAAAGTTATCTCTCGGAATATGTGTGTAAAATCAGCCCAGGTTTAATGAGTCCAAAATAACGTTACAGTGTGCGGTCCGTTTATTTGTACGCCGTGTTTTTCTCAATTTGTTAATGTTGTAATTAATTTATTTGTGTGTTTTGTTGACGTGTTTTGTTTTTTATTTGTTGTGGTTTTGTGTGTTGTTGGGTAGATTCGGTGCTAGCTACCAAATTATTAGGTACTGAACCGTAACGAACCGTAGTCAATTCGTCGAGGAGAGACTACGGCGTAGCGTGCTGCTAGGTCGTAGCACTATGTCGTAGCACCATGCACGCTTTTATTCTTTCTTTTCGATTAATTAATGTCAAAGTCAAACCAATTTCTTCGAGTACTCAAAAACAGCATCTCTGTGCTTGTTTTTAGTCGCTATCCCAAATATTATTGCTGTAAATATGTATATTTGTACGTCCGTGGTATTCGCATAGGGGTGGGTTTCCAATTAGTAACGTTCGATCAGCGATTCAATTTGTAAATGTAACTGCCAAAAGCAATGGTTAAGGCGGGTTCCACCCCGTTTGTTGTGAGGATCGCCGGAAATGACTGACGCGTGGATCCGTAGTCAGCTCAGCAGAATATTTAAACAAATATACTTGTAAAATTTTATCATTTGAGGTTTTTGCATCTGACATGGTTACTGTTATCTCAATATATAAAACAAGATATGTTGCTGGAGTCTGCTATTATCATTTATCTTATTTATTTTACTAGATCAGGTACGTTTTCGATTCCTCTAACTGATTGTCTAATTTAATTACCAGGGTAAAACCAAATACAATTAATAAAATATTACAATTAGAAAATCATAAACATATTTATGCAATGAAATAAGATCCACGAAAGGTTATATCAATGTTTAGGATATTTCAGTAGATATTTATTATTTATAGTGCTGCTTGACCTACATAACTCAAAATGAAACATGAAACTAAATCATGAGTAAGTACTTACAGCAGCAAATAACAAAACCACGGTATAACATATTGGAGCAGTTTCAAAGACTCCATCAGAATGTTGTAATGAAACTTATCAATTGAAAAATGGAAACTCTTTTGATCTACTTTAATCCCAGTATGTCGTGAACGAAGCGAAGGAATGAAACTAAAAATGTCTAACGAGATTTTATTTTGAAAAGAAACACGAAAACGCTATTTATTGTGAGTTGCTCTATTTGATTTGCTTTGGTACGGTTAGGTTTTGAAGTGTGCAAACGGATTAAAGCGAAGAAAATATCTATTGAGCTCCTCTCTGTTTGTTTATAGTTCTAAGCGGTGAACGAATGAAAGTACTGAGGACATTGTTCTCTGTAGGTATGTATCCGAATCCCGTGATGTACTTTGTGTGAGGATTCTTATAATTAAATCTGGTTTAGTATAATAATACTGTACGCTGTCTTATTATCTTAAATCTTTGAGAAAGAGTTCTTTTTAAATTCTTTATTTATTAAAAGGGGTTTTTATCCATACGGGTGTGTCAACCCCATCGTACCTTATAAACTATTATACACTTTGAATATCTTACTATGCATTAAAAGGAGAATCATTGATTAGGCCTCTTCACCAAGCCACACAGTCTCTTTGCAATCATTGATTTAGGATTTGCTAAAATGTTTTGAATTAGCCTAACCTCCAGAATGTTTAATTTAAATTCTCTTATCAATGATTCCCTTTCAATCTTGCTCCTTATACACTCTATCAGCAAATGTTGCACATCTTCAATTTTGTTGCATATGTCACAATTAGGTGATGCGACCTTTCGCATTAGGAAAGCAAACTTTGCCGATGGATAGTGTCCGGACCGCAGCCTTAGTGCTAGCTTAACATAACTTCTACCCAAACTTGTATCCTCAAACCAGGGCACGCAAGGAGGCTCGTTCTTCTTCAAGAGTATTTCTAACTCATTATTTTCAATGCGGTCTCATTGGCTGTCCTAATCCCTTATTATAACATGTGGATGGGGATTATTTATGTGAAATACATAATTTATTTAATTTATCTTCCTTTATTTATTTATTTTACTATTTATGTACAAACAGTAGAAATCACAGGAAAAAACATAAAATATTTGAGTACAAAGGTACTGCTTATTTCATACGAAATTTCTGCCAGCAGACCTGCGAAAGGAAAAATGAAAAAAGAAATGTAGACGATAGTGTGTGAGAGAATGAAGAGAAAAATGTGTTTATGTGCCTTAACTAACTTAACCTATACTATTTTAAATATAAATACATATATAACTAAATATAAATACATAATGCTAGGATATAAAAATACATATATGTATAAATCAGAATTGAGAGGAAAGGCTCTTTCACTCGGGTTTTGAACAACGAAATGGTCTTTAAATCACGAATGCTAGGCGGAAGTGAGTTCCACAGCCTTACAGCATGAACAGAGAAGGAATAGGAGTAATAGCTGGATTTATGAGGATGGGATTTAAGGATGGATCTAAGGTGCGATCTACATGGTACGTCACTGGGACGTGCGTAAGAAAAACGCTCCTTTCTTTTTTTTTCTTTATGAAAAATAGTGAGACGGTTGTTTCGATAATATGTTATATAATATAAAATGTTATTTTACATCGGGTTTTGCGTTATCTTATTACATCGAAATCACAGTACTCTTTGTTATCCTCATTACAATAAGTTTGAAGTTGGGTTGCTATTGTCACAAGTAAAATAATACCTGTTAAAAAACTTTAGACAGTCTTTATTTCTTTATTTTATCACCTAGGCCTTATAATTATTAACTAGGTGGTTCATGAAAATTAAAAACTTTCAGTACGGGTCCAAACATGAAAATCCGAAAAATATATCAGCTGGTATGTACATTTACGCTTGCATAACTAAAAAACAATGGAAACAGCTGATTTTTTTAGTTATTCTTCAGAGTTAGTCCCATAGTAAAAGTTGCTCATATTTAAGATTACTTCATCCCGTTGAAGTATTTATTGCTCACGTTTAACCATTCAGTAAATAAAAGCCATAAAATACCTGGATAAATATCTAAATACCATAAGTACAAGTGTGGCACGTACTTGTAACTACTAGGTTCCTACTTATAATTCCGTGGAGGTGCCGAGACTCACCTAGGGTAAACAGGCTATTACTGGCGCATACGCGTTGACTATCAATGCGTGTGTTTGTTCCCTGTTTTGGCCAATAACCTTGTACTTAGTGTAGCTTGTTGGCAAAGCTCGTGGCTAAATAATAACAGCCACTTGGGTCGCGCTTGCTTAGGTTAGTCCGTGGATGAGGGGCCACTCATTAGGTACATACCGAGTTTCCTCCTAGTCTTGGAAAGCACGTTAAGCTGTTGGTCCCGACTGACATTTATAGATCTTGACAGTCGTTACAGGTAGTCAGCGGCCCGAAAGTCTGACAACCAGTCTTACCAAGGGGTATCGTTTTATCCAGTACTAACTGGGTGGTGGAGGTCAGATAGGCAATGGCTTCGTGTAAAATACTGCGTCCGGTTAGACTGCAAGCCGACCCCAACATTGTTGGGAAAAGGCTAGGCAGATGATGGCTTAGTGTATCTTGTTAGACTGAAAACGGACAACAATGTTTGATTCAGAGTTTTTAATATCCGTTGATTTTTCCAAGTAATTGATTCGCAATATTCAAAATTTCAGGCACGCCCCGTACAAAGTTGATATCAGGTGTATCTGGTGGAAAGTTGTTTAATTGAATTGATTTGCTGATAAATGTCAGGTAGCCAAAAATCTAAATAGTTGCATGTGATGATTTTAGCAGATTTATTCGTAAGCTAATTGTATAGGTAGAAGTGAATGGCAACGTCGGAGAGAGACGCCCGAGAAGGACATACACTGACCTTATTAGTAATATTCTTTAGAAAGGTAAGGCGCGTGGTGTCAGCAACCTCCTTGCCTGTATGTCTAGATGCTTAAACATGGACGAAACGTTAGAATACGGTTACGTAGTAGGTGAGTTCAATAATTTCTACCTAACCCCGTTTACAATAGGCTTCAGTATAACAGAAACCGATTATTACTAGTTTTATCTAGTTCTCTGAACTACCCAGTTATCTAGAAAGATACCAAAGAAACCGTTCGTATTGTACATTCACAGGTCGTCTATATCGATATTGGGTTTGTCGCTATTTGTCGGGCACAGTTCCAATCTCTGGCTCTATTGAGAGTGTTTCGTACACGAGAACTTTATCACATGCGAATATTTTTGTCTGACTTAGGGACTTTTTTTAGAACCTCAATATTTGGTTCAGTCAAACCGAAATTGGTGCCCACATGTTATATTACTCGTGGGTACTTTTGATAAAAAGAGGTGACTTCTATGAGTTGACATGCCGTTTTTTTTTTCTGACAACCATTAAAATCTCATTTATAAGAGCGTTTTTTTAAGATCTAACTACCATGATGTTCTTGTGTTTTGTTAAAGATACGTTCAATCCCAGTTTTAATAATGTTCAAGTTAAATGGTTTAACAAAATTCATTCAACAAACAACTTTCGTCTATCAATATTCTACTACGAGAATATCGTTGTCATCAACAAATTCCCACAAAATTCTAATTTCAAATCGAACATTTTCCTCGCAAACTTTTTTATAAAACCTCTCTATTTAATCTGTGAACAGTGACATAACAGACGGCGAAGTACGATAAGTGAAACTTTTTATTCATGTAAATCTATAATAATATGGATGGAACGGAACAAGAGCTTTGCCGGGATTTATTAATGGAACATTCACGTTCAAATTTCAATTTCCTACTAGTAAGAGCTATTCTGATTTAAGGTTACGTCATTATGGTCGTTCGTATTTCCTATAGTTCGTTTTGTTCTGTTGGTAGGTATCAAAATACATTAGTTACATTTTGAGATTTAGGCGGAGTAAAGTGTAATTTGATGACACATCCCAATTAAAATAGTTTATCAATACCTTATTTTTTTAATTCTTAAAGCCATCTAGGCTTTGATAACTGAAAGAACATTTTAGATTTAGATGACTGATAAAATAAAACGATCAAGGGTAGATTTTTCAACAGACGGATAAATTTTATCTGAAGAATAAAATATAATAATTTGACAGAGAACATATCAATATACAAAATTTATCAAATCGAAATATTCATTCCTTAGTCAAAAGTTATCTGTCTATTGAAAAAAACCGGCCAAGTGCGAGTCTTACTCGCACACAGGGTTCCATAGCTCCAAACAATATAATAACAATATTTTGAACTGTCATTCATTAGTTAGTAGTATTAGTTAGTAAACTTCCACCCAACCGCAAAACTAAATTTGTTTTTCATAGTATGTTTATGAAAAACAAAGTTACTGCTGCAGTTTGATAAAAAAGTCCCATATCTCAAAAACTAAACATCGTATCTTATTGAAACCAATTTTCGTTGATAGTTTTTTTTACGTTCTACAATCCTAAATATTTTCAGAATTTTCCTCCTCTTACTTTAGAAATTAGAGGGGGGGGACACACATTTTACCACTTTGGAAGTGGCTCTAGCGCAAACCATTCAGTTTAGAAAAAAATGATATTAGAAACATCAATATCATTTTTGAAGACCTATCCATAAATATCCCACACGTATAGGTTTGATGAAAAATTTTTTTTTGGTTTTCAGTTCTAAGTATGGGGACCCCCTTAATTTATTGTTTTTTTTCTATTTTTGTGTAAAAATCCTAATGCGGTTTACAGAATACATCTACTTACCAAGTTTCAACAGTATAGTTCTTATAGTTTCGGAAATAAGTGGCTGTGACATACAGACGGACAGACAGACAGACAGACAGACAGACAGACAGACAGACAGACATGACGAATCTATAAGGGTTCCGTTTTTTGCCATTCGGCTACGGAACCCTAAAAAGCAGAAATTGCGAGTCGGACTCGACCACCTAGGGTTTCGTACAAATTTGTATTTTGTAAAGATTATATTTTTTATGATTTAATTATAAATGTTTAGTTTTAAGACTTTTCCCTGAACTTGTAGTGTATGTCTATACATTTTGATTCCCTTGAGAGTGTCGATATGATAGACAGGCTGTCAACAAAGTATTCCAATAAGGGTTCCGTTTTTTCCTTCGAGATACGGAACCCTTAAAACAGCCTTAATGATCTACTAGTGTAGCAGTAACGCCTGTAAAAGCAAGAGATGAAATAAAATCTTCATATTATGATGATAAACCTAAATATTTAAATATTATTATTTGGGAATATTTGGTCTTTCATAAAAAAATGGCAATCTTCAAATATCCGGCTATTTGCTGCGTTTTGTTACAAAATTTATGATTGTATTTTACAGTCACTTGATGACTCCTAAACTTTGAAATGTTCGTCATAATAAAATTTAATGATGCTATTTCGCAAATATTCTGTTTGTCAAACATTCTTCTAAAGAGCCGTATTTTTTAATCAATAAAGCCTTTGAAGATGCTTCCTTTTCGTTTTATTTAAGTATTGTATTCGTACTTCCTTTATATTAGGATGGATCAATCGTGCGTCCTTTTTTAGTTTATGATGAAGTATAAAGAGAATCAATTTCCTCAAATGCGTTTCTGTTCGTATCGAATTTCTTCTTTTTTTCATGACGTGGTTGGTGAAACATGAATGTTTTAATCAGTAAACGCTTCACTGAAAGTTGTATTGTTGATTAATACCTACTTTTTTACCAAAGTGGCACATACAGCACTTTCGAGGTTTATCTCTAAATTCACTGTAACCACGATAATGAAACTAGTAAAAACCATAAAAATCTCGTTATCATTTTCTTTTCACACAAATCGCGAAGTATTTTGTTAACATTAAAATTGCTGATTTTGTCGATAGCAACGCTACACAGTGTACCATAGTTCGACTAAAGACAAGCAAATCATTAAAACTAGCAAAGTCCCGCTTTGTAAAACATGGGAAGCAGGGAGTCCTTCTATTAAAACTTACGGAGCCAGCCCGTTCAAACCATTCAGCTGGATTACATGTAACTTTAAAATGTAGCAGAATAGAGAGTGCCTGATTAGAGATATAATACAATTAGGTGCTCTTAATACTTCGCGCGATTTGCTTTAACACTTTAGAATTGTGTTTACTAGTTAAGCGGTCGTTGGTTTTATTATTTTACTGCCATTTTGCACTGAATTTTGTTTTAGAAAAATCTTTCTTATTAATTCTATGTTAGTTTCCATTTCGACGAACAAAATTTGAATTCATAAGAGTCATTCTATTAACATAATAAACTATGTAAAGGTTAGTGATAGCCTAGTGACCGTAGGACTGCCAAGTCATAGGTCTCGAGTTTGAACCCAAGACCTCTGATTTTTTGCGTATTGCGTAATTATCACTTATTATAATTTGGTGAAGGAAAACATAGTAAGGAAACCAAACCAGCATGCCTGCTGAGAGATATATCTTGACGGCATGTAAATCCAAGTCAGACGACCATGAGCGGCATAAAAACTCTTACAGCGGGTTAGGCACTAGCCACACGAAAAAAAGAAGAAAACCGGGCCGCCCACCTCCATACAAATTCCTACCCTAAGTATATATATCAGTGTCTTGTGTTCGCAGCAAGTCCGCCATTTGCCCGCGCCGTTCCCGTTCTCAGAGATATTGTTGTTTAATTTATAGTATAGGAGTATAAGGAACAGGGTGTAACGTTCCTCGATACTCCTTAGAAAAGGGAGGATCCTCCGACCAGACAGGTGTTGTGTCTGGTGAGCAACTGCCCAACAGTAGTTGTCGGGTTTCTCTATACTCTTAAGTCGATGTAAACTTTCCTTGTGAGATGTAGGAAATTGATGTTAGTTCTTCCGTCGTGGCATAGATGGCACTGTAGTACTTTTTGTAGTAAGTTGCTTTTTGCAGGTCGCTACAATAGTAACAGTTATTTTTCTAAATTTTCAATTGAGCCCAGTTAAATTTAACTTCGTTACTGGAAAGGACAATTGCATCCATATTTTAATCGGTACACCGCAGCTGGTTATAGCCAATAAATAATTCAGGACTTAGTGAAACAGGCAGTGAGCAAGCTAGAAAATATGCAGAGTAACGACCAACGACCCATTTTTATAGCTTCCTGCTTAGAGTATAAATAAAACACGCTGTAGACAGCTAATGTAGTGTGTGGTTGGTGTTTTTATTTACGAATGTGTTATTTATTCTTTAAAGTTTCTCATTTTTGTAATGTGTTGCATTTCTTTTTTCATTGGCGCACACATTGTACTAACACTATTGTGTTTATAGTCAATTTACTAAAGTCGGTGCATTATGGCTTGCAGCTTTCTTATAAAACATTATCATTGCTAAAAACCATGACACACAAGCCCTTTGTTCGACCTGTTCTTACCATTAAATGTTTATGAATTAAGGCGAAGGCTCCCACTAGGTGGACCGATGACCTGGTGAAGGTTGCGGGGATCCGCTGGCTGCGAGTCGCATGGGACCGGTCAATGTGGCGACACTTGGCGGAGGCCTATGTCCAGCAGTGGACGTCTTTCGGCTGAAATGATGATGATGATGATGATAATGATGAATTAAGGCTTGCTGCGCTGACTCCAAATTAATTGTGATAAGAACAGGAGAGTGATCATGATGAATAAAGGGATTGTACCGGATGTCCCTTTCAAGCCAGAATTGCGCTGACATGTCGCTAATACACTGGATTCACCTTTGAAGCTTTAAATTCATTTATAATTCTTGTTGTAACATACACGTTACTCGTTAAATCTATTTCGATATAACGATACAACAAAACATCAACAAATAGATTTATTGAAACATGACTGGATCCGGACGGCGAAGGACTCATCATGTTGTTAGACTTTTCCCAACGATGTTGGGGTCGGCTTCCAGTCTAACCAGATGCAGCTGAATACCAGTATTTTATTTTATTTTACATGAAGTGACTGCCTATCTGACCTCCACAACCCCGTTAGTACTGGGTTATACGATACCCCTTGGTAAGACTGGTTGTCAAACTTTCGGGCCACTGACTATTTGTAACAACTGTCAAAACCGTTGGTCCCGGCTATCATTTGTACGTCACAAATGATAGCCGGGACCAACGGCTTCACGTGCTTGCCGAGGCAAAGGAGGAAACTAGGTATGTAATCTCTCTTAATAAAGGGAGGTCTCCAATCCACAGACCAACCTAGGCAAGTGCAGCTTAACCTTATGATTGATCTGAGTGGCTGTTTTTATTTAGCCACGGGCTCTCTCACGAGGCCGAGGACTCTAAATCTTTAAATTAAGCTTTTATTTTAAGTTCGTACAGTCCAGTCAAAGATTGTCTTAAAAATATCAGTGAAAAGAACGCTATTGTAATTATAGAATTAGCAATATTGCAAAAGAGCTGTATTCTAATTTAGGATTACAAAAAAGTATTTTCTATCAACAGCTTGTATTATGCGTACTTTAAGGTTCCCCTGGTAATGCAGGGTAACCGAGTGGTCGCATTATGCGACAGTGGCGCTCTCCGGGCCAAGTGGCCGCACGGAGGTACTATATAAATTGCTCACAACCTGTATATAAAACCGAAGTGGATTTAGTTTTACGAGAAATATTTTAAACAGGTGTGTATTCCATATGAGAAAGCAGAAATTGCATTTCTTTATTTTCTTATATGTCTAGAATTGTGTGGGTTTTATAGAATTTTTGAGCGATAGCTTTTGCCCGCGTGAATGACAGTAAAGGGTAGCAGAATGGCCGCCAGAAAGTCAAAGTAAAAAAAAGTTACTTATTATTATAGCTAGCCCCTATTGTCCCGCTACTGGGCAAAGTCTTCCCTCTATTCGTTCCAACGGTCACGATTATAGGGCTACTGCTATCCAATTCTCTAGGAAGACATCCAGTTCGTGCCGCTATCACCTTCGTGGTCTGCCGCGTCCCCGTGTCACCGTTTCAGGGCACCAATTAGAATTCTCTTTTCCAGAAGTGGTCATAAACCCCTACCTTCACACATCACACGTATATCGACATAATATCTACTTATAGCTACCACTTACACGGTCTAAAAGCCACCTACCTACATCGTTCCATATTCAAATCATTTAGTCACGTAAGATGAAAGCGTATATCAAACGGTATCAAAGGATCTACGGGGCCCTAATCAGGTGTATAGCTCACTAATGATCCGATCTCAGCGCTAATCCTGTTCCAGGCAGGCGGGGCAGGGCCACTTTTTCTCGTTAATCCCTTCATTAACGGTGCTTACAGCTTTCCAAACACTGTAGCGTCCAGGTATTGTTTGTTGATGGTTTAGTGAGGTGCAATTGGTTTGGGTGCGTCTAATTGTTTTATGAAATGTCTGGTTGGATGTTTATTTACGAGAAAACTGTATTAAATGAATAGGAATCGGATTTAATTGATTGAAATTGTAATGTCTCCTTTGTCTATACAGGGTGAAATTGAAGTCATGGGCATTATTTTAACCTAAGGCACTACTCACGATACTGATTCCATTAGGGCTCAAATCAAAAATATTATTAATGCAAGTACGGAAAACCTTAAAAGTGTAGTAAACCATGCAAAGTATCAAAAGTTGCGCATAGCGATATTCGCGATAGCGAATGCTGCCTTTGGTACTCTAAGCCGTACGCCACCGCGCCGCTGCGCTGTACGCATCATTGTCACTCATTCTGCGTGAACTCTTTCCGTACTGGCATTAAGTAATAATATTTTTGATTTGCGTATTAATAGCCCTAATGGAATCAGAATCGTGAGTAGTGCCTTAGGTTAAAATAATGCCCATGACTTCAATTTCACCCTGTATAGTGGTAGCACACGCTGTTGCTAAGCATCACGTTTAA
Source organism: Cerastis rubricosa (assembly GCA_949152445.1). Taxonomy (NCBI): domain Eukaryota; kingdom Metazoa; phylum Arthropoda; class Insecta; order Lepidoptera; family Noctuidae; genus Cerastis; species Cerastis rubricosa. Next base: position 12,098,465 of record OX424540.1, on the reverse strand, counting down.
AGATTAATTTTTATGTCGGGATTTTTAGTTCGTAAAAAGTGTTATTGGGTTCTTCCACTATGAAATTTCTCTGCAGCACAGAGATGGGATTTGCACCCTGTTGAATGTAAAAGGCTCACCTCTATTCACATTAGACTTAAGAATGAACCTGGAAATGTAATGATGGCGATATAATTTTGTGTGATTATTATAGTTCGGTATTTCAAGAGCGAATTCAATTTGATTTTCAGCATTCACTACGTTTTGAAGACATCTGAAGAAATTGTAGCTATGTTAGTTTATACTAAACTTGAGAGTAGAGATTGCAATTACTGCTAAGTAATGCTAGTTCGCACTAACTAGTGTTTAATGAATTAACTTCAGTTAACTCTTACCGCTTGCACTATGTTAAAACCAAGTACCTTGGTCCCCAGTACATTCATGTAGCTCACTCATTTCGTCTTCTTTACAAGTCTTTTTTTTTTCTTCTTTAAATTGTATGTTACTTCATACCATTTTCGTTTTATAATAAATCGGGTAATTTACTAAGGCCGTATATTGTGCCATCCTATAATAATTTTTACACATTTTTTATCTGTTATTATCATGTAAATACATAAGAAAAGTATACTATTCTGGTTAACTGATTTTTTGTACTCATAAGAAGAGGAACTGTATTACGATACGATCATTTATCCAAAACTAAAAGATAGTTATCAATTACACTGGAAACCGGATATTTGCGATGTTTGTGTTTATCGATACGATCATTTAACCACAACTTAAAGATAGTTATCAATTACACTGGAAACCTGATATTTGCCATGTTTGTGTTTATCGATACGATCATTTAACCACAACTTAAAGATAGTTATCAATTACACTGGAAACCTGATATTTGCCATGTTTGTGTTTGTCGAAACGATCATTTAACCACAACTAAAAGATAGTTATCAATTACACCTGAAACCGGATATTTGCCATGTTTGTGTTTGTCGATACGATCATTTAACCACAACTAAAAGATAATTATCAATTACACTGGAAACCGGATATTTACCATGTTTGTGTTTGTGTGCTAAGTGCTAGCGAACAACTCAGTTAAAACTTATAAAATACATTTGAAATAAATGAGTTTTAAGTAAAAGGAATCGAAGGTACAGTGTTATAGTTAATACTTCTTCTTATAAGCAGTTCTAACGTGATATCATATAGGAACCTAATAGTTCATCTAAGTGCATCAGCTGGAATATGAGCTCACATCCCTTTGATTACCAGTCTGACTTCTTCGCCATTGAGCTTTTAGCATTTGAACATTTCAACCGTTTCCACTCCATATTTCTGTTTCACTCGCAGTCAGTCTAGAAATAAACAAAATATATTTTATAAAACAGAATATCAAGGTTTAAGTGAACTGACGCTTAAAAATCCCTGCATTAAGTAAATCCTGGTATTAGTACGCCCCTCTCGGTCCAGTATTTTGCCAGTAAAGGGGTCGGTATTAAGAGTACCAACATTTTTATACTCAACATAAGTACATCTATCTTTAATTTGAAGAGTCAATTCGTCTAGCAGAACATGAAAAGCGCTTTCATGGGCTTGTTTAAGTGGTGTTTTTTTCTATTTTATTCTTAGTTATGGTCAGTTTATGTGACGTTAAAGGAAAAATGAGTAGCTTTAATGGACTATGTCTAAAATAAAAGTTACCTATTTAATTTGATTTAACCTAAAATGAAACAAGCAATGAACTGTGACTTCATTTACCAAAATTCTACATTAGACCGCGGTACGTTAGTCTAGGTTAACTTACTTTTGAAACCACATTGAACGTCGACTATGCACATATCGTCCAAATTATCCACCGCCAATAATCCATCTATTACAAAAGCTTATTCAACCATTGGTTAAAGTTAATTCTGACAATCAAATCTATGAACGAGCGTCTCATTCCGGTCCGGTCCAGCCCGCTAGAGTCCGAATTCGGACGAGCACGGCTGTAATATTTTATAGATATTGGACCGCGTTTTCTGTCATTATCGTAAAAGTAGCGTCAGCAAGAAAACTATTCCCTCTCTTCTATTACTTTCATAATACTTAAGTGGATCCGATACTTGCGTAAAGGAAATTGAATCATTTATTGTAACGGCATAATACTGCTTTATCAGATAGGTTTCGGATGAACATACCTATGATTGTTTACTACAAAAGATACGAGCTAACCCTTGCTCCGAGAGAATTGTATACGCCCCAATCATGCCGATATCAATATGTCCAATCAATTTCGTGTATACGATAAAATATTATTGGGCGGAAAAAATAGTAGCTAGGCCGATTGAAAAATTTTGGGAATCCTCTTTTATTTTCAGTAATATTCAAATGGGCGTATAAATTATTTTACAAGGCAATACACGTGAGATATACGTATAACCATGAAAATGTCAACTGATACACAGTAACGCTGAATATTTCCGAACAATATTAAAATGAAATGCAATTTTATTCGGTCAGTAGAAACAGTGACGAGTCGGGCATAACTCTCGAAGACATAAATTGGTGGGATAACCGCGTTCAGGCGGCCTCACCCATGAAATCAGAACTACAAAGTGGGTGGAACGTCAGGCGTCATGCGGTATGCGTCACACATTAATCTATGTACATGGTGCGCCACTTGCAACTGTCCGACAAAATCCGCATGCGGTGGCCGACAGAGTAAAGCCCACCAAAAGCTGCTTTGACTTTGTCCCTGAATGGATTAAAAGCAGAAAGTTTGTTGAATGCAATTTTAAAATGAAACTTTTGTAAGCAAGTGCATTATATGTATTATGTAACAAGTTCATTTATTTTGTAAGCAGCTCGAGAGCAATATCGGAAAAGGGTTCTTTGTTTAGCTACATTATGGCATAATAAAATAATGTTGGCCACTAATATGAAACCTTCTTTTTCCATTTTCCCATCTTCGTAAACGTTTATTACCGAAGCGATATGGGTATACATACATTCGCATACTCACCGATACGTCAAGCATATTACTTTCACATTTAGCAACAATAAAAACGTAAATCAGCGCGATGTCATCTCAAAATCAAAAAGCTTTTAATTTTCTTTTTATCGTGTTCGATAAAGTTTTTCCATTTGCTCCGATTCTTGTATCGACTACATTTCCGCGGGCAACTTTTTCATTTTCCCTACTCATGTTACTTTATACGAGAGCTCTCCCCTTCTAGGCAGCCGCCTATTGTGCGATAAAAGTATTGACATCGAATTTTCATCAGGAACCAAAATGTTCACACAGATTATATCGTTCATTTTCATCAACACCTCTCTTTGTGGAGCGCTGATAACGTTATTGTTTAAAATTAAAATAAATGAAATGAATGAGTGAATTTGTATTCACTATGAATGTCCGCTTATCATTGTTCTGTTGCACTGCGGTCAGCTTTTTGTATTTTAATCGTTCTGCTAGACTCGTTGAATATGTTTGCATTATTTTACTCTCGTTATAACGCATTCGGATTGGATTAAATATAAGATTAATAGTAATTATGTAAAGTAATCTACTTAACTGGCTGCTGTAAATGTAATAAAATACATAAAGTAGTAACTTTATCAGCCTGTAGATGTTTCACCGAAGAGAACGAAGGCCTATTCTGAAGACTAATATTAGAAATTATTTATCAATAATGTATGGTCTAGTATTCTTGATAATTATAGTAGGCATTTAATATCAATACAAACATGACTAGGTAACTTACAAGTAGTCTTTTTTACATAAAACCTAGTTAGCATATTTCAGCAGTTATCAACATAATTTTATAAAATCAAGCTTGAAGGTGGCAATTTCCATTTCATCTGGAATATTCTAGAAGCAGTTTATATGAAACTGACTCTGTGTGAAGTCGGGAATACTTGGGGGCAACTCATCACTTCTTACGGCCCCCAACTATTCGGCGGAAAAATGATGTAGGAGCGAGGAAGTTATAGTTTTAGTTAGGTTCGAGTTATACTGTTGGTAGATAGTTTTAATGTCTTGATTATTTTTGGTTATTAGCTGTTTCCCGCGTGAAATTATTATAAAAATATTACTTCCCTATTTGAAACGGATTTTGTTGGGGCGCTCTCGGCTAAATAATAACAGCCGCACGGGTCGATCTTTAAGGTTAAGCCATGCTTGCCGAGGTTGGTCCGTGGATGGGTGACCATAAATACATACCCGTCCATGTCCCGGCCGTCATTGGTAGATCTTTGACAGTCGTTACAAGTAGTCAAAAGCCAAAAATCTGACATCCAGTCTTACCAAGGGGTATCGTATTACCCAGTTACTGGGTTGTGGAGGTCAGCTAGGCAGTCGCTTCATGTTAAATACTGGTACTCAGGTGCATCCTGTTAGACTGGAACGCCGACCCCAAGATAGTTTTGGAAAAGGCTAGGCAGATGATGATTTAAATCGGATTTTGTTAACAATTTAAATTTCGGAACCCTTAACCATCCTCTAAAATAATAGTAGTCTAAGTTCATCATTCATCATCATTTCAGCCGAAAGACGTCCACTGCTGGACATAGGCCTCCCCCAAGAAGAGGGGGGTTTTGCCATAATCGCCACGCTTGGCAGGCGGGTTGGCGATCGCAGTACGGTTGTTACAAAAGCACAGAGAACGCTGCTGCCCATTCTCTGCTAAGTCCCTTAGTCGCCTTTTACGACACCCAAAAGGAAGACATGGACATGGGTAGTCTAAGTTAGTCCTTGTAATATCAGCTATCCTAAAAATCTTATCTATCTTATCTTATCAGTTATAGTAAAAGTCCTGTCAAAATCGGGAGAGCCGTTTTGGGGATGATTAGCCGGAATAAACAGACAGACAAAACTTTTATAACTTTCATGCATTCTGTAAATTCTGGGATTTCATTTTTTATGAAGTTCATTTTGAAATTACTAGCAGACACTTCAATTTTACTTTTTGTATAGATGTGTAGTACCTAGTAGTAGTCGCACTAGCGACCGCTAGACTAATGGTGCATTCATTTGAAAGTCAATAAAAAAACTAAAGTCACTAACCGCTCCCAATATAGTCTGATGGTATAAGTTTATAAACTCACACTAAACGTCACTAACACGAAACGGGATACTCGTATTTACTATGATTACCATTTGTTTTGAGTTCCCAATACACATGAAAAAACATACAAATTATTATTATGTACATGGTAAATATCCGGTAACCAGATGCATTGATTCTGATGATATGCTTGGTAGAAAAGAAAAACATGCAATAAGGAACCCTACAACCGAATTAATTACTCACAGCTCGAAAACACTCAACGTACATTTTTACTCCAAAAAGCTCACGAACTACAAACTATGAAGCGTCCGACATAGTCTCCGCTAGTCTCCACTCCTTTATGCCAGTACAAACATTCACATCAAAGTAAACATTTGTTTCTGACTGTACAAGGGCGAATTCCTCTGGAAACGATGGAACTTGTAATTTACGGGTTATGCACTACATCTACAAGTTTACGGTAAAACTCGACAGTGTAAGAGTCAGACTGTGAATTTTACGTTTCGGTTGTGTATTTTTGAAATAAAATAGTTTACAGAATTTTGTATAAAAGATGTTCTTACGTGTTGTTGTATGTTGGATTGGTCTGCTTTTTGACAACTAGAAAATTATATAAGCAGTTAGCAATACTGCACTCTTGCTACAGTTTTAAAAATTGCGTGTAAAATTCGTGTTTGTACATAACTATTTACAGATGTTTTGCATGTGATTTGACATGTTACACCACATTTTAACTAAAGACTTCTATAGCTCTATAAACTTTAAAGACTTCTTCTGTATAATTCAATAGCTTAGCTTTAACTGTCGAAACGATTTACATTAACTATAAGTCACGATTACCTATGTGAAACAAAGTAACAGCAAAAAGGAGATTAGGTATTACTTTTCACACTAAATCTCATGCTAGTCCTCAATATAAAACAAACTGAACAACCAAGAGCACCTTGTCACGTAATACACACGTTAACCAGTCACAAAGCTATTCAATTTCATAAATATCTCACCACCTGCCAGCATGTACCCGCGGCCGTCATTTCATCAACTTTTAGAGCCGTGAATTCTCTATCCCACTTGGAAAACTTATCATTCAAGCGCACTCGAACTTCGTTTACTCTCCTAGGTATCTCTTCAAAGTTAGCACGTAGCGTTTTACACAAATGTGTACCTTAATGACGAAGAAATAAAGTGTGACTGGAAGGTTTACGTTGTGTGGTTTTGTTTTGCAAACCTATGATCTTTATAAGTGCAGGGAGTCATTTTTATGATTTGCTTGTTATCAGTGTTTTGTTCATTCAGATCAAGATCATATTAAACATCTTATTAAAACTTAAATTATCCACCTATTTCTATTATATAATATAAAAAAAAAATGTTCTTGAATCGGTCTAAGATTAATAGACTTTGACACCGTATGACCGATCACCATGAAAGTTTGCATGTATATTTTCATGGGAAAATATTTTTATTCTGACCTCTACGCAGGAAAAGTTGCGTGCAAAAGTAGTAGTAGTCAACAAATAAATCGAAACACCCATATTTGGAGAGAGTTGAGAAAACACATCGAAAAGTTTTAGGTGTCTTTTTGGCCTTACTCAAAAAAGCTGTCTACGGCTGAAACTGTGTGCGGATGGTCAAAACAGCGTGACAAAATTATGCAAAACATTAAATAATTAAACTAATCAATCACGTGGCTAATCTCCGGATTACATCGTAGGATCGCATGTCCAACGCCCATTCGTTGCATAGGATTTGGATGTTATCTAAAATTGTTCCATTATGAAACCATGAATGCGTAACATACATTTAATAAACATGTGACATAGGATCACGATGTACTCATTAAATTACTTCTGAAAGTTATGTCACTGTTTGATTTTAATATATATATATATAAATTACGTGTCACGTTGTTTGTCGGGGATGGACTCCTAAACTACTTAACCGATTTTAATCAAATTTGCACACCATGTGCAGTTTGATCCAACTTGAAAGATTGGATAGCTAACATCTCAATTTATAGTGCAATGTTATTTTATTGCAAATTAAGTCACAATTATCTGTTAGCTCAAAACGATTCTAACAGATGGCGGTATCTGTTGACTGGATTGAGTAAGTATTCAATAGATGGCGCTGTATAGGAGCGGAGCAGCAATTAAAATATTGCGATAATGGGGAAAATGTGACGCAGACGAAGTTGCGCGGGACAGCTAGTTGATTATATTTCACACGTATAATAGAATAGGTACCTATTCTCAATGTACCTACTATACGTATGTTGTCTATAAAATATTTTGTACTATTATACACAATATTTTATAGACAACCTTTAGATGTATAAGAGAGTTAAACAAACTAACCAAGAAATATACACTTACACAGCTATTATAACAGTAACATTGAGGTCCTTTAGAAAGTTCAGGTGCGAAATACCCGCAACCAGCGTGCGTGTATGAACGAGCAGGAGGCGAAAGGAATTTGAATAAAGATCGTGGCAGGTGGAGTTCAGTGGTGCCTGCCTACGGTACCCGCTACCCTCAGCAAAAAATGGTTGTCTGTAAAGTCGGTTTACGGACGATAGTATAACGTGACAACGTCATAACAAAACATTGATGAAATGATTGCATACTTTTATGAATATCATGCTGAACGCTCAAGCCGATCGTAACGTTATAATGAGTCATCCTTTTTCGTGCGTGCAGCCGGCGTTCATCAATTTATAAGACGTTGTCACGTCAAAAGCGTGACTTTATGTATGTATGTATTAAGTGACGGTTGTAATGAGCTTATTGCTGAGATGTACATATTGCGCCAAAAACACCTACTTACACCTTCCAGTAACTTTGAACCCACACTCCGTATTCCGATTCGAATCGCAAAGTTGGTAGCACGTTGTAATTCCGATGCACTTCCAAGATAACTTTCTAGATCGTGCGGGGCCCCAAACGACGTGACAAAGTTTCGCCACCTCGTCCTTCAGATTGTAACATTGTATTTAAGCGTCCAAGAATTCCGGCCATCTTGGAAATGAAAGGTATCCCGCCGGTGTGCCCATTGCCTTTGCGTCGGACATTTTAGAACCGGACTGTGCGTACCGTAAATGCCTTTCTAGCTTCCCCTTAATGAATTTATGAATGTGAGTCGGTGATTGAGTTCTTATTCATATTTTTAAGCTTCGTTGGAGTAAGAGACGAGTGAATTTTGACGTTTACCTTTTTTGGGGGTTTGTTTTCAGATGTCTGATGTTTTGTGGGAAGGAATTTTAGTTATTTTATTAATTATTTGTGATCTTTTGCGACGGAAACTCAGGTTGTCACAGATCGTACCAATATTTGCAATGACAAATGAGAAAGGTTTTCAATGTTTAGATCTCAGCAATTAAAATTTTTCAGCAAATCCATTTTCTTAGCTTTTAATTTTTAATCTTCAATGCAAAATCGACTCAACATCACACATTGCACGAACTAAATTACGTTTGTGGCTTATTACTTGATAATTCTAGGAACAAAATAATTATTGTCAAATAAAATTTGGTTTGGTTAATAATGTTTCTGAAAATTTAAATCTAATATTAGTGAACACATTTTGGTAACTGTATTAAAACTTCATGATGGTGGCTTTTAATTAAAATTGTTTTCGGAAAACATATTTTAATACTATGCTGGTTCCAAAACGATAGTGACATCAAAGAACTTTGTATAAGCCCATCATTTCAATATGCCTAAGCACATAATTTTGCAATCATATTGGAAATTACGTTGATCACACTGTAGCGACCAACAAAAAGCAACTTACTACAAAAAGTACTACAGCGCCATCTATGACACGACGGAAGAACTAATATCAATTTCCTACATCTCACATGCAAAGTTTACATCGACTTAAGAGTATATAGAAAAACCCGACTTCAGCTGTCGGGCAGTTGCCCGCCAGACACAACACCTGTCTGGTCGGAGGATCCTCCCTTTTCAATGGAGTATTGAGGAACTTTACACCCTGTTTCTCATACCCCTAAAACACAATAGTAAATTAGGTTTTTTATTGAAATTGAAAGCCTACTTTGATACATTAATAATCACTCATATTTATTTGATAGTACTTTCGACCACACAACCTATAACACATGAAAAATATAGTCTTTAAAAACCCATGTTTATACAAGCTTGTTAAAACGACATACTTGTTACCAAAATTCTAAGAGTGTTTGCCGAGTGTGTCCCACAAAATGTGTAACAAGAGTGCTGCATAACCAGGCACGAAGCAAGACAAGCTTGACATCAAGTGAAAGGACTGGCCCATATTAGCACTGAGATAAGTGGGAGCTAGACGGGCTATGCAGGGCGGCGATATGCAGGCCAAAAATAATCTATACTTATCTATCTATCTTCAATATAAATAAAAATGAATGTTGGTAAGCGCATAACTCAAGAATGGTAGGACCAATTCGGCTAATTTATTTTTATGTACATTCCAGTCCACGGAAGTTATTAAGACTAAAAAAAAACTATTAACTTTTGACAGAACGAAGTCTGTCCGGGCAGCTAGTAATATTATTTTGAAAGTAACTCTGTCTGTCTGTTTGTTACGCCGACCATACCCATTTGTATAAATTTTTCAACCATAATACATTTTATAGGTAGTAAGTTACCGCGGAAATATTTCCAAACTCACAAGATAGGTTGGTATAAGTTTTTAACATTCCCATTCATTGAGTACCATTTATTTAAGTGTAATGGATGGTCATGGTTATAATTTGAAGACCTATCATCAGTAATGAAATGAAAAAATATATCCACGCGTGTTTAGTGACAAGTGGGGTAAGGGTGTTACCACACCAATCGATCGGTCGTCGATCGATTGGTGTGGTAACATCCTAAGCCAGTACAGCAGGCCTTACTGTTCATATTCGTCTGCGGAAAACCGCTCTAATAATCCAAATCCATCAACCAAAGCAACCGCAAAATAAAACAACAAGACAGACACAGTAAGTCAATTCAGAATCAGTGGCACTTGTAGTACGCCGATTGTTTCACTCGTACATCGTTCTCTATTGCTAAGTCGAGACGACTGCATAAGCCACAGCTGACAACTCAGTTGGTCCCTTTCCAATTTGCGTTCGAATAAATGGAAACGCTCGAATCGCATAAATGAAAACGGTGGAACAAATTGATTTCTCACTCAAACAGAACCGTGCACAGAACAACCCATTACACTTTCTATTTTCTCTTGGGTTCTAAAAATATGTTTTGTTGGGAATAATATGTGGGGACAATATGTAACGTAAAGTTTTTGAGAAATATTGGTGGTACTTTTCGTGAATTGGAAATATTTACAAATAATAGAAAAAAGTTATTTCAGTCAACGTTTTGTTAGACTTAATAAAAATATAGCTGGCTCTTTGTATAGTGTGAATTCTGATCTAGAAAATGGACCATTCTATATTTTTCTACACGAGTTTCTTCAAATACGTACATGAAATAGACGGGTAGGGAAAAGAAATACAGTAGACGTGAAGTCTCGGTTATAAAACAGGTGACTCCAAGTGATCTTTTAATGATCGATTTTCAATCAAACATATCAGACAGTATACCGTCGTATGTTTCGAACCGTTCATTAGAAAATTTCGGCCCTTCTCCATCTCGTCACCATTCGAGCCGCCCGCTACTTTCTGTCTGACGGCCAATCTACCTTTTTATACCCCAACCAACCCTATTTCTACTTCCCTAAAATATATAATATGTAAATCAGAACAAGGGTAAATGTAGCTATACTGTACATCGGTAAATATGTATATGTATGTAAATTGAACTATACACAAGAACAAGACACAACTAGTTTCCCAAGGCCCCGGCCTCACTATAAGGACAGTAATTCCCTATTTACAAAACTTATATAACATCCGATAATTTTGGCAATAAATCAAACAACTTGTTAACTAAACTGCCACGAAAATAGGTCCAAAATGTTCTCTACATAAGTACACAATGTAAAAATAAGGGGTCCCTTTGTCGTTACGTGATCGTCAGGCACGAGCCACGCACGAGTCGACCGCGTCCAACGAAGCTTTGACAAATGCCTAATTGAATTTTCAGCCACGATATTGTGTCCCTGTCAAAAAGATTTATATTATACTTATAGACTATATACTTCCTTTTTAAAACAAATATCACCAATGCCTAACCTTTTCCCAACTATGTTGGTGTCGGCATCCAGTCTAACCAGATGCAGCTGAATACCAATTTTTTACATGGGGTGACTACCTATCTGACCTCCACAACCCAGTTATTTACATATATACCGGGTAATACTGGATATCCCTCGGTAGGATCTCCGGGTTGTCAAACTTTCGGGCCACTGACTACCTATAACGACTGTCAAAGATCTATAAATGACAGTCGGGAACAACGGTTTAACGTGCTTTTCGGTACCTCGGTACCCATCCACGGACCATCCTTGACAAGCACAGCTTAAGCTAAAGATCGATCTAAGCGGCTGTTATTCTTTAGACACCAGTTCATCTTTTAAAGTAAATATATTGAAGAAAATGGACAGGATTTAAGGCTCGCTCAATACAGGTCGTAAATAGTTGAAGCCTCTGACCATACATCCAAGTCCGGTATGATTGCTACGTTTTTTGTGTCGTTTCTCTACAAAATGGACTATCCAGAATGAATGATCGCCGAAGGAATGGTCGAGTGCTGTCGTAAAATAGAAAATAATATGAAAAGAGTAGTGGTATTTTTTAAATATAAATAAAGTTTGCCTGGACTACTTTGAAAATGGTTGGCAGATTGCAAAAAATAAGACTTGGTGACTGTTTAAAATTCTTAAAAAACTAACGGAGAAATCTTTCATTTAATAAAAATGAAAACTGTAGTCAATCTTGAACCAGCAAATCATTTTGAATAAAATATATATATAAGCTTATACATATATCGCGTATACACAGAGTACACAACATACATGTATACGCTGAGCATTCACTATAATAATTCATGTAATTGTCTAGCCCGTTATACGAAGATTAATGTGAACAGGAACAAATAATGTGCGCAGAGCACACGAATTAATTCCCCGTAAACGTATTCACTTCTTTTTATTATTAAAAAAAGATAGAATTTTCTTAAGTTTTTTTAGAAGATTTCGTGTCAAAATAATAACAGCCGCACGAGTCGATCTTTAAGGTTAAGCCGTGCTTGGCCAGGTTGGTCCGTGGATGGGTGACCATAATTACATACCAAGTTTCCTGCGTGCCTCGGAAAGCATGTTAAGACGTTGGTCCCGGCTGTCATTTGTAGACCTTTGACGTTCGTTACGAGTAGCCAGAAGCCGAAAGTCTTACATCCAGTCTTACCAAGAGGTATCATATTAACCAGTTACTGGGTTGGGAGGTTAGATAGACAGTCGCTTCATGTAAAATACTGGTACTCAGCTGCATCCGGTTAGACTGGAAGCCGACCCCAACATGGTTTGGGAAAAGGCAAGGCAGATGATGATATCTGTAATCTTTTACTTGACGGTTTTACTGACGGATGGGTAATCCTTTTCATCATATTTAAAGATTTCTCGTACGTCTATTCCCACCACCTGTCGCATAGGCGTAATTATATTATTTTTGAGCAAGCTTTGAATGAAACACAATTTGAGTTAGAGTCAAGGGTAAAAAATGTGCACATCTCCAACATTTGACTCAAACTCAAATTGTGTTTCATTTCAATTTGAATTTCATCGACACGTAAAGAAGACGAAGTAGGCTACGTGATGATCTATCTATAGTACGGTATTTGTCTAATTGTATACGATCCGATATCTTCTGTATGACGCTGGATTGACATAAAATTGAAATGTTAAACTCTCAACAAGCATTTTACACAGAGATTTCTTAAAATCCATGTGTAATATGCTTGCTGCATTGCATTCCCACATTTTATAATTCTTGAATAACGTGAATTAATGATACATATAATATCAATGAACTAAACCTCTACACATACCACAAATCGAACATCTTAAGCTCCACAAAAAAACGAATTTACCGCCTTAATAAGCACGCCATCCGCCAATGAGCATGTTCGCTTTCCTTCGAATTTCGAAACGTAGACAAAAACGAATCGACAAATGTTCAGTCATGCATAAACCCACATTATTACTTGTCAATTCAAGTAACGAGATTCCGCTTACAGCCGATATTCGGAACAATTCAAGGCTGACCCGAATTTCAGAATGAGGAAAGCCTAGTCTCTCGAAAGCTTGAGGAGGCTTCACTTAATTGAAAGAGATCGCCCCACACTAGTTCACGACGAGGGTGAACAAACTATGTGATGCCACTTGCTACTACTTGTGTGGGATGTGTGTTTTAGGCTTAAAAAGGGCAGCTGAGCCCTTTAAAATGTTTTAGTTGTTCGAATGTGTGTACGTAAGGATTTTGAACTGAATCGTTAGAAAACTTGTAGTGAACATTTTTGGTTTCAGACTAATTATGCAAATTGAATGCAAACACAACTTGAACAACATTCTAATTTAAAATGGATTAAGAATGTAAAATAATAAATATTCATACGTTATTTAAAGTACCAAAGGGCTTTAGTATCTTGTTATTTTATGCTTCGAATTAAAATAATAAGTTCAGTTCAAAGTTAAATTTAAAAAAAATACACTTCGTTATGATAAACACGCTATAGCAATCTTTGATAACGTGTTTATTATAACGAAGAGTTTTTTTTTAATTTAACTTCATGTGAATTTAATTTAAAACGTATTTACTTAAACTTCATGCCTTTTATCACTATAAAAGGCATGTAGTTAAAGTAAATCTACTTAGGTTCAAGTAGAAAATAATGAAGCACTTAGTTTTCTATCAGTCAATGTTATTATTGAAGTGAAACAACTATCTCCCATTTTCGAAAGTTAATCGGATTTAAGAAGATTATTTAATTCGAAATGTAATTTTATTCAAATGTAACTGTCAAAAATGAGGTTTTGCCTGATTTAGAAACACTGTCCTGTATGCAGTTTGTTTGAATGAATAAAATCCAAAATATTTATTGTACCTACTTGAGATAATAATACAAATAAACAAATTGAAGTGCATGTTTATGTTATCAAAATAACAGCTTTTTACTAAATGCATATTATGAAATTACCGGTACCTACTTACTAATGATAAAAACTTTTTTTTTTTTGCAATTTTTATCTGTAGGTCTGTCTGTCTGTTCCGGATAATCTCCTTTTGACGGGACTTATACTTAAAGACAGTTGTTGTTTTAGGAAGTATCTTATAATACTTTTGTTTTAAAAATATAATACTTAGGGTTTCTTGCACAAAAAATAAAGCCCTTGAAATTGGTTACAAAATTCGATTCAATAAGGGAAGTGTAATTTTTTATAAAAAAATTACGCAAACTAAGTTCGCGGGCAATAGCAAGTCTCTAACATATATTTACTGCATTTTTGCTATTACATATTCGCAGAAGAAGTTACAACTATTGCAATTTTATGAGCCAATGACACAATGAAACTTAATTTATAGTTCAGGTGATAATGTTATATTTATTCAAACACGGACAAATCCCGTTCTTGAACAATCAAATTTTAATATGTAAAGCAGCTTTAAATTGATCCAATTTGTGGTCAGTTTTATCCATACTTCTAAACTTTTTGGCTTTGTGTCAACTTGGCCTGTTCTACATATTTGTCTAGCCTTTGTCAGACGTAGGTATTTACTTAGCTTGGGATTTTGGGTTAAAACTTTTCAAGTATGTATTTTTATTTATAAAGAGCTTTCTTTTTAAAATAAGATATGTTTATACCCCTTCTTATTCGATTTAGTTATAGTCGCATAATTTTCAAGATCTCCCCTGGCATGTACAAACTGGAAACTCCTGATATCTAAAATTTGGCCCACGGCACAAGTTAGATTATGCACGTTGACAGTACATACTAACTCTATACATCTTGTAAATCAGAAAATAAGTAAAGTCTGGCGGCTCTGGGATTTTGGGCTATGTATAATGTCAGTGTCAAGTAATCTCGGTTCCATTGAACTTCAGTACAATTTACGTATCGAGCGTCACATTAAATCCTTCATAGCCCAAAAATTGCAGTATATAGCATATAACTCTTCAATTCCCGCCGAATAAACTGAGATGCGCTACAAAAAATTTAGTGGCTCATTTATATTTACGATTACTTCGGTTCGCTTTACATACTTCGATATTTTCTTGTTCCAATATTATTTTATCGGGAGGGGGCGGAGGTTCACTTCCGGTAGACGCTTATTCTTCAAAGCCTGTTTCGAGAGCTGGTCGTAAAGTTTACGACCGTGAATGACAGTGCCCGGGTCAAACGGTCCTAGCTCGGGTACCAAACGGGAATTCCGTTTATAACACTATTCTGTGCTAAGATAAGACCCCGTAAGCCTCACGATGGCCTCGCCTCTAAGGTGCACACGTTAAGTTCGGTTATAGCGTGCAGATGGTACATAAATCTTTGGGAGAGATATTGGAGGTTGCCAGGAAAATGGAATTGCTATTATAAAGAGGTGGAACTCATTTCCCTTTCTTGTCTCGAATACTTATTAAAGCTTGTATCCGTTAATTCCTTTCGCTGTATAGGTAGATTAAATTAGAAATGGGAAAAATTGTTGCCCCCAATATTTTATCCTTTGTCATTTTTATATCTCTCTCGCTGACTCTAGATATCCGACCGACTACGATTGACCGGCAGAATAATTAATGATGCCTACGATATGAGTAGGATACTTAACAATAATAAAGGGAATTGTTAGGTAGGTACCTTAATATCTTATTTTCCTTTGTTGATTCATAATATTTATGAAGACTTTTTCAATAATCGGGATCGAGGTTGGTGGGATCTGGATTATGTTTTTTTTTTTAAAGATTCGTCTTCATTTATAGCCTCTATTAATTCTTTTATTTTATTATCATTACCTGCCTAGCCTTCCCTCAACTATGTTGGGGTCGGCTTACAGACTAACCGGATACAGTAATATTTTACATAGAGAGACTACCTATCTGACCTTTAAAACTCAATCACGGCGTAACACGATACCCTTTGGTAAGACTGGTTGTCAGACTTCCGGGCTTCTGAATACCTGTAATGACCGTCAAAGATCTACAAATGACAGCCGGTTCCAAAACAGATCAAAGAGCTTTCAGAGGCCCGGAGGGGTCTCGTTATATAATGGATGGTCACTAATTCATAGACAAACCTCGGCAAACTGTGTATCACCTTGAAGATCGACTCTTGCGGCTATTTAGTAATTATTTAGTTTTTCCTTTAGACTTTATTAAACTTTTTCCTTTAGATATATAGACAGATAGGAGCAGTCTTTGAATGTACTTATAAATAGAATTCATAAATACATTCAAAACTGCTCCTATCTTGAAATTAATCGATCGTTTGTGCTAAAAAAGTAAGTTATTTGCTACATGTAAGTCGTAAACGTCCATTAAGGTTACAAATTAGTTTTTATCGAGTACATTAGGCAAACAGCCGGTATCTCGCTCACGCAATCTGCTCCTAATGGTGCGTTAAGATGTGACTTAAACAACTCCATGACTTGATACAATTTGCTTCGAAGATTCGATTTTGACAACTGCAATGATACGGCGGTTCGTGTTCCAAATTGATCGTTCCCGAATACGTAAATTAGGCGCCATTTTGAATTGATTTATTCTTTTTATGATTTGTGTGCTTGTTTGTACCTACTTATTTATTGAATGGTTCAACTTTTATGTTCGTATGATGTCAAATTAAATTATTTATAAAAGGAAAAAAAACATTATCAATGGAATACTTATGATTCCAGGATCAGTTACCATAATCAATAATACGTAATTAAATTTATTTCTCATTTTTTTTTAAGTTTAGCAAGGGAATATTGGAAGGCTATGGGGGAGTTTTTCCCAAAAGTGGAACGGAACAAACTAAGGAAAAAAAAGAAAGTATACTCATTTTCTGAATTAAGAATTTGAACTTGAGAACTAGCTTGTCGTTTTAATTAATATTAACTTTGCATACCCCTAGCAAGAACAGTTCAACGCTACAAACATACCAAAAGAGTTAGCACAACTTCGTGTCGTTTCGCAGAATATAATAAATATGACCCTCTTGTTTTGGATCTAGAAAAAAGTACGTAGAGACTCAGAATGTTCCGTTTACCATAGACAACAAAAGTCTTCCCCTAACTCAATAACCACATTGAAGTTACCACAATCTTCAAAACAAAACTTCCCAGATAAACGTTCTACCAAAAATCACGTACCAATAATAAGAATGACTTAACGGTATCTAATCGTCCATAGACTACTTACATTCATATTCCCAACTCATTCATGCGTAGTACTGAGTACAGCTTGTTGAAACACTGTTGATGGGGAAAGTTCGCTTATTGTACTTATTGCACGCTTTTCGTTACGTGCGCGTGAAACTGAACACCTGGCTACGGGATTTTGCTGAAGTTGTCTTGTATGTGTATGCTTTGGGAACTAATTCTTTTGATGAAATGTTGGTTGGGTTTACATTGTGTTTGTAATGTTTTTGCTGTTTATTATGAAGTTCCGGCTGGACCAGATAGCATCGTCTGCCTAGCTTTTTCCTGATGTTGGGGTCGATTCAGCCACGATATTGTGTCCCTGTCAAAAAGATTTATACTTATAGACTGTTTATTACTTCCTTTTATTTTTTAAAGCAATTTTGATGTCGACTTCCAGTCTAACCAGATGCAGCTGATTACGAGTATTTTAAACGGAGCGACTGCCTATCTGACGTTCAAACACAGTTAGTACTAGGTATTACAACCTTTTGGTAAGACTGGTTGTCAGACTTGCGGGCCACTGACTTCTTGTAACGACTGTCAAAGATCTGCGAATGACAGCCGGGACCAACGGCAAAACGTGCTTTCCGAGGCACAGAGGAAGCTCGGTATGTAATGGGTGGTCACCCATCCACAGACCAACCTAGGAAAGCGTGGCTCGGTGTGCAATTTGGTTCCTTTGTCGCTGCGGTCTGCAGCTGCGAAAATCTTTAGAATTGTACCTTTTCTTCCCATGAGCTCAGGTTCTAGAAATATAATATGTTCCGTCGGATGGTTTTGATTAAGATTTATACATATACAAGGTGTTGTTTTGGATTCTCGTCAAAATTCACGTGGTTGACAGAAAAGATATAAATTACCAATTTAAATTACGCGTAGTTACTTAGTTAATTATTAATAAACGCTGTTTTTTTTGTTGTTAATTTTTTTTCAGTATTTCAGATGAACCCGCTTAACGTGGTTTAGGGAATAAGAAATGATCGAATAAAGGTTTGAGATGGTTTGTATGCGTGAAAGCTCGGTTATAACCGTGTTTTGAACGTTCAAAACACGGTTAGTTCACACTTTCCAATTCCACCATTTTATTATTGATTCGGTTCGGGAATCATTAACATAGTTACCTCCTTGAATTTGACGAGATTGAAAAACAACAGCTTGTAGGTTATTATTATCTATCTCCAAAAGTCGAAGCTGATAGAAAAGCACCGACATTTAATTTAAATTGGGCTACATAATAAACAGGTCGTACACCCCGTAAAGCACCCATGGCAAAAGGATTTAAATATTAAAGTACTATAAACAACCCTAATGGATTACAGTAGTTGCAGAGCCGATAATCCCTTCACGTGGGGTGATACCTACGAAACTTTATTTCTGACATGTAGGTAGAGAATCGATTTGGGATGCCTGCGCACGACCGATTGAGTTCCGCGACTTGTTACTGTCAGACGTTTTGAGACTACATGACATGTGTAGGCACTTATCACGCCCCTCAAAATATGATCGCCAGCTTGGATTGTGAGTTTTTTTTTAATGTAGTAAAATAGTAGCTTGTTAAAAGTTTTATAGAAATTATATTTAACTCAATAAAACTAGAGAGCAGCGGTGGCCCAGTGGTGGCTGCCCCGACTTACGATCAGTAAGCCGGGGGTTCGAACCCAGGCAGGCGCATTACTTCGTGTAATTTATTCATCACCGCTGCTCTCAAAAACGGTGAAGGAAAACAACGTGAGGAAACCGGCATGTCCTAGAACTAAAAATTCGAAAACATGTGACATCTACCAACCCGCACTGGGCCCGCGTGGTGGGTTACAACCCATTCCCTCTCATAGACAGGAGGCCTGTGTCCCAGCAGTGGGAACATTATAGGCTGATGATAATGATGATGATGAATAAAACTACTGCCTCGGTCGAGTGGTCACAAGCGTGACTTTCGAGCTTATATTCAGCAGTTACTCCTGGTAATTGAACCCAAGACGTCATAGTTCTGGTTTTGATTCCCGGGCGGGCAAAGTGTTATTTGGTTTTGAGGGTTCCGTACCTCGCAAGGAAAAAACGGAACCCTTATAGGATCACTTTGTTGTCCGTCCGTCTGTCCGTCTGTTTGATTGTCAAGACCCTTTTTCTCAGGAACGCGTGGAGGTATCAAGAACGAGTGGAAATTATATCAAATACTGAAATCTTCTGTCCCTTGGAGCTGTGAACAAATCAAACTTCTAAGCCAACGCAATCAAAAGATACATCTGTTTATGCCGCTTCCGCAAATTTTCGACACTCAAACTAAAACTCAAACTCAAAGCGTTTATTTCAATTAGACCATTACAGGCACTTTTGAAAGTCAAAAAACAAAAAAATACGCTAAGCTAAAGCTACAGTCCCAGTCACAAGGCATAATAACTTGTGAAAGTACTGTAGTTGCCCATTCCAAAGCGTAGATCTCTATGGAGAAGAATGGGCAAGAAACTCCATGGACACTCTTTTAAATCAAAATATGTGACAAAATCTTGGTTACATCATTCATGCTAAAAATTACAAATATGTGAGAACGATGTAGAAATTCGGGCAAGTTAAGAGCGTCTAGAGTAAAAGATTAAATCAGTAATACAAAAACAAAGTAATTAAAATAAACCGTGGTAGCTAAGAGATGACCAGTCACAACTAACAGCGCCCGTTCACGAACATCACGCATGTATCAGCCATCATTCAACTCAACCATATTGAAGGGAACTAAATGACCCGACACACCCGCCACCATCAGCGTGACATTTAAGTGAGCATGACATTCACTCAACCACCAGGGTAAATTCGCGTCAATGAAAGATGTAGGTACTCAGTAAATGGTGGCTTTGCAGTACATAGTACTCACACATGTGCTATGCAATTATATAATACTAGATTGAATCTATACAATGCAAATATATTTTTACAATCTTCTGCTGCTTTGACAATAACTTCAAATGGTAATTCACATGATTCAGGTTGCCCCTATGGTTGTGGAGCAGGACCAGCATTGCGCCAAGCATTTTTATCATCAATGTAATCCCCCAACTTATAATATGCTTGCCTACATAGTGTGCGTTTTATGCAAGATTTAAATTTCGTTTCATTCAGTTGTTGAATGGGGGGAGGTATTTTATTGTAACATTTTAAACAGTACCCCATGAAAGATGAGTCTACTTTAGCCAACCTAAAACCTGGCTGAACTAGTTGGTCCCTGTTTCTAGTATTATAGTGGTGCCGGTCACCTCTTTTACTAAATAAATGCAGATTTTTCCTAACTTACATGATGTTTGCATAGATGTGTTGACAAGGTATAGTCATGATGTTAATTTGCTTAAACAGTTCTCTTAGAGAATCGCGCCTACGCAGGTTATATATGGCTCTGATGGCTCTTTTCTGCAGAATAAATATAGACTCGATGTCTGCAGCCCGTCCCCATAGTAAAATACCGTATGACATAATACTATGAAAAGAACTAAAATACACTAGCCTCGCGGTATCTACATCAGTAAATTGACGGATTTTTCTGACAGCATATGCCGCTGAACTCAGCCGTCCCGCAAGAGATGTTAAATGAGGACCCCATTGTAGCCTTGAGTCGAGCGTGATCCCCAAGAAAACAGTTTCATCGACAAATTCAAGTTTCTCTTGATTCAATACTATGTCAGTATCATAAAATTTGACATTTGGTAGAGAAAATCTTATGCACATAGTTTTTTTCCCATTTAATACTAAATTGTTAGCGGTAAACCAGTTATGGACCTGCATTAGAGCGTTATTTACGTCGTCAAGGTTTATAGCATGTCTGTTTATCCTAAATATTAAAGAAGTATCGTCAGCAAACAACACCATTTGTGAATGATTTTTAAATAAATGGGGTAGTTCATTTATATATACTAAAAAGAGGAAAGGACCCAATATCGAACCTTGTGGTACATCCATTTTTACTTTTAAACCCATTGAATTCACACTATTTACTTGTACTTGCTGCTGTCTATCATTCAAATACGATGTTACTAAACTGAGCGCAAGTTTACCTAAACCATAATGCTTCAGTATCAAGAGCAAGGTTTAGTGATTTACGCAATCAAATGCCTTTGAGAGGTCACAGAAGATTCCTATGGCATCTTGTGCCTCTTCCCACGCAGTATATATGTATTTTAATAGTGTGACACCGGCGTCAGTCATACAACGTCCTTTGGTGAAACCATACTGTTTGTCGTGAATAAATGAGAAAAGCAGGGAATTCAACAGCCCCGTGGTCTTATGCTTTATTGACTACACAAAAGCCTTTGACTGCGTGAAATGGGACAAACTTTGGAAAGTGCTACTAGAGATGGGTGTTCCTGAACACCTCGTTGCTTTGATCCAGAGTCTGTATGCTGAGAACCGTTCTTTCATCAGGGTAGGTACTGAATGTTCCCATATGTTTCGAACCAAACAAGGAGTGAGACAGGGCTGCATCTTATCCCCTGCACTCTTTAACATATATGAAGAGTACATTATTCGGAAGACCATCGAAAATTGGGAGAACGGTTTTCCCATAGGTGGAAAGAGATTATCCAACCTCCGATATGCCGATGACACCGTTCTTTTGGCAACATCCATGGCAGATATGAGGGAATTGTTTCGAAGACTCGAGTTAGAAAGCGCCAACATAGGTCTCGCAGTGAACAGGACGAAAACTAAAGTAATGATAGTGGATCGAGCCGGCAAACTAACAGACAGCACCAGCAACATTCTCGGCATGAATACCGTCGACTGCTACATATACTTGGGTTCCCAAATCTGCAATGACGGCAGCTGTATCCCCGAGATTAAAAGGAGAATCGGTATGGCAAAAGATGCTATGACCCGTTTAAGCAACATCTGGAAGAAAAGAGGAATTGGTATCAAAACCAAGATCAGATTGATACGAGCGCTGGTATTTCCTATCTTCTTGTATGGAGTAGAGACGTGGACAATCCTGGCCCGAGAAAGGCATAGGATTGATGCTTTCGAGATGTGGTGCTGGAGACGAATGCTGAGAGTACCCTGGATAGCTAAACGCACCAATGCATCCATCTTAGCCCAGCTCCAAATTAAAACTCGCTTGTCCACCATATGCCAACAACGCATCCTATCATATTTCGGCCACACTGTGCGTAGAGGCGACGAAAGTCTGGAGAAATTGATAGTTGTTGGAAACACCGAAGGCAAGAGATCGCGCGGTCGCTCACCAACAAGATGGACCGATCAAGTCAAGGACTCGTCGTCCTCCCAATTCTACGCGGTTGTAAGAGACGCGATGGACAGAAACCGATGGAGGCATATCATCCGCTGCCGATGCAACCTTCAAGCTAACCACGATCCTCAGACATGAGGGACCGACCCCAGAGAGAGAGATGGGGTTTATATGCTTAAATTGAAACTCAACCGGACAGGCTGAAACGTTCGCTTTTAATAAATCAATAGAAAGCAAGGGTGAGGAATTTAAGGTTTTAGTAGTTTTAAGTGGGATATTGGTAAAGAAATCTCACTCGCATGGGTATCAAATCTAACACTTACAGGGTACCTCCCGTGAACTCAGAATCTTGAAATTTGGTACGAAGCAACGTCTTATAGCACAAATAAAGGAAAAATTGCGAAAACTGTAAATTTTAGTAACATCATAATAATAAAAATATTTTTAATAATTTTTGTACGGAACCCTCGGTGCGCGAGTCCGACTCGCACTTGGCCGATTATAAGATATTTCTCTGTAGCAGTAGCAGTAGCTGCTCTCGGAGTCTGGATTTTTGCGTGGTTGATGGGACAAGGCTCGCCTCGAATTACTTGGGTCTTAAATCATAACTCGCAAAATGTGGATGAACTATTAGACGCACCTCTGATAAATCCTTCGGGAATTGCAGGCGTGATGATCTGAAAACTACTAAAACGCAATAGAAAAAGATACGTTTGTTTCAGATAGTTCAGCAATTTTCCTAATAGGTAGGTAGGGCTACCTATAAATCATAATCATCATGGCTATCAGCGGGAAAACATCCACTTCGAAACTTCAGCCCCCCATACGGTTGCTCCAACCAGTCGTAACTAATAGTCTACAGGGAAATAATGCAAGAGACGTATCACAAATTTATTTCTCTACTATTGTAATAGTTTCCAGCCCCTATTTCTTCTTATCTCCCCTTTGTCCTGCGTTTATTCGTACGTGCAACCGTACCACTTAGTCGTCGATTGGTAGCTGACATTCCCCCGATGTTGTGACCCGATGCCATTGATTTATATTAATCTTATTGTAGAAGGTGGCTTGTGTGATTGCGTGTACACGTTGTTGTTGTTTACTCTGGCACAAAGGTGCAGTGCACAATGCAGATTCAGTCATCTGAAATTAATATCATTATCTTAATCAGCCTATGATGTTCCCACTGCTGGGACACATGCCTCCTATCTATGAGAGGGAGTGGGCTGTAATCCACCACGCGGGCCCACTGCGTGTTGGTAGATGTCACATGTCTTCTAATTTTTAGTTCTAGGACATACCGGTTTCCTCACGATGTTTTCCTTCACCGTTTTTAGAGCAGCGGTGATGTAATATATTACACAAAGTAATGCGCCTGCCTGGGTTCGAACCCACGGCTTACTGATTGTAAGTCGGCACTGCCACCACTGGGCCACCACTGCTCTCACAATCTACTCACATACCTACTTCTTTTGCCTCGTCCACGTTCATACATCTGCTAGCCTACCATGACGTCTTAAAACAGTATTATTTTACTCTTATTCCAGTGCGGAAAAGAGACGGAACTATACAGGATGTCTAGCGCCATCTCTTTCCCACACAAGAACGGGTGATGGCTATCACAGGTGTCACACAAGCACGCCGGTTGCGAGTACTACGCACCTGACCTTTCTGAAGAACTTCACCAATATGATCAGTGTATGTCCTTCTAGGGCGTCCCCTCCCGGCATTGCCACTCACATCTGCCTTCTAAATACCTTTTGGTACTCACCTTTCACACATCCTCTCCACATGACCAAACCATTTAAGCGCCTGCCTGGCTTACTCCTCGTAAGTCGGAGCTGCCACCACTCGGCCACCACTGCTATCCATCTGTAATGTATTTAGTTTTTCTTTTTTATAAAATGTGAGTATAATACTAAACTCTGCCTGCGACTGCAGAGCATGAGGTCCTCGGTTCGTTTACCAGGTCGGCCAAAGTGTTTTTGGGTTTTCCATCAGGAATTTCTCAATAGCAGCCACGGAGTCTGGATTTGTGCCCGGTGGGTGGCAATAGGCTCGCCCTCTATTACATGGGACTTAAACATAACTGGCGAAATGTGTATTTTAAGGTATACCTCTGTCTTAACCTTCGGGGATTCCAGGCCTGATGTTATGTTATGGATGATCTTTTTAAAGTTCCGTACCCAAAGGGTCAAACAGGACCCTATTACTGAGACTTGGCTGTCCGTCCATCCATCCGTCCTTCTGTCACCAGGCTGTATCTCATGAACCGTCATATTTAGCCAGTTGAAATTTCTACAGATTATGTATTTCTGTTGCCGCTATAACAATAAATACTAAAAACAGAATAAAATAAATATTTGAGGGGGCTCCAATGCTCCAATACAAAAAAGTGATTTTTATAAATAGTGGAATTACGGAACCCTTCGTGCGCGAGTCCGACTCGCACTTGGCCGGTTTTTTATAAAAAAACTGACAACTAAGGTAAAATCGTACCGTGCGCATGCGACATTTTTAACTTTGCCTCTAAAATGGCAAAGCTTCTGAAATGGCTCTGGTCTTACATTATGTCCATAGGCGCTGGTGTTTTTTTTGTTTTTTTAAGGCTGTCCTGCTTGCTAGTTTGTTATTGTGATAAGTTAATTACGAATCTGTATTATAGCGTTTTGATTGTTTTATCGTTTTAATTCTGTCCACTCGCTGATTCAACTGCATTCGAGTCGTAGAGTCGAGTCGAGTAGAGAGAGTCGTAGATTCGCAACCCCCTACTAGTAGTTAATCTGAACTTAAGGAGCTTAAGTTACTACTAGTACTCCTATTATCCTCCTTTTTTCAAACCAGTTTAAAACCACGATTTTTACTTTTCCAAAATACTTATAAAAACCAATGATGCAATTTTTGGATATTTATGTTATTTTAGTTTCCCGTTTTTCCAACGACCAATCGCATCAGTCTTAGATTCGCAGCAGTCCCAACCCCCTACTGCGGTCGGTTGGTATTAATTGTGAAAGTTACTCGGTTGTTAGCTACACCAACTAATCTGAACGGTACGTGCTCTCCGTGTGCCAAGCACGCAACTGTGACGCACGGAAACTTCTTACTAATTTCCTGGGAAATTTCTAGAAAATATCTTTATTATTGTTTAGCTGTGAAAGATTTTGTTTGGAAATAATATGTCATTAAAATACTATCAAAACTATAGTACTTCATTATTAAGTGATTTGTAGCAGTGTAACAATGATTAATTGTGTATTCATGGATTTTGGAAGCATGTATGAATTCAATAGGTGCAAATTGAGTTGCAAGGTTTGCATTGAATTTATCATTGCGTAATTACTCAAAATAATTTCGTATTCTCAATGTATTCAAAATTAGCATTGTAAAATAGAGTAAACTAAGTTGTGAACTAACTTCAATAATATTGTACTACAATATTCCTCTTGATCAATCCTTTTGAGCATTATTTATATGAACAGAAAAAAAACAACAGTCACTAAAACACAGCCCACAACAGCGCTTCAGCAGAACCAGCATCAATTTCACAATCTACGTTTGATTTTGCATCAAAAGCTTTGATCGGTTTTATACGCTGTATCAAAACGTAGATTGGTCAAAGGTACAATTTTTATTGAAAAAAATAAAACTTCAAACACATCACGCAAAGGCTCACTGACTATGCAAACATGTTTTACAATAGTGAGTCTATAAAACTAAATAGAATAGTAATATCAAGCTAAGCAACACGGCAGTTGCACTACCAATCAATTGACTTAAATACGTTTTTTGAGCTGCCAAAACTTGGTCCTCCATTTTGAATAGAAACATGTGACTTCACTAATCTGCTAACTCATTGACTCAACTATTTATTGATTTCAAAGCAATGCAATTCTAATTTTACAGTAAATTAAAAATTCATGGGGTTTTAATTTCTTAAATAAAACGTTTTAATAGAAGTTGTGGCTTGGAATTATTGTTTAATGGTACAACTTTACTATTGGGAAGATTTTGAATGGTCATGGTCATGGGTAAATCTCATCATCATCATCATCATCATTTCAGCCCAAAAGACGTCCACTGCTGGACATAGGCCTCCCTCAAGTCACATTGACATTTTGGGGGGTTTTGCCATAATCGCCACGCTTGGCAGGCGGGTTGGCAATCGCAGTACGGTTGTTACAAAAAGCACAGAGAACGCTGCTGCCCATTCTCTGGCAAGTCCCTTAGTCGCCTCTTACGACACCCACGGGAAGATATGGGATGGTGCTATTCTTTACGTCCGACACCATACAGAGCGGGTGGGTAAATCTAAAATAATGTATTTTCGGTTTTATAACAATATAAATTCGACGCTCAGGTTTAAAGAAATTCTTGATTTTTTATTCATATTTTTTTACTGAATTGACATTGACCTTTTAGATAACATACAAATCAAATCAAAATATTTTTTTTCAAGTAGAAACTTTTGAACTGTCGAACAACAATAAAAATGAAGCTACAGTTCCAGTCACAAGACATAATAACTGTGAAAGTACTGTAGTTGCCCATTCCAAAGCGTAGATCTCTATAGAGAAGACCATCGTGACCGTGTTCTTTCTATTTGTCCCTGTTTTCATTTGAAGCTGCATTTTGTTTATGTATATTCACCCTAGTACGTATTATGTAACAATATTGGCATTTTTGTGTGAAAAGGAGGAAAAAGAAATTTTGTGAGAGGATGCTTTTGTTCGTATTACTAATATTAATTACTTTGTTTTGCCCGCAGTTTTGATAAGGTCGAAAATTATCCCACGCGCATTAAATATAGTTTATGATACTCGGATGATGATGATAGGCCTTCCAACTTCTGAAAGATTTTTCAGAATCTGATCAGGAGTTTCTAAGATTCGTCCTACACCCAAATTACAAACCACAAATCTTCAAAATATTTGTACATTAAGAAAAACTTTTATTGATTGGTATGCTTAATTGCTTATTGGTATGTGTCTACTAACTGTTATTGGCTATCGTGTCTTTAAAAGAAATAAAGCTTTATTTTCGAAAATAAATCCAACTTTCCAAATAGTTTACTTATCAAGATTAAATTGGACTTGTCTACGAAAATACCTATGCTGCTATTAAAGGTGTAGGATTTTTAAGATGCGATTGGATTTTCAAGATCAAGCCAGTTCAATAACTATGACCATATTGATGAGATCAAAGTAAATTGGTTAAATTATTGTATTAATCTATTTACAAAAACTGTTTTAGACGACGTTATATAATTATTATGATGAAACAAGGACGTAAGGACCATAGCAAGCGGAATACTGTAGTGTCTACCTACCTCGTTAGCAACAAGGCGTGAATTTATTAATGTAATAATTCCTTTATTATCAACAGTTCTCATTCACCTACCTTTTTTAATTCCTTTCAAGGTTTCTATGAGAACCGTGTCACTGCCTAATAATAGTTTTTCACAATAACCGACTATGCCGCCTACTGAAATGTTACTATACAGACTGTGAGATCCCCAGAGAGTTTTTAATCCAACCCCGAAACTTCCAGACATACATTAATGAGGAAATAATACCACATTACCTGCCCCTATTTCGTTCACAAAGTTAGATTGAATAAAAGGTTGTATACCTGTATTAGTGTCAAAAGTTTATGATTTAATTTCATTGCATTTATACCAGGTTTTTAATTAAGTCGTGAAAGTTAGTTATTTCAATTTTCAGGTAGGCTTATATTTTTACCTTTTTTCGTTGGAGTTGACCTAATTTCATTTTTGGGGCAGTTTATATCTTATATCAAGCTTAAATTTTGTTATTAGGGATTTCTGACTAATCATTTTATTTGTGGTTATATAAAGAGGAGGCTTATGGTTATACTTCATACCAACTATTTCATTGTGGAGCATGGCTTAATTTCTCATAGCAATCCACATAATATTAGCTGAAGTTTTTTTGATGTGGCATCGTTGTCATCAAATTACCCAGGTAACTAAGCATAGCACAAGTATAATCAGCCTATAGCTCGTGTTTGTAGATGTCACATGTTCTCGAATTTTTGTTTCCACATGCTGATTTCTTTTCGATATCTTCCTACACCGTTTAGAGAGCGTAAGTCACGTAATCTTGCTCTTGAAACTTGAGCATTACGGTTTAGGTAAACTTGCGCTCAGTTTAGTTAAATCGTATTAGAATGATAGACAACAGCAAGTACAAGTAAATGGTGTCAATTTAATGGATTTAAAAGGTAAAAATGGGTGTACCACATGGTTTGTTATTGGGTCCTTTCCTCTTATTAGTGTATATTAATGACCCCATTTATTTTAAAATCAACCAAAAATGCTGTTCTTTGCTGACGATACTTAATTATTATTTAGACAGACATGCCACAAACCTCGACGACGTAATAACGCCCTAATGCATAATGCATGCCGCTAATAATCTAGTATTAAATAGGAAAAAAACGAAGTGCATAAGATTTGCTTTATCAAATGTCAAATGTAGTAATTGTGACATAGTATTGAATAAAGACAAACTTGAATTTGTCGATGATACTGTTTTCTTGGAGATCACGCTCGACTCAAGGCTACAATGGGGACCTCATTTAACATCTCTTGCAGGACGGCTGAGTTCAGCAGCACA
The DNA here is from genome assembly GCA_949152445.1 of Cerastis rubricosa. NCBI lineage: Eukaryota > Metazoa > Arthropoda > Insecta > Lepidoptera > Noctuidae > Cerastis > Cerastis rubricosa. The sequence continues at coordinate 12,069,239 of OX424540.1, read as the reverse complement.
TGCTGTCAGAAAAATCCCTCAATTTACTGATGTAGATACCGCGAGGCCAGTGTATTTTAGTTATTGTCATAGTAATATGCGGTATTTTACTATGGGGACGGGCTGCAGACATCGAATCTATATTTATTCTGCGGAAAAGAGCCATCAGAGCCATATACAAAGTTGTCGTCAAAATTCAATTCAGGAGGTCGTCAAAAATAAATTTTTTGTTTTTTTATTTTCGTGTCTTTCAAAATGCTTGTAATAGCCTACTTGTAATAAATGCTTCGAGTTTGAGTTTGAGAGCAGCGGTAATTAAATAAATGTTGTTACCCAATTCGTTTTTTTTTTGTTGTTGTCCTTGTCCCATTCAACTTGGGGTCGGCGTAACACGTTTTCTTCTTCCATTCTCCCCTGTCAGATGTTACGGAATCATTTACTCCTTTATCTTTCATATCATTCCTCACACCATCCCTCTATCTATTCTTTGGGCATCCTGTCTCACTCCATCCATCAACATTCATATCCATCACTCTGTTAGTCACATCCGTTTCATCCCTCCTCATTACATGTCCATACCAAGACAAAGGATTGCATATGGTCGTTAAAATCCTGATGCAAGCAATCTATGCTAGTATAATCACAAAATACACTGTAAAAACCAATTCATTAACCATTACCTCACCTCCCAATCTCTACTATTAATGAGAAAATTGCGCTACCCAAATGAGGCAGATTCAACATTGTTCCACCGGCACCGCCCAATTTCACAGTGGAACGTACTCGTACAATTTATGACGGGACACGTGTGAAGCGGCCCGCGGTTTTAATATCTGCTGTAAATTAGTCTGAGCGAATGGATACTGCACAAATTGGCCCCCACTACGCTCTTATTTACTTTATTGTTTAGACACTAAGGTTGATGTTATCGGTGTTATTTATACCAAACTGAAGTGAAGTAATGTGTGATGAAACTTGTTTGTTTTTGTATGATGCGAATGGTTGTGAGAGGAAACAGATGGGTTGGCAACACTGTTGTTTAGTTTTGTTACTTTGTGTTTAGTTTATTCAGATTTGATTAAGGGGTAGCAGTACTTAGATGTTTGCTATAATTCCGTATTTAATTGACTTATAGCCATGTTCTCTTCGAATTATTTGAATCCTAGAATGAACCCTCTCTGCCGTTCTGGATATCTTCATTTACTACGAAGTTTGGTGGTATGCCGCCAGAAGTGTATCTATCCAAATGCAATGCTAGTCGACAGAAGTTACTTAGATATTCTCCAGAATGTGATGACGTAGTTTCGTCATTGGAATGATAAACTCAGTTTCGTTAAGGCAATAACGGCTTCAATCTAGTCGTAGTCGATGACGACTCATTATTATCTGACAGGAACGTGTCGACAGTAATTCGGAAAATGGCACTAGGTAATCGGGTCGTACAACCAATCCGAAGCGGCGTTCGGTAACGTAGGCACGTCTGATTGGCTTTCGGAGCCCTGCGCTGACCGGCGGATTAGCTAATGCAACTGGCTGGGTGCTGCTAAATCCAATGCTGTTGCCCCAAATTTCAGCCTTTGGACTAATTAGTTTGTGATTCAGTTTAGCGATTAGGTATGATTTCATTTAGCGATCTTCCCTACATTGTGGATTTCATTTGTCATAACTGGGGCCGTGAAATGGCTGCTCAAGCAGAATCATAGGATAAAAATGGTCGCAGACGCCGTTAATATTAAAAATTATCACTTTGTGACCATTTTACGGATTGTAACGTAATTTTTATTATTATCTTATAGTGATTCTGCTAAACTGGCCACTTAAGGCCCACTGCTCTGTCTATTACCTTTTTAGTTTTCAGGGTTTTAGTCTGCTGATAATTAAACAACAAATAAAAAAAATTATGAATCTAGATTAAGAATACATATTTACCTGCGGCCGTTGACTATTTTAAAATATTTTTGTTGTATCAAGCCCAGATATTGATATCACCACGTCCGTGAAATTTTGCTAGTCATTTTAATGTGCCACCCTATAACAATTGACCGTTGAACTAAACAATACACTCAACATATAAGATGTTTCTCACAACAGTAATCCTCTCTAATTATGCATCGCCTTACAAAAGGAGACAAACACAACATTTAAAGCATACCTATTGTGTGTACTTTATACCCAAAAAGCTAACAACATCATGCAGAAAATGCTCACCAGTGACCCGTCCAAAACCGGCCGCTAATCTAAATTGAACCATGTTTTGAAGAACAAAAGGTGTGTTATCATTTGGTCGGATGATCACGTCAACTCTTATTAAGTTCGCCTGGTAAGCTCCTTATCAGACAGTGTATGGTAAAGATAACGCGAACGCGAATGCCCGCTGTCTGCCGGAATGCATTCGGTGTAATCGCGTACAATGGTGATTTCGGTTTATTTGTCCTACGTTCCGTGTTGAGAAGATGTAATGTCGAGTGCTAAGTATAATTTGTCCGTTTTTGTTGATTCGCTTTGTAGTTTTCGTACATTGCTTCAACGGAAATGTTACTTCAGTTTTATGTGATGTTTTGACCGTGTAATGTGAATTCAATGGCTTGACTACATGTTTAAGACTGTGTTGTTATTACTTTCAAAACACTTTTTTATTTATCGCATAAATATTTACGTTTCAATCCCTCAACACCGCAAGTAGGAAAACAAAAGTAATGCCACCACCAGTACCTGTCCGAGCAAGTAGGGCGGAAGACCATTTCTGGAGCTTTACTGCACGAAATTTGACAGCACACCCCCTTTCACCCCTCTTCGCCCCTAGAATTTCTCACCCCAATATTATTAAGCTGGCTTTTATCGCGCCCACCTCACCGCGTAAATTAATAGAGGTAATATTGTGGCGTACAGTTTTAAATGAGTAAAAACTGCTCGAAACATTCAATTATTCGGTTGGATTGAGGAAATATGGCTGAAGGGAGCGGAGTTTGTAAAAACCTTTGTTTTAGCTATGACTGCGTGATTATTGGGATTAATTAATAGGGTAGGTAGGGTTTATGGTGGGTGTTATTTTGTGTTCATTGATTTATTAGTTGTTGTTATAATGTAGGTAATAAGTATTTATAGGTGTTGGGGGTTTCGATTAAATTACTGCTCAAGCCAAATCCTAAATTTAAAATTGAACTTTAGATTGGTACTACAAATCTAAATTACATACTTTTAACGTAATACTCAGCAACAAAAATCTTCGAGAAAAAGTTTCCTCCAATTTAAAAGTACGCAGGTAATGTAATTTTGTAAGTTAATTTCAATGCTTCTACGTCGTCCTAATTCGTTTAAGCCGGGAACGCTCCCGAAGAATGTTATTGGGATTTTATGAATATTCAAACCAAGTAATCATGCCGAGGTAAATACGATTAAAACGAGTCTGCTTTATTATTTAATTCTGTCTTGGCAATCTTGAGGTAGTATACAATATGGACATAATGTCAAAAAAACTCAATCTAAAGAAATGTCGTAATTTCGCCATTCTCGGAAACTGGTATTTCCATTCGAATCAATATTTTTGGTTGTTGTTTTCATTTCAGTTTTTGACTCAACATAAAATGTACCAATAATTTTACCTCTCTGTTTTTTTTATTATAAACTGGGATCTCATAAATAACTTGAACTAATAAGCACTTTACTATACCATAATTGTTCTAGGGAGCTTTCTGGAGCGTTTAAAATGAGTTTATATCTAAGTACCTATTATCTTTTTATGTTATCTCTTTATTAGCTAGCAAGTTTCTCTTGACTTCATACTCACAATTAACTTAATATGAATTTAAAAAGTTTCTTAACTAGGCAATTGAGGTCTGACGAAAGATATGTTTTTTTTTTGGCTCATGAAAGACTCGCGATTTGCCTCACGACAGAGTAGTCTTATCTGAGTCTGCTTTTCTCCAGTTTCATGATAACTCACTACATATATTAGGTCGTAATCAGCATTCAGCAGTCCTTACCTATTTTGCTGAAATTACCAAATTACATTAAGAGCGTTTACACCTTACGGCATTTCATACAAACTTTCAAGTCCTTATTTTCCGAAATGACTAAACCGATTTTAATGAAACTTCATACGCATAAGCAGGATAAATAGGTCCAAAAAGTCACATTTTAACGTGAGGTCGACAAACGGGCGTGCAAATAACGCTTGTGCGACAAAACCTTACTGCGACTCACCATAGTTCAAATGCACACAAGTGCGTCAAAGTAAAGCTCGACGTCACGCTAATGTGACAAACTGGCTGACGACAAAACTATAAAGGATGTAAAAGAAGAATTACAAGGCGTCAACGAAGCATTATCTATGTGTTTTAACTAACTGTAAACTATAACTAAGGTACAGAATGTTTCGTTGGCGGCTTGTAAAGGGTCTTTTTAACTATTACTATTTTCAGGCAACTTTGGCCCATAGGTACTTACTTGCCTTACAGACTAACGATACGATTAAATACAATTTGTCTTCTAAACTTCTAAACTAATAATATAAAGAGGAAAGATTTGATTGTTTGTTTGTTTGTATGTTTGTTTGTTTGCATCGAATAGGCTCCGAAACTACTGGTCCGATTTGAAAAATTCTTTCAGTGTTAGATAGCCTATTTATCGAGGAAGGCTATAAGCTATATATCATCACGCTACGACCAATAGGAGTGGAGCAGCAACTAAAAAATGTTGCAAAAACGGGGGAAATGTGACGCAAACGAAGTTGCGCCGGACAGCTAGTAGTAAATAAAACCTTAAAACTACATGTGTTAGTCGATCTTCGCTAATGTCGGACTACTAGTGTGCTTCAGTTTGTCGCACTTGCTTGTATTCAAACTATGCTGAATCGCTATTTTGTCGCACACGCGTTAATCGCGCATCCGTTTGTCGACCTCGTGTAGTGCACTACAGTTTTTTTGTGTAACGTTACTTCTGATAACATAGATATATATTATAGTACAATAAATCACTTTAAAGATTACCAACTTAACTACCCTTCTGTTTAGTATTGTTAAAATCTTTCCAAATTCTAAACTACGTAGTTTCGCAGACTTCTGAAGTGGGTATGCCGCATTCCTACATTCCTAAGTATCTTAGAGAGTAAGTAACTACGTCATCAAAGAATACGGTTGTCATCCAAACTTATTTCAAACGTATACGGGGAAATAAACAAGGAAATGAGAGATGTCATTGCTGTTACAAGTGTCATTTTCATGATATTCAGTATTATGATAATGTTTTGTTGTAAATAAAATGGGGAAAACTGTATGTATGGAATATGTGCCAAGTAAAGGACATGAACTTTTATATTCCTGTATGATTTTAGATGGGTTACATAGGGAACGCGGTGTTGCTGCTAGGTATGGTCGTTTCAATTTGATATGCTGATACATTGCACACTCAGGTTCTGAGTATGGACCCTACCAAACAGTTCTGCTTTTTCATTGGCAAGTTGCTCGCCACCTAGCATGCTTATAGCTTACACATCACAAAGTAACACAGATAGCTTTGCATTTTTTTAAATGCTTTGCCGTAAGTGTCATACATTAATAGAAATGTAATAAAATTCATAATTTAATTGTGACAGGAAACTTAAGTCAGGAAACTTTAAATGAAAAAAAAAAATGAAAACTTTATATTTTTGGTTTTGTGAGAGGCCTAGCAAAGAATTAAATGCGAAAAAAAAACATTTCTAGGATCTTTTTAATATTCAGGTTGACCTCTTAGGGAAATAATGACGGCTCTACATAGGCGTCATATACCGAATATGATGTTTTCGATTTTTTCCTATAGTAAAAGTCTCTATTTACTGGAAAGACTGACTGACGGTAACGGTATGCGAGCGTATAGATTGCCCTTCACTTATCATCTCCTGGTAGTCCGGACACTGATCACAACTTGATACAAGGACTGGAGACTCCAACTAGCTGGCGAACTGAAATTTGAGGCCACCTTTCAACATACCCTTTCCTCTATTCTGTAATATTCTGATATATATTATAGGTATATATTTACTTTTATTTTAATTTTTATATGTGTATTCATTTGTATGTACCTATGTTTATTTTATATAGCCTTAATGTTGTTTTAAGATCTAATTTATTTTTTTCCTGGTTTATCTTTTCTACACACTATGTCTACATTTCTAATCCAACTTTCCATTCGCAGGTCTGCTGGAAGAAATTTCTTTTGAAATAAGCATACCTTTGTGCTCTTGTATCTTAATGTATTGTTCTTTTAAGTGTTTTGTGTGTACATAAATAAATAAAATAAAAATACCCATAATCCTCTCACTGGGGTAAGTTACGATGTGAAATAACGCTCTGAGTCACAAAAATTACAACAAAGAAGCCATCATTCCTTTTTACCAGAAAAAAAAACGAAAATTTACCTACAATATCCCCTCAACTTTTACAGTACAAAATTCACTGTGACAAATCTTAGTTTTCCTTCCATATTTAAAAAATGCGTATGTTTTTTTGTTTATATTTTTAAATTTCGAATCGCTATTAAATGTTCTTTCCACTATTAAGTTTTATTAATCATTTTGCGTTTAAAAAAAAATTGTTATAGTTTGCGTGTTGCATAGACTTTTTAAGTTTGTAAGTTCAAATAAGAACACAGTTAAGAAACTCTTGGTTATTTGACCAGTATGCTAGATCGTAACATTACACAAATACTTTTTCAGCTAAACCTAATTCAAATTTAATTTAGGTACTTCTGCTCAGAGGCCACAATAAAAATAAAACCAAATTACACAACAATAAACCCAAATAAACAAAAGACGTAGAAACTTAGAAAACCGCTTTCACAATAAACTACATAAAATACCGAGATTATAGTCGTTTGAATAACAAAAGCAAGAACAATAAAGAATTATAAGATTCTATGTGAATTAAACGTTTTTTTCTCTTTTTTCTTAAGCCATAAACTTCGTGGAAGTTCTTAAAGGGAAACATTCGGAATCAGTACAAAGGCGACTTGATAATAACGCGCAACTCCATTCAGTGTACTGTAATCATCTTCCATTTCCAATTTCTGAAACTTTTTTCATCTTTGTTCACATCTGTTTGGGTGCTTTGGTAGCCATCTTTTGATTCTCGTGACGCTTTCTATTAAGACACTTTGTATACGGAATTACTTTGCAAAATATACCTTAGTATACTCCCATGTTTGTCGGATGGAATTTCTGCAAAATAAACGAGCATTTCAATTGAAATCGCGATTGATATCTCTTGCAAGCCAGGAGGATCCTTGTCTATTCTCGTAATTTTTGAAAGTTGAAGTGAAATAAGTCAAATTGTGCGTCAAAATCGAATTCAGAGCACAATGGGTTGAAGTTTTTTTAGTGTAAAACACCCGCTAAATTGATTTGAGTAACTGTAATTTTGGGTTTACTAACGAAACTCTTTTTTTACATAAGGTAGAAAAGTTTTCCAAGAATAATTCAGAAAACTTAAGAACAATCCTACAAAAGGATTGAAAGTTACCTGATCCTACAAAAATCTGCGTTTTTTAAAATTCGCCTTTGCAGACTTGATGTCAATGTTCTTGACACATTGACGAGTCCGTCTCACGATGACTTCATTGTAATAAGTACAAAAGTCGTTTGACAAGCAATCACACAACTTCATCACACAATAGCTAGTAGCAACAGCGTGGCCGAAGTTTAATAGATTTTGTTCTAAAACTGGCAAGCATGAAATGCGAGAATCGCTTTCCTTGTGTTCTCAACAAATTCACAACAGATTTCAAGGGAATTGTTTTATTTTAATTTTAAATACATTTAAGGAGGAAGTTTGTGGCGTTTGTGGCTTATTAGGTAAGGGCAGATTGAAGCAAGCGTACATGGTAAGGTCCAAAAGTTTCCGGCTATAAGAGAAGGAGCGTAGGCTATTGGCCGTAAGATGCAACATGCAGGAATGTCAAGATAAGATTTGTTTAAGGCTTATTGCCAGACATTTTATACCTGCAGTCTGTGGACCAGATACACACAGAAAACGTTAAATACCCTGCGTCACCTGCGTGTGCAATACAACAATGCTTGTAGGATACTGCTGTCGCTGCCTCGTTTCTGTAGCGCGTCAGGGATGTTCGCAGCAGCGCGTACAGGCGACTTATTTAAGGAATACTAACAAATTTATGGGTTCTACCTGAATTAAAGATAAATAAAATAAAATTAAGGATTATTATCCAAACAACAATGTATTGATATAAAGGGATACTTTTTTGAGAGAAGAAAGAAAACTTCAGTAATTTAGTGACATGATAGTTTTGTATCTCTGATTAATAATAATAATAATTAATTTTATTTATAAAGTATTACAAAAGTGTGTACATTTGCGCGCAGTAGTATTATTTCTCATACAAGGGTATAATTAGTACTTATAAGAAAACTATAACTAAAACATATTCAAAAGTTGCAAGTAATAATAGTTCAATTCAGATGTTTCGCTACCAAACATCTGAATTGAACTATTATTACTTGCAACTAGCTTTGTAATTTGTTATCTAATGTGTTTAGGCCGCAAACTTTTCGACCTACGTAACAAGACGTATGGTTTACTTATATTAGTTAAGGCTGTCGTCAGTCGCAAATGTCATATATTATAACTGGTGTGACTTGAAATGCAGCCCATTTTGCTCCGTATAACGTTTCTAAAATAACTAAAACCTAGTTACCAAGTTCTACGTAAATCGTCTTCGTGAACTGAGAAAGCTTTTGAATGCAACGAGTGACAAGAATTGGACCTTTCATCTATAAATTCACTTAGCTTGCTGGTATCAATTCCTAGGAACGTTGCCTTGACATAATTATGTATTAGTATGTACCTATTTATGTATATCAGTTTATGTTAGCAAAATGGTATTTTCCTATTTTTTTTTTGTACTCTTCCACTGTGCTGTCCTATTTGACCCAAAGGTTGACTGGTAGAGAATGCTTTGTGGCATTAAGTCCGCCTATGTACCACCTATGTACCTACGTGAAGTTTAAATAAATAATTCTAATTGACGAAGTGGATATAAAGGGTGTTAAACACCTCTTGACGAAGCCGAAAGGCACAGGTTCTCCCTGTCATTGCGATAATTTTTTTTGTTCTACACCATATCTGGGAACCTTCTAGTAACGGAGATATTAAAGGTCAAAGTTTCGTAAGTAATATGGTTGAGTTGAATGATGGCTGATACATGCGTGATGTTCGTGAACGGGCGCTGTTAGTTGTGACTGGTCATCTCTTAGCTGCCACGGTTTATTTTAATTTCTTTGTTTTTGTATTGCTGATTTAATCTTTTACTCTGGACGCTCTTAACTTGCCCGTATTACTACATCGTTCTCACATATTTGTAATTCTTAACATGAATGATGTAACCAAGATTTTGTAACATAATTTGATTTAAAAGAGTGTCCATGGAGTTTCTTGCCCATTCTTCTCCATAGAGATCTACGCTTTGGAATGGGCAACTACAGTACTTTCACAAGTTATTATGCCTTGTGACTGGGACTGTAGCTTAGCGTTATTTTTGTTTTTTTTTTGACTTTCAAAAGTGCCTGTAATGGTCTAATTGAAATAAACGCTTTGAGTTTGAGTTTCAACTTTTTGACAAGTATTTTTTTAAATATAAGTTTTTAATGGAAGATTTTTGCTTTAAACACCTCCACGACCCCGTACTAATCCATCCGTCCATCAGCACAATGTTTTGAGTACGTTACATTGAGTTCTACCACAAAACATGATTTTACACCCCCCAAAAAAAGTCGTTTCTTTACTTAGTTTCAACCAACCATACGTGAATTCAGACTTCGAGCAGCTACTGCGATATTTCTGACAAAAATAAAAAAATATTGGAACTTTGCCGGACCCAATCGCCGTCGAACTATTTTGTATTTCTAAAGCGACTTTCAACATGACTGATCAAAAATTTATGGAAGCTTACGTCAGTTCAATAATGTTTTTGACAGCTCTAACATTGTTGTCCCAGATAAAATTACTCTTAGTTTAGACTGTCAAGTGATTGAAACCAGGACCAAAATCAGAAATTTCACTGGCGATTATTAGACCAGAGAGGTATCAGACGTATAATAATAATGCTTAGATTTTACGAGCACAAAAAGATCCCAGACATTAAAACAAACACAATCGTAGCAATAAACAATAAAACAAAGCTTTACTAAAGTTGTGATTTTAATGTCCAAGCCCAAATCTAGACCAGTACCAACCTAACAGTACTGAAATGAATAACTAAACCGAATGTGTAGGATTCTCACCTGCGGCTATATTGTTTAGTATTCTATGGTCAGGGAACGCGTAAAACTGGGTTTTAGGTACGACGTAAAACTATGAAAGACAGATACATGAGCCGAAATATCAGGTTAACAGACCCTTTATTTTTAACGATGTACGTTTCATGGGATCGCAATTAAGTGCTATATCTATCATATTTTAAAGCACTTTTTGAAGGCTTAGCCGGTCGATTTGGTTAATCGGGACTGACTATTCAGTAAGCATCAAAATGATGGTACCTACTTTTCAGTATGCTTGCTCCTAATAGCTATGAAAATTATAGTCATAATGGAAAAATATCGTAAAAAAAAAATATATATTTCCTATAATTTTCATAAGCATTAGAGCTTTCAAATCATAAAGAAAGTCGAAGTCCAAAACGTTAATGTATTCTTATACCCCATAAATGATAGCACCGATCTTCCTTTAAAACATAGCTCTTACTTCCAATCCAATAGCTCCCCATCGATTTTCATGACCTACAAATACAAATAAAAATGGTAGCACTTAAAAGTTTAATATCAAGGATTCCTTAACGTATTCTCGTCTCAAACATGTCGGTGATTGGTCGAACAGGGCTGCAAGTGTCTACCTACGTGAGTCGGAAACAAATTCAGGGAACTAGGTACAGTTCGTAAAACAGACAAGTAGGTAGACAGTGTTATTCCCTCCTACTTGGAGTGAAAAACACTGGGCTTAATTTTTAATGCCGAGAAATGTAATGCAAGCGAATTATTGTAACGAACGATTTTGATGCGATCCAAAAACAAATGACGCGTCTTCCTAAGAATTGTCGTGCATTTCGGATGCTCTAACATTGACTGCATACCTGACCTCCACGTCCCGGTTAAGACCAAGTACGCGAAACATCTTGTTGTCAAACTGGTTGTCAGATTTTCGGGCCACTAACTACCTGTAACGTGTCAAACATCTACAAATGACTCCCGGGACCAAAGGGTTAGTGTGCATTACGAGGCACGCAGGAAACTCAATGTAATAGGCAACCATATATATACCACGTACCAAATGTCTACCTACACGTACTATGTATATCCACGGACCAAACTAGGTAAAAGTAGCTTAACCTGAAGATCGACCCAAATGGCTGTTACTTAGCCACGAGCTCCACTATGTGTGAATACTATTGAATAGAAATGAGAATATTTAGTGAATTGAAACAATTTTCCGGCGTAATAACAAAGACAGTTGCTTGAATAATTTTTAGTATGTTTATTGTGTTACTTTACTATTTTGTCGTTTGTACCTCCCGTACTTGTATCTAAAGTAAGTTTTACGTCGGATTTTACTACTGCAACGTGATTGATACAGTGTAGAATTACTTGGGGAGTCACTTTTATAGCAGCGTCTTTGTGAATAAGAATCGGCCTTGTTTAAAATTTTGAAGATGTTTCTGTTGTTACGGCGAAACTGTTCGGTACAATGTTTTATCGCGGACCGACGTGAAGAGATACTAAAGAAATGTTTTTATTTCAAATAAATTATTATCGGGAACTTTTTGGTATTTTTCTGGAAATATTTTCTTTTCGTACTTGTATTTTATTGTCGTTACGTTTCTTTTGCTAAATGAAAGTCTGAATTCTAAAGGCATATCTTAGTTGGTTTGCTCTTTACTACTATCGTATTTCGAGTCCAATTTAGATATTCATGATGTCAAAAGACGTTCTATTTAACAGTCTCATTATCACACCATTTAATTTACAAAATAAAAACATTCTGTCAAAGTTTTCAAAATCAAAGAAAGTGTATTTAAACGACTCATATAAAACTAATTACGCAATAGAGTAACACATGTTGGTGCTATTATTTAGCAACGCATTGTAATTATGGAAATCAGGTCAGTGTCACAGCTTTGCTAATGCGAAATTCTCGTTAAGCGCTAATTTATTGAATCTAATTGTGAGCAAAAACAGCAAGCTCTAATTCAACCTGCCAACTAACGATATTGAACTCGCATGATTTACATCCAAATTATATTTATAGCAGGCTGTTGTAGAAAACATCTGCCGTTTATTACATGCCTTTTGGCAATGAAATAAGGGTCAAAATGAGGTGGACGAATTCTAGATGCGTCTCCGGACACTGACACCTCCATATATTAAATACTGAAGTATTGGCCAGTCTCCGGTGTTCGCAGCTGATCTGCAAATTGTTCATACGAGTTTGGCTGATCCCTAACTGGTAAAAGAAATAAAGAGAAGTAAGGACTAATGCGTTCACTGCCGGTCGACCTCTTATCAATCTTATAACTCAGGGGTTAAGGGTTATAATTGGTCGACCGTCAGTGAGCGCGGTAGTAAGTAGCAAAAATGTAAGTCGACGTGTATTTTGTTTGTTGATAAAATTCCCGAAGTGTTTTGTTTTTTTCCTCGCAAATCATAGCAGTCAGCTAAAGGAAAATGGCGGTCAATGGTTTGGGTATCCCATTTCTTTCCCTTTGTTGCAGTCCTATTCTTATGATTTCGAAAACTTTCTACAGCTGGTTCATGGAACAACTCCTAATTTTGACGGAATTATAGAAGGTAGCTTATGTGCGTTCAGAGAATATTCTGAAAAGATTTACCACGAAAACTACAATAGTTATAGTTTTAAAATGCACTACTTAGATTTAGAAAGACTAAATAATACTATTTCTAAACAATGAATAGCAATTATAATGGCGTGTTTACGTAGAAAGATGACGTGACACCGTGGCTTGAAATTGAAAGTAAATCAATCTATCTACTCCTTAGCCATTTAGCCAGCGCCGGGATACAACCTACCAGTCTAGATAGCAACCAAGTGATATCGATGGTCTAGATTCTAGACTAATGTGGCACCTTTATTAACTTTTACTTAAAGGTGTAAGCTCCCTCCTACAGTTACAGTTTCTACAAACAAGATTATTCTTTGTCACGCTGCAACATTCATCAAATATCGATACCAGCATGAGACCGGTTGGTTACTATGTGAGCCAACAAATATTGCAAACAGCTTGCTGCCCGGATTGTGTGTCTAAAACACTTCTGGTACACGTATTGTCCGAACGCCATGCAAGCGTATCCCGTTCACATTTCAAGCTTAGAAGCACACTCATGTTGCCAGCAAAATTTAATACTGTATATTCTGAGAGAGATTTCGGAGAGGTCTGTCTCCTCGCAGATTGATTTATTGGAGCCCCCGGGCCTTCGACGCATTCCTATTCCCTGTTAATGGAAATCGTAACGGGGTGTCCTTTTCATTTTCTACCAATGACTACGCCCGATGTTATAAAAAAAGTTTGAAGATTTTTCTTTTCTTTACGTTGATTTTTCTTATTCCACTTTTCTTTCTTCGGCCGTTTATTGTACCGTTCGGATTTGTGTGCTCAATTTTTTAGAATAATCTGGCGGTTGATCGAGATTAATACTAAGGAAAAATAAACGATAGGAGTCCAAACGATGGAATTATGTCGGGATAATTGTGGGGTTCTTTTTTATTTAGAATCCAGTTCTCTTTACAAAGATTTGAAGTTCTCGATCAAGTTGTGTTTTTGAAAAGTTGTTGGGTTTGTGTATCTCATAATTACTGTTTTTTGTCATGTTCTGCAAGTACACAAATACACAATACACAATGAATACAAGTAAGTTAACGATTTCATTGAAAGTTAACTAATCAAGTAGGTAAATTGATTAAAAAATACTGAACAAATGCTGTAATCCATTCCAGAGTAAATTAGATTGCGCTCTTAATGAAATCGGTAGAAGTTCATAATGAAGGTATTTCCATTAATTTAGTTATTAGAATATGTTTGAGTTGGAATCCTTCGATATTGTAAGGACTGTGTATTACATATTATTAATATTACCTATTGCTAAAGCTCAGTTGATGTATTCTTTGGATCTTCATTTGATATAATGAAATTAGATAAAAGATAAAATTAAGCAAGGTGACTTTTAAGAATGCTGAGATATTTGTTTTTCTAATGATTAATAGGTGGTAATTTATTGGTACTTAGTAAAAGCTAATTGGCAATTTGATTCGGCAATATTAGAAATAGATTCGGCGTTATTTTCTGAAATTTTTGTCAACGCTGTCGAATTAGTAAGGACTTTGATTAAGCACTTTTATCTGAGTTAGAAATCAACTACGTCTAATAAACTTTTTTTTTTTTAGGATGGGATATCGTCAAATGACTTCTCCCGCTCTGGGCGGAGCGGAAGGGAGTGTCAGACTTGACTGACTAAAACCCATCCATGTTCCTTCTTAACCCTTTGTGTTCCATGGCCACGGTATCTCTTTCGAACAACCCGCAGCCCCGGCAGGCATCGACCCTCTTGGACCCCTTCCGATTTGCTGACATCTCCTTGAGGCGCGCGTGGAACACAAACGCGCCACTGGCACGGCCTGTCGTCATTAGACGGACGGACGGTGAGCTAGCCCTTTACTCACCGTCCACAGGCCCGCGCCTACGGTGGCCGAGGGCCACTGATTGCCCCCCGACGCCCGGGGCGTCTCCCGCGGCGGCTGGGACGTAAGGTTCTCTCCCTCTCACGTTCCGCCACCTCCTTCGCTAGCATGACTGCTTCGCAGAAGGAGGCGACGGCTTCCCATCCCCTCTCGTTCCGGACCATGGATTGAACCAGGGCCGGACGCGAGAACGTATAATACTAATAATAACCTAAGGTAATAATTTGATTTTTACTATTTTTTTTATGTAAGTAGCGGGATTCGTGACCTACTTGCAATACAAAGTTATTTTTAAAATAATACACGTAAGTTAAATTTTTAATTAACAGTTAATTTCAGCGGATGTTAAATAACAAAACAAAAACCGAACAACGTACTATAAATACATAATATTCCACTGATTAAACCTGTCTGCAGCAATCGGGAACCTAATATACCGTACTTATGTAAGCAAACAGAATACTTCTAAATGATATATTGAAGGCTTCTTCTATTGTGGCGCGAATCCCTCGCACGAGCTAAATATCAATGACAGTAAGAAAGATTTATTATGTTTCGCAAGAAACACTGCCGAGCAAGTTTCACTGCAGTTGGCTAACCGATAACTTTGAACGGGAGTCGGTATTTAAGTGCCTTTAATCTAGTTCTACTAGACGTTTTGAGCCGGGAAAATATATGCATATTTTTGCAAATAAATGTAGCTAGTTTTGTTTTTCGTTTAAGTATTGATTTTGAGTGGTTGCTAGCGGTGAGTGTCTCGACTATGCAAAAGGCACTTTGGTTTCAACGTGCTACTTTCAAAACGGTAAAGATACTGTGACATCCTCAATGGGACACGTGGTTGATAGTGGCTCACTCCCTCTTACAAAGAGGAGACAGACTGATTATGTGTACCTATAGAGTTTTATAGATTTTAGTATTTTTCGCTACGTTAAGCTGGCAACACAATAACAATTAGTAGGTATTATGCGTGTCAATTTGAGCACAGCGGTGGCCCAGTGGTGGCAGCCCCCGACTCACGAGAAGTATGCCGTGAGTTCGAACCCAGGCAGGCGCATTACTTTGTGTAATTTATTTCATCACCGCTGCCCTCAAAAACGGTGAAGGAAAACATCGTGAGGAAACTGGCATGTCCTAGAACTAAGAAATCAGCCACTCCCTCTCATAGAGACGAGGCCTGTGTCGGTTTTTGTGGATACCCATCTATTCAAGGAAATGCAGAAAATAACTTTACGTGTGTAATTTTTCTTCATTTAAATTTCCTTCTTAATGAACCATCATGATTTGTTAGAGCTTTCATCCGCCCACTTACAAAGCCGAAGACTCTGGTCCATATTCAAAGAAGTCCAGTACGTTTCCCCATCTTTGCTATGTCTCTGGGGTTTTGAACTGGCAGCACATGAACTAAGTGCTACCTACGGCCAAAACCTGAGTTTACGGACGCCTCAACTCTCCGTCCTGCCTTACTACGGATTCTTAATGATTCTTTTTGTCGACGTTTTATAAGTGCACATGTAGGCTTAAGTGAAATAAAAGTAAATTGATTTGATATACATAGTAGTATAACAACTAAATAGTTGAGTTTCGTATGTGTATAGTAATCTCTGGAAATACAAATCTGCTGGCCTACCATGACGTCTTAAAGCAGTGGTTTACTCTTATTCCAGTGTGGTAAAGAGACGGAGCTATACAGGATGTCTAGCGCCATCTCTTTCCCACACTGAAAAGGAGTAGAACAATAATGTTTTAAGATGTCATAGTAGGACAACTGATTCCAAAAAAAATGTGATGGTAGAATGGTACACTTTTCGGAAGCGACATAGGGTGCTTTTTGTTTCAGACATAATCCACATTTTCTATATATTAAATTATGGTGTTGGGGTGTCTGTAACCAAAGTCCTCCGAAACGGCTGAACCAGTTTGTATGAAATTTTGTTTGCATATCGGGTAGGTCTGAGAATCGGCTAACATCTATTTTTCATACCCCTAACACCCATCAAAATTTCCACGCGAATGAAGCTGCAGGGCGCAGCTGAACCTGCCAGGGCTGCGGGTTGTTCGAAAGAGATACCGTGGCCCTGGAACACAAAGGGCTAAGAAGGAATATGGATGGGTTTTAGTCAGTCAAGTCTGACACTCCCTTCCGCTCCGCCCAAAGCGGGAGAAGTCATTTGATGATTTCCCATCCCAAAAAAAAAGGGCGCAGCTGAATAAAAAATACAAATTAATGACCCAACTACCTATATGTCAGCTAATATTGTAATCCCATTGGCCCGTGCTTTTACTATGATTGATAGGGCAATTATCAGGAGCTAATTAAGCTACACTATTAAATGAACTAATTGTATTAATAAGCCTTTAATTAGCGTAATAGCCACTGTTGAATAGTAAATACGTGAATTAAATATGTTATGCTAATAAAAGTGTAAATTACGAATGAACTATTTTGCAATTAAAAAGGTGTTAGTTGTAATAAATAATATAATGTGTCAGTTAATTATTTGGCTTGAAAAAGTTAATCAGTTGCTAGTTCTATTAGTTGCTACGCCACTGGCAATTCTTGAAAGGTTCGATTCTTTCCCAATCTGCGCCTGCAATATAAACTTAATAAATTCAAGCCTAAGGTTTTTTTTTGCTAACAATTGCTGTCCCACTGCTGGGAACCCTCTCTGAAGTACTGTTTTCCCACTTCATTTTTGTGATTGCCTTCTCGTAGTTCAACCAAGGAGGTTGTCGTCTGCTTAACCGGACTATCCTGTGGGAGCCTTGAATGTAAGGTCTCCAGTCAGGGCATAGAACTATTTACAAACTAAGCGACAACACGCTAAGGACACCCCCTGTGGGGTACAAGATTAGGGCGTCGCTGTGGGAGGACAACGGTTAGCGTCTGAACTTTTTAAGAGTGCTAGTCTCTTTGCTACTCACCTGGAGGAGGGTGATTGCATCATCGGGAGTGCTTTTCCCACGCGTTATGCTCATCTTAAGTATGTAGATTATCGATCATAGTCTCAATCCAGGGACCTTGGATTACCAGCCACATTATCACCTTGATATTGGACAAACCTATACTCATACAAACCCACACAAGAGGTGAAGCAATTAAAGTAAAATCATTAAATCTAGACAAAACATGTTCTGTATGGTGTTGGACGTAAAGACTAACACCATCCCATATCTTCCCGTGGGTGTCGTAAGAGGCGACTAAGGGACTTTCCAGAGAATGGGCAGCAGCGTTCTCTGTGCTTTTTTAACAACCGTACTGCAATCGCCAACCCGCCTGCCAAGCATGGCGATTATGGAAAAACCACCCGTTATGTACACTTGGGGGAGGCCTGTGTCCCGCAGTGGACGTCTTTCGGCTGAAATGATGATGATGATAAGATCATATAATAATTATTATATGATGTAACAAAAATTTTCAGTTTTCGAAATTTTCCTTTATCTGTGCTATAAGACGTTGTTTCGTACCAAATTTGAAGATTCTGAGTTCACGGGAAGTACTCTGTAAGTTTTGATACCCTTGCGAGTGTCGAAAATTTGCGGAAATTTGCAGCATAAACGGCTGTATCTTTTGATTGCGTTGGCTTAGAAGTTTGATGTTCTCACAGCTCCAAGGGACAGTAGACTTGAGTATTTGATAAAATTACAGCTTGATACCTCCACGCGTTCCTGAGAAAAAGGTTCTTGACAGACAGACAGACGGGCAGACGCACAGTGGAACGAATGTATGGGAGCGGTTGGACGTAGACATGTCCGAAAAATAAGAGTAAAATTATGACAAACTAATGATGCCATCTTATTCGATTACTTAATGCCTTCATAACTTGTGGTGATGAATTTCTTCATAACTCCCATATTTCGGGAGTAATTTGAGAAAATGTGAATTTTTACTATGAAAATGAGTGTATCGAGCTCTCTCCCTCCTGATTCCGGGCTTGTTTCAAGTAGCGGTCTCTAATATCGTAATGCTATTACTAAGAGCTATATTTAATACTAAGACACATAGTGCGCCAAATGTGCACTTTCTGGGATAAAAGGAAATGAAAATTTTAGAAAAAAAACGTTTTTTCCCCATTTGTATTTACTTTAAACCGCAGACAGACTTATTAAGAGGTCTATAAATATATTATATATATACAGAAATATATATTAACAAAAATATTCACAAGAACTGATGAGAGTATGACTTTTAAGTAAGTTGATAATAAATTACCTAGTTTCATTAAAAGTACAATAAATAATTAAGATGTAAGCTCTAATTTACTAAGTTACACATTTTAAAACAATAACATCATTTAATTATCTTCGTCGTCATCATCATCATCATCAATTAATTCAAATTCAGAATCGATGTCCGCTAAATCATTTATGTTAACAAATTCGATATCACTTTTCTCAGAATCCGTAAGCTCATAAAATTCCTTAAAAGAAGATTTTTTTACAAACTTATTTCCTTTTGGACGGATACTTGTAACAAGTGGATCAGAAGACAGTAAAAGATTGTGCATAATATCTTCATTGCATGAGATACTGCTATGCTTTCGAGAATGCCCCTCTCTATATTTTCTAAAATCTTTATTTCTAGCCTCAGATGCCTCTTCGGATAGAAAACCAATGGGCACAATTGACATGTTCTGAACTATGTCTGGCCCATGCATTAAAATTTTATGAAGTGAAGAAGGCATATAATACCATGGGTATAACTCCACGTAAAGCTTAGCAGTATCAAAGCAGAACTCTCGGAATTTAGTTACGTTGATCTTCTCTCCTGATGAAATACACTGCAAGATCACACAGATTTTTCTTAAAAGCATAGCATCTATTCCGGTCAGTTCAGCAGATTTAGTGTAGTTTTCAAAAAATCTCCTTGCCGAGTTGCCATTGTTGGTGGATCCACTGCCTTGTTTCACAACATCGAGAAGTAAGCCCGTTTCTCTTCTTACAGCCTCTTGAACTCTTTTCTTCCTGTCATCAACTTGCCTTTTTGCTATATCACCCCTTACTTGCCATGATTTTATGTCTAATTTGTAGGAAATGTGTAATAAGCATTCCATTGAGCGAATCCAAGCGTGAAGGGTGCTTAAGCTATATTTATACATGTCCTCGTTTGCGTGTTTATCTTTGATTAACTCTAAATTATTCATTTCTTTAGGACAAGCCTTGCATATGTCACACACTGAAGCTGCTGTATTGGATATAATGGAATGAATTTTACCATCAATCATTGTCAACAGCAGTTGGTGTTTGACACTAATTCCATCAGTGATGGTGGATGGAGTTAAGGCTTCAATCTCTGCTTCGATTTCAGCCATCTCTCTCTGCACATTTTCTTTGGTTTCCTTTATAAACTTAAACAATATTGGCCGGCAAAATGAAGTGGAAGATGGTCGCTCGTTTTCCCAAATTGTTACACCTTTTGAGACGAGCCGCAGTGGTACAAGACTAATCATAAAATTACTAGCAAGATCGATTTGCTCATCTTCACTCGTCCTTTGATGATAAATGCTTTGGCTAGATGATCCGTCAAAACCCCATTTGCTGGTCAATACGAGCTGTTGATTGGGATCAACAGGGGTTTCTAACGACCTAATAAGTCTTCTTGAGGTTAAATCCATCAAGGCTTGTAATTTGATTTTTGCAGAGCTCTCTGTAACTGTGAGATCTTCTTTGGCCGGATAGCACTTAATTTTTTCTTTAACCAACATGTAGTAACTCGGGTATTGAAGAGCTCCTTCTTGAGTGTTGAAATCCCGAAGAGTGTTATAGCGCCATTTCGATAAGTTCATCGATACATAAAGAGCCAATGCCTTCAAAGGGGATATTTCCCGTACCTGAATTGATTTACCTTCAATGAAGGCTTTGATTTTTGAGGCCTCTTCTGGATTCTCCGTCAAGTATTTCATATCATAAGCTGTATCGCTTTGTCCTGCCTTTTGAAGCGCCCTTTCGGCCGAAAACATAATTTCAGCGCTGCTACTGCTGCATGAAAGACTATCTTCAGTGCGTCTTCTTTTTTGCCGGTTACTAAGGTCCTCAAAAGATTTACGAGG
The DNA here is from genome assembly GCA_949152445.1 of Cerastis rubricosa. Lineage (NCBI taxonomy): Eukaryota > Metazoa > Arthropoda > Insecta > Lepidoptera > Noctuidae > Cerastis > Cerastis rubricosa. The sequence goes on along the minus strand of OX424540.1, from coordinate 12,048,475 downwards.
ACTAGGATGTGTACAAGTTGAAGCATCAGATTTAGCAGGAGAAATTATGGGCTCGATGACGTCACTTATATTTTCTGTAGAAGGTTCCATATTTTCATTCTGTAATTCCGGCCATTGAATTGCAGCCTGTAGCCAAATCTCATGTTTCTTCCGAAACTTATCTGTGCTTCTTCCAGACTGTGTCCATTTTGCATAAATGCGGTAGCAAAATCGACGACACCAGTCTTTTAAACTTGTTTCAGCACTTTCACATAACTGAACACAACTGTTATCTTTTAAAACACTGAACAAATAGTTAAAGTCGCGTAAATCTTTATGTGCGCGTGCGCATAAAGCAACGTGAATATCAAGATTTGTATTAAAATTTGGAAAATACATTGCGAGATTAGCTTGGATACAACGAGGTGTAAATCAACACTGATTTTAAAGTTACTAATAGTGACCTATTTATATAAAATCCAGGTATCCCAGGTATCCTTTGTTAAATATTGCAAGGTAATTAGTTATTGTGATAATTAGTAAATGATGCATGCTAAATTAGTGTATTAAGAGCCATTTAGTAATTAAATAATAGCAATGTTCTTATCAGTAATCATTAGTGCATCAGTTTTATATGTAAACCTTAAGTCCCTAATTATATATCCTAATTAGCTTATATCTTCTCTAATTGGCTGCTCAGAAATGTTATTGTAATAAGGTAAACCTTTAGAAAAACGGTTTTAATCAACAAAATAAACAAAAAATAAAAAAATTGTGTTATAAAATAAACATCACTCTTTATCCCAGAAAGTGCACATTTGGCGCACTATGTGTCTTAGTATTAAATATAGCTCTTAGTATTAGCATTATGATATTAGAGACCGCTACTTGAAACAAGCCCGGAATCAGGAGGGAGAGAGCTCGATACACTCATTTTCATAGTAAAATTTCACATTTTCTCAAATTACTCCCGAAATATGGGAGTTATGAAGAAATTCATCACCACAAGTTATGAAGGCATTAAGTAATCGAATAAGATGGCATCATTAGTTTGGCATAATTTTACTCTTTTTTTTCGGACATGTCTACGTCCAACCGCTCCCATACATTCATTCCACTGTGAGACGGACGGACAACAAAGTGATCCTATAAGGGTTCCGTTTTTTTCCTTTCGAGGTACGGAACGCTTAAAAAATTGTGTTCATCCCCTATTGTGGATTTCAAAGAAAATATTCGAAACAGGTGACTTAGCCTAGTATATTATTCCACGATTCCGATTAAAACCGTTGTGAATAAGACAAAGATCAGTGAAATACACAGAGGCAACAATAGTAGAGAACGCTTTGTTTAGTACAGCGAATAAAATCGTTTGTTACCTCTTAACTAGGTATCTGTTACACGTCGAAACGGTTTCATTGAGATCCTTTATTGAAGATTTACTTGTCGTCTACGGAGCTAATATGTTTTGAGAGGATTTTCGTTTTCAATTTGGGATGAGTTTGATCGTTTTCGATTGCAGTGTAGCCGCCATGGTATTTTGTGATATTTTCATTTTTATACGTAGCTTCATAGCTCCACGTAGGCACTTTGTTTATTTTTTTTTAATTTCGCTTTTTTATATTTGGATCTGTGTTCATGAAAGACAAATGTGTAAAGAGCGTTATTTACTACCTATGTTAGTCTTTAAAGATAGAATGTTTGTAATTAAGGATGTAGGGGTAATCTCCGGGACTATACCATCCAAAAATTCTCTCAAAAAGTTAGTTTATTATTAAACAAGCTGTTGTTTTGCATCCTCGTCAAATTCATGGAGGTAACTATGCAAATGGTTCTCGACCCGAATCAATAATAGGATAGGTAATTTTTATTTATTTACCTACGGAAATCGGTAAGTGTAAACCATCCGTGTTTTAAACGCTGCCCGTCTGATCCTCGCCCTATAACCACGCTTTCAAATATACAAACAATCTCAAACGTTTTTCGATAATGTTTTATTCCCTAAATCACGTTAAGGGGGTTTTTCTGAAATACTGACAAACTTAAACACTAAAAAAGCAGCGTTTATTAAAAATTAACTAGGTACCGTAATTTAAATTGATTATTTATGTCTTTTGTGACAACCTCCTGAATTTTGACGAGGATGCAAAACAACGCCTTGTTTAAGTAGTTAGAAAGTCTAAATTTGTACAACATAGGACTTTATTAACTTAACAAGTCAAATGTGGGTGTGCCAGCCTCCTGCTAGCGTGATTTTGTAGAACGTTACGAGTATATTAGCAGGGAATAAAATTGTTGATTAAAATTGTACAGTCCTTACAGATATTGATACTGTTAGTCTACGTCATGCCACTGCTGGGCAAACGCCCCTGGGATATCGTGAAAAGGTTGGTAGAGTCTTCTCGTGGCCAAAGGGTTGTCCTATTTATTGACCAAAGAATCAGCATTGCCTTCCAACAGGGTGATGCTAATACAAATAGCACCATCCCATATCTTCCCGTGGGTGTCGTAAGAGGCGACTAAGGGATTTGCCAGAAAATGGGCAGCAGCGTTCTCTGTGCTTATTTAACAACCGTACTGTGATCGCCAACCCGCCTGCCAAGCGTGGAGATTATGGCATAACCCCCCTTCTTGGGGGAGGTCTATGTCCAGCAGTGGATGTCTTTCAGGCTGAAATGATGATGTTGATGATGATGGTGATGCTGCCAACCCTCTGGGCACTTCCCCGTTGACAACGATGTGGACGAATTATATAGACGCCCTTTAATTCCTTTCTGATTTTATTACATTATCTTAGGTATGTGTAGTAAATAATGTATATATGAGAAAGAAAATAGAGAGTTCTTATAATATGAAAAAAGCAAGACGGTAAAGCTTTACTAAATTAGCTAACTTGTACACAAGCTTAGGTACTTTTAGGCACGCGTACCATAACAATGTGGAGACCAGTTATGTCGACGGAAGAATCGACATAATGACAGATAGACAATGACAATGTGTCAGTTTGTCGATTCTTCCGTCGACATAACCCGTTTCTACAGTGGTCATGCTACGCGTGCAGACAATTATAAGAAGTACACACGTACTCGTATAATAACATACTCTAACGGCACTGAGATAAGTTCAATTTAGCCTTAATCCACTCCGAAGCAATTGACCTATGAAAAGACACAATAGGTACAATACTTAATAGAGAGGGTAATTTCCAAAGAGTTCCCTTTAACGATAATTGCTTATAGCCTTTCGTAGCTCCGGGTCTGAAGTGTCGAGATTGACGTTTGCACAATTATTTCGAGATTAAAATCTTTAAGTATTGAGTACTGAAGACCGAGAACTTTGCGGTCTCAAAAGAAGGTGTAGAATAAAAATTGAAAAGGGTTTGCTTAAATGGTTTTGTCATGTGGAGAAGATAAGTGGAAGGCGACTAACAAAAGGTATTTAGAAGGCAAATGTGTGCAATGCCGGGAGGGACGCCCTAGAAGGACATACAATGATCTTATTGGTGAAGTTCTTCAGAAAGGTCAGGTGCGTAGTACTCGCAACCACCGTGCTTGTATGACACCTCCTATGACGACTCCTTTTCTAGTGTGGGAAAGAGATGGCGCTAGAAATCTTGTCTCTTTTCCACACTGGAATAAGAGTAAAACAATACTGTTTTAAGACGTCTTGGTAGGCCAGCTGATGTATAAACGTGGACGAGGTAAAAGAAGTAGGTATGTGTGTTTCTACCTACACTAGTGGGAAAAAGGCGTGATTATATTTAGGTAAGTATGTATGTATTGAGGACTTTGAAGCGTTGGCTGTCGCACTGCTTGATTTCCAAATATTTTTTGTATTACCGTCATGCCATCAGGAATTTATCGTTAACTAAGCACTACTAGATGGGACTACACATAGCTGGCGAAACGGTTGTAGGCACTAGAGGTACTACGTCTACTCCTCGGCCTATCCCTTTGGGCATTAGAGGCGTGATAAAATGTATGTGTGTGTTCATAATAAAGTCTTTTTTGTTCTGTAAAACCAACCGTGTCTAACTGGAGGGTTCCTGTCAGTATGCACTAGAAAAACACATATAATATTTCCAAGTAAACTTTTACACAGTTACACAAAACATAGGGGTCAGTATGTTCCAGCGAATATTAACGGACTATGTTATTAAGTAACTAAACCATGTACGTTGTATGAATAACAATTTTCTTCAAAAAGCCACCATTTTCTGTACTACCCATTCCGATTTCCATGAACTGAAATCGTTCTTCAAAATCACGTTAACAAAAGCTAACCACGGTCCGATAATCCTTCTAATTTTGAACGTAGAATATTCCAAAAGACGAAAACCCGTATGCCATGGTATAAAGAGGTCGTTTAGCAAAGAAGAAAATGCGATTAAATTAAATTTCCGCTAGTACGAGGACTCAAAGGGCTATTCGATAGCTGCAATATCTTAAGCCGCTCTCTAAAGGTCTGGCCGCAGTCTTGCCTTTTCTACAGCGAGCCTTTTCATGTAGTAGTTTAGCCTTAGGGCGCGTTTACACGACAAGGAATTGCTTGTTTTTTGTTGGGGAAAACAGAGCTTAATTTTGTGTGTACTTCACACGCGAGGCTGTCGTGAAATGAATGAAGGGTTGCGAAATACATTGCGCGATTTTAGGTTACGTTTATCTATTTTGTTTTTTTTTTGTTTTTTTTTTGTTATGCCTGTTGGAGGTATATAGGATGAATGCCTGTACTTACATTTTGATGAATTCTCATTTTCTGTTTCCTGAGTGATTTTTAATGCAAAGCTTATTTTTCAAACTAACATTTCAAGGTGAAATAGCTTCCTAATAAAAAAAATACCCGCAATAATGTTCACTGTGGACCACCGTTTCATATCGAACAATTACCGTTAGGTAAGTCACTTACTCGCGGTCACACCAGTCGATCATCATCATCATCATTTCAGCTCAAAAGACGTCCACTGCTGGACATAGGCCTCCTCCAAGTGTCGCCACATTGACATTTTGGGGGGAATTGCCATAATCGCCACGCTTGGCAGGCGGATTGGCGATCGCAGTACGGTTGTTACAAAAGCGCAGAGAACGCTACAATCTGCAAAATGGGCAGCAGCCCATTCTCTGGCAAATCCCCTAGTCGCCTCTTACGACACCCACGGGAAGATATGGGATGGTGCTAGTCTTTACGTCCGACACCATACAAAGCCTGATACACCAGTCGATGATAGCGAAGGATTCAATGACGAGCGGAATATCAGCTATTCACAGAGAATGTATGTGAATAATGATAGCCTAGTGGTGTGACAACCGGACTGCAAAGTCATGTGTAATTATCACTTGTTTCGGTGAAGCAAAAATAAATAAAACACGACTAGCAATTTTTTTTTTTTTGTATACTTATACGTACTTCAAGTAACTAAACTATACGGAGTAAAACCCCGTTCCTATACACCAAGGTGAAAAAGAGATACCGTGGCCCTGGAACACAAAGGGCTAAGAAGGAACATGGATGGGTTTTAGTCACTACAAGTCTGACACTCCCTTCCGCTCCGCCCAGAGCAGGGAAGCATTTGATGATTTCCCATCCATAAAAAAAGGTGAAAACGCACGCAAGCACATAGAAATTTTTCATCGGTAACACCTGTTTCCAGGTGTTTTTTTTATGTCTAATATCATACTTTAAAAATGATATTAGACATCATGTAAAAGTAGCAATTACTAACACGATAAAACCATAGTTTATCAAACTAATTTTCCATGAACTATATAGTACTGAATTACTCGGTAATCATTCAAACAGCTGACTTCATTTACGCTCCTCGCTTCCTGCCGTACCAGTTTTCACATACTGTCTCGGGTCATTTCCTCAGCTAGTTACCGTACCGACACTGCTATTAATGTTTTAAGTTATATTTTGTTTCACAGAAGAATGTGGTGTGAAAGTTTCAAGCATCATCATCATCATCCATCATCCATCACTTTCAGTTTCTATGAGAATCTAGAATATTTTCATGTTAATTTATACCAGTCTTCTATATGGTGTCGGACGTAAAGAATAGCACCATCCCATATCTTCCCGTGGGTGTCGTAAGAGCCGACTAAGGGACTTACCAGAGAATGGGCAGCAGCGTTCTCTGTGCTTTTGTAACAACCGCACTGCGATCGCCAACCCGCCTGCCAAGCGTGGCGATTATGGCAAAACCCCCCCTTATGTCAATGTGGCGTTGGGGGAAGCCTATGTCCAGCAATGGACGTCTTTCGGCTGAAATGATGATGATGAAACTGCCTCGTTGGTCCGAGGTCCGAGGGTTTCGATTTCATTGTCTGGGTCCATTCGATTGCATCTAATTTCGTTTTTTGGGTTTTTCCACCAGGAATTACTGAGTAGTAGCCACGGAGTCCAAATTTGACGGTTGATGGCAATAGGCTCGATCCTATTACATGGGACTTAAACATAACTGTCCAAATGTGGGTGTACTAGGTACGCCTCTGCCTAACTATTTGGGGATTCCAGGTGTAATGTTATGTTATGTAAATAAATCCATTTCCTAAACAAACCAGTAGCACTAAAAACCAGTTCATTAACACTGCGTGCAGACTTGAGACAAGATTGTCTTTAGTCAGACTTTCGCTCTATGGAAACATGATGCACAAATTATCATCATTCATCATTTCAGCCCAAAAGACTTCCACTGCTGGACATAGGCCTCCCCAAAGAAGGGGTGTTTTGCCATAATCGCCACGCTTGGCATGCGGGTTGGCGATCGCAGTACAGTTGTTACAAAAGCACAGAGAACGCTGCTGCCCATTCTCTGGTAAGTCCCTTATTCGCCTTTTACGCGGGAAGATATGGGATGGTGCTATTCTTTACGTCCGACACCACACCGAGCACAAATAACAGGTTTATATCCGACGAAACGAATACGATACTGTAGTAAACAATGTTGTCTAGCGCTGTATGCCCAGCCTTTCCCCAACAATTATGGAGTCGAGTGCCAGTGTAACCGAATCCACCTGCATCCCAGAATCTTACATGGATTGGTTATCAGATAGCCCATCACGAGTGCACGGATAAACGTAACGTAAAAACGTCAATTTTAATTCTTCTATTTTTTTTAGTAAAAAATACCCGTGTCTTAAAATTATCTATGATACTGATGACTTTATTACTGAACTCCGAAGTTCAAAATACCGATGTACTGTATACATTAAGTTTGTAAGTACCAATTACGTTAGTCAGAATGTTCGTCACTCCGATGTACGTTACTCCGAAAGTTTGCTACAACGAATTACGTACGTTATTGCGAATTTTCATCATTGCAATGTACGCTACCTACTCTGAAAGCTTGCTATGACGAATTAATTACCCTCCTCTCTCCTGCCTCTGGTGTGATGGTTTGCTGAATGCTTCATAGATCGCGTTAAAAGATTTGTGATCTCAACAGAGTTACCACTTTTAATATTGGAATTTTGCGTCTGTCAGAGTATCAATAGTCACCCAAAAGTCTATGAACTGTTTTTACCAAGCGGTATTGTCGGGTAAAACAATAAATTGAAAGAAACTAGCAGTATCGTCACAACGTTGATATTTTCCTCATTGTTTGCCTTTTATGTTTAGGAATTTATATATTGATATATATTTATAGTATTTTGATATAATATTTATAGTATTTTATATATTCTTAGTATGTCTTATAAAGTTATTATTTTTTTACAGATAGACACCTACCACTGTTGTCTCTGCATCACCCAAAGTTTGACTGGGAGAAAATGCCTATGGCATTATTTCCGCCACTGTACATTGTACTTGAAGTAATAAATAAATAAATGGTTTATGGAGATGAGAGGCCCTAGCACGAGCGCGCGGTGTAAACGTAACGTAAATACGTCGATTTTTTTATAGAAAATACAATTATCCAATTGCATCATCTTCCTGCCCTTATCCTATTCTACTTTCGGTGACCGACGACCCGTTTTCCTCTTCCATTGTCGTCTGTCAGACGTCACGTCTTTTTTTACTCCTTTCTCTTTCCAATTTATCCTATAGCATTTTAGTAAAATTGTTTGTAACAAGCACAAAACAAAAAGAAAAACAGTTTATACAATTATGATGATGTATTTTATCACTGCGCGCTTGCGCTACGGACTCAGCACCTAGTAATCAAGTTCTACAACATAAGCTTCTAATAATTCAGTATCGAACGTGGGTAGGCCCAATTATAATAGAGGACTATTCTGTGAGCAGATTACCTTGATCACGTGCTTCCCACTTAGATTAATAGTCACAGTGTAATCTGAGACTTAATTGTTCATATAAAGTACTTACATAGGTATGTAGTTATCATATTGAAGGTGATCCAGATCTTTCAAATAATTATTGCCAATGATATACTTACATCTTTGAGCATAGTAAAGTTGTAGTAACACCAACCAAGATAATATTTTGCAAAAAATATTTATTTTAACTAAATAATTGTGGTTTGTATCGTATTACCCAGTTCTAACTGGATTGTGGAAGTCAGAAAGGCCACTCCATGTTAAATACTGGTTTACAGCTACATCCGGTTAGACTGAAAACCGACCCCAATATAGTTGGGAAAAGTCTGAGCAGATGAGGAATTTCAGTTTGTCTGCCTCGTTGGTCTACTAATGATCGTATTCAATGCATAGAGTAATTTGATGTATCATTTTTTTTTTAAATGCTGGACGCCATTTTTTTTCTTGAAGGCCTTCAGAGTAAAAGATGACGATATTCCTAATTTAGTAATTGTATGTGAACATGATAATCAGCACCATTTTGCACCAACTATAGCAATCTTAGTTGCATTTATTTTACTTTTATCTCAATACCGCTTCGATCTTCGAGTCTCATCCATTTGTTCCTAATTCTTTGTCACCCGAATGGTGTAAGTGCGATGTCGAAAGAATGATCGGCCGCTAATACTGCTCCATAGTGGTGGATAGCCGCGCGGCCATGCGGCCATGCACTTTTATTGCAGCCTTTCTAGAGAATTGACTGTCGAAATGTCCGCCAAAACTATTTCAATGGGTACTTAGTTTTATTTGAGCAGGAATTTTCGACACGATGTTTGGTGATTTTTATAAAAAGTTATGTTAAATAAGAACAATATATTGAAACCATGCTGCTTCTGGTACTTATTTTTTTGTTATTAACCCCAAATCAAGTTTTGCTCGGGGATTGAATCAAAGTCCCGAAAATCAACAGTGGAACTTGCAACATGACGACGAACGACGCTATCGACATGATATCGATAAAGACTTAAATAAACCCCTTTTTTAAGACTGTGTGGCTACAAAGTGTGGATTTCTGCCTGGTTGATGGCAATAGGCTCGCCCCCTGTATGGGACTTAAAAATAACTGGCAAAATGTGGGTGTATTATATTAGGTACACCTCTACCTGTTGATTTGTTGTTTAAGATGACAGGATTTTGAAATCCTGTCATCTTAAACTCTATTTATAAGTTCGAGTTTTGAAAAGGGCACCTACATGCTGCCCTTTTCGTACCATACAAAAACCACTACCAGACTTTTGTCTGCCACTTCGGGGAATACCGCCTTCCACGTGTTTTGACAATAGTCGACCTTATTATAACTTCTAAATTTGACTTCTTCGAGACGACGTGTGGGTGACATAGAATCCTTTCAGTCAAACACGAGTATTTGACACCCAGGTTTTGAAGAAAACTACAGTCATTTCACAATTATTTTACCGGCTAGCAGCAATCTTATTGGGATGAGAATAAAGACCATTGTGATTTTTGCAAACTTGTCAATGGCAGAAAATCAACAGTAACCTTATTCTGATGGTACAGTGCCCTTCACCATTACCTGACCCATCTCACAAAGCAAAAAAGAGGCAAATGGGTCAGGTAATGCTGCTCACTGACTGTACTAAATATCACTGTTATTTGACAGTGGTGCAGATGTCATTTTATTTTATTGTCGAGGTATACTTAGTGTGAAATGACTGCACGATCACCTTCACGGTTAATTAACCAGCTTAGTGGTGTGACCGTCTGATTGCCAAGTTAAGGTTTCGAGTTCGAACCTTAGTCCTCTGATGTTTCGGATTCATGTGCGTATTGTATAATTATCACTTACTTGAAAGAATAAAAAAAGAAAAAACGTTTATTGGTAAATGCCACAAGTAAACATAATCTAAAAAACGGAAACATTAAAAAAAAAACTTAAAACTAAACAATTAATATTGTGTGACTCACGGCTGCACCAAATAGGCACTTCACTTCGGTGAAGGAAAACAGCGTGAGAAAACCAAACCAGCTTCATCATCATCATCATTTCAGCCCAAAAGACGTCCACTGCTGGACATAGGCCTCCCCCAAGTGACGCCATATTGACATTTTGGGGGGTTTTGCCGTAATCGCCACGCTTGGTTAAACCAGCTTGCCGGAGAGATATTCCTCAACGGCATCTAGAGCCAAATCAGACGACCATGGGCCGCACAAAAACTCTGACACCAGGTGACTCACTAACTATACGAAAAATAAAAAAATATGGTTAGTATTCATATTTTATATATTCTACATATTTTCGTTGAGCTCCTTGAGTTTTAAGTCGAGCTACACGATAACTGACAAATGCTTGCACTGACTGGACAGGTCCACTCAAATCTGTGTGGTTCTTTCTTTAAAAGACCATTTCAGACACGTATCTGCATAGTCCTCATGTGAGTTGGCCAAGATTATGTCTGGACCTTAAAAGAGACTGTGACCTCTGAGTTTGTTTCGGCTGTTTCTTCTCAGAGTAGTCAGGTACGAAACACCGGCCCCATCTAGTTTAAAAAAAAATGACGTGTAAAAGTGTTTGTAAAAACCTACTTGCAAAATAAACATCATATATCATAATAAATATAAAATCGTGAGTTCATAATCATCATTACTTTATAAATGTTAGTTTATAAGGTTTTATCTATGGGCCATTGTAGCCTGAAATAAATGATGTTATGTTATGTTATCATCATCAGCCTATAATGTTCCCACTGCTGGGACATGGGCCCCCTCTCTATGAGAGGGAGTGGGCTTTACTTGTAATGCACCACGCGGGCCCAGTGCGAGTTGGTAGATGTCACATGTCTTCGAATTTTTAGTTCTAGGACATCACGATGTTTTTCTTCACCTTTTTCAAAAGATGCGGTAAATAAATTACACAAAGTAATGCACCTGCCTGGGTTCGAACCTACGGCTTACTGCTCGTAAGTAGGGGCTGCCACCACTGGGCCACCGCTGCTTTCATCGTGAGTCGTGAGTTATTTATGGTTAAATCGGCTCTTGGCTCACAAAATATTAGCTGGTGTTCTAATAGTGTCCGGTTTTCGTAGCTTGTCCGTATCTAGTTGACTAATTGTCAATTCCTGTCAATTAATGATGGTTTTAGACGCATTCAGAATATAAGTTTTTAAATTGACATTGCCACTAACACTATCAGTAACACTTGTTACGGGATATTTACCATGTTTAATAAAAAAACATATGCATTCGGAATACACTTTATGGTAAATAAAATTGAACATAGCGACGAATAACATTGTTCACAGAACGGCTTGATTGGATTCAAAGAACAGCACAATATTAAATCGCATTGCATATTCCACGAAAGGGTCGGGTTCCAAAAATACCATCTGTTATGTTGGTAACGTTTCAGTTACTTTAGGTTACAATATATAAGTAGCAACAAATTGTTTTCCGTAAGCCGTACGCATTGCAGTGAACCTTTTTTCTAGTGACGGTGACGGGTTGAGCGAAAAAATCAATCGATAAATGCTTGGTTTTTTTTTGTTTTACGAGTACACATTACTGCCCTTTTTTATTGTTTTTGAAAGTTTTACTAAAATTGAGACATTTATATACAGTAGTGGTGGTTAATATTTTCAACGGTTAGAAGAAAGAAAAAGAAACAAATATTTATAAATACTCGTACGTAAATCAATACCTCAGGATTAGATTTTCATATCGAAAAAAGATACCGTGGCCTTGGAACACAAAGGGCTAAGAAGGAACATGGATGGGTTTTAGTTAGTACATGGCTGACACTCCCTTGAGAGCGAAAGGAGTCATTTGATAATTACCCATCCGTAAAAAAAATTAAAGGATTAGATTTTCATGAAAAAGTGTATCAGGAAATAATTACTTTATTGTATCCCGAAAAAAATATTAACATCTCACCCTAATATTAAACAAAAGCAAAAAAATCATTTTGCCATTACAATATTCCATGGTTACCAAAACTCTTGGCATTGCAGCGGTCACTGAAAAGTCCCATGAAAAATGAAACTTTAAGCGTTAAGAGGAAATATAGCAGAACCTTTAATAAAGCTTTAACGACACACTTTACCAAAAACCGGCGCGTCACAGATACACAGCAGGTTTTAATGAAAAAACTTTCCTACATTTCAATTAGTATCCGTTCAAAGACTGTAATTTTGAGACGTTAACGAGTTTAATTTTATCGAAAATTAATTGCGACATCTTCATTGAAAACTTTTCACTGAACTTTAATACCTACGTAAATTTTCGTTCAGGAAAACTTTGACAATACAGTATCTACTGGAAAACTTGGAGGGGTGACTGAGTAGCTGTTTCGTTGAAGTGAATCTTAAACAAATTTTCTCTTCAATCACCCGTTGAAACCTTCAACTGGATTGCCAAAACATTATTAAGAAAGTTACCATTTCGTTTTGTGCTGTTTAATTATATAGAATCAATGGAGGCGGAGAATGTGTCTTGTTCCTGCCCCGTAGACTGTTCAGAGTTCCAGTTCATTCAAATTTTGTAGTACACGTGCTATGAGATTATTTGGCGCAGTCGTGAGGCACATGTGCTATTCAATTTCATGTAAGTTTTTTTGTTAAACTGTGCCAAATGTATTTTTTTCTGTCTTACATATTATGAAAATGGAGTGGATCACGATTTGTTTTGTTCATTAGCTTTTTTATGTGTACTTTCTTTTTAAACGTTGCCAATAAGAGTTTTCTTCTGTTGCTTGGGTGCATTGACCTACACCCGTGTGTGCAAGTGAAATGTTATCAGTACAAGAAACGAACCTCCGTGTGGGGGTAACGCTCAGCTGCAGTACCAAACGTATTGCATTTTTTTGTAATATCAGTAGAGTTAACACACTTCCTTTTGGGATAGTAATAATATGTAAACAAAAAATAAGTTTTCACAATTGTTTTTGACAGTCCTATAATAATAAACACATGTCCTTAAAAAGCGAAAAAAATTCTTGTTAGTTCTCAGAGCTGTCAGTCATACATACATTGAATAAAAGGGTTAAACTGCAGTATAAATTGCTTCCAATTTACCTGTCAGTCTTTTTGCATATCAAGTCAGCCCTATCGATTTAATGTCAAGTTCTGATATCCGATTAAGCTGTAGTATTGAATATCACAAAGAATTCTCGATTTACTAGATTCATATTTTCGATTATACTTGTGGTATTTCATTCATCATACGAGAACTGGGTAACGACCCGAAAAGTACACGTAACTTATAATTATTATTCGATCGACCGACAGATTTATTAAAATCAAACTTACTCGTTTCTGTTTTAGTATAAACCAAATCCGTTGAATACAAATTATCGTTAGGGATTACAAGTTTAAATCGCTTCTATGTGTATGGGCATGAGAGAAGTTGTGCGTTGCGTTTCCCGTGTGTGAGTAAATCACCATTAGTGTGTACATCATTTACAAGCCCAAAAATGTTACTTTCCCGCTTCCTCTCGCGGCCCTCTTGTAAGAGGCGCAGGTGTGTGCGTGAGCCGCCCTGTGCCGATAGGTTCGCGAGCTCGCTGTGCACGTGTGGGTGAGCGGTCCGGGCTCGCGTAGCCCCCGCCAGTGGCGAGCCGGCCGTAGCGGTACTACGACGCGCCTACGCCGTAGCACACGCGCTCGCATCTGCCCCCCTACCCACATCATCGGACAATAGGACCGGCGACGATTCGTGGCGTTTTGTTATTTTTTTGTTAGATGTGAATAAAAGCGACTCTTTGTGACATTCACTCGTAAAAAGTGGAGACAGTATGCTGAAGGGACACCCTTTGTCCTCAAAAGAGACGGTTATTAAGGCGGCACTATGTAATTTTTGAACATTAATTTGTTGAAATGATAGCTTACAAATTGGGACAGTTTAGTCGTGTTGCGGTAGATTGAGCGGGATGTAAGGCGGACGCAGCGAGATCCAATTATGTGTATTAATAAATAAGCGCGAGGAAGCCAATTTTGGCGTATTATTGTAACCCATGTGACGCTAGTGTTGGTGTAACGTAATTAATATCAGACAATTGTACCCAGAGTGCCGGAATGGAGTTTGTATTTCTGCCTTCACAAATACAAATGTAAGGTAAATAATAATACGTTTTGGAACACTTTTCATCTTCCAGCATCCCTTTCCGTTTTTGTTTTACTTTGTTCCGTACTTTTGTTCTTTGTTGTACTTGTTATGTTTATTTAATAAACTTTGTTTGTGAAATAAATGTGTTTTCTTAAGAGGCTCTTAAAAGAAACTGGAAAGTACAGAAGGAGGAGACGAGGAAAAATAATTGGCGCGTGTTTTTAGTGTTTTGAAATATGGCATTTCAGCATCCAAATTTAATTAAATGTATTTAGTTTATAACGTTAAGTATATTAATTAGATACCATTAGGTAAATATTTAAGCTTTGGTTGCAAGTTTTATATGCAATCAATTGACCTTTCAGGAGCACGATGATTATGTAATTGTATATATAAAAATTCTGTAGTTTGAATGGTGGCTTTTTAGTTGAAAAAAGTAGCTACTAATGGAGAAATAATAATTATTATTTTAACATCGTAATGCAAATAATTCTCAATTAAAAAAAAACAAGACATCATTAAAAATATCAAAGTTTACTACGAAATACCTCTTAAAATCCGAGTACTAGCTATTTAACTTGGTACTTAGCTTTTCAACAACTTTGTGGAACGACACTCCAGAAAATTTTAGAATATGTTCAATCAGATGCATTAAAATGTTAAAATCAGCCTGGATGACTTACAATTTTTAAGGATGTCCGTCCCCAGGAAAGACCTGGTTAAGAATTATTGACCAGTGAGAATTATTGTCCTGTACTCAGCAGTGAGTAAGCTAGTGATTGAGTTGGTGAGTTAAAAATCAGTAACAGCGTAGTAGTATGAACGTCGGACTGTCAAGTCATAGGTCACGAGTTCGAACCCAAGACCTCTGATTTTTCGGATTCATGTGCGTATTGTATAATTATCACTAGCTTCGGTAAAGGAAAACATTGTGACGAAAACAAACATCATCATCATCATCATTTCAGCCATAAGACGTCCATTGCTGGACATAGGCCTCCCGCAAAATTCGCCACATTGACATTACATGGTGGGTTTTGCCATAATCGCCACGCTTGGCAGGCGGGTTGGCGATCACAGTACGCAGACGATTGTCACAAAAGTACAGAGAACGCTGCTTCCCATTCTCTGGCAAGTCACTTGGTAGCCTCTTACGACACCCACGGGGAGATATGGGATGGTGCTATTCTTTACGTCCGACACCATACAGAGCGAGAAAACAAACATGCCTGAGAGATATTTCTCGACGCCATTGAAAGCTAACTCAGAGGCCCATGGGCGGCGTAAAACCTCTGACACCAGGCACTCACCACGCAAAAATGAAGAAGCAGTGAGTGACACAAGACTGGTGATAACTGCTTGGTCAGTCACACTCACAATCAATCAATCAATTGTTCATTGCCACGGCATAAGCTGCTAGTTCATGCCACGACGCATGAGCAATACTATAGGATAACCAGACAAGCACTCAAGTACAAAGGCTGAACTGGTAAATGAGAGAAGAGTCTATTGGTATAATTATAAACGAAATGTCCTAATAGAGTTAGATGAGAGGAAAATAAGAAGAGAGAAAGATGAGTTAAATATACCTGAAAAATATAATTCATGTCATAATTAGTGCCATGGTCACGGCAAATCATTCTTTGACTGCGTGCTGTAACCAGCAAAAGAATGATTTTCGAAACTTGAACCTACCGCTGTCAAGCGGTTGGTTCAAGTTTTGGACTTTACGGGGTTATGTAAACAACACAAAATGAAGCTGTTCCACATCACCTCCTTCTTTTTCATTCAAATCGAAAATAGCTTTAACCGTTATATAAAATATTGGCCTGCCAGCCAGCCAGCTAGATGTGTAGTTTGCACCGTGCATTTACCGGTTTTTTTTTTGGTTTCCAAGGCCAATCACATCAACTATCTATTTTCTCCAGCTGGCCGTTTACGCCTACCCCAAAAAGAAAAAAAAATACCCAATTACCTCACGAATTAATTGTAACCTTGGAAAGACCTTTAATTACAGGACCTCAGCTACTAAGACAATTTGAGATACCTGGGTTTTAGGCTAAAAGACTCACTCAGTACAAAATTACAAAGCTTGTTTAGCTAGTAGGTACATAGGGATAAAACACGAGGTCAAAGTTTCAAGCAAACAAAGTCGCAGGCAACAATTAGTATTTTATAAAGCACTTTTAATTTAATTTCACCTTTGTAACTATGCACTCATTGTTGCATGTGTGTGTTCCATTTAGTTATTTCTCTTTTGTTTTTACCTAAGTTACTGAACATGCACTGTAGCGTTCTCCTGTTTTATGTGTTTATCTCTGAATAAATTAGAAGGACCTACTTTTAGCTTTGTCACGTAATTAAGACAGATTATATTATTTATTTATTTTTAAGCTAGCTCGTATATCCTATATTGAGTCACTCAATATATACTATATTGAGTTCAATTATGTTATAGACGCATCAAAAATCGCCTTGCTTTAAGCAAGCGGATTTTTATTGGTAAAATGAGCTTTTTACGAGTCATTATTAATAAACTTATTCAAGAAGAACGAAGATGATGTTATTTATTACGTTGGCTTGCGGTTGGCCTCAACTCGCCTGACGTGAAGTAATGATGCGGCCTGGTACGGAGCACGTATGCCTAGAAGGAAGCAATTAACTCGAGCTTTCAATAGATGCAGATTATAATGATCAGGAAGCAGAAAAGTTTTCTCAGCAAACATCTTAATGATCCCACTGCTATGACAAAGCTCTCTTCTCTATGAGAGGGAGTAGGCTGTAATGCACGCAAGCCGTAAAGCAAGCAAGCAGTGCAAGTTGGTAAATGTCACATGTCTTAGAACTTCTCGGTTCTGAGACATGCTTACACACCTCACGAGATTTTCCTTCAGCATTTTGAGAGGTGATGAAATTATTATTCTAAAATAGTAAAGTCACAGTTCGTCTTTATGTTCTGGAAGCCCTTCTCACGGGGCCACTCCTCATATGTCCAAAGACTTGCAATGCAGAATTAATTGTAACATCAGCATCCTACCTGCTATAGTGGCGAAGGGCGGGCGTTTTGGGGGACTGTCTCTTGTAATTTTGACGTTCAAAAAGTGCTGATTATCAGCCTAATTTGAATAAATGACTTTTGATTCTGATTTTGATTTTGATAATGCTGCATAATAAAGCCCTAGGTCAAACACGAGCACTGTTGGTGTATGTCTATTGCCACAATCGTCATCATGAATTTCCAATATATTCTTTCACGTATCAATTCAAACATCAGGTATGTCTGATTACTATGCAAATCTGCCAACTCCCGAGCAGCTGACGTACATTTTCCCCATGTCGACAGGAATGATCAAATAAAATATTTCGGTTGTCATATTTTCACGGATCCCGGTCTTTTGAGAGAATCTAATAACACGAAATAACTTTATGTTGCATAGCATCTTTTTCATTTTGTAGATCTGTGACAGTCGTTACAGGTAGACAGTAGCCGAAGTCTGCAAACAGTCTTACCAAGAGGTATCGTTCTACCAGGTAACTAGATTGTGAAGATCAGCTAAGCAGCCGCTCAAAATTGGTGTTCAGAGTGGAAGGAGTTCCGATCTCATCATAGTTAGGAAAAATTTTGACGGATGATGACTGATTTTGGCCACATTTAATTTCTTTTTTTTTCATTTTATTGTTATACATGTGATTCTATTTTCCACTAATTTATTGCCGCTCAACTAACAATAAACCAGAACATAGCTCCATATTCAGGGAATTCGATGAAACTAGCGCATTTTATATATTTAAACTCAACAGAAATTTATCCTGTATCTTGGATGCGTTTACAAACATTTAAACTCATATAAACAAACAGAAAATAAATGTGAATTAAACATTGAGTTCTAAATCAAAATATCTGAGGACTTAGCGAGTAACGATTTGAAACGAAGTGATAGCAAAAAGAAAGTGGAAGTGGGCGGGCTATACATGCCGTAGACTGGATGGAAGATGGGGTAAGAAAATGCTGGAGTGGAGACCACGGACGGGGCGGAGGAATGTGGGAAGACAACCGACTAGGTGGACAGATGATCTTATTAAAGTGGCCGGAAGAAACTGGATAGCCATGACACATAACCGCCAAAAGTGGAGAGATTTAGAAGAGACCTACACTCAGCATTGGGTGGCAAAGGGTTGAAGAAGAGAAGAGAGAAGAGATTTGAAACGATAAACTAGAATAACGTAACGTTTTAAAATCTAAACACGGATATAAACCAATTACAGTTTTCCCGCAGTTTACAGCTATTGTCCTATAACTATACACAAACCATTATCCAATCGTTTGAAGAACAGCTACAAGTACGGGAGCGTCGCAACTGTCCAACAACCAATCAAGCCAGTACAAGCAGAAAGTAGTTTTAAACAACAAAGCAATTTAACTTAATAAATAGCAGACTAGCCGTTACAAGTTAATCCTTTGAACAATCAATACCCGCCGACTACAACCTACACGTTGTCTATAACTGACGTAGAGAAATACTTTTGAAGTACCAAAGCCCAAGAATGTTTTACGAAGTTCAGCCAAGTTTATAAAATGGAGGAATACGTACTTTTAAAGCTTCACCTTTGTTCTTTCACGGCGGCTGAACTCTGTTAAGAGTTATGTCGGTGGGTATAACTATGACGCTTGATAAATTCTGGAAGGTTGCTCTGGTGATTATTATTTGCTCGACAAAAATCGACTGCTTCGTTGGTCGCAATCGCGACTGCTGAGCCCATGCTCAGAAGTGGAAGTTTAAACCCAGGACCCCGTGGTCCTGGGTTCACACTTCAACTCAAAAATTTTATTGGGGTTTTTATACCAGGAATTTCTCATTAGCAGCCACGGACTCTGGATTTCTGTTGTTTGATGGCTATAGGCTCGCGCAGGAATTAAACATAGCTGGCGAAATGTGGGTGTACTATTAGGTACAGCTCTGCCTAAACCTTCGGGGATTACGGGCTTGATATTATGAAAAATTGACCAAGTCGTACGAACTTTCATACGAAAATTAAGCTATCCAGAAAGTATGATAGCTTCTGGATACCAAGGAATATACAAGGAAGATAAAGCTTTATGAATAATGTTGCACTCATCTTTTAAACCTTTAATTTGTTCTTCCAATCTTCCGAGAGTCAGAAAACGCTTGAATATTCGTGCAGAGGTCGCTACAGTTCTTATTGCGTGAATCACTCAAAATAAAACTACTTTTCGATGTACAACTGATTTCCTCTTCAACGTCATGTTCTCGACTTGCAACAGGCATTTCTTAAAAAATGCGCTTTCAACCTCGTAATTTCTGCCGAAGCTTCTGTTGGCTTCTTCACTCCTGTCAGCACACAAGCTTGACCACATTATTTCGAGTCCCAAATATTGTTAGGTACCGTCATCACAACGGAGACTGAAGATTGACGGGATCGATACCAAACTTCATCTAGGTACACAATAGACGCAACCAAAACCCACCTTTAAGTCCCGTATACACTTGCAACAATTCCCCGTTGTTATGCCCAGCGGTGTTGTTTGCAGTACCAGCGATACCGCGATTGACTGGGTTCATTGTTTGACGCGGCGGGCGTAACTCTATTGTGGACGGAAAATGTCATAGCCCGCTCCGGTGTGTACCCGTCCTATGTTGCTTCGATGAATTGTATTTTACGCAGTTTTATGGATTTGATAGGTCTGACGAAATTTTACACAATATCGAGCCGTGAGAGTCGGTGTTAGCTGGGTTTTACTATATTAGTTTGTGACATGTTTTTCATAACTCAACAGAGAAAAATATCAAGCCAAACTGGGTGGGTTATCTAAATATTTTTCATTATGAATATGAATATTTTTCATAATTAACGTTTTGAAAAATGAAACTAGTTCAACGTATTGTCATGTCAAATTGGTTCCTCGGGGACTCCGCGCTGAAAATGTTCGAAACTGGGAAAAAAGTTGGTCACGTAAATAATACGTGAAAATATGTGAAGGTAGATTTCTAAATATTTCCACAAAAATCCAGCTAATATTCAATGTGAGGAAATCATCATCATCATTTCAGCCGAAAGACGTCCACTGCTGGACATAGGCCTCCCCCAAGTGACGCCACATTGACTGGTCCCGGAAAGTGAGAAAAATGTGAGGAAATACTAATACCTATACCTAATATTTTTTGCAAATGAACCCAAAAGTTACCCCAATGCATCCATTCTATGTAATAAGATCATTTTTTCCTCATCGCTGCCAAAAATCCACTATACTATCTGTAACATAGTCTCCAGACAAATAATACGACAGTAAAACGGCTTCACTGCTGAAATCTGTAAAAAGTAAACAGTTATATAATTAAAGATTTTAAGGAAAGCAACGTGCCTAAACATCATTATAAAACTTTGTTGCATGTCGTAATGCAATTAACATAAATAATATTTCCCCTCCAATAAACTTCTACCAACTCCCAATCCAAGAATGTCAACGAAAACTTTCAAATAATTTTAAATGCAAGCCAAAAAGCGCAGTCAAATAAAATAAAAAAGTATCAAGGTTTTTAAGCTTTAGTAGATTTATTTAACCGAAGCCTGTTTGCGAAGTGGCCTATCCTATGTTACTCAGTGAGCTGGACGCTTATTTTACTGTTCTTGAGTCAATAGAGGCTTAAAACGATATTTTAAATATAAAATAAAAATGGCTCATTTTGCAATGATAGTTGCGCTTCCGTTGAGTATTTCGTTGAGTATTCTGATTCGGATTAAATTACATTTTTTGCTGGACTTGTGTAGTTGGATAGTATTTTAGCAGCGATTTAAAATGTAAGCTTTGTAGTTTTTTTGGTTTTGGGATTAAAACAGTCATTTTGGAGTCAGAGCCTTTACTTTACTTTTTAAAAGTTTTTTTTTTCTATTAGCTATTTAGCGCTTTCAATATTTTGTGCAGTTCAGGTGGCCTACCATGACGTCTTAAGCAGTATTTATTATTATTATTTATTTATTAAACAATTTTATTACAAACTTTCATTTAAAAACTATGCCCCACAAAACCGTTTCCACGGTTTGTCTGTGGGAACGGAACAATATAATAACAATATTTTAAAGATAATGTTAACGTAAATCTAAAAATACCTAATCTCATAATCTATTCTAAAATATTAATATAATCTTAGATAAATTTCCCTCAACAATCTGCAAACCACCTTTTTAAAAAATATGGTTTATAGACTCCTGAGAAAGAATAGTTTAAGCGATTTGGCAAACTTATAGTTAAAGTCTTATTTCAGAGTGGGAAAGAGATGGCGCTAGACATTCTCTATAGCTCCGTCTCTTTCCTACACTGGAATAAGATTAAAACAATACTGCTTTAAGACGTCATGGTAGGCTAACAGGTAAGCAGATATATCACAAAATATTGAAACTTCAACACAAAAACAATAATTCTACGAACGTGTTTTGTTTTCAATTATATCAGCTCAAGTACCTACCTAATAAAAAGTACTTTGGTACTTTTTAAAACTTCCCAAAAACCAATTTAGATTTGCTCAATACTCGCACAACTAAAAAAAAACATCTAATCCAATTTAATTGTTGACCGTTTTCCCGATAATAACGTTTTTACGTACTTGATCCTACAAAGTCAATTGAAACATGTATTTCTGCCCGCAAAGGGGCAAAATGTTGTGCCCTGATCATGCGAATGTAATTGTATCAAAAGGCACAAAAACCACAAATCGTACGATTAAAGAAAAACTTCTAGATTGCGTATAAAGACCTGTTAATGTTACCTTTTTTGTGGTTGTATGTGATTTGTACTTGTAGTTACTTACTACGTTACTTGTACTTGCATTAATTGATATTAACTTGAATCAGAAAGGGATTTTGACCTTATTTTTTAAGGAAATGTGGCTCTATATTTGTACGACCCTAATTAACATTGCTGTGGAAATTTCCCAAAATTTTCCTGGGACTATTTCCCAGGATATTGGGAATTGAGGTACTTAAAGAACATAGTTAATTCAGGTTTTTTAAATCACGGGCTACCCAGTAAAGATATTATTAAGATAGATACCATATTACTTTTTTTAAATATCACATTAAATAGAAATTCTCTAGCGTTACCGCAGCAAATTCCATCCAATATACACCACTCCCCAGGAATCTAGGAAATATGATAAGATTTCACAGCGAAAACCGTTGAAGCATCCGAGCCAATGTCGTGGTCAGGTAGAAGCACCTTTTATGTGCCACGCTCCAAAGAATGTGATCACTGTACTCTTCGAATGTCACCTCGCACTACTGGGACTGCTCCCTCAATCGAACAAATTGAATTGAGTCCGTAGTACCTCTTTTGAAAATGTCTTTTATAAGATACACGAAATACTTACTTGTTACAGGGAACTGGGAAGCAATAAGTCGAACGTCAAAGATTTGTTTCAAACGATTCCAAGAATATAGGTTAAGAAAGGATTTGATTTCCTAGAATCCTTTAAACGGTTCCAGGAGGTGCCTTTTGATTGAAATCTTTTTACTACCATTTTGTAAAATTATTAAATGGAATTTGTGTGTCTATTTAATGTATGTGTGTCGGGTCTATTAAACGGTTCCAGGACTTTCTCTATGGCAGCCACGGAGTCTGGATTTGTGCCCTGTTGATGCCAATAGGGTCGCCCCAATTACATGGGACTTAAACATAACCGGCAAAATGTGGATGTACTATTAGGTACATCATCATCAGCCTTTAATGTTCCCACTGCTGGGACACAGGCCTCCTCTCTATGAGAGGGAATGGGCTGTAATCCAGCACGCGGGCCCAGTGCGGGTTGGTAGATGTCACATGTCTTCGAATTTTTAGTTCTAGGACATGCCGGTTTCCTCAGGATGTTTTCCTTCACGTTTTCGAAGTCAGCGGTGAAATAAATTACCCAAATTAATGCCCCTGCCTGGGTTCGAACCACGGCTTACTGCTCGTAAGTCGGGGCTGCCACCGCTGCTCTCATATCAGGTACACCTCTGCCTAATCCTTCGGGGATTACAAGCATGATGTTATTATATGAAATAAAGTTTGTACTACAATAACAATTATCATTTAAATCATTTTGTTTATTGTAACCGCAAATGCGTGTGGGTGTAACAAATCGAAGTGTTTTATGATGATTTGATTTTATAGCGGTTAGAATAGTAACTACAATAATACTTACCAATTTACCTTATAATTAATTTATTAAAACTCTAGGCTCCATATTACTGTACACAGGCAGACTTGGGGATTATATTTATAATAGTTAAATTCTAAAAAAATAAAATGAAAAAAGACATTGATACTATAAAACGTAATTAAAATAAATATATAAATTATAAAATATCTCTGACCACAATAACAAACCAACGTCAAACACTTAATTGATAGAAACTAGTAAATATTTACCCACTCAATAGAGTTGCCAGACCGAAAAATATTTTTCCAACAAATAAAATAAAACCTACCGATCTCTAATAAAATTACAGGCGGTATAGGAAAACGAGGCCGGTTATTAATAAAGATATAATTTTCCCCCGGTTATGAGTGCGGACAACCATCCGTTACGCAATTAAAACACGCGAAATGGTTTCATGTCCATTGAGATTTGCATACAGATATGTGATTATAGCCAAAATGGCTTTATGTTATGGATATTATAATGTGTGCGAAAAAAGTAATGCCTCGGAATAGGTGTGCGAAATTTTATTGCTTTAAAATCTGATCCGTAGCATGAACATTTTATGTTGTTGATAAAAGTTAATTGTAGATGTGACAACTTATTTAAAAATATATATAAAAAACATATCACAGTAATAAAATTGTATGTTTTAAACGATTTTTATTTAAATTGAAGAGACTTTAAACGGTGTAAGAGCTTTGCCCTGTTGTGGGGTAGAATAGGCTAATTGAAAAATAACAATACTGTGAACTAGGAAAAGCATTTTTTCTTCCACGTTGTCGCGTTTGAAACCCAGACACGCATCTCTGAGTTTTCGGATTATATGCGAAAACTCAGAGCTTGTGTGCGTATTGTACAATTATCACTTCATCATCATCATCATTTCAGCCCAAAAGACGTCCACTGCTGGACATAGGCCTCCCCCAAGTGTAGCCATATTGGCATTTTGGGGGGTTTTGCCATAATCGCCACGCTTGTCAGAAAGGTCGGCGATCGCAGTACGGTTGTTACAAAAGCACACAGAACGCTGCTGCCCATTCCCTGGCAAATCCCTTAGTAGCCTCTTACGACACCCACGGGGAGATACGGGATGGTGCTATTCTTTACGTCCGACACCATACAGAGCGAGAAAACAAACATGCCTGAGAGATATTTCTCGACGCCATTGAAAGCTAACGCAGAGGCTCATGGGCGGCGTAAAACTACAGAGCAATTATCACTTCCCTGTACAAAATCAGCATGCCTGATCAAAGCCAAGATAGAATGAGCGGAGCCTATGAGCGGCATAAAAACACTGACACCAAAGAAGAACTGCATTTTGTCACGTGGTTTTGAAATGCAATGCAACAAGCAATGCGTCATCCACGGTACTAGGAATTATAATCCCCCGAGCAATGATCGCGGCATCCATCCGTGTATGAATACCAATTACCAATTATTGCAAGCGTGATGAACATGACATTATACGCGACGGTACATTAAAATGGACCTGAAATACGGATGTTCTGAAATACGGTTTTATACCTACCTAAATAACATTGCTAGAGCTAACTAAAAAGATCTTAAATGCATGCATGATCCATCCACGATCAACCATCTTATGTATGCATCCAGGTATATATTGGATATCTAAATTTAGCTGTGCTTCTGTTTCGGCTTTTCGGTTTTCAAACTTCAAAATAAATACCAAATATATACTGCTGTTTATAACAATCATGAGCTCCGACAGTCACGTTATAAAGAGAACAAACTATCCCATTAAGATTTCAATGACCCTCTTTTTATTTAATCACCAAGTAATTTGGCACCGAGATAATATTTCCCTCACAAAATAACAATGCAGAAAAGATTTTACCCATCCCGTATTTTATTTTACGTTTGCACGTTTAACTAGGGCTCTAGTTTATATTTGAATGCTGGCAACAAAAGAGATTATTCTACCAAAAGATTACAAGATAAGGCTTTTTGCAAATATACCTAAACAAGTAAAATTACCAAATACGCAGTACATTATGAAGGGAAAATGCCTGAGGTAAGCGGTTTTGTAAGCTGAAGGCTGTACGATAATGTTCGTCGACCTTGAATAAAATAGACAATTTTTTCTCTCAAGAGGGAAATTCATAATCGAGCCTTTGGGGTTATGTTCTATACTAGTATACATAAGTACGCCTTTTACTTGACCGTGGCGTTCGACCAATGTACTCGTATAGCCATCAATTTCTCGATCGGCAGTAAAAAGAATAAGCTCTTTCTCTTCAATATGAATTTATTTTCATGAAAGTCGGGATTTGATAGTGATATTGGAGCATGTAATCCTCTGCCACTGAGATACTGCCAAGTGAAATTTGCCTCACTAACAGTCAAATGATTTTAAAAATAATCTTTTGTTAACGTTGCCGAATTCTTTCATCAATCAAACGCAGTCTTTCGCAATAATCCCTGATAATACCAGGAAGGAAAAGAAACCAATGACATCCAGACGTAATACAAGACAAGTGTCTTACCATATCCTCACATCAATGTCTTTATTACGGCCTAGATAGCGGACATCGGATGTCAGCTAAGCAGGTCAACGTACGGGATCCCAGACATCCAACCATCTATTAAAGTTGGTCGCCGCGACGCGACTAAGTGATGAAGTGCCAGAATAGAATGTTAGCGACATATTGGCGACTTATAGACTTTGCTTGTCGCTCGGATGTGTTTTTGATAATCGGGATACAATGTTAAGAACATTTTTGTAAGATTTACAGTATTTTGGAAGTGGACATAGCATAAACTCATACATCATCATCATATCAGCTCAAAAGACGTCCACTGCTGGAAATAGGCCTCCCCCGCCACATTGACGTTTTGGGGGGGTTTTGCCATAATCACCACGCTTGGCAGGCGGGTTGGTGATCGCAGTACGGTTGTTACAAAAGCAGAGAGAACGCTGCTGCCCATTCTCTGGCAAATCCCTTAGTCGCCTCTTACGACACCCACGGGAAGATATGGGATGGTGCTATTCTTTATGACCGACACCATACAGAGCATATTAACTCATTGTTTGCGTCTGATTCACTTCAAACTCAATGACTCGAGTGATCTGGACGATTTACTCCAACTTCTTCTGTTCTTTATCATGAGGTTATTGCCTAACCTGGTGTCAGATTGTTTGTGCCGCCCATAGGCCTCTGACTTAGGTTTGAATGCCGTCTAGAAATACCTCTCAGGCATGCTGGTTTCCGCCCGATGTTTTCCCTCACTGAAGCAAGTGATAATTATACAATATGCACATGAATCCAACCCGCACTGGGCCCGCGTGGTAGATTACAGCCCACTCCCTCTCATAGAAAGGAGGCCTGTTTTCCAGCAGTGGGAACATTATAGGCTGATGATGATGATGATGCACAAGAATCCGAAAAATCAGAGGTGTGTGTCTTAGGTTCGAACTCGAGGCCTAAGACTTGGCAGGCTGACAGTCACACTACTAAGCTATCACTGATTTTTTTAGACCGTACTTCACTCCATAAAAACACCGGTACTTCAAATGGAGCAAGAAGTGTTTGAATAAAAAACTAAATATTATTCTTTTCATTGTCAGAGAGCTTCAGTAATGTGCTAAGACTTTTAATTCTGTCAATGGCTCGCCAAGTAGCGAAATATAAAAGAAATGGTTAATAATTAATAATAATAATAATTAATAATAAATTTATTTCTCAGAAAAACTTATCAATATTTTACATAAAAACTTTGGCAATATTAGTTTCTCATAAATGGATGTAGCCACTGCAACCGAACTAGGCAATCTAATGCGCGCCAATTGCGGTTGTCACCCTAACCGCAATGCATTCAGCGTCTAGACTTTTAAGCACTTATAAGTCGTATTCATGTGCGGTTTCCGCAAAAGGAAAAGAGTCCATCTATTCCGGGGGCTGATAGAAAAAAATCTTTTTAGTAGAATTGGGTTCGACGATAGGTTTATGACACAGCGCGCGCGTGGTTATCGAATAGGTTGAGAATAGCGATGATGATGTGCCAGAAATAACCTACATTAGGCTACTTAACCTACACTGTAACCTACATTAGGTTACTTGAACTGTAGGTAAATACAGTAAGTATGGTACAAAAAGTGACGTTATAAACTTGATTCCTCATGCCCCGGGGTATCGGGATATTGGTTATTAGAAGTCATATTTGTGGCCGCAACTTTGCGAAAATATTAAAATGGCGGCCACACTTTATACAAAAAAATTCCAACCCCTTTCAAATTGCATTCCTAGACACGCAGTTGCATCTGAATCCTTCATACCCGGGCGGGGTAATACCATAATCCCGTCACTTCCAAAAATTTAAATTATAAGCGAACACAATTCCGTGTTAGATAGGCTGTTGATGACATCGATTTTGGAGTCAGTTACTAGGTCAACATGACGACAGTAAGGGCTATCAAACAAACATTCGGATCAGATCGCAGTAATGTCACCGAGGGAATCCAATGGGCCAATTTAGGCTTTGATGGAATTTAGTGGCTAATATTGTGCTAAGATTGTAGTGATTGTGTAGGTAAGGAGATAATTCTGTTGTTTCACAAGACTATTAGATATGCTGGTTCGTTTGAAAAAATAAACATCATCATCTTCTTACTGCCCTTGTCCTATTCTACCTGGGGTTAATTATTTAATAATACCTAATAATATTTAATTAATTTCAACGTCATTCCTAGACATTCTTCTTCATTCTTTTTCCATTCTCCTCTGTCACGACATAATTTTTTCTCTTTTCTCTCAAACAAGTATAAAATAAAGAGTGTTACTACTATAAATTTATACTAGATCCTCTGCTGCTTCATCCGCGGTCATAAATATGTGCCTTGACTTACCTTATCGACGTGTCACCTTTCAAAGATCAGCAAGAGGGCGCCGAGTTCATAAAGTATTGTGGCGCTATACAGGGTGAATTTTTCAAGTGAGCGTGTATGACCAAATCTAAAACTAAGCGGAATAGCGAAAAACATTTAAAGGAGTTTCGAGCTCGATTTTTGAGGAAAACTAAAACTGCTTCATTACATTTTTGAAAAATCAATATTCCTAGCCAGGAATCGAACATTATTACAGCGTTTTATAGTGTCGCTACTAAGGATCAAATTCTGGGAAATAATGACATCGGAAAACTAAACTAACTAGCGAAATTAACACTATGCTTATCAACAATGCCGAATCTGTTGATGATTTGTCGTTGGTAGGATGATAATTATGTTTAAGAACAAGGATTACCTACACTTCAAGAGCGAGTGGAGCAAGATCAAATCGTTTAACACCCCACCACACATAGTTAACATTTTCTTTTGTCCATTCATAAAGACATAGGACTTTCTTACGACGGACGTACGCCAAAAAGTTTATAATTTAAAAAATAGACTACAAAAGCGAGCAATTCGAACCCAAATATTAAGGGCTAATAAATAACTATTACAAGTAAATATTTATTAAGTAAGAAACCACCACAAATAAATATTATTTATTTTACTTTTTTAAATAAAATCAAATTATTCTATAATCTTAAAATTTTTAAGGCAATCATTGTAATATTAATATGAAATATTCTGGTAAACCAATGCGAGTATTTTTATTTTTTTAATTCACGTAACATTTACTCCGTTAGACCCACAGATTTCCATAATGCTACGTAAATCGATATAACTCCAAGAGATTACATTTCAATGTATATTCATTCATACGATTATTTCCGACGGTAGCCACACATACGGTTTCCAGGTATTACTGCACAAATGATTGTCCCACAATAGAGGAAATGATTTCCATTGTAAGAGCTTTGTAATTTTAAATCCTGTGCCGTTTTACATGTTATATCTGATTGAGATAAAGTGGATGTATGGTGTTCAAAGTGTGGGAGTAACGTCTTCAACACTTTTTTCATGTTCCGTTTTTTGTCAACTTCTGACAAAATGTTGCAATTTTGTCACTTTGGTGCTGTTTTAATTATGATTTGTCGTAATATCCCAGTCTTTTAAAAATCTTCTGAATATAAATAAAATTCTGTAGAATGCTTCGTATAATATTCGATGGAAATACAATAGACATAATATTATGAATTAGTTTGAAAAGTTAAGTATTTGTTGGTATGAACAATGAACGCCGAAAAGTGAGCACTACTAAAAATAGAAGGCACCTATTTACCGTTTTTATGTCACGTCGTCTTCATTCTTAGCTTCTACTAGACATTTTATAAAAGGCAATCATAATAGGGACCTTTCTTAAGCCAAAAACCGCCGCCTACAAGTTGGTCCATATAACCTTTTCAGCATTATTCGTATTTTATTGAACTCATGTCATTATAAATATTCGAAAAGGGACATATTGATCATAAGTTCGTACCGCCTACGTACACTTTTGGGGACCTATTTCCTTTGGCTTACTTCTACAATTTGCGTGGGTGGGACTTTGTGTGTTAAATTACTATATTTTTTTTTCTGCTTATTTGACATAAAAATGTTCGAAGTTGTCTCTATATAGATTAAGGTAAACAGGGCAATCTGGCTGTGTTTGACCTACTTACAGTTTTAAGACATGTTTATATTAGCAGAAAAATTAAGACATATTTATTACTAATAAATAATAATTTCTAAGTAATTAATCAATAATCTTAGCATATTGCAGTTTAGTGCTGAAAGTAGGTAAGCATAAAATACCAAAACCTGATACTCGTCTAATATATTTTGTTTAAACGAATTATGTTTGTGTTAGTTAATATTCATACAGCTCACTAAATTCTCACATAATGTCCACAGATAGTACAAATCTAGCTTTTAAAACAGTAGTGTTCTTTAAAACACCGTTGTACACACGGCGGCCATTTTAGAAAAATAAAAGTAACCCCCGCTATTTCCTGAGTAATTAAAGCACTGGCTGGTCTTTACGACCAGACCTAGAATGTTCTATTACTCTCAAACCGACGTTTAAAAAAAATACAAAACATTTTTAAACCACTTATTATTATTTACGTAAATGTTGCTCGTTATGAATAATGGATGCCTTTACAAAAAAGATAATGAAGTTGCCAGCATTAAAATATTGAATTACATTTTATGGTGGTCCTGGCCTATTTGGGTCATATCGTTATGCAGTTTTGAGTCTATGAATCCATTTTAAGTTATTTGAGTCTTCTCGGTAACTTTATCTTTATTTACTTTTCGAATAATGAGGCGAAAATCTTTATAAATATATAAACCGGTGGCACCGATTAAGACGAGACTTTTACTGGCAAATACTCTGATATTGTAAAGAGTAATTTAGAAAAAGGATTAGGGATCCGTGCAAAAAAAATAAAACCATTGAAATGTTAACAAAATCCGATTCAAATGGGGAAGTCATATTTTTATAATAATTTCACGCGGATGAAGTACGCGGGGCACTGAAAGTGATAAATAAAATACCAGTCCAGTTACAGACACACAAATATTCTTAGAATAATAATATTCACAAAAAAAAGCCACTGCATAATTTGAAGTAGGTTGTCAAGCGGTCAAGCACCCGTACTCCCCTAAACATAGCCACGTCATCTTGCCTGAAACCCTCCCCATTACATAAATACTTAGAAGTACCTCCACACATAAAAACACATAAATAAAGTGGACCCAAACGAGACCGGAATATCTTCAACCAAAGATGCGAGTAAGCATGAACACAATAAATTTTCATACCACTTAAATCAACTTTGATCATAAATACACAAAAAACCGTGGAAAGGAACCCCGGGCGATGGTTATCGATCAACTGACCGTGTACGGACCCCTGAGGGGTCGAATGGACGCCCTTTGTAATCAAAATAGTAATCAAACGGTATGAATTGGGAACAGCGAATGAAAACTTAATTCTAATTTTAAACTCGTATACATGAATAGTCTTGCCCTAAATATTTCGTATTGATTTTTTTATTCAACAAGGGATTAATTGAAGAGATTACTTTGAAACTGTTTTGCATGACTATGAATAGGAGTTACCCTCTTTTTAAATTTAAATTGGGATAGAGTTTTATTACACCAACTGTTGCGAGCGGATAGAAAGATGATTTAGACGGGTTTATGATGAGCTATTGTTTGCTTAAATAGCTGTTTGTTCTGAGACATTTTGTAATTACTTATTTATGTATTGAAAGTTTATTTTCTCAGTCGTATACGCGTTATAATTTGTTGTATTCAATGTCATTTTCCATTAAGTGAAAAATGTTCATGAACTATAATATTTGCCTTAAGGACGTTTACACCTTACGGCATTTCATACAAAATTTCAAGTGATTTCAAATAACTGAAACGATTTTAATGAAACTTAATACCCATAAACAGGATATATAGGTCTAAAAAGTTACTAAAAACATTTTCGAAATGTCTTTAAAAAAAGATAATTGGAAATTTCTGTTTCTGTAGATAATTTATAATCGGTCTAATCTATTAACTTTTTAGACCTATGTATCCTGCTTATGCGTATGAAGTTTCATCAAAATCGGTTCTGTTGTTTCGGAAAATAAGGACTTGAAAGTCGTTTGAAATATCGTAAGGCGTAAACGCTCTTAAGTGAAAAAGATTCATGAACTTTAATATTTGCCTTAATACATGGTTAAAGTAAGTCATTTCAAGTTCCCTAAAGATGATAACGTTCTTAACTACAGGCTCGCCGAGGCGGCAACGAAATTCTTTTAGCCATTCCAGTTTTACTTAAAACCAACATATTCACTTCATCCCACATTATTATTAAAAAAAACGCTGAACAAATAACATTATGAAAGTAAATCCACGTATTAAAAGGAGTGTTCGCGCAGTGTTGTCGCACCCACCCTTAATCTGGCGACCCGGTTCGTTCGCCAAGCAATTATCTACGTGAAATAGTGTCCGTATTAGGAGCACTTACTTTGTACAGGATTAAACCGGATTACGCTAACTGTAAGTAGCCGTCTGTGCTGGTATTCAGTCGGAAATAACAGCATTAGACGAAACAATCATTTGACTGTACTCCCCGTACCCAATGACGACTTGGACTAAATTGTTTGCACTAATTTTATTCGAATTGCCGAGTAGTGAAATGGACTTGAATTAAGTCTTCGTAAACATGAGCTTGATGGGAATGAAATGTACTGTTATTGCCAAGCCATTGCTACAACACACAGCCCGGACTGAACAGAAATATAGAGACAAAACGACTTCAAGGAAAGGCGATATCCGAGCCATTTATATTTGTAACAACCGAACAGGATGTTATGTTAACTTGAATACCAACAATAATCCAAACAATTTCAGACTCTATTTATATCGCTAACCGTTTAACAAATCGGCTAAATTCGTGTGACACAAATAAAACAAGGTATTTCGTTCCGACCTTTTGATACAGACCCAAAACTAATGCGTCACAATAGATAATCCCATCCAACATGCATGTCACCTTTGTTCTGCTGAAAAATAAGCCTTAGTGCCACATCCGATAAATCGTGTTTCGGAAAAAATACATTGTGAGTGGGTTACGTAACGATACCCATATTATGGGCTGTTTGTGGGACAGAAATCTCTACATAATGGTTCCCACACGGCTCCTTATTTTAAGGATACACGCAATATAGCAAAATGTTTTCGTAAAATGGCTCGCCCATTTTACTGTATTGACATAGATAATGTACTCTGAAGCCAGTGAGACGGTGGAAGGAGCGCCGAGGTGCCCAAGGGAGGTTTTCCTAAAACAAAGCCGTGAAAGCAAGGGAAGATTAGAAACGATATACTTTTACCAAAGTCGTGGTGTTTCGCTGGGAAATATCTAACGGATGCCGCGAGAACTTAGATAACCGTCTGGGTCAGATACGGAGGACGAGAGAAAATATATTGCCTGTTTTTTTTATAAAGGTTTTGCTTCCTATTTAATATCAGAGCGGAAGTCCGCCTTTGCGTTATCTAGGAAATATCTCGTAGAATATTTTTGTATGAGCACTTGTCTTTTGCAAAAAATATATAGAGTCTGGTACGTTTAGATGGCGTGTTTGTTCAAGTAAATACAAAATGTGTATTTAATGTTCATAAATGATTTATATCATTCCCGTCAAAACATTGAATAATTTATCAACCCCACTTTAATATTGACGACCGCATAATCGCACCTGGATTCGCCTCATCAATAAGCTTTCGCGCTAATCCTTCGGAGCAAGTGCGGGGACCGCAGGCTAGGAGAGTGTACATAGTCTACATAGACCCAAAAATGTTGATGTGGCCGTTTAGCTACTTATCTCCGCCCCCTCGCTTGCTTGTTTTGTTTGAAAGCCCTCGACACCATGTGGCGCTGTAAAAACAGACCGACTCGAACCGTCCCCTTTAATCCAGGATACACAGCCGTTCGTACACCCTTCACTCATTTGCATAAGTCCTGTCCGTCATAAGATGGGTTGTAAAACTTTAATAAGACTTTCTGATGGCAGCTCTCACAGATTTAATTGGATTAAACTGGATTATAATGATTGGCGTTGCGTTTTAAGTGGTTTTTTTTTTTATAAAAATATGCCTTTTTTTGTGCTCGCGTTATTTTTTGGGGTGTTTTTTGTTGGTACTGACAAAATTACGTCATTGTGCCTTTGTTTTATTCATCTTTCTTACTTCAAACAATTTTCTAGAAAACATACCACTTTGATTATTTTCATCTGATTTAAGCTATAAAAATAAAACTTGGACATAATGGATCCTTCTAAAGTCATATAAATGCACACACGTTCTCTTTAAATTTAAATAATGGTAATCCGTTACGGTTTAGTATTTCGGATGGAGAAACTATAGCACATAATGCGATCCCAAAGTTAGTCTCAATAAAATACGTGAGTGATAAACCACGTTCTCCAACATATATATTTGACAGTCGTTTCAAGTGGGAACAAGATATAAAAATAGCGAAGTGATTGTACAACTGAATCGGAATTGCCATCGAAACTTTTATTACCTACTACATATCTAACCCCATTGAGTAGATACAAAAATGGCTACAATTGGCTAAAAAGCGACATCACGCCACAAGTTCATCCAATAAATATTCCTAACTGCCGTTTCGTAAGGAAACAAATGCTCGAAAACACAATGATGGCCGACAAAATACAATACTGCTGAGAACAAGTGAAGCGTGCCCGACATATTCTGTTTGTTGTGAAAATTGTGGGGTTCATGTTTTTCTCATGTTGAGCATATTTCTTTGTAAGTTGTTTGTTTGGGTAATCGCCGTAATCGTTCTTATACTGGCTGTTCGTTTCAAATATTTTAACTGACCGGAAAGTGTGGAACACACGCGTACGTTATTTGTTTATCGTGGATGGAGTCGGGAGTGTTTTGGAATCACGAAAACGAAGAAAATAACCATAAAGAGCATGATATGTGGCCATGTTTTTATGTTAAGTCTCCATAGCAAATAGAGCACTCGGACAACTTAATGTTCGCTTAAGTACGATTAAAATTAATATTCGTAATCGAAGATCAATTATTTCCTCTCCATACAATTTATAAGTTATGTTTCACATTGGTTTTTATTACTAAAAGTGACGTTATAATACATCATAAAATATATGAACGACGAGAGAAACCCGTGATCCTAAATTCATGACGAAGTTGTTTTTCTTTTCGAAAATATAATACGAGTAGCGATATATTACTCAGGCATTGATAAAGCGCCCTTCGGCAATCCATAATTTTCCGAGAAAATTATTCTCATGTAACTTATTCCCACAACATTAATTCGTATAAGTTTCAGGGACGGTTCTTTATACAACATTTTTGCATGCTTTCGAATTGAGTTGACTTCAATTATATTCTAAATAAAGAAAATATACTCCCCTATGAGATTACTGACGAAATATTTTCTTCGTTTTATCTTTCTTTGGAAGTGAAGAATAATGTCAACGTCGGTCAGCGAAGTAACCGAAACGGAACGACGTTATCTTTATAGGCGGTACCTACGACTATTATTCTGCTATCGCACTTCCTTAGGGCTCCGTAGGTAGGAGGTACCTATATATTGGAACCCGTAGGTATTAGATGTGTAATATATCTTCTATCGGGCTTAATAAAGAAGACATGGCTGGCTTGGGAAGTTGCTAACCAAAGTTTTCTGATGAAAAATTTCGATCTATTTTTCTCCGTCGCTGGCGTAATTTGGATCATGTGGTCGGTTGCACGATTGCGCACCGAAGAGATTATAATAAAGTTAGGACAGTCTGAAGGGTCATTAATTTTATACAATATTATAGGGAGTTTGATGGAAAATACTTTGGATGTTTTGTATCTGGGATGTTTTTCGGATCTAATCGGATTTTCTCCAAACTGTTTTGATCGCTCGTTGCAGCTGCTCATTCTTTTTTGTAAAGAAGAATATTCCAAAACCAATTCACTTTACCATGACCCTATTAACCTGTATTATAATAGATTTTCATAATGTTTACCTTCGATCAAGTTAACCCAAACTTTTCTAAAAAATACTTTACGAGACAAATTTCGTACGGTCTGTGAAACAAAGAGGTCTTAAAGAGGTCTTCTTACGCGGGTCACTTAAAGACACTGAATTTAAATACACAGCGGAGTAAATTCGGAGCAAAAAAATGATTTGAAAAGGTACCTTCCTACTTTGCCTAACATACCGTAGAGAATTGGGAATAACAACTTAGAGGAACACTTCGTTAGAGAGAAAATGTGAGGGCAAACGGTCTCAGTGACAGGGACCTTAAATGAAATTTGTAAAGGAAAATCTGCATTCATTTAAATTTTATTGTTAAGAAGATTTTGTTGATTAATGCGGGTGTCTATGTTCGTTCTGTGTTTGTTACGTCACAAAATATTGTCATTGGAGCGTTCGTAAATGGAATTGCCGTGTTTCGGCACGAGCGTCTTGTAAACTCATGTGTATAGTTACACTCTGTGTAACTAAGCGAGTATATTTGCAAATTAAGCGCTATATGGGTAATTGCTTTCGTTGTTAATTAAATTGTTGTTATAATATTTTCTAAATATTTGTGTAGGTATACTGCCCTATACCTACTTGCATTATAATCTTAAAAGCAATCTCTGCCTACTCCATTATCTATTTGAGAATAACAGAATTTATAGCCTAGAAAAATGACAATCGCTTTCAAAATGTTTCTCTATTCCTGTTATTTTCCACAGCAACTTTCGACAGGATTGACAATAGTTTTTCGATATTTCATGTCAATTCAATATGTTTTTGACTGTTCCATCATTTTTATCGCTGATGCAATGTGAATTGTTGAGGCTCTAATTCTGAAAATGTATGATAATGGAATTTTATCTTTGCCATGATTAAGTTTTGAAACGTGGAAACTTCATAAGTTTACAAAATTCTGGATATAATTAGGTTGGGTTTTTGCATATTGGATAATTATGCAATATGCAAAAATTGCATTTTAGCTCAAGAGTAATCTTTATTACTGAGGAGCTCGTGGCTAAATAATGACAACTGCTCGGTTCCGTCTTTAAGGTTAAGCCGTGCTTGCCGAGGGTGGTCCGTCGATGGGTGACCATAATTACATACCGAGTTTCCTCCGTGCCTCGGAACGCACGTTAAACCGTTGGTCCCGGCTGTCATTTGTAGATCTTTGACAGTCGTTACGAGCAGTCAGAAGCCAAAAGTCTGACATTCAGTCTTACTAAGGGGTATCGTATTACCCAGGTACTGGGTTGTGGAGGTCATGTAAAATACTGGTACTCAGCTGCATCCGGTTAGACTGGAAGCCGACCCCAAGATAGTTTGGGAAAAGGCTAGGCAGATTTAGTAATCTTTATTACTAACTATTCAATTAAATGGACACTATTACCCGTAAGTCAAAGGATATTAATGTAATGCTTGGTCGACATATCGTTATAGCGATACGACGTTATCAGCGTACGGGTCAATGTCCCGCCAATGTTCGCATTTGAGCATGGCTTTTCCCTATTAACGGCTGCGCTGGCTGTAATAATCTCTATATACATAGCAGTATGTATTGTGTTGGCCTTTACTAATATAGTAAATAGAATCGTCAGTGAACACGCTTTATGTAAAACATAATTACTGTTAATGTTAGCCTATGTCATTCCACTGCTGGGCAGAGGCCTCTCCCCATGACTTCGAAATCCTTCGATCCAGGGCCAATGTGGACCACTGGTCGTTGGTTCTGTCCAGCTCGTCCCGCCATCTCCTGGGAGGTCTAACGCGTCGCCTTCTAGCTGTGTCATAATTACAAAAGAGTAAATATAGAAGCTCCCTAAGAAATAGACCTTGAAATCTGTCTTATTACATTGAAAGCTTTTGTGAATTTTAGTATTTAGAATTTCGCTTGCTAAATTTTAATAAAACATTGTGTCAAGTCCAGCCGCGAACATCTTCAAGCTGATTTAACAATCTTTATTTTATGAGTAAGTTTCGCCACGGACTACCTACCTTGCATCAATAAGGCAACATGTAAAGAAGTAACCTGCATGGTCTTTAACGAATACAGATATTTACTCGTACAAATATAACAAGCTACCTATATTAACAGAATCACCCTATCTAATACTCAAAGACTACTCAGCAACTTCCAAATAGATACAATCCAAACAATCCTTTTCTCCCCCATTCGATCTCAACTTTTCAATTACAAAACAAATTATTTACTCAACTGACTGATACAGAATCCATTCTATGCCGTACTGCAATTTCCAATGAGTAACTTTATTTGTAAAGAGATTGGCCTACATCAGGGATTTCATTGAATGCACACGATATTGGAGAAACATTAAGGAGTTATCTGAAGTATGTAGCGAAGAAACTGTTAGAGAATCAATCAATTAAAAGTAACTTACTGCTTCTATAACATCTGGGCATTTTAATTTTTCTACAGTTATTACTGATTCCGAATATTATGAGTATGGTATCTAAGGGACTAAGGGACTTGCCAGAGAATGGGCAGCAGCGTTCTCTGTGCTTTTGTTAGTACCGTACTGCGATCGCCAACCCGCCTGCCAAGCGTGGCCATTATGGTAAAACCCCCCTTATGTACACTTGGGGAAGGCCTATGTCCAGCAGTGGACGTCTTTCGGCAGAAATTATGATGATGATGATGAATGTTCAAGATAGAAAACTATCGGTTTATCCTGTCGTCTCACCTGCACCATGCACACTAGGGATCCATTTGTATGCAGACGCAGTGGAAGCATTTCAGTGATCGGAAAAATCTAGTGAAGAAACTTTTTAGAGACTTGTAAAGTGTACATTGCATTCAGCTCCAGCCTGACGTCACATGGCCCATCATCAAGGGTACAACTGAATGCACATCAATAGAAGCATTTAGGCAAGGTCAAAATAATCTAGCGAACAAACTTTTTGGGCCCAAGTTAAGTGTAAATTATATTCGGCCTTATTACTCGTATTTATTTATTTATACACACTATCTTTACAGGATAACCCCAATACAATAGTAGTTAGTTCCATCACTTCTGCTTCCCAGCTACAACACTAGGAAGGGGCGAAGGGCGGGCGTTTTGGAGGACAGTCTTTTTGTAAAATTGACGTTCAAAAAGCCTAATTATTATCCTAGCCTAGTGATTATTAGCCTAATTTGATTAAATGACTTTAGATTTTGATTGTTTGCAAACACACATCAAATAAATTGAAAAATAAACTTACGGCTAACACTTAAAAGTCTATCTAAATATAAAATCAGACATAACACAGAATATTAATAATTGAATGTAGCTAACATAATTCAACAAAACTTGCGAATTCACTCAGATTGTACGAAAACATGTCAATTTTCTCATGCACTTCGTTTAGTACACATATTGTGCGGGTGAGGGGTTGTTTTTGACAGCAGGTTGGTTTTGGCAACATTATGTATTGGGGGCCAAGATTTTAATGGCACAGTGATATTGACTCTAGCACTCAGCATCTCTGCCTAATTAGCCATAATTTATACATAACTTTGCCCCCCTTTCAATACTCAAATAAATTATTTACTCAACTGACTAACACAGTAGAATCCATTCTCTGCTGCTATTATACAATGAGAAACTTTATTTGTACAAAGATTGGCCTACATCAGGGATTTGAATGCAGACGGTAGTTTGCCCAGCGGAACGTAGAGGCATTTAGGAAATTTGCATACGATACTATCTAGGGGAGAATCTAAACGAAGAAACTTTTGGGGACCCTGTAAAGTGTTATTGTGAGCCTAATTATGTATTGGGGTCGAACCTTTAATGTTAAGGCTGTATTGATTTTGTTTGGCTTAATTTTAATTAGAAGAGATTTTAGTTTGGAATTAAGTGATTAGATTTAGGTTATCTTTAATCAGCATTGAGATTCGGGATTGAAAAGGTGTTTGAATTTAAGGTAAATGTTCATGTCTGAAACGATATTTGTAGATTAATAATTAATTAGTAGGACTTTGTAGGTATGTTCTTTTTTCTTCATTGTAAAGAGATGGATATTTCTTATAAGTTTTTAAACTGACATGGTCACTAACACTATCAATAACACTTGTAACGGGATATTTACCATGTTTATTATTTGTTATAAGTTCCCGATATTTCGGTTTATCCGTGATCATGGCGTTTGCAACAGCGCCGAAATATCGGGAACTCATAACAAATAATAAACATGGTAAATATCCCGTTACAAGTGTTATTGATAGTGGATATTTCTTCTTTTGAAGCATTATAGAAATTATAAAGGGTTTTAGGCATCCATTCATCAAGTTGAAAAGTGATGAAGTGATTATCAACATTCAACAAGTAATTTATCACAATACATTGCTTAACAAAACTAAGCTCTATTTCAACTTTAACCCTGTACAGTTTTATACTGTCCAGAGATGCTATCAATATATTCGCACACATAAACGTAGTACGTATACTTATACATTTTACTGAAGAAGCTCTCTAGTGAAACAGTTTGGTAGTTACTGTTATAATCAAGCCATCAGTCCACCTAGCAGACAGATTGGACAGAGATACCAATTAAAATCGAACGCTTCCTTGATAAACTGACACTACCTTGGTTGCTGTATCAAAACGTTATATCATAACGTCAGATATTACATAAACGTGCGTAGAATATCGCATTTGCGGCTTGTTCTTTATAAATTCCTAAAAAAAATATTCAGTTCTCTTTTTAAATGTTTTCTGAAAAAGAAAATTCGGCAATTAAATAGAGTGTTGAGTTTCTGTTATTTTTTTTTTGTCTGTTTCCATCATAATTATTTTTTTTTGGTTATTGGGGTGTATTCATTATTGTGCGTACATTTATTTGGTTTTAAAATGTAATGGTTGCGAGCACTGCTGTTGAGTATGAGCGCATGGGTTTTTCCCATGGACAAAGTGTTATTGGGGTTTTTCAATAAAGGATGTTTTAGAAGTAGTCCGGATTCTCAATTTGGGACCGGTTAATGGCAATAGACTCACCACGGAGTAATTAATAACATAAACAAAAGACGCACTCTCTGTTCGGGAATTTAAACATAAGTAGCGAAATGTGAGTGGACTAAACAGGGTGTAACGGAAAGGGTATATATATACTTAAGGGTGTGCTACAGACTATCTAACTGAACATGTTTCTCCATCGGAAAAACAACGTAATAGCGAAAAAAATATCAGCTGATACATTTGGACCGAATAGGTATTGAAATTTTATATGGGGCAGCAGATAATTGAGCAATGATGCTTATCATTGGGTACTTCCATCTAAAACCCTACAAAATATCGGGATAATCAAAACACAAATTACGTCACACGTCAAACCACACCACAATTTGTCTGATTAAATAATGAAATAACCAAATAAAGACCGACAGCCTGATTGTATCCATTTTGAAATTATTAATCAGCATGCTAGTAATTTATTAAGCAAATAATACTCGAAGTCGCATTTCACGTTGTTTAGTATTCAGGAAACATACAACTGTGCTCGCGGGCCGTGCAACGAACAACCCGCTTTTATTGTACTACCCACTTATAAGTAATAAAATTATATGGACACTGGTTCAATATACGTTGGCGCTCGTAGATTACGGACGTAGGTATACGTATTCAGATGGTTTAATGATGTTGTGTCGGGGAATTATGCTCAAAAGTAATGGCGTTTTTATTGTGCTGTGTCAGGTAGATATAATTTTGATGGTGTGCTTTTAATTTTTGGATAAAATAAAACTTCTCTGAAAATAAAACATAATTTTAGATGTCCTTATTGCAAACCTACCTACCCACACTTATCCTTACATTTATTCTCTAACAACACCGTCCGTGCCACAATAATGTATAAAGAATATAAATGGAAATATTTGCCAAATTGACATGGGCTTCGGTGTCTAACAATAATTAATTAAAACATGTAGTTTAAAACGTTCTCGTTAATTTTTAAACAGCATTGCAATAAATCAATCAGATGCAAAATTAATTGACGAAAACCGTCGCACGTTCATTAAAACATTCGTACCCTGATTTTTTTATTTAAAACCATTAAATACTAAAGTCACACTTCAACCAGATTGAAGAATTAAAAACAAACGACAACTATCATAAACTCAAGTTTCCAACTCAACTTACTTTTAACGAGACAAAATGAATATATTTCAAGAATGTTCCGTCGCTTTGCCTCATCTGCGGCTGCCGCTGAATAATGGCTGGCATTAATAAACAGGAATGGTTTGCTCTACAAAGTTGAAGTAAGATCGTATAAGAGGATATAATTAATTACGAAGTAGAGAGAGACGGAAACTATCACTTAGGATTGAGTAGGATTGTGACGCGGAAGGTGCACCTACATCAGCCGTCTGCGTTTATGGGCCACCATACGTTATAGGATGAGTTATGTTGCTAGAGCGACATGTTTGTGTGTCGCATATGCTCATTACTGTTGCTTACTCGACGGCTGTCACGCAAATTAGTAACCTACTATTGTCACGGACTGTAAGCTGATTTTTAATTTAATCGCTATCTGAAATGAAACAATGATCAAATGCTCTGTAAGGCTGAAAAATTTAATTGTTGGTTCAATGAAATCATTCACATCCGTTACAAGAACATGTAAATTATTTATAAACTCAAAGCATTTATTTCAATTTGACCATAATAGGCCCTTTTGAAAGTAAAAAAAAACGCGAAGCTACAGTCCCAGTTACAAGGCATAATTACTTGTGAAATTACTGTAGTTGCCCATTCCAAAGCGTAGATCTCTTTTTAGAAGAATTGGGAAGAAACTCCAAGGACACTCTTTTAAAACAAAATATTGTTACAAAATCTTGGTTACTTACATCAAACATGTTGAGAGTTCGAGAGTTACAAATATGTGAGAAAGATGTAGAGAAATACGTGCAAGTTAAGAGCGTAGAGTATATTTAGGGTCAGCGTCATTATTATACTTCTGCTCATTACACATTCATGGAAGTATTTTTTTAGATAGATCGATATCAACCTATTTAATATGTCCAGCAATTTATTTCTGTTCTATAATTGACTGCCTCGACTGACTTGACCACCTTGTTAGTCTAGTGGTCGCGAACGAGACTGCTGAGCACGAGGTCGTGGGTTCGATTCTCGGGTCGGGCAAAGTCATGATCTGCCTAGCCTTTTCTCAAACTATCTAGGGTTCGGCTTCCAGTCTAACCGGATGCAGCTGAGTACCAGTATTTCACATGAAGCGACTGCCTATCTGACCTCCACAAACCAGTAACTGGGTAATACGATACCCCCTGGTAACACTGGATGTCAGACTTTTGGCTTCTGACTAGTCGTAACGGACTGTCAAAGATCTACAAATGACAGCCAAGACCAACGGCTTAACGTGCTTTCCGAGGCACGGAGTAAACTTGGTATGTAATCATGGTCACCCATCCACGGACCTGCAACCTCGGCGAGTACGGCTTAACCTTAAAGATCGAACCGTGGCTGTTATTACTTATCCACGAGCTCCTCGGGTCGGGCAAAGTGTTATTAGATATTTCCATCTGGAATTTTTCAGCAGCAACCATGGATTTGTGCCCGGTATGTGGCAATGGGCTCGTCCCATGTCACATAGGACTTAATCATAACTGGCGAAATGCGGGTGTACTATTATTAAGTACGCCTGTGCCTAACCCTTCGGGGATTACAGGCGAGATGTTTTGTAGCAAAATAGGTTTATACGTAGCACCTACGAAATAAATAGGTCATTATGTATTACATATTAGCTTCATTCTCATTGTTGCCTCAAGGTGATTATGTGTAACGCCTAACGAGTTATAATAGGTACTAGTTTACCTACATGTTAGTTATGAGGGAATCAATTATCTTAATGGGAAATACAACACATAATTATTCGGGATTAACTATTCGAAGCGCCTACTTATATATCACTAGGGCTGTGATTGTAACAGTCATTAAAGAATGGGAGAGGGGCAACATCTACGGGTCCATTTGATTAAATGTTTTGCAAAATACGCAAAATTTTTAATCATAAATTTTGCATATTTTTTTATAATACATAAACTAATACAATCGTATTTTTTTTTGTATAATTTTATTATTGATTGTTTTTATGTGTAAAATTTGAATGTAATTTATATATTTAA
The DNA here is from genome assembly GCA_949152445.1 of Cerastis rubricosa. NCBI lineage: Eukaryota > Metazoa > Arthropoda > Insecta > Lepidoptera > Noctuidae > Cerastis > Cerastis rubricosa. The sequence goes on along the minus strand of OX424540.1, from coordinate 12,004,344 downwards.
TTTCGTTGTGACATTGGTTATGTAATTCTAATGTGTATGATTGTGTTATTTTACTTTTGTTGATTATTGTAATGTAATGTGTTTTATTAGATTTTAATTTTAACTTTTGTATAACGTATGGACTATGTCTGATTTTTTTTTTGTTATTTTCATTATTTGTCTATATTTTTTTTTTTCAGAATTATTAATATTACATACATTATTTACAAACTAAAAACAGATATAAAATATGTACAAATACAAAATTACAGGGCGTCAAAAAATTCGTCCACATCGCTGTCAACAGGAAAAGTACCCAGAAGGCTGGGCGCATTGCCACGTTGAATGGCAATGCTGATTCTTTGGCCAAAAAAAGGCCAGCCCCCTGGTCGCGAGAAGAGTCGACCAACCGCTTGGCGATATCCCGAAACACAAGGTGGGCTCTCAGGACCCATGGCCTTAGTGTTTGTGTGCAATAAAATAAATTAATAAAATGTTTAGTTTTAATTCCGCGAAAAAGATCCAGGCCTGCAAGATGCAGCACCGGCCGATATGGAAGAAATGTGCAAGGACAATTTCGAAAGAGATATTTTACTAAAAGTAGACATTTTGCGAAAGAGACATTTTGCGAAAGCGACATTTTGCGCCTGAGCCTTTCTACTTGGCCAGTATTTTTTAATACCTAGCTTTTGAGTTTGAGCCAAAAAAGTTTGGTAGTTTTTCGTTGACCGCAAACGGGCGGGACCTTACTAATTCATAGTTCCCCAATCTGGTACCGGGACACTGGATTTATGAAAATTGATAAAATAGTTTGTGGAGTGCAATTTATGTCGTGACTCGTGCGGTCTTCGTCTGAATAGATAGGTTATTGGTTCGCAGAAATGATGTTGGAAATATTGAATTAGGTACAGGAAGGTGGTGAGATCAATCTGAGTGTGATAGTGAGTCTTCTTGCAATTTTATTGATATAACAGTGCTATAGGGATCTTTTGGTGTTGTATTGACGTTGACGGGGAACATCATTGGTGAACATTTGTGATATGTATTGAAAAATCGGGAAACCGGCGTTGGTTCCGTTTTTAACCACGCGCCAATAGATACTTGTACAGTCATTGTGCTGTTATGGGCATTTCTTTGCACATGTGATTTGCAGCTTTTTACATAATTATATAGATCTTTTTTCTCGCTCTGTATGGTGTCGGAGGTAAAGAATAGCACCATCCCATATCTTCCTGTGGGTGTTGTAAGAGGCGACTAAGGAACTTGCCAGAGAATGGGCAGCAGAGTTCTCTGTGCTTTTGTGACAACCGTACTGCGATCGCCAACCCGCCTGCCAAGCGTGGCGATTATGGCAAAAGCCCCCATGTTATGTCAATGTGTCGCAACTTGGGGGAGGCCTATATCCAGCAGTGGACGTCTTTCGGCTAAAATGAAGATATAGATAACATAGATCTTCTTCTCAGTGCAACAAAGACTATAACATTTATAAGCTAGAAAGAGAAACACAATACCCTCTGATGGTTACGTATCTCTTATTCAAAGAGCCATTATATTTATTTGCCTCTTCGACGCCATAAATCATAAAATCTACCCATTTCACGCAACAAATCTTCATGAAAACTAAATCTGAAGTCTCAAATAAATCCTACTTAAAAGTTGCGGTAAGTAAATTTTACAGGTTCTAAGCACTGACATGTGTACATGTTAATACCTGTGTTCTTGTTCAATAACTCTCAGAAACACCCAAAACGAATGCCTAAATATTATTACCGTTGGAATTTAAACTCTCGTCGCTGGTTGCAGTGTTTAAAATCCAACACTGTGCTTTGGAGCCCTAAAACCACATAGCAGAAATAATTCAGCAAGATCGGATTACTGTGTTGAGGGTAGACGGGTCTCTCAGACCTAACTTACGGCATGCAAGGGTCCTTGGGACCCCTGCCTGACACTCCTTGTTTTAAGTATTGCTGTATTTTGAAGTGACAGCTAGTAACAAATCTTTATTTTTGCTTGAATTATACCGGGAAATGAAGACAGTTCTTTTTTAGGGTTCCGTACCCAAAGGGTCAAATGGGACCCTATTACTAAGACTTCGCTGTCCGTCCGTCCGTCTGTCACCAGGCTGTATCTCATGAACCGTGATAGTTAGCCAGTTGAAATTTTCACAGATTGTGTATTTCTGACGCCGCTATAACAACGAATAAAAACAGAATAAAATAAATATTTAAGGGGGCTCCCATACAAAAAAAGTGTTTTTTTTTTGCTCGTTTTTATAAATAATGGTACGGAACCCTTCGTGCGCGAGTCTGACCCGCACTTGGCCGATTTTTTGAATTAATAAAGAATGTGGTTGTTTCAAGTCAGTGTGAGAGTAAGAAAAAAATTGGGTGTCTGTAAAGTACCGACTCTACAGACACCCAAGACTTTACGGACGATAGTTTAACGTGACAACGTCATAACAAAACATTGATGAAATTATTGCATACTTTTATGAATAACAAGCCGAACGCTCAAGCCGATCGTGCCATTCGCTCGCTCGTGCAGCTCTCTTATTCCGATCGTAACGTTACAATGAGCGTAACGTTACAATGACCTTTTTCGTGCGTGCAGCCGGTTCATCGATTTATTAGACCTTGTCACTTCAAAAATGGGTGAACATATATTATAAGAAAAATTTGATAAAATATTGGTGTCTTCATCATCATTATTTCGGCCCGAAGACGTCCACTGCTGGACATAGGCCTCCCCCAAGAAGGGGGGGTTTTGCCATAATCGCCACGCTTGGCAAGCGGGTTGGCGATCGCAGTACGGTTGTTACAAAAGCACAGAGAACGCTGCTGCCCATTCTCTGGCAAATCCCTTAGTCGCCTCTTACGACACCCACCGGATGATATGCATTGTGGTGTGCTTTGACGGAAATCGACCTTTACTAGTTTTATAATATCAATCAAAGTTCCAAAAACACTGAAACCGCGACAATAAAGAACAAAATCAAAATCAAAATATTTCTATTTTACATAGGCCCACAGGGGCACTTATAAAACGTCGGCAAAAAGGTGCTCGGTTCGGGTTGGTCGTTTCCTATGGAGAAGAACCGGCAAGAAACTCCATGGTTACTCTTTTAAAATCATTTGGTTTTACAATATTTCTGTTACAGCATTAGTAGTAAAGTATGGGAGGACATCGTAGGCCTGACAATAAGTCGTTGCTTACTACGAAACGTAGAACGAAATAAAAAGTTACCAAGGATCTAGGAATCTATAAGGCCTACAATGTCCACACATTTACAAACAATCGGTAAATAAGAAAAAGAGTATACAACAACAAAAATAAATAGAAAATATCACAAAAAGACTAGATCAAATAAGTGATACAAATGTTGTCATCCGTGCTGTAACTATTCTAAACAAAAGGTGTAATGATTTAAAGACTATTGTAAAATATCTGATTAAAAAGACATCCACACATTTGTGCCGTATAAGAGTTACCAGGGAAGCCGTATGTGCGAAGGGGCTAAGGCCAAACTTCCCTATCTTGAACGTAGTCCTTAATTTTGTAGTATGCTTTTTTAATTAGGACACGTTTAATATAATTTTTAAACTTTCCATCGGTCAGTTCTGTAACTGACTTCGGCAACTTATTATAAAAGCGTATACTGTTTATAAGAAAGACTTGCTAGTTTTGGTTAATCTGAATTTGGGTATTACTATTTCGTGTTTACTGCGTGTATTTGTATTATGGAAGTCGCTTCTAATTTTGTCAAAGTCCTCGGTTTTTGCGGACATATAAAATACATTCTAAAATATAAAATGAAGGCAGTGTCAGTATATCGATTTCTTTAAATTTTTCTCTGAGGGATTCACGAGGACCCATTTTGTAGATAGCGCGGACTGCCCTCGTTTGCAGTATGGAAATTGATTTAATGTCTGCTGCCGATCCCCACAGCAGAATGCCATAGGACATAATACTATGGAAATAAGCGTAGTATACTAACCAAGCTGTGGCTATATCAGTTAACTGCCTTATTTTTCTGATTGCATAGGCAGCTGAACTTAACCTTCCTGAAAGAGTTCTAATGTGCGCGCCCTACTGCAGTTTTGAATCGATAGTAATCTCCAAGAATACAGTTTCCGCTATAACATCAAGCTTCTTGCCGTCAAGATTTAAATTTAGGTCACGTTGTGGTACATTTGGTAAAGAAAAATAAAAGAATAAGAACCGCATACATAAAGTATAAGATTCTTTCCTATTTACTTATTCATTTTAAAACCCCGTAATTGCGAGTCGGAGAGAATATGAACTAGTGCCCCAAGCCTTAATGATTTTGTTTCAGCCCCTCACATACTGCTGAAGCAAATATCTCCATTACACGTGTTCCAACAGAAAGGCTCTAGAACTAATCCCCGGTTATACTGAACTACTCAAACAAATTGCTGTAATAGCACGACTTTACCTGAATATTGTACCAAAGCACTCCAATCACTACCATTCTGAGAACAAAACCAGGATTAACCCGTATTATTTCAATGCTTTTCAAACCCTAACAGGCATTCTTAGGTCGAATTTCGCCAATGAAACTTAAATTGACATCTTAAATTGACATTTAAACTGGGTTCAAGACCTGTCACTGTCATTATAGTTAAGAAATATTGCTCTTTATCGCGGTTTATACAATATCTTAAAAAAAAACTGGCCGATCCGAAAAGGGTGGCCAATGGCACTACCAAACAAAATAAGAAACATAAAATATATATGAAAGTAAACGTATAAATTAATTCAAAACCCTGATTTTTGTTTGTATAAGAATTCACTACCCGAAAAGCGACCGGAGTGTCGCTCCTCTATTGCCATGTAGATACATGACAACATGGCATGTAAGCGTTTCCTTATATCAGTAGATTTTATTTAATTATTATCGGGTTTTTTTTTTATCTTGTTACACAAAAAGCACTAAATAAATAATCTCGATACCTATTTCCTTTTTAACATATTGTATGTGCTGATCGCGTTCATTTCCTCTGATGAAATTTGCCCTTAGGAAAAAGCAATTTTAACATTCTATAGCTAACCCAAGTTGCTCACCCAATCTGTTACTGAATACTTGAATTTATGCAAATTAATAAAATAGTTCGCCAGCGCAGTCTAGCCTGGGGCTAGGCGGCCGACCTAATTGAAGTGGCCGGCGGAGATTCGATGACAAAGAGGAATGTTGTTGGCATTTAAAAATTAGACCTCGCTTTATTAGTTATCGATTATCAACCGCCTTTGTATTATTATGTGATATTATTTTATTTATTTCTATAGATTAGTAACGGAATTAAAATGTTTCCGAATAGATAAAGCCATTTTATTACAAATTATACGTTTATCTATATTAATAAAAAGAGAAGTCCTGACTGACTGACTCATCAACGCCCAGCCCAAACCCTTGGACCTAGAAAATTTAAATTTTGCACAGAAGTTCCTTCTATAATGTAGACCAGGAATAAGGAAGGATTTTTCGAAATTCAACCCCTAAGGGAGTTAAATAGGGGATGAAAGTTTGTATGGAAATCTGTAATTTTTAAAGTTAGAAGCATTAAAATTCACTTATAAGGTTCTGGTTAAAAATAAATAAATACGTATTTGAGTTTTTTTGAGAATCTACCCCGTAAGAGGGTTAGATAGGGGTAGAAACATTATATGTGGAATCCGTCATTTTTTTAAGTAAGAAGTATGAAATTATTAAATTAAATATATTAGTTTCTGAGTAATAAAAAATTAATATGTATTTCGTAGTTTTTGAAAATTCAACCCCAAATGGGCGAAAAGGGGTGGAAACATTAGTATAACAAAAATAGTCTGAACTCCTTAAAATTCACAATGTGTTTCTTGATTGAATTGATAAACATGTCATACAATACAATACAATACAATACAATATCCTTTATTTCAGGCAACTGGGGCCCATAAATCCTAATACATATATAAGCATAACTACAATAACTATAAACTCATAAATACTTTATACAAAAATTATACTAAAACTACTGCACACGAGGTGACGGCGTCGTGTTACGCTGCGAGGTGTCACGTAGCTGGCCGCGGAAACGCCGATACAGCATACCTTTCGGCCAAAACTCTTCCTTGAGGACGGTGATTTAACGTTTTTGGAAATTCCACCCCTCAGACAACAAAAGGGGTGGTTTTTTTTATTGATGGGTTAGCACGTTTGTACGTACAAATACGCTATAAAAACTTTATATACATATTTCTAGGGGATCTGGGACATTTTTGCGAAAGACATTTGCGCGACGGACACTTGCGGGAACCCACTTGCGCGACAGACACTCCCGCTACTGGATACTGGTGCGTATACACGGGTGTCGTTTTAGTTGTTTTCGGGGTCGCTGATAACGAAAATGAGGTCAAAATTCAAATTCAAGACGGCACCGAAGAAAATTTACTTTCTTGCCTTCATGGGTGTTGTTTTCGTGGTTTTCGGGGTCGCTTACAATAAAAATCAGGTCAAAATTAAAATCCAAGACGGCGCCGAAGAAAGCTTTCGGTTTTTCCTTCACGAGTGTCGTTTTCGTGGTTTTCGGTGTCGCTGATAAAAAAATGAGGTCAAAATAAAAACCCAAGATGGCGCCTAAGAAAACTTTTGGTTTTTCTTTCATATCTTGTTCGTGGTTTTGCGAGTCGCGCTGGCAATGAAAACGAAAATCCAAGATAGCGCCGAGGAAACTTTTTAGTTTTTACTGCATGTGTCTCATTTTCGTGGATATCCGGGTCGCTGATAAACAAAATGAGGTCAAAATGCAAAGGCAAGACGGCACCGAATAAAATATACTTTCTTTCACGGGTTTCGTTTTAGTGGTTTTCGGGGTCGCTTACAATAAAAATGAGGTCAAAATGAAAACCCAAGATGGTGTCGAGGAAAACTTTCGGTTTTTTTTTTATGGGTGTCGTTTTCGTGGTTTTCTGGGTCGCCGAAAACTAAATGAGAATTTTCTTCGGTGCCATATTGGATTTTCAGTTCGACCTCTCTTTCTAGGTGCAAATAAGGAAAATTTAAGGGTTTAAAATACACAATGTCTCAATATCCTCCCCTAGGCTATGGTTGGCATTGATTTAAGTGAGAACTGTTTCTCACATGGGCAGTTTTATATTGCATGCTCCAAAAGGCAACGGCGCAAACGACATTTCTTATAATTTTCCGGGAGTTAAATAGTTTTTTTTTTTACCCTGAGTATTTTTTTTTAAATCTTAGTTAGCTCATTTACTCTATTAACTATATTGAAAGGCGTGGATGGATGACCGGGATATTTGAGCTTCGGCATCGTACCTCGGAAGACATGTATAAAGTAAAAAGTTTATTCTGGGACAACCCATTTAGGTCACTAACAATCTAAAATAATTAAAAAAAACGTGTGGCACTCAGGGACTGCCGCGGTAAAGCTATTGCATAGCATTTTTTATCAACGTATGCAATTATAATCATATCATCATCATTTCAGCCTAAAAGACGTCCACTGCTGGACATAGCCTCCCCCAAGTGTCGCCACATAAACATTTTGGAGGGTTTTGCCATAATCGCCACGCTTGGCAGGCGGGTTGGCGATCGCAGTACGGTTGTTACAAAAGTACAGAGAACGCATTATAATATTTATGCAATATTTTTTTTATTTGATTTTAATTCAAGTTACACTTTTTTTAGCGTGGTGACCGATAAGAAAACAAATTTTCTGCCATGAAATTTTTTTCACCATTTTTTTCAAATTCGGGGTGTTAGGTTTATTTCGTTACGGAATTTCTTGATTCGGTCGCCGCGCTCAAAGCCCGCGATAAAAGCTATGCAATAGCTTAAAAACGCACTGATATACTTTTTTCTAACCAGAATGAATTCTCTGGCTTCTTAGTTTGAAATTCACAGACTTTTACACACTTATTAATCCTATACTTGCACTTACGCGCGAGCAAAGCCGCGGCCAACAACTATTATTTGAATGACTAAAATAACGTTTAAATGACTATTTTCGACATTCCTTTGCGGGGAAACACACACGTGGGCAATCACCGAACTCCACGCGGGCGATTACCGAACTCCACGCGGGCGAAGCCGCGGGCAGAAGCTAGTTAGTAAATAATTATGCTCGTTGAGACAACAGAATAGTTAAGATTCTAAAAGCCACACGTTCCAGCCCCGTGCAATCCGCATCATGGCACTCGCGGAATACGCGCGAGGTTACGTTACGTTATGCCTGCAAACCGTTACAATTTTTTTTTTAAACATAATATCACTCCTGTAATTCCCGAAGGGTTAAGCAGATGCGTAGGTAATAGTGCACCCATATTTCTCCAGTTATGTTTAAGCCCCCATGATTACATGGGATTTAGACAATAGGGGGCGAGTCTATTGCCATCAACTCGGAACAAATCCAGATTCCGTAGCTGCTACTGAGAAATTTCTAATGGAAATACCTAATAACAATTTACTCCACCCGGGAATCGAACCTCATGCCCAGCAGACTCGATTGACCTTGATCAACGAGGCAGTCTTTCGCAGGGTGTATTTTTATATCATTTTGAAAGATCTGTTACTTTGTTTATTTATTAACCGAAGAAATATTTCATTTACAAATACGAAATGTTCATGCTTACAACCAAAATCGTTACAAAAAGTAATAAAACAAAAAGTTTCATCCATAATTTTTATAACGGCTTTCTAAGTAAAAAGACAAAAATTAGAAAGCTTTTAGCAATGCTTGAAGCTTTTCATTAGTACTATCAAACTTACAATTTACTTCGCCCGTAGGTACTTGAATAAATATAATTTGTAACAGTTTCCACGGAAGCGTTTTCTTAGTTGTCGCGTTATATAGTACATGATCACGCTATTGCAGTTTTTTAAGTGCCCTAAGCACGTAAAGTTACAAGGTGTTCGTTTGTGGACCTAATTAAGTTAGCCTACATAATCTACTTTATTCGACTTAGTCGTAAGTGGTGGCTACAGTTCAAGAAAATCATAACCGGTAACATACTTTTTTTGTTACCTACTCTTGTTTTTGAATTTTAGTTTTGTTTCCTTTGGGGGGAGCTCGTGGCTAAATAATAACAGCTGCACGGGTCGATCTTTCAAGGTTAAGCCGTGCTTGCCGAGGTTGTTCCGTGGATGGGTGACCATAATTACATACCGAGTTTCCTCCGTGCCTCGGAAAGCACGTTAAGCCGTTGGTCCCGGTTGTCATCGAGTAGTCAGAAGCCAAAAGTCTGACATCTAGTCTTACCAAGGGGTATCGCATTACCCAGTTACTGGGTTGTGGAGGTCAGATAGGCAGTTAGACTGGAAGCAGACCCCAAGATAGTTTGGGAAAAGGCTAGGCCGATGATGAGTTTTGTTTCCTTTGTTTTATTTTTCGTGTTCTGTGTGGAGTCCAATTACAATTACTTTTTCTTCCCTTCTTTACATTTTATCGATCCATAAAATTTTTTGATTAAACCACGTAAACAGTGTCTTTTAAATACACCGACCGTAATGATCAGTAGTTCATAATTATGATTTTAAAGTTTTTATTCTCTCTTCTTAGTCGTTCACTCTTGACAGAGTGGTCGCGGTCATGGAGGGTCGCCCACAACTGCGGTCGCTGCCTTCGAAATCCTTTTCCACTGGTCTCTGTTGGCCGGATGACGAGCACATTCTGCCACAGGGAACTTGGTGACAGATTTGATAGAGTCTATCCATCGGGTTGGTGATCGACCACGTGGTCTCGTGCCTTCGACTCTACCCTGAATCACCAAACGCTCCATGGAATCTTTGTTGCGGGTAACGTATCCAAAGAAACTGAGGATTCGTAATTGCACAAGCGATGACAGTCTCTGTTTAATATTGAGTTCTTTGAGTATTGACACGTTAGTATGACGAGCGGTCCAGCTTATCCTGAGCATGCGTCTCCAACACCACATCTCCAGGGCGCCAATCTTGCGTTGGTCCTGCATTCGCAATGTCCATGTCTCCGCAAGTTTTAAAGTTATTAGTAGTTTTTGTTTTATGTAGTTAATTTATGAATATAATAGGAAATATCCACTTCATACTCAAATGTTTTAAATTTCTCAGTTCTGAAAACAAATGATAAGTGCTTTGCTATAAACAAAGGAAATTTAAATCTTGAAAGTCTAACCACAGCAAACAGATTACCATCCTTACAGAATATTGTAGTTCCAACAAGAATAATACAAGTTTAAACAAAAACGTCTGGAAGAGTCAATTTGTTCAGCTTAGCTAGAGGTGGCATTTAAATTGCGCAATTATTTTTTTCCGTTGCCTTCATTTGTCATGGCGTGTCCCTAAGTAGAGGTTTCTTACCAACAGTTTTTGTTACTGATCATTATCAACGCTTTATTTACTCATTAATTTATCACTGTCCAGCAAATTATCTTGTCTGAAGGGAATTATCAGGCGATTTGGTAACTTTTTACGATAGGGACTTTTTTTGAAAATTAATTGTGGATGATTTAAAATCTTGATATTACTGTGGTAAATAACCAATATTTTTAAATGTTGTTTAAAAATATTGGTTATTTACCACAGTAATATGGTTTTATTTCATTAAAAAGCTTGACATGCATAAAACATTCAGCTGGCCTACCATGACGTCTTAAAGCAGTATTGTTTTACTCTTATTCCAGTATGGGAAAGAGACGGAGCTAGACAGCTACTAGCACCATCTCTTTCCGATATTGGAAAAGGAGGAAAACAATAATGTTTTAAAACGTCATGCTAGGCCACCAGGTCCAAATATACTAAAACTCCACAAAATCTAACCTTTGATGCCTGCTTATATTCGATTCATTTCAAAATAACCTACAAAGACACCATCGTCATTATTAGCAATCCGAAAACATCAAAGGGATTAATTAGTCCAAATAAAATTACCCAATGATTACCCAACGAAACTACCCCACGGCAATATTCAACCATCAACGGGTAGTGCAGTAAATACGTCTCTATGTCCAAGCTCACAGTTCAAACGTTATCTACGTATCCACATACACACTCGACGGCCCGATCCCAACGATCCAATCGGTTTTACATTTCAACGTATTATCTGCAACGCTTTTATAATAGAATTGCAAATTTAAACCCTTTATAAGCGCTCTGCATTGGGGAACACAAATTCGCTTTTACGTTCATTTGCATTGCAACGTCACTGTTGTGGCTCCCGAAATGCCTAGTCGTGCACATTGCAGGGTTATTAATGCAAACGGAGCTGGGGCGCGTGGTTTAGTTGTGTGGATCGATTTTTCTGTGAACTTTAGGTGCACTTGTTACAGACAGTGACTGTTCTTGTCGTCGGTTCAACCCAAGCAGGCAGTTTACTTTGTGTAATTTATTTCATCACCACTACTCTCAAAATAGGGAAGGATAAGATGTTGAAGAAATCGACGTGTGATTTTAAAGACATATGACATCTACCAACCCGTGCTGGGTCCTCGAGGTGGATTACAGCCAACTCTTTCCTATCACGAAGACTCCTTTGTCCCTACAGTAGGAACGTTGTAGGCTGATGATTATGACCATCCTTACAACTTCGCGACCTCTCCAGGATTATTTTTATACAGGGTGCTTCTTGCTTTAAATTTGAAGTTAGGTTTTGAGGTTTATTTTTAATTCTTTCAAAATCTTTGTGATTAAAAAAAAACTAGATGTTATCTACATTTAAGTTAAATTTGGCGGCTACACTAATTTCCTTTTTTTTTTAAATTTAAGATTAAATGTTCAATTTTTGGATTTTACAAAATTGATGAATTAAAAACGTGTGGATGAGTTATTGGAGCTGAAGAGACCACAAATGACCCCCTCTTTCGGCCCACTCAGTTTGGCAAACAATGCAAACATCCTGTATTTCAGATCTCTTTGCCGGTTGCCATAGAAACATAGTGCAGATAGCAGATAGGAAGCCTGAAAACGTGTTAACAGACGAGAGAATATTGGTTCTCTTCAATTATTGAGTTTTGGATCATCTCAGATAGCAATCTCTCTATGTAAAACGATATTATTCAGATAGACTACGATCGCAAAAGAAAATACATATAATAATTGAAACATAGCTATGTATTTCTCTTGTTCAAGGAGTAGAAGCTTTGGCTGGATACTTCATTTTATTAAGCTTCGGTAGCATTGTTTTTATGTCAAATTTATTGAGCGCAACCACCATTATAATTACAAGTGGAGTTTAATTAAACAGGCTCAGCTTCGTATATATTTAAATGTATACATGTACTTGTACTATCGTTTATCATACGCAATAATTAAAGCCTTTATTGAAACAGTTTAAAAGGAATTTTCAATTGTACGGTACGAGTGTGTGCTAACAAATTATAATTATGCTAAATGCTATTACAACTTATCAACAGTTCAAGTTTTAAACACCTGCTCAGTAATAATTTCCAACAGTACCTATCAAGCATATTCGTTTTAATCAGGCAACCCTTTCAATTATACAGAATTATACCGTACAAAAAATTAAGGTTATGACAACGACTTGAATTCCTGTTTGGTGTGTCGGCTTATATCATCTGCCTAACCTTTTCCCAACTGTGTTTGGGTCGGCTTCCAGTCTAACCAAGTACCGCTGACTACTAGTATTTTCCTTGGAGCAACTGCCTATATGACCTCCACAACCTCTTCTCATACATCTTCTTATAATTTTTACTCATCTTATAAAGATTATCCCAAACATAAACCAACTAACACAGCATATCCGTGTCTTCAAGATAAATTCTTTTATTGAGAATGCTACAAAGAGATAGAATACCTATACAAAGAGAGGAAGACTTTTAAGTGTCTTGCAATAAAACGAAAAAGTCTTGAAGAAGAAAATGAACAAGCCATAAAGAAATTCGAGCCCTTGTAATCTTGAAACAAAGGCTTTTTCGTACCTTCTCTTTCTTAATTTATGTACACCGATGAAGTTATAGCTGTTGATTGGATACTTGTCTTGTCTTCATTTAGAGAACTTTATGTACGTGGAGTAATTCAACTGACTGTTGTTTTTGTTTCAAGTAATTAGTGCTTTTCTTGCTTATTGTGCAAATAATATAATGTTTTGGCAGTTATTTACTTTATTTAGCGCTACTCTTGGGTCATTTTTGATTAATGACGAGAGGACAAACATGTCCTTTAATTATTATGTTCTTAATAACGTGATTTCAACAATGCAAAATGTGCGTGTGTCTAGGTACCTACTATAGATAATATACTTTTAGTACACCCACATTTGCTCTCAAAAAAGGTTGATTGAAAATATCGTGAGGAAACCAGCATGTCCTAGAACAAAAAATTCGACTTTACTACGATTCTACAAACCCGCACTGGGCCTGCGTGGTGGATTACAGACCACTCCCTCTCATAGAGAGGAGGCCTGTGTCCCAGCAGTGGGAACATTATAGGCTGATGATGATGATGATGACACCCACATTTCGCCAACCACCTAACCCTTCGGGGATTGCCGGCGTGATGCTTTGTTATGTCATGTAATTACTGCAACGATCATGATATCTATTTTTCTTGATATTTCTGAATCACCGTAGATACTTCAAAAACCTCATCATCATTGTGATTCTGTTGCCCTTATCCAAAATTTATTTGGTGACGGCGCAGCATGTCTTCTTCTTCCATACTTCTCTATTATCTTATCTCAGCAGTCACCTCCTTTCTAGCCGTATCATCCTTCACACAGTCCATCAATCCTTAATTTAGTCTTTCTTTCAAAATCAGAATGTCAAAACGTCTGATAAAAACAAAATAAATACCAATTTACACATACGAAATAAGAATTCCATATTACGAGTACCTACCGAAGCAAAAACAAAGGACAAATCATATAACACAAACGTATATGAACCCAGTAAGTGTGAAGCAAAATCGACGTCTCGTAAGTAGGGCAATACATTCACCCTTTCCGACATGTGTGGAGAACATAAATTACTACGCACACCTGTAAGTGCTAGATCATGCCTAGATAAAGAAATGTATATAGAAACTGATTTATGATTTTGTTATATGCACTCTGGGATTACGTTGGGAATTTATGGGTATTTGTTTGGTTATTTTTGGTGAAGAATAGTCCGGTTTCTTTGTTGAGGTGAAATAACTAAGATTAGTGGTTCTTTGGGAGCAGAGAATCATTTTCAGTACTAGGTACTTACTAAGCTAAAAAGGGTTAGGTTAGGTTAGTTGGGCTGTTTCCGCACTAAGCCTCTTTATTGGGCCATTGTACGTATGAAAATCTTCTTGTTACTCTAACCATCCCAGGACCTCCCAGAAAGCGAGCGGCCTTTTCAGGCTGCTGCAGGCTTCTAAGACCAATGCCTCCTTGCCCGTTGATCTGCCACGCTTCTGCTCTCCATGAGCTCGTGCTGTGCTGTTTCTTTCGCCTCCATGCATCCTCTGCACAGAGGGTTGTCACACCTATGGTAAATAGTTGTTTGCCACGTAACCAGTACATCATATCCAATCGTCATACTGAATTTGTGGTAAACGTTTTTGCGTCGGTGTCCCTTCCACCTTAATTAGTAATATGGATGCTGCTGTCTTAACAAAATGAGACACCTTTTTTTTCGGATTTGAAATCATCAAATGACCACCCGCTCTGGGCGGATATATGAGACACCTTAGTTTCTGTTTTGCTGTCGCTCATCGCGGCCCATTATCTCCAACAGAGAGAGGATGCTTGCTTCCTAGCAGAGGTAATATAGTAGGCTGATTCTGACTGTAAAGACGGCAAACTGACTCCTCCATTTTATATTTGTAGATAATTTACAAGCTTTTGCTACCACTTCAAGTTTTAGCAAGAATTTGCGAATATTTTTGTTGAAATAGGAATAAAGATACATAACGACTGCTGAGCATAACGTCCTGGGTTCGATTTCCGGGTCCAGCTAACTGTTATTGTGCTGTTCTATTACAAATTTCCCAGTAGCCGCCACGGAGTCAAGAATTGTGCCTAGTTGATGGCACTACCCTCTCCCTTATTACATGGGACTTAAGAGCGTTTACGCCTTACGACATTTCATACAAAATTTCAAGTCCTTATTTTCTGAAATGACTGAACTGATTTTAATAAAACATAAGCAGGATACAAAGGTCTAAAAAGTTCCTAAAAACATTTGAGAAAAATAGTACTAGAGCAGAAATTTCTAATTTTTTTTTAGACAGACGTTTGGATGAGATGCCGTAAGGCGTAGGTAAACGCTCTTAAACATAACTAGCAAAATGTGGGTGTACTATAAATAAGGTGCACCTCTGCCTTAACCCTTCGGGCTATAAGCGTGATGTTATGATAATGACAGCATCTGATTTATGATTTATATGAGCATGCACTTCGGGATTAAGTCCGAAATGTATGGTTGTAGGTACGTTTGGTTTAATAGGATTAAACAAAAATGTATGTTTGGAATCGGATTGGTTCCAAGTGTTTTATTGTCGGATTATGATAATACAAGGGTAGTACTTATTGTTTGTTTTTGCATGGTACATAAATGGGATTATTTTGTGTTTAATGGCTACCGTGGGTACATGTGTATGTCGAAGCGTACCTAATGCATTATCGTGCATAGGTATTATTGAGGAAGGAAAAAATGCGACTGAATCAGACGCAACCACAACGACTGGTGGTAAATGAGAAATATAGTTGCAACTGCCACCTCAGGTGGCAGACCGGTGTGGGTAGATCGGAATAAACCTTTTTCAATAGCCGGATTACGTACTGTTTAAAAAAAATGTTTGTCATGAATTCCATTGTTACGCTGAATATTTGCTGTGTTTCTTACTTGTTAACGAGATATTAATATTAATAAATACAAGATAGAAAGTTCATCAAAACATCTAGTTGGAATATTTGAAAGTTTTGTGTAAATGAAAGTGTTTACTTTTTGTGTAGTAAATCATTCTTTCGCTACACTTCACTTTTTATCTTTAACCCGATCAAAATAATAAACACAAAACCACAACTTATAAACCCTTAAATTGCAAAAGCCTAAAACCGTGCGTGAATCGCACCAAAAACCCTGTACTCGGTGAGATCAAGGGCCAAATTAACGATAGAATTATATTCAAATCAGTGGTCTGAAAACTTATACGTCGTATTAAAATATGGTAATATAAGTGTATGTAAAACCGTATTTTAGTGACAATTTTTCACTCGCTTTTCGGGATAAAACATACTAGTACCTAATGTTCCGGATTATCGAGGTTGCGCAGGTATGGGTTCCTTGTGAATATGACGAATAAAAAGTTTTAGTAGCTACCGAAACTTTCCAGACAAAATATATTTTCAAGGACGTCGCGCAAATGTTGGGTATTTTTTTCGCATCATACCTACATGTATCGTTGGATGTCAATGATTGTTATTTATCTTTCTTATTACTTGCTTACTTTGTACATTGACAGAAAAAAATTGTAACAGGACATTTTCATTACATACCAAAATTTTCGGAATGTGTAGGTGTAGAATTGTTTACCTACCGTAGCAGTCAAAAGCTATGTGAGAATAGAATTTTAAATCAATTGTAAACCGTTGTAAAATATTTAACATAACATTAAAACGTTACATAGTATGACATCACCTCTTTTTCACTAGAGGGTAAGAGAAGAGGTATGTTTATAGTGCCTGCACCAATTTCGGGCTACTACTGAGAAATTCCTGATTCCTGGAAACACCCCAATAATGAGATCTCTACCATCATCATTTTCCAGCCCTTAGCCCAATTTATTTGGGTTGGCGCAGAAAGTATTTGTCTTCCATACTAGAGAAGTATAGAAGAAGAAAACATGCTGCGCATTACTCGTCATCTCCTCAGACACCTCCTTTCTTGCCATATCACAAGTTCATCAATCGTATTTTTGCCAATATACCCATCCACATTAATACTCAAAACTTTCCTCACGGCATTTTCTTCATTCCTCCGCATCACTCTCATACCAAGCTAACGGATTACCACAACTTTTCAGTCACCGATGCCACGGTCCGGCCCCCAAGATGCAGGCGCAGCCTAGTTTGGAGACCACTGTTATCTAATTTTAACAAAATAAAACTTGTTACCGATATATATGTTGTTATATTAAGAAAATTACTGTACAAGTAACTATGCTTTAATAAATTATTGAATTTAATTACTTTCACCACAATAATAAACGATGATAATATTTTAGACTATATTATGAGAACGTCTTCTATAATCAAATGTTTACAACTTCAATCACGATTAATTAATAATTTAAAATATTTTTAATGAATTATTTCGTACTATCCGTATGTTAATAAGCACTCAATTACTTTTTAATAACTCAAAGCTCAAAGCTTGTCGAAGCTTAACATTAATAATTTAAATGGAAAACATGGGCCCTTGTGAATCAATATAATCATAATAATTTAATTTTACGGGTTTAATTATAGTATGTTGCGATTTTATGGTGTTTTTTAATGAGCAGCTGTTTAACAACTTTGGGTTTTATTGGGATGGAGAAAAACATGTTATTAACCTTTAGAAAGACAATTTTTATATAATATCTATAATTGTTCCGTTACACATATTTATTTAAGCTACAGTCATCAATTTGGTTTCGAACCGGAGATCACTACAAAAATTTGGCTATCACAGTTCTTTGGTAGGTATTATAGGTGAAAATAAGCTGAAAATGAGGCGTAAATCTTGGGTCTCACAAGGTTTCCTTTATGTAAGTCGGAGAGAAGGGTTTCAGGAGTATGTGAAACATTTTCTGTGTAATCCTAACACATAGATAGGTACCTAGTCTGTTACTTATTACTAACTTCTAAAGCCCTAAACAGAACCTACATTTAATAGCGAACTTATACAGTAAGTATTTTAGCGCACGCTTCGGTACACCCTTTGTAAATAGCTGAAATTATGATAACGTAAATGCAAACCGACTAAGTCCCTACGAGTAACGGTTACGTAAGAGTTTGTACCGTCGTCGTATTGATTTGCATAAAATTTTCCTACTATTATTTTAATGACTTCCCGCTAAAGCTGAGGTAAAGGTTTGAAATAACTTTGAACGTTTTCGACTAAACATTTAGGTCAGGTATGAAAAATTGAGGTTTTTAGTTCCAAGTCAGTAAGGATGGTTTCAAAGTCAACGTCAATTTTTTTTTTTGCGAGCCAAGTGTACAGTGTTGGTGTTATTTTATGTTGTTACTTAATCACTTAGCAGCCTTTTACAAGCATTGCAATTATAATTTGCCTGCCCTTATCGTCCTTAATTAGCATCATCATCTGCCTAGCCTTTTCCCAAACTATCTTGGGGTCGGCTTCCAGTCTAGCCGAATGCAGCTGAGTACCAGTATTTTACATGAAGCGACTGCCTATCTGACCTCCACAACCCAGTAACTGGGTAATACGATACCCCTTGGTAAGACTGGATGTCAGACTTTTAGCTTCTGACTACTCGTAACGACTGTCAAAGATCTACAAATGACAGCCGGGACCGACGGCTTAACGTGCTTTCCGAGGCACGGAGGAAACTCGATATGTAATTATGGTGGGTGACCATACACAGGTGATCCACAGACCAACCTCGGCAAGCACGGCTTAACCTTAAAGATCGACCTGGGCGGCTGTTATTATTTAGCCACGAGCTCCTCGTCGTCCTTAATTAGCATGCATTAAATATTATTATTACTTAATTATTTCCTTTAGATTAGATTAAATTTCCTTTTTCATAATTATGTGCTTATATTGTTTTAAATCTTTATCATTTATTAAACTTTCTGACCTGGTGGGTCCTACTGGATAAACTTCACGTAGTAACTTTTTGTCTTTATCATACCCGCTAGAAAAACTAACCACAACAAACATTGAAGGAAAACATCGTGAGTTAACATGCCCTAGAACCAAAACTTCGAAGACATGTGACATTTTCCCTCACCCACTTTACTGGGATCCCGTGGAGGATTACACCAGAGTAGAGTGGAAGTCTGTCCCAGTATTACAGAACATTACAGACTGTTTAAGTAAATGTAAATATTTTTGTTACAGGTAACACAGTGCAGTGCTCCCCAGAAAAAAATGTTGTGAAAAAAAGCGAACCGGACGGTGACTTAAAAATGTGTCACCCAAAGAATTCCCTAGACGTGACCAGCAGTAGAACATTTCTGTTCATAATAGTGTTACTATCTCTAAAACTGTGCAGTCCTCAAGACTTAAACGAGGAGTTTGTGAACGAGGATAGTATAGAGACGTCAGATATAAGTATAGTGCCAGTAAAAAAAGTGAAGTTTCCAAGGAACGTTGGTGCGGCGACGCCATGTCGCTTGAGCGAACTTTTGTGTGACACTGGACAGTGTATATCTATGGACAAGTATTGTAATGGCGAGGACGATTGTGGAGATAAGAGCGACGAGCCCAAGTCTTGTACTCGTAAGTATTACTATAGTATTATACTATCTGCGCCCAGAGATTTCCTTCCGCGTGAAATTATTATAAAAATGTTACTTCCATACTTGAACTGGGGTTTGTTAACATTTTAAGGGTTTTTTTTTTTCGCACTGAACCTTGTTTTGCCAGTAACAGTCCCGTCACAACCGTCCAGCCGTTTAAGACAGACATTTTATTTTTTATTAAGTAAATAGCTGTTATTTAGAAATCACCGAAAAACTATTCAATTTAATTTATTTGTTTAGATTACTTGTGTTCTGTGAACACAAGATTATTGTTATCTCTCGCGCTTTGTCAGTGCAAATTTGGATATTAATGTTTTCGTATGGACACAGTCAAACCCACCCTTTAAGCAACCCGAGTAATGATTTCGAGATTATTAGACGGGTACCTTTTGAAAGCCCACAAATACCTACACATTCGGGGCATTGACATATCACATAGGTACGTAATTTGTAAAAGTAATAATGTGAAGTGAAAGAAGCCGAACTTTTCATAACAAAAAGGCGCGCGAATAAATCTTTTGAAACTCATTTTAGGTCATTCAAACGCATTTTTAATATGTCTCCCCTTCTCGGTTTGCTGACATCTGTCACAAAAGAAAAGGTAGTAAAGGAAGGCTAAGGATTGAGGGCCTTAGGACAAGCGATTTTGTGAAGAAGCAGAAACTTTGAGATATTTGGTGTCCTGCGAAGATGTTGCTGTTGTATGTTGTGTTGTTGAAGAGTACAATCTGTCTTCTTTCCATTACATTTAAAAAAAAAATTGACACTGCTCATTTACAAGTAGGTAACGGTCTCGTCTAAAAGCTGATACACATATTTTTGAGGTGATATAGATTAATCTGAAAAGAAATGTCACAAAATTAACCGCTTGCTTATATCTCCTAACGGGCCCAAAATCGCAGGTCTCCTGGCCTCGAATGCTTCGTCGCATGGCAGTGGAGTGGCTGTGTCAGCGATGGACAGACTTGGCTCCCTTTTGCCTTTTATGTAATATTCATCCCGGGGAGTTATGCGGGGACTCCGCCAAAACATATTATACAACATGTTTATGGATTTACGTAATCGCTCGGTTAGGTACATGGGTTACTGTATCGCTTCTACATTATTTTATTGGTGTTTGACGTTTTTGTTCAAGAGTTGAAGATGAAGGCTGGAGATGTATATCTGTCGGGATTGTGAGGTTATGGTGGTTTGACAACAAGGAAGATTTGTTTTCACGGGTTCTATGTTAATACTGGCGTGGAGTTTCTTGTCGGTTCTTATCTATAAGAAACGACCAAGTGCTTCGATCAACTTCTGACGTTTTGTCAATAAAGGTCAACTTGAAAAAAACATTGATTACCTGACTGTCCACCTGCGTTTTTTGAGCTTTCATAGAGAGTATGATAAACGTATCCAATTACAGCAAAAAGGTGTCGTCAATACTAGCTTTTTACATACTAGTATCTTAGTTTCCATTCTGGTAATTATTTTAGGTTAACTTTATTATCTACTTTATTGTCACGTACTCAAAACGCAAAGAATCATGCCAACTTTCCACACATTTAAAAACCTGATAGTGAAAGTGTATGTATAGTTATAAGGTATAGCAGAAAGACTACCTGTAAGTTTAGAAAATAATGTCATAAAGTCATTTTTACGATTTAAACGCTACGAAGTCCAGAAAATACTAATCTTACTTTTCTTGTCATAATGGCCGGAATCCCCTTTGCTTGCCTTAAAAAGAAATAGATAAATAGAAGTAACAGAACTGTCTTGTTACGATTTGCCATTTACCAAATATAAAATAAAGAAATAAATGTGCTAGAACCTATCATAAACACTCGGGATTGCGGACTGCGAGTAAGGGTAACTCGCTGTTCGATCTAGGACCAAGCCTGTGTCGGCAGCGCATCGTGTGTTTGTGCGTAAGAGCTGTCAGCAAACTTACGGCGCCCAAACTGTCAAATGCCGAAAAATCCGTTTCACTGGTGCGCACTTATTGACATACTGCATGATTAATGTATTTATTTATTATGTTATTTTTAATTAATCAGTATTTTAAAAAGACTAATATAGAAATACTTACTGATTAAATAAAACGTAAAATTATGTATAAAACTTAAAAACAGAGTTGAATAAAGTCAAGTAGCAGTGTGTAAAATGGAACGTCTTAGAAAAAGGTTAGTTGAGATCACAGACTACATAGAGAACCTGTTGAGATGCGTTCAAAATATTATGGTAAATACGTTTACCCTTGAGGTAGAGAAATATTAAAAAATATTTTTTTCCTGCGTTTCTTTTAACATTGTGATAAGCGTAATTAATTTACAATTCAATAAGCTGAATTTTAAGATTTATTTCATTTCTATACATAATAAGGTGAAAAATGGGTATCCATCTTTAAAAGTAGAACCGAAAACTTTTAGTTGTCAAACTGGCACAACGGGTCAAAATCCGTAAAGCCGCTTTATCGCTTTTGTCTAACCTTTAATATAAAGCGTCAGCGGTCAGAAGTTATGAATCACTTGACCCTTTCTTTCTGAAGGGCATCGCTAATAGGTATGTCCTTATGGGGTGTCCTTTCCTGGCATTTTCTTTATTATTAGAGTGTTGCATAACAAAAACTTCCATTCATTAGGCGAACTGTAATAACTTTTTTTTAAACCGTCATCATGACGTGGTGTGAATATTTAGAGAAAATATCACATTATTATTATGATTACGTTTTAATGATAGCCTTTATTTTGATTAGCCATAAAAACTATACCAGCTGCAAAACATTATTTTAAACAAAACAACGTTTATTCCAGTTGTTTCGCAGACCTCTAAGCTGTACAAGGATTTCGTTTCGTACAAACTAAATGCGTAACAGAACAAAGACGAACCTAAACCACAAAACATTAGTTGTAATAATCCCCGTCTATACGAGTCGAATAAGCTTTTAGAAGCTGCTACTAAACAAAATGTACTCTAGGGTACATTTGCCAGTCCATAGCACTATCGCCGATCCCTAACACAAATAAATTCTCGTACAAAGCATGCCTTAATCTGCTCCGCGCAGTTTCACCAAAACGGCTCTCATTCCGCGCTCGTAAAATACGTTTTTGCTCAGAAAATGTCTGCAACGATAATTGTCTTACTCAAAAGAACTGTAGATGTACTCACAAAGGGAATTGAAAGAAGTAGATTACAATGAGTTTGCTCAGTTCTCTTCTCTCAGGGGAGATGGTGCATCAGTCTGATGCAGTCCGCAGAACGAAGTTAGGAATTACATTTTTATTGAGCGAGTGGTATAGAAATTTGTAGTGAGACAATAGAGTTGCGATTTCAATGTAGCGAATTTGAAGTCAGTCTTTTGGGGATTAGTTTCAAGATCATAGATCAGCAGTAGTAGTCTTGAATAGTGTTAGGTTAATACCAAGATGCATTTACCCACTGGGTAAATAAACATCTCAGAATTTTCAAAAGTTTAGTTTTGGTCATAAGCAGATACAAACTATGCAAGCACTTCAATTATCATCGAATCATTTCAAACTCAGAGTAAAAAATAGTTTTCCCATTTGTGAGCACAACAAATACATCGCTGCATTATTTATTTAAAAAAAGCATTTACTAAATACAACACCGTTATAGCAAGCACAATGATCGTTCCTATGAATATTCTAGCGAATTAAACACACACGGCCGTATCTCGACGTGGGTTCCGTGACTAATGCCAGTCCATTTTGTAAACACCGCCACGGTAAACTTAACACCTTATTAAACGCAGGTTTTTTTGTTAATTGTAGCTATATTTTGGCTTAATGACCACCTACGTGGGTACGATAAAAGGGAAAGCTCGTTTTTAGGCGGTCGCTATAATTAAAGAAGGTTTATTGTCTGCCTCGGTCTTTGAGTGGTTGCTATTTAAATTTTCACAAAGTTTGCATACATATTTTCTTAGGATATTCGTTGTTTTTTTGTTGTAAACCGGTTTCGTTATGAGTGTCAAATTATATTTTGTATACTGCCGAATATACCTGAAAGTTTCAGTCATCTAAACGATCATAAATAAAATGAATGTCAAGACCTTGTAACAAAATGTGAGGAAATTAGAGAGTTTTTTTTTTGTACAGATTGAGACTTACATATATCAGAATTTGAATAAACTTAAAAGTACGCGAATTTTATATAGCGGCATAGATATTATTTGCAAAGTTTTATTTGTGCGTTATTAACCATTATTCGAAGATTGTTGAAAATTATTTTAATACAAGCCGAGAGACAATGATTAAAACTTGCGACAACACATTTGAACCTCTGAGCCATGGTAGAAAGACGTTTTATTTCTCAAAATATTTCTTGAGCAAAACAACTTCATTGTTCTCTGTCTAAAATCCTAAATTCCTCTAACCCTGGGTTCAGCACCGCGGACTTCAGAGCGGTATCCAACTTTATTCCCAAATATTTTACCTTTCAGTGACAGCATTTTAAAGTCTTGTGAAGCTTTATACTGCAGTCTTACTGGATACTTAGGTAGAATGCCTCAAATAGTCGACGGCATTAGACGGTGACTCTTATCTACGATGGCGTCTATTTTGAGACAAGAAATTCCTATACTGAGTTATATTATCATGTACTTTCATAGCTCTTAACTCTGCTTTCACTTAGGTATTTTTTGTCCTTAAATATTAAAATGATTTTCTATGAAATATAAAAAGAAAGGATCGTGGCTACTTAATAGTAATAGATGCAAAGGTTTAACTAAGAAACTAAGCAAAGCTTGACGAGCCCAGTCCAGGCAGTCGGCAACCAGTCTTACCAAGGGGTATGTCAATGGGCCTACTAACTAGTTGGTGAAGATCAGATAGACAGTCGATTTATGTAAAATACTGGTACGATGAAATCGCTTACTAGACTAACCGGATGAAGCTGTGTACTACATTCGGTTAGACTGGCAGCTGTTTCCAACATAGTTGGACTAGCTAGACAGATGATTAAAAAAAAGCTTTCTAACAATATTCGAAAAAAAAAACTGAATTTACACAAAAAACAAACCAAGATCCAAAAACCACAATTTATTTTAACATCCATTCGCACAAATTGAAAAAATATAAATGAAAAAAAAAAAAAATATATGTTGTTGTTTTTATAACCGAATTAAAAATGTAAATGGGTCACAACTGGTTTAAAATAAAATCAATTCGCTTTTTTCAATGTATACTCTTCGTGAAAATCAGGGGTACACAAAAATATTTACACAAACCGAAATTAGGTCAGGTGCAACAAAAACGGAAAGCCGGGTTTTTAAAACATTTTGTAAAAATACGCCGCATTGAGTCAAAGCGGATGATACCGGTAAAATACGTCTGCCAAAAGCTTAAAGTTATAATGATCCTTATTAGTATTTTCATCAAAAAGAGGAAACGAAATTAGAAATTTCCGGGGTTGCAAATCACGATGAGATACTTCGACTGAGCCCACCTTATTTTGCTTCAGCCACGTTACGTAACTAATTTTAATCAATATAAACAAACAGAAGTCTACATCTAACAAAATGTTTTAATTGCCCAAAGATGTGTTCAAAAGAGTTGATTTTTTTAAACTCTTGCCTCACGCAAGCAATTTCACAACAAACCTTTATATTCACTTAATAGAATAGAATAGAATAGAATAGAATAAAACTTTATTGTACACCAAAAATTAAACATAACGGGCTTACAAAACTAACAATTTTATGGTTACAACGGCGGTCTTAATACACAAACAGCCAGACCTACTAGACTACCTGTAGACCATTCAAATATTTGTTCCGTGTGAGAATCGAACCCGCGACACGCAGCGCAGCAGCCAATCGCTCTACCACTGCACTAACCTTGCCATTTTAATGTATAAGGCACATTATCAGCAAACAATGTTCCCACTGCTGGGACACAGCCTCCTCTCTGCGAAGGGAGAGGGCCACCACGTTTTTGTATAAGGAAGGCACACCCAGCCGACCGCCGTAACCCGCCGTGACCTGCCGTAAGGTAGAATGTAGCGGAAACCTTCAGCTATTGTATCATCTTAATCTTGTACCTACATTGTTGGCAAATAAATAAAATCTGAATCTGAATCTGAATCTGAATCCAGTTAACAGTCTACTTTATAATATTGATCTCTGCTTAGACCACCATTAACAAATTGCTAAGTAGTGTAAACTTTGAACACTATTGCAATGTAAAGAAGCACAATAATCAGACTAAACTAGCAATTCTCACTAGTTCCAAAATTTCTGAACCAAAGTGAGTTTTCAAACCCGGCTTCGACCCAAAATTGCCAATCCCTGTTTGGAACGTTTCGCCGATTGCACTGAGATAGAGGTGGCCGGCAAATGGGGGCAAATGGGGACAAATTGTGAAAACATCCGATCGCAGAGTTAGAAGACTACTCAAGAATCTGGATCAGTGACGCAAGCCGGGTCACTGGAAACTAAACATTTTGTCAAAACACTTGAAGATGGCGAAGAAAGGTACTTCGGTATGTGTGTTTGTTCAGATGGTGACGGAGTAACATAGTTGGGTATGTGTGTGTTTGTTTCGTTTGAGTGTGTGTGTGTGTCTGGGACTGCTCAAATTGAGGGTAACTGTGTGTGTGCGAAAAAATTCGAGAAAGTGTTTAGAGATAAGATTATTTTATTTTATTTAAAAATATTTAGATATGGTAACTCTTGTTGCTTTAGCCTTTCTGGTTTGTGTATTTACATGTTAATTTAATGAAACAGGTGTATTTAAATTCTTCAAAAAGTTAAGAAGTTGGTATAGTGTGTGTTCTTGTTTTGGAAGTAAGTTTTTATAACCTCAATTGAATTTACTAACAACTCTTTTGTA
This sequence comes from Cerastis rubricosa, assembly GCA_949152445.1. NCBI lineage: Eukaryota > Metazoa > Arthropoda > Insecta > Lepidoptera > Noctuidae > Cerastis > Cerastis rubricosa. Next base: position 11,978,090 of record OX424540.1, on the reverse strand, counting down.
CAATCACACAGCTAGATAAGGTTAAAACAACACACAATCATTTTACACCGGGAAAATATTAAATTATTTAACATTTAATTCATCGTCACACCGAAATGGTGGTTAAAGAATAATTAACCACACCGCAAATGTAAACGTGGCACAAATACGAGTTTGCACATAAAATATTGCAAACGTGCACTTGTATTTGGATAATGTACGCAGCACAGTTTTAAATTATCGTATAAATACTAGATTACCAACAAATAATGCATTACGGAGGGATCGTAGAATGCGACGATCTTTATTTTCTACCTACCCCGTGAGAACTTAACAACCAGCATGTTTTATTTAAAACGTATTAGTTTTTGATGATAAAGCCTATCATAAGCAGCTGATGTTAACATTTGTGACTAAAGTTGATGGGTTATTTGCTACGAATCGTAGCCTCGTAGCAGCTACGTGGCTACGACTCGTAGCAAAAGCGTAGCTGCTTCGTAACAATAGCGTAGTCATTTTTTATTATAATATTTTCATCAATATGACATAATTCTGGTTCTGTTCACCAGTCAGTATGATATCAAATTAATATTAAATTGCTTAATAATTACTCCACATATCAAGTCCTACGAAAAATTCAATAGAAAAGCGTTGAAAGATTAATTACGTACACCACAAATTCCCTCGGCGACACAAGTTTACACGTATAACTAATTAGTGAAAATCGTGCGCTCATTTGGTAATGCAGTCTTACTAAAACTTGCTGAGCCAACATCGGTATATTATTCTGCAATGTATTACGAAGTACGAGTCAACTTTGCTTTCTGACTTAGTTTATGCATAGTTTGGTAAGTTAATGCAATTTATGGCTTTGAGAGACAAATACTGAGTTTAAGATAACTTAATCCTCTCTTTCCTTTCTCATTTATCAGTTAAATTTGTCTGCATGATGTTTTTGCGATGTACCCACATCATCATCTGACCTTACTCAACAACGTTGTGATCGGCTTCTAGTCTAACCGGACACAGCTGAATACCAGTATTTTACATGGAGCGACTGCTTAACTGACCTCCACAACCTAGTTAGTACAGTCGGGCGACTGACTACCTAACGACTGTTAAAGATCTACAAATGACAGCCGGTACCAACGGCTTAACGTGCTTTCCGAAATACGGAGGAAACTCGGCATATAATGGGCGGTCACCCATCGATGAACCAACCTAGGCAAGCGCTGCTTAACCTAAAGATTGACTCGAGTGGTTGATATTATTTAGCCACGAGCTCCCAGACACACTTATGCATTTAAATATTTCTTGTGTTTGTTGTGTGGCTCTCTGCTGAGATTGACTATGACCGAAAATTCTTAAGAAAATAAATTTAAATTTAATTTTGTAATCCAAGAGAATAAATTTATATTTTATTTTCTATTAAACTAATAAATGATTAAAGAAAACGTGTTAGCCGACCCCAAACAAAATGGGACGAGAGCAGGAAGATGATGATGATGACATTAGTAAAATAAAGTTATTTTAGTTTTGCCGATTAAGTAAGTAAGTCCACTATCACTATCCTATACACTAATTGAAGAGATGATTAGAAAAGCTCTAAATAAACAGATCTACAATACCAAACTACCGAGTACAGATAACATTAATTACACTGCAAATTCCGACTCATTTACTATGCATAGTGATTATGCCATTCCAACCGTTTATTTTGTCAGGCGATCAGAACACGACAGCAAACATGAACTGTGTATTTTCTCTTATAGTGCATTAGAGTAGAGGAATCCCTCATAACCGGAATGGACTATCCAATTGACAAAAACAAACAAATACTGAAAATAAACATTTATGGCATTATTATACACATAGCCGGTGGACGATCAAGATGCTTCCACTTTGTCAAATTATGTTAAGGAGTTAAGAAGTTATGAAGGAACAGATGAACATACATACATAACCCTCCTTTTTGCTACACCGAAGTCGGGTAAAAATGATAGTCTGCTGTGAAATAAAGCACACCATGTCCATATCTCTCTATGCTGATGCACATACACCAGCAAAATATAATTATCCTCTACACAAATGTTCGCTGCACATGACTCGTACATAATTAGCACTGGACCGGCTCCTGCAGTAATGCAGTCTTAACAAGGCCTGTTTGTTGCCTACATTGCTGTGTCAATCTTTGTTACGTTGGCAACACGAGGTTTCTAATGATGAAGTTTACACGCTATTTGTTTTGTAGCTGTGTAGTTGTAATACGAACTGTTTGTTGGCTGCATTGTTGTGTCTATCTTTGTTATGTTGGCTGTGCGCTCGGAGTAATGATTAACATAGAAACCGTGTATGTTTATGAGTAGGTATGCATTGGTCACCAGCACTTGTAATTTCTACTTCTAATTTACACAAATGTTTTTCATCCCCCCAATCCCCACTGTATCGTATCCCCACTGCTCTGTATGGTGTCGGACGTAAAGAATAGCACCATCCCATATCTTCCCGTGGGTGTCGTATGAAACGACTAAGGGAATTGCCAGAGAATGGGCAGCAGCGTTCTCTGTGCTTTTGTAATAACCGTACTACGCCAAGCGCCAAGCGCCAAGCGTGGCGTACAAACAGAGTACCTTAAGATTTAGCGTACTGATAGATGTTGTAGATAGTATCATCATCTTCCTACTCTTGTCCCATTTTTTTCTACCATTCTCACCTCTACCAACCGTCATGTTTTCATTTACTACTTCTTAGGGTTCCGTAGCCAGATGGCAAATAACGGAACCCTTATTACTTCATATCATTCCTCACACGAGCCATACATCGTTTGCTTGGTTTTCCTCTCTATGGTTTGCTTGGTCTTTTAGGAGTATGAGGAACAGGGTGTAAAGTTCCTCGATACTCCTAAGAAAAGGGAGGATCCTCCGGCCAGACAGGTGTCGTGTCTGGCGGGCAACTGCCCGACAGTTGTAGTCGGGTTTTTCTATATACTCTTAAGTCGATGTAAACTTTGCATGTGAGATGTAGGAAATTGATGTTAGTTCTTCCGTCGTGTCATAGATGGCGCTGTAGTACATTTTGTAGTAAGTTGCTTTTTGTTGGTCGCTACATCACTCCGCCCTGGAGACCGGAGGTCGATAGTCGAATGGGTCTTGTAGTATTTTTGCCATGCCAGTTTTTTATAAGCTCGTTGCCGCATTGTTCACTGTGAGTCAGAACAGTCTGCGGTGGAGAGGCGAACCCCAGTGAGTCGGGGCCGGCGCTGCGAAGGCTCCAGTGCGTCGGACGTGGTGCAGCGCCGCGATGAGGCAGACAGCTAGAGGGGTGTCGACCGGGAGGTAGAAGCTCTCGACCGGCCGAAAGTGCAGTGTGCTGTGCCATGGTCGCTTGAAGAGAGGCTGAGGATGTTGGCCAGGAATGCGCTTCCGCTGCATGCTGGTGGTCAGGAATACCCATTTGAAGCTTGCTGGCTGTGAGACTCGGTGCTCGAAGGCTTGAGGAAGTGATGTTGATGACGTCACGTTGCCCGAAAGCTGCGCTGACGTCCATTTCGGGGTCACCAGTTTAGGGGTATGAGGAACAGGGTGTAAAGTTCCTCATCCCCCGTGGTAAAGGGAGGATCCTCCGGCCAGACAGGTGTGTCTGGCGGGCAACTGCCCGGCCGGCGCTGGGCGGGTTTTTCTATATACTCTTAAGTCGATGTAAACTTTGCATGTGACATGTAGGAAATTTTAGTTCTTCCGTCGTGTCATAAATGGCGCTGTAGTACTTTTTGTAGTAAGTTGCTTTTTGTTGGTCGCTACAGTCTTTATCTCTATGGTTTAAATAGTATGTTCTTGTGATATTTTTTTGGTATACTGCCGTAAATATGGTCGTTTGTAATCCTGTTGCAATTTCGTATTTATTCCGTAATTCTGACTAAAAGTTTCTATAGAAAATATTTCATCCACATTTTATGTATAAATTTATGTATCAGTAATGACTCTAGGCAATAAAGCGTGTTTCATATTGTAACTGTTTACTCTGCAACATGTTCAGTACGTTACACGTGCAGGTTTGTACATAATTAATACCGGATACGGAGACCAATGTTGTGTTCGTTGATGCGGTTTTACACACAAGTTTATTGGATAGTGGACTGGTCACGTAAGTAGATGAAATAGTTAACGATCATGAAAACAAACGTGTCTTTTAAAAGTTATGGCTTCGGAGCATGTTTGGTCCCAATTTCACTAATTTATAAACAGTTCAGTTGTCAGTTTTTGACATTATTTTGTATCTGACAAAATCACTCGATCGAGAGGCTAAACCATTTGTAAATTGTAGGAGATTCTGTTCCGTCGTGAAACTCACTAAGTACTTACTCCGTTACAAAAACCGTTTCCAAAAAGCTTTCGATTTCTTTGATAGCATCTAAAAAGAAGTCTCACTTAGTAAGCAAACATTTACTTTCCATTTTCTCCTATACCTACCATTCGGCAATCGCAAACGCGCTAGCGTGCCTATCCGAGATCCGTCGCCGACTAACTTTCGGAAGAACAATTTCGTTCCCATTCTGAGAAAACTTTAGCGGGTACTAACTGCGTTCTCACTAAAATGTCTCAATTATGTTCGCTAAGCAAACACTTCCTTTCGCGTCATTCGCTCCTGGTACATTCGGAACAGTTACGTGCTGTTTATTTTAGGCTTTTATGTGCTATGAATGGTCTAGAAATACAATGAGATGAGTCAGTGAACATTTTCTATTGATAAAAGGTCTAAAATTATTTAAAACATTCAAAATATCGATGAACTTATTAAATGAGTTCTAATAGATACCAGAGAACAGGTCCTGAAAGCCTAGTTGTTTAGTTTGTCAGTCCATGATCGGACGTGGACCGCTCATTAGCCAATGTCGTAATTGTTCTCATGATAGCAGCCTAAAAACGTCCACAGCTTGGCATACGTGATGGTCCTGTGTTTTTTGGATGTAGTGGATTCCCGCGGTGTTCACCAGATCACTCCAGAAACTTTCGGCAACCTCGGTTATCCGTTCTGCGAGCAATGTGCCGTTAACATTTTTCGGGTTATGTCGGTTACCTTTAATTAACTTAATATTGTCGAAAGACTGTGTGTCAAAAGATTATGATTAACTAAATTACCAAAAACAAATATAGTTGTGTGCACAGAAAAGTACAGTCTAATAATAATGATCATCGTTTGTCTTAATGTTTGTTGCACCACCAAAAACCATTTATAAACCGAGTTTGTCTTCCATTAATCTTTTATTATTACTAAAACCTTAAATAACTCCGCTTAGTTGACTCAGTAATTCAGAAGAGCTAACATAATATTTTTCCTGGTACTTTTTGTTCTATAATTCAATATAAATGATGTCTTGGGGACCGGCCATAACTTAGTCTTTATTATTAACTTTGACTATGAGGTAAAATATATACTTTTAAAGTAGTAGGTATCATTTTTTGTTTGAGCATTAACTTTGTAACGTAACATGAATAATATTGTCGTGCCGGAGTAACGTTATATTTGTAGGCCATTAAATCAATATATGGAACGTACACTGTACAAGGATAAAAGCTCTTAGTACATTACAATAAGTGACTCATCCACCTACGCCAACCATACCATCAAAATTAATGAGTAGGCCCACAGTAGAAACTAAAACAACTTTACCGTTTCAAAGGCTCGTCTTTCACTTAAAAGTTACATAACAATCAAAACTTCCGAATCTAAGTTATATTACAAGAAATAAACCTAACAAATTGGGCCGTATCATTTTACGTAATTAAGTGGTGGAGTTGTTTTGATATTTCGCGTTTGCATAACCGAAAACAAAAACGGGAACATTAATGGGAACAATGATTCTGGCCCGAAGTGTACACTTGTCTTATGCTATGTAATGCGCTGTCAGTGGAGACAAAAGGCTCGTTTTTTTAAAAAGATCATAAAATATGGCCGCAGTCCATTGTGTGCGGCGCTTTATTCACGACCTTTTTCCTTCTCATTTCCCTATTTTTATTCTGAAAGGATTAACAATAGTACAGGTACGGCGGTGTATTTTATAATGACTTGCATAAATTTAGGACATAACGTATTTTGCTGTTTGGGATTTCCGTGACTATAAAAATGAAATGCTAGTATGAATTATTTTATTTATGTCTGTTTGAGATATGTTGTTTGTGTTTGAAAGATAATAGTCGCTGAAAACTAATACGTGATTGCTTAAGAATAATCAGCATTGAGTATTTAACTTCTAAGCGATATTGACTACTCTCCATTCCAGGCAGCTCTCAAACTCCTTAAACGCATGGAATACTTGACGTGGTCATTATGGATTTACTCTCAATCGGTTATTCTTTTTAACATTTTATCGACTAGAATATCACTCACAGTTTCACTAAGCTTTTCATTGATTAAAAAGTACCTACTTCCCAAATCGTTACAACTATTATTGTAATCAAAAATGCGTCCGTCGTACGTGTTAGAAATCGTGTTGTCATAATTCTGCAACGAAAAACACAAGCTGAAAACAGAATAATATGAAATATGATTTTATTTCTTAAGAAAACTTACAGCTGGGATGCTGATAGTTGACAGTTAGGGAAAAAAGGCCAATTAAAAGTTATCCAGATCCACATATAATATCCAGTCAGATCGACATATCGAGCGACATCATCATCATCATCATAAGCCTATAATGTTTCCACTGCTGGGACACAGGCCTCCTCTCTAAGAGAGAGAGTGGGCTGTAATCCACCCCGCGGGCCTAGTGCGGGTTGGTAGATGTCACATGTCTTCGAAATTTTAGTTTTAGGACATGCCGGTTTCCTCACCATGTTTTCCTTCAACGTTTTTGAGAGCAGCGGTGATTAAATAAATTACAATTATTATAAGTATTTAATTACAAAGTAATGCGCCTGCCTGGGTTCAAACCCACGGCTTACTGCTCGTAAGTCGGGGCTGCCACCACTGGGCCACCGCTGCTCATATCGAGCAACATGTTCAGACAAATCGAGCCAATATCCACCAATATCATAGTAAATATTGACTTGCATAATTGTAATACATGTTGTGTATGTCAGGACGATTCTGTTGTATGCACTATGACAGTCAAACATCAATTATAACAGCGCAATACACATAGACGCTATAACGATTAAAATGTCGAGTTGGTTAGACAGTTACTATGTGTTGTCGAAACATTTCTCAAAGGCTTTTGGGGCGTGTGTGATGGGTTTATTATGGTCTATAGAATATCAGCCATTGTATTGCAATTGTATGGTCATTTGAACAGCTGACTTACGGATAATTATTTTCAATCTAAACTAATATATAAAGAGGAAAAGTTAGATTGTTTGTTACGATTTAACACAAAAACAACTCGACCGATTTTTAAAATTCTTTCACCATTTGAAAATTTCTTTACCCAGTAACATGGGTTACATTATATCACAATTTTCGCGGACGAAGTCGCGGGCGAATTCATCATCATCTGCCTAGCGTTTTCCCAAATTATTTTGGGGTCGGCTTCCAGTCTAACCTGATGCAGCTCAGTACCAGTATTTTACGTGAAGCGCCTGCCTATCTGACCTCCACAACCCAGTAACTAGGTAATACGATACCCCTTGGTAAGACTGGATGTCAGACCTTGGCTACTGAATACTCGTAACGACTGTCAAAGATCTACAAATGACAGCCGGGACCAGCGGCTTAACGTGCTTTCCGAGGCACGAAGGAAACTCGGTATGTAATTATGATCACTCATCCACGGACCAACCTCGGCAAACACGGCTTTACCTAAAGATCGACCCTTGCGGCTGTTATTATTTAGCCACGTGCTAAAATGCTAGTAATGAATAAATGCGGAAGTTGCAGTGTAAGATTAGTTATAAACCGTGAAAGCTTAAAACAGAATTTGGGTTGACGCATGTTTATGTTCCGAAATGGTTACTTTGTCATATTTAATATTATAAAAGCAGAATTTTAAACGGCCTAACAGATTTTCCCAGGCAAACTCGTTATCCTGACCGGAGTTAGACATAGAATAGTTATTATTCTCGTAAGTTAATAATTGTTCGTCTATGTAACAGCGGTAGCTTTGACCGTTCGCCATCATGTGGAGTCACCTATACAAGGTGTTGTTTTGCATCCTCGTCAAAATTCAGGAGGTTGTCACAAAAGTCATAAATAATCAATTTAAATTACGGTACCTAGTTAATTATTAACTAAGGCTGATTATTTTGGTTGATTGTGTTTGCCAGTATATCAGAATAACCCCCTTAACTTGGTTAATGAGAAATTATCGTTTGAGATTATTTGTATGTGTGAAGCGCGGTTATAGGGCGAGGATCGGACGGGCCGAGTTTAAAACACTGGTGGTTCTTCACACTTACCGATTTCCGTAAATAAAAAAATAAGAAAAAATATTTACTCATTTTATTATTGACTAGCTGTCCGGCGCAGCTTCGTTTGCATCACATTTGCTCCGTTTTCGCAACATTTTTCGTTGCTGCTCCTCTTCTATTGGTCGTAGCGTGATGATATATAGCCTCTAGCCTTCCCCGATAAATGGGCTATCTAACACTGACAGAATTTTTCAAATCGGACCAGTAGTTTCGGAGCCTATTCAATGCAAACAAAAAAACAATCAAATCTTTCCTCTTTATAATATTATTTTAGATTTAGGTCGGGAATCATTAGCATCCTTGAATTTGACAAGGATACAAAACAACACCTTGTATTATGGTCATCTGTAAAACAAGGCAAGGCAGGTTCGTTCATGTCCAGAGAGATAGCAGAAACGTCTCAAGTGACTTTACAGGCACCTCAAAGCAGAATTAAACAACATTACTTTCAGAAATAGCTGGTAGCATTTCCCTGGGCAAGTTGCTTTCCATAAAGTTTTACAAGTTGCTGCAAAACGTTTGACTTATTAGACATATTTGAAGGCAAAGTTAAATTGTTTGCTGCTTCAATATTTCCGTTTAAAGTTTTAGTAGAATCAAAAGAATCTGGATTTGTAGGAGATATTTTATTACATAAAAGAGATTCGCAACTGCTTTGCATAGTTTTTAGTTTTGACAGAACCATCAGAATTCATAGTGTTATGTAATCTCTAGTAAGTATTAATAGAGGTTTCAACAAAAGTTGGGCAACTCTTGGCCTCATTTTGTCAGTATGTTTTTTGTTGGCAATTTAATAATATTTTCGTATGAGGACTTAGGTAATATAATAATCATAATATATATATATAACATTGTTCCACATGAGGTGTCTCTGGATTTTCTAAATGATTGTCTAGTAAAAGAAAAACACGATCACAAAGAAGTCACGAAAAGCGACTTGATTTTCTATTTATAGATTCAGAGAAGTCGAAAACGGGATGATCAAATTCCCTTCAAAAATTCACCGTCAGTGTTTTTCATTTCAAAGGCGACCTATTTTGGTAGTGGCTCGAAGTTAATCAAACCTTTTGCGATGCCAGACTTTATAATCAAATCAGATCACTGTTTCAGATATTCCTGGGTTACATTTAACTTACTAAAAAAAAGCAGGTTAAAAATATTCGGCGAGAATACTTTTTTTGTTTTATCAGGTCAATGGACTTTACATAAAAGTACTTTTATTTCAAAACTGAAGTAAGTGTAATGTCTTATTGCACTATGTGCTTCTAAAGCATACATGGGAAAACGGTCTTCAAACATCAAAGAAATTAAAGTTATTTTGATGCGTATTTCTATTACATAACATTAAATTACCTCATACCTAAAATCCTCGAAGAATTAGAAAAGAGCTGTACGCCACTTAAGTTTAAGTCCCATGTAATAGGGGGCTGATTACTTTGGGTATTAGCACCCATATACATAAACAAACACTCGCGCTCGTCAAATGTTTTTTTTTAAATGTTTTTTTCTTTATTTTTTTTTTATTCAAAGTTTTCGTTTGTTTTGTGTCCTACGAAAATGTAACATTTTATTAGGAGAGGACACAGGCTCCTACAATACAGTTTCAACTATCACAGGAGTCAAAGAATCCTACGTACCGTGTACAATGTTTTTATGTCAATAAATATAATAGGTTTTTTTTTGATTAGCCTCTGGTGTTTCTTAGTAGAACCCCGGTGTGGTCGACGCGGCCCAGTTAGTGTAGGAACCCCAGATCTCATTCTCAGTAGGCCCAGCAACTACCAGACCAACGAGGGAGTTGAACAATTCATTTTACTCGTCTTGCTCTTAGTTTCTTAGTATCATCATCATACCTAGCTTTTTCCCAAACTATCTTGGGGTCGGCTTCCAGTCTAACCGGAAGCAGCTGAACCAGTTTTTTAAATGAAGCGACTGCCTATCTGACCTCCACAACCCTGTAACTGGGTAATACGATTCCCCTTGGTAAGACTGAATGTCACACTTTTGGCTTCTGACTACTCGTGACGACTGTCTAAGATCTACAAATGAAAGCCGGGACCAACGGCTTAATGTGCTTTCCGAGGCATGGAGGAAACTCGGTATCAAAAACTTGTATTTGTAAAATCACATCTCAGTATCCAATACTCGTATGTTTACAATCTCCGGGGTCTCAGTTCACAGTATGCTAAACAATTATGTCTGGAAGAAACTGCTTTTGTTTGTCCTGTGCCAAGAGTAGCGCAAACTTAAACATGTGTTTTATTGTTATTGTTCGTTCGTAAGTAATGTTAACGTTAATGTTGTTTCTATGTTCTGGCAGTTTTATTTTGAATCTGATTTGGGTCATTAAGGTTACCTACATAGCGAAAAACTTCTTTATTTTGAGTCGTAAAGACATTTGTTTTGTGTACTAGTTACATACATACATACGTAAACAGTAATACTATTTGCTTCCTAAATGAATGCCTACATAAAAGTCCACTATTACATGTTGAATGTTCGGATAAACACCAAGGTTTTAAATTCCGACAAATTTAGGCCAATTATTTTTTTCAAGGCGATGATTGTCATTTCTTTAGCTATAAATAAAGAGACTATTGGCTCTTTTATACATTCGTTTAATATACGAAGCAGAGACTATAACTTTCATCGGATCATTAACACTACGAACATAACTTAGAAGAAAATCTATACTTCTATACTATTAATATATAAAACTGAAGAGTTTGTTTGTTTGCTTGTTTGTTTACTTGAACGCGCTAATCTCAGGAACTACTGATCCGTTTTGAAAAATTCTTTCGGTGTTAGATAGCCCATTTATCGAGGAAGGCTATAGGCTATATATCATTACGCTACAATAAACAGGAGCGGAGCAGCAATGAATAATGTTTCAAAATCGGGGGTTTTATTTTCCTTTTGAAAGCTTCCGCTGCGTGCGCTGCGTAAACGGTTAAAGTTACGCAAAAATCATGTATGACAGAATTGTTTCCCTTTAAAAGTTCTAAAAAAAAGTCCGCGATAGCATATGTCTATCTATTAAAGTTGACTCACTATAACCTTTTTATGCTAACCAAATTTGTTCTAAAATAATGCATTATTTTTGAAGGTGTTTTTGAAGTGAAATTTCTTATGCGACTTCCAACAAGGTCGCGTTAAACGTTTTACGATACCATGGAGGGGGAATAGAAAGAGACAGAGCGAGAGTGAATACGTGGCACTCGAACGCCGTAGTATACCTGTTACAGGCCAGCGCGAGCGTGGTTCTTTGTGTTATGGCGTAAATTTTATTTTGTGGATGGGTGATCAAGGTCAAGCGACGGTTGCCCAGGTCAGTATGTGGATGGGTGATCAAGGTTAAGCGACGGTTGCCCAGGTCAGTATGTGTATGGGTGATCAAGGTTAAGCGACGGTTGCCCAGGTCAGTATGTGGATGGGTGATCAAGGTTAAGCTACGGTTGCCCGATGGGTGATCACTTCTTCACTTCTTCCGCGCGTAGGGACTCAACGCACAATTTTTTTTAAACATGATATTATTCCTTATTTCCAAATAAATACGTTATCCATCACAAATATTTAATTTTAAACAAAATTACCCTTTGCATTATTCGATTTCAATGAATATCTATACTAATACATATTATAAAGCTGAAGAGTTTGTTTGTTTGTCAGCTTGAACGCGCTAATCTCAGGAACTCCTGATCTGATTTAAAAATTCTTTCAGTGATAGATAGCCCATTTATTGAGGAAGGCTATAGACTATATAACATTACGCTACGACAAATAGGAGCGGAGCAGCAATGAATAATGTTTCAAAATCGGGGAAAATGTGACGCAGACGAAGTTGCGCAGGACAGCTAGTATCATAAAAATACCGTAAACGAACGTTGTATAAACATTTAGACTTCCAAAACATACACACTCCATATCCAACGAATCGTATGACTAGACAACATCTTCACATACCCACAAATCTAATAACAAAACCTTCTAAATCCAATTTTCTTTTGTTACAGCATGCAACAGGACGTATATGGGAGACGTGGGCCGCACATACGAATTAGAGGTCCGGAGACCTCGAGAGGACCACCTCCCCTTCGTCTGCCACCTAAACTTCACCGCCACAGGAGGAAACTATGGCGACATAATACAGGTATTTAGAAATGCGTACGTGATCCGATTCCTGAAACGGACCCCCGTCAAACGGATCGGTCTGAACTAGTATGTGATTGTAATCTGAAATAGGAAGATTGTATTTTTTAGTGAACGAGTAGGGTTGAATTTTTATGTGGTTGAATAGGTAGGTATGGATGTAAAACTCGTAGTGTTATGAAATCGACTGACGAAAGTTATTTTTGTTTGTTTCGATACAACTAGGTAGCTAATCGAGTATAATGTACTCGTAGATAAAAAACGTTTAGAAAAAAGCCGCACGACTTAACTCGCATTGCGCCGAGCCGATCAGTATATGATACTGTGACTAATAAATGCCGAACAGAATTTTCCAATGGGCATGAGCCAGGTGAAAGCCAAATATGTGAAATAATTTCTTTGGTTCAGCTTTCTGAAAGGTATTTTAAGTATGACTGAACACAACTACGACCGGGGTATCGTAACATTCGGACCCAGTACTAACTGGGTAGTGGAGGTCAGATAGGCAGTCGCTCTATGTAATATACTGGTATTCAGCTGCATCTGATTAGACTGAAAGCCGACCCCAACATAGTTCGAAAAACGCTAGGTATATGATGAGTAGACAACTACTAAAATTGCTTGTCTGTAAAGTCGGTTTACGGACGATAGTTTACCGTGACAACTTCATAACAAATTTTGATGAAATGATTGCATACTTTTATGACTAGCAAGCCGAATGCTCAAGCTGATCGAGCCTTTCGCTCGCTCCGATCGTAACGTTACAATGAGTCATCCTTTTTCGTGCGTGCAGCCGGCGTTCATCGATTTATTAAACGATGTAACGTCAAAAATAATATAAAGCCTGTATAGTGTAGTTTTGAGTACAATTTCTAATAAAGTTTATTATTAATACTTATTTCAATTATAGTCTACCTGGCCAGACGAACAATTTTGGGTCACTAGATTATAAATAAGTCTCAAAGCATGTCAAAACATTATTTCAAACCGCGTTTGACATGATTAAGGTAGATTTAATATACACAAAACTATTTAGAATTCTTGGAAATTTTGCAGAAATACGAATTATAATTAGTCTTGTGATGAGACTCTTAAATAATTGATGAACTAAATTTGAAATTACTGGGTTGCCAGTATAATGTTAAAGTTCAACAATTCTTTAAAAAATATATATTCTGTTTTGCTAGCCCGGGCAACATAATCCGGAGGGGATTCTTGGACCAATCCAAGTAAGAGTGGTGTTGTTCCACTAACAAAGGGGGTAGTGTCCTGCTATCTGTACGATTCAGGAAATAATGGACGCTGATGAAAATTATATGCTCTTGCAAAGCTAAAAGCTAAGATCAGACTGCGCTAACATTGCAACCGAGCAAGGTTGACTGATACTGTCTTGTGACATTAAGTCCGCCTATGTACCACTCCTGTACATGAAGTTGAAATAGATATTATGCGGGTGCAGACATCAAATTGCGCCACCATTCCTGAAATAAGATACCTGCGCCATTCAGTTTCCTTTCTATATGAATAGAATGCACGCGTCATCAATATTTAGGGGTGAAATTCAATAGGAATCGATTCAGCAAACGAGCTCATTAAAAATATACGCTTCGCAGAAGTTACTGTCTTATTCTTGTGAGGGTTTAAATTCTGTTCGTCGGCGATCATTAGGGCGATCTTCATTTTATTTCCTGAAGGGTATTGTGCTTGTTTAAAACAACGTGAGTACTTTTTTGTTAAAGTTATTGAGGCGCGTCTTTTATCTGGAGTTTATACATACTGATTCATCCATTGAAGAGCAGCGGTGGCCCAGTGGTGGCAGCACCGACTTACGAGCAGTAAGCCGTGGGTTCGAACCCAGGCAGGCGCATTACTTTGTGTAATTTATTTCATCACCGCATGGGTGACCACAGTTACATACTGAGTTTCCTCCGTGCCTCGGTAAGCACGTTAAGCCGTTGGTCCCGGCTGTCATTTGTAGATCCTTGACAGTCGTTAAGAGTAGTCAGAAGCCAAAAGTCTGACATCCAGTCTTACCAAGGGGTATCGTATTACCCAGTTGCTGGGTTGTGGAGGTCAGATAGGCAGACGCTTCATGTAAAATACTGTTACTCAGCTGCATCCGGTTAGAATAGAAGCCGACCCCAAGATAGTTTGGGAAAAGGCTAAGCAAATGATGATGATTAAAAATAGACCACACAAAACGCATGACGGTAGTACGCCTGCGCCAGACTTAACACTGACCATTCTAGTCTTGGACCTTGCACGCATTGTGAGGAAGTTCTTCACCCTAGTTCTCTAATAAGACTTGCATTTTCCTGCGAGTGGAGCACTATTTCTATGCTATGCTTTTGATTAATGTACAACAAATATTTTTTTCATCGTTTGTTGTTTTTTAAATAAATGTCTAATTAAGAGCAAATAGGGTGCCATTAGATGTTTAGTATTTTTCAATAAAATTAAATTGGAAATATTTTTTTTACAATAAGGCAAGCTCAAAGGAACATGTTATACTAAGCTTTGCAGGATCATCACCATA
Source organism: Cerastis rubricosa (assembly GCA_949152445.1). Lineage (NCBI taxonomy): Eukaryota > Metazoa > Arthropoda > Insecta > Lepidoptera > Noctuidae > Cerastis > Cerastis rubricosa. The sequence continues at coordinate 11,963,024 of OX424540.1, read as the reverse complement.
CTTGGAAACTCCTGAACGGTTAATAGCATTGAGGTGCATTCTGCCCATCTCCTTTAACTTCTAAGAATTTTTTGACATAGATAGTTTGTTACAGGCGAAGCAAATAAAAGCAACTCAAAAAACATTTGGGATAAAATCAACAGCAGATTCTGATCTAAACCCTTGTCCACAGCTCACATTCGACACGTTTACGGTGGGGAAGTTCGTGTCGTTTACCTCAGACGGCTGTCCTGACGGACACATGACGATTGTGGAGCGCTCCCCGTCGCCACCTACCGGACAATGGTGTGGCTCGGCATGGGGATACACTGTGTATTTCTCAGAGTCAGATTCTATTAATATGACGCTGAGATTGGACAGGTTGAGTCAACAGGTGAGTTGGATGTTTTGGGGGAATTGTGTTTGAGTGAAAACTATAACTAACTAACTGGTCACTTTTTGTCAATCAGACGATTACATTACTTGACGAGCAACGTTGTGGGTCATATGGAAGTATTTTTATTAAATCGTTCCTGTTAAGTAGATATTATGTTATTTTAAAAGCCTGTATATTAGTAAATCTCAGGTTTTACCAACAAGACATGGTTAATGCATGTCAAAGTTCGAAATGAAAGATGGTCACGGAATAGTTCGGACTTTTACCATTAAGAGTTGGTGAATTTACTGGAAATTCTAAGGAGTTACCGTAGTTGGCAATTTTCAGACACAGATACAGTCAAGGTTATTGATTGTTTTGTATCAAATCGAAGCATTACGAACTTGAAAAAAAAAAAAAAACTTAAAATAAACACAATCCTTACATTTGATAACGAATGTCTGCTACTATTTCATAACAGGAACAATTAAGGTCAGTAGTCAATTTGCTGAACAGTTAATTTCCCTGACTTAATATTTATATACATACATAAGTAGTTATGTACCTATTTTTTATGTATCATATACATAATACTTCACCTGTGTGGTAGTACAGACAGCTTCAGTATGTGCTAACCCCTAAACGCTCCGGCCGAATAGGCCAAGGGGATAACTACTTAATGGAGCTGTGTGTACGTGGCCTAGACAAAACGAAAAAATCCGTGCGTGTTACAGCTTTATCAAAAGTTAAAAAGTGGGAACAATGTTCTCATTAAGATTTGACATTTTATCTCTGTCACATTTACGTTGACGTTGAGTAAAATGAGCGTAAAAAGAACAGCCTCTTTCGTGCAAAGAATTTTAAAACCGACATGAAAAATCTCATACCCGTAGGTAAATTTAAAAAGGGAACACGTACGGATAGGGTATAACATACAATTTGTTAACACAACAAACTGACACGTTTAATTAGAGTTTTTGCTCTCAGCAAAGTTAATCCGTATAAATGAACAACAGTATTTATCTTCATTAAGAGTCACTTACTAAGCATCCCTTTGTGTTGTACTGACGTGGTGTAACTAACTACACGTTTTCGCCTGTGACTTGACTAATATTTCACATCACCCGCTTTTAACGGTTCGCTGCCTTCCCTTTATCTCTTGTTAGCAGCCATATTATGTGCACTAAGGGTTGAACTTTCGATCAATTAATTAGGCGACGATTACGGACACCCTCCCGGGACCGCAGGATAAGGATACCTCCCTATTACAATAATGTTATTGGGTACCGCCTTAATTCCTTAATTTAATAACGGGAATTTCGTTTCGGAACCATTTAATACATTTCGGATTGCTCCCTAAATTTTGTTAATGCGCTTCGCCTTTTATCTCTTACTGATATTTTCCTTTTAAGGCGAATCTTTCGAAATAGAATTTTCCTCTTCTAATTGATTAATGACTGTTTCTCAATACGACAGAAGTTGAAAATTTAGATTACTTTCCGTTATATTTTTGAGTGCCCGCCCCTTCTGAAAGTTTTGTTGGTAATTAATTAATTTTAAACAACGATGAAATAAAACAAATCTTGTCGACGATAAATGGGACTCTAAACAAATTTTCCATTTTATTGAACTCAAATAAACAACGCACATCTGTTACAAAACATCCCCTTCTTAAATTAATTACCACCAATTACCTGCACATATACATCTGCACGAATTCTGACACCCCCTATTTGATCACAGGGCGTGGGCTATAATTTCGACTTCAAACTGGCTTACAAGTTTTTAAGGCGAAGTGAAGCAAGATTACGATACGGTAATGCCACTGTCGGAGCGTGGAGAGGAGAGAGGGTACCTAGAACCTACTGCGACAGAATACTGAGTGACTGCGACCTTAAAGCTTGTCGCATCCAGTCACCGAACTTCCCTGGCGTTTATCCCCGCAACGCAACTTGTACATACCGCATTGAACACACTAAGGTAAGCAACGGAAATAGGATTTATCTTTTTAGGTTCGTGTATTCTTGCGTTCGGATACGAGAAGCCAGTGATGTGATTGGTTACTGTTCGTTTGTCGACGATTTCGAAATTGGAATGTTAACGTGTTCTTTCTTTGTTGAGATGGTTAACATATTTTTTAGGTAAATTTATTTAATCTTGCATTTAGAAATAACACAACGTGGACATAACGTAGTTAACGCTGTTTTACGCGTTTTTCTTACCTAAGCAACGTGACATGTGATCTGGCACGTAGCTTGGCAGTAGCAAAGTAATTACCTAGAGTAGTGCCCGTTCGCGTGGCGTGGCTTGACATGACCTGACGTGCTACAACGTGTTAGTAACGTGATTTAAAGTAGTACGTTGTAATACTACTTCTAATCACGTTAGGTACTGTCACGTTGCTTAGGTGGGAACAGTGCCTTAGTTACTCTGCTTGCGTGGGTATATTGTTACTGGTACAGAAATGTATCCCTTGTTCTATTTCAAAATAGAACAACTACGTTACTAAATTGTTAATTTACAGAATAATAATGGGTACTATTATACTTACCTATCTGAGCAATAAAGATAATTTTGAACGTAGATTCAGGTTGGACATTTCACTAAAGGATTGAAAATGAAGCCATACCTACAATAGTGTCATCATTATAAGCATTATTTTACTCAAAATAAAAGGTTTAACACTAAAGTTAAAACCAGAGAACAAAGCAATTAAAAAGGTGCTTGTTCCTGGTTTTGTTTAGAAAATAAATCGTAAGCAGGAGATGTGTAATGTGGGCTTTGTGTGGCTCTTTGTGTTAATATTTAATATAAAATTCACACCAAACTGCGTAACTGTTACACCTGAAACGTACATAATAAATGTCGGATGCGTAAGGGTTAAAAGTTTTTTCGGTAAACAAAAATGTGTTTTGGCAGCTTGTGGACAGAGTTGAATTTACTTTGATGTGTCCCTTTGCAGATACCGGCAGATAAACATGTTTTACTAGCAGTAAGACAAACGAATAGTCACAAAATACATATCAAAGACCAAATAGTGAAGTACGATAGGAGTCAGCGCGTCTTGAAGTGAGTACACATAAAACTTATGTTTCCTTAGTACCTTGAGTGTCAAGTTTTGTTGGTTGACGGAACTACTGCGTTCGTTTTTCTTTAATATTATATTATTATGATTATTGAAGTGGAAACTTCTTTAGCTGCGCTGAGCGATTTTTGGTAGGGGATAATCTTATGAGTTCGCGTCACCGATGACCTCGACATCATCATTTCAGCCCAAAAGACGTCCACTGCTGGACGTAGGCCTCCCCCAAGTGTCGCTGACATTGACATTTTGGGGGGTTTTGCCATAATCACCACGCTTGGCAGGCGGGTTGGCGATCGCAGTACGGTTGTTACAAAAGCACAGAAAACGCTGCTGCCCATTTCTCTGGCAAGTCCCATAGTCGCCTTGTTTTGAGTTTTCACTCTTCTGACGGCAGTCCTTATTATGTATTCTGTCCAGTCCTGAATTAACGGAATGTGGGACTGCTGGCGGTGTACATTACTCTAGGTTCTACAATTTGCGGGCAAGTAGGTAATGTTTTTGATTAAAGCCATTTTAAAGTTTAGGTTCCATATAAGCAAATATTTTAATACTAAATAGGCTGGTGTTTGGCCGCAACTCACCTGATGTGAAGCGATGATGCGGCCTAGGCTGGAGCGGGCTTGCTTAGAAGAAACCGATTCACTTCAACTCTGAGTGATGTTTATTGTCGCAACAATAGATACCAGAAATAAATAAAAAAACATAGGCATGGAGTTCTTTCGCCCCGGGATATTGTAACGATGACGTTTGTCACCATAACGTTGTTGAAATTTGTGAACAATCGGTTTTTGGGAACTGGGTAGAAATTCTTTTTGGCGACGCAACGGTCAGACAGTTTTTCAGTTTTGAAACTGAAAAAGAATGTTTAAAATAATAAATTCTCGATTATCCAAACTATGATAAATGGGAAAGTAACTCTATCTGTTGTATATTTATGTCTATCTGTCTGTGCACTTAGACCCCCACTATCTCCTCGACTAGAATGTTCCTAGGTGTGGTCGAGAACAAAACAAAAATCGCAATGACGGAGACAACTAGTGCCTTTCAGTTTTTTTCTACGTGAAGGGTATTTTTACACCCATTATAGACCAACTTCCACGTGGCCAAAAACTAGTTTATTACAATAATTATTGTCGCTTACATTATCTAACTAAAATTACTATTACAACCGCCAACCTGCAAAACAAACGCTCAAACTCCAATTCCTGAAAACCCTTATAATAGAACACCTACATAACATACCATTACTCATGTCAGATGATAATCGTAATTACAACTGTAATATAGATTAATGAACAAACTACTGTCCAGCAAAGTTAGCACTGTCTTACTTCTCGAAATTAAACCTTCATTTGTTACCCTAATAATGTTGACAAATTCTGTCCGTCAGACATTTTGTAGAACGTTGTTTACGCTTGATTTGGGGAGCGTCGGAGTGCGAAGGAAGATGGGCAAATTAGACTTTTGTTTCTCCAAAGGATTTATTGAATATCTCAGGAGATTATGCTTAGTCATTTTGGTTGAGCTTTATTGATTTTGATGTCAACTTGTTTTGGGTTTTAAGGTTGAAATTGTGATAGCAAAATCTTTCGTTAACAAATTAGGCTTAAAATTATCAAATTAAAACCTGTCACTCACTAATGGATGTTTAGTGTTCCGATTTAATGGTTCAAATATTTAGTAAAGTTTTATGAACACTCATTGTCATCCATCATACTAATACTGGCATCTACATACTATTTATCAAAGTAGTTAGTGTCTAAATCATCCACCCAAATACTTAACAGCATTCCAAAATTGTCACTCAACACCACTCCTCAAGATACCAATCTATTCTAAAACCTTAACTTGTCAAACTTAACTAATCCATCAATCTTCTAGGATTTGGGACCAGTGCAATGTCGTGCAAGATTACCTCACTGTTTGGGACGGACCCACTCGCGATTCGCCCGTACTGGTACGCCTTTGTGGAGGCGATGCGGTCCCTGATATAGTCAGCAGAGGTCCCAATATGTTGCTCGAGTTCCATACATCGCCGTACGATAATCCTTTTCACCCGGTACCGTTGAGCTACCTGCCAGGGTTCGAGCTTGAAGTACAGGTGAGGTTTTCAGATTGTATATATTCAATGTGGGTATTGGAGACGACAGATCTGAATTTATTTTGTGCTTTGGTATGAGTGTGGATGGGATATGTGGAAGATTTGTGATGGGAAAGGCTGAAAAAGTATTAAAAAAATATATATGTTGTGTTTATTTTAGTGATAAAACACGTAAGGTATTTTGATTATCATAGTTTGGAATATCATACCTGTTTGAGAGCTTTGGTAAATAACATGATAAGTGATTCTTTTTTAAATTTACCAATAAAAAAATGATGTGGTAAATTCAATCGCATTAGAAAAACACAATTAAATTCTTCGAAGACGCTGCTGTATCGCTTCGAGAAATAAACTTCGAACGAAAACAAAACCCTATTTCAAATGATAAAGACTCCGTCTTATAAATTGTAACAATTCCAATTGTTACTGAACGATTGCTAAGTTAAATCCATACTATGTCTGCACTGAAAAGCTGATTGTATTGCGTCCAATACAAAGCGAAATCGTTGGTACCAGCAGCGCAGTAGTTTCAAGTAAATATATTATATATTTTCCTGTGCAGGTGTTGTATGTGGAGAAGGATTCACATTCGTACGTGCGTTCGGATGGTCGCTGCCGTTTTGTGCTCCGCTCCTCAGACAAAACTAGCGGAGTATTGAGGAATCCGAGGCATTCGCTGCCACCGAATACCTCTTGTGTCTACTATTTTCAGGTAAATTTTGACTAAAATATTTTGTTTTATACTGAATTTTTAAGAAAATAAGATCGCTTTGTCTTCTATCTGCAGCTAGGTATCTTATTATACCAACATGGAAATAACTTTGCAGATTTTCGTGTAATTTTTGCGGGGTGGCTTTCGGAAAAAAAAATTGAGCTGAGAAACTTTTAGTTTTACTTATTTTTAACGTATTCACTTAGTAAATATGGTGAATTTATTCACGTTAATGCTGAATCTCCGGAAAACAATATGTTTTAAGTGATTTAACTTCAATGCAAAAATATATGATGCGGAACAAGCGAAAATCCATCCGGAAAATGAATTCTAAACAGCTTAACATAACAAAAATATCCGTTGCTACATTTGTTTGTCGAATTAGAAGTCGAACAGTATTGATGTGTATCTCTTTACTTATATTGATGTTGGTCTGATTAATGTACATAATTATCATTATAATGTCATCAATCAGCAGATTATTATAATACGGTAACTAAATGAAGCGTATAGGTATATTTAAGGCTTCTAAGGCAAGAAGATAATATTATAACCACTCTATAAGCTTACTTTCAACGGAAAAAAATTGTTTCAGCTGACAATATTCTCCGTAATTATCGTACAAAGCTCTGCTGAATAATTAACAGTATAGCAAAGAGATACATTTATTTCATGTTGTTAGACGTATTAATAAATAAAGACTATCTACTATTCAATTAAGGGCCATAAATATGTAAGTCACACAATCGTTTTCACGATGAATAAATAAACATACCTTGATTATTTATATTTTATTAACTGACTTTCAAAAGGAGGTCGTCAATTCGGATGTTTGTTTTGTAGTTTCGTGCATAACTAAATAGACGGATTTGCAAAATTCTTTTTTTGTTCGAAAGGGGTTTATTCCGAAATAGCCCCATTTAAATTTCATATCGATCTGATGATGAGTTTCGGAGACAGACAACGGAACTCTTCAAAAAATGACAGCATATCAATTACGATTGCTGCTATCACATTAATATGCATTGTTTACGCAATTACTCAACATTACATCACGCCTGTACACTCGAAAGAGTTACGCAGATGTGTTCAGTATATCAGGGTACACCCACATTTTTATTATATAAGTATGTTCACCGATATCTCCGCCAATTGTGGATAGAATTTCATAATTCTTACAAAAGTGTAATACCCAGCCATGCATTTTACCGGGTGGTCAAAATGGTTGGAAAAGCTGTTTTGAAAAAAAATACTCATGAAACATTTCTATTTGGGTTCGGAATGATGTACTGAATCCGTGTTAACCATTTGTGAGTCGACGTCCCTCCCACCCTGTATAATTCTATCACACGCTAGAGTGGAGGCCCATGCGCCATAGATCTACCACCCCACGAGTTTCAAACAAAACAGCTAAGGTTGTAACTGGTAGTTAAAACGATTTACGATTTCTAGGGTCGCGCCAACGAGATAGTTTGGGTGTCGTTTGTGAAGTACCATTCCGCTGGAACGGAGCCTGCTGGCTTCGATCAACAGAAGGACTGTTCGTCACAGCTGACAATATGGGACGGAGCTGCCCCTGATGCTGACTTGGATCGGAAGGTGAGTTTGTTGTTTTTTGTCTATAATATTTTGGAAGGTTGCAAAAGGATGCGAGGAATTATTACTTTTGTTATCGTGTCAATATTTGCTTCTGTTTAGTGGACTGACGGGCTGGTGGTTAGTGAAGTATTTATTAGTCGTAATAAAAACCAAAATAGGAGTCATAAACCACTCTAACTACCTACTGTTATTTTACAAAGGTGATGGATTTAATGAGACCATAATTAAGTTTTTTTTTTTTTCTTTACCGTTGATAAATTGTCACATACTCAAGTAATTGTGACATAGGCCTCTACAATCGCACGCCATTCAACTCCGTTCTCGGCAACTCTCATCCAGCTGCAACTCTGCGAAGATCGGCGCTCCACCTAGCCTGTGCTAAGCGACACAATATTGCACCTACTAAATACAAACCTTTATTTCTAAGATTAATCCCCTAGGTAACGGTAGGTAGTTAACTGAGCGCTCAAGAATTCTATTTTCACAAAGCACAAAGGCATGATTGATACACGCTACCAGTATGACTTATCTACCACAGCGCAGATTAATCTGTGTGCCGTAAAGAAGCTGGTATAGTTTCTTTTCTTAAAGTAAATATAGGTGACGTCATAACGCCTGTTTTAAGGCTTCTTTTTTTGTGGTTTTCTGTTCATGATAGATATAAATGAGTAAATTGATGTTAATTTTGTAAATTGGCTTTTAATAGCAAGTTACATACTCGATAAGGGGGCGTCGTGTCATAAGGAAGATTTCAAAACATGATTTGACCCTTTAGCGTTGGTTATTAAAAAACCCCTTACGTTTTATAATAGTTAAAACCTAACAGTGATTGTAGGTTAGTATTGTTATTAAAAAATCTATAGTCGAATTAAGCTCATAATCAGCAAGCTTCCCAAATCAATTATTATATGAAACTAGCTTGCCCACGGCTTCGCCCGCATTTTGTTCGGTAATTGTCTCACGGAATCGTACTACTGGGACAAAAATATGCCAAATTTCAACCACATTCATTCGTACGTAGTCTTTGCGTGAAAAAGTGACAAACATCCATACATCCTCAGAAACTTTCGTATTTATACTATTAGTAGGTAGTAGGATATTGAGGAGCTCGTGGCTAAATAATAACAGCCACACGGGTCGATCTTTAAAGTTAAGCCGTGCTTGCCGAGGTTGGTCCGTGGATGGGTGGGTGACCCTAATTACATTCCGAGTTTCCTCCGTGCCTCGGAAAGCACGTTAAGCCGTTAGTCCCGGTTGTCATTTGTAGATCTTTAACAGTCGTTATGAGTAGTCAGAAGTCAAAAGTCTGACATCCAGTCTTCCTAAGGGGTATCGTATTACCCAGTTACTGGGTTGTGGAGTAGGATAGGCAGGCACTTCATGTAAAGTACTGGTAGTCAGCTACATCAGGTTAGACTGTACTCATCATCTTCGTAGGTTTTTTGTTTTTTTTTTTTGGGAAGTTGGATATTAACCCAAAATGTCGCCCTCCACCACTTTCTAGTATTTAATATTATGGATGTAACGTCGAAACGAAAAGTAGAATAAGATTCAACGTCATCATATTTTACAGCCTGTGTATTCCTTACTTATTTTCTTTTGTATCTGCCGTGATGTCGTGAATTTTAATTCGTTTACGATAGGTACCGTGTACCCGAATGCAGTCGAATTTTATACGAGGCTGTATTTTAACTAGTAAAAACGGGGTACCGGCTGATTCTCGTTCTGTTATTCATAGCATAAAGAATACGTTTTATATGCAACGGGGCGCTGTAGAGTATCTTAGCCAGTGAATTAAAAATTGTGTTACTATAAAGTGTGTTTTTAGTTATTTTTTTATTTTTTTATTTATTTATTTATCTACTTACATCTACTATTACAGGCTAGCCCAATGCGATAAATGCGCCTTAATTAATAACAACTTAATTTCTACTTATTACTAATATTTATAACTAATGATAAATAATGCAGTTGATTTTGTAGTGAACGTAACCTAGTAAGAGTCTCGTCTACAATAGACCTTAGTAGTTTTTTGAGTTCCTGAATAGAAACTTTTACCCCACCAACTTCAAAGTTTATATTTTTTTTTTAATAAATTTAACGATTCGAAATTAGTGGCTAAACTACTAGGTAGACAAAACATAAAAATCATGTTTTCGCAGCCTCATCTTATTTTGAAAGATAATTCAGGTATTTCGCAATAATTAAATATTTTCTTAGAGATTTAGTTCCCCATTAATAAATTCAATATTTATCTTGTAAATGGGCGAAAACGGATAATATTTATACCCTAGACAATGTTGCATATAACATTGTGAATAATAATTGCAGGTTATACTTTGTTGCTAATAAATAGCGCCATTTGTCGTATCTACGAAATCGGTACAGACAACAAAAATATATTTTGTGCTTGTTTTCAATATTAAGTTGTTTTGTTTTTAAGAACAATGTAACTTGGCTTTCTGTATAATTTTAGTTTATTCATTTAATTATTTCCTTCAATTATAAATTGAGTAAAAAATTTGTAGCCGCTATGCAAAAAAAAAAGAGATGTTTTTTGAAACGGAACGACCAACTTTCCAAAAATCCCTAAAAAGCCATTTCGATTTGTAGTCGCGTAGGCACAAAACGGAAGTACCGCACCATGTGTCGTCTAATGTCCCAAATAACACAGTAAATCTCCACTTAAAACTGTTATTGTCTAACTTCCATACTTATCGGAAACAATTCTTGGCGTTCGCGCAATAAAAATAAAATATTTAAATTGTTATCGCATACCGAATCACAATACCGGGTCGTTCGTATAAAATTTTATAGTACATGAATTTAAATGGTAAAAAGTCGGGAGCCAACGTGTATTGTAATGAAATGTGGATTAAGTTTAGCATGTACGAGTAAAACTTTCGCACTGCGCAAGACTAACGTGATGATACAAGTACGAAGCGATATAGAATTGGACGCATTCTCACTGCCTTTATTCGTGCCATTTCACTTTACCAGCCACCTCAACCTCCCACTTGACGTCGGCAGCCAAACATTAATTTTCTTTAATGTGTCTGAGCACTTTTACCGAGTTCCAGCGACTGCAGTGCGGTGTTTCGTTTCATTCATTCGGGATTCTTCAGTTTGCATTAAGAATGGATAAGCGGTTCTAGTTCAACTTATTTTTTGTTGGCACTTTAATCAGAAAAGTTTTTCCGTTCGCTCGCAGATACACTTTGTAAATAGTGTTGCCGAGTTGAATAACTAAATAATTTATTCAGGGCCTTTTCAGTTTTCTTTCAATTTGCATGGAATTATGAGGGAGTTTTTTTTTAATAGTGGAGGTGTCACTAAAATTTGTTTGAGCACTAATAAACGATAAATACACACATCAAAAGTGTCTAGGGATCAACATATATTTTTGCAATAACTTTTCTCCTGATTGATATTAATTAAAATTTTCTTTAAGGATTCATCAAATAAAGTGTTTTCGTTTGTCACAGTAACGATAAACCAAGTCACCTTTGCATTAATAAAGAAATTTGCCATTTTCTAATAAAGGGATTTTTGACATTTGAACCACTAACATTAAAGTTCGAAAAAAAGACTGAAATAACAGTTTTCTTTAAAGTTTTATTGGGTAACTTAAACAATTAATAATCCGTGTTTCTACCGCGAACACAAACAACACAAGAACATCGGTTTGGCATACTCAAAATGAGTTCATCCAAATCACGCTGTGGAATGGCCGCCCATGTTCGTTGCAACAACAAAAAAAGGTCTTCTTGCGACTGGATACCCTCCATATTCGGCAGAGCTCTTCTCTGTAGCATATCCCATGCATGCTCAATCGGGTTCAAGTCTGGCGACTGAGCAGGCCAGGGCAGGACATTGATGTTAGCTGCGGCGAGAGTCTGTCTTACAACTCTTGCGGTGTGCGGTCGTGCATTATCATGCATTAACTGAAATAAGGGACCGATTTGCACTTGTAGAGGAACGATGACGTCTGATACAATCGTCTCAGCATAAATTTGAGCGTTGAGGTTGCCTCTGATCCAAATCAACTCAGTTCTTCCGCCGATCCAAATACCCGCCCATACCATGATGGTTCCACCACTATAAGGATGGACTTCCTGGCAGGATTTTAATCGCTGTTGGCGTCCAGGGGTTCTCCAGTGTCGTATACGTCTTGTATCCGGTCTCATACCAAAACGAGACTCATCAGAAAAGCACACGAAACGCCATTGTTCTTCTGCCCAATTTCTGTGTTCAAGAGCCCATTGATATCGAATCCTACGATTGTGCATTGCTATAGGTGGTACCCGTAGCGGTCTTCGGGAATGAAGGTTCACTTCATGCAAGCGGTTTCTGACTGTTTGGTCGCTAATTAAGTTCCCTGAAGAGTGATGAAGCCTCACGGCTAACATCATGGCGGTTATTGTTGGAGCTCTTCGAGTTAAGATTTGAATGTATCGGTCTTGTCTCCGTGTGGTGCAGCGATACCGTCCTCCATGGCGCTCAGCCACGGTACCAGTGCTTCGGTAACGTGTCCAAAGTCGACTGATAACACTCTGACTTGTATTCAGAGCTAAAGCCACAGTACGTTGCCGGGAACCAGCTTCTATCATTCCCACGGCTCTGAGCATTTCTTCCCTGCTTAAATGACGTCGCCGCTCCATAATAACGTTGGTTTTAATCAGTAGTAGGGAAACAGTAGCACTAATAATGTCTTCAATGCGTTGTATGTTTTTATAGGGAAAATATTGACAGCTGATTTTCATCTTTTACTCGAATTTGATTCACAGTTCCTGATTCAAATTATGAAATGCACCAAAAAGGATCCATATAAATTTATAAAATCATAAATTTATTACAAAGCCACATCTCAATCTCAAGAAATCCGCATAAAAATGCTTGATCCCTAGACACTTTTGATGTGTGTATTCATTATTTTTGGCTTTTTCGTAGACGTCAGAAAAAATTCTATGAGCAAAAACTTTTACCCGTTGATGGAGTTTTGACTTGGCATTACTGCTACCTTCTTCTTGGTAACAGCTATGGTCCCGATCGAAGCTTCCATTGGCGAAGATTATAAACTGACATATAAATTATAATTTCATATGCAACCCTTTTCGGTCTTGGGCTCATTTAGAAAAATCCGGTCATTCCGGTCGGTCCGGTCATTATAAAAAAAACTTATACGTTTTTTGTGCCTATCTGTGAAATAACTGTAAGTAATTAAAGTAACTGCTGTTACTTACTATTTAATCTACTAGATTTTCTAATCAACCTTATCATCAACAGCTGGACATGAGCGACAAGAAGTCCCGACTCGGCCTCTTCTGTCGCGAAGAATCGCCCAGACTTTGCGACCACGCTCTCCTCTCAAACGCGACTCGAGCGACCCGACCGTGCGCCCCCTCTGAAAGTTACATCACTACTGGGAACGCGCTAACCATACTGCAAGTAAGTAAATAAGTAGCAACTTAGTAGATAAATAATTAGGACCGATTTGTACGTGCCACTTAGTGGCATGAATGCACGCTATCCTTTTCAACTTGTAGTAGCTTCGCAGGAGTTGGCGAAGTGAGAAAGCATTCGGTTGTTGCGCTTTCTTTAATGATATTGTACACAAGATATGTTACGTTCATGGTTACTGGTCGCGCTGGTATATACATACCTATTATAGTGCACACATGTTGACAAGTACCACTAATGAATAGCACAAAAGATAATGTAAGTAAAAGAGATTTCTATCATTTGAACACGGTTGCATTTCAAATGTTTGGCAAGGTATAGCTTATGATTTAAATAGTTGTTGAAATAGATATCGAAATCAAAGGCATTTTTGCTTATACTTACTGGCACAACAACAATATTTAAATACCAAACATTGAAATTAGTGACTGAGTGGTCTTACGTTCTATCTAGGTCCTTTTAACGTAAACATTTTTCTGCTATTTCAAGCAAAGACGTCATAGTCATTATTATACTATTTTATAAGAATCTAGAGAATGTGTAATTTTTTTTTTATCCTTAAAATAAAAACCAATTACTTTTATTTAAAGCACAATGGTTGAGAAACGAGCTTATGCATGTTCTTTTAATAATAATATGTGCGCCCAATCTTTTGATGAAAATATCAAAGGTGAAAATGAAAGGTCAAAAGGTGACCGAATTGTTCGCGGTCTAATGGTGATTAATGAAATGTCAAAGGCCTTAACAAAGACCCTATTTTTGTGCATAAAGTAGATCTTTAGAAGACAATAGGCACCACCAAAAAGCTTTATCAAAAATCTTTAGTCACATTTTATTCGAATAAAATAAAATTTGATTCGAGTTAACAAAGGGTTAGCTTTGTATTTTTCTTTTTTGGCTAAAAATCAAATCATATATGAGTCCAATAAATTATAATCATGGCCTCTCTTTTATCGCTCTAAACAATTCAATTGTTTTACAAATCCTTCGCAAAAATCCTAAATCCAATTTGAGAAAAAGAAAAATAATTTTTGTTTTTTAAAAGCTCTCCACTAAAACTCGATTCCACACCAATATAGGATAACTAACAAAAGAATTTATTTAGCACGTAATTAAAGCAACAAATAGCCAACAAACAGGTACCTGCCAAAGCTCACATAATTACCGCAGCAAATATTTATCTGCCCATTTTGTAGCTACTCCCGTATGCAAAGAGCAGTATGACAGGCAGCGAGAAATTTTTAGGCAAAAATATAACAGAACCATATTGCATTGAAGTGACTTGGAACGGTCATGAATTTAGAAGCAGTCGCCTAAAACACGTCACGTGCATCGCGAGATAATAGTGCGAGTGCTTCTTTCGCAAATGTTTATGTCTTTCTCGCATATTCCTGGCTGAATTACTAAGGATATACCTTCTGGAATATGTATGCGAGATTGTAATGGAGAGAAGGACTGTGGTGTATTTATTCGTGTAGGTTTTAAATGAGATTGTATCCTTGGGAGACGCAAAATGTCCCAGTACTTTCGTGTAATAATATTTTTGAACTTAGAACTTTAAATCCACACAGTAATTTATGATTTGGTTCGTAACGCATCATTAACCTACCCGTAACCCAATTTATTTGGGGTCGGCGAGGCGGCGCAGCATGTCTTCGTCTTCCATACTTCTCTATTACTTGTCATCTCTTCAACAGACTCTGGGTTACGAAAAAACCGGCCAAGTGCGAGTCGGACTCGCGCACGAAGGGTTCCGTACCATTATTTATAATAAAAACGAGCAAAAAAATCACTTGTTTGTATGGGACCCCCCTTAAATATTTATTTTATTCTGTTTTTAGTATTTGTTGTTATAGCATCAACAGAAATGCATAATCTGTAGAAATTTCAACTCGCTAACTATCACGGTTCATGAGATACAGCCTGGTGACAGATGGACGGACGGACGGACGGAGGGACAGCGAAGTCTCAGTAATAGGGTCCCGTTTGACCCTTTGGGTACGGAACGCTTAAAACAATACAAAGTACTGTCTTATTTTCCATAATCGGGCGACGATATAATAATGGTTAAGGAAAAGTCTTAGTTACAATGAACAACTCAAGCTTCCTAAAAAAAGTCGACCACAAAATTATCTTGTAGAATATGATCTTGTTTTTTGTTGTCATGACCTTAATGACAAGAACGATTAAAAGTCAAAGTCCTGTTACATCTTTCTTCGTTAAAAATGATACAATATTAATGGAAGCTAAGCTAATTTTTTATTGTTAATGTTACGGAAATAAGCTTCAAGTCAATGTACTTGGCTGACGTATACAGATATTACTTAATATCATGAGGAAACAAAAAGGAGAATCAAAAAAATACCCAAATTACGATATTCCTTTTCATAAACCACCCACCCTCTCAACAAATCTGAGGATAATAATATAAATCCCATAAACATGATTTCTCCATTATATCAGCCCGCATATATCAGTTCGCTTATATTTATTCTGATATCGATCCAATACTCTGACATTCAATGCAGCAATCCACGCGGGATTACGGCAGTGACTACCCATTGTTTCCTTTTCTCCCTCGCCACTGCCCTTTCAGCTGTATTCCCTCAGCTAGATGTAACTTTTCTGGCGTGTGAAACATTCATAGCGGACAGGATAGATAAGTCACGTGCTCCTCCGGCTGCATTTGCCATAGTGAATAATCCAAGGAGAACGTGCTAGTTCGCAACTCTTACAGTGATAGAATGCTTTAGTGTTGTCACGTTATTTGAAGTGTTAGGAGCGTCACAGGATGAGACACGTACCAAAGTGTTTGTAAAACTCGGATTTATTGCGACTCATCGCTCGTTATGGCCGTTTTATTTTCTTTCGGCGTTTTGCATAAACTCCGAGATGGAGCGTGGTGAGGTTTAATTTGGGTACCTAATGTAGACGCAGGTATTACATATTTCGGAGAATACGACATGGTATAACTTTCAAACGTTGCTTCAAACTAGGAATTTCTCCTTTACCGTGGATGCGTTTACAAACATTAAACTCACACAGAGAAACAGCCAGACCTGGAACAATTACCCGTAGATACGCCATACAAATGTTTGTTCTGTGCGTGAATCCGAAAGACGACACGCAACGCAACAGCCAATAGCTCAGATACTGAGCCAACCGTGCCAACTTATCAAGCAGGTTAATTGGTTAAATGTCAATTTAGTGTGAGCATTGATAGGTATCTGATTTTCATAGTATTCCACGATTCCCCGCAATTGTGTGCTGCATTCCGTTGGTTCTACATGAGGCAGTTAAATTCGTAATTTGTTAGAGTTGATTTCGGTGTCTAATTTGCGAATAAAGTCCTCTCTGATTTAGATTTGAGTTTGGTTTTCAATCTATTTGGATACGTAAAACAGCATTACCTTAATATGAGATACTACACACATAGGTACCCAAATTCCTACAATGCACACTTCAAATAATAACAATTTATAAAACCGGAAAATCTCCTAAGATCTGAAAGCACCAGTTAACGCGTACAATAATTACAAAAACTTAAACATTGCCATTGGTATTCCACGCAGCTGCTCAGCAACTAGAAGACGCCCTGGTTAATATAGGAAACCTGGTCTTAAGCAAATTGTTAAAGTCACTAGTTGAGAACTGCTTTATTATTCAATATTAAATTGTACAGAGGAAGGACTGAACCAAGTTTCTAACTAAATATTTGAAGTTTTACTACACCGTACGGTCTCGGTACCGCGGAGTCGACCTTGGCAATATACTGCGTATAAAGTAGAAATAAGTTTAACGTTTATAGAAAACTGAAAATTGATGGGGATAGATCAGTAAGATTGATTAATGTCTGTACTAATTTAACTACTACTAATGGTAGCGTCTATTTTACTAATGGTATGTAGAATCAAGTGTGACATGCCCATTAAGAAGTACACTTCAGATAGTAATTTTGATGATAACATTTCAAAATCAAACACTCTGGATATAAAAGTCTGAAATAATTGTTTTGAATTGAATTGAATTGAATTTTATTTTTGGGTAAACACGTTAGTACTTGGATCGATACATAACTGTGTATTTGTTTACAGGAACTTCGTCAAGGTTCAGCACTTTATCCAGTCTCATTTTTACTCCGCTACGAGTTTGTTGACGTGAGTGAACAAGGACAACCATTGGTAGACTCACAATCAGCTTGTGACCGAGTCTTCAAATCTGCTCAGACCTATTCTGGTAGATTTCAAGCTCCACGAGCAATCTTCTACTATGGAAGAGGCGGCGCACAAAACCTAACTTGTATACTAAGGTAAAAATTATTTCTAAGAACCTTGTTAAAACCTTGAGACGACATTAGACATGTTATTGAAATTATGATAATGCTTACAGATTCGAAGCGAAACAAGGAGAAAGAATACAATTGACCTTCACGAGCACTTACTTTGGAAATAAATATTGTAATACGCACAAAGACTCCCGAACGAGTCGCTGGAAATGTGATAGGCCTGCGAAAAGAACCATTGGGGGCGAAGGTCTCGCCCAAATTATTATAACAGAATATCCTTGGGAAGGCGTGCCTATACAAAGAGACTGCATTTGTACGAATAGATCTGAACCATTAAATGTACATACATTAACCGCCCCCGTTGTAGAAATCAACTTTACTGTGACTATGATGAATATTACTGAAGATTATGACGATTTTGCTTTTGAAGGCGAATATAAATTTGTTCCGACTGGACCAGGAGACGAAACTGTGTGTTCTACGGGATGGGGTAAAAGACGGCTTAGAGGCAGCAGTGGAGAAATCAGACTGTATGACAAAAGACAAATCCCAGTAGCACCAGAAATAGTTGGTGACAGACATGTCATATCTGAAAGTGTAAGAGCCGAAGTGGCGTGTGTTCATAGACCTTGGCTGATTGAACCTGGGGGTGACGAAGTAACTCCTATACAAGGACGGTATCTGTATGTCAAAGTACCTGGCTATGAGCTGACAGCGTCATCACCTTTCTGTAGTACTCCAAACCGACTGTACATTTACGAAGCCCATGACACTTCTAAGTTAAGAGAAGTGTGTCCAGATGGTACAAGTGCTATAGAGTTGTATTCACCAGGATGGAAATCTGCCCAAACAACTTTAGAGACATCGTTGAAACCTCACGCTCGAAGTTATGTTATCGATTTTCTACAACACGAACAGGCCGACTACTCAATCAAATGGATTGAGCTCATGAAGAAACCGTCTTTTGAACAAGATCCTGAGTCGAACACAATACCTCCACCTGTGTCCTTGGAATGTCGTTATAGGTGAGATTTGGCGTTCCATTTTCATTTTGAAGTTTTATTTAACCGTATGAATTCTAACATTGTTTTTTTTTGTGTTTAGCTGTCCAGAGTTGAACGCCTGTATTCCTATCGCACTATGGTGTGACGGTAGTGCCCACTGCCCTTCAGGATACGACGAAGATGATTCAAATTGCTCCTTCAGGATATCTTTACCTCCGCCTTACGTAGCTGCAGCTGCTGGAGTAGGTCTTCTTCTATGTGCTATCGCTGTTGCTCTGTGCGCATGTAAAAGACGTCGAAGAAAAGACAAGGAATTCAAAGCGAGGCTAGATGGTGCGTTACCACCCGAAGAACGACCGTTTGATCGCGCCAAAACAAACGGCGTACCAGAAGCTGCTCGCCAATATGCTACTGTGCAAAAGTATGCGACGATAGATAAGTACAGCTTAAGTCAGAAATACAGTGCAGGGTTGAACGACGCTCGTTACTACGACGAGGTAGCACAAAGGGATAAACTCGCGGATACAAGGTACGCTAGTTTAGGTCGAGCAGGTCGAGGCATGCGAGTCGAGAACTCAAGAGGCAACGGCACCGGTTCAAGAAGACCCATGCCTGATTTGGGTTATCCGGACTTAAAAGACGGTTTTTGTTGACCCTCCCCGGATATCATAGAAACAACAGTTTAGCGTTTAGGACGTTAACATTTAACAGATTTTCTTTTGTGTAAACATTAGATTGAAGACTGAATTTGGCGAAAGTGCCTCCCTTAACATTTGATCAATAGTTATTCAGACTCGAAATTGTGCTGCAGACATCGGCTTCTATTGTTAGGTAATTTGTTTTAAACCGAGACGAAGACTACGACTTTGACTTTGTAGTATATTATGTAAATAAATTAACTATACATAAGTTTGGATAGCAGGCGTGTCAGATACTTAATATTCTTTGCAACAAATCTCACAGTAATTTTATTCTCATCAAATAACATATCTAAATGTACATAAAACGCTTGACAATACGATTATAAGATACAAAATAAAATCATTTTAAAATGTTAGTAGTATGAGTGGTTAGTGACTGACTCTGAACAACAGTATTAACTGTCAGACTTAAGTGTAAACTGAATTATGTTATGTATAAGTAATAACTTCGTATGGGTATTTTCCTGCATCAATCCTGTTTTAATATGGGCTGAAATTGACAAATGTTTGCCATGACCTACTTTCATTTATTGAAATGGTTAAACTCAACGCTTCTGTTTTAAGATTTTTGTTTATTTTTGGGCCGAAAAGGTTAACCTTAACAAGCTTTGTTTTAGTGAGTGTTTCTCTGAGCTTGTTTTTCGTTTTCACGGCAAACAGTTGTTTTTCACCTCGACTCTACATTTTAATGACACTAGACATAAAAAAATGAAAATGTGATATAGGTTGTAAAAATGTAGGTATCTAAGCGTTCACAGAATGTATAACTTGAATTAGTAATTTTCCTTTGTGTATAAAAGTAATTAAGGTTGTAACTAACTAGTTATTGATTGTAAATAAATTATAGATTAAGATTTTTAAAGTCTGTAATTATTTCCAGGTAAAAGGAAGATTAAAGTCATTTCTAAAAATCGATCCATGTTTTTTTAACAATCCTTGTCATTTTCTGATTAAATTAAAAAGAAAGTTTTCAATCAAGTTAATTTAGTTTTCTTAAAATTTTGAAAAACGGTGATAGTAAGTTTTCCAGATTGACGTATGATCAATAAAATACGCAGGTTCTAAAACATTTTGCAAAAGAATGTCATTTCGAATAATTGTCGTGAAAATAAAATTCTTTCTTACAAGGAAAGCCTCCTGAACATGAAAAATATAATCCAAACCAAGATTTTTTTTTTGCTAGTAAACTAAGAAAAACATGATGGCCTACCACCATACCGTTCTTTCTTCTACATCAGTAAAAATCTCAGAACGGCTTAAAAAGTATACCAAGTTAAAAAATAGAACGCCTGTCTCACAACAAAGAAACAACGCAAATATACCAACAAAGACAGTTTTACGACAATGAAATATTTTTATTTAGTACACAAAAAATGAGACACATTTCGCTTCATTGGGACCGTGATATAAAGGTGGGGACTCCCTACGTTCTTATATTTCTGTCTTGATATAATTCTTTTGTAAATTATAGCTTTGTATTAAATTACTTTATGCGACACCGTCACGGAATAATGCGAACATTATGTCAAAAATTCTTTTGAATGGTAAAAAGCGTGAGTTTTGTTAGCAAGTTTCTATCGATTCTGCTGTCGTTACATTCAAAGCATTAATAATACAGGTATAAGGAAGGTTTTTGAATAAACATCATTGAAAAACATCGTGAAAATTGTAACGATTATTCAGGAAACGCTTTTAAATAGAAACGGCTTCCGAAATTTTCTCGGTGTGATGCTCTTTGTTTTATTAATCTGAATTCTTAAACGAAGCGCTACATTCGAAATAGAACACGCGGAGGCATGACAATGATAAAATAACTCTTGCAGTCACATAATAAATTGCTCTGACACTCGAAAAAGCAATTTAAATCATGGAAAGCTAAGTAAATAGAAAGACTAGTAAAAAAGACAACATCAGTTGTTATCTTGAAGCAGGTACTAACCTACTACTATCTCATTCTCATAAACTAGGCGGCCATCTTCCATAATGGCGGCCATGCTCATAAAATCAAATAATTTAATAGCAAGCTCGTCCAAGCAGGTACGCAACGTCACTAATTTTGTATTTGTCGCGTCAAATAATTAGATTATAGGCTCAAGCTGAATTAGCCTGTCCACTTCGCTGTCGTAACGAGCGACTCGCAAACTAAATTATCTGATGAACTAATTAGGATAGAAACAGTACTTGTGTAACAACAAGTGAATTCCCTGGGAAGTCAGCGATGTCGAGTTGGGAACAACGCTTCGGATTTGTGTTGTTGATCGTTTGTTAAACTTTGGCTGAGATGAGATTGATTGGCAGTTGGCTGATTTTGCTGTAAAATGGAAGAGGCGAAAATGGAGGCGGCGATGTGGTAAAGTATAATTCTGAAATCAGTTTGAATAATCGAATTATTTGTAGGCACAAAATTTATAAATATTTTTAGAAACACGTAGGTACAATCAATTAAAATAAAGGTTAATTCTGACATGACATTATATTCCACTAGCTTATGCTCGCAGCTTTGCTCCCGTTGTGTACGGGAATTAACCCACAGGTACGTTTTGTATGTAGCCTATGACACTCAGGAAAAATCAATTTCGCATTAGTGAAAGAATTTTCGGAATCGGATCAGTAGTTCCAAAGATTAAGTTCGTATATGTCCCCTATATACAAACCTTATCTTTATAAACTTTATAAAAATCTAGAAAAAATATATTATGAGATTTTCAATCTTATTCCAATTATTTATCGGAATTCGTTAACAAATCTTATTGTTGAACCTTTTCGTTCCGCGAAAGGTACTACATACTTACTAACACGGCATAATTTTATAAACCAACAATACGAATTCTTTAGTTTTGGAATACTGATAAGTCTCAGAGTCTGTATCTAAGTAATACATTCCTCTATTGTTTTATTTTCTCACAATTCTAAATGAAGATAAAACCAAACCAATTTATTCATATTTTATCTTCAATACCGAACGGATCTCATATTTTATACAGCCACATTTTTGCTTACAGACACTAACTTAGTAAACTAAGATAAATGAAAATACTTGGCGTAAGTTTCAGGGCGGGTTTCACTGTCCAGTTATCCACCTAAACCAGTTATCCTCGGAATTTGAAATTTAAGGAATGTTTCGAATTTACGTTGTAGGCGCTCTGTATACACGATGTTTTGGAAATTCAGAACCAAAGGGGTAACCGCAGCTAGGGTGGTGCAACTACATTGTAATGGAAGTACGTATATATACGATGTCACGTATTACACCATGTACATAGGTACATAAATATTATATTGTAAATTAATAATGTCCACTGTGCTTGTATTACAACTACTGTTACAAGTCCAAATCATAGGTGAGGACGCTGGCACCCTAAACACAAGTTAAATCTTACATTGTGGGCCAGAGCTCATCGAAATCACTCGGTTCCCTAGTTGTAACGCTGCATAGTGTTTAGATAAGTGTTTTCCTGTAGATTTTTTGAAGGTAATAAAATACTTTTTTTTATAAATTTAAGCGATATCACGTATTAATGGGGATGCGACTAAGTTTGAATAAAATGAATACCTCTACATACCTCCAATTATTTTTGAGTGCCTCTTTGCTCCAGTGGTCGTAAGCGAAACTGAGGAGCATGAGGTCCTCGGTTCGATTCCCAGGTTGGACAAAGTGTTATTGGGTTTTTCATTAAGAATATCTCAGTAGCAGCCACGAAGTCTGGATTTATGCCCGGTTGATGGTAATATGCTCGCCCCTTATTACATGGGACTTAAACATAACTGGCGAGATGTGGGTGTACTATTAGGTAGGTACACCTCTGCCCAACCCTTCAGGGATTACAGGCGTAATGTTATGTTTTGTGGTGTTATGAATTTCAAAAGCTGTCCGTATTCCAAAGCATTGATGAAACTGAAAGCGTTTAAGCTGGAATGATCGTGTTGTTTCATTCGTAAAATTGACTCTGAGTAGCCAGAAAAAACTGTCATTAAAAACCTAGCTGGTCAAATTTAAAAATCCCTAAAAATTCCTTAAAGTTAAAAAAGATCTTGTACCAACCACTTTCA
The DNA here is from genome assembly GCA_949152445.1 of Cerastis rubricosa. NCBI lineage: Eukaryota > Metazoa > Arthropoda > Insecta > Lepidoptera > Noctuidae > Cerastis > Cerastis rubricosa. The sequence continues at coordinate 11,939,672 of OX424540.1, read as the reverse complement.
TAATGTTAAATAATTGAGTGTGCCAATAGCTGAGTAGATTAAAGGAAAGGAAATCAATAATAATCATTACCTTATAATATTGAAATAATTACGCTACGTTATTACATGTAAGGAAACGTTCTGGAAGAAAACCGTGACTTTAAGTTCCGACAGACGTTATTTTTTTTTAAGTGAATACTTCTTTAGCATCGTTGTGCACTATTGTGATGGGTAAAAAATGTTAAACTCACGTCAGGACACGTGACCGTCAGATTTTATTGACATTAGGTCACGGAGGAATTTGAACTTTATGACATCTGTAATTGAGTTTGGGTTTCCAAATCTGGACCAATTCGGATGATGGATTGACAGTAGGTTACGAAGGAATTTGAACTTTATAACTTATTTTTTTAATCTGGCAAGAATATGTTTTTTGATATACAAGACAAAAGCCGTTTAAGCATGGAATTACTTAAACAAACTTGAATTAAGGGAAAATGTATTGTTCAGTGAGGTCTGGTCAATAACGGTAATGGAAAACAACATGACGACACTTGCTTTCGAAATTCAACTGTGTGGTGACAGTCCACAGTCTTGTAGTAAAATGGCTGTGACAATCGGATGGACAGACAGACAAACGGGCAGGACGAATCTATAAGAGTTCCGTTTTGCCATTTAATTTTGGCAACGGAACCCTAAATCAAAAAACATGTGACATTTACCAACACTTACTGGGCCAGCGTGGTAGATTTAAGCCCAATCCCTCTCAGAGTGTAGGCCTGTGTCCCAGCAGTGGGAGCATTAAGACTGATTATGCTGTTCAATGAGTATTTTGATCTATAATTACCACCTCCCTTGAATTCTACAGTTGAATTACTATTGCCTTTAATTGTGAGCATAATGTGCTGATAGACAAAGGACATCCAGGTTCATTGAACATCTTCAGTATGAAGGTAATTGAGCAAAACGGTCCAGCATTGTACATGATAGTATGATAGTCATATGTATATAATATGTATAAAGCTATTGTCTCAGTGCAGGTATTAAACGATAATGTAATAATTCCTTATTATGTGCATCAAGATTAGCATGCTCCACTAGATTGATTAAATTTGTGCCGTATATTATATATACATACGTATAGTATATTATATAATTATTTACACTTAATTATAAAAGTAATTATTATATCAGTTAGACCGCGCTATTAGTTAGGTTTGTAAAATTTACAAGTTTTTAACAAAATATTTGTGTAAAATTACGATTGAAAAAAATCACGGATGTTAGTTTTTTGCCATTTTGTAGGGTCCATATTATTCGCTATCGACAGGTTGTCAATGTCTATTAAAAAGACTGTCAGTTACCAACAAGTTTGCTCGTTGCAACAATCATACAAGTTAACAACAAGAATTGAGAACTGTAAACGGCTGCAATATCAAAGTTTCCCCACTTGTGTCAAAATTAACTATTTTTGTAGGACCCTAATTGGAATAATGAGGATTACAGCTTTGGATTAATACAATTTAAATAAATGTGACTTTACCTCCTCGTGACATATTTTTAATAAGATACTCGAAATTATTATTAGGACACCACACTGCCGAAAATAAAGTAAAAAGGTGTGTGCAAAATTTTAGCTCAATCAAACATCGGAAAGTGGTTCTAATTTAGCTTCCAAGATTTCACCGTAACAAACAAACATACATACATACATACATTGCAAGTTAAATAAAAGCTTTTAAAAAACGGAATTTCACGATCTAAACCCAAAATATGCAAGTAAAAGATTATTATTAAACGATTTATTCCTGAAAGTTCAGACAAACAAAACACCAACTTATTCTAAAAAAAAAAAACTAAGGGTTGCGTGATTAATCGACGTTTTATAATAAATAAATAAAAGTAAGTATTGAGCCAATTCCACGACATGGTTTACTAATGTAATAAACTTGCAACAACTACTCATTATGTAGGTAATTTCTATGTTTCTAAAAACTTTTTTGAAGGGTTGACGAAAAGTCTGAAAAAAAAAGACACCAATTTGTTTTTTCAGACGGAAAATAAAAGCTAAGATCCTTTATTATTAGTTTAGGAGTTGCGTGTTACTAATAAGAAGGCGAATATTGATCTGTGTCATTTATTTGGAAGCAGTGGCTTATATACAAAACTAGTTAAGAGAAATCAAAATAAATAAGGTACATTAATAAACTTAAGACTAACACAATTTGGAAATGAAGGTAGAATCTGTCGCGCTCCCATAGTTATGCGAGCGTGATGATACAGCCGGCGGCAGCCGCATTCCTTTCTAGCTCGGTTAGTATGCGCGGGCGCGCGGTGGCGAACGGCCGTCTGCGCTCCTCTATTTGTATGTCTATATGTATATAAGACTCGTAAGTATGAGCTGCTACATCATTCCCCCGCTAGTGAAACGTACGCAGGGCTTCGATGTCCTTCCTGCCCTTGTGACGTAAGCGTACGTATCTGTGACTGGTGCTTCTGACTCAGTGTTGATCCGGAAAGCTGGCTTTAGTCTGTCAACAGTGATGTTGGTGCATCTATTGCGTAATTGGATAGTGAAGTACTTGTCCTTACGACTGATCACTTCGTACGGGCCTGTGTAGGTTGGCGTCAGTGGCTTGCTTGGTGCGTCATTGCGTAGGTAAACGTGCGAACATTTATATAGGTCATCGTGTATAAATGTCGCTTGGGATTGGTTTGATTTTCGTTGCGCCTGGGCCTTTTTTAACGCTCCATTCAACTTATTCATGAAGTTTGAAATCGTATCGCGATGTTTAGTTGTTTCTTCATAGAATTCTCCGGGTAATCGTAGCGTTTGGCCATATAGTAGTTCGGCAGTACTTGCACCAACATCTTCTTTTATCGAAGCGCGCAGTCCCAGCAGTACTGTAGGTAGCTCGTGTGACCATGTTGTAGAATTGAGTCTTGCGGTGAGTGACGTCTTGAGTGAGCGGTGCCATCGTTCTATCACGCCGTTACACTGCGGGTGGTAGGCAGTGGTGCGGGTGCGATGAATTCCCATGCGTTGCGTCAATTTATTAAATAGGTCAGACTCGAATTGCCTCCCTTGGTCGGTTGTTATTGTTAATGGGCAACCGAATCTCGCGATCCAACCGTCATAGAATACATTAGCAACCTTTTCTGCGGTTATGTCTTCCAATGGGCAGGCTTCCGGCCATTTGGTAGCCCTATCTATCATGGTCAATAGATATCGATAACCGTCAGAAATGGGTAACGGGCCAACGATATCCATATGCACATGCTCCAGTCTGTTTGCTTGTTGGAAACTCGCTATAGGTGTCTTCGTGTGTCGTTGCACCTTAGCACGCTGGCACGCGTCGCATGTTCGAGTCCATTCATTTACGTCGCTATTCATGGAGGGCCACCAGTAGCGAGCAGTGACTAGCTTCCTTGTCGCCCTTATGCCGGGGTGACTAAGGTCGTGAATCGCTTGGAATGCTGCTTTTCGGAAATCTGGTGGCAGGTATGGACGTGCGGTACTTGATGACATCTCGCAGGTAACAGGATTGGCTGATGAGTTGGGAATGGCGATCTTCTTGAATGGATATTTTCCTTTGTCGGTTAGCATTTTTAATTCTTCATCTTGTGCTTGTTTTCTTGCTAAGTCGGTGTAATCCAGTGGTGTCGGGCATGTTATTGTTTCGACTCGCGATAGTGCGTCTGCGACTTTGTTGTCCTGGCCGGTTACGTGTTGAATATTTGACGTGAACTGTCCGATATATTCAAGGTATCTCGTTCGGCGGGGTGTCTCAGACTTGCTGTTTGAAGTTAATGCATTACACAGCGGTTTGTGGTCCGTGTAAACAATTAACTCTCGTCCTTCAAACACACGGCGGAAGTGACGTACTGCCATATATATAGATAGCAACTCACGGTCGTACGTGCTGTATTTTTGTTGTGCGTCACTGAACTTCTTGGAGAAAAATCCCAGTGGTCTCCATCTGCCGTTGATCTTTTGTTGAATAACGACACCAGCGCATGTGTTTGAGGCGTCTGTCATCAATGCGAAAGGTTCGCTCAGTGATGGATAGGACAATAATGCGCAGTTCTTGATGTCTTGTTTACTTTGGTTGAATGCTTCTTTTGCCTCTTCGGTCCATTGTATGTTGGTTTTATCGTTTTTCTTTGCGTTGTGAAAGTATTTGCTCAATTCTTTTTGATGTTCAGCGGCATGAGGTATACTCGAACGATAAAAGTTCAGCATTCCGACGAAACGACGTAGATCTTGGATCGTTTTTGGCAATGGATAGGACTGGATTGCTTGCACCTTTTCTTCTGTCGGTGAAATGCCTTCGGGGCTTATTGTGTATCCCAGGAAATCGAGTTTTGATTGGCCGAAGATACACTTGGCGACGTTTATTTTTAAACCATTGTCGTTGAGTCGCTTGAACACTTCTTGAAGCTCTGTTCTGTGTTGTTCTTGGTTCTCAGAAGCTACGAGTATGTCGTCGACGAATGGGAAAACAGGTAGGCCACGAAGCACGTTGTCAATGTGCCGTTGGAATGTCTGGCCTGCGTTCATTAAACCAAAACACATCCTAGTGAACTCGTACAAGCCAAAAGGAGTAATCACGGCTGTCTTCTTCACGTCTTCTTCTCTGTTTTTGATCTGGTAGTAGGCTTTCTGTAGATCAATTTTTGAAAAAATCTTCTTGCCTTGGAGGTTATGTGTGAAGTCATGTAGTCGTGGTATCGGGTATCGATCGGGTGTGGTTACCGCATTGAGTCTACGGTAATCGCCACAAGATCTGTAGGTACCATCCTTTTTCAAAACCATGTGCAATGGACTAGCCCATGGGCTATTGGACGGTCGACAAATTCCTTGGCTCATCATAAGTTGGAATTCTTGTTTTGCAGCGTTGTATTTATGTGGCGGTAGTGGTCTCGAGTTTGTAAATATCGGTGGGCCGGTAGTTTCAATATAATGTTCGACTTCACTATTTCCCAGTTTCTGTAAGTTTGGTCTCGTGATGTCTGGGTACTTGGCCAACAGGTCGTGGTAAGGAAGCTTGTCATCGATGGTTCGGATGCTTCCTTCTGCTGCGGGTGACAGGAAACCTTGTGTCGATAAATTGGTTCTTTTATCCACCAATCGTCGTCCATGGAGATCCACCATAAGTGCGTGGTGGTGCAAAAAATCAGCGCCTAATATCGGCCTACTGACTGTTGCAACCATAAATCGCCAACTGTAGGCACGTCGCATTCCAATATTGAGAACGATGGTTCTCTCGCCATATGTGGGTATTTGTGTACCATTTGCTGCATACAAGTAGTTGGTTGGAGTTCGCTGTTTGTCGCGTGCAGTGGCGGGTAAAACAGAAACATTTGCACCTGTGTCGATAAGGAATTTTTTCCCGGTTGATTTGTCGTGTAAAAATAGGCGGTATGTGGATAAATCGTCGACTTCGGCCACCGCTACGGCTTGAGTCTTCTTTAGTTTTCCGGTTTCTCACTTGATATTCCTTTAAAACTACACGGACTTCTACATCGGTACGCTGCCTTGCCGAATTTCTTGTGGAAATAGCACACGGCGTTTCTTCTGTCACGTGATTTCGAGCTGGAACGGCTTCTGAAATTGTGGGATCGGCGTTGCAATTTGCGGGATCGATTCGTTTTCAGCGCTGCTACTTCCTTGGTCAGGGCTTCAATCTTGCTGTAGAGTTTCTGGTCTGCAGGTTCGTATCGGCCGGAGTTGGCTGGTGACAAGATCTTGATCTGGTCTTCCTTCGTTACGGGCGTAGCCATTTCGAACGCGGGGTCACCACTTTAGGAGTTGCGTGTTACTAATAAGAAGGCGAATATTGATCTGTGTCATTTATTTGGAAGCAGTGGCTTATATACAAAACTAGTTAAGAGAAATCAAAATAAATAAGGTACATTAATAAACTTAAGACTAACACAATTTGGAAATGAAGGTAGAATCTGTCGCGCTCCCATAGTTATGCGAGCGTGATGATACAGCCGGCGGCAGCCGCATTCCTTTCTAGCTCGGTTAGTATGCGCGGGCGCGCGGTGGCGAACGGCCGTCTGCGCTCCTCTATTTGTATGTCTATATGTATATAAGACTCGTAAGTATGAGCTGCTACATTAGATTGTCTCTTGTTTCACATAATATTGACAAGACCTCTTCACCTATTGTAAATCTAATATGGCTCAGAGATCCTTTTGAAAATTAGGGTTCCATGACTTTTAAACATGGAACAGATTTAATAGCCATTGCTATAGCCGAACGACAAAAAGGAGGTTTCTAATTGCAAGAGTAGTACTTCGTACCAACAAAATGTTACCGGGGTATCATCATCAAAACATATAAAGGAACAGTCTGCTCTTAATGTGTGCTTATCTGAATTTCTGAGTGTCCGTATTTACCCACTCCAGCCTATATTATAAAACACATAGTAAAGTTGGAAGTACAAATAAACTCCTACACAATTTCATGAAACTTCTTATTAACTTTGAAAAACAAGAATTAAGTCTGCTATGTAGTTCCTAATATACCACCTAGTAAATAAGATAAACCAGTTCAACAGCACTAGCAAAATCCGTGCGCCACACACCGCTGTCTCGCTTATGGTTCACAATCCTTTACTAAAAAGAGAAATAACACAAGATGAGAGACCATATCGCTTCAAGAAACAAAACCACTTACTAGTAATGGCTGCGATAGGAGTTACGTGACACAAGTGTGAACATGCTGTGTCGGCGACGCATTCCAATTCAAACAAAAATAAACAATCCATATTCCCAGCACAGGTGCACTTTTCAAATGGAATGTGGGAACAAAATTGATTGTATAGGGCCGTTTTCCATTTAGATATGGAAATTCCGACAGTGTGTATGACATCGCTGCGAGCCTCGTTACTAAAAAAATATTCCACCGGCAATGTGTTCGCACGTGAAGTTTTGCTTTAACGAGAATGTATAATGGCTTAAATAATAGTGGGTGTTTTATGCGCGTTTAAAGTAATAGTAGGCGAAGTAATCAACATAAAGAGAGGTGTCCGGCAAGGAGACCCGATCTCACCAAAATTATTCATAGCCGTCTTACAACACGTAATGGGAGAACTGCCATGGTCCAATCAAGGTATTAATATAAATGGGAATTTCTTAAGTCATCTCAGATTTGCCGATGACATAATTATATTTTCAGAAAGACCTCACCAATTAAACAAAATGGTAAATGAATTAAACCAGGTTAGTATAAAAACTGGGTTGGAAATGAATCTGGAAAAAACTAAAATTATGTCTAACCGTAGTTCATCGCCCATCTTAATAAATAACACACCTCTGGAGTTTGTCAACCACTACATATACTTAGGAAAACAAATCTCGTTTAATAAGGAAAGAAACACTGAAGAACTTAACCGAAGAGTGGCGATTACCTGGAATAAGTTCTGGCACCATAAGGAAATACTAAAATCGCAACTTCCGTTACCGACCAAGAAAATAGTCATGGATACAGGACTTCTACCGTGCCTCACCTATGGATGCCAAACATGGACCTTCGATTTCAAAACCAGGAACAAAATTCGGACTACCCAGAGAAGAATGGAAAGAAGTTGCCTAGGTATAAAATTGAAGGACAAGATAAAGAACGCTGACATTCGAAAGAAGACAAAAGTATGCGATGCCCTAACCTTTGCAATGAAGGCTAAATGGAAGTGGGCGGGCCACGTAGCACGTTACAAGGACGATAGATGGACTCTACGGTCAGTAAAATGGTCTGGGCCAAAAGGCACCAGACCAAGAGGTCGACCAAAGGCCAGATGGGCAGACGAAATTGTAGCATGCGCGGGTGAAAGTTGGCTAGACAGAGCTAACGACAGAGAAAGATGGAATTCCTTGGGGGAGGCTTTTACCCGAATGGGGTCCATGCATAAAATTTTTAAAATAATAATTATTATATTAAAATAAATTAAATTAATTAATAATCAAACAATAAATAAATTAAACAAATATTAATTATAAAATAGAATTTTATAATTAGAAATCATATAATTCATACAAGCGTAACAACTGTTATTGATTATTATAGACTAATAAGTATCAAATTGTATTGTTAAATATGTACTATGCATGGAATTAAATAAAGCTTTATTATTATTATTTCCTTTATTCATTTATATGTACAAATTCGCTACATTTTTAAATATTCCTTATAAATAATAAAAAAACATTTAAAAATATAAAAAATTGTAGCCCACCGGTATCGGGAACAGGGTCCAAGCTACCGGCGGTCAGGGCTCCAGAGAGAGGAACCTCCTAACAATACGAGCCGTGTCTCGGAGTACCGCTTTCTGAATCAAGCCCTTGATCCAGCTGCCTAACGAGAGCCTCATCAGATATTGGTCGAGGCTCTTGGCAATTAGGCCATTGGCTGATACGACTATCGGCACAATGATCGCTGAGTCAACAGGCCACATGTCGACAACCTCGCGAGCCAAGTCAATATACTTGATTTGTTTATCTTTCTCGGCCTTCACGAGGTTCTCGTCATGTGGAACCGTTATGTCAACAATCATTGCGCGCCGCTCTGATCGATCCACCACCACTATATCAGGCTTATTGGCTACAATAGTCCTGTCAGTGATGATGGATTGATCCCAATACAGTGTGATATTGCCATTTTCGAGAACTGGGTCGGGCACATACCTATAGTACGGCACTTCCGATTCCACAAGGCTGTATTTCAGAGCAAGTTGCTGATGGATAATCCTGGCTACAAGGTTGTGTCTATGCAAGTATTCTCCGTTAGCTAGACGAGAACACCCGGAGATAATGTGACGGATCGATTCGCCCGGACGGTGGCATGCCCGACATATGTCAACCGTGCCATCCTTCACAATAAATTTCCGGTAGTTTTTCGTCATCATAACTTCATCCATAATTGCACAAACAAAACCTTCGGTTTCTCCAAAGAGTTCCCCGGAACGTAGCCAGGCTACGGACGCTGCATGGTCTACATCAGGCCCATGCAGGGCACTGAAGTAGCGTCCGTGAAGCTCCTTACTCTGCCATACTTCCCTGCGGTCATTAGTGTCAAGTACTGCAGGTTTGCGCCAGTTCTCTTTAGCCAAGGAGAGCGGGGTGAGGGCCTTGTCCATCGCGACCACATCTCGATGCATCCCCACGTCGGCTTCTAGGAAATATTCCCTGAGACTGCATATCTCGCGATTGTGGAGAGTCTTGGCGTTTAAAAAGCCTCGACCTCCACAACTCCGCGGGATATACAGTCTCATAACCGAAGAACGTGGGTGATGCATTCGATATGCCGTCAACAATGTACGGACCTTCCTATCCAGGGCGTCTAGTTCTGTTTGAGTCCATTTTAGTACGCCGAAAGAGTACATCAAAACCGGCATGACCCAACCATTGAAGGCACGCACCTTATTTCCGCCTGATAAAAGACTATTAAATACTTTTCTCAGGCGGCCAAAGAAGCGCTCCTTCAACGATTGCTTCACGTCAACAGCATTGATGCCCAGCGCTTCCGACATACCCAAATACTTATAGGTTTCGGTTGCTGAGAGGGATCTAAGATTTATGGAATCTGAGAGCTGGGTTCCCGCAGATTCCACAATCCTCCCTCGCTTTACATGCATGACCGCACATTTGTCCACACCAAATTCCATCCTGATGGCGCTACTGAAAGTTTCTGTTACCTTCAGTAGCTCCATCAGTTGCAAATTGTTGGGGGCAAAGAGTTTCAGGTCATCCATGTAAAGAAGGTGAGATATAACCTGACCACCTCTCCTCAACCGAAAGCCCAGACCTGAATCCTCCAGCAGCGTGCTTAGAGGATTCAAGGCTAAGCAGAACCAAAGCGGACTCAAACTATCGCCCTGAAAAATACCTCGCTCTATCCTTATCGGTTCGCTGTTCCCTTGGATATGCCGACATCCTGGATAGCGAAGGACTGTCCTCCATTGCCCCATACACGACATCAGGAAGGTGCGCAGAGTTGCATCAACTTTATACAATTCTAGCACCCTCATGAGCCATGTATGTGGCACCGAGTCGTAGGCCTTCCTAAAGTCTATCCAACATGTCGACAGATCCCTTCGGGAACGCCGAACCTGCTGGTTAATGGCCATATCAATGAGGAGCAGCTCCTTAGTACCGCGGGACCCGTTCCTACATCCATTTTGAGAAGCGGACATGATCGAATTGTCATCAATGTGTTTGCTAATTTTAGCTCTCAAAATGGATGTAAGAACTTTATACACTGTCGGGAGACAGGTTATCGGTCTATAGTTTTTGGGCTCCGCAGTACTACCCGATTTATGGAGCAGGTGAGTTATTCCAGTAGTCAGGAATTCGGGCAGCGACCCTGACTCTAAGGCTGACTGGAATAGGGCTGCCAAGCGAGCGTGCGACCGTTGGATCCACTTAATCCAAAAGTTGTGCAGCCCGTCCGGCCCTGGAGATTTCCAGTTAGGTAACGGACGGACTGCACGAGCTACGTCTTGGGGGCTGATAGTGATAGCCCCCATTTCTGGAACTGGGTCGCACACTCGCTCGACCACCCGAGTCCATTCACCCTCGGTGTGGCTGACAGGCACCGACCAGATGCTGCGCCAGAATGAGCACATGGCGTCATCATCCGGTAAGCGCGTGTCAGACACACCTTGGTCCGGTCGCTCCCAAGTCCTATAAACCCACCTTTCATCTCTTTGGAATGTGCGATTCAGAGTGTATCGTTCCACCCGCCGCTTATACCTACGGATACGGTTTGCCCATGCATACACTTTCTGCTTCAGGAAGTCGATGCGCTCTGTGATACGGGACATATAGTCTCGAGGACTAATATCAGTACCCGCAAATGCCCGCCTCACAAAGCGCATCACTCGAGGGCGATTGTTGCCCTCCCTGAAGCAGATCAGTTTGCCGATGAGTGTTCTGGCCCCACTAATACGTCGCTCAATCCTGCATTGCCAAGCCGGTACGGCAGGTTTAGGTCGTGTAGCTCTGTCATCAGAAAATTTGACATGAGCTACACGACATGCCGCTACAGCCGCACAATACAGGATTGAGTGAGCATCAGTGAGGTCTTCGCAGCTATCAAAATAGTTTGATAACTGCGAATCCAGAACAGCCACCAGCGCCCTATTTCTGTTATGCATGGGCAAACGAGGTAAGCGTGGTCTAAGTTCAGGCGACATGTACCGATATTCTCGAATCGCACCCTCCAAAGCACTCCTCATTTCCTCACTGCATTGGATACTTACATTAGTAACCATGTCACTACTCACGTCGTTAGTACTATTTTGTGTTGTGTTAGGTTGTGGTGGTACCACAGCCTGCACCGACGGAGTAGTGACATGGCTACTCTGTATTTCAGTTCGCAGGCGATCAAGTACAGTGTCGTCCAACATATGATTACGCTGGATAACCCGCACCTATTATTATTATTATTCCGTTTATTCATTAACTTAACATACGTTTACATTTTTAAATATTTTTACAAAAAGATATAAAAAAACATTTAAAAATATAAAAATAGTAGCCAACCGGTATCGGGAACAGGGTCCAAGCTACCGGTGGTTAGGGTTACAGAGACAGGAATCTCCTCACAATGCGGGCCGTGTCAAGGAGTACTGCCTTCTGAATCTGGCTCTTGATCCAACTGCCAAGTGAGAGCTTCGACAGATGTTCGTCGAAGCTTTTAGCCATCAGGCCATTGGCCGTAACGACAATCGGCACAATGATAGCCGAGTTCACATTCCACATGCTGACAACCTCGTGTGCCAAGTCGAGATATTTTATTTGTTTCTCTTTCTCAGCCTTCACGAGGTTCTCATCATGCGGGATGGTAACATCGACTATCATTACGCGGCGCGCTGATCGGTCTATCACCACTATGTCAGGTTTATTGGCGACAATAGTCCTGTCAGTAATGATAGGCCGATCCCAGTACAGCGTGACATGGTCTTTCTCGAGAACTGGGTCGGGCACATACTTGTAGTACGGTACCTCAGAATCCACAAGTTCATATTTCAAGGCAAGTTGCTGGTGAATAATTCTGGCTACTTGGTTATGCCTGTGTAAGTACTCGCCGTTAGCCAGACGAGAACAACCAGAAATAATATGTCTGATGGACTCACCCGGACGGTGGCATGCCCGACACACGTCCACCGTCCCGTCCTTCATAATATGTTTCCGGTAGTTGTTCGTCAGCATAACTTCGTCCATAATCGCACAGACAAAACCTTCAGTTTCCCCAAAGAGGTCGCCGAATCGTAGCCAGGACACGGACGCTAGAAAATCTACATCGGGCCCATGAAGAGCCTGGTAGAAGCGCCCGTGAAGCACCTTGCCTTGCCATACTTCCTTGCGGTCATCAGTAGTAAGTACTATAGGTTTGCGCCAGTTCTCTTTAGCCATGGACAGCGGGGTGAGTACCTTATCCACTGCGACCACATCTCGGTGCATACCCACCTCGGCTTTCAAAAAATATTCTCTGAGGCTGCACACCTCGCGGTTGTGGAGGGTCTTCGCGTTTAAAAAGCCTCGACCCCCGCACTTCCGCGGGATGTACAGTCTCATCACCGATGATCGTGGGTGATGCATCCGGTTTGCGGTCAGCAATGTACGGACTCTCCTATCTAGGGCGTCCAGTTCGGTCTGAGTCCATTTGAGTATGCCGAAAGAGTACATTAAAACCGGCATGACCCAACCGTTGAAGGCGCGTACCTTGTTTCCGCCTGAAAGCAGGCTGTTTAATACCTTCTTCAGGCGACCGAAGAAGCGCTCCCTCAACGATTGCTTCATGTCAGCTACGTTAATGCCTAACGCTTCCGACATACCCAAATACTTATAGCTTTCGGATGAGGAGAGAGATCTGAGGTGTATGGAATCCGAGAGTTGGATTCCCTCGGATTCCATAATCTCTCCTCGCTTTACATACATGACTGCACATTTGTCCACACCAAATTCCATCCTGATGGCGCTACTGAAAGTTTCAGTTACTTTCAGTAGCTTCATCAGTTGCAATTTGTTAGGGGCAAAGAGTTTCAGATCATCCATGTAAAGAAGGTGAGATATGACCTGACCACCTCTCCTCAACCGGTATCCTAGGCCTGAATCCTCCAGCAATGTGCTTAGAGGATTCAGGGCTAGACAGAACCAAAGTGGACTCAGACTGTCGCCCTGAAATATTCCCCGTTTAATCCATACAGGCTCATCGTTCCCCTGAATCTGTCGACATCCTGGATATCGAAGGACCGTCTTCCATTGCCCCATACACGACTCAAGAAAGGTGCGTAGATTTGCATCAATCTTGTACAACTCCAGCACCCTCATGAGCCATGTATGTGGCACAGAGTCGTAGGCCTTCTTGTAATCTATCCAACATGTCGACAGATCCTTGCGGGATCGACGAACCTGTTGGCTAATGGCCATGTCGATGAGGAGTAGCTCCTTAGTTCCACGGGACCCGTTCCTACATCCATTCTGAGAGGCCGACATAATAGAATTACTATCGATGTGTTTGTTAATTTTCTCTCTCAAAATGGATGTAAGAAGTTTATAGACCGTCGACAAACACGTGATCGGTCTATAATTCTTGGGTTCCGCAGGACTACCTGACTTATGGAGCAGGTGGGTAACACCCGTTGTAAGAAAGTCTGGTAGCGACCCGGATTCTAAGCATGACTGGAATTGAGATGCCAGGCGAGTGTGTGAACTACTTAGCCATTTGAGCCAGAAGTTGTGCAGTCCGTCCGGTCCCGGAGATTTCCAGTTCGGTAACGGACGAACTGCTCTGGCAACATCTAATGGTGTGATTGAAATTTCTTCCATTTCTGGGATGGATTCACACACTCGCTCGACATCACGCATCCAGTCACCCTCCGTATGACAGACGGGCACCGACCAGATGCTGCGCCAGAATGAACTCGTGGCAGCATCATCTGGGCGGCACACGTCCGTCTCACTTTGTTCGGGTCGCTCCCAAGCTCTGTATACCCACCTCTCATCACTCTGGAACATGCGATTCTGCGAGTACCGATCAACTCGCTTCTTATACCGCCGAATACGGTTCGCCCATGCATAAACTTTCTGCTTCAGGAAGTCGATGCGCTCTGTGACTCGGGACATGTATTCTTGAGGGCTGATTCCAGTCCCCAAGAATGCCCGCCTCACAAAGCGCATCACACGTGGGCGTGTATTGCCCTCCCTGAAGCAGTATAGTTTGCCGATAAGTACCCTGGCCCCGTCGATACGGCCCTCGATCCTGCGTTGCCAGGCTGGTACGGCTGGCTTTGGTCGAGTAGCTACGTCAAAATTTGGGAATTTGACGTTAGCTAAACGACAAGCCGCTACAGCCCCACAATACAAGATCGAGTGCGTATCAACGAGGTTCTCACTACTCTCAAAAATATTTTTGAGTTGCGAGTCCAAGGCACACACCAGCGCCCTATTTTTCTTATGCATGGGTAACCGTGGTAATCGGGGCCTAAGTTGGGCAGGAGTGGATCGATACACGTGAAGCGCATCTTCCAGAGCGCTCCTCAAACGTTCGTTGCACTGGCTACTTACCGTGGCAACCCTATCATCCTCTTCTACAGCACCAAGATTGGACCGCGGTGGTATTGCGTCCATAGTTGACGCTTGCACCACGGTTTGCGCCGGAGTCAAGTCGATGTGGTTGCTCGGTACCTCTGAGCGCAGCCTATCAAGTGCGGCGTCGTCCAACATGTGATTGCGTTGGATGACTCGCACCTGATCCGACAACCGTTGGGCCGAAACGTTGACAGTTGGTTCAAGTTCCTGAAACATAGACAGCATCCTAACACGGTACGCAGTGAGGTTAGTTCCCCCCTCTGTAGACCCATAGTATGCGCGCATGACGTTTTCATTAATGGAATAAGTCCATCTCATGCGCTGCACACAACCACCAGCAGCGGGGACCCGGCTCGGGGCCGGTTGGCCCCTAAGTCCCAAGCTTCTTGGTGGCCGGCCTCGCCCCGGCCGACGTACAGGTGTTGGCGACGTCGGCGGGGAGAAATACTCGTCACTGGAGCTCGACGCGACTGCCGCTGCCGATGACTCAGGTGATCCGGGGTCCGGCGGCGGCGAGGCGGAGCTCAGCGACGAGTCCGGGGGTGGAAGGCGTGCGCGTTGTGACGCAGCTCTGGTTATCATCCTAACATTCTTTTAATCATGCCATTTTCACTGATTTTTTTCTTTTCGTCTTCGCCGGTATAACGTTGACAGACGTCATTGCTGTTTGGTCGGTTTTTAGGTTTTTGTTGTTACTATTTTCAGTTTTTTCCAAATATTTCCAGGTTTATTGGCTTTGAGATCAAATAAAATCACTGTTGTAAACAATTGGGTGTAAAAATAAATATTTTATAGTTAAAAAAGTTAGGGATGATTTGTTGACGTGTTGTCACACAGAGTTGCCTTTATTATTATTATTATTAAAGTAATGAGATGCCTCTTTATTGCATGCTGATGCCCGAAATTGGGTCCATTTATTATTGTTATGTTGGCAGACAAATTGTGATAAATTGGGGCAAATTGAAGAAGTTTATTAAGGGATGATTTGCAAGGATCAAAATATGGTGATTTAGATTGAGATGGATTGAGTGATTTATATTAATTTTATTTTAATGGAGGGCTTTAATGTGTCTTTAACAAGGCTCATTCTAATTTAAATACTATTTTGAAACAGGTAACTCACAAAATTCATAATCAATTTCACAAAACCCAGCTTTGCAGTTTAATAAAAACATTTAATTGCAATAATCCGTTTGTGTGCTTTGACTTATTAGATAATAGAAGAAAGGTGTTTAATTAATCACGAGAGGCCGAAAGACTGATAAAAACCAAATTTGGCCCAGAACATTGAGTTACGAACAAAATTGGAACTGAACTTTCGAGAAAATTACCATTGTTGACTTACTACGATAAGCGATTGCTTGAACAGTGTGTCTGTGTTTTTACAATGTTATAAGTCGATTGGTGCTTTAGAAATAGAACGGTATAGCAATCAACTGAGTGCTTTTTGTCATTGTGCTATTTATGGATTAATAAAACCCGATAAAAGGGAAAACCGATGACCGTTTTTTATTTTATTGTTATTTGCGATAGCTTAACTCTTGACTCTAGTCTAGGTCAGAGATGACAGAGACAAAGTCAGAGCAAAGTGACGATGGTACGAGCTTACAAAGAAGAAGCCTGTTCACTCTAAGTTTGTAGAGATTAGGGTTGTAAGCGTTCGGAAACACAGACATAGAAATAATTATTATTCAGACCGTTCGAAATGAAAACATTATTTTCAAACAAATTGGTTTCATAAAAGTTATAACTCTAATAAATACTGCAAAATATTGGTCCTAACTTTTGATTTCGCTGAAAATGGGAATGAGTGTTGTTGTGATAGGTACTTTGTCCGAGTTCCTGATAGAAAACAAAAGGAGTCGGACATTTTTAAAATGCTTTGCGATTTGTTTTGTAAATTCTGTAAACTCAGCTTTTTTGCATTAGCTTTTGTTCTCGTTTACAAGAGGAACGAATGGCACGCGGTCCGTTCGTTTTGGGCCGTTCAGACCCAAAACAAATAAATACAAAAATAAAAATAAATACCCCCCTGCTGTCTGTATAAATATTTCAGTGACAGAAAAGAAAATAAGTTTTCTCTGTTCATTAAACATGCAATCTTTTGAAAGCAGCCCATCAGGATTAGCAAAATAATGAATTGAATTTCCAAATTCTCACATGTAAACACATGTGAGAATTTGTAAATTGGAAAAAACCTAGGTTGCGACTAAGTAAAAACACACATGTGGATAACTGTCATTTCGTTTTTATTCTAACATAACATACATAACATCACGCCTGTTATACCGAAGGGGTTGGCAGAGGTGTACCCATTAGTAAACCCACATTTCACCAGTTGGGTTTAAGTAATAAATAATTTATAGAGGGCAAGCCTATTACTATAAACCGGGCACAAATTCAGACTCCGTGGCTGCTACTGAGAAATTCCTGATGGAAAAACCAATAAAAAATTGCTCGAGCTGGGCATCGAACCCACGACCTCGTGATCAGCAGCCGCGCTTCCGACCACTAAACCAATGCAGCAGTTCGTATTCTATTACCTAGATTCTATTAAGCAGATGCACAATTCCACGTACAGAGAGGTTTTTAATATGAAGCTTAAGTTTGATGTGGTTTTAAATATCTGGTACTCAGTATTCACCTAGCTATTATAATAACTTCATCTCGAAACAACCATACATCATTTTTTAGGAGACTGGCACACCACACTTACAGTAACAATTGATATTTTTATGGCGGTCGGGACAAACTACATAAAACTTTATTGTCCCCGGCCAGTTTCAAGAGTTGAGGGAGGAAACCGGTTTGCTATGATGTTTTTTGGCAATGGAATAGCCATCTGCCGTTGGTTATTCATTGAGAAAACGTTTTTACTGAACTTATTTTTAGTTTTGTGTACTTTTGAGGTCACATCGAATAAAGAATACCTAGGAAGCTTTTTCGTAGAAGAAGATAATTAGGGCCTGCTTGCAGCTGCAAATTCACTAAATTGCCTTATACTGGCCTTGGTGGATACCAAGCTTCACAGCTTGGCTCATCGCCGCAAGGTTGCCTGCTTGACGGACTTCTACAGGCTGTACTTCGGTAAGTGTGCCCAAGAACTTCACGACCTTATCTCACCGGCCCCGTTCTACCATCAGACGTCTAGACATACTGCATTTTTTTTTGGGAATGGCAACTCGCAGTTCAACTTAAGAGGTTGTCGCCTGCTTAACCGGACTATCCTGTGGGTGCCTTAAGAGTAAGGCCTCCAGCCAGGGCATAAAAACTTACAAACTAAGCGACTATACGCTGAGGGCACCCCCTGTGGGGTACGAGCCTCGGCTTAGGGCGTCGCTGGGGGAGGACTGCATGGGGACAGGCTGGATCTGAATGATATAATTATTTAGGGGCTGATTTAAAACTACTGGCACAGCATCGCGGGCTGGCTCGAGCGAGGGTAGGGGAGGGCTTCGAAAGACGTTTCATAAACTGAAGGACGGTGGGCATTCTAAGGTCTACGTGTAGACGGTCAAAACGGACATAAAAAGGGGCTCCCGTGACTCTACGTAAGAACCGGTTCTGCAAAGTTTGTTTGTGCATTCACGACGCAAGCGTACGTCATAATGGGGCAGTTCACCGCGGTATAAAGGTGCAACTTGCACTTGAGTGACAACTTGCTTTTTGCCGAAATCATGAAATGAAGCCTACCCATAGCAAAGGCAGCTCCGTAGCGAGCTGCTTTGATGTGCGCCGCGAAAGACAGGTGGTTGTCAAGTAAGACTCTCAAGTACTTGGCTTGCTTCTCCCAAGGGATAGGCTTACCGTACATAGTGATGGGCTGAGCGCGGGTGGCTTATTTTTATGCG
The DNA here is from genome assembly GCA_949152445.1 of Cerastis rubricosa. Taxonomy (NCBI): domain Eukaryota; kingdom Metazoa; phylum Arthropoda; class Insecta; order Lepidoptera; family Noctuidae; genus Cerastis; species Cerastis rubricosa. The sequence continues at coordinate 11,921,241 of OX424540.1, read as the reverse complement.
GTTTAGAGAAAAGAACTGCCTGGCTCTTGTCGGGGTTCACCTCGATTCTCCATTTCCCGAACCAAGCGCCTAAGACGTTTGCTGAGGTTTGGAGGGTGCTGTAGATAGCGTCGTGACTGCGGTAATAAATGGCCGTGTCGTCCGCGAACAGGGCTAACTGAGCTTTCTTGCTCTTGCCATCCCGTCACTGGTAAACAGAGTAAAGATAAGGGGCTATTCCACCAATTCGCACTAAGCGTTTATAAACGTCTTTCTTAAAGCACACAGCAAGTCCCTGCCTGCGTCTGTGTTTCCAAACACTTACAACCTTCTGGGAAAGCTCGTACCATCGTCGACTTTGCTTCTGTCATCTCTGACCTAGACTAGAGTCGAGAGCAAACCCATCGCAAATAAAAAAAAATACTAGTAGCTATTTAGACCATTGTTTCTGTCATCATTGGCAAAGGGTATCGTTAATAAGATACCCCACTTAGAATTGGGCTGGGTTGTGGAGTTCAGAGAGGGCAGTCGCTCTACATAAAATATTGGCATGCAACTGCACCCAATTATACTGGAAACTGACCCAAACCTTGTACCTAGTCGGGAACAAGCTACACAGATGACGAGATATCCAGGTTTGGTAAACGGATTATTTATTGCACATGTAATGCCATCCGGTCCATAACGGTGAAGAAAAACATCGTGAGGAAACATGTCCTAGAACTAAAAATTCGAAGACATGTGACATCTACCAACCCACTGACACTGGGCCCGCGTGGTGGATAACAGCCCACAGGCCTGTGTCCCAGCAGTGTGAACATTATAGGCTGATGATGAATGCCATCCTGACTCCCTATGGAATGGATGGTAGGCTTTGTCATCACAGACTAGGTCATGCTATGTTATCATCCTACAAGCTAGGCTATATTAATCCCTCCTACCCCTATTATCCCTATTATTTATCCCTATTTTGTTCGCACAATAGATAGGGCATCGCATCGCTGACTAAACCCAGATTTAAAATGTGCCCGTTACTAAGCCATAGACGTTTACAAGCGGATAAAATACTTTGACACAGACTTAATATTCTTCCATAATAAAAAACAAAAATTATTTTTTTCTTTTAGTACGGAAGCCCAATTTCTATTAATTTGTTTTTGCCTTCAACTTGTCAAAATTGAATAAAAAAATCTTAGACTACAACAGATTTTCCTTATAAGAGAGAGTGCTTTGTGAATAACAATTACGGGAGCAAGATGTTTTTTTTTTTTGTTTTGGTTTATAACCATTTTCAGGGCCGGTTTCCATGGTACACATGACGGGTATAGGACTAAACAAACTATGCAAAACAAATTTAAGCGGATCCTCATTGTAGTGGAAATCGATACAAACCGATGGCTTTATGGCTTCGCATAAAAATATGCAATTGACCGAAAGCATCCGACTTTCAAGATGACTTCCCACACCGTCATAGCAATGAGTTTGATTATAGCCACACTTGGATCCTGGAAAGTAACCGCGCATGTGGCTAATCATATGGCTTTATGGCCATAATATGATTAGCCACTTGCGCGTTTACTTTCGTTGTTGTTTTGACCAAGACAATTGTTATACTTGTTGCAGTATAAACGTGCGTAGGTATCGATTTAGAAAAAAATAAATAGCTTTTTGTTTACTTGCTACGTAGTATGTTTGATTAGGAATCCTAAACAAACTACATTGCAAGTTGTCCTAACAAAACGACAAAGCTTGCAACTGAATTTTACACTAAATTTTAAACAATTATCTCCAACAGATTGAACTGAATTTGTGCATTCACCGTTAATTTGGACGACAATGCCTTTGATGGTGGACTCCCAAATATGGCGGACTAATTAATTTTTATTCTCGCCCAGGATTTGGGTATCAATTAAAAGGGTTTGCAGAACGGTTTTCTTTCTTTCTTTTTTTTTTAAAATAGGTTTTCTTTAAAGTTGGTTACGGACGATAGTTTAACGTGACAACATCATAACAAAACATTGATGAAATGATTTCATATTTTTATGAAATAAATTGAATCATTTTTTTTTAAATAACACTATTTTGTATGGATACAAAGAAGGAGTGAAATTAAATCTACTATTTAATTGATAAATTTACTTTTATTTGCACTCATTATTCCAAATATTATGTTTATTACTTTAACGAACAGATTATTTAAACTATAACTTTTAAACATGTTTGCTAATGCGGAGCAAGCGTAACGGGACAATGAGTAATCCTTTTTCGTGCATGCAGCCGGCGTTCATCGACTTATTAGATATTGTCACGTCAAAAACGTTGCTACACACTATGAATTTATCCTGTATCGTGGGTTCGTGAGTGCATTTACAAACATTTAAACTCACATACAACAAACAGCCAGACCCAGAATGGCGTAATACGACTAAAACCAGAAAGGTATGTTACAAAAACATTAAATTGTACACCCAAATGACTGTATTTTTTAACTCAGTTGTTCATTTTGGACTCCATCAATAACACTTACCAAAAACTCTCTGACCGTTGACCTTAAAAAGATCATTCCATCCTTTCAGCTTACACAAACGTAGGTGCAGTTAAAGGGCATTATTAAACGTATCATTCGATCGAATGAACAATATCTCTTTGATGTTGCGTTTAATGAATATTCGCAGTACGTATTATTTCGTTAATTACACGCATTATGGAATGCAATGCGGTCTGTTAATTTCCGTTCCACTCATATTGTGTAGTGACATAGTAGAATGTGTATGTCGTTGTATATTGCTGTTCGCATGTCATTGTTTGGACGGCGTTTGTGCTTTGTAGGTTATATGGAATGAGTTTTGTCGCAGTGTTTAAAGTGTAATGTTTATAGTGTGGAGTGGGTGTTGTGGGTGTCGTTAACGGCGACTGAATGAAGTTCAGAGAAGAGGCGTTTCTAGTATCTTTTTGTAGATGTACAGATTAATTGTCGCTCTTTTATTCTTTAATAATGAAGGCTGTTATCTTCAGCTATCAATAGTGGTCTACTGCAAATTGATTGGGACCTTGAAAACATTTATCTAGAATTTAGCAATTAATTTTAATTGTGGTTTTAAAATTTATTTCGGCATTTATTTAACATAACATAACGCCTATAATCCAAGATTAGGTAGAGGTGTACCCACATTTCGCCAGTCCCATGTAATAGGGGGCGTGCCTATTGTCATCTATCGGGCACAAATCCAGACTCCGTGACTGATACTGAGGAACCGTGATGGAAAAACCCAACAACACTTTGCCCGAACTGGGAATCGAACCCAGGCCCTCATGCTCAGCCGTCGCGATTGCGACCATTAGACCAACGGGGCGCTCTTTTTAGGGTTCCGTAGCCAAATGGCAAAAAACGGAACCCTTATAGATTCGTCATGTCTGTCTGTCTGTCCGTCCGTATGTCACAGTCACTTTATTCCGTATTCTGTGAACCGCTTTATGATTTTTGTACAAAAAAAAAAAAAAAGTACAGGTTAAGGATATCCCCTCCCCACACGTAACTGAAACTAAAAAAAAACCATCAAACATATGCGTGCGGGTTGTCTATAGATAGGTCTTTAAAAATGACTAATTGAATAATAATGACTAATGACGAATTGATGTTCCTAAAACCATTTTTTTTCAAAGTCAATCGTTTGAAAGATACTTAGACACTTCCAAAGTGGGAAAACGTGACCCTCCTAATTTCTAAAGTAAGAGGAGAAAAATTCTGAAAAAAATATTGGAATGTAGAACGTAAAAAAAAACTTTCAATGAAAATTAGTTAGAATAAGATTTGATATTTAGATTTTCAAAATATTGTTATTATATTGTTTGGGGCTATGGAACCCTTTGTGCGAGTAAGACTCGCACTTGGCCCGTTTTTATATTATATCATTAATATACAATGCATTAATTACATTGTATCTAGTAGTTATGAATCATATCTCGTAATTAGTTTTACCAACTTTGAAAGAAAATAATTATGCGCTGCCTCATTTATAGCCCCATTTATAATTAACGGGGTCATAATTGCCTGTAAAATGGTTGGGGTTCAAAAGTCCCGTCATCCCGTGTAGGGTAAAACTTATTCTCTTACAATCTCTGTTTTAATGGCTGGATGTTTTTTGCAACACTCGCACTTTGTTTCTTCAACCATAGGTGCCTATATTTTTCAGTAAACACATTGCGGTGGATCCATGTGTTTTTGTGGCAATTCCGACACGATAAACTACAAGCAAGATTAACTTTCGGGCCAATTAATCTTAATATTAATGAAAATAAGTTCGTACGTGACGGTATTAATCTTATTGATACAATAAGAAAATCGGCAAGTTGTTTAATATTTTTAAATGTAGGTTTCGTCGGATAACAAATAGTTAACAATCTTTGACCCCACAATTACCAAGCTTTACAAAGACCAAGGTAACGAACTCATAGTAAGCCCAGCTGACCCTGACGCTGTGAGCAACCGAAGTGTTTTTGCGTTCGAAACGGAACCCTTCCGGTAAACGAGAAGTTATTCGGGCGTAGCATGAACTTTCGAGTAAATGTAGCATGTGTTTAACCACCACCATAATTTTAACGTAACGACCCACTACGTGAGAGAGATAAGTCAAAGTTTTCGGCAGCGAAGGTATTCCTGGTTTATCGCACGCACGTTGGAAGAAATTTTAATGAATGCGCTATAGTTACTGCAAGATTTATTAAGCTCGCAGCATTGCGTGCGTCCGCGACTTAGGGCCCTCTGATTTATACATGAAATGAACCCTAATGACATCGTTAACTCTTTGTATTTTTAACGATTTTTGATTGCGTCGTTTCCGATAGGATTGAGTAGGGTCAGTGTGTAATGAGGTGCGAGGTTATCGGTCTGGCCGTTTGATGAAAGTGCGCGAGTAGGCAGTTTTATGTCGCCAGCATAAGTTGGGATTCATAGAAAATCAATGTGATATTCTTTTACTTAGGAATATGACGTGTTTGACCGTAATTTTTCTTGAGTGTGCCTAGAGTTAGGATCACTCAAGTCTTTATTGAATTATACGTGTACGGAGTTATGGAACCGAAGAAAAGTGGGATCATACCTTTTTGCTTTGAGTTCTAAAAGGGTCATTGGCCGTTTCTTGTGTGATGGATGAATATCCGGGCTCTTTACCTTTATTTACATGTTATACTAGTATTTTTCACAAAAAAAAACAAGTTGCCAACTTTACTAACAAATTTAGAAAGTAATACTGTATTTATTTTTCTTGTAATTATCATATTCAGCAGTTAAAGCTGCGGACTACCTACAACGTAGGTGTCTACTAAAATTATTATATGAAATATGTTTTTTCACAATTTTGTAACCTTGTTTATGTTTGTATCACCTTGTTTACAGAGTGAGGTATAAATTATGGAGTCTTAACAACAGAAATAAATAATATCATATTATTAATATAAAGTAGATTATACAAGGTGCATGGTGCAGTCTCTCCAACGGTGCCAAATTGATTATCGGTACATCGAGGTGTTGAAGTGTTTGTACAAAAACGCCACCATGTCAGTCCGACTTCAGGACCAGACCTCGGAACCTATCCTTCTGCAGCGAGGTGTGAGACAGGGAGACGTCATATCTCCGAAACTGTTCACCGCTGCACTGGAAGATATCTTCAAGGTTCTGGACTGGAGAGGGCTAGGCATCAACATCAATGGCGAGTACATCTCTCACCTTCGATTTGCCGACGATATAGTGGTCATGACTGAGACCATGGAGGACCTCAGTACAATGCTCGATGACTTCAGTAGAGCTTCCGAAAGAGTGGGTCTTAAAATAAACATGGACAAAACCAAGGTCATGTTGAATGCCCATGTAACACCCACTTCTATCAAGATCGGAGACTCTACTATCGAAGTTGTAGACGATTATGTCTACCTGGGACAAACGGTCCAGTTGGGTAGGTCTAACTTCGAGAAAGAGGTCAATCGTCGAATCCGACTCGGCTGGGCAGCGTTCGGAAAGCTGCGTGGTATCTTCTCGTCCAACTTACCGCAGTGTCTCAAGACGAAAGTTTATGACCAGTGTGTGTTGCCAGTGATTACATACGGGACCGAAACGTGGCCGCTCACAATGGGCCTCATCAGAAGGCTTAAAGTCACCCAAAGGGCAATGGAGAGAGCTATGCTCGGAGTTTCCTTGCGTGATCAAATCAGAAATGAGGACATCCGCAAGAGAACCAAGGTTACCGACGTAGCCCGAAGAATTGCCAGACTTAAGTGGCAGTGGGCAGGGCACATTGCTCGCAGAACAGATGGCCGATGGGGCCGAAAAGTTCCAAAGGATTGGCGACCGCGAACCGGGAGACGATGCGAACCGATCAATGTGGCGACACTTGGGGGAGGCCTATGTCCAGCAGTGGACGTCTTTCGGCTGAAATGATGATGATGATACATGGTAGAAGGGACATCGACGCATAAACGGTTACTACGTATTAGGTACACCATTTTGAAACCCCTGCATATAAATTTTTGGGGGTGGTCAGTTAACCCTGAACTCAATTATTAGCTTTTACTGACCATACTGGTGATGTTCTTCAGTAAGGCCCAAGATTGGTACGGTGCCGAACGTGCTTATAAAACTACATATGTAAGATAACGACGCAATAGAATTTAAAGATTACACAGAAGGCGTTCTGCCAACCCCCATGAAAATAAATGCTTGATTATTATTTTGTATGTATGATAAGCTGTTTGTTTTTTATCGTTTGTGAAATTAGTTTCCATAATGACTTATAGCCACCGGACGGATGCGAAACTGTCTAACTTTAGCTTACAAGGCTAGGTTTATTTTTAGTCCTAGCTTATTTCTAGCTAATTTGTTGTACGAGAGTTTCAGTCTAGTTTTAGCTTAGTGTTGAAGTTTTAGAAGTTGTTCCATATGTATAGCCTGCGGGTAAAAATAACGAGACAGATTCGTGCTGGTAGATAAATTTGGAGATAACTTTGCCTATCTCGGAGGAGCTCGTGACTGTATAATAACAGCCGCACCGGTCTACCTTCAAGTTTAAGCCGCGCTTGCCAAGATCAAACTGTCGATGTGTGACTATTTCAGTTGGCCCGTAGGTCTGAAAACCAAATTACCCAATACTATTTGGGTGGTGGATGTCAGATATGCAGTCGCTCCATGTTAAATACCAGTACTCAGCAGCATCCGGATTGACTGAAAGCCGACCCCAACATAGTTTTATAAGGCTAAGCAAATGATGCATCGCAATTGATTGCTGCAACTCATTTGTCCAAACCAGTAAAGGTTCAACCAAACCCGTATCAAACTGATTGCGAATCGGACTCCGGAAACTAGGTTCTGCCTGATAACATACAGAGATACCAGCCAGAGTACGTATGAATATATTAAAACAAAATAGCTGGATGTTTCGACTCCAGTACTTATGACATGGCTCATTATTCTTGTATAATTTTTACTAGTAACGCAGTTTGTGGTAGGTTTTAAGTCAGAAGCCATGATACTTGTACAGCCTTTTGACAGTTGTCCTCATTCGGATTTGATATCTAGAGATTTGAGCCCGATGACAGGCAAATCCTTTCCTGATTTTCCGATTATTCCAAGACAAAGATTTCACACTTAAAATCACCCTAATTCAAACTAAGAGGGTGATTAGCGAACAAATCCACCTGCTATCAAAATTTCAATTACGTTTTAACATTAGCTCGTCTTAAAAGGGAGGGGACGAACCCTGCAGAGAATTATAATTATCTATTCGGCCCCAATCGGTTCTTCTCGAACATTCCCGAACTTTCCACTTTGATTCTTCGTTATATCTATTTTACTAATTATATTCAACTGGCCATTTGCCTTTATGTCCAACAACTTGAATCTTTTTATCCGTTTTGTGTTTGAATTTAGAATTTTCGAACAACCCGTCCTTGTTTTGATTTCGGTGTATGAGATGAGATTGAAAGGTTTGAATTGGGACTGAAGTCCCCTCTGTCTGTCATAAGTAAAATGGGAAGGGACTGCATTAGAATTGGATGAATATTTAATTGAATTGTCATCGGACTATACGACTCTCTGCCGAGCTGTGGGAGAAGTATTAGAACCTATGTGTGAAACAATATTATATTTGAAACAGAACTCGTATTTGTTACTAAATAAAAAAAAAACTGACTTTTTTATGTAAAGTTCAGGTGTCCAAGCACTTAAACTTTAGGAAAACGAAAACAATTCTCATAGTATTTTACAAAATATTGGAGTTGATCGTATACCTTATTAAAATTAAAAACACTGCAAAAATCCAGCAGAGAAGTAAAGCCAGTTTCAATAGCCATTCAAATTAGCAAATACACCCAGCCTGCACATTCCACTGAAGGGACGCTCAAGCACACAATTCGATTCAATGTCTGCGCCAATAAAAGTAAACAACCATCACTTCATGACGTCACAGCTACATTACGACCACACAATTGAACGCAAAGGTAGTTCCGACCCCAACATTATCACTTAAAATACTTAATATGCTCACGAACGTTCCCAATACCGTGAAATTCGTTTCACGTCCCCCAACGAAATGTCAAACGGTTAGAGAACCTTCTCAAATAATCTAAGAGGGTCGATTCGACCCCTTGACAGTCCTAACCAGTAATCCGTCGAAAGCGAAGGGTCACTTTCCAATTACATAATTGTCTACTCGAGCGCAACGGACGTTCTCCAAATGTCGGCGAAATGGCGCTGATTATATACAACTATTGATAAAAAGGATCAATTGTTTTCAGATATCCTACCAAGAAACACCCTTTCGCAACTACTTTGAGGTTGGAGATCAGTCTAAACTGATGCTACTGAATACAAGTAGATAGATAGACATCTTTATCTATCTAAATTATCTATCTAATACAAGTATTTTATATGAAGCGACTGCATATCTGACCTCCAGAACTCAGTTAGTACTAGGTAATACGATACCTCTTGGTAAGATTGGTTGTCACACTTTTTGGGCCACTAACTATCTGTTACGACTGTCATAAGTCTATGAATGACAGTCAGGACCAACGGCGTAATGTGCTTTTCGAGGCACCGACGACACCCGGTATATATTAGATGGTCACCCATCTTCCGACCGACCAAGGTAAGCGCGGCTTAATCAGAAGACCTGCACAAAGCGCCACCCAGTATCCACATAATAATTCTAAAATACGTCGCACGTACGACATACTAAACAGTGTACCTATTTCATATGTATAGGTCCAATATAATCCGTCTTACTTTACCACTACAATGTGAACACAACCAAACTAGGATCCCTTCACATAAGTTAAACAACATTTTCCAAATTGTTTCTATGTGATGTTACAGACCACGACGATGCCGCGGGGCGATTTCCTTGAAACCCCCTGTATATAAGTTTCAAGTTTTATCATTAACACTTCACTGAAACAGAGGTCGAAACCGTCACGAATAGCAAGTTTGCCCACGACTAGTAACTTTGCCCACCGTACAGACTGAAATATCGATAAGGGTGGACTAAAATATTGGAAGTGTTAAAAGCAAAGAATGGTTTTTGCTTCACTTGTTTGAAACTGGAGCAACACCTTGATTTATTGGCCTTGAATTCCCGTCGCAGCGTCCGACTAACTTTACTAATTAAGAGAAAGATTAATTTCCCTTTCCCCTTAAACAATTTCCTTTAAAAGTTATAACACTTGGAAACTCTTTTTTAGTTATAAAAAATAATCTGATTCTTCCTTAAACCCCGGTTGAGAAATTAAGCAGAGATTTTTCACGAAATAAAAACAAAACAAGTAATTTTCTTCAAGAAGACTGATGAATAATAACAAATAATATTAATCATACTTTTCGTTTGTAAAATAGAGTGGATTATATCGAACAGATTTCGTCAAAAACGCGTATGAAATCAACAAGGATAAAGGGAAACTTAGTTACTCATGTCACAATTAAGTACACGTGTATAGATCAAGCAAACTGAAGAACTTGGTCGGTCGTGCGGAAAACGATAGTTTTATACCAAACAGAAGACATCAGAAGGCTCAGGGTAAAGCCAGCTGATACTCGTAACACAACGACACGCCGTCACGTGTTAATAGTAGTACTCGTAAACCCACATTTCGCCAGTTTTGTTTAAGTCCCATGTATTAAATAGGCGGCGAGCCTATTGCCATCCACACGAATCCAGACTCCTGGCTGCTGCTTTAAGGGAAAACCCAATAACAGTTTTTCTGACCTCTTGGTCCTGAGTTCAATTCTCAAGTCAGGAATATGAAAAAAAAACAAACTTTTCCATCAAAAATCAATCGCTTGCGTGACTATTATGGTATTAAGGTGAATGTAAAATAAACATAGCATACCAAAATATCACGATAGAGCAATTGTTACGATACAATATCTAAATAAAACCCAACAATAGAACCATGACGTTGCGTGAACCCCGTAAGTTATAATAACGCAACCATTTTTAACGTTATTTACTCAAACGTTTTAACATTAAAGCTCAGTTTTTGATCCCTAATGATACAATGGAGGTACACTAACACGCCATAAACTCATTTGCCGACGACTCCCTAATCTTGGTTGCCAGTGTATTTAGTTTCACATTTATGAACACCGTTGGCGTAGAACTTGCTTCGTACATAATTATTAATATGGGCTTAGAGCTGTAATGAACCACAAAGCTCGCGCTCCATATAATATCGTGTAGCTGTACTATTTTGATTGCCAGCATGTGTAATTTGGAACTGGTAATTACGCATTATAGTGACAATCACGGTTCGGATAATGATGATCTATTTTATGTTAATTTGACACTTTCGGTCAATTTTCTATGTCAGTATAAATATTTTAGTATTGGGTGTAGGCGGTGGAGCTTTGAGTGATGTTATAGTTAGAGAAACTAGAATGTTGTCTAACTAGGACATCAACTGTGTTTTAATGAAGCAATCTGTCTAAGCCATTATTATACAACATTTGTGTCTTAATTTTGCTGTACAATAAAGTATTATTCTATTCTAAATACTTTTTGAGTCATCATCATCATCATCATTTCAGCCGGAAGACGTCCACTGCTGGATATAGGCCTCCCCCAAGTTTCGCCACATTGACATAACATGGGGGGTTTTGCCATAATCGCCACGCTTGGCAGGCGGGTTGGCGATCGCAGTAAGGTTGTTACAAAAGCACAGAGAACGCTGCTGCCCATTCTCTGGCAAGTCCCTTAGTCGCCTCTTACGACACCCACGGGAAGATATGGGATGGTGCTATTCTTTACGTCCGACACCATACAGAGCAACTTTTTGAGCACTTTTTGAGTACCTATATCGTATTCACTGTGTGGCTTATCCAAAAACTTGATTTAATCAATATAATTCAATATATTTAAACTATTACTTCATTTATCTACCGAACCAAACCAAACAGAAAAAAATAAAATTTAAAAAATACTGGTTTTTTAAATATTTTTAAAACCTGGTCTTTCTTTAATTTATTTTGGGTTTAAGTTTACTTATCTTATTAGCCGACAACTCAGTAGTCACACCCTCTTCTAAAACTTATTCTCACATACATAGTATAAATCTTTATCTATCGTGTAAATCAGTTTGACCAAAAATCGATGATGTGCCAGAAGTTTGGCGCGGTTTGAAACAAATTTGCGAGCGTTAGCATGTGCATGGATGCTTTCGACACGGTTGCTTGCTTGAAGCGGAAGCGAAAGAACTCATTTGTAGCTTCCAGATAGTCAGCGATCTGGAAGCTACAAATGTGTTCTTATTTTGGAAGCCAAATGAAACTGTGGGTTTTTTTTTCTAGGGTACGAAGTGTTAGGTTCATACAATCCATAAGCGGACGTTTTACATAGATGGGTCAGATTGGCAGGCAGTCGCTCCATGGAAAATATTTTTGTTTAGCTGTATCCGGTTAGACCGGAAGACGACCCCATCAGAGTTGGGAAAGCCTAGACAAATGATGAGAGGTTTTACGTAATATGCCAAGCAATGTTGGCCTAGAGGCCTAACAGTCGACGTTAATGTGGCGTAGGTAGATTGGAGTTCACAGAGCCATGCTTATTTAGGGGTATGAGGAACAGGGTGTAAAGTTCTTCATCTCCTATGGTAAAGGGAGGGTCCTCCGACCAGACGGGTGTTATGTCTGGTGGGCTACTGTCCGACAGTTGTAGGCTAGTTGTCGGGTTTTTCTATATAGTCTTAAGTCAAGGATAACTTTGCTTGCGAGATGCAGGCTATATTAGTTCTTCAGTTTTGTCATAGATGACGCTGTAGTACTTTTTGTTGTTAGTTGCTTTTTGTAGGTCGCTACACTTATTATAATAAAAATCTTCATTCTCCTGCCCTTTTATCCCAATTTATTTGAATTCGGCAAAGCATGCGGCTTCCCTGGTAGCTCATAAACGGCACAAATGTGCGGATGTCTCTAACTATTCTCAATCTTATTTTTTTTTCCTTTCTTTTTAATCAGATGTTTTACAATAGTTTTTAAATCATTACACCTTTGTTTAGAATAGTTACAGCACGGATGACAACATTTGTGTCACTTATTTGATCTAGTCTTTTTGTGATATTTTCTATTTATTTTTTGTTGTTGTATAGACTCTTTTTCTTATTTACCGATTGTTTGTAAATGTGTGGACATTGTAGGCCTTATAGATTCCTAGATCCTTGGTAACTTTTTATTTCGTTCTACGTTTTGTGGTAAGCAACGACTTATTGTCAGGCCTACGATGTCCTCCCATACTTTAGTACTAATGCTGTAACAGAAATATTGTAAAACCAAATGATTTTAAAAGAGTAACCATGGAGTTTCTTGCCGGTTCATCTCCATAGGAAACGACCAACCCGAACCGAGCACCTTTTTGCCGACGTTTTATAAGTGCCCCTGTAGGCCTATGTAAAATAAAAATATTTTGATTTGATTTTGATTTGCATGCCTTCTTCTTCCATACTTCATAATTCTCTATTACTTGTAATCTCATCAGACACATCCTTTCTTGATATATCATCCTTCACACAGTCCATCATCGTTTTTTTCGTCTTCCTGTACTCTTATACCCATCCACATTCATACCCAAAACTTTCCTTAAGACGATAATAGAATTAAACATCAAAGTATTTTATTTATTCCGGATGATGTTACTGTTTTTCCAAACATTCAACGTGTGAAAGTTGATCAGTTATAATAAAATAAATAAAATCTATGAAAATTAAACTGACAAAGAGACCTCCCCCCACTTTTCGTTCATCTCAAAGTTTTAAAACCGCTCATAATTTTTTTATTGCAAAATTAAAAGAAAAAAGACAAACATTAAAAGCGTTTCAGTCGACTTCATTTATCTAATAATGCCGTAGAGACTATATAACAAAAGTTTGCAGCTACTACGCTATGCGTTCAACTTTGTCGAGACTTCATTTCTGTGCCACTGAATGCCATATTCGTGGCAACTAGGTGTTATAAATGAGCTCATTTTTCTGGCGGGAGGACTTTTTATGGATATTGTTTTGCTTAATAATATTTTCAAGTGCCACTGTGATATTATGCAAGCAATCTTAGAACTGGTTTCTTTGAAGCAAAAGCGAAAATAGAGCTATTTTAGAATGAAGTAAATAATAGATTTTTTAAACATGCCGGAGAAATAATTTATCGGGTTCATGGAGATGAGTTATAATGTTTTTATTCTAAAATATGAATGTAATAATAGCTGTATTTTGAGATAATGTAATGGCACTGTTATGGGGTAGTAAGTGCTGCATTAAATATACATTATTTTCATCTCAAACATTTTACTTTTTCTACGATTTTCTTCACTTGTTACATTGTCATGATAATATTAGCAGTAGATATCTACATAGGGACGTTGAAGGCAATCAACGTAATTATTCATGGTATAATTAATGGTGATTGAGTGGGCTACTGAGGGGCGGGTAGGGTAGGTGTCCTGCGATACCCATGGGTCCTTTTCCCAAGGGTAACCGATCTCAAAAGCGATGAGACATTATAATAATTATTAACACTCATACGGTACGCCTATGACAGAAGGACATACTTAGTATTAACTAAATTCAATACTAAATGCATTTACAAATTTTTTTTTTAAATTAAAAAATCTCTTATTCAATATGAACATCTGAGAACACGTACTACTCATGAGTACGTGAAATAAAAGCCAAACTCTTAATAAAATTAATCAATAACCAGATAAAATACACATCAGTGCACAAAAAGGGGCCTTGGAAAAATTCTCACATTAAAATTCAGCGGGCTTAATCAAATATTTGCGATCGAGAAACTGCCAGCAATTCTTATGAACTGAAAGTGAAGTTTTTTTTTACCCCTTTTGCTTGTAAGGGACCGCTCGCGTTATTGTATTTCGTTCATGTTTCTATAAAAAACCTTCAACTAACAAGTTATGTCTGAGAGTAACTTCTGAGACGAGTATTTTTATTTTTCTTTTTTAGAAATTTGCGAATGTTGTGTTGTTCCCTCGGGTTTTCTGTGAACTTTCTTGTTTCGATGCCTTTTCAGCGATATATTGGTATGCTGTTGTTTTATTTACTGGGCAATTCTTTTGTTAGTATGTGTACAAAGTATGTCCTACATCTGTAGTTGGATTTGGATCGTTTTTCTTATTTGGATTCTTTATCTACATATAGGAACGTTGTTGTAGAGCTGCCAACCGTAAAGTATGTTTCATTAGAATTCTACTGTTGAGTATTGTTAAGGTCAAGTAAAAAAAAAATACTTTTGTATTTAGAAGAATAATTTGTATTACAAGTTGTGGCCGTTATACTTTTGCTTAATTGAAACTAGTGGCATTCTTTATTTCGACCTACCGTTTGAAATATGTTCTATAATACTTGTTTTTTTTTTTTGGGAATGGCAATCTCGCAGTTCTACCTTGGAGGTTGTCGTCTGCTTAACCGGACTATCCTGTGGGTGCCTTAAGAGTAATGCCTCCAGCCAGGGCATAAAAACTAAGCGACTACATGCTAAGGTCACCCCTGTGGGGTACGAGCCTCGGCTTAGGGCGTCGCTGGGGGAGGACTGCATGGAGACAGGCTGGATCTGAATGATATCATTATTTAGGGGCTGATTTAAAACTACTGGCACAGCATCGCGGGCTGGCTCGAGCGAGGGTCGGGGAGTGCATGGACCGGGACGTCGCGACGGACATTTACGGCGAGGTCGGAAAGACGGTGGTTTGTGTCTGAACTTTTTAAGATTGCTAGTCTTTTTGCTACTCTCCTGGAGGAGGGTGATAGCATCATCGGGAGTGACGAGGGTATGCCTAGGACGGCGTACTGTACTAATGTGCGAGGGTTCGTAACGGGCGGCCCGCTGCGATCAGGGGATTACGGTGTTTAATGGCGTTATCGAAGAAACGCTTCGAAAGACGTTTCATAAACTGAAGGACGGTGGGCATTCTAAGGTCTACGTGTAGACGGTCATTACGGACATAAAAAAGGGCTCCCGTGACTCTACGTAAGAACCGGTTCCGCAAGGTTTGCATCGTATGTATGTACTTAGGCTTGGTGTGAGCGTACACGACGCAAGCATACGTCATATTGGGGCGGATCACCGCTGTATAAAGGCGCAACTTGCACTTGAGTGACAACTTGCTTTTTGCCGAAATCATGAAATGAAGTTATAATCCTTGGAGTTACGAATTATTTATCAGCTACTTCGGCTGTAATTAAGTGCCTGCATCAAAATTTCTAGAAAAATTCGATCGTGCTTTTATGTAAGTAGTGTAAATTAATTGGCTGGTACAGTCTTGCATTCAAACTATGTTATTATAGTTTTAAACTCACAGATTTGTTTTAACCGGTTTTGAAAAAGGAGATAGTTTCATGTTTTTGTATGCATTTTTAACGAGTAATGATTTACTAAACTTTTAGTTGATTTCTTGCATTTAGTATTAAAAAAAAAAACTAATTAGAAGGTACAGTCACAAACAAAATTCAACATCGATTTTCCACCTGATTTTAAACAATTTTAAACCTGAGGTAATCCCATTTTTTTACACTTAATAGACTTCCGTTTGGCCGTAACTCGGCTGATGTGAAGCGATGACGCGGCCAAAGGTGAAGCACGCTTGCCTAGAAGAAACCGATTCACCCGAAATCACTATTTCATAATAGGTGCCTATCGTAAGGAAACCAACCTGCCTTTTTTTCGGTTGTGTAATCATCAAATAACCTGTCCCGCTCTGGGCGGAGCGGAAGGAAGTGTCAGACTTGTACTGACTAAAACCCATCCATGTTCCTTCTTAGCCCTTTGTGTTCCAGGGCCACGGTATCTCTTTCGAACAACCCGCAGCCCTGGCAGACATTGGCCCTCTCGGACACCTTCCAATTTGCTGACATCTCCTTGAAACGCGCGCCTACGGTGGCCGGGGGGCACTGGTCGGCCCCCGACGCCCGGGGCGGCTGCCGCGGCGGCTGGGACGTGAGGCTCTCTCCCTCTCACGTTCCACCACCTCCTTCGATAGCATGACTGCTTGGCAGAAGGAGGCGATGGCTTCCCATTTCCTCTCACTCCGGACCATGGATTGAACCAGGGTTTGAGCCAAAACCAGCATGCCTGAAAGATATTTTTCGACGGCATGATAAGCCAAGAGGAGCTCGTGGCTAAATAATAACAGCCGCCCAGGTCGATCTTTAAGGTTAAGCCGTGCTTGCCGAGGTTGGTCTGTGGATGGTTGACCATAATTACATATCGAGTTTCCTCCGTGCCTCGGAAAGCACGTTAAGCCGTTGGTCCCGGCTGTCATTTGTAGATCTTTGACAGTCGTTACGAGTAGTCAGAAGCTAAAAGTCTGACATCCAGTCTTACCAAGGGGTATCGTATTACCCAGTTATTGGGTTGTGGAAGTCAGATAGGCAGTCGCTTCATGTAAAATACTGGTACTCAGCTGCATCCGGTTAGACTGGAAGCCGACCCCAAGATAGTTTGGGAAAAGGCTAGGCAGATGATGATGTTAAGCCAAGTCAGAGACCCATGGGCCGCATTAAAACTCGAACACCAGGTTAGGCACTAAGCACACGATAAAGAAGATAATAAGTTCCAGCATACTATATTCGTAACAACAAAATTACAAACATTACAGGAGCAAATCCGTTTTAAAAGTTTATACGTGTATATATATTAGTGCTCGTGAATGTACAGGTCCAGGCCCATCACAAATAAAGCCCTATATGGACTACTAGCTGTCCCGCGCAACTTCGTCTACGTCACATTTTCCCCGTTTTCGCAACATTTTTCATTGCTGTTCCGCTCCTATTAGTCGTAGCGTGATGATATAGAGCCTATGTCCTTCCCCGTGTTGAAATCTATCATCTTGCCAAATTTTATTAAGATCCGATCAGCCGTTTAGTCGTGAAAAGGTAACAAACAAACAGAGTGACTTTCGCATTTATAATATTAAGTATGGATTATGTCAGAAAAAGCAAACACAACACACACGCGTAAACCACGGGCACAGCTTCATAAACTATCAGACTACATTTCATACCCATATTTAATTTCACCTAGCTTAAAACACGCTCTAATTGTAAGAAATTTCTATTAAGTTCTACGCTCGGTGTAAGATAATGAACGAAGTACTCTTTGAAAGCAATAATGTCTGTAAACTCAAAGTTGTATCGAGTTCAGTGAGAACTCTTGTTGTATTTACACAACAATTCACTGAGACTTAGCGAAGGCACTAACTAAGCAATGTTTAGACGTAATAATGCCTTTTGTGTTTTCGCTACAAATCTCGACTCGAAATTAGGGTTTTGAAGAAGATGCTCTTTTGTTTGGATTTTTATTAATATTTTTATTCATGCGGTTTTCTTTTATTGTAAATTCATAAAATTAATAAACTGTACCGTTTTCAATCTCTTTTCTGACCGCATCTAGTTTTAAAACGTAATTCATTTTTGACATGTAAATACAAGATTTTTAATGCCGATTTTCAGAAATATCATTATCATCATCAGCCTAGCCTTTTCCCAACTATGTGATATGCCTGTGTCTGTGTGTGTCTGTGCGTCACTTGGATATCCTTTCAGTCGTTCTGGCGTGAAAAGGTAAGGACAAGAAAAAGACCGTCCGCCAGAGTTACTTAGCAAGTATGGATTCAAAGTTACGTGCAATCATCCAAGTTCCTAAAAGCCCGGCGCACCGCAGACATTCTGTTCTGATTTTTTTTATATTCTCTATCAAACTTCACTGAAATTTACATGCCCAGCCTTTTCCCAAATATATTGGGGTCAGCTTTCAGTCTAACCGGATGAAGCTAAACACAAGTATTTAACATGGAGTGACTGCCTATCTGACTTCCACAACCAAAGAGCCGAGCATGACGCCACACAAAAAACTTCATATTGTTTTTCTCAAAACTAACCCCATAGGTGCTTATTTATAGACAGACACACATGCCTTTAATTGTATTATGCGCATAAAATATACGTAGAGTATCGAACAGGACGTACCCGTACGCACATCGAATTCAGATCAAGCCAACCCCTCTTGATGGAGATTTGATGTCATCCGCCGACTGGCCATGCACATTTTATTGTTTTTTTTTCCTTTTTTTCTTTCCAACGACAGTTTTTCTGACGTCTTATTAAACTTCTATTAGGGATAAAGTGTGACTAGAATATGTTTATTTATTTGTCTGTTGCAATGTTTGTTTTCGGTATTGGGGTTTATAATTTTATTCCAATTATTTGTTTTCTACGAAAATAAAGAAAGGTAAAATAAGCAATTGGACGCTGACAGACGTGGTTGGAAAACTTCACCAAAACGAAATAATAATTTGTAACTAAAGAAGAATATGCAAAAAATAAAAGTTTCAAGTCGGCTATTTTCTGCAACTATACGGGGTCACGATAGATTACTAAAGAAATCCGACAGACGTAATTGTGTTTCGATAACTAAACAAGATAAAAAAAAAAAAAAAAAAAAAATTTTTTGGGGTCAATGACAGGTTGCATACAGACGTAATGGAAACTGAATAGTATACCACAAAAAAAAAAACTGCTTTAATCCTGAATTTGCCGTTAATTAAGTACTACACTACCGGCAGTCAATCGGTCATTGATCCCAAAAATAGTCCTCAAACCAATATCTTTTTTGTTTTTAACCCCCGACCAAAAAAGAGGGGTACGTGTTATAAGTTTGACGTGTGTATCTGTGTATTTGTGTATCTGTGTGTCTGTCTGAGGCATCGTAGCTCCTAAACGGATGAACCGATTTTGATAAAATTGGTTTTGTTTGAAAGGTGTTTTAATCGAGAGTGTTCTTAGCTGTTTCGAGAAAATCTGCTCAGCCGTTTAAAAGTCATCACCTCTTTTCTACTTGAAGGGAAATAAACAACTTCCACACGTCTGATTCGAAATTTGAAGTCTTGCTACTTGTCACCATGGGCATCGCTGGGGCTGCACCCCCTTCCCCCCTACAAGCTCGGGTTTTTTTTACATTTATAACATTCCTCGTTTTTGTTATTTAGCGAGAAGACGCGCAACACCGACAAAAGTGGAAGCAATGTGGGAGGCCTATGCCCAGGAGTGGGACAGTCAAGGCTAAAATAAAATAATATAAGTTTAAAAAAAATGAAATAAAAATTAAAAAAAAAAAAACAAAATAAATTAATCCAAGCGTCGTAGCGTCGGGGGACCGTTAAGTAGACCGCTTAGCACAAGCACAAAATAAAGTGGAACCCCGACGCTACGACGCCGCGATGCTTGAATTAACTTATTTTTGTTTTCTATAAGTTTTTTGAATGGGGGTTTTTAATTTTTTTAATTATGTTTAAATATCGAAAGCCTACAAGTACTACTACTGTAGAGTTTTGCAAGCTTAATCAATTTGTCCATAAAATATTTTGCATGGTCTTATACAAAGTAGCCAAACTAGGATTCACTCGTAACTCTGTCAACAGAAAAAAAGCGTCAAGGGAACATGCAAAGTGAATAAACGCGTTGTTTCACTCATTGTGGTCCATTCGCAACTGCGCCGTCGTGCTCGCACCTAATTACTAAATAGCTTAATGGATGGAACGGCCTCATTAGACCGGAGTGGAGTAGCGTTTATAAAGACATTCTATAGCCATTGGCAGCGAATATAAGGCCACACATTCGCAAAGTTGCTTCATCGGGAAATTAAGCTTTAAAAATCTGCTTTTTTAACCACGAACCGGTGTCGGGAGGTATACGCTCGTCAGCAGCTTTTGTGAATCGGTGTTGGTAATTTTGACGTAGTTTTTTCAGTCGCTTTCGTTTGGGGGATGAAAGAAAACGTTTTCATAGAAATGCTGAGTAAAATCCTAAGTTTTATCTACAAAAATACTGAATACACTGGAGACTTGCTTTCTATAAACAACACTTTTATGATTAAACTTAAAAATATAATTGAGCTATATGCACGAAGTTTATATGGTTTATGCTTCGAACTGCAGCATTCATCACGTGACGGTATTTGTTTCAAAAAAATCCAAAAAAATATGCCACGCAAGTTTGCTCTAAGAATTTTTTATTGGTACGTTTTTTGCAGAGGCAACTCCCAACACAAGATTTGTGTCCACTGCATACGGGAACTTTGGTATACCCCACTTGATTTATGAGGCCGAAATTTCAGTTACAATGGATGTTGGCGGAGACTATTTTGCTCTGAACTCTGCTGCATACTGTTTTCTCGGTACGCAGAATTCTGTAGAGTATTCCGACGGAAAAATCAGGGGAAAATGGGCTTGCTTTGTTTTAATTTCTTATTTTAGTTTTGTGGTTTTTTTATGTTTATCTTGGTATGAGTTTGAAGTTTACAAAAAACCAATAAGTCCGTAACGTTTTATAGAGCCAAGAATTTCACGATTTTTCTTGTATTTTGTGAATATCCATCTTTGCCAGTTACTTCCCTCTTGAAATATGAAAGGCACACAAACGTTTCATAATTTTCATCGGTTTTCTTTATTTCCGTCTCACAAATCAATGTCATCAAAACTTGTAAACAAAATCAACTTGCTCATTTGCGTATTGTCCCCTGATTTGCAAACACAAGCAAACTCGGATGTCAACTTTGTTTCGAAATGTAAATTATAAATCTATTATCCAAATCCCCAAGTGTCCGTTTGAGTTGAGGGCTTCTTCTCGAATGATAACGAAGTGTCGATACGAAATTTGTCCAAAGTTTTCGTCCCTCTTGTTTTGTCCAGATTTGAATATCTTAACGAGACAAAGCAAACAGACACAAAGTCTCCAAATAAACAAGTATTTTTAATTTCGTCAATTTTCCTTTTGGAGGAGGACGTTTGTAGAAGTATGTTATTTAAATTATCTTAAAGATAATACTTGTAAGAGGAAATGTAATTTAAAATGTTGTGCGTACGTATTTGTTTTGTAATTCATTTAGTAGAATGGAGCGGTTCTTTCATATTTTAATTAAGCTTTGACTTACGTACCGTTTTTTATTTCATGTATATACTTACCATATAATCACGCCTTATAATCCCTGAAGGGTTAGGCAGAGGTGTATCTAACAGGTACACCCACATTTAGCCAGTTATCTTTAAGTCTCATGTAATAGGGTCGAGCCCATTGCCACCAGTCAGGCACAAATCGAGACTTTATGGCTGCAACTCAGCATCATGCTAAGTGGTAACCTGCTTGTCGCAGTCACGACGTGCAAGTGCAGTAAATATTTTTGTCCCGTCCCATTTTGTACTTTTTATATTTTTGTTTCATGCGTTGTACCTTATATGTTTTATTTTTGTTAATTTTGTATGCACGTCATGTCCCTGCGACAAATATATATATTTTCAATAAATTCCTGATGGTAAAAACCCAATAACACTGTCCGACCCGGGAGTCGATACCTTTGGCTCACCAGTCGCACCGACCACTGGACCATCGAGACAGGAGGAGGCGAAAGAGTAGGTACTTTCATAGTAGGAGGTAATCTCGTGATTCACATAAGATCATTTTAAGAGCGCTTACACTTTACGGCATTTCATACAAACTTTCAAGTCTTTATTTTCTGAAATGAGTAAACGAAAATATTTTCGAAAAGCCTTAAAAAAAAAAAACATTGAAAATTTATGTTTCTATAGATTAACACTATTTTTCGAAAATGAATTTTAGTAACTTTTTAGACCTATGTATCCTGCTAATGAGTATGAAGTTTCATTAAAATCGGTTCAGTCATTTCGGAAAATACAGACTTGAATGTTCGTTTGAAAAGTCATAAGGCGTAAACGCTAAAGACATAATAAGTAGCACCATTAAATACCCATAAAAGTATAATCTTATTTTAGTGAAAGCAAAGAGAAAGTAAATTGCGTTACGTGCTATGTAACAGATATTAACCCAATTAGTGTACCTAAATAGCGGCTAAATGGAAGTTTCAAGTATCGAAATAATTTACTTACCTAACTACGCCTGTGTCTCGGGTCCTTAAGTGCGTTTACACCTTACGACATTTCATACAAAATTTCTAGTCCTTATTTTCCGAAATGACTGAACCGATTTTAATGAAACTTAATACGCATAAGCAGGATACATAGGTCTTAAAAGTTACTACAAATACCGGCCAGGTGCGAGTCGGACTCGCGCACCGAGGGTTCCGTACAAAAATTATCAAAATTTTTTTATTATATGATGTAACTAAAAATTTACGGTTTCCCACTAACAATTAATTGTCTGACACTGGAATCGAACCCAGGACGTCATGATCAATTGCTCAGCCTTTAAAACACAATTATAAACACATCACAATTATTATTTGACTTTCATTCCTAATTGGTTTGAATAGGTATCACAATCAAATTCTTATACTTTGTGTTTTTTTAACCCCCGACTAAAAAAGAGGGGTGTTATAAGTTTGACGTGTGTATCTGTGTATCTGTGTGTCTGTCTGTGGCATCGTAGCTCCTAAACGGATGTACCGATTTTGATAAAAGTGGTGTCGTTTGAAAGGTTTTTTTAATCGAGTGTTCTTAGCTATGTTTCGAGAAAATCTGCTTAGCCGTTTCAAGATGATCACCTCTTTTCTAGTTGATGAAGGGATATAAACAACTTTCTTCGGTTTCTTTAATTAGCGAGAAGAAACGCGAAACCGAGAAAATTGGAAGGAAAGGGGGGAGGCCTATGCCCAGGAGTGGGATAGTCAAGGGTAAAGAAAAATAATGTAACTTTAAAAACCATGAAAAAAATAATTAAATTTTAAAAACCCCCAACACAAAAAACCTCTAAGAAGCCAAAAAAAAAAAAAACTAAGCGCCGTAGCGTCGGGGGACTGCTAAGAAGACCGCTTAGTACAAGCACGGAACAAAGCGGACCCCCAACGCTACGACGCTTGGATTAATTTATTTTTGGCTTCATAGAGGGTTTTTGTGTCGGGGATTTTTTTTTTTAAGTTATATATTATATAATAATTTTTAGGAGTCGTGCTAGAATGACTCTGTCTCGTATGCCTCCACAGTTTTCCCTTATTTAATTGATACCGCAAAAAAATATTCACATTTTTAGTTAAACCTAACAAGTGAGGGCCCACCGTGCAAAGCAAGCTTCATTGATTTCCATTGAATGTTAGAAAAAGTGGGCCATGTAGGTAATTCATTCAAATGAGCAAACTATTGTTTGGCACATTACGATAACCAAATAGGTACCTCTTTCGTAGCCATCGAAGAATCTTTTTGTACGAAATATAAAAGAAAATCATTGAATCCGAGAGGCATTCATTATTTTGACTTAGCCATCTACAATACTTATTGTACGGTACACAAAAGGACTCGAAAATTTGGTTTTGCTGGATTATAATCGTTTTAATTCAATTGACGACAAGTGACATTCAAAGACCTCTGTTTCGTCGAACTAATTATTTCTAATAAAAGCTCTTTTAGGTAAAGAGCTGTTCTACGTAAAGAATACGTGATACGCCTGAGGTGCAGACGGTATTATTTTCTTTTTATAAAGGTACTTAAATATACCTCTACACTCAACATATATTAGTATCGCTAGAGAAATTACGAGACTGAATCTTTGTTAAATCTATTTCGTTCTAATTATTTTGGTATCTAATAATAATAGAACAGTAAAAAAAAAAAATTATTTTTTTTACGTGTAGATTATTTGCGATTGTCTCTCAAAGGTGTCGAGATATTGTTTTTATACTTTTGTCTCTTAGGGCTCATTTACGCATACGCGGCGCGTCGGGCGGGGCGGTGCGCGGGGCGGCCCGCTTTAAATTCAAACATATGACGATGTATGAGAGCGTTTACGGAGGAGCGGTTTGACGCCCGTTTGCTTGAGATGTTGGCGGCCGACGCGGCGTTATGTCACTCTGACAGATACAAGTATACGGCAGTGCCCGAGTTCGATTCCCACACGGAACAAATTTACAACGTCGTAGTTTTATCCGAAAATAATCATTTTGTTTTTATTTTAAATTTTATAGAGATATTTTTTTCGTAAATTGGTCAATTTTTACAAGCTTTTATTTAACTTGCAATGTATGTATCTGTTTGTTCGGGCACATTCTTGGAAGCTAAATTAGAACCATTTGCCGATGACCGATTGAGCTGAAATTTTGCTCACATCTTTGGTTTTAAGCACAATATATTCTTATGAGAGACATAACTTAATCCTGCAGCCTGGATCGTCTCCTCACGAGAGAACTCCTCAAAGGTTAATAGCACAGACACGAAAATTTGTATGGAAGTTCATATCTGATGGATAAACATGAATTCTATCATGATCTCATCCTGCAGCCAGGATCGTCTTCTCACGAGGGAACTCCTCAACGGTACTGGGTTGTGGAGGTCATATAGGCAGTCAAAGGTCGCTTCATTTCAAATATGGGTATGCAGCTGCATCCGGGTAGACTGGAAGGTGACCCCGACACAGTTGGGAAAAGGCTAGGCCAACAGAGATGATTATGATGATGGTTGAAAATCGGCAATTCATAAGCCTTTTCTTCAAGGAACGATAGGTTATTGTTTCAAAGCGGTTGAAACAATAAACAAATGTAACTATCCAGTTTAAAAAAGGTTTTCGATGATAGGCCGTGGCGTGGGTCGAGTCACTTGAGTGTAGCCGTGAACAGCCCGGCACAGTTATGAACCAGAAAACTCAGGGCAAGAGTCTTACTCATATATTTTGTAGTTTTGTTAAAACATTGGTTTCATAGTTTTTTGGGTTGCTATTCCTAAACCAAGCTTTCTAAGTATCAAAAAGTATTACTTAGTCGAAGAAGGGAAAAGATAAACAAAATTCGAAAGATATGGCAAGCCCAGATGTGGGACAGAGCAGGCTCATAGAAAAAATAATTAAACAGTGAATATCAAAGAACCATTTTAACCTCATGGCCATAAATAAATATAACCACACCTCCTAACAATAATCAAACTACAGAATTCTTTTTTTTCCTAATCTTACTGAGATCCTGGCCATTCTACTAACCTTCGGATAGTTTAAACAAAATTCACAATAAATACAATATAAATTAGAACAGCGAACGAATTCCTAATTTAAATTTAAATATGGAACAAAAAATCGGTGCGTCAGAATGTACGAAAAACAATTAACATTAATAATATAAAAGCTTAAAAAAAGAATATAATTAAAATGTATTGTAAACGCTCGTACGCACGTACTCTTAAAACAAATTTATTTTAATTTTCATCTTTGGATTTCTTAATTCCTTAATTTAATACTCGAGTTGATCGAAATTTACAAAAATAATCTATTGGAATAATCGCTTTCACAAAACCCAATATAAAAAAAAATGGACATGACGCCGCGGCGCACGCTTGCAGCCCAACGTGGGACCATTTCCTTGTATTTAAGCGTGTGACAAAACGCCGCGGTGCACGCGGCGTCGACCGCCGCGGCGCACGCTTGCAGCCCAACGTGGGACCATTTCCTTGTATTTGAGCGTTTGACATAACGCGGCGGCGGACGCCGCGTTTTCCGCTTGCAGCCCACCGTGGGACCATATTCTTCAAAAATGTTTGAAAACTGACAACCGTCATATCATGCATTAGAATAGAACGTCTATTTTAATCATAGCGTCAGAGGAGTATCTAGCCTGGTGGTATTGCGGCTGGATTGTGAATTATTTGTTGCAGGATCAAACCTTTGTATGTAAGATTTTTCTTTTTGTGTTTATTTTGTGTTTTTTTTTTGCTGTAAAATATTACTTTTTGTAACTAGGTACCTATAACTGTTTTATTTTGATGCATTATGTATGATTTTCAAATCATTATAAAATATCGAGTTTAATCATACCTATACATTTAGTTTTTGAACCATTCAAAAAACAGTACTCGTAAATAATAAGTAAAAAATGCCCAGAATTTACGAAAAAAATCACCAAAAAAATTAAAATAAAAACAAAATGATATTTTTTGGGTGAAACTAGGACATTTTAAATTTGTTGCGTATGGGAATCGAACTCGGGCACTAACATTTGCTTGTACTGTCCAAACGCCGCGGTGCACGCTTGCAGCCCACCGTGGGACCATTTCCTTGTATTTGAGCGTTTGACATAACGCCGCGGTGCACGCGGCGTCGCCCGCTTGCAGCCCACCGTGGGACCATTTCCTTGAGTTTGAGCGTTTGACATAACGCGGCGGCGGACGCCGCGTTGCCCGCTTGCAGCCCACCGTGGGACCATATTCTTCAAATATTTGAAAACTGACAACTGTCAAATCATGCATTAGATTAGAACGTCTATTTTAAACTAAATGTCATCGTAATGCTTAGCTTGGTACCGTTGCGGCGGGACTGCAAATCACAATGTTGCAGGATCAAATCTTTGTATGTAAGAATTTTTTTTTGTCCTTTTTTTTTTGCTGTAAAATATTACTTTTTGGAACTAGGTACTTGTTTTATTTTAATGTCGCATTTATAATTTTCCTTCCTGACGCTATAACTCCAGAACGCACGAACCGATTTCCACGGTTTTGCATTCGTTGGAAAGGTCTCGGGCTCCGTGAGGTTTATAGCATAGTAGGGTAGGTAGGTAGCTAGGGTAGGGTAGGTAGGTAGGGTATGTAGGGTAGGTAGGTAGGGTATGGTAGGTAGGTAGGGTAGGGTAGGTAGGGTAGGGTAGGGTAGGTAGGGTAGGGTAGGTAGGTAGGGTAGGTAGGTAGGTAGGGTAGGGTAGGTAGGTAGGGTAGGGTAGGGTAGGTAGGTAGGGTAGGGTAGGTAGGTAGGGTAGGTAGGTAGGGTATGGTAGGTAGGGTAGGTAGGTAGGTAGGGTAGGGTAGGTAGGGTAGGGTAGGTAGGGTAGGGTAGGTAGGGTAGGGTAGGTAGGGTAGGGTAGGTAGGTAGGGTAGGTAGGGTAGGGTAGGTAGGTAGGGTAGGGTAGGTAGGTAGGGTAGGGTAGGTAGGTAGGGTATGGTAGGTAGGGTAGGTAGGTAGGTAGGGTATGGTAGGTAGGGTAGGTAGGTAGGTAGGTAGGGTATGGTAGGGTAGGTACGTAGGTAGGTAGGGTAGAGTAGGGTAGGGTATGGTAGGTAGGTAGATAGGGTAGGTAAAAAGTGCATTGCAACGCATGCCGGGGACAGCTAGTATTTATATAGTTTTAGTTTTTGAACCATTCAAAAAACACTAATCGTAAATAATAATTAAAGATTGGACAGAATTTACGAAAAAAATCACAAAATAAATAATACAAAGTTATTATTGTTGGATAAAAACATGACATTGTAAATTTGTTGCGTATTGGAATCGAACCCGGGCACTGCCTTAGGCTTGTATTGTCCATTTGACATAACAAATCGAATACAAGCAAATGGTCCCACGTTGGGCTTCAAGCGGTCGCCGCGTCTCCGTAAACGGCAAAAACGCCCGACGCGCCGCGCAACGCCTATGGCACCGCCCCGCCCGACGCGCCGCGTGTGCGTAAATGAGCCCTTACGCTTTCTTTGTGGGTATGTTCTTTTATTCTGGAGCGATCTTCTTTCTGACATGATGCTTGAGCAGCACCTCCTTTTCTATAGTGACTGCACTGTCATAGCTCAAAATGATCATGAGCAAGGGACCTGTGTGGGCGATATGTCCCATAACCCACCTGTTCAGTGACCGAATTATAAAACCATTTGCTAAAGTTTCTAAGTCTAGAGTCAATTTGTGTGAAAATCATTATATTCCAATAAAACTCCAATTTCTCATTTAGACTTCGGTGAATAATCTTCTAAAACTTTAGATATCCAATTCAAAAATTCCAAAGTCGTAAGCAAAGACGTGTGAAGTGTGAATATGATATCATTTTCAAGTTGAATTACTTTTAAGTATAGGTATTAAAATTTGCAAAATGAGATTTACGTTTTATTATCCTTCAGAACTTTACTTGGATTTAAATTATGTGATTAGTTAAGATGATAATTAGATATTTTAAGACTGACACGTTTTTGATGTGACGTGCTTAAGCTGCAGTGTCTCAGAATCATGAAGTGTGACGTAAAATTTAAAAAACTAAAATTAGGCGCTACACATAAACTGTTCGGGATGGTATGATACTGTAGTTAGTCTTTCGGGAAATATCAGTCTCTTCGATAAGGCAATGGAATTTTATCAAGCTGACCCGTACGCAATTTAGCGGCAGTGGATTCCGGACGAAGTAGGCGATAACTTGCTTTCGTTAATTTTATATTTATCTACAAACAACATCGTAGAGACAAGTTTATTTATTTATAATAATAATTCATTTATTTTCTGGTTACAAGGACCCATACATAAATACCTTAATCTAAATATATATACCATAACAATTGTGTAAGTATAATATGAACCTATAACTTTAAACTATGTTAGTAGCACTTCACTTGCACGATGTTTTATGCGTTCGTGGGGAATAAGTTCGTGGAAGCGATGGAACAGCACATCCTGTGACCAAAAACTTTCTTCTAACACCAAAAATGTTAGTATGCGCACCACAAACGCCTTGAAATTGACGTTACGGCGCGACTCCAACAGTTGCACTCTTGGCGTGTACTTTAACCTTTGGTGCACGTACTCCTCGATGTTCTCCTCCTCAGTGGTGTAGTGTAGACGAGAGATGTACACCGGGGTATTCGGCTTTGCGAAACCCTGTACCGCAAAGCCGAATACTCCGGTGAACATCTCTCCCAAACTAACCTAACAGGAGCCTTGCTACAGCGGTTCTGACAGCTTCGCTGATGGCGTTTCCTCATTTACACCATCTCGAAACCTTCATCATTAGCCGGCCAGCCGATTTATGTCAACCTTGTCGCAAACGAGAGATTTGTGCTCATGATAGCACATGCAGTCTGCTTCTTTGCAACCCCAATCAAGCACTGGAAGTTGACTCCTCTATAGACCGTCTTTAAACCTCTTTAAAACTTTTGATAAACATAGATTTCTACCGTCTCCAGAAATTATTGAACCCAATTTTCAAGTCAGCTTTGAAGAGGCCGGTTAAACTGCCAACGCGGTGGAGCAGTTTTGTATATTGACATCAAAGAAGCTTTGCGTCAACCGTTTGTTATGCAAATAGAATACGGTAGTTAGGGTTGAAGGGTTAGCCACTTAGTTTGAAGATATTCTTGCAAACGATCCTCGGGGGAGCAGGGATTTTCTTTGTAGTATTTGATTTAGGATTGAAATTTTGCACTTGATTTGTTAAAAAGATACGGTAGTGTTTATAAATCGCTTGTTTGCGAAAAGGAAGACATGACTCAAAAATGTTACTTTTTCGATGTTGTTTGTAGTTAATTATAAAATTAACGAAAGTAAGTACGTTTTTTGATAAAAGGTTTCTATGCAAAAAAGAAAATTGGTGATAATGGCAATATTTTTTTTGACAGACTAAAAAAAAACGCTGTCCTGTATTTATAATTTTTCAAGTTATGCCATTATTGTAGCAAACAAGCAATATGTTGATTGTTCGTTGATAACAGCCTAAAAACTGTTACCTACGGAATACAAAGGCAAGGTCAATTACAAGTCACTAGTTAAATTATAAGAACCGCCCTTGATGATGTTGCTACGAAATAATCGTGTCAAAAATTAGTTACCGTGGTTACCATGAAAGTGCGCTTGACAGAACCTACCGAGAAATAATAAGACAAAAAAAATAGGCGTAAATTTCAGAATAATCAATTATTCCGTTTAAGGAAGAAGGGTACAAAAATCTTCTTCCACGATTAGGACACAAAGCGTGTTGGTGGAAAACAAATGGAGGTAATAATAAAGATGAAAAACACAATCACACAAAACCAATGCCCTTTGTGATCAGAAACCATTCCTCTTAAACTAATTCCTAGCCTTTTTCCTACTTTGTCGGGGTAAGCTCAAAGTCAAATCTGACGCAGCTTAATACCAGTAGTTTGCTGACGGTAGGTCTCTTCCAAATCTCTCTTCTTCTGGTGGTTTTGTGTCATGGTTATCCAGTTTCTTCCGGCCACTTTAATGAGATCGTCTGTCCCCCTAGTCCGTTGTAGTGTCAGTAAAATGTAAAAACATATATTTTTTACTGTAATTGAATAGCACGTACATCTAAGGGCTCATTTACGCACACGCGGCGCGTCGGGCGGGGCGGTGCCATAGGCGTTGCGCGGCGCGTCGGGCGTTTTTGCCGTTTACGGAGACGCGGCGACCGCTTGAAGCCCAACGTGGGACCATTTGCTTGTATTCGATTTGTTATGTCAAATGGACAATACAAGCCTAAGGCAGTGCCCGGGTTCGATTCCAATACGCAACAAATTTACAATGTCATGTTTTTATCCAACAATAATAACTTTGTATTATTTATTTTGTGATTTTTTTCGTAAATTCTGTCCAATCTTTAATTATTATTTACGATTAGTGTTTTTTGAATGGTTCAAAAACTAAAACTATATAAATACTAGCTGTCCCCGGCATGCGTTGCAATGCACTTTTTACCTACCCTATCTACCTACCTACCATACCCTACCCTACTCTACCCTACCTACCTACGTACCTACCCTACCATACCCTACCTACCTACCTACCTACCCTACCTACCATACCCTACCTACCTACCTACCCTACCTACCATACCCTACCTACCTACCCTACCCTACCTACCTACCCTACCCTACCTACCATACCCTACCTACCCTACCCTACCTACCCTACCCTACCTACCCTACCCTACCTACCCTACCCTACCTACCCTACCCTACCTACCCTACCCTACCTACCCTACCCTACCTACCCTACCCTACCTACCTACCTACCCTACCTACCATACCCTACCTACCTACCCTACCTACCTACCCTACCCTACCTACCTACCCTACCCTACCCTACCTACCTACCCTACCCTACCTACCTACCTACCCTACCTACCTACCCTACCCTACCTACCCTACCCTACCCTACCTACCCTACCCTACCCTACCTACCCTACCCTACCTACCTACCATACCCTACCTACCTACCCTACATACCCTACCTACCTACCCTACCCTAGCTACCTACCTACCCTACCCTAGCTACCTACCTACCCTACTATGCTATAAACCTCACGGAGCCCGAGACCTTTCCAACGAATGCAAAACCGTGGAAATCGGTTCGTGCGTTCTGGAGTTATAGCGTCAGGAAGGAAAATTATAAATGCGACATTAAAATAAAACAAGTACCTAGTTCCAAAAAGTAATATTTTACAGCAAAAAAAAAAGGACAAAAAAAAATTCTTACATACAAAGATTTGATCCTGCAACATTGTGATTTGCAGTCCCGCCGCAACGGTACCAAGCTAAGCATTACGATGACATTTAGTTTAAAATAGACGTTCTAATCTAATGCATGATTTGACAGTTGTCAGTTTTCAAATATTTGAAGAATATGGTCCCACGGTGGGCTGCAAGCGGGCAACGCGGCGTCCGCCGCCGCGTTATGTCAAACGCTCAAACTCAAGGAAATGGTCCCACGGTGGGCTGCAAGCGGGCGACGCCGCGTGCACCGCGGCGTTATGTCAAACGCTCAAATACAAGGAAATGGTCCCACGGTGGGCTGCAAGCGTGCACCGCGGCGTTTGGACAGTACAAGCAAATGTTAGTGCCCGAGTTCGATTCCCATACGCAACAAATTTAAAATGTCCTAGTTTCACCCAAAAAATATCATTTTGTTTTTATTTTAATTTTTTTGGTGATTTTTTTCGTAAATTCTGGGCATTTTTTACTTATTATTTACGAGTACTGTTTTTTGAATGGTTCAAAAACTAAATGTATAGGTATGATTAAACTCGATATTTTATAATGATTTGAAAATCATACATAATGCATCAAAATAAAACAGTTATAGGTACCTAGTTACAAAAAGTAATATTTTACAGCAAAAAAAAAACACAAAATAAACACAAAAAGAAAAATCTTACATACAAAGGTTTGATCCTGCAACAAATAATTCACAATCCAGCCGCAATACCACCAGGCTAGATACTCCTCTGACGCTATGATTAAAATAGACGTTCTATTCTAATGCATGATATGACGGTTGTCAGTTTTCAAACATTTTTGAAGAATATGGTCCCACGGTGGGCTGCAAGCGGAAAACGCGGCGTCCGCCGCCGCGTTATGTCAAACGCTCAAATACAAGGAAATGGTCCCACGTTGGGCTGCAAGCGTGCGCCGCGGCGGTCGACGCCGCGTGCACCGCGGCGTTTTGTCACACGCTTAAATACAAGGAAATGGTCCCACGTTGGGCTGCAAGCGTGCGCCGCGGCGTCATGTCCATTTTTTTTTATATTGGGTTTTGTGAAAGCGATTATTCCAATAGATTATTTTTGTAAATTTCGATCAACTCGAGTATTAAATTAAGGAATTAAGAAATCCAAAGATGAAAATTAAAATAAATTTGTTTTAAGAGTACGTGCGTACGAGCGTTTACAATACATTTTAATTATATTCTTTTTTTAAGCTTTTATATTATTAATGTTAATTGTTTTTCGTACATTCTGACGCACCGATTTTTTGTTCCATATTTAAATTTAAATTAGGAATTCGTTCGCTGTTCTAATTTATATTGTATTTATTGTGAATTTTGTTTAAACTATCCGAAGGTTAGTAGAATGGCCAGGATCTCAGTAAGATTAGGAAAAAAAAGAATTCTGTAGTTTGATTATTGTTAGGAGGTGTGGTTATATTTATTTATGGCCATGAGGTTAAAATGGTTCTTTGATATTCACTGTTTAATTATTTTTTCTATGAGCCTGCTCTGTCCCACATCTGGGCTTGCCATATCTTTCGAATTTTGTTTATCTTTTCCCTTCTTCGACTAAGTAATACTTTTTGATACTTAGAAAGCTTGGTTTAGGAATAGCAACCCAAAAAACTATGAAACCAATGTTTTAACAAAACTACAAAATATATGAGTAAGACTCTTGCCCTGAGTTTTCTGGTTCATAACTGTGCCGGGCTGTTCACGGCTACACTCAAGTGACTCGACCCACGCCACGGCCTATCATCGAAAACCTTTTTTAAACTGGATAGTTACATTTGTTTATTGTTTCAACCGCTTTGAAACAATAACCTATCGTTCCTTGAAGAAAAGGCTTATGAATTGCCGATTTTCAACCATCATCATAATCATCTCTGTTGGCCTAGCCTTTTCCCAACTGTGTCGGGGTCACCTTCCAGTCTACCCGGATGCAGCTGCATACCCATATTTGAAATGAAGCGACCTTTGACTGCCTATATGACCTCCACAACCCAGTACCGTTGAGGAGTTCCCTCGTGAGAAGACGATCCTGGCTGCAGGATGAGATCATGATAGAATTCATGTTTATCCATCAGATATGAACTTCCATACAAATTTTCGTGTCTGTGCTATTAACCTTTGAGGAGTTCTCTCGTGAGGAGACGATCCAGGCTGCAGGATTAAGTTATGTCTCTCATAAGAATATATTGTGCTTAAAACCAAAGATGTGAGCAAAATTTCAGCTCAATCGGTCATCGGCAAATGGTTCTAATTTAGCTTCCAAGAATGTGCCCGAACAAACAGATACATACATTGCAAGTTAAATAAAAGCTTGTAAAAATTGACCAATTTACGAAAAAAATATCACTATAATATTTAAAATAAAAACAAAATGATTATTTTCGGATAAAACTACGACGTTGTAAATTTGTTCCGTGTGGGAATCGAACTCGGGCACTGCCGTATACTTGTATCTGTCAGAGTGACATAACGCCGCGTCGGCCGCCAACATCTCAAGCAAACGGGCGTCAAACCGCTCCTCCGTAAACGCTCTCATACATCGTCATATGTTTGAATTTAAAGCGGGCCGCCCCGCGCACCGCCCCGCCCGACGCGCCGCGTATGCGTAAATGAGCCCTAAGGCTATTTATTAGTGGTTATTTATGTACCAAGTCCTATTAAATATTTGTCGGCTGGTTAATGGATGTTATTTACTGAGTCTGGCGCGAATAGAGTAGATTTTTCATTTGTTTTTTTACGCCGAAATGAATTTCAATTGTGTATTCTGGCAGTTACAATGTTGGCTTTGGTATATTGTCATTGCTTTATTTACTGGTGTGTAAACTAACAGCAATGCAAATAAAAAACAGTATGTACTATATGTTTTGCAATGTTTACACTTAATCATAAATAAAGAATGCAAAATAAATGTAATACTTCTGTTCCATTCTTGACCAAGACAATGTCTGGACTTTAAAAAGACTGTGATTCAGAGCTTTTTCGGTGTTTCTTTTACGAGTAGTTAGATACGTAACCGCAACTTCATCTAGTTTGTTAAAACTTTGACATATTAAAGCGTCTTTAATAACCCCCATACAAAAATAAATTTCATTTGCAGTATGTCATTTCATTACCGAAAACAATTTGACGCAAACGCAGTATCATGAAACCAGCCTAATCAGCATTCATCTCATGACAAGAAAACTTTACCACTTGCATTTAAACAGACTCGCAAAAGAACACATTA
Source organism: Cerastis rubricosa (assembly GCA_949152445.1). Lineage (NCBI taxonomy): Eukaryota > Metazoa > Arthropoda > Insecta > Lepidoptera > Noctuidae > Cerastis > Cerastis rubricosa. The sequence goes on along the minus strand of OX424540.1, from coordinate 11,886,311 downwards.
GTTACAACAAATACACCTACATGAACTCAAACACATTTGCACAACTTCGCTCCAAGTAACGCGTCTACTTCACGTAAAGTGCTACTCAGCCAAAAATGCAAAACGCACTCATACACACACACTCCCTTTTCAAACTCCACGTGCTTTAATTAAAACAGCACTCACACACACACACACACTCAAAATTAGCGTGTCTAGTACACACGTACGCACTCGTCACCACTTTCTATGAACCTCAGAAGTCTCCTTTGTCGAGGTGAAGTTACAATTTGAAGAATAAACAATTGTATATGAAGACAGTTTAAATTTCATAGGTTGGAATAGGATCCCATTGAGGTAATAGGGATGTTGTGGCCCCGTTTTACAGACGAAAACCTCACTCGAGATCACGTAACGTTTTCATAGCACTGGAAAATTCCAAATATATTACCTGCGACCGTTGCATTGTTGAGAATAGGGGTAGGGTGGAGACGTTTTATTTTGTTGTTCAATTTTTTTTCAGTTACTTATTTGTTTTTTAAATGAAATATTTTGTGTAAACAAAAGAATGCATAAGATAGGTACCCTATACACGCGCAAATACTTTAAATAAGTGGAAAGCGCAGCCTTCAATCATGTCTTCTAACTATAGGCTCACTGTAAGCCCTTTTTACAATTGAAAGAACCAACTTTACCGTCATTACCATGAGGGTAAAGTAAAGTATATTTAATTATATATTATATATTACTTGAGGTTCACCTACAATTAAACACACGGAGACACAGCAAGCTATATATTTCCAATATAACATGGCCTCGCTTTGTATAGTTTTCCAATATAAAAGAGATCCGAATCGATCCATAAACTAGTCTTGTATAGCTTGATTAGTCTTGCATATCAATGTTAATAAAAAAACTATAATTGTGGTGATGTGGTCCTTTAAAATATACTGTTAGGAAGAATTTCTTCTAACTAAGACACATACAGCTGAAAAAACCCCAAAAAAAGAAACATTCTCCAAAAAAAGAACAGCGTACAGTTGCGCACAACACAGTAAGCTTATTAAATACAATCGCATCCACAGCGGCATAAGGCCGCTCAAGAACAGCACGTGTGCCCGCCGCGGAATTTCCTCGTTGCATTTACCTCTGATGACGCGTCCCACCATTACCTGCGGGACCGTCCCAGCAATTTTATATTTCGCTGCAATATCGTGCAGGTTGTCACACAGCTTGATAGATTATCTTGTACAACGATATTTTACAGATTAAAAATATAAAATGGGGTAGGTGTCATCATTCCTGGTCCGTTTTTGGTTGCTATTTTGTTAGATTTTTATTTTGGTGTAGTTTTTGGTAGTGATATAATTAGCAGTATGTTTTGATTTTGATAAACCTAACTGACTATTGATAAAAAGATCATTCATTTGAATCAAAAGCAGTATATATGAAATGATAGTTAAAGCTAAATAAAGGAAAATGTTAAAGCATCTGTATCTAAGTTTTACGTGCCGCTAGTTTTAAAACGCACGCTTCGAAAAGAACATTAAAATGCAAATCAAGTCAGACTCCGAGATCAAAAAAAAAAAGAAAAACCATAAAGCAATATAGCTACACGTTTTCCAATCCAGTTTACGGCTTAAAATGATATACAGAACTCTTTTACGTTTCCGCCGCGGCGTTTCCCAATCTGAAACAGCCATAACTCACTCATTCCCCACGTTCTGTGTTTTATCAAATTTACACGTTTCAAAAATCCAATCGGGTAGTGTTGAACGAAAAATGTCACTGCAAAATAGGACTTTATAATACCGGAGCCGTGGCCGGGCCAATATGCTGACGGTACTAGGAACACTTGAAACTCGATTTTCACCGTTCCGGTGTAGTCGTGAAATTTATAAGTAGCCTGGTTTGGTTTTATTGACAGGTTAGTTGTAGGTTTGAAAAAGTGCTTTGATATTTGGCACTTGTGTGTCAAAGTGTACGGTTGCCCGCACTGACGATGCTTGAAAATGGCGGCCATTTTGTGCGCCACATTTTTGTAGATAGTCACGCTAATTCTGCACATAGCCCATTCCATGGGATTTTAAGTAATCAGTACTACCTACCTACACTGCCATCTGATTTTGTCTGTATTTTTCTGAAAATATCATAGTCAATAGATGGCAAAAAGTTGTTGTTTCTTTAAAAAATAATAAAACCCCCGACACAAAAAACCTCTAAAAAACCAAAAATAAATTAATCCAAGCGTCGTAGCGTCAGGGGTCCGCTTTGTTTTGAGCTTCTGCTAAGCGGTCTACTTAGCGGTCCCCCGTACATACATACACACGTCAAACTTATAACATCCCTCTTTTTTAGTCAGGGGCTAAAAATACTTAGCTTGTCACCAATTTATAGAAACATGTGCCCTTGAATTTACAAAATAAATAAATGTATTATTTTAAAACTTTAGCAATACCAAACTATCTACAGTAGTTGTAGAAATAAAAATAATGACGAACAAGTTTTAAATTGTTCGATAATGATTTGAAACTTCTGTTAGATCGTTCTCTAACTGAGTTTTTGAACAAAATAGTTTCATTTGCGTTCTTATTTTATTTTGACTAAGCTTACTGAGTAAAATACTTAGTTGATTTTATCTAAATAAATAAAGTCATTTTCTTTTTGTTTCAAGTATAACTTAGATTAGGCTTTATACATTACACTTAAAGCGAAAGAATGATGGAGAAAAGCAGACCTTAAAGAAGTGGTATCAGCGGGCCTAAAATTACCGCTTTAGGATAGGATAGAAATATATTTGTCGCAGTTTGAAGATTTTATTCCGTTAGACTCGGAATCTTGTGGGCAGAACGCGGGTTTCGTGCAATGAAAACACACACACACGGTACACTGCTTTTATCGAACTAACAAATTACTTGAAATTACAATCCAACACAATAACACTAGGCACCATGAATCGGGTTACAGTTTCGGGACGTATTGACTCCGCGGTGGTCAGACTCAGACTGTCCGCCTCGCTGCGAGCTCGAAACATCACGACTCTGTAGTAAGCGCGCTTAGGTGTGGGTAGACTGGTAAGTAGGTCGCTTGCTCTTTGGCGCGCTTTCGATCCATAGTCCGTACTAATAATTTGACTCCGACACGGCCATCCTGCTTGCACACGTCCTCGTGTGATGGGTACCCTGTAAACAAATACTCCACGACAGAAATTTGTTCCACTCGGTCACTCCTGACCAAACTTTAGATTCAACGGGGTGATGGAAATAAGAACATTGTAGAACTAGCCGTTTCGTTTTAACCGAACCGATTGGAAATAATCGAAAATACAATAATGATAACCCTGGGCCATGTACCACAGTCGTTTGAATTAACCTTTAAAACTCTACTGCAAAAATCAACTGCCAAGCTTACAGAAACCCTCGAGTAAAACTTCTAACGCCACGGCTCTCCAGCCGACCAGCAATCGCATTGCTCTCACACATCCAGCGCATGGATCAAAACTTCTGTACGCATATCCATCAAGTGGATCGCCCGTGTGCATCACCCACTGACTACACACTACGGTCTCTCCAGACCCCGACCTCCGCCAGAGTTAAACGCACATCGCGCACCCACGGACTACTTGAGTTGCCTCAAGAGACACCGATTTCTACCGGGCTACGACTACGTAATAACCACTGGTACGGTCGAACACAATACGGCCGATAGAATCCTTTACTCGACCTTCTATCACAACTTAAGCTTACTCATCATCATCAAATTAACATTATTCGACATCGACTGGTACATGACTCACTGGCATCTTTCTTAACCTATCGTGCGCGTATTTGTAGGTACGCTTAGAATCTAAAGCCTTCAGTGTATAACGATCACCGTCCAAAATCTCAATTACTCTAAACGGACCTTTAAACTTTTGATCTAACTTAGTCTGATTGCGTTCTTCGTTTTGTAACAACACAAAATCGCCAATCGCAAAATGTTGAATTTTAGCCTTTGTTTTGTCAAATCGGCACACTTCTCATGTTGAGCTAAGATAACCCGTCGCGTCTATACGAAACGTGTACCACCGGCTCGTCACCTTAGGTACCGTGTGCAATTCGGCTTGTACTTTACCGGAGTGAGACTTCGCTACTTAGCACGTAACGAATTTTCAAACGTACTGAGACTTTCCCGGAAACCAATTATAATCGAAAAGCTTTTCAGTAGTCTTTTCAGCACCAAGGTGAACGATAAGACTCGTAGAAATTACTGATTACCGACCATCGGAGAGCATGAGCTAAATACCATAGGCATTAAGACCTACCATTGTGTTGAATATGACGGTGAAAGACGCCTGGACGTAGCACTGATTAAGTCTTGGCTAGTCATTGCTAGTTACATTCGTTGCGATAACAGTCAAAACCGATTGAAACTTGTTACCACTATTATGCCTCACCGAACGTACACAAAGGACTTTCGTTAACGAAAACTCTCTTGCCAACATGTTTGCAACAAAACCCCGATTTAAAATCTCGCCACCTAACATGATGTCACTTTGTAAATAATTATCAGGCAAACATTGCAACAAAGTTTCGATAGGGTAATCGTTAATCACTACACAACATAAAATCTGTGCTGTACTGAATACTCGTGTCTGAACTATACCAGTCTTAGCAACAACGTGACTAACAAGTTTGCCATTAAATTTCGATGGAAAACTTTCTTTCACCAACAAGTATTCAGAATCAGAATACTTAGTATACCGTAACAACTCACCCCTGTGTAGCAACGTGCCCGCGATGTTGCTTGTACGACGCAGACATCGACGCGCCGCTTGTTTGGCGCCCCGCCGCCGTCGGCAGGCCCGCTGTACACTGCCACTGCATGCTATCACCGACGCACGTACGCCGGATGGCTACGTGAACCGGCATGACACTTCACGCACAGCAAGGGCTTCGCGGCCCTTTGTCGCTTGCCCGATGCCCGTAGCAGCCGGCACAGGCAGCGGCTTCTTCGTGCGACAATACTCTTCGTTGAGTTTGGTTTCTCCCTGGTCCGCAAGCATGGCACTTGATTTGCGGTAGCGATGAACACTTGTAACGTTTTTCTTTCCTTTGGTTTTTCACTACTCAGGTTAATGAGGGTAGTCGTAAAAGTTACGGCGCACACGAATCTGGCCTTGAACAATTATTTAAACTGGTCCCACGTCAAACCTGGATAGGTTATCAGTGTTTCGCCAACATTTGTGTTCAAGGTACATCTAGAAATTCGGTAGTACATTTTGGAGGTACACCGTAGATGGAAAATCACCTTCGTTTTCCGAGGCACATCAACTAATGACCACAGTACACCAGTGTGCCGCGGCACACTATGTTACAGCACTGTTACACTATGTTACACTGTGTTTCACTATGTTACACTATGTAGATGCGGAGCCCTTCAACGCCTTGCTTAACGTCCAAATAAGCTGGATTCCTTCCACTGCACTCAGCGCGGAAAAATAAAAAGTCACTTCATTCAAATTAGGCTGATAATCAGCACTTTTTGAACGTCAAAATTACAAAAGACAGTCCCCCAAAACGCCCGCCCTTCGCCACTTCCTAAGTGTTTTAGCTGGGAAGAAGAAGTGGCGGAACAAACTCCCCAGCAACACATCTGTCTGTTAGGTTAGAAGAACCAGATTTTACACAAAACAAGTCAGCGATGGATGACGCATTACTAGCGCGCATCGCACTCGGTGAAATGTGGGTATTCTATTAGGTACACTCTGCCTAAGCCTTCGGAGATTACGAGCGTGATGATATGTTTTATTTTGTCGGGATCAAAATCCGCTAACACATTACACAAAAACACTAATTGCAAACACTAGCTTGCTATTCACTGGCTGAGTTTTAGTTCGTACCGCGAGTGCAATTATTCGTTTTGCATTTCAAAAAGTAACCGTCACTGATTGTTATTGTCACTGTTCTCGCGTGTGATTGCATTAGCACGATTCGATCGCACTTCTGATGTCGCAGTTTGAAGATTTTATTCCGTTAGACTCGGAATCTTGTGGGCAGAACGCGGGTTTCGTGCAATGAAAACACACACACACGGTACACTGCTTTTATCGAACTAACAAATTACTTGAAATTACAATCCAACACAATAACACTAGGCACCATGAATCGGGTTACAGTTTCGGGACGTATTGACTCCGCGGTGGTCAGACTCAGACTGTCCGCCTCGCTGCGAGCTCGAAACATCACGACTCTGTAGTAAGCGCGCTTAGGTGTGGGTAGACTGGTAAGTAGGTCGCTTGCTCTTTGGCGCGCTTTCGATCCATAGTCCGTACTAATAATTTGACTCCGACATATTATTATGAATCACGCTAAAATTCTCAAAAGGTCATAGACGCAGTTAATGTTATGAAAATATTGACCATTCTACGAATTGTAACGTTATTAATATCCTATTATAATTCTTCTACAGCGGCCATTTAAGGCCTCGAGTACCTACGTTAATCTATGGAAGAGTGTGAGACATTACAAGAGCTTAAAAATCGCCTGGTAGTCGTTTTGAACCGGAATGTAGTACGGTCTAACAAAGAAGACTGGGGAAAGAAGGTCTGGGCAGTGATTCCATAAATGTAAGTATGGGGAGTGATGTGCACTTATATACCCAAGTTATCACAAAATAACATAACCAGGATATCTTAAAAGGGCCTCAGTGCTTGCGTAAACATTTCACCGGAAGAACATTTAAAATCGCTTGAAGGATCTCGTGGCTACATAATAACAGCCGCATGGGTCGATCTTTATGGTTAAGCTTTGCCGAGGTTGGTCCGTGGATGGGTGACCATAATTACATACCGAGATTCCTCCGTGCCTCGGAAAGCACGTTAAGTCGTTGGTCCCGGCTGTCATTTGTAGATCTTTGACAGTCGTTACGAGTAGTCAGAAGTCAAAAGTCTGACATTCAGTCTTATCAAGGGGTATCGCATTACCCAGTTACTGGGTTGTGGAGGTCAGATAGGCAGTCGCTTCATGTAAAATACTGGTACTTAGCTGCATTCGGTTGGACTGGAAGCCGACCCCAAAATAGTTTGGGAAAAGGCTAGTTTAGTAAAGTTTTGAGTATTAATGTCATAAGAGATTAATGGTTATAAGAGTAGAGGAAGACAAAAGAAATGATGGATGGACTGTGTGAAGGATGAACTGACCAGAAAGGAGGTGTCTCATAAGATGACAAGTAATAGAGAAGTATGGAAGAAGAAGACATGCTGCGCCGACCCCAAATAGATTGGGATAAAGAAAACAGAATGATGATGATGACTTACACATACGCGCGAAGCCTCGGCCAACAACTATAATCTATTACATTTAAATGACTATTTTCGACATTATTTTGCGAAGGTAACACACACGTGGACAATTGCCGAACTCCACGCGGGCGAAGCCGCGGGCAGAAGCTAGTGTAGAATATAAGTTATATTTTTTGACAATAGCCCACCTTCCATCTTGCACCACATGCCCTTAGACTTGCGGCATCAGTGAGTGGTGTTCGTGTAGCTGAATTTTATTTGTGAACTTTTTGCCATCAATACAAAGTTTGAATAACATTGACGGGCAAACTGTAATGTTTCTAGTAAATGAGTTTTGACCGAACAGCGTTGACATTTATTACAAGTGAATTTTTGGTTTTTATTTGAATTACAAATAAAAAAACGTTTTTTTCATAAAATTACAGTACCATCACAGTCAAAATATATGGAATGTCTGGTTTCGGGGATCTAGAATTATGGTAACAGTTTGTCAATGTCCCTTGATCGTATATTTTTAGAACGTCAATCAAATTCACTTTCGACCTTAAACACTCATAATGTATTGGCAATCGTGATTTTCATTCATTTTTAGTTGATAAAACTACCATATACTGTTTTGTTATGCTCGAGACGGCCTCATAAAAGTTTAAATTTATAGGTACTCGTATGCAAACACTTCCTCCTGTATGTCATGTGTTCCACATAAAAGGTACACGCGTAAATTATCACCAAACAAAAAACGCTCCAATAAATTAATATTAAGCACTTTTTTCGGCGCGCAACGCAGCATTTTTCCATGAAAGCAATCGGGATTTTTTGCCTTATTTACGGAGAGATCGTTTCCCGCTGGGTTACAGCAGTCATGGCTGTGCAACACTATAAATATCCCCTCCGGAAACATGACAAACAATTGTATTGTGGACAAAAATAAACAGCGATTCGACGAAATGCCTTCCATCGATAGTGTGGGGATACGACTGAACACAAGGACCTGACACCTGATTGTCAGTGTGTGAGTGTCAATAGCATTGTGTTTATTTGTGTCAGTGAATTGTAATACTTGAGGGGCTACTTATAGAACAGTCATTTACCGTGTGGTTGGTTAATTTACCTTCTCTTTTGTTCTTCGTGACTGGCCCGACAGTTTCGTTAACTTCTCCACTTTTATGACGTCGTCGACGATCGAGCAGCACAGAGGTTAATAAGCATGTTTTAAGGTACAGAGGCCAGTCTAGAGGTCAGTCAATATATTTTGGCTTGTAAGTAGTTTTCACCAAATTGGTTTTTGTGCACATGACAATGCACAACTAGTTCGAGATAAGTATATGAGATTACTGCGTAGACGGTGACGAAGCGTTTAATTAATTAAATTAAACTTTTGTCCGTTTCTTTCATTGCATAATTCATGCTGTTTTGTGTCAATCAAATCCCGTTCTTACTTACATTGATATACAATACAATCTACACAAACATCTAAAACAGGCCAGACATAATTCCAAACACACATCACGCCTCCCTTCAATCAAATCACACATTATCGAACAATCACTTCACGTAGACTTCTCCCGATGACTTGTAATAGACGTCGTGTGCCCGACAGGCCCACCGGTGGGCCACGAACGTGCCCGCTCTATCCCGTTGATTGCATTTATTCTATAACGGGGGCCCGTCTAGGGGCGAAGCTTGGCTGGGCATAATGACCTGCCCCAGGCCAACAGTGCGATCAGAAATTCCCTTGTTAATAGATTTCTGAGAGTCGATTCATGTCAATTATGTTCGGACGTTCGGAGCCAAGGCTTACTAGAAAATCAATTGGGTATTGTCTTTTTGTTGAGTTACTTTTTATGTGGGATAGGCAGGTTGATGGCTCTTAGTGGAGCCAAATTATTTTTAATTGTATTTGGTCTTTGGTTGAACAATGACATTTATTATAATATTGGAGGACTTACTGTCAAACTTACTGCGTAGTAGCTTTGTCAATTGTGTCTAAGTTTAAGTGGTTCGTAAACTTTTATTATAAGAATTCTTTATTATGCATTTACAACGCAGCATCATCTGCATAGCTTTCCCAAACATAAGGTCGGCTTACGGTCTTACCGGATGCAACTTACTACTATTTTACATGGAGCCACTGCTTATCTAACCTCCGCAAACCAATAAGTAGTAGGCAATTATGATACCCTTTGGTAAGACTGGTTGTCAGATTTTCGTGCGACTACTATTACCTTTAGCGACTTTCAAAGATCTTAAAATGACAGCCAGAACCAACGGGTTCACCTGCTTTCCAAGGCACGAAGGAAGCTCGGTATGTAGCGATGGTGACCCATCCACAGAACGACCTTGGTAAGCATGGCTTAACCTTGAAGATTGACCCGTGCGGCTGTTATGATTTAGCCACGATCTCCACATGCATGCATTTACAACTCATATTGGATTATTATAACATAGTGAATCTGTTGAGATTATTACATAATGATATTTCTAAAAATCGGCATTAAATAACTTGTAATTACAAGGCAAAATTAAATTACGTTTTAAAACTAAATGCGGTCGGAAAGGAGATTTTGAACGGTACAGTCTAATTGGTTTATGAATTATAATAAAAGAAAACATTATCGGATGAATAAAATTTTGTATAAAAATTCAAACAAAAGAGAATCTTCTTCAAAACCCTAATTTCGAGTAGAAAATTCGCTGAACATACCAATATCTTATTTTGGAAAAAGATAAAACATCGATATTAAACAAAGATCAAGAAAAGTACCTTTTAAAGTAGATTATAATAACTTCCTCTAAGCTTTATTTAATACCAGCTAGGTATAACCCGTTAATTAGCTTTTCGGTACTTTACGTTAAATGAGGCCGAAAATTTTCGTGCCTTCCTACTAATTATGTTTAGCGGGCCTTCGACTTTACTGGAATATTAAAGCGAAATACAGTTTAAAGTACCTACAGGTTATTATAAAATTGTTTCTTATAAAATTAAGCTTGCTTGGATTGGATTGTGAGAGAAATTATACGAATGAAAAAAGAATAAATGAAAGTGACGAATGACGACTGAAAAAAACGTGTTGCACCGACCCTAACTAACACGGAACAAGGCCAGAAAGATGATGATGCTCAAATTAACCTTGCTTACCTTTAAATAATGTAGCTACTGTAATTGTGCATCCTTGATATACTGAGGTATTCTTTAACAATTGCGCAATAAGACTTATCCATACTTCCATACTTAATATATAAATGCGAAAGTCACTATGTTTGTTTGTTACCTTTTCACGACTAAACGGCTGATCGGATCTTAATGAAATTTGGCAAGGAGATAGATTTCAATCTGGGGAAGGACAAAGGCTATATATCATCACGTTACGACCAATAGGAGCGGAGCAGCAATGAAAAATGTTGCGAAAACGGGGAAAACGCAGACGAAGTTGCGCGGGACAGCTAGTTTTATATAATGCGATTAGTTGAGAGGTTGTCGTCACAAAAGACATTAATAATCAATTTACATAACGGTACCTAATTATTTATTAATATAAACGCTGCTTTTTTTGTTGTTCAAGTTTGTCACTATTTCAAAAAAACCCCCATAACCTGGTTTAGAGTATAAGAAATTATCGAATAAACGTTTGCTATTGTTTGTATGTGTGAAATCGTGGTTACAGGGCGAGGATCAGACGGGCCGCGTTTAAAACACGGGTGGTTTACACTTACCGATTTCTGTAAATAAATAAAAAAAAAAATACTTACCCATTTTTTTATTGATTCGGATCGAGAATTATTAGCATAGTTACCTCCTTGAATTTGACGAGGGTGCAAAAAAACAGCTTGTATACATTTAAGCTGTCCCAAATAAAGTTAGATTGTGCCTTGTTGGTCTAGTGGTCGCAAACGCGACTGCTGAGCACTAGGTCCTGGGTTCGATTCCCGAGCCGGGCAAAGCGTTATTGTGTTTCCATCAGGAATTTGGGCAAAATGAGGTTTTACTATTAGGTACACCTCTGCCTAACCGTTCTGGGATTAAAGGTTTGATGTTATATGTGCTTAATTAATTTGCAAACTTTAATCTCGTTATTTTACTAGAGCACAACATACTCGTATGTGAAATGTCTAGATCTAGAGAACATATAACAACGTCTCCATCCGTGCCTGTACAAACGCCATTAGCTTCGGTTCCTTTGTTTAAAACCCTGTATTTAATATCGTACAATTCTACACACACTTCTTAACAAGCTAAGTTTATGATATACATCCTATACGTTTGTACCCTCGAGATTTTTAAGTTTGAGCGAACTTAAAAGTCCGCGAGGTCACTCTGTATCTCAAGTTCCCGCGGGTACTAAGTTACCTAAGCGGTGGGGTTAAAAAGTAACCCATTTCTTTTTCTTTTCTTCTCTCTAGCACTTTTAGTTACCCCGTTGAGACGAGGGAGAATAAGGGTTCTTGTGGAAGTTTGTTTTTGTCATGGGAATTATATTCGATTGTCATTTTCGTTTAATTTGTGATGCGAATTTAAAAGGGAACTAGCTTTCCCAAAGAACAACAAAGGTGAAATAAATATTTTTTTTTAAACTTAGATTTAAGTGTGATTGCGCCCGCATGGAAGTCGAAAATTATCTCATGAGAATGAACTCAATGTTAAAAAAGTATCATACGCTAGGATTTAGGACAATGACCTAGATAAGGACTCTGATCATGATTTATGGGTGACAAAGGAACGACCACACATACAGCAGACAGAATAGACTCTCGTATTTGTAATATAAATATGGATATACAACGCGATTAAAGTTTTAGAAAAAAAAATCTACTTTGTACAACTTTTGTTATGACTCTCATTTCCGTGTGACAGTACCTTTTTAAAATCTAACACGAAAGACAAACGCAAACAGCACACTTATCTAAAAACAAAACACGTCAGCCGTCAACGAAAACCAATTCCTTTTAAACGAAAACTTCTTACAAATAATTAACTAACCAATAAAAGGTTTCACATAACAAAGCGAATAGCACTCAATGCAGGACCAATATCTCCTTATTTTGAAAACACCAATAAATGGCACACCATTACTGGGTTTTATTTTATTTACCCTTACAACAACTTAAGGTGGAGTGCCCAAGTAACCCGCGAAATTCGAAGTTTCTTACGTTTTTGTTATTTGCAAGTCAGTGTCGGGTTGTATGTTGATTGAAATATGATTCGCGACCGTTACAAATATGGTTTTACAGAGTTATAAGATTGTCAACAACAAAATTCAAAGCATCATCATCATCATAAGCGTGTAATGTTCCCGTTGCTGAGACACAGGCCTGCTCTCTATGTGTGGGTTGTAATCCACCACGCGGGTGGATTTAGATGCGGGTGCTCTATGTGCGGGATTAGAAAAAAAAAACGAATGATAAATTCAATTTACAATTTTCATGAAATAGTCATTAAATGGCGTATTGATGATTTCAATGATTATAATTCTGTAACTACATATGTGTAGAAAACCTAAGATATATTTAATTTCGCGTATTACCCTGGAGCTTCCACCTTAATTGGACGTATTAAGTGTGGGAAATGCCAAACGGTAGGTATTGGTGCTTAAGGTGATTTGCAGCAGCTGTGTGAACTGTGAATACCTCTCCCCATCTGTCGGAGTCTTAAAGGTTACTTATAGATTATGTAAAGAGGATGGGTGGTAGTGTACGAGTGTCCCAATGTCCGAACCAAAGTGATCGGTCATGGGAATATCTGATCGTCGCGTTCATTACCCTTCGTCGGTGCGACTACGCACTTAGGTTCGCCGAACTAAACGGACGCAGCTGCAGTCGTTTGTTTCTGCGGTGATTGCTTTTGTTAGGACGCAGCCGCAGTCTTAGCTAACTAATAGTTAGTAGCCCAAGGTTAATCTTTAAGTACAATAGTTAAGTGTAAAGGGAACAAATTCAGTTCAAAGCCCACTTAACTCTTTCTAGTAGAGTTATAGTTAAATAAAAACGGAGCTCATTCTCGGTAATCCACCCAATTAACAAGGCTTTAGTTAAAAATGCTGCCGTATAAATTAATTTGTGCCACAGTAGTGTACACGTGTTTTGCGTGCAAATTCATTTACTTTTGAGCGGTAGATTTTGTGAAGTATCGACGAGTCTGGAACTGTGTGTAGGTAATTAAAGTGTGATTTCTGTGGACAATCGGGAATCAGCTTTTCAAATTTTTTAGTATTAATTATAATGGATGTAAAAAGATTATATATCGAGTTTCCTCCGTGCCTCGGAAAACACGTTAAGTCGTTGGTCTCGGCTGTCATTTGTAGATCTTTGACAGTCGTTAAGAGTAGTCAGAAGACAAAAGTCTGACATCCAGTCATAGTAAGGGGTATCGTATTACCCAGTTACTGGGTTGTGGAGGTCAGATAGGTAGTCGCTTCATGTAAAATACTAGTACCTACTCAGCTGCATCCGGTTAGACTAGAAGCCGACCCCAAGATAGTTTGGGAAAAGGCTAGGCAGATGATGATGGGTGTAAAAAGACCCTTAACGAAGCCGGTTCGCTCCGTTGTTGTGATATTTTTTGTTCTGGACCATACCTGGGAACTTTTAAGCTGTGGAAAAATGACCAATGTTTTTACTTTTCCCACAAGTTTTCTTAATACAAGTCTTTAAAGTACACCCAAACTTTTTTTTGAATTTCGAATATTTAGTACCTACAGTAGATAGAATATTGAAAATAAGTTACTGGCCTTTTTATATGAACCGTCCTGTAAAAGGTTAATGTTATAACTTTACTAGGTACTATACAATGCATTTATCAGCACACTAGGTTGAGTATGTTACATTGAATCCTACCGTAAATTATAATTTGTCACCCCAAAAAAAACGTCTTACGTAGTTTGATATAGAGAGTTTGATACCTACCTACCTCTCTATGTCAATAGAGAGGTACAAAATGCTTGGTTAATGGCTTCATGAAGGGTCCGGGTTTTACACCTTGTATGTGTGCAGATAGTATAATGAGAATGTACACAAAACAGATAATGTTGCAATGTAGGTTCTGTTGTTAGGGTTAATTAAGTGCTATTATTTTACAGATCAGGCGGAAACTTATACAAGGTGGAGCGGGACGATCGACAGTCCTTTAAATCACGTAGAGAGTATCATGTTCTTAACCCGTATACAAAAAAATCAATAAAATCCAATGAATACTTTAGCCACCGGAAACCATTTTTCATTTTCTTATTATTCAACATGATGTAGATCTCCGTATCTGTAATAATAGTTAAACATTGTAAGGCCAAGAACCTGTGCAAAACGTTTTCCTGTGGCTAAAGTATTCATTATATTTGATGGATTTTTTGTAGACGGGTAAAGATCATGACACTCTCTACGTGATTTAAAAGAATGTCGATCGTCCCGCTCCACCTTGTATACTTAGCACAGTCGTGATAGCTTAGCAAAAACTCCCAGACCCATAACTTTTCTAAACTTTAGAACAATACACCTCCTCTCAATCATCAACTACCAATGCAACAGACTTTAAAAACTTTAACGTTCAACTAGAAACGCTTAGGTACTCATGAATAAACGAACAACTTTAACAATACAAAAAATCACATTGAAAAACAAATGTGTGGACTTTTACTCCATGACTAGCTAAACTAGCTATTTTTAGGGTTCCGTACCCTAAGGGTCAAACGGGACCATACTGACACTTCGCTGTCCGTCCGTCCGTCTGTCGCCAGGCTGTATCTCCCTCATGAACCGTGATAGTTAGCCAGTTGAAATTTCTACAGATTATGTATTTCTTGTTGCCGCTAAAACAACAAAATAATACTTAAACCCGAATAAAATAAATGTTTTCATAAATAATGGTACGGAACCCTTCGTGCGCGAGTCTGACTCACCCTTGGCCGGCTTTTTATAACATGACAAAACAAAAAAAAAAAAACTAAACAGAAACCTTTCAGAATAATTTCTCTAAATTATTGTGGAAATCCTATCAAATTACGTTGCATGGTTTACGGTTTTTTTAGGGTTTTTTTTTTAATCACGCGAAATGTAATTTTAATTTGTATAATACTAAGGTTGTTAGATGAAAACGGCCCTTACTATATTCCCTGTGTAGTTTCTAGTCCATTATCCGGCTTAGTATTGTATGTAATCCTGATGATCGAACCGAAGCCGCGCCCGGTGATATTCCGTATGACCGGGCGCACGGGATTGTGGATGACATAATACGTCCTCTGAAACGATTGCTGGATTTGAATGCATTAGCTCGTTTCAAACTAATACAGATTGAACTGATATCTGCTAATTTGGATCGGAGCTCATTGTGACTGTGTTGATCTGTGCCAGAGAATAGGGGAGAGAACAATGAAGGACATAATGAACAGATAAATGTTTTGGGGATAGGGACAACACCAAAGGAGGGCAAAATTGATTTTTCACTTTCAAGCCAGCAACATTTTTCAGTCACGAAAAAGGAAAACGATAACAGTATCGCCTTATATTAAAAAAAGAAAACAGAAACAATTACTCAAGAAAATGTTTTGAACCTAATCTATAAGTGCTTTACGTCTATTGAAATAAAACGTTTCTTGCTTAACTTAATACTAGCATTAGAGCATTATCGAGCTAAAAAAGTACATAAAAAATATTTAACACTCTTAAAGTCCTCCTATCAAGATTTTCTTACTTAATGAGTAAAAAGAAAATTTCTCACGAAAATAAACACTTAATGTTAGGAGGTACATAAAAAATCCATTCCACTTTGCCAAGTTCAGAGAAGTTAAATTTAAAATCAACTGGCAACATCCCTCCAGTGAAATCAAATTATTTTTGCCACCGTGAAAATGGGAAAACATTTTTTTCTTCTTTTGATCTAAGAAAACATTGCGTCCAATATTTTGGGTAAACATCAATTTGGCGTAATGACCTGTTCGGCGTATAATGTTGTCTAATGATTTAAATAATGTTCCAAATTCAAATAAAATCGGTTGGGTCGTGTTTGGGTCTCATTAGTAACAGTTTAGTAACACAAAGGTTTGGTTCACAATGAAAGCAGCACGCTATGGCATGATGGGAGATCGTATTGTGAGAACTTTAATTATATCGGTTTAACAGCTTTTCTAAGGGCTATTATTATATATCAGGTACTGTGATTTCAAGGAAAACGGAAACGTCAATATAATGGAGTCGAAGCATGTGAGGTTTCTAGTTTTAATTGTGAAGTCGTGTTGCTATTGTTTTAAACATGACTAATGACTTAATTATATTATTAACTGGACTGTGGAGGCCTGACAGGCAATCGCTTCAAGTAAAACTAGTATTCAGCTGAATACTAGTTAGACTGGACGCCAACCACAACAAATTAAAAGATAGTATGAATGACTAAATTATGCTCGCTCTTGAATAGTTATAGAATAAGACTTCGACACGAATGGTTACGATACGAGACGAAAAGATCAAACAGGAGGAGCTTGTAGCAAAATAATAACACCCGCAAGGGTCAATTGTCAAGGTTAAGCTCTGCTTGCCGAGGTTGGTCCGTGGTTGGATGACCATCATTACATACCGAGTGTCCTTTGTGCCTCGGAAAGAACGTTAAGTCGTCGCTCCTGGCTGTCACTTAGATCTTTGACAGTCGTTACGAGTAGTCAGAAGCCGAAAGTCTGACTAAACGTCAGACTTTCGGCTTCTATCTTAACAAGAGGTATCGTATTACCCAGCTGCTGGGTTGTGAAGGTCAGATAGGCAGTCGCTTTATGTAAAATACTAATACTCTGCTGCATCTGGATAGTCTGGAAGCCAACCCTGATGAAGAAAAGATCAAACAGCACTCCATCCTATACGCTAAAATTTTATAAAAAATGATCAATATCCATCCTAAAATTTATTCATAAACGCGGCTTAAAACGCTAAACGTCGCGTCAAAGTTACTTCTTTAATACGATTCACGTTATCGAAACTCGAGACAAGATTAGTTACGTGTTGACGCATAAAATGTGAACGATTTTTACATATTTCTCATGTCTATAAAAATCTAGCTCTGGGGCTTTGTAAGGAAATAAAAGTTGAAGGCACAATAATAACAAGAAAGACTCGTGTTCTGTGTTGAATATTAATCTCATTGTAATATCTTTTTATTCGATTACCAATTTGGAGGAATATTATGACGCTATCAAGATGAGTGAGATGACGTTTTTTGATTCTTTGACTTACTGATCTACTAGTCAGGAGTGTGGTGTGGTAGATGATTGAAAACTTTGAAAAAGTATTGAGTTTTGATGGCGGGCTGGTTTTGGGCTGAGGGGCTTTCCTTTTTTTGGTCATCATTTTCACCCAAGTGAAAAACATCTATAAAAACAAATAGTGCTCATGCTTTATGTAAAAACATATTTAAAGATTTGCTTGATAAACCAACGAAGGCGAAATTCAGCATAAGCATATGGAAACCAAAATTCCAAATTCAAAGCAATAAAATTTAATATAAAATCCGAAATCCAAGAATTGAAAGCTCACATGACTATTCAACTCAAAACGGACCAATCGAAGCGCAAAATGTTCTTACAAACAGGATTTTGTCGAACGCGGCTTGGTGGATTTCCAGTAGACCTAGCATTTCAAAAACGCATTGAGGGAATTTAAAGTGGCGTGATATAGTTTAGATTGTGCCCTAGATTTGCCTTCTTCAACGCAGTCGGTAGCCATTTGGCCTCGTCCAGAGTACAAGCTGAGAGCGGTGACAAAGGGGTCATTTACACAGACGTGGCGTGTCGGGCGGCGCGTTGCTTGGCGAGTCGCGTGGCGCGCGTGGCACATTGGGCGTATTTCCCGTTCATGGAGACGCGGCGCCCGCCCTCGGCGGATCTTGTAGCCCAACATGGGACCATATTCTTTAAGTGTTTGACAACTGTCACATCATGTATTAGAATAGAACATCTTGTAAAATAAATTTAAATGTAATATTATTTAAAAAAAACCTCTCAATTGTAATCATCATCATCATCATTTCAGCCCAAAAGACGTCCACTGCTGGACATAGGCCTCCCCCAAGGCACATTGACATTTTGGGGGGTTTTGCCATAATTGCCACGCTTGGCAGGCGAGTTGGCGATCGCAGTACGGTTGTTACAAAAGCACAGAGAACGCTGCTGCCCATTCCCTGGCAAATCCCTTAGTCGCCTCTTACGACACCCACGGGAAGATATAGGATAGTGCTATTCTTTACGTCCGACACCATACAGAGCATCATGTAATCATATAATATTATTATTATTTAATTATTGTATTATTTATGTGAATGAATTTTTACTAGTATTATTTTTCCTGATCTGATTTGGTTTTGTAGCTATAACTGGCTTTATAGTAACTTATTTAAATTGTAATCTTATTATTTAATCATTGTATAATTTGTGTAATTGTAATTGTTTCTGATCTGATTTGGTTTTATAGCTAGCTATAAAGTAATTTTTGTTATTTATTTATCTCGTAATATTTGTTTCTGTGGTAGTGCTCGTCTAGTGGCAACCACTGTTCTCTAAATATGTCTATAAGAAAACGGCCAAGTGCGAGTCGGACTCGCGCACAAAGGGTTCCGTACCATTATTTATAAAAACGGGCCAAAAAAACACTTTTTTGTATGGGAGCCCCCCTTAAATATTTTTTTTTTGTTTTTAGTATTTTTTGTTATAGCGTCAACGAAAATACATAATCTGTAGAAATTTCAACTGGCTGACTATCACGGTTCATGAGATACAGCCTCGTGACAGACGGACGGACGGACGGACAGCGAAGTCTGAGTAATAGGGTCCCGTTTGACCCTTTGGGTACGGAACCCTAAAAACAGCTATTTCCTACAAAACTGCAAAACCTGCACGGTCAAAATATATCAAATGAATGAATATAACGGTCAAACGGTCAAAATATATCAGATGAAAATTTTCTGTACCAGTACGTGGTAACACCTTTAGCGTCGGTATCCTTTTCACCATGGTATTGTTGATAGGATGTCACTTTCTTTAGGATCTCTAGACCCAGGTACGCTAACGCAACGGACCAATCCTTAATATGTTTTATATTTCGTAGCCGCGCCACCTCCACACCCTGCTCAAAGCCTTAGTTTTCAGGTCGCTGCAACTGCGCGTGGTTATATTTGCATGGTCGTAATAAAGCAATAAAATGTTTTTCGCGTGGCTGAGAGCTCATTTCATACAGCTAGTCTTGAACGAGTTAAGGCTCTATAGATGGCGTTCGTTTTATAGCTGTTTTTTGGACGGCAGATGTTTTTGTGTGATGGTTTTAATGCAGCAAGTTTAATTGAAAACCGTTATTCTGTGTAATTCGTTTTTTTGTCTCGCTCTTCTCTACCATGTTTTCCTATAAGTACGAGTTTTTTTTTGTATCGATGGATATTGTCTCCCGGAACGTCTCCCGCGGCGACTTGGTATAAGTATCACTTGCGATGTCAACGCCACTACACCAAAGATATCATTCGTAAAGGTGTCTGTGTAACCGTGTAGAAAGTTTAAGCACTAACAATGGATAACAAAATCGGCGAAAGTTTATTACATTTTTATATAGTGTTAATTAAAAACTTACTGTACTTAATTTTATGCAACATAGTACTTTACCAAACATTTAAAGAGTAGATTATTTTATGAGTATGTATATTCAATCCCTAAGACTTCTAAGATTTATCAAGAATGATTATCAACATCACTTTTTTATATTTTTCAGGCCATATCCACCCACACATAATCAGGGCACTCCTATTACGTTTCGAGTTCCATTAAACCCTATTCAAAACTAAATTTATTTCCATTCAACTTTCATGCGGACTCCTAATCGTAATGAATGGCTGTTAGTCCGCTTGAAAATCTTATGGCTAGTACAAATGCCTATAGGCATGACCTAGATGCTACGCGCTTAGCATTTCATTAAAATTATTGCTGTTAGATGAACTTGCTAAAGTACGGGTACTTTTGACAAGCACTTTTGGCACTTTTTAATGAATTTTTATTTTTTTTTGCGTTAGCACTATTGGCCTAGTGAAAAAGGCCCTGTTTTATAAAGAATAATAATAATAATTTATTTGCGTCAAGTTTAACATTTTACATTAAATACATGTTAATACATACAATTTAAAGTAAATTTTACAATAGTGTGGCGACACCAGCACCCTTGCTAAGTTGTCAAGACAACTTGTGTTAAAGATGCAGGGCCCGACCCTTTAGTGGATGTTTCTTAATTGTATTTAGTAACAAACATGACATTTTACAAAAAATATGACTAATCCATTACGGAGCATAAGTAAACGGGCAAATAAACTATTTAGAAAAGAAATAAAATGAAAACAAAAGTGATATATGGTATGAGCAGAGTAGTGTAGTGTGTGAACGCGTGTGTGTGTACGTGTGTGTGTGTGTGTGTTCGTGCGTGTGTGTACGTGTGTAAGTGTGTGTGTATGTGAGTGTGCATGTGTATGAGCAAAGGATAGTTTAACGGGAAGTATATTGAGTCAACAATAAATTTTCTGTGTTGTTGTAGTTAAGTGTTAGTAGCCAATCACTTAGTTTCTTTTTGAGTGACATTTTAGATAGTGAATAGAAGTCTAGAACTTTGTTAAGGCTATTGTACAGATGAGGACCTTGGAAACAAGGAAATCTTCTTGTAAAAGAGAATTTACAAGGGAAGGGTTGACATACCTTGTCTTTGCGTCTTGTGGTGATTACTTTATAGGAGGTTCTTTGGTGCTGATATAGTACCATGTGTAAGACAAATAATTGTCTCACTGTAAGGACTTTACAGTTCCTATATAGTTCCTCAGTTGGAAAAAGTATGGACCTAAAGGTGCTAGTTTTTAGCACGGCTCTCTGAGCTCGTTCTAGTTTCAAAAGTATAGTTTTAGGTCCACCACCCCAAACGCTTATACAGTACGTTAAGAGAGACTGACACAGAGCAAAATATGCACACCTAATAATTTGGGGTCCTGCGATGTGGCGAAGAGTACTAAAGACAAAGATTAGCTTTCTGATTCTTTTTGTCAGTAACTCTATATGTGGTGCAAAACTCAAGCTATCGTCGAGAGTCACACCGAGATATTTAATGGTTCTACAGCGTTCCAGTTCGGGACATGTACATGTCGCAGTTCCAGGCAGTACACATGAGTGCGCTACCAAAGCGTACGAATTTGGTGGTTGACTCGAATTTCTTAAGCTGTATGTAAGAATATTAGTTTTGTCGGTGTTGATTGTGAGAATGTGTCTTTTGAGCCATTGTAGAACACAATTTAGTCCTTTTTGTGCGGAATCAAAGGTGTCATCCCAAGTATCACCAGAGAAGGTAAGGACAGTATCATCAGCAAACGCCACGATTTTCCCACCTCCCAAACTCAGATTACATAGTTGGTTAACGTATATTAGAAATAAGGTTGGACCAATCACACTGCCTTGGGGAACGCCGAATGTCACTGGTAGCTCTCCACTGAGGTAATTTTGTATTTTAACACATTGTGTTCGATTTTGAAGGTAGTCTTTGAAGATGTTAAGAGATTGGTCACGTATCCCCAGTTCTTCAAGCTTTATTATTAAGTCAGAAATCGAAACCGTATCGAATGCCTTTTTTAGGTCCAAGAAAATTGACAATACCTTCTTTTTCATGTCAAGATTTTTGGTAACATAGTCAATTAGGTCAATTACAGCGCTACTAGTAGATTTATTGCGTCTAAAGCCGAATTGGTTGGGAGAAAAAAGCTTTTTATCTTCCATGTAAGTCACGAGTCTTTTATTAATTAGGCGTTCTAGTATTTTGGAAATGGAAGGTAACACTGCAATAGGACGATAATTATTTACCAATTTTTTGCTTCCAGTTTTATAAATTGGGTGTATGATGGCCTTTTTAAAGTACAAGGGGAAAGTGCCAGTATGGAAACAGAGATTAAAAATATGTGTGAGTATGGGGACTAATATCAATGAGTAGCGTTTTAAAAACTTTGTAGGAATATTGTCCCAGCCTACAGCAGAATCTGTTTTAAGTGACATTAGTAATTCTCCAACCTCCGCTTCATCGGTGTCTAACATGACGAATGATTGTAAAGGTGGAGATGTAGGAATAGTGTCTGATGGGACTTTAAGACTACCAAGAGGATGAGAAAAGTTATCAGCAAGTTCCTTGCCGATATTGGCAAAAAACTCGTTTACTTTGTCCACCGAGAGCTGAGGTGACGTAGAAGAAGCCAATAATTCGGTGTTGGGTATGTTAGGCTTGTCTGTGTAAGTCACTCTGTTTACCACCTTCCAAATCTTTTTATTGTCCTTAGAAGCCTCAGTTAATTCTCTCCTGTCAAAGTCTCTTTTTAATTTTTTCAAAATTTTTGTGCAGTAGTTCCTATACCTTTTATATGTAGTAGTTAATATAATATTGTTTGGAGAAAGCTTGAGTTTTTTGTGCATTGCATCTTTATTACGCATACAGCGGAGCATACCGACGGTCATCCACGGTTTGAGTAAACGTTTTTTATTTGGAACCTTGATTAAAGAAGTGTGGGTATTTATGAGTCTAGCGAGTGTGGTGATTAAACTTTTTGTCGCTTCATTAGCATCGGTGTGTTCATATATTGCTTGGAAACTTGTAGTCTTCATCTCACTATCAAGAGTATCGTAATTAGTCTTTAATATGGTGTATGACTGTGGATTGACATCTCGTTTAAGATTAAGACACAGCATTACAGGGTTATGGTCGGTGACAGAGGCGTGTAAAACTATGGTGAGTGCAGTCAATTGAGTTTTGAGCATGACGTGGTCAAGACAGGCATTTCCTCGAGTGGGAAGTGAGTGAGCAGGTAGCAGGCCATGTGAAGCTATGAGGTCGAGATAGTCCGAGGTTTGGTTTGAAGCTGTAGTACATGCAATGTCAAGGTTAATGTCACCAATTATTGCTATGTTTTTGTATGTAGTCAAGCTTGCCAAAAGAGAGTTTAGAGGCTGTAGGAAGTTACTTAAGTCTCTAAAGGACGGAGATCTATAAATACATATTATTGCCTTATCGTTGCCGATTTTTAGCACTAGACAGCTGGCATCTAAAAAGTCAGGTTCTTCGACTGTGTAGTTTTCTCTGTTGTAGAATATAAATTAATTAATTTATTCAGCACCAAACATTTTGTACATTTTAAACACCAAACTTAGGAAATAATAATAAATATAACAAGACTCTGGTTCAGATCAAAGGCTTGATTCAGAAGCGGTACACCTGGGCACGGCTCGTATTATTAGGAGGTTCCATTCTCTGGAGCCCTGACTGCAAGTAGCTAGTACCTTGTTCCCGATTCCGGTGGGCTACAATTTTTATATGCAATTTTTTTTTAGATGCATTGAGTAGAGAAATAAATAAAAGAAAAAAAGAATAAGAAGAAAAAGGTCATTCAAGTTTCCATTTCAAACCCGAACTCCTGAGCTAGGTGAGACCTGTTTCTTTATTGTGTTTTTATTTCTGACTCCTGTAGAGTCAGAAATAAAAACGTACACACATTTTGAAGTGCAATCCATCCAGCCTCTCAAAGCGACATGGAATCTGTTATCCGACGGATACAGTACGTATGCAGTCATGTTATAACAAAAGGGGTTAGGTTTGACTACACGAGCAACTTCAATTCCACAATATTGGAGAAGATTGGTGATTAAGATACGTGTCGTCGTGACACAGTATTAATCAATATTTTACAGCGTTGCTTATATGTTGCAGATTCTTGTCATTAATTATAACAACACAGCAGTACTTTCAAAAAGTATAGCGTAAAATAATATGGACTAATAAAAGGATTCTCTGTTCAGGAAAATATTGTGGAAACTAGTCAAGTCCTACTTTTTAGAACAAAATATTCAAAGACTGATAAATGCTTGTGCTATGCTTGAATAAATTATTTTCAAGAAAACAAAGTATATATCACAGAATAATATTATTGTTTAAAACACGCTTTAGTGTCACGTATTTTAGTTTTGGTATTCTTCTCACCAAAAGATGACTACTCTTAGTCCACCATCTTTGGAAGTCGGCCATATTTGATCTAGAATGCCATCACTTAGCTATCCATGCATTGTCATCTTAACTAAATATGTATGCAAAGTTTTAGTTCTATCGCAATAGTGTTTAGTAAAGCTAATAAAAGCGTGTGAAGCCGTGGCTGAGGACACCGGTCACTGAAAGATACTTCACACAATTATCCAGCCGCAATCTGTCTGTTCCCGTTTTACTGTATCTTAAGTTCCTTTTCTTTTACCTCCGGCAACAGTTGCCAAAACAATTGCCACAAAATCGCCCGTCTATTCACAGCTTTTTAACAAAAGCGTTACCGACGACATCCCGAGATATTCATTATTCAGTTCCGCACATATTTACCGTTTCTTTGTCTCGGTATGCTAACGCTTGTTTCATGTGTAACTTTGAACGTATGTTTGTTACGTTGGTACCCATATGTATGTATATGTGTGTGTGTGTGTAGGAATGATGCTTATGATTGCTAAGGGAAAGGGTTTTTTTTCTGCAGGGGATAAATATTGTACCACGGGAATCTAAGAATATTGTTCTAAAGAAATGGCGTCGGCGGAATTTACTCAATGCTCAAGTTTCAAGAGCAAGGTTTTGTGATTTACGCAATCAAAGGCATTCGAGAGGACACCGAAGATTCCTATGGCATCTTGTGCCTCTTCCCACGCAGTAAATATGTATTTTAATTAAGTGACACCGGCATCAGTCGTATATATCATCCTTTGGTGAAACCATACTGTTGAGCTACTGGTGAGCTCAATGATTCGAACAATATTAAAATTCAACAGTAGTATACTGTATACTCGTATAAGGTATGTACATGCAGCGAATTCCGCCATTGTTGTTAAATGTAGATTTCACAACCAATTATCCAATTAGGGATGTTGTTTGATAAACATGTAGGGATGAAGGTGCTTCATGTGTGTTCTACGCCGGCGGCAAGCTGCTAGTTAAAATAAAATAAACACATATCGGCTCATAAATTATCGCGGAACGTTTAAAATTAATTTGTGTAAAATATCCGAGCACTAGTTGCAATTTATTAACCGTGACATGTAGTGTAAATGTGCTTAATTTATAACTCCAAACCTAAAATTTAATCGTCTCTTCATCATGATTTATTTGAAGTCAAACAAGCTGGATATAATAATTCTTAGTCACGAAAGTTTAAATAATATTAAAATTCAAATTGTGAACCATCCGTTTGTTCAAGTCCAAA
Organism: Cerastis rubricosa; assembly: GCA_949152445.1. NCBI lineage: Eukaryota > Metazoa > Arthropoda > Insecta > Lepidoptera > Noctuidae > Cerastis > Cerastis rubricosa. Next base: position 11,860,806 of record OX424540.1, on the reverse strand, counting down.
CATCACTTTAAAACAATTTATAATTGATTAAATTCAATTTGGTTGTGTTAGACAAGGCGCTACGGATTGTCGATCATAGTCATTCGTATGCTTGGCTCGTAGCACCTCGTAGATCCTCGTAGCGGCTCGTAGCGCCTCGTAGCCGACACGCGTCACGGGCGCGCTCGAACGTCACTTCTGTCGCCTCGGGCATTCCTAGTACCCCTTTGTGTAAATGTCGAATTTATTTTACTTGAATTGTTAATCGATAAGTTGAATAAATGAGTTCTGCAGTAATGGGGATAATTGAAAAGGAACGTGTTGTGAATACACAGAAGAGGAGTTAATGCATTCCTGAATGATTCAAATGGTATTAAAGTTTTAGCGTACCATTTCTTATACAAGAATAAAATTGGAAATACTATTGTTTTAGAGTTTTTATTTTGCCTGAAAGCTTGATGAAGATTAAAGACCAGTTAATCTGTTCTCACACCATTCTGATACCGAATTATTATTATTATAAGCCTATATTGTCCCACTGCAGGGCAAAGCCCTCCCCTCCCTTCCCCCTTCCACTTTACGCGATCTAGTGCGATTGTAGGCCAATCCTTAGAGAACGAGTCCAACTCGTCCCGCCATCTCCTTCTGGGCCTACCGCGTTGTCGTTTCTTGCTCTCTGGAATCCATTGAGTGGTTATTTTTGCCCAATGCACCTCCGACAGGCGGCAGATGTGACCAGCCCAGTTCCACTTCAATCTAGCAGCTGTAAAGCCAGCATCCGATATTTGGGTTTTGGAGCGAAGTATGGAGTTTCTGATGCGGTCCGTAAGTTTGACACCCAGTGTACTTCGCTCCATAGCTCGTTGGCAGGCTCCAAGTGTGTGAACTCCTGACGTTTTGTAAACGACCATGTTTGTGCTCCGTAGGTGAGGGTGGGGAGAATGCACATGTCCATGAGCATTCTTTTTAGTGAAAGAGGGAGAGATCCCTTCATTAAATGTTTCATCGACCAGTAGCTCTTCCAGGCGTTTTCGGTACGAAACCAAAGAATTGCGGTGAATTGTGCTATTGGTGAGTTTCTTTTGTTTTTTGGTATAGCTCTTGATATTTTGGCTAGCGATACCAAAGTTATTGATTAAACAAAATAACAAAATCCAATCAAATAGCTCAGCTTAACATGTCAACGGATTAAATGGCACAGTTATATCTGCCTAGGGAACCTTTTCTTGATCTTGCATTCTTAAATTCACGCCTTTCACCCCATGGAGGTAGACAGAAACAACAAAATACCTTCAGCTGCGACCCTTACACGGTTCTTTTTGCGTCGCCTGCGCTCAAACATCTGGTCATATATGCACACGCCGGTTGCGATTACTATCATCGATAAGGTCCTAATCATGTCCTACAAGGGCGTGTCCCTTGCATTTCTGCTCACATCTGATTACCACAAAACATCAAACACATGATTATATACCTTCAAAACCTAATCCGTCCTACCTGCAATTAATCTATCTAAGTACACACTACCTAAACCAAACCAATCCAAAGTTTTCGTACTCAAATCTAAAGCCTAAACTGCCCAATCAGCAGTCAGTCGGGATAATCCAAATTGGGCAAACAAAATCCTCCAACCGGTTGTTTCACTGGTAGTAACTAGGTTTGTACGTCTGGCGCGCCAAGAGTTTGGCAACGTGGCAACATTTATCAGTCTGCCAGGAGTCATAACTTACTGTCTTCTTGTTATCAAATCTATCAAGAGATGAATATAAGTGTTATGATTTTTGTAAATCTTGTCATTAAAAACAGTTTCGGGTCGGTATTTGGATTGCTTCATTTGCTCTTTATACGAATTGAAGGGGTCCAACAAGCTTAGTTGCACATATTTTATAAAATAATTGAGTCATTTCAAAAAAATGTTTGACCTCATAGCTGTAATACTTTTTATAGTTAAGGATCTCGTGGCAAAATAATAACAGCCGCACGGGTCGATCTTTAAGGTTAAGCCGTGCTTGCCGAGGTTGGTCCGTGGATGGGTGACCATAATTACATACCGAGTGTCCTCCGTGCCTCGGAGAGCACGTTAAGCCGTTGGTGCCAACTGTCAGTTATAGAATTTTGACAGTCGTTACGAGTAGTCAGAAGCCAAAAGCCTGACATCCAGTCTTCATAAAGGGTATCGTGTTACCCAGTTACTGGGTTGTGGAGGTCAGTCAGGCAGTCACTTCATGTAAAGTACTGGTACTCAGTTGCATCCGGTTAGACTGGAAGCCGACCCCAAGATAGTTTGGGAAAAGGCTAGGCAGATAATGATGGGAATAGGGTCGCTCTCTATTACATGGGACTTAGGCAAAATATGGGTGTACTATTAGGTACACCTCTGCTTAAACCTTCGGGGATTACAGGCGTGATGATATGTTCAACCAACATCCCAACTACCTCCCTTTTTTTTCACGGATGGGAAATCATCAAATGACCCCTCCTGCTCTGGGCGGAGCGGAAGGCAGTGTCAGACTTGTACTGACTAAAACCCATCCATGTTCTTTCTTAGCCCTTTTTGTTCCAGGGCCGCGGTATCTCTTTCGAACAGTCCTGCAGCCCAAACTACCTACCTCCCGATAGAACCGATAACATTACTCACAGGTAAATTAAAAACGTTTCTCCAAGCAATGTCGAAGTTAAAACATAATATTTGCTCTCCAATTAAATATTAATGGTAGTAGCGAGGGCATCACAGTTGCACATGTCATGAGAGTCTGCCCATTTCATTTTCAATTAATACCACGTCTGAGTACGACACGGTAATCACGAAGAGCTACGATTCCAGACGGACGGACGTATCCGAATTATTTTTGTAATGATTTTCGACGTTGTGCTGTCAAAATATCGAAAGTCTCTTAGTATTTTTTTTTGCATTTCTTCTAAATAAATTACAGAGAAGTAATAATGAGAGTGGAAGGCCAATGTGAGGTGTGAGGGAGGCCTTTGCCGACAAGTGGAAAAAAAGTAAAAATAGGAAAAAAAAAGGTAATAACAATAGTGTTTTAGGCTTTCACGGTTTATAATTACCGAAACTTACATTGTCACTTTCAACCTCGAAATATCGGGACCTCAAAATAAATAACAATTATGGAAGATATCTCATAAGTGGCAGTGTAAGTTTAATAATAATAGCATCTTTTTAGACTAGGTAATTTTATAGTAGTTGCCATGTATCGAAAACGGCTGAGGATCAAATCTGGTATTTGAGGCTAATCTTAGTCTAATCATAAAATATCTCTTATTAGGTAATCTTTTCAGGGTTCCGTACCTCGAAAGGAAAGAACGGAACCCTTATAGGATCACATTGTTGTCCGTCCGTCCGTCCGTCCGTGCGTCTGTCCGTCTGTCTGTCTGTCCAGACCCTTTTTCTCAGGAACGCGTGGAGGTACCAAGCTGGAATTTATAAATACTCAGGTCTACTGTCCAAGGAGCTGTGAAAAAATCAAACTTCTAAGCCAACGCAATCAAAAGATACAGCCGCTTATGCCGCAAATTTTCGACACTCTCAAGGGAAATGAAAAATATTTTTAATATTTTTTGTACGGAACCCCGGTGCGCGAGTGCGACTCGCACTTGTCCGGTTTTTTAAACTAAATAGACTTGTGTTTCTCCGCTGCTTCTGAAGTGAAGCGATGATGCGGCCTGCCATCTACATCTTTTAATTCTTACACTGATTGTCCGATTGTGACTCTGATTTAACATTTCTCTATAAGAAAATTAGGTCTTCAGTCTAATTATCTGTTCATTATTTCGAAATGAAGATATAGTCGGACATAGATCCCTTGGGACCAAATCGGAGCTAACGTCGTCGCCATCTTATTTTATCATAACACCACGCCGGTAATCTCTGAAAGGTTAGGCAGAGGTGTTCTCAATAGTACACCCACATTTGCCCAGTTATGTTTGAGTCCCATGTAATTGGAGGCGAGCCTATTGCCACCAACTGGGCACAAATCCAAACTTCGTGGCTGCTACTTAAAAAATCCTGATAGAAAAAGCCAATAAAAATTTGCCCGACCCGGGAATCGAAACCAGGACCTCATTTGCAGCAATCCCGTTTGCGACCACTAGATCAACATCCATCCATCCATCCAGCTATCTTATTTTATCAATACAACTTCCAAAGATAATATTACAAATGTTAACCATCAGCGCTTTCCTGGCAATGCAGTTCACGCGCCAGAAGATTCATGCAGCTCTGTAACACGCTGGCACATTGATTACGTCAGTCGTTCATCACAATAACCTATTTTACTTCAGTGACTGCATTGTCTACATTATGCACTCGGCTGATATGTAGATAACAAGAACATTATAATGTATTATTAATATGCACATGTTGTGTTCATATTTGGGCCGTCTAAATGTTCATGATTTTACCAGCTACAAAGGTTATTAATAAAAAGGACGGTTTTGTGTTATTTAAAATACTGTCTTTCCCATTTTCAAGTAGCTCCAGATATGTCGTAATAATTAGCAGAGTAGCAAACCTATTCTTCTTTTTAACTCCAAAGCTGGTACGATTCTTAATTCATCATCATCATCATCATCAGCCTATAATGTTCCCACTGCTGGGACACAGGCCTCCTCTCTATGAGAGGGAGTGGGCTGTAATCCACCACGCGGGCCCAGTGCGGGTTGCTAAATGTCACATGTCTTCGAATTTTTAGTTCTAGGACATGCCGGTTACCTCACGATGTTTTCCTTCACCGTTTTTGAGGGCAGCGGTGATAAAATAAATTACACAAAGTAATGCGCCTGCCTGGGTTCGAACCCGCGATTTACTGATCGTAAGTCGGAGCTGCCACCACTGGGCCACCGCTGCTCTCCGATTCTTAATTAATTTAGGAGAAATAACACAGGAGATGGTTCCAGTTAATAGCCCGCTACGAGTTATATTCTATTTTTTATTTTTCATTCGCTCTTTTCTGTTAATTTTGTCATTTAATTCACAATTCCTCCTCATCAAATTTTTCAGCTCCAATACTAACAAACAAGCCACTCAATCCGACATAATATCGACCTATAGATTATTTGTAACTCTAAGTGCCAATCTATAAGGCCCATTCAGACCATCCGACATACGCTAGGTTTCAAAGTCAAATTAAACCAACACGTATCGCACGTGTGCACTTATGAAAGTTAAATTCGTTAATAACTCGCTCAATTTCGGCTCGTTTATTTTTAATTACAACTGGATTTATTTTTAATAGGGTAGGTAGGGTAGGTAGGATAGGTAGGGTAGGACTGTAGACAATACGGACTGTAGATAATAAATTTTACAGGAAGATTTGTTTAATAATTAGGGAGTTCATTTACGAAAAGATACCTATTATGACCTGACATAAACGCGAATTAATAAAATAGCGTTTTTAACATACACTTTAACCCGGTTGTCACACAATACCACTCGTCCGCGTCGGAAAGAGTGGGCGAAACAAATGTGTTGGCGGTGCTCCGCGCGGAGAGGCGGTAAGCGCCGCTCGTCCGCGCTGTTAAGCGGTGTTCGTGTGTTATGCTTCAACGGATTTCATACAAGCCATTGCGACATGAGATCCACTTCACCGCCCGACCGTGCGGACGAGCGTTGTCGTGTTAGAATCGCCATAAATTTAAATAATGCAATTGTACACAAATGCAAAATCAAGAGGATTTAGAATAAGTGACTTTCTTTCAGCGATAACAAAAATGAAATAGTAAAAATGTATTGAATGATAGACATTATAACTGACCGAAACACTCCTAAAATTCTGTTGAAAGTAGTTAAAACACTTTGAAAGCGAAACAAATTTTCACCAGGTGAATGACCCTTGACGCCAACATTTCACAGTTTAATTCAGACCTCCCAATACGTTTTCAATCTCACTTCTCAATATTCAGGAGGAAACTGTTATCACGTCAACTGTAACAGTTGTTTGAACGACATCATTACACTTTGATTTTGTTTGAAGTTCTTCTTAACTCGCGTCTCGAAGTTCCTTAACTATGCATCTTCACATATACGTATACACGTGTATGTATGATACTTGTCTACTTTATTTATTTACTAAGGGAACTGGTTTTATGTATTTCCATTCAAAGTTTTAAAAACAACTGATACGAGTCATCGCCGATGCTCTTCAAAGGTTATGCATTGGTTTCAAAAGGTTATCTTGTAGATCATGATGTGTTATATTTTACATGGACCGATTGCCTATCTGACCTCCACAACACAGCAAGTAATGGGTAGTATGGTTATCCTTGGCAAGACTGGTAGTCAGAGTTTCGGACCACTGACAACCTGTAACGATTGTCTGAGATCTGGAATATATTCCAAATAAGCAACACATAAACATTAAACACCTTTTCACCTTGATTTGAGTGAGTCATGACGAATTTTTAATTCGATACACAAATCCTTGTTCTTCTATCAAGCACGTAGACACATTAAAGCTCGTTAAGAATGCCTTTCTCGTCCACTATTGACCCACAAGTACCATTAGTTAAACTAAGCGATTCCTGCCTCTAATGAAATATTTACACGATGTCGTTTAATCACGCCTACTCACACAACGGGCTTTACACGCCCATAACGATAACCTTGAACTTTTAGAAAGGTAGCTCTGGGTTTGTTGCAGTATCGTAGGAAAATTGTTAGAAAAACAAAACAAAAATTGGTTGTCTGTAAGGTCGGTTTACGGACGATAGTTTAACGTGACAACGTCATAACAAAACATTGATGAAATGATTGCATACTTTTATGAATAGCAAGCCGAGCGCTCCAGCCGATTGTGCCTTTCGCTCTCTCGTGCAGCGCTCTCACACCGATCGTAACGTTACAATGAGCGTAACGTTACAATGGGTCATGCTTTTGCGTGCGGTTCATAGATTTATTAGACGTTGTCACGTCAAAAACACTCGATAAAATACATAACCTAAAACTACTTGCTATTATAATTCTATTTTTGGTTTCGTAATTTTATTCTTTTACACCTCTTCAGGCAAAGCTGAATCTTTTAAAATAGTCACATTAAAACCTTTAACATAAAGTTCTGAAATCCAATAAAAACCCGACTACGAAGTAGCGATAGCAGCATAAGTCGAACAAAATGTCCTCAATCCTACTAAAGTAACTAACATATCTACCCACCAATCTATTATCTATGTAGATTAAATGTGTTTAGCTCTTTCAAAGCGTCCCTAACCAAATCTAAAAATAAATCCAAGTAAATTGTCTTCGAACACGACAACACAACAAATGTAAATTGGGAGACAGACCGCTATATGATCTACTTGAAGCTTAATGCACCATGAAATTACGTATTTACCTACTTATCTAGTCGATAGGAAAATTGGTTTCTACATCCCGGTTGTCCATTCGATGCAGGGAAGATTGGCGTTTGACAGTCGAGAGTTTTTCTCCGCGGTATTAGACGGATCAATCTGATTATACTAATCGTTTGATCTGTATTATTAGGAAGACTCTGGGATTTACGAGTATGCGTTTGGATTATTTTGTTGGGATTAGGATTAGAGACTGTTTTTGTGTTTAGTTAATAGTATTAGAATTTTTTGAAGAGCGGGGTAAATAAGAACAAAACGGTTAAAGTTTTAGGTGATTGATTTTAGATTTACTAAAATCTTTGTGCCAAAGTATTTTTATTGAGGGGTCCATTATTGACACCATGGTTCATACATAAATCTGAAAATGATAGTTTATTTTCACTTTACTATATTGGCTCATAATTCATGCTTAAGCCTATACCAAAAGCATAGTAAAGCAATAACTTTCAGCTTGGTGGTTGACTTACTGCTATTATCATCGATTTCCTTCAATGTCATCAATCACGCTACCCTATATAAAATCGGGTACAATTAATAATTTATACCTCGTCGCCGAAGTAGGTAAAGAAAGTTCTTGGCTGTCAATTTTTTCGTTTGGTGCCTTTGAAAAATTAGTAGTCATCAAAGGTTCAGAGGGGATAATAAATTTTAGGGTGGTACTTTCGTGATTTCATTCGCTTTTCCCTTAGAACACGGGGCGAATGCGATAAATTATCCCCATCAATAATACCCAGGCAGCCTTGTGTCAACAACATTCTTTACTGATGGCATTTGTAGCTATTTATTTAGGAACCTTCCACAGCTGTGGTGTGACGTCATAACTTCTGATTGTCTTAGCCATGGATTGTTTTATGCACGATAAATGATTTTACGAGTCCGAATATCAATAGGGTATTATTCGGTTACTCATAAAAGATTTTTGGCATACGCGGCGGTTATTATTCATAGTAGATATTTCATCAATGGATACTGGAGTATCACGAATGGATAATTATGGATTAATCTTTTCGTTAATTGAATACAAAAAACGTCTTTGTGGATAGTATAATCTTAGAACGTATCTAACCAAGATGAATTCTCTGTAACTGAACAAAGAAGCAAGTGCCCAAATTAACCGATAAAACGCAAATCCGTACAGAAAAAAACATGTCCGAATATCATATACTATCCTATCTAACCCACATCCGCAGCGGAATCCTAAAAAGGCAGCAATGTTTATTACTTTACCCAAAATTAGTTTTCTTTTTTATTATACGCTACCATAAATAAACCTGCCAAAGTTAACTAAAACCCACTCGTCCTTTTATTCCGGAAAGAAAGGAACCTTTTACCTGTGGGAATACCTTCTATGTTTAAAGAGAAAACTGGTCGCGGATCGGTTTGAAATTTCAAGTGTATGTACCGCTTTCAGGGTTCAATCCGAATAACCACAAAACATTCGGATCCTATTTCCGATTCCCGTCACAGTGCCCCCATCATGCGGAGGTAGGGACGGACCGAGGTGGGTAGAGCCACTCTCGGTGCGTATTCAGGGAGCGTTCGTGTACCCGAATGCTGTGGTCGTGTATGATTTCTATTGAGCGAAAGATTAATAACTATGTTTAAGATTTTTGCTTTGAATTCTGTTGGACATAATCTTTGTTTTGATGTATTAGTTACTATACGATACCTTTTGTTATGATTTTTCTCTGATATATTTTTCCAATTACAATAACTCATCATTTGTAGGCATATGTAATGCGGCGAAGGTGGTAGAAACTATTTTTGCTGAGAACTAAAATTTTAACTTTTATAAGCTTCAACTATCACCTTTTACTGAGCAAAATAAATATGTAAAAGATTGTTTTGTTTATTTAGCATGTTGGGGAGAAAATTAATAAGGGACTGAAGAAGAAGAGTTGTTTAATTTTACTTTGAAACCTTGGGTTACAGAATAGAACTACTAAAATATAAGCCAAGAAAATCTAAATACGTACCTACATATTCACCCGTGTATTTTAGGCCCAAGTTTTACTTGAATTTTCGACCATGTTATAAAATCTTGCTTACATCATTCATGTTGAGAATTACAAATATGTGAGACCGATGTAGAAATACGGGCAAGTTAAGAGCGTCCAGAGTAAAAGATTAAATCAGTAATTCAAAAATAAAGTAATTAAAATAAACCGTGGCAGCTAAGCAACACAGTCACAAGTGACAGCGCCCGTTCACGAACATGACGCATTGATCAGCCGATCATTCAACTCAACCATATTGAAGGGAACTAAATGACCCGACACACCCGCCACCATCAGCGTGACATTTAAGTTAGCATGAAATTCACTCAACCACCTGGGTAAATTCGCGTCAATGAAAGATATAGATACTCAGTAAATGGTGGCTTTACAGTACATAGCAATAGCCAACTTTATTGAGCATTTGATAGACCAAAGCGGTTTGCATTTGAACAGCATGCTTAGGCTGTCACCATAAATAAACATTCAATTTCCTTACTTAGTTAAAATGTTAAAGTGAGATCATAGTGAGATTTACAAAACCCCCACTATAGTACTAGTAAGCGTGTGACGTCTAAGCTAGTAAATTAAAATATCTAAGATAAGCAATCTCTAAATTATATGCATAATAAAATTAAAACATAAACCATCCACAATCATTATCATCATCATTTCAGCCGAAAAGACGTCCACAGCTGGACATATGCCTCCCCCAAGTGTCGCCACATTGTAATTTTTGAGGGGTTTTGCCATAATCGCCACGCTTGGCAGGCGGGTTGGCGATCGCAGTACGGTTGTTACAATAGCACAGAGAACGCTGCTGCCCGTTCTCTGGCAAATCCCTTAGTCACCTCTTACGACACCCACGGGAAGATAAGGGATGGTGCTATTCTTTACGTCCGACACCATACAGAGGGTCCACAATTAATTCTCTAAATTGGAAACCGCGTCAAAATTAAAGTTTAATAGTTGCAGAACGCATTCAAATACGAAACTCATACACGAAACTCGACGTTATCCTTACAATGAGCTGAAATGTAATGATCCACACGCGCTTAAAAAAAAACAACAAAGCATCTCATGAAATCGGCTACGTCCCGTCTGGTTCTTTCCCATTTCACCAAATAATTATTTTGATTTTCATACATTGAGTCTCGTATATATGACTTAAAGGATGACTGTTTTTTTTTGTTTTTCCTACGATACTGCAAAACAACTCAGAGCTACCTTTCTTCAAACTTAAGCTTCGTCGTTACCTACAATTCGTAAAAGTTCAAGGCTATCGTTATGGGCGTGTAAAGCCCGTTGTGTGAGTAGGCGTGATTAAACGACATCGTGTAAATATTTCATTAGAGGCAGGAATCGCTTAGTTTAACTAATGGTACTTGTGGGTCAATAGTGGACGAGAAAGGCATTCTTAACGAGCTTCTAATCTGTCTACGTGCTTGATAGAAGAACAACGATTTGTGTATCGTGTTGATAATTTGACATGACTCACATTAACATCTATCTTCTTATATAAATAAAAATGAATGTTGGTAAGCGCATAACTCAAGAATGGCTGGACCAATTCGCAATTTTTTTCCCTTAAATTCCACGGAAGATTCCACTATTTAAAAAAATAATAATTACCATTAACTTTTGACAGAACGAAGTCTGTCCGGGCAGCTACAGCTTACAAATAAATGAAACCTGAAATCAAGGTTATTGTTATTGTTCTACTTCAGTGTTTATCTGTCTTGCTTATTTGGAATATATTCCAGATCTCAGACAATCGTTACAGGTAGGCAGTGGCCCGAAAGTCTGACAATTAGTATTTCCAAATATATAACGCATTACCGAGTACTAACTGGGTTGTCAAGGTTAGATAGGCAGTTCATCATCATCATCATTTCAGCCCAATAGACGTCCACTGCTGGACATAGGCCTCCCACAAGTGTCACATTGACATTTTGGGGGGTTTTGCCATAATCGCCACGCTTGGCAGGCGGGTTGGCGATCGCAGTACGGTTGTTACAAAAGGACAGAGAACGCTGCTGCCCATTCTCTGGCAAGTCCCTTAGTCGCCGATAGGCAGTTGTTACATACAAAATACCGGTATTCAGCTGTAGCCGTTTAGACTGGAAGCCAACCCCAACATAGTTGGGAAAAAGCTTGGCAGATAATGCTGCTAATTTGGAATATATTCTATTCTGTCTATGCATGCTTCAAATATCGCAATTTGTTTACTAGCTTGTCAGGTATCCCAGGGCCCTGGATGGTTAAGATTCAGAAATCATGACGCTACGACCAACAGGAGCCGAGCAGCAATAAAAATTTTGCGAAAACGGGGAATATGTGATGCCGACGAAGTTGCGCGGGACAGCTAGTATATTATAAATATTGCATTAACATCAAAAGTTAACGTGGTTTTATAATGTTATCTTATAAATTAAATTATCATTGTCGTAGTATACAAACTGTCTCAATTGTAAAATAAACTTGTAAATCGAATTCTGGTAAAAAAACATCGAACTCCTTTCTGAGCGATTGCGTAAATAATACCTAGCCTTTCTTCATGCCTATAGATACCACCCTCAAATAAATATTTCAAAATGAAAAAAGTGCTCCAATAAAAACTCCTAGACTTTCCATGTTATTAAAACATTTCACGCGTCAACCCTCAGTTTGGCCACGACCTCAAGTGGAATCAATAGAGATGCTTTTCGTATTCCGTATCACGTAGAATCAATTTAAGAACTCCTGCTGCGGGTCAACGGATATTTATGAAGATAACTTCGATTTATAGAGATTGCTTTGCGTTCTTTACACCACCGAGCAAAGTTATGGCGCAGCGGTGTTGCTTTAAGTGTTCGATAAGATATCTTACCGCAAATGAGTCTTGGGTTCTATTTATTTTAGAGGACATTGGAGGTGAGTCTGTTAAATGGCACTTGTGTGTAATTGGTTTAGATTTTAAGATTAGTTCTTGTACCTATTTAGCGTTATATTTGAGAGTAACTTTTAAAGTGGGCTATGAGAAAGATACTGTTTGTTGTCCTGGAAATACAACATATCAGAAAGACACTTCAAGAGTCGTGAAGTTTAATTAAATTAAGCTTATTGACACACACAAGTTGGTTATCTTAGAAACAGAGAAAAATACAATGAGGAAAGTCAAAAGAGTACAGAAGTAGAAGTAGCCGTGGACCCCCAACTAGCCACAGCCTGTATCTTCGTGGCCCAATATCAGCGGTAAAGGCAGATTGAATTCGAATGTTCAGTGAGACACAAGTGAAGTGTCACACTTTCAATCGGTGAGAAGATTGAAATATTCTCCTTCATTTACAGCCTTTAATAAATTTATTGAGAGAAATTTAGTGTACATCCAGAAGAATCTTATATTGGTCATCCTTGTACTAAATACTTCAAACGTTTGAGGCAGACAAAACCTTAGAACTTTGAACTTTTTACGTATATTGTGCTATACGTCGTCTGTTCTCTACATGTAACAAGTTAAATGTCAAATGTCTGCAATTTATAGGCATCTGCAACTAATACGATGTTGACTGGAATAAGTACAAAGAATTGTTTCGCTGTCAGCGTCTCAAATGTTTCGTGATTTTCCTCTTAAAATGTACTTCTGTGTACTTATTTCTTACATGTATTTTCTTGGTATAAGCTTTTCAACTTTCTGTTGTACTGTTGGCTTGTTATTTTACTTTGGTGTTTAGTGTGGACCCCTCTTGTACTCTGTCCGTGTACATATTTGTGTTCCGCCTGAGAGTCGAGTACTTTTTAGTTTCTGGGGTTTATGTGATCTGGACCGGAGCGAATCGCCCAGCGGAAAAACTTCTCGTTGGGCTCCTATAGTTATGAGTCGAGCTACACGATAACTGACAAATACGTGCACTGGCTGGTATGTCCACTCAGTTCTGTGTGGTTTTTCTTCAAAATACTATCTCGGACACAAATCTGCATGTTCCTCATATAATTTAAATTAGATTATGTCTGGACTTTGAAAGTGACAGCTGAGTTTGAAAGTGAGTAGCGTTTTAAAAAATCCGCCCAAGTGCAAGTCGGACTCGCTCATAAAGGGTTCCAGAGCACCAAACAATATAATAATAATATTTTGAACGCTCATTCTTAAGTCAATTTGCACTACCGAAAAACAAATTTTTGTTTTTCATTGTATGTTAATAAAAAATGAAGTTACAGCTGCCGTTTCACGAAAAAGTTACATATCTCAAAAGACAAAAATGCATATCATATCTTATTCAAACTAATTTTTGTTATATTTTATAACGCAAATGTGTAGGTGCTCAGAATTATTATGTTAAACTAATAATACCATGTTATATAATGACTACTTCCAAGAATAAAAGGATTATAGCTTAAAGCTACTTAGTTACTGTATTTAGCTGTAACGTGATTATTTAATAATTACGTCATTTGGAATCTAATTCACGTTGCATATTATATAAAAGATAATCTTGAAGGTAAGGCTGAATAGTTAATATTTTATAGCTTTTCTTTCATGTAGCTTAGTCTAGGCTTCGTATCTGCAGTTAACCTTGAAGTATAAGGTGAAGTTAATCAAAATATTTATCAGTAAGAAAAAACCCGTAGGTATGAATTTCGGATTATACCGAACCTGACCCGAAGTCCTAACTCGGTCGCGGGTTAGGTTAGTTCGGCCATAAATATAAAGTTTGAAGATAAAAATCAAATGCTGTTTTTCGAATTTCTAACAAGTTTTCGAAGACTAAAAGCACTGAATTATAAATCAAAATAAACGACCCCCTTAAAATTAAATTTAACTCTTAATCTATAAAGGCGTTTCCCCCAACATCGGTTTACATTTATTTCCCCAATTTCCATCAAAGAGAAAACAGGGAGAGCCCTCAAAGAAAATCTGCCAGTAAAAGAGTCGTGTGCAAATTTAATAATACATGTTTCGGCAGATTTCCTCACTTACATAATGCACTTTGTGATGTTACTTTTTCCGATGTTTGGCTCCCCTCGGCAAATGTATTAGTTTTGCATCGGTACATAATTGTCAAATGTTTAAAATGCAATAGTGTTTCAGTCTGTACGGCTATTTTTGAGTTATCACGGCACTGAGCCGAATTGTAGATTTTTTTTTTGTTAATTAAATTCGACAGCATATGACATGACAGATGAGACACAGTAATTCGTTAAAAAAAAATTCAACCCCTAATGTGGTGATAACATGTTGTGTTGAAGTTTTCAACACATCGGACCGGTAATTTAACATGACAGTTAAGGCATAAGCTCCGTGGGTGATACTAGTGTGGGACATGTATTTTCCCTTAAAAATTATGTCGCTCCTTCTACCTAACATCCTGTATATCGAAAATTCCCAAATCTACGCAGATGACATCGAGTGGAAAGCACTAGTATGTAATAAATAACACTTTAGCATCGGGTGTTAGTGTATTAGAGGGGGAATGTCCAGATGTTTCACGATAATAAAGCACGTAGTGGATGAAAAGTAATTTGTTGGAGTACAATGAAAGTTTCGAAGTATTCTTTTTTGCATGTTCCCGCTGTGAGATTAATTGAGATATTGTTGGGGAAGGGTAGTTGATTATAATGTAGGGATATAATCGATATTACGACTCGTTTACGACCTGATGTGAATTTTTACGCGGTTTGACATGTGCGTGCTTCATTTGTTTAAGATATTTTATTTTTATTTTTTATGGGTTTACTCTTGACTCTAGTCTAGGTCAGAGATGACAGAGACAAAGTCGACGATGGTACGAGCTTACCCAGAAGAAGCCTGTTCACTATAACTTTGAAGAGATTAGGGCTGTAAGCGTTCGGAAAGACAGACGCAGGCAGACAGTTGCACTCCTTTACTGTGCGCATTAAGAAAGACGTTTGAAAACGCTTAGTGTGAATTGGTGGAATAGCAATAAGGTAGGGATGGTAACTTGCAGTGCGTCTAGATGTCCGATGATAGAAAGGGGCCGGTGGGATGAGGTCGTGGAATTCTTGGGCACACTCACCGAAGTACAGTAGAATACCGACAAGCAGGCAACTTTTCGGCGATGAGCCAAGCTGTGAAGCGTAGTATCCACCAATTTTACGTCGTTAATCCGCCTTTTTGCTCTGCGTTCTACCGAGTAAAGTTAGTCACAGATTAGCGTATATTCGTTGCGAATAACGCCTCTTGCCCCTTGCGTTGCCACTCACCCAACACAAACACACAAAAATAAGCGCGTGTACGCGCGTTTGGTGTTATGAAGCGCAAAACGAAGCGCAAGTAAGCCGATCCGAGCATATACGCGCGGAAAAATACGCTAATCTGAAACCACTCTTTTTTTTATTCGCGTATTACTATCGCGCTGCGGTACTTTATGGCACGTTTAAAACAGTTTTTCATTTCAGTTTTTACCGTAGTCTTTATCACAAGTCACAACACGCATGTAACTTCAGTGTTTAGTTCGTGGTCAAGCGGTTTCCGTGTTTGTTGATACGGTAATAGAGGGTTACTAGTCGGCTTAATTGCTATGTCAAATGCTGACCTACTAGAGATTTGTTGACAGCGAGGATTTAAACAGCTATTGATCGAGATATTGTATGTTAATGTATATGTTAACGTTCAATTTATACCTTTCTTATAATATTATAAATGCCAAAGTAACTGCAGACAAGGACATTGGAAAACTTTATTTTGGACTATTTTTTATAGATATGATGAGATTTCAAAAACATGGAGATTCAGTCGCGGGAAACAGAGTAGCTACTACAGTTAATATACTTGCTTAAGTTATTATACTACGTGTACCAGAACAATGAGGTCATATTTAAGGGTATGATGCAGATCATCAAAGTGAACAATTCTCCAAGAGACCAACATCGTAATCGCTAAAAAATATCAGCTCTTCCTTTATAAAAACTTATTACCTACTTGATCCAAATGTATGAGATAGCAAATTATTTCTTCATGATTACAATTTTAGTCCCATGGCGAAACTTATTTATTTAGTCTGTATTATCCCCTGAACCGATGTGACATAAAAATATGACTTTTTTGGTACTGTCTGTTTAAAAACAGTACTTAGAAAAGTAGTTTAAATTTATTTATTTTTCGTCCTTAACATTACAAAATCGTAATTCCTCACTTCTACTACAAACTTTCGTAAGACATTACTTTTTTCTTGCAACATTGCTTTTTTCCTTTTTTTGCAACTCATCTCTTAATATTAGTGGTAAAACATTGAGGGATGTGCGATGGGCTCAACATTATTACAATCTGTTTACCAAACCTCAGCCTCCCCTGTATATCACCAAGATTTTATGGGACACGAAGAGGGATGCCCAAAGCTAGCTTATGGTGGATTACCATAAGCGTTATTATACCTAGTACCGCTCTGGTGAGTCGGTGATCAAAGTACATAATCCTGTTACTCCTGTAAGTATCCTAGGTAGATGCTAATATCCAACCTCTTTTCACATCACTTACTTACGGTTGTAAAGAATATAAAGTGCTGTTTCTCAAACATAAAATCAGTAGTACAAACCTGTTAAAGAAAATAAACTATTTGTATTTGTAGTACTTAGTAATAAAACATAACTGAATAGTTCCAAAAAGAAACATCAACCACTATGATACAATTAATTATACACACTGACATACATCCTATTGGACTTCCATATCTTAATGGCTAAACAGAATTGGATGAATTTTGGCACAGGCTATGACTTTTTTTTTCCAGTGGGATAATTTCTAACATAAACTTGTGTGAAAAAGCGGGCTAAAGTTAATAAACAACATATCAATCCAACAGCGTTAAGCTTTCCCGGTTAGGTACGTTTACCAAAAGCAACCAAATCTAATATCCAAAACTTTCCCCACACTACAGCACCCACAAAGTAATATATTTTTATTTGTAAATGCACAACTAGACACCTGAGCCCTTGTAGTGACGACAGCAACGAACAAAGCGGACAAGTGAACGCCATTACTCTTACCGAAAATATTCCTCTCCTCAAATTTGGTAAGGGAACAAATGCTCTTAGCAATGCGGTACGGTAATGTACGCCGGCCCCCTGAATTTTTCATTCCCTTGTGGCTCGACAACTAAGCATTACGAAAATTGCGTCATATTTCTTTTCTAACACATACTGAAGGGGAATAGTTCGAGGAATGCTCCTTTACGGAGTTGGTGGGAACTTAGTGATGTTAATTGGGTTTGTAAGTTGTGGAGAGTGATGTCAGTGATGGCTAATGGGTGGTTATGTGTAGAACAACAAATAAAGAATTTTAAAATATATTTTTTTCAAATATGACTGTAAATAAATACTGAAGTAGTTATGACTAAAATGTGTTGAAACTACAATAATTAAAATTGTAAGTAGAGTATGTATATATAATAATGCACTAGCTGTCCCGCGCAATATCGTCTCCGTCACATTTTCCCCCTGTTTTCGCAACATTTTTCATTGCTACTCCGCTCCTATTGGTCGTGGCAAGCAAACAAACAAACTCTTCAGCTTTGGAATATTGATTTATAGATTAGAACAAATTTGGTTAGCATAAAAAGGTTATAGTGACCCTACCTTAAAAGATAGACATATACTGTCGCAAACTTTGAAGGGGAACATTTCTGTCAACCCTACATGATTTTTGCGAAACTTTAACAGTTTATGCAGCGTACGCAGCGGAAGCTCTCAAAAGGAAACAAAACCCCGATTTTGAAACATTCTTCATTGATGCTCCACTCCTATTGGTCTTAGCGTGATGATATAATTATAGCCTATAGCCTTCCTCGATAAAAGGGCTATTTAACACTGAAAGAATTTTTCAAATCGGACCATTTTATGAGATTAGCGCGTTCAAGCAAACAAACTCTTCAGCTTTATAATTTTGGTAAAGATTATGATCGTTAGAATTTTCATATTAACGGGAAATTTTAATTACGAAGTGAATTATATTTTGAAACCAATAAAGAAAAATAAAAATAAATTCAACTTGTATTACAACAGTTTTATAAATATGACAGTGACTTAACTTAAAAGTTTGGAGTAAGTTCATCATTTTCTTGTCTTGTTGTTTCCGTTTCCTTTGATAGGGTAGGTACAAGTCTATGTTGATCCACGTCGGCTAATGTTATGAAGACAAAAATAGTAAAATCAATCTTAATAAAACCTTAATACTCTATCTAATTAGTCACGAGGCAACGGCAACGTAAACAAGGTTTCATAGTCTATTTTTAACATTTATAAGTAAATTACTCAAGTATTGTTATGAGTTTATCTAGAAGAAGCTCGTTTTGTGCAATAAAATCGCTTATCGTAAGTACATCATTTACTATTTAGCCGGCCGCATGTAAGTTAGGCAAAAGCTTAGCCTAACTAAGCAACCGGATGCAAGTCTAACAAACTGTAGCTGTATACCAATATTTTAGATGGAGCGACTGACTATCTAACCTTTTTAACCCGTTTTTCCGTTCGGACAAATCGGACCAGTTGGTACTGGGTAATGCGATGCCCCTTGATAATCCGACTTTTAGGCCACGGACAACTTGTAAAGTTTGTCAAAGATAGATCTACAAATGATAGCAGAAACCAACAACTTAGCGAGCTTTTCGAGGCACGGAGGAAACCCATATGTAATGGGTGGTCACTCATTCACGGACTAGACGACCTACGCAAGCGCGGTTTATGGTATGAGCGTGGCCTACGACGTCAAAATCATCATCATCAGCCTATAATGTTCCCACTGCTGAGACACAGGCCTCCTCTCTATGAGAGGAAGTGGGCTTTAATCCAACACGCGGGCCCAGTGAGGGTTGGTAGATCATGTCACATGTCTTTGAATTTTCAGTTCTAGGACATTCTAGGTTTCCTCACGATGTTTTTCTTCACCGTTTTTGAGAGCAGCGGTGATGAAATAAATTACACAAAGTAATACGCTTGCCTGGGTTTGAAACCACGGTTTACTGCTCGTAAGTCGGGGCTGCCACCACTGGGCCACCGCTGCTCTCAAAATCATATAACTATATTACTAACGCTCTGTATGGTGTCGGACGTAAAGAATAACACCATCCCATATCTTCCCGTGGGTGTCGTAAGAGGCGACTGAGGGATTAGCCAGAGAATGGGCAGCAGTATTCTCTGTGCTTTTGTAAGAACCGTACTGCGATCGCCAACCCGCCTGCCAAGCGTGGCGATTATGGCAAAACCCCCCAAAATGTCAATATGGTGACACTTGGGGGAGACGTATGTCCAGCAGTGGACGTCTTTTGGGCTGAAATGATGATATTACTAACTAGCTGTCCGGCGCAACTTGGTTTGCGTCACATTTTCCCCGTTTTCGCAACGTTTTTCATTGCTGCTCCACTCCTATTGGTCGTTGCGTGATGATATATAGCCTATAGCCTTCCTCGATAAATGGGCTTATTAAGCTCAGAAAGTTTCTGCTCAACTAAACCCTACGGCTTGAATTGCTATGATTCGAATTCATGATCACTCGCACGCAATCCCGACTAGCAATAACCGTTTACTTTAAAGAAAAAAATCGTGAGCAAAGTTAAGTAGTTTGAAACACACTTCAGTACTTTTTACAACTCTATTTACCCTACACGCAATAACAAGAGCGAGTGCCGTGTAAACCTAATTAAAAAAATATTCCATTTACTGGTCCCGTATTATGGTCCCTCCAGCTTGCGTAAGCATATAATACAAAAATACAAACCTGAATAATATAATAAAATAGATCTGTTTGTCTGCAGAGTATTTTCTTTTGTCTTGATACTTATTAATACGGTATAAGTAATAATCTTATACGATTATGCGGCTCAAGACTTGGTAGCGCATAAATTATTATAATCCGCCTGTATATTTTGTATTTCTGCGTAGGCCGCCGTTTTGTCAATATTAATGGTTGGCGTAGTGTGCTTGTGATAATAAATAGTTACCTTGTCGTTTTTTTGAAAATACTGTATTTTTCATCGCTGATTTGATCAAAATTCGTTAAGGTGAAAACGCAACCCACGAAAATCAATTTTCCTTCTATTTTTGCAATTTTCAGTTTAGTATCAGGCTGTCATCATCATCATCATCATCATCATCATTTCAGCCGAAAGACGTCCACTGCTGGACATAGGCCTCCCCCCTCCATCAGGTTGTATGTTGGTTCTAATATGATTCGCGTCCGTAACAAATATGCTTTAGTGAGTTAAAATAATCAATACGACACTCTAAAATTCATTTAATCCTTTGGCATGACTAAATTGTTCCATGATAAAATACGAATTTTGCCGGCTACCCTGGCTCTTCCACCGAGAAGAAAAATCGCCGTAACTTTGATAAGGTTCGGACAACCCGGACCAATTGCGAAACGACTCCGGACGCCCGAACTCTGGCAGATAATGTTCTAAATTAGTTTTTTTCTTAAAATATTGTGGTGAAACAGAATAACAGTGTGGTGAAACCAAGCAGAAGCTTGCAAAGAAGCACATTGCAACACACTGCGTTGAAATCTGTGGAAAAAGTAAAAAAAAAACTAAATCATACCTGCAGCAGAAAAACAAAAATCTGTAATATAATTCTTAATTCAAACAATTTTCACATGAAAGTCCATGAGTCAAACCGCGGGCAAAGTCTAGTGGAACTTTATTATGATATTTGCGTTAATATCACTTACGTCGATATGAAGTAGACCTGCCTGAAGTTTACGCGTCAGCTGAAATTATAGAGGAAGCTGGTTTCCTAGAATTACGCTAACTTTGCAGACTCGAAATTACGAAATTATTTCGTGGTTTTAACGAAAAACATTCTTTTACATGGTTAGTATTAGGTATTTTTATAGACCGTATTAAAATAATGTGTTTTCGAAACAAAAACACATATTAGAACACGTTTTCTTGAAGGTTTATTAATAAAGGTACAACAGAAGTTAAGCCTTTATTTTCAAGGATTTTTGATTTCTAAAACAAGATAACTAATATAATTAGACGCCTTAGTACTTGAATGAATTCCTCTGCGTATACAGGGTGTAACGGAAAGGGTATATACATACTTAAGGGTGTGCTACAGCGAAAAAAATATCTGCTCCCCCTAAAAAATTTCAATATCTATTCGACGCAAATGTACGGGGCAGCTGATATTTTTTCGCTGTTACGATGTTTGTCCGATGGAGAAACATGTTCAGTTTGATGGTCTGAAGCACACCCTTGAGTATGTATATACCCTTTCCGTTACATCCTGTATGTACACGTAGTCGAAACTAGACCGAGAGACTAGTAGAAACTAGACCATTTACAAAAATGGAAAAAAAAATGTAATTGATTGGAAAAAAAGACAAACATTGCCAAATTTTGTCATAGAAACGCCCTTTTTACTTGATAAATGTTTTTAAAGTGTTTTTTTTTTTTTAACTTGCAACATCAATTCAGCCATCCTTATTGTTTTTATTTCAAGGAAATTCACTTAGTAAATAAAAAGTAATTGTGTATTAAAACAGGGATTTTTAATAAGGCAAGGATAATAATTAAGTTAGTCTTTTTTGGTCGATGATTAATGGGATATTGTCCCATTTCGTTTGTGAATTAGATGGAAATACTGTATAGAAGTTTCAGATTTTCATACACTCATCCACCTAAACGGATCCTCCTGACCTCTGACAGAGGAAGAACGCTTGTAATTTAAGGTATCTCAATAATCAGTTTTATAACATACCTACTTCTACAGAAATAAAATTTTATTTTCCTGCCTCAAAACAAAATCCTCTCTAAAAGCGAAGTACCTTTAGAAGGGAACTCGAGTGAAATCGAGCTTCTGAAGTAAAGTTGGCTGAGAAAATGTCAAGTTCGTTTCTCGAGGACTGTTGCTTGACGTCTTTGGGACGTTGCATGAAAATATAATCACTTAGAAGGAACAGGAAGAATAAGAAGTACCTATTACAAAACATGTATTTTATTTTTAATCGTAGAATATTGCAGCTTTTTATAATTTAAGAAAGGACGTAGTGTGGTTTTTCAATAGGTATATCGGCGCAACTAATACGCACGTAAAATACGGCACATCAACAACGGGCAGAGCGCACGTGCAACGAAACGTCACGAGTCATGCGGCGCGCCCCACTATCTACGCCCCACCAGTACAACAGTACAAAAAGGCTTGCGCAGCGCGGGAGCGGGCAATTGCATCCACCTGCTATTGGACCTCATAAGGGCCATAACGCAGGGTCAGGACGCGGAATTGATAATCCTCGACGGGCTCGCCAAGCTACTGCAACTCTATCATGGCTAGCTCGTTGAGGATTATCCATTGGAACGCCCGCGGCCTTAAGAAGAAGGCCGCCCCTCTCCGCCTCCTCCTGAAGGAACAAAAGATCGACGTGGCGCTCATCAGCGAGACGCTCCTGGGGCCTGCTGACAGGCCCAAGTTCCCAGGATACGTCTTGTATAGACAGGACGAGAAGTCTCCACTCGGCATTATCTACCGCGGTCTGGCGGTCCTGATAAGCCGAAGGGTCGTCCACCAACCTCTCCCTCCGAAGCCACCTGGCTCCCTCTACGCGCTGGGTGTCCAGGTCCATGTTGCCGGCGAGGACACCGATATCTACGCCTGCTACCGCCCGCCCAAGGCCCCGCCGTGTGTGGCGGAGCTAAGGGCGCTATTATATAATTCATCGCGCCCGACTCTCCTCGCTGGCGACTTCAACCTGAAGCACCCGGCGTGGAAAAGCCGCACCACAGATGCCGAGGGAAGGCGACTCTTCGCTGACGCAGAGGCCCGTGGGTACATGGTGTCCGGTCCTGACGCACCCACCCACTACCCAGATGACCAGGCACTATTACCGGACGTACTGGACATCATTATCCACAGGGGCCTGGGATGCCAGATCGCCCAGCAAGTAATAGACGACGAGTTACAGTCGGACCACCAACCTGTACTCGTCGTCCTGTCAGAGATCGGCATCTCTGACAGGACGACGAGTACAGGTTGGTGGTCCGACTGTAACTCGTCGTCTATTACTTGCTGGGCGATCTTGCTGGGCGACGAGACTTGCTCCTCCAGCGCCACGTCGCAAGACAGACTGGAAAGAATTCTCCAAAATGATGGAAACCACCACTCCTACTTGGCCCGTCACCACCGCCGCGGACGTCGACGGGTTAGCGGCTGAGGTCACCGCTTGTATCCAGCGCGCCTACGAAGAGGCGACAGAGACTAGCACGCAACCGCAGGGGCTCTTTTACAAGCCTCTGCCTAACCATCTGAAGCGAATGGTCGCCCAGAGGAGGCGCCTTCGCAAGCGGTGGCAAACATTAAGATGCCCAAGGCTTAAAAGCGAACTAAACCGCCTCGCCGAGAAGGTGAGGGCCAAGCTTCAGGAGCTAAATACCGAGAGCTGGGAGGAACGTATAGACGCCGCAGAGGGAGACAGGGCGTCCCTGTACAAGTTGTGCAGGCAACTCACGAATACCCCGGCTCCGGTACGTCCGCTACTCCATAGCGACGGGGCGCCTAGATATACCGCGCCAGACCGCGCGGAGATCTTCGCCGAGCATCTGGAGCGTCAATTCGTCCCAAACCCGACTGCTAACGACGAGCACATCGCAGCAGTCGAGCAACACCTTGGAGAGCTCTTCTCCACGCCGATAGCCTCCGATGAAGATCCAGTTGCCTTCTCGCCTTGCGCGGTAAGACGTGCCATCCTTAACACTAAGTTGAGGAAGGCCCCCGGTGCGGACGGTGTGACCAACACAGCGCTGCGCCACCTGCCCTACCGTACAGTAGCGGCACTGGCGCGCCTGTTTACGGGCATACTACGCACGGGCGCCTTCCCGACCTCGTGGAAGGAAGGGCGCGTCATCATGCTGCCCAAGGCGAACAAGAACGTGTTGAAGCCGGAGAGCTATCGGCCGATCACGCTTCTCTCTGCTACCTCCAAGGTGTTCGAGCAACTCCTGCTGCGACACCTAAAACTACACTTCTCTCCACGAGCGGAGCAGTTCGGGTTCAGGGCCGAACACTCTACGACGCTCCAGTTGTCGAGGATACTGCATCTGCTCACCGCGGCACTCAATAAAAAAGAGCAAGCAGTAGCAGTATTCCTCGACATGGAGAAGGCCTTTGATCGGGTCTGGCACGCCGGCCTGCTGTACAAGATGGCACAGGCTGGCACGCCTCGTCGCTTGGTAAGGGTGGTTTCCTCATTTCTTTCCAACAGGACTTTCAGGGTGGTGGTCGACGGCGCGCTATCGGGCACTCGCCCGATCGCTGCGGGGGTGCCGCAGGGCAGCTGCGTCTCGCCCCACTGCTACTCATGTTACACCGACGACATCCCCACAACATCTGACACCACGCTCGCGCTGTACGCCGACGACACCGCGTACATAGCGACGTCGCTAAACACGCGGCACGCGGCCGTCAAGCTACAGCGCGTGCTCGATCTGCTGCCTGACTGGCTGTCAAAATGGAGGTTGTCGATGAACGTGGGTAAGACGCAGGCGCTTGCCACCGGCGGCACCAAACTCCCACCACCCCTCAGATTACTTGGAGCCGACGTCGCATGGTCGCCCCAGGTCAAGTACCTCGGGGTCACCATCGACCGCCGACTCACGATGGGATGTCACGTCCGTAGCACCGTTGCCAAATGTAGGAACGCCCGCTTCCTACTTCGCCCAGTGCTCTCGTCCCGCCTCCCGCTGCGTGTCAAGCTGGGCGTGTACAAAACGTACATACGCTCACTGATCACGTACGCCGCCCCAGCTTGGTTCGCCCTCACGAGCGAGACCAACAAGACCAGCCTCCGCGCGCAACAACATCTTGCGCTGCGCAAAATCGCCGCCGCCCCTCGCTACGTGAGGAACTCCACCATACAGCGGGACATGAGGATTGAGAGCCTGGACGACTTTTGTAGCCGCCTCGCGTCCACCATGTTCGCGCGTGCCGACGCCTCTGCCTGGCCCCACTTGGCGCAAATAGCGCCGTGGCACACGCGCCCGCCTGACGCGGGGCGCGCCAAGCGCACCCGTCGCCTTCCGCGCGACCTAGTGCCTGCGGATGTGACATAACCATCCCCCCCCCCCGGACTGACTCCCCCGGGCAGGCCGTCCCACTCTACACGCGACCTGCCCACCCAATACTACTCCACACTCGCCACATACACTCGAAACGCGTCGTGTTCTAAGTTAATATAGGCATGACGCACTTCGAACACACACCCATGTACTCAACATGCGACTACTCACGCGACGAACGTGCGGCGCGGGCTCGCCTTTCGTTCGCTACATGAGCGGTGTTACACAAGTACATTGCCGCTCACACTCATTCATTACGGCCCCTTAGTCTGGAGCGTAATCGGCTAGCTCTGAGAGCGTTGCAGACGGGGGCCAACATCCTTAGCGGTAGGATGCGCCAACAAAGTCACCTCCGTCGCTGGTCGTCATCCGCTGAGCCTCCCCCGGGCAACCGGAGGTTTCACCTGGCGGTGACAGACCGCCGAGGTGGCGTGAAGAAAGCGGCGCTCGGTACGGTAAAGTTTCACCGTACCTAGGCGCGCGGCGCCCAGCGTCGCTGGCGCCTCCTACCGGACAAAATATCAACCACACATTGCGAGTCGCGCCTTTACACGCGCTCGCCACTTCCATCGCCTATAAGGCACCCTGCTGAGGCACCTGTCGTTACAGGTGCATAATGACTACCGCGGGGAAAGGGTTCAACCCATATCCCGCCAGCCGCGCCCCCCTGCGGGGGCGTAGCGACTTCTACGACGGAGCGGGCAATTGTGCAAGGAATTAGGTTGTTAGGCGCGCTGAGCTTCACTCAAATGTCTGCTAACTCTTAGCAGATAGCATGGCCCTTGACGCGGATGATGAACGCCTTGTTGCGTTTTTCAAACGCGTTGTCCTGAAAGACAAAGATTTTCTAAAGAAATATGGGTCCGATATCGCTGCCTTGCAGCAATCCAGTATTGCCGTCACTGACTTCAGTGACGCGCTCGAGAGCCCTTTGTCGCCGCCACCTGCCGACAGAGGCTTACCGCCAGCCGTCGCCGCCGCGATTAGGGCTACTCCAAGACCCATTCTTGTGAAACCCATTGTTTCGCAAACAAAGGTCCAGCCCGCACCTGCGTCCATTGTTCCCGTTTCCGAGAACATGGACAAAGGCTTACCGTCAGTCGTCGCCGCCGCGATTCCGGCTAAACCGAGACCCATTGTTTCGAAACCTTTTGTTTCGCAAACAAAGGATCAGTCCGAACCTGCGTCCATTGTTCCCGTTTCCGAGAACATGGACACAACTGAGCCAATCTCCGACTCAGAGTCAATTTTAGACGCGTGCTCTGCCTCCTCATCCTCTGAAGACGACTATCAAGTCGTCGGAAAGGGCAAGAGGAAGAAGGGCAAAAAATCCCAGGCCGCCATGGCCAAAAAGATCGTCGCGCTCCCTTCTGCCCCCTCTCCCGAGGCGTCCCGTCTCACCTCCCCGGTCCCCGCACCAAAGTCCGCCGCTGCTCATACCAGCAGGCCAACAAGCCCTAAGGCTAACCCTTCAGCCGCTTCGTCAAAGAAGCTGAAGCCCCCTCCCCCGTTGTTCATTCAGGACAAAGGGAAATGGACAGACGTGTCCAAAATGTGCAATGAGCGCCGTATTCAATACACTAGCGCGAAAAGCACCCAACAGGGTATCAAAGTGGTGGTCCCTACGACCACCGACTTCAGGGAACTAACCCGTCAATTGATCGGTAGGCGCATAGCCTTCCATACCTACTCTCTTCCAGAGGAGAAGCCCACCCGCGTGGTGATCAGGCGGATCCCGAAGGAAATCCCCACGGAGGACATCCTCAATGACCTCCTAGGCCAGGACATCCCGGTCGCAGCCGTCCACCGCCTTCATAAGGCGAGAGGTGGAGACCATTACGATATGGTTCTGGTCATCTGTGACCCAGTAGAAGGTCACCACCCGATCTTCAAAGTGAAGTCGGTTTGCTCCCTGACAGGCATCTCAATAGAGAAGCCCTACCGCTCAAGCGTAGTCGGACAGTGCCACCGCTGCCAGATGTACGGTCACAGCCAAACCAACTGCCATGCGCCGCACAGATGCGTAAAGTGTCTAGGCGACCATGGCACGGCAGACTGCCCCCGTCCCAAAGACAAGTCGCTTTGCACGGAGCCACCGAGCTGTGTGCTTGGCGGCCAGTCGGGCCACACGGCCAACTACCGCGGCTGCTCAAAAGCCCCCAAAGGCTCCTCCTCTAACCTGGTGAAGCGTGCAAGCGCCCGCCAACAAAGAGAAAGCCCATCGGTGAGGCTACCTTCTGCCCAGATGCCGGAGAGACTCAGCCCTCAGAGGCCCTCTCCCTGGACCACGCTAAACCACCAGAAAGCCTTCCCGGCTCTCAGTAAAGCAAAGTCCAGCCCCATCCCCGGGCTATTAGATGCCCCTGTCACCACTCCCGCGGCCCAAGCGAGCGCACCGGCGCCCGCTCGTCTCACGCCACCCGGCCCCGCGGCCGTGGACCCCTCTCACAACGTAATTTTAGAATCGTTAGCAGAGTTAGTCACCCCCGAAGCAGACCGCATGGCGGCTGATCTCAGGGCGGCTAACACTGGTGGCGATAAACTTAAAATTATCCTCAAGTCCCTACTAAAGTTAGGCGACCTCCTCCGCAACCTTAATCTCGACTAACTCCAATGGATAATACAAGATTAACGTGCACCAAAGCCCGATCCCTAAAATTAGGGTACTTTAATGCCAATGGCATTAGAGGCCAGCGTGATGAGATCGCCACCTTCCTCCGCGACCATCAAATTGATATCCTCCTCGTACAGGAGACCTTCCTCAAGCCCAGTCACCGCGATCCGAGAATTGCCAACTATCGCATAGTTCGCAACGATCGGTCACGCTGCCACAAGGGCGGTACTCTAATCTATTATAGAAAAGAACTGCACTGCATCCCTTTAGATCCCCCTCCCATGGAGTCTCTACTCGAGACCTCAGTGTGTCGACTAGGCATGACCGGCCATCAACCGATCACTATCGCGTCTGCGTACATCCCTCCCGGAGGCACGTCCGAGGAGCACACTCTGTTCACCAAAGACCTTGCCGTCCTCTTCGGCTTGAGCGACTCCGTTATCATAGCGGGCGACCTCAACGCCAAACACCCCGCCTGGAACAGCACGACGACCTCTGCCAGAGGACGTGACGTGTATAACCTGGGCGAGTCCCTCAACTTCGATCCCATCGCTCCTATGGAGCACACCCACTATCCCCACGACCCCGACCAACGTCCGGACGTTCTCGACATAGCGCTACTCAAGAATGTCAACCTTAAGTTGCATTCTATCGAGACTTTACATGAGCTTAACTCAGACCATCGACCAGTGCTCATGCACTTAGTTCCCCGCTCGGGTCCTTCTGACCCCAGCCAGCCCCCGCCGACCCAAGTGATAACCGACTGGAGGAAAGTCAGCGAAAAGCTGAAATCCACCACGTCGCCTCACCTGGAGGCCATCCCCGACCACATAGTCTCAGTCGCTGACACGACGGCCGCCATCAACTCGTTTACAGAACACGTGCAATCCGTACTGAAGGACTGCTCACGGGAAGTCCCAGCAATGAGCGATCAACGCTGGATACTACCCGCTGACGTACGTGAACTGATAACCGAAAAGAACGCGGCCATCCGTGCCTACAGCAGCTTTCCCTGCGAGGCAAACAAAGCCCACATGCGTAATTTACAGCGTGCTGTAAAGTATCGCACCAGTGAGCTTCGTAATAATCAATGGGACAAAACGCTAAGCGAACTCGAGCCTACCCACCTAGCCTTCTGGCAGCTGCAACGCAAGTTGCGCTCCACCGAAGAGGCTTCGATGCCTCCCCTCACCCGACCCGATAAGAGCGTCGCATTCGACGACTCTGAGAAGGCCGAATGCCTAGCCGACAGCCTGGAGTCCCAGTGCTCCCCCAGCTCTCAACCAGTAGACAAGCGACATCTCGAGGAGGTGAACGCATTCGTCGAACGTAGAACCGCCCTGCCCCCGAAGAAGACCCTGATGATCCTCTGCCTCCGGTCACAGCTGACGAAGTGCAAGACATCATTAACAAACTTCAACCGCGGAAAGCACCCGGCTCCGACGGAATCACCAATAGGGTGTTCAAACTCCTCCCCGCTCAGCTCGTCGTGTTAATGGCGGCCATCTTCAATGGCGCCCTGAGCAACAACGCGTTTCCCCAAATATGGAAAGAGGCCACGGTCATCGGTTTCGCCAAGCCAGGCAAACCCAAGTCTGATCCTTCGAGCTACAGACCTATCAGTCTCCTGAATGCACTCGGAAAAATCTACGAGAGACTTATGTATAAGCGACTCAAAGACTTCGCCGAGGCTAAGAGTCTCATCCCCAACGAACAGTTCGGCTTCAGGACCGGACACTCATGCATTCAACAGGCCCACCGCATCGTAGAACACTTGAGCGCTGGCTTCCAGCGTGGAGCGATGACGGGTGTGTTGTTTTTCGACATAGCAAAGGCATTCGACAAAGTCTGGCACAACGGCTTATTATATAAGCTGTACAAACTGGGAGTGCCAGACCGTCTTGTGCTCATCTTACGAGACTTTTTGTCGGATCGCACCTTCCGCTATCGCATCGGGAAGGCACTGTCTTCCCCTCACCCCATTAGAGCCGGAGTCCCTCAGGGCTCCCCGCTCTCTCCCCTTATCTTTACTCTGTTCACCAGTGACATCCCCAAGAGCAAGAAGGCACAGTTAGCCCTGTTCGCGGACGACACGGCCATCTATTACACTGGCCGTAGTCACGACGCTATTTACAGCACCCTCCAAACCTCAGCCAACGTCTTAGGCGCTTGGTTCCGGAAATGGAGAATCGAGGTGAACCCCGACAAGAGCCAGGCAGTTCTTTTCTCTAAACCGCGTAAAAATAAGCCACCCGCGCTCAGCCCGATCACTATGTACGGTAAGCCTATCCCTTGGGAGAAGCAAGCCAAGTACTTAGGAGTCTTACTTGACAACCACCTGTCTTTCGCGGCGCACATCAAAGCAGCTCGCGACCGAGCTGCCTTTGCTATGGGTAGGCTTCATTTCATGATTTCGACAAAAAGCAAGTTGTCACTCAAGTGCAAGTTGCGCCTTTACACCGCGGTGATCCGCCCCATTATGACGTACGCTTGCGTCGTGTACGCTCACACCAAGCCTAAGTACATCCATAGGATGCAAACCTTGCAGAACCGGTTCTTACGTAGAGTCACGGGAGCCCCTTTTTATGTCCGTAATGACCGTCTACACGTAGACCTTAGAATGCCCACCGTCCTTCAGTTTATGAAACGTCTTTCGAAGCGTTTCTTCGACAACGCCATTAAACACCGTAATCCCCTGATCGCAGCGGCCGCCCGTTACGAACCCTCGCGCATTAGTACAGTACGCCGTCCTCGGCATACCCTCGTCACTCCCGATGATGCTATCACCCTCCTCCAGGAGAGTAGCAAAGAGACTAGCACTCTTAAAAAGTTCAGACACAGACCACCGTCTTTCCGACCTCGCCGTCGAGGTCCGTCGCGACGTCCCGGTCCATGCCCTCCCCGACCCTCGCTCGAGCCAGCCCGCGATGCTGTGCCAGTAGTTTTAAATCAGCCCCTTAATAATGATATCATTCAGATCCAGCCTGTCCCCATGCAGTCCTCCCCCAGCGACGCCCTAAGCCGAGGCTCGTACCCCACAGGGGGTACCCTTAGCGTGTAGTCGCTTAGTTTGTAAGTTTTATGCCCTGGCTGGAGGCCTTACTCTTAAGGCATCCACAGGATAGTCCGGTTAAGCAGACGACAACCTCCTAGGTTGAACTGCGAGATGCCATTCCCAAAAAAAAAAAAACGGGAGCGGGCATTCGTTCGTTTGCATCCGAATTAGTCGGTTGTTCCTGAAGTTTATTATTTAATTTTATTATTATTTTGAGTTATTCTTTTTGTATTAATTATTTTGAAATTGATTTGATTTGATAAAAGTGTTTTAATTATTTATGTAAATTATATAAAAGTGATTTTAAATAAAATACAATGAGTAACGAAGATTCGTTTATTCGTGAAGACACCCCCCCTCTTATATCAGAAGAGGGGACGAATCAACGCCAACAACCTGCTTTTACAAATACAGCAACAATGGCACTCCTGGCTAATACATTCAAGGATACAATGTGTGAAATGATGATGCAAATGTCTCAAGAAAATCATGCTGCTCTTGCTTCAATGGTGAAAATGATTCATGCTGAAGGGAACCGTTCGGTTCGCATTTCTGATGTCTATTTTCCAAGTTATGATCCTGACAAAGGCATGGACGTGAGAGAATGGGTAAATCTCATAACAAGAACTCAAGAAGAATACAAGTTGAAGGATCACGAAGTACGCCTTAAAGCTGCAAGTGTTTTAAAAGGTAGGGCGCAAACTTGGGCCGATGATTGTCTACTAAGAACAACGACTTGGGCAGAAATGAAAGAAGACATGTTACAAACATTTGAGCCTGAATCTCGATATTTTTCTGATGTACTGAAATTTCGAAGATACACCATAAATGACGCAGATAACATACCAGAATACATATCAAATGTCTGGAAAATATTTAAGAAAATTGTCAAACGGGATCCGACAGAAGAAGATGCTGTTGAATTTGTGATCGGTAGTATACAAGAAGACGAACTCCGTACAGAGCTTCTAAACAGCAAATGCAAATCAGTACCAGAGCTAATAGCGATTGCAAAAACAATGCGCAAACGTAGACTTCCATCAACACAAGAGCGCATACCCAATAAGAAGCTAAAGATCGACGGCAATAAATCAGATCAGGGTTTGACATGTTTTGTATGTGGTAAACAAGGACATCGAGCTCGGTGGTGTAACCAAAACTCAATCGCACGTGCTCGCACTGAACAACCACAACAACCAAGTACATCCACTTCCAGAGAAACAGAAGCAGCCAAGACCAAAGATAAACAGAGAAAGGAATGCTCTTACTGCTCTATTCCTGGACACACTTATGAAACTTGTTACAAACGACTTAAAGCTGAGAAAAATGTTAATCTGTGCCAAGTCAAAGAAAAAAGTGCCGAAAATATTATCTCCATTACAATTGACAATAAACATTTTCAAGCCATATTTGACAGTGGAGCCGATTGTTCGCTGGTGAGGGAATCGATAGCCCTCACTCTTCCTGGAACAAAAACAAACAAAACGACTTACCTAAAGGGTATCGGGCCGGTATCTGTCATATCCTTTAGCAAAGTAACATCAGTGTGCAGAATGAACGACATACATCTTGAGCTGGATCTTCACATAGTGCTGGACCATGAACTACCGGCAGATATTCTAATCGGAAGAGACATGTTGAGTATTCCAGGCATAAAAGTTACATTGACAAACAATGGAATATCAATGACCAGAGATGAGCAACGCAGAAACACGACAGAAATATGGAATCTATCTTCAAGCACTATAAATACGGATATGACAAACAAGAAGGAAATAGACAACTTGATGAGTGTATTGAACAAATACAACGAAAACTTCACGGATTGCATGACGGGATCGAGAATAACGACGGGTGAATTGACTATTCGATTAAAGAACCCTGACAAAATTGTGAATCGACGACCGTACAGACTGGCACCAGTCGAACGCGAGAAAGTTCAGGCAATTATCAAAGAGCTTCAAGAAAAAAATATTATTAGAGAAAGCAATTCACCTTTCGCAAGCCCTATTATAATGGTGAAAAAGAAAAATGGCGAAGACCGGTTATGCGTGGACTACAGGGAATTAAACGCAAATACTGTACGCGACCATTACCCACTGCCGTTAATCTCGGAACAACTCGACCAACTCGCTGATGCAAAATATTTCACTTGCCTTGATATGGCAGCGGGATTTCATCAAATTCCTATTTCTCCTGCATCAATTGAGAAGACTGCGTTTATTACCCCCGACGGCCAATATGAATATTTGACAATGCCGTTCGGATTAACAAATGCACCGTCGGTCTATCAAAGGGCTATAAATAAGGCCTTGGGAGATCTACGAGGTAAAACCGCACTTGTGTACATGGATGATGTGCTGATACCAAGTAAAACTGTTGTAGAAGGTTTTCAAAAACTGGAACAAGTTCTAGAAGCTCTTACCAAATGTGGCTTCTCTATAAATATTAGAAAGTGTTCATTTTTGAAGGTTTCTATTGAATATCTTGGGTTCATAGTAAGCGATGGGAAAGTAAGACCTAGTTCGTCTAAAGTTGATGCATTGGCAAGAACCCCTCCTCCCGAAAATGTGAAGCAACTAAGGCAATTCAATGGCTTGGCTGGGTATTTTCGCCGATTTATATCAAACTTCTCAACTATAATGATACCATTATACAACTTGACCAAATCCGGTGTAAAATGGAATTGGACTGAGGATCATGAAGCCGTACGATCCAAGATAATTAATTATCTGACTTCAGCACCGCTGCTTACAATATTTAAAGAAGACTACCCAATAGAGCTTCATACAGATGCTAGTGCAATGGGATTTGGAGCAGTACTAATCCAATCAAAAGATGGAATTCGCTACGTGATTGCTTATTTTAGCATGAGAACAACGCCAGCTGAATCTAAATATCACAGCTATGAGCTTGAGACGTTGGCAATAGTCCGAGCAATTAAGCATTTTCGTCATTTTCTATATGGACGAAAATTCACAGTCATAACAGACTGCAATGCCGTAAAAGCATCACGCTACAAACAGGAACTGTTGCCTAGGATCCACAGATGGTGGGCCTTCCTACAAAATTTTGAATTTGAAGTAGAATATCGAAAAGGTGAAAAATTAAAACATGCAGATTTCTTTAGCCGAAACCCACTTCAAGTTGTTATGAATTTGACAACCAAAGATGACTGGCTGATTGTAGAACAACGGCGTGATTCTGAACTGAGTAAGATTATCAAGGAAGTTCACACAAACCATGACCTTTATCCGGACTACGAACTCAAAGACAACGTTTTACACTTCAAAACTAATTCTGGCGGAAAAATTAAACTGACTAAAGTTGTCCCACAGTCTTATCGATGGAGTCTTATTAACACCTATCACGAAGCTCTCAAACACATGGGATGGGAGAAGACGTTGGCAAAACTTAAAGAAAACTTTTGGTTTCCTAAAATGTCATCAACAGTCAGATACTTTGTAGAACACTGCGTGATATGCAAGACTATGAAAGGGCCATCAGGAGCTGCACAAAGTCGATTGAACCCAATCGAAAAGATACCTGAACCTTTTCACACCATCCACATCGATATTTCCGGCAAACTCAGTGGTACTGCTTCTCAGAAGGAATATGTTTTTGTAGCAATCGATGCTTACACGAAGTTTGTCATCTTACAACATGCTAAAAACAAAACTCAAGCCAGTGCCTTAAAACATCTCAAAGAGATCGTTTATTTATTTGGAGCTCCAAAACGCATTATTGTTGATGGCGATGGCGCATTTATTTCACATTACAAAAACTACTGTGACCAATATGGGATAGAATTGCATCAATGCGCCGGATATACAAGTAGAGGAAACGGACAAGTGGAAAGGATTATGAGAATTATAAAGAATGGCTTGACCATAATAAAAAATACACAAAAATGTCATTGGGAGAAATCACTGTGAGCTTTACAGCTAGCTATCAACTCCACTTTCTCAAAAACCACAGGACTAACACCTATCGAATTGTTAACCGGAAAGAAAGGAAGTGTCCCTCCTGAACTCCTAAACCTCATTGACGAGCGTAATGAAAGAGTTGATCCAGAAATGATGAAAGAAGTTGTGTCAAGAAGGATAGCCGAACAGTCTGAAAAAGACAAAATGCGCTACGATAAAAGTAAAGCTAAAGTTAAGAGATTTGAGAAGAGTGAATATGTTCTCTTAAGAGAGCCTCCACGACTAGGCACTAAACTAAGCCAAAAGTATGACGGACCTTTCGAAGTAAGAAAGGTCTTACCTCACGACAGATATGAAATTCGTCGAATTAATGGTCGTGGTCGATGCAGGAAGGTTTGCCACGAACATTTAAGAAGAGCTCCACACTTTGGAGTTCAAAGTAACGTGGCCGTATCGGCAATGAATAGAGACGTGAGTGAAAACGAGACATCTGATGAGAACAATACTACTTAAATCAAGGTAACGTAGTGAGTATAAAATTGTAATCACGTGAAGATAAAATATATGAGGTGAGTTAGTTGAGGCTGGGCCAAAATGAGCATTGAGGCTTTGAGGTTCTATGACGTGTGACCAAAATTAGCGCTGAGGCTATGAGGTTCTAAGACGTGTGACCAAAATTAGCGCTGAGGCTATGAGGTTGATGTTCAAAATGATTCGCGAATCAATCCAAAATTAGCGCTGAGGCTATGAGGTTGATTGGCAATCAACGAGACTTGTATTTAAAAACTAATGAATTTATTTCTGCAGATTGCTGTAAGATGTCGGCGCAGGGACGCACCTATCATCAGAATGGCCGTATCGGCGCAACTAATACGCACGTAAAATACGGCACATCAACAACGGGCAGAGCGCACGTGCAACGTAACGTCACGAGTCATGCGGCGCGCCCCACTATCTACGCCCCACCAGTACAACAGTACAAAAAGGCTTGCGCAGCGCGGGAGCGGGCATTCGGATTAGCTTGTGGCCTTTCCACACGCTAAGAAGTTTTTAGTGCGCGCGCGATTTAGTCACTTTTCGTTTGAGCAGGCCTCCGCTGGCCGCCAACGAAGTCCCCTGCGCCACCTTTGGCGCAGGCTGTGATTGGTCGGCCACCCATAATTTATTATTCGGATAGGGGGTAGGCGTGTCAAAAACTTTATTAGTGTACCGCCCGAATCGTATTATTTTATTTTTAACGGGAAAGGTACGCGTTGAGTACCCATGGGTACCTAGTGCCTGTGGGTGCACAGCGGGTGCCCCCCGCGCTGCCGTAGCGATTGCGGTCGGCCACACCAAAGTATGATGCCGAAGAAGACGCCGCCACCTGCCAACCCCAAAGGGGACCGAGCGCCGCAGCTGCCAACCATTCGCAGCCCGTCGCCCGGCTATGCATTCGAGGATGCTGCCGACCCCGAAGTGGAGGGAAGGAGGCCATTTCCAGCCTCGCCTCCTTCACCAATGCCTCGACGCAGCCCCGGCACCATATTAACCACGCCACCATCAGTGCGTACACCGGCGGTACCTGTCCGCCCGCCGGCGTTTCGACCAGTACCGACACTGGCCCCAGGTCCTCCTGGGCCCAGCAGCCGCGCGCCCGCTGTCCGCGCTGTCGCCCCCGCCCTGCGCACCGCTGCGCAGGCGGACCGGGCGACCGCGACACACGCGTCTCGCGCCGCAAACCCGCGCTCCGCGCGCCCACCCGCCGCCACCGCTACTCAGGCCGCGCCTGCCGGACCGCGCTCCGCCGCGAGTTCGTCAACGCACGCTCGACCTACCGCCGCCGCCGCCGTCCCGAGAGCCGGGCGTGCCGCATCACCCGCACCGCACCGCTTGCTGGCTGGCTCAGCCGCCGCAACCACATCAGTGCAGGGACCGATGTCGCCGCCCCCGCCTCGCAACGCAGCCCAGGACTCACCCGCACCCATGTCGCCGCGCTTTTCGACACCGGAAAGCGACAGCGACATGGACGAAGACATTGAGGTAGGTGCCCCTACCTCTCCTTACCTATCTGACTCAGCCGCGCCGGGGCACGAAACTCGTGCCCAGCGCCGCCCTCGAAGCTCGGACGACGAGGCCGCCGAAGAGGCGAAGCGCATCTGCCCCGACTCCCCGCTCCCGCAGCGTGAACCGCGCGGTAGAGCCGGGGTCGGGTCTCCGACGTTCGCCGAGGCGGCTCGCCGCCCGCCCACCGGACATGAAACCACCCAACCTATGTCAGCCACCGCCGCAGCCCCTACTCCAAGCACGAGCGCAGAGGCAGCTGCGAAGAAGAAGGAGCGAGACAAGCCTCGCTACCCTCCGCTGGTGGTGGAGAGGATGCCCAACTGGGCGCTCCACTTCAAGGCTGTGAGGAACATTCTGGGCCACCCACCAAATGCTCGTCCCTACCAGGGCGGAATCCGATTCAACCCAGAATCGGAGGACGAGTACAGGGCGGTCCAGAGGTACCTCACGGACCTGGAGAGGACGGAGGGCCTAAGTTGGTTCTCTTACTCACTGCCGGCGGAGCGTAGTCTCAAAGTCTCCATAAGGGGGTTGCCGGCAGACACGGACCCAGAGGACATCGAAGAGGAGCTGAGGCTACTGGGATTCGAACCGGAGTACGTACGCAATATAAAAGCGCGCGGCGGACGACCCGGTTGCCTGTTCTATGTAGTCCTCAGGAGGCAGGCAGAATTCCATAGAATATACGACACCACCGTGTTATTGAACATGCGGGGTGTACGTATTGAGGCCTGGCGGAGCAAGAAAGGGCCCACCCAGTGTCACAGGTGCCAGCAGTTCCGTCACAGCTCGCACATGTGCCACCGCCCGCTCGCATGCGTGCGATGCGGACAGAATCACGCAGCCCGAGACTGCCCACGCCCACGGACAGAGACGGCCACTTGCGTAAATTGCGCAGGTGACCACCCGGCGTCCAGCAGCGGGTGTCCAGTGTTCCGGAGGGAGCTCCGGAACAAACGAGCGGGCACTGTCGCCATCACTCGACAGCGCCGAGAATCGACGGCCGTTACCACTCAAGTCGAGGACCACGAGGCCCCCAGCAAGACGCTAATGGCGACAGCGAACGGGCCCCAATCTAAACAAGACGCTCCCGCCTCGAGGCGGAGAAAGAGGCCGCTCGGGAAGAAAACAAAGAAGGGAAAAAAGCCCCAGTCTCCCGCGCCGCAACCTAGAGAAGATCCTGGCCCTGTCCCGGCGCAGGCACCTACTCAGGCGCCCGCAACCACGACCGCCACCACTACTACTAGTAGACAGACCGACGCTAACACCGGCGCCGGCAAGAAGAAGGGGAAGCGGGCGGGGAAACCCGCCCCACCCACAGACTCAACTTCAGTCGCCGCACAACCCGTAGCGGCGGCCAGCAATACCCAGCCGCTAGCCGGCGCCCGAGCTCTACAGCGCGCCTCCCCTCCATCAAAGGAGATCACAGCCTGCGCCATCCACCTGCTATTGGACCTCATAAGGGCCATAACGCAGGGTCAGGACGCGGAATTGATAATCCTCGACGGGCTCGCCAAGCTACTGCAACTCTATCATGGCTAGCTCGTTGAGGATTATCCATTGGAACGCCCGCGGCCTTAAGAAGAAGGCCGCCCCTCTCCGCCTCCTCCTGAAGGAACAAAAGATCGACGTGGCGCTCATCAGCGAGACGCTCCTGGGGCCTGCTGACAGGCCCAAGTTCCCAGGATACGTCTTGTATAGACAGGACGAGAAGTCTCCACTCGGCATTATCTACCGCGGTCTGGCGGTCCTGATAAGCCGAAGGGTCGTCCACCAACCTCTCCCTCCGAAGCCACCTGGCTCCCTCTACGCGCTGGGTGTCCAGGTCCATGTTGCCGGCGAGGACACCGATATCTACGCCTGCTACCGCCCGCCCAAGGCCCCGCCGTGTGTGGCGGAGCTAAGGGCGCTATTATATAATTCATCGCGCCCGACTCTCCTCGCTGGCGACTTCAACCTGAAGCACCCGGCGTGGAAAAGCCGCACCACAGATGCCGAGGGAAGGCGACTCTTCGCTGACGCAGAGGCCCGTGGGTACATGGTGTCCGGTCCTGACGCACCCACCCACTACCCAGATGACCAGGCACTATTACCGGACGTACTGGACATCATTATCCACAGGGGCCTGGGATGCCAGATCGCCCAGCAAGTAATAGACGACGAGTTACAGTCGGACCACCAACCTGTACTCGTCGTCCTGTCAGAGATGCCGACGAGACTTGCTCCTCCAGCGCCACGTCGCAAGACAGACTGGAAAGAATTCTCCAAAATGATGGAAACCACCACTCCTACTTGGCCCGTCACCACCGCCGCGGACGTCGACGGGTTAGCGGCTGAGGTCACCGCTTGTATCCAGCGCGCCTACGAAGAGGCGACAGAGACTAGCACGCAACCGCAGGGGCTCTTTTACAAGCCTCTGCCTAACCATCTGAAGCGAATGGTCGCCCAGAGGAGGCGCCTTCGCAAGCGGTGGCAAACATTAAGATGCCCAAGGCTTAAAAGCGAACTAAACCGCCTCGCCGAGAAGGTGAGGGCCAAGCTTCAGGAGCTAAATACCGAGAGCTGGGAGGAACGTATAGACGCCGCAGAGGGAGACAGGGCGTCCCTGTACAAGTTGTGCAGGCAACTCACGAATACCCCGGCTCCGGTACGTCCGCTACTCCATAGCGACGGGGCGCCTAGATATACCGCGCCAGACCGCGCGGAGATCTTCGCCGAGCATCTGGAGCGTCAATTCGTCCCAAACCCGACTGCTAACGACGAGCACATCGCAGCAGTCGAGCAACACCTTGGAGAGCTCTTCTCCACGCCGATAGCCTCCGATGAAGATCCAGTTGCCTTCTCGCCTTGCGCGGTAAGACGTGCCATCCTTAACACTAAGTTGAGGAAGGCCCCCGGTGCGGACGGTGTGACCAACACAGCGCTGCGCCACCTGCCCTACCGTACAGTAGCGGCACTGGCGCGCCTGTTTACGGGCATACTACGCACGGGCGCCTTCCCGACCTCGTGGAAGGAAGGGCGCGTCATCATGCTGCCCAAGGCGAACAAGAACGTGTTGAAGCCGGAGAGCTATCGGCCGATCACGCTTCTCTCTGCTACCTCCAAGGTGTTCGAGCAACTCCTGCTGCGACACCTAAAACTACACTTCTCTCCACGAGCGGAGCAGTTCGGGTTCAGGGCCGAACACTCTACGACGCTCCAGTTGTCGAGGATACTGCATCTGCTCACCGCGGCACTCAATAAAAAAGAGCAAGCAGTAGCAGTATTCCTCGACATGGAGAAGGCCTTTGATCGGGTCTGGCACGCCGGCCTGCTGTACAAGATGGCACAGGCTGGCACGCCTCGTCGCTTGGTAAGGGTGGTTTCATCATTTCTTTCCAACAGGACTTTCAGGGTGGTGGTCGACGGCGCGCTATCGGGCACTCGCCCGATCGCTGCGGGGGTGCCGCAGGGCAGCTGCGTCTCGCCCCACTGCTACTCATGTTACACCGACGACATCCCCACAACATCTGACACCACGCTCGCGCTGTACGCCGACGACACCGCGTACATAGCGACGTCGCTAAACACGCGGCACGCGGCCGTCAAGCTACAGCGCGCGCTCGATCTGCTGCCTGACTGGCTGTCAAAATGGAGGTTGTCGGTGAACGTGGGTAAGACGCAGGCGCTTGCCACCGGCGGCACCAAACTCCCACCACCCCTCAGATTACTAGGAGCCGACGTCGCATGGTCGCCCCAGGTCAAGTACCTCGGGGTCACCATCGACCGCCGACTCACGATGGGATGTCACGTCCGTAGCACCGTTGCCAAATGTAGGAACGCCCGCTTCCTACTTCGCCCAGTGCTCTCGTCCCGCCTCCCGCTGCGTGTCAAGCTGGGCGTGTACAAAACGTACATACGCTCACTGATCACGTACGCCGCCCCAGCTTGGTTCGCCCTCACGAGCGAGACCAACAAGACCAGCCTCCGCGCGCAACAACATCTTGCGCTGCGCAAAATCGCCGCCGCCCCTCGCTACGTGAGGAACTCCACCATACAGCGGGACATGAGGATTGAGAGCCTGGACGACTTTTGTAGCCGCCTCGCGTCCACCATGTTCGCGCGTGCCGACGCCTCTGCCTGGCCCCACTTGGCGCAAATAGCGCCGTGGCACACGCGCCCGCCTGACGCGGGGCGCACCAAGCGCACCCGTCGCCTTCCGCGCGACCTAGTGCCTGCGGATGTGACATCATCCATCCCCCCCCCGGACTGACTCCCCCGGGCAGGCCGTCCCACTCTACACGCGACCTGCCCACCCAATACCACTCCACACTCGCTACATACACTCGAAACGCGTCGTGTTCTAAGTTAATATAGGCATGACGCGCTTCGAACACACACCCATGTACTCAACATGCGACTACTCACGCGACGAACGTGCGGCGCGGGCTCGCCTTTCGTTCGCTACATGAGCGGTGTTACACAAGTACATTGCCGCTCACACTCATTCATTACGGCCCCTTAGTCTGGAGCGTAATCGGCTAGCTCTGAGAGCGTTGCAGACGGGGGCCAACATCCTTAGCGGTAGGATGCGCCAACAAAGTCACCTCCGTCGCTGGTCGTCATCCGCTGGGCCTCCCCCGGGCAACCGGAGGTTTCACCTGGCGGTGACAGACCGCCGAGGTGGCGTGAAGAAAGCGGCGCTCGGTACGGTAAAGTTTCACCGTACCTAGGCGCGCGGCGCCCAGCGCCGCTGGCGCCTCCTACCGGACAAAATATCAACCACACATTGCGAGTCGCGCCTTTACACGCGCTCGCCACTTCCATCGCCTATAAGGCACCCTGCTGAGGCACCTGTCGTTACACACTCGCCGCCTGACCGCCGTCGCGAACGGACGTGCCGCTACCTGCTCGCATTTCCGCTCGCTATCAGTGTGCGTCATCGGTTCGTCACTTCCCAGTGTCGTGACGTCATCAGTAGTCTCTCGACTACACCCCCGAACAATTGCTGTCTTTTTATTAAGACAGCACTTGCTCATTTTGCTTCGGATATTATTCCGACTTAACTTCCTTTGCCCCATCAGGGAAAAGTCCTCAGTTTCGAGGTTCTTGGTGGAAACCTTACGGTGCCAACGAAACCAAGAGGGTGGTGACCCAATCCTACCCGCCAAACCCCTTCAGGGCCCGGCACTCCATTGGCATCGGGAGCCAGAATCTTGGCCTTGGGGGCTACCCTAGTCAAGCCTGGTCTAGAAACACTAGTTAAATCTGACTTCGTTCACAGCAGTCACCTAGTGTCGGTTGGGAGTGTCTACCCCTTCGCACTAGAGGCCCCTTGGGGCGTAGGGCCCTGTCGCACAATAAGACTGGCGTCAGGTTCACAAGCTTAGGGCACACCAGTAGGTACTCACCTCCCTGTCATTGCACACCCGACAGAGAGGCCACACACCCCCGGGCCCACCCACCCGGGGAGTTAGGTTGTTAGGCTGTTAGGCGCGGAGCTTCACTCAATGTTTGCTAAATTTTAAATTTTAACCGACAAAATGTCGTCCTTAGACGAGAAGGAAAAAGCGCTGTTGCGTTTTTTCTTCCGCGTCTTCACGACCGACCCAAATTTTGAAAAGTATGGGTCGGAAATTGCTGCCATTCAGCAAACCAACGATACCGTCACTGACTTCAGTGACGCGCTCGACAGCCCTTTGTCACCGCCGCCGGCCGACAGAGGCTTACCGCCAGCCGTTGCCGCCGCGATTAAGGCTACTCCAAGACCCAAAGTTGTGAAACCCATTGTTTCACAAACAAAGGTCCAATCCGCACCTGCGTCCATTGTTCCCGCTTCTGGGAACATGGGCAAAAGCTCACCGCCAGCCGTCGCCGCCGCGATTCCGGCTAATCCCGAACCCATTGTTTCGCAAACAATGGATCAGTCCGCACCTGCGTCTATTGTTCCCATTTCGGAGAAAATGGACACAACCGTACCAATCTCCGACTCGGAATCGGTTATAGATTCCTGCTCTGCTTCCTCGTCCTCAGAAGACGACTACCAAGTCGTCGGAAAGGGCAAGAGGAAGAAGGGCAAAAACTCACAGGCCGCCATGGCCAAAAAGTTAGTCGCGCTCCCTCTAATCCCCTCTCCCGAGGCGTCCCGTCCCACCTCCCCGGTCCCCGCACCAAAGTCCGCCGCTGCTCATACCAGCAGGCCAACAAGCCCTAAGGCTAACTCTTCAGCCGCTTCTTCAAAGAAGCTGAAGCCC
This sequence comes from Cerastis rubricosa, assembly GCA_949152445.1. Classification (NCBI taxonomy): domain Eukaryota; kingdom Metazoa; phylum Arthropoda; class Insecta; order Lepidoptera; family Noctuidae; genus Cerastis; species Cerastis rubricosa. The sequence continues at coordinate 11,817,554 of OX424540.1, read as the reverse complement.
CCTCCCCCGTTGTTCATTCAGGACAAAGGGAAATGGACAGATGTGTCCAAAATGTGTAATGAGCGCCGCATTCAATATACAAGCGCAAAAAGCACACAGCAGGGGATCAAAGTGGTGGTCCCTACGACAACCGACTTCAGGGAACTAACCCGTCAGTTAATCGGAAGGCGCATAGCCTTCCACACCTACTCTCTTCCAGAGGAGAAGCCCACCCGCGTGGTGATCAGGCGGATCCCGAAGGAAATCCCTACGGAGGACATCCTCAATGACCTCCTAGGCCAAGACATCCCGGTCGCAGCCGTCCACCGCCTTCATAAGGCGAGAGGCGGAGACCTTTACGATATGGTACTGGTCATCTGTGACCCAGTAGAAGGCCACCACCCGATCTTCAAAGTGAAGTCGGTTTGCTCCCTGTCAGGCATCTCAATAGAGAAGCCCTACCGCTCAAGCGTAGTCGGACAGTGTCATCGCTGCCAGATGTACGGTCACAGCCAAGCCAACTGCCATGCGCCACACAGATGCGTAAAGTGTCTAGGCGACCATGGCACGGCAGACTGCCCCCGTCCCAAAGACAAGTCGCTTTGCACGGAGCCACCGAGCTGTGTGCTTTGCGGCCAGTCGGGCCACACGGCCAACTACCGCGGCTGCTCAAAAGCCCCCAAAGGCTCCTCCTCTAACCTGGTGAAGCGTGCAAGCGCCCGCCAACAAAGAGAAAGCCCATCGGTGAGGCTACCCTCTGCCCAGATGCCGGAGAGACTCAGCCCTCGGAGGCCCTCTCCCTGGACCACGCTAAACCACCAGAAAGCCTTCCCGGCTCTCAATAAAGCAAAGTCCAGCCCCATCCCCCGGCTATCAGATGCCCCTGCCCCCACTCCCGCGGCCCAGGCAAGCGCATCGGCGCCCGCTCGTCCCACGCCACCTGGCCCCGCGGCCGTGGACCCCTCTCATAACGTAATTTTAGAATCGCTAGCAGAGTTAGTCACCCCCGAAGCAGACCGCATGGCGGCTGATCTCAGGGCGGCTAACACTGGTGGCGATAAACTTAAAATTATCCTCAAGTCCCTACTCAAGTTAGGCGACCTCCTCCGCAACCTTAACCTCGACTAACTCCAATGGATAATACGAGATTAACGTGCACCAAACCCCGATCCCTAAAATTAGGGTACTTTAATGCCAATGGCATTAGAGGCCAGCGTGATGAGATCGCCACCTTCCTCCGCGACCATCAAATTGATATCCTCCTCGTACAGGAGACCTTCCTCAAGCCCAGTCACCGCGATCCGAGAATTGCCAACTATCGCATAGTTCGCAACGATCGGTCACGTTGCCACAAGGGCGGGACTCTAATCTATTATAGAAAAGAACTGCATTGCATCCCCTTAGATCCCCCTCCCATGGAGTCTCTACTCGAGACCTCAGTGTGTCGACTAGGCATGACCGGCCATCAACCGATCACTATCGCCTCTGCGTACATCCCTCCCGGCGGCACGTCTGAGGAGCACACTTTGTTCACCAAAGACCTTGCCGTCCTCTTCGGCTTGAGCGACTCCGTTATCATAGCGGGCGACCTCAACGCCAAACACCCCGCCTGGAACAGCACGACGACCTCTGCCAGAGGACGTCACTTGTATAACCTGGGCGAGTCCCTCAACTTCGATCCCATCGCTCCTATGGAGCACACCCACTATCCCCACGACCCCGACCAACGTTCGGACGTTCTCGACATAGCGCTTCTCAAGAATGTCAACCTTAAGTTGCATTCCATCGAGACTTTACATGAGCTTAACTCAGATCATCGACCAGTGCTCATGCACTTAGTTCCTCGCTCGGGTCCTTCTGACCCCAGCCAGCCCCCGCCGACCCAAGTGATAACCGACTGGAGGAAAGTCAGCGAAAAGCTGAAATCCACCACGTCGCCTCACCTGGAGGCCATCCCCGACCACATAGTCTCAGTCGCAGACACGACGGCCGCCATCAACTCGTTTACAGAACACGTGCAATCCGTACTGAAGGACTGCTCACGGGAAGTCCCAGCAATGAGCGATCAACGCTGGATACTACCCGCTGACATACGTGAACTGATAAACGAAAAGAACGCGGCCATCCGTGCCTACAGCAGCTTTCCCTGCGAGGCAAACAAAGCCCACATGCGTAATTTACAGCGTGCTGTAAAGGATCGCACCAGTGAGTTTCGTAATAATCAATGGGAAAAAACGCTAAGCGAACTCGAGCCTACCCACCTAGCCTTCTGGCAGCTGCAACGCAAGATGCGCTCCACCGAAGAGGCTTAGATGCCTCCCCTCACCCGTCCCGATAAGAGCGTCGCATTCGACGACTCTGAGAAGGCCGAATGCCTAGCCGACAGCCTGGAGTCCCAGTGCTCCCCCAGCTTGCAACCAGTAGACAAGCGACATCTCGATGAGGTGAACGCATTCGTCGAACGTAAAGCCGCCGTGCCCCCCGAAGAAGACCCTGATGATCCTCTGCCTCCGGTCACAGCTGACGAAGTGCAAGACATCATTAACAAACTTCAACCGCGGAAAGCACCCGGCTCCGACGGAATCACCAATAGGGTGTTCAAACTCCTCCCTGCTCAGCTCGTCGTGTTAAGGGCGGCCATCTTCAATGGCGCACTGAGCAACAACGCGTTTCCCCAAATATGGAAAGAGGCCACTGTCATCGGTTTCGCCAAACCAGGCAAACCCAAGTCTGAGCCTTCGAGCTACAGACCTATCAGTCTCCTGAATGCACTCGGTAAAATCTACGAGAGACTTATGTATAAGCGACTCAAAGACTTCGCCGAGGCTAAGAGTCTCATCCCCAACGAACAGTTCGGCTTCAGGACCGGACACTCTTGCATTCAACAGGCCCACCGCATCGTAGAACACCTGAGCGCTGGCTTCCAGCGTGGAGCGATGACGGGTGTGTTGTTTTTCGACATAGCAAAGGCATTCGACAAAGTCTGGCACAACGGCTTATTATATAAGCTGTACAAACTGGGAGTGCCGGACCGTCTCGTGCTAATCTTACGAGACTTTTTGTCGGATCGCACCTTCCGCTATCGCATCGGGAAGGCACTGTCTTCCCCCCATCCCATTAGAGCCGGAGTCCCTCAGGGCTCCCCGCTCTCTCCCCTTATCTTTACGCTGTTCACCAGTGACATCCCCAAGAGCAAGAAGGCACAGCTAGCCCTGTTCGCGGACGACACGGCCATCTATTACACTGGCTATAGTCACGACGCTATTTACAGCACCCTCCAAACCTCAGCCAACGTCCTAGGCGCTTGGTTCCGGAAATGGAGAATCGAGGTGAACCCCGACAAGAGTCAGGCAGTTCTTTTCTTTAAACCGCGTAAAAATAAGCCACTCGCGCTCAGCCCGATCACTATGTATGGTAAGCCTATCCCTTGGGAGAAGCAAGCCAAGTACTTAGGAGTCTTACTTGACAACCACCTGTCTTTCGCGGCGCACATCAAAGCAGCTCGCGACCGAGCTGCCTTTGCTATGGGTAGGCTTCATTTCATGATCTCGGCAAAAAGCAAATTGTCACTCAAGTGCAAGTTGCGCCTTTATACCGCGGTGATCCGCCCCATTATGACGTACGCTTGCGTCGTGTACGCTCACACCAAGCCTAAATACATCCATAGGATGCAAACCTTGCAGAACCGGTTCTTACGTAGAGTCACGGGAGCCCCTTTTTATGTCCGTAACGACCGTCTACACGTAGACCTTAGAATGCCCACCGTCCTTCAGTTTATGAAACGTCTTTCGAAGCGTTTCTTCGATAACGCCAGTAAACACCGTAATCCCCTGATCGCAGCGGCCGCCCGTTACGAACCCTCGCGCATTAGTACAGTACGCCGTCCTCGGCATACCCTCGTCACTCCCGATGATGCTATCACCCTCCTCCAGGAGAGTAGCAAAGAGACTAGCACTCTTAAAAAGTACAGACACAAACCGCCGTCTTTCCGACCTCGCCGTCGAGGTCCGTGGCGACGTCCCGGTCCATGCCCTCCCCGACCCTCGCTCGAGCCAGCCCGCGATGCTGTGCCAGTAGTTTTAAATCAGCCCCTAAATAATGATATCACTCAGATCCAGCCTGTCCCCATGCAGTCCTCCCCCAGCGACGCCCTGAGCCGAGGCTCGTACCCCACAGGGGGTGCCCTCAGCGTATAGTCGCTTAGTTTGTAAGTTTTTATGCCCTGGCTGGAGGCCTTACTCTTAAGGCACCCACAGGATAGTCCGGTTAAGCAGACGACAACCTCCTAGGTTGAACTGCGAGATGCCATTCATTAAAAAAAAAAAAAAAACCTGTCGTTACAGGTGCATAATGACTACCGCGGGGAAAGGGTTCAACCCATATCCCGCCAGCCGCGCCCCCCTGCGGGGGCGTAGCGACTTCTACGACGGAGCGGGCATTCGTTCGTTTGCATCCGAATTAGTCGGTTGTTCCTGAAGTTTATTATTTAATTTTATTATTATTTTGAGTTATTCTTTTTGTATTAATTATTTTGAAATTGATTTGATTTGATAAAAGTGTTTTAATTATTTATGTAAATTATATAAAAGTGATTTTAAATAAAATACAATGAGTAACGAAGATTCGTTTATTCGTGAAGACACCCCCCCTCTTATAGGTATATATATTTGTATAATTATCGTAGGGTTACTGCCTAACCTGGTGTCACAGTTTTTGCCGCCCATGTGCCTCTGACTTGGCTATATTAGCCGTCGAGAAATATCTTTCAGACCTGCTGGTTTCCTCAGGATGTCCTTCACCAAAGTAAATGATAATTATACATCGCAGATGGATCCGAAAACTCAGAGGTGCGTGTCTAGGGTTCGAACTTGAGACCTATAAAATCGGTATATTGGTCGCTAGAACGTTTTATTTTGTTTGGTTAAGTTTTCAAGGTTGGGAAAAATAATGTTGATAATTATCGGGCATTTTGTATTGTTTTACTTTTTTCTATTTTAACCGCAACATCCTTGTAAAGGTTGTATCGGGTTAACTGGCGAGCGATTGAAGAGGCCTATGTACAGTGGACTGCGGTAGGCTGATGATGATGATGATGATGATGATCCTTGTAAACGGATTAAGGAACTGGTAAACTTGATCATTCTGTTGTAACGGAACAACAAGCATAAATCATTTATAATTCTGGCCGCACTGAAGGAAAAAAAGAAAGAAAAATATTTATTTGTCGCAGAAAAATGACGTACGTACAAAATTAAAAAATAAAATATACATACAGCACATGACAAATATTTATAAAACAACAAAACACTGAATAACGAAGCATTTATTTAACGTCTATATTTTTTTGTCCTTAGCCTTTGTTGTCCCACTGTTGAGCAAACAGGTCTATATTATACTCCAAAATAATCATCACAAGTAAATTACTTTGTTTAGCATCGCCTGTAAAAGCAACAGTGCTGTCTTGTCACCCACAGCAAGAAAGAAAGTTTGTTGAACTATCGAAATTCACACGCCAAACCAAAACACGCAAAAAACTGTAGGAAAAATAAACGAACACCGATACTTCAGTAACCATGGCAACGTATGAAGTTCATTCACACTCCTCATCGGTTTGCCGCTAATAAATAAGAGCTCATCAATAAGTAAGGCTTCTCGGTATCTTCGGGAACGGCGTTCATTCGTCAATGTACACTGCGGGCTTTTTCTTACGCAGGTATTCACTTATTTATAACGCAGCTTAGGATATTTATGTAGTGTTTTAGGTATTCAAGGATAGAACATTATGTAGGGTTTGGTATTATTGTTGTAAATAGGCTTCTACTGAACTAATGTAATGAAGAACTGATAAATGTTGTATCGTTGATCAAGAGGTAAGGTACGAGTGTTTGGCGCTTGAGACTGGCATTCAATAGTCGTAAGTTGAACTATGTTTCTTCCATGCTTGAAAATGTTTTTGCATCTTAAGCGACTAGGTATTAACTAGCCTTGCTTCCTAATCAAAGCGATGGCCTGAACGATCGTTGTAATCATCGTTCAATCGTTCGATCGCTGGTTTGTTATGCCAGCGCGACCACGCGTTCTTGCCCAATGCTCGCTTTGGTTAGAACGCGGTCCAAGGCCAATAGGCATGGGCATAGGTCATGGCGACATGGAGAGAGCGACTGTCGCAACCCCGTGCAGGGCACGCCACAATAGTGGCGATAGGGACTTATCGCTACTACTCTTGGAGGAGTGGCTGGAGAGGCGCCACGGCGCCCTCACCTTCCACCTGACGCAGGTCCTCACCGGACACGGTTGTTTCGGGAGGTTCCTGCACCGAATCGGGCGGGAGGAAACGCCCGGGTGTTACCACTGCGAGAATCAGCCGGAGGACACGGTGGAGCACACCGTGGAGCTCTGCCCCGATGGGCTGAGCACCGCCGTGTCCTCATAGTGGCGATTGGCGGCGGTGACTTCTCGCGTCCGGCCCTGGTTCAATCCATGGTCCGGAGCGAGAGGGAATGGGAAGCCGTCGCCTCCTTCTGCGAAGCAGTCATGCTAGCGAAGGAGGTGGCGGAACGTGAGAGGGAGAGAACGTCACGTCCCAGCCGCCAAGGGAGTCGCCCCGGGCGTCGGGGGGCAACCAGTGGCCCCCGGCCACCGTAGGCGCGGGCCTGTGGACGGTGAGTAAAGGGCTAGCTCACGTTCACGTCCGTCAGTCTTATGACGCAGGCCGTGCCGACGGCGTGTTCGTGTTCCACGCGCGCCTCAAGGAGATGTCAGCAAATCGGAAGGGGTCCGAGAGGGCTGATGCCTGCCAGGGTCTTGGCTGTTCGAAAGAGATACCGTGGCCCTGGAACACAAAGGGCTAAGAAGAAGCAAGGATGGATTTTAGTCAGTCAAGTCTAACACTCCCTTCCGCTCCGCCCAGAGCGGGAGAAGTCATTTGATGACCTAACCGAAAAAAAAAAGGCCAATTAGCAAATGTCATCACTTAGGTGTTAGAACAGAATCATTCAAAGGCCAAAATTTGAATCAAGAAACACATTTCCTCTGCAAATTTTTCGTCTCGTCATACGTACACAGACCACACAAATGTAAATTACATTCATACAAAATATACATTATTCATAAAATAAAGATGTACATATATCAAAAATATAGAAGCTAGCATAAAGTTTGTTTCAGAAAGGATGTACTGTAAACACTACCCCTGGTCGGGGAGTAAATGTTCCATGAAATTACCCCCAGCATTTCGCTAGCTATGAAACTCGTTTTCCACCGGACAATTCCGACTTTATCCGCTGAAGCTATCTCGACAATTGTATAACTAGATAATGATAATACGTGACTTCTAGTCCGTGTAATGTGTTTTTTCTTGTTTATGAAAATATTGGCGGGATGGATAGTACCAAGGAAATCGCTGCGCCCCCGCCAGGGGGCGCGCGGTTGACGGGGTGTGGACATAGTCCTTTTCCCGTGGGGGAACGGTGTGCCCGCGAATACGGGCACCCTCAACTTGGGCGCCTTGTATAGGCTTGGATGGGGGCGAGCGCGCGCACGCAACTCGCCTATGTGTAGTTGAAATTTTTGTCCGGTAGGAGGCGCCAGCGGTGCTTAGCGCCAAGCGCTTAGGTACGGCGAAACTTTACCGTACCGAGCGCCGCTATCTTCACGCCACCTCGGCGGTCTGTCACCGCCAGGTGAGACCTCCGGTTGCCCGGAGGAGGCCCAGCGAGTGCAGTCCTAGCCAGAGGTGACTATGGGGCGCACCCTACCGCTAGAGATGTTGGCCCCCGTCTGCGACGCTCTCAGATCTAGCCGATCACGCCCCAGACTAAGAGGCCGTAGTGAATGAGTGAGAGCGGCAATGTACGTGAGTAACACCGCTCTTGTAGCGAACGAATAGCGAGCCCGCGCCGCACGTTCGTCGCGTGAGTATAGATGAATGTAGAGTATGGGTGAGTGTTCGGTGCGCGTCGTGCCTATATTAACTTAGAACACGACGCGCTCCGAGTGTAGTTGTGTGTGTGGAGTCTCATTGTTTGGGTAGGTCGCGTGTAGATGGGTGCGACTTACCCGGGTGCGTCAGTCCGGTGGGGATGGCAGCGTGTCGTCCACAGGCAATAGGTCGCGCGGCAGGCAACGGAAGCGCTGCGTGCGCCCCGCGTCAGGCGGGCGCGTGTGCCAGGGCGCTATTTGCGCCAGGTGGGGCCAGGTAGAGGCGTCGGCACGCGCAAACATGCCAGACGCGAGGCGCCTGCAGAATTCATCCAGGCTCTCAATCTTTAAGTCCCGCTGGATGGTGGTGTTCCTCACATAGCGAGGGGCGGCGACTATCGACCGCAGCGCAAGCGATTGCTGCGCGCGGAGCTTCTTTTTTGTTGACTCGCTAGTGAGGGCGAGCCAGGCTGGGGCGGCGTAGGTCAGGAGTGGGCGGATGTAAGTTTTATACACACCCAGCCTGGTACGCAGCGGGAGACGAGACGAGAGCACTGGACGAAGCAGGAAGCGGGCACTCCTGCATCTTGCGACTATGCCGCGGACGTGTGCTGCCATCGTGAGGCGACGGTCGATGGTGACCCCTAGGTACTTGACCTGGGGCGACCACGCGACGTCGGCTCGGTCCAGTTGGAGGGGTGGTGGGTGGTTAGCGGCGCCTGCAAGGAGAGCCTGCGTTTTGCCCACGTTCACCGACAACCTCCATTTCGACAGCCAATCAGGCAGTAAGTCGAGCACTCGCTGCATTTTGACGGCCGCGTGACTCGCGTTAAGCGAGGTCGCAATGTACGCGGCGTCGTCAGCATACAGCGCGAGCGTGGTGTCGTGTGTGGTAGGGATGTCGTCGGTGAAGCACGTGTAGCAGAGAGGCGAAACGCAGCTGCCCTGCGGCACCCCTGCGGCGATCGGGCGGACGCCCGATACCGTGCCATCGACCACCACCCTGAAAGTCCTGTTAGTCAGAAAGGAGGAAACCACCTGTACTAAGCGACGAGGCGCGCCTGACTGTGACATCTTATACAGCAGGCCGGCATGCCAGACTCGGTCGAACGCCTTTTCCATGTCCAGGAATACTGCAACTGCATGCTCCTTCTTGTTGAGTGCCGCGGTGAGCAGGTGCAGTACCCTGGACAATTGGAGCGTCGTCGAGTGTTCGGCCCGAAACCCGAATTGTTCGGCCCGGGGGACAATATGTTGGGCAAGGTGTCGCAGCAGGAGTTGCTCAAACACCTTGGAGATAGTAGAGAGCAGCGTGATGGGCCGATAGCTCTCCGGCTTGAGGACGTTCTTGTGCGCCTTGGGCAGCATAATGACGCGCCCCTCCTTCCATGCGGCTGGAAAAGCGCCCGTGCGGACGATGCCCGTAAACAGGCGCGCCAGTGCCGCTACTGTACGGTAGGGCAGGTGGCGCAGCGCTGTGTTGGACACGCCGTCCGCACCGGGGGCCTTCCTCAGCTTTGTCCTTAGGATGGCGCGTCTGACTGCACAAGGCGAGAAGAAAATCGCAGACTCGTCGGAGGCTATCGGCCCGGAGAAGTACTCCCCAAGGTGCCTCTCGACTGCTGCGACGTGCTCGGTGTTGGTGGTCGGGTTCGGGACGAATTGACGCTCCAGGTGTTCGGCGAAGATCTCCGCTCGGTCTGCTGCGGTGTATCTAGGCGCCCCGTCGCTATGTAGTAACGGACGTACCGGGGCCGGGGTGTTCGCGAGCTGCCTGCACAGCTTGTGTAGAGACGCCAAGTCCCTCTCAGCGGCGTCAATACGTTCCTCCCAGCCCTCGGCGTTGTGCTCCTGGAGCTTGGCCCTGACCTTCTCCGCGAGACGGTTCAGGTCGCGTTTATCGCGAGGGCATCTTGTGTCTTGCCACCGCTTACGTAGGCGCCGCCTCTGGGCGACCATCCGCTTGGTGTCGGTGGGGAGAGGCTTGTAAGTCGGCCTCTGTGGCTCTTCTGATATGTTGGTCGCCTCTTGGTGGGCGCGCTGGATGCAAGCGGTGACCTCCTCCGCTAGCCCGTCGACGTCCGCGGCGGTCGTGATGGGCCAAGTGGGAGTGGTGGTTTCCATCCTCTCTGCGAACTTCGTCCAGTCCGTGATGCGGCGTGGCGCTGAAGGAGAGAGTCGGGTCGGCATCTCTGATAGGACGACGAGTACAGGCTGATGGTCGCTCTGCATCTCGTCGTCGATCACCTGTAAGGTGATGGCGGTCCGGCTACTCAGGCCCCTGTGGACAACGATGTCCAGCACGTCCGGTGCGTGCGCCTGGTTGTCCGGGTAGTGGGTAGGTGTTTCGGGGCCGGACACCGTGTATCCGCGGGCCTCAGCGTCCGCGAAGAGTCGTCTACCCCCTGGGTTGGAGATACGGCTGTTCCATGCCTGGTGCTTGTGATTAAGGTCACCGGCGAGGAGTGTTGGGTTAGGCGATCCATATAGTACTGCCCGCAGCTCCGCTAAGTCGAGCATGGCCGTATTCGTGGGCGGGCAGTAAACGGCGTAGAAGTTCATGTCCTCGCCGGCGACGTGCAGCTGGACACCCAAGGAGTAAAAGGTCGTATGTGACAACGTTGGTAATGGTTGATGGACGACTCTTCGGCTCACCAGTACCGCCAGACCGCGGTAGTTGACGCCGAGCGGCGACTTCTCATCCTTACGATAGACAATATATCCCGGGAACTTGGGCTTGTCCGCAGGTCCCAGGAACGTCTCGTTTATGAGCGCCACGTCGATCCGTTGTTCCCGAAGGAGGAGGCGGAATGGGGCAACCTTCCTCTTGAGGCCGCGGGCATTCCAATAGAGTACCCTCAACGAGCTAAGAGTGATAAATTTGTAGTAGGTTTGTTAGCCCGTCGAGGATGACGAGCTCCGCGTCCTGTCCCTGTCGAATGGCCCTTATGAGGTCCAGTAGCAGGTTTATGGCGCAGGCAGTAAAATTCTTCTTCTGACGCTCCATGGTGGTAGCGCCAGTGCGTGGTGCGCGCTGCCCCCGCTGCGGTTCACGTGCGTGGGCGTCGGCTAGCGGCTGGCTTGTAACGGTCGCCGCCGGTAGAGCGGCGACTGTAGCCGCATCTGTGGGTGGGGCGGGTCGCCCCGCCCGCTTCCCCTTTCCTTTGCCGGCGCCAGCGGTGGCGACGGTGGGCCTTGTGGTGGTGGTGGTTGTGGTGGTGGTCGGCGCCGTTGTCGGTGCCTGCGCCTGGACAGGAACAGGATCCTGCCTAGGTTGTTGCTGCGCGGGTGGCCGGGGGTTCTTCCCCCTTCTATTCCTTCCCCCGCGCCGCGCCTTCTTCCGCCTCGAGGCGGGAGCGTCTTCTTGGTTGTTTGAGGGCCCGTTGGCTGTCGCCATCAGCGACGTGCTGGGTACCTCGTGGTCGTCAGTGGTGTTCTTTTTTGCAGCGGCCGTCTCGGGTCGGCGCGGCTGCGTGATGGCGACAGTGCCCGCTCTTTTATTCCGCACCTCTCTGCGGAATACGGGGCAGGCGCTGCTGCACGCAGGATGGTCGCCCCCGCAATTAACGCAGGTGGGCGTCTCCTCTCTTGTGCGTGCGCAGTCTTTGGCAGCGTGCTCACCCCCACATCGCACACAAGCGAGCGGGCGGTGGCACTGGTGCGACGAGTGCCTGAATTGTTGACACCTGTGGCACTGTGCGGGCCCTCTCTTGCTCCTCCAGGCCTCAATACGCACACCCCGCATGTTCAAGAACACGGTAGTGTCGTATATGGCCCGGAACTCTGGTTGCCTCCTGAGAACGACGTGGAAGATGCAGCCGGGGCGCCCTCCGCGCGCGTTGATGTTGCGCGCGTACTCCGGCTCGAACCCCATCGTCCTCAGCTCCTCCATTATATCTTCCGGGTCAGTGTCCGAGGGCAGCCCCCTGATGGCCACCTTCAGACTGCGCTCCGCCGGCAGCGAGTATGAGAACCAACTAAGGCCCTCAGATCTCTCCAGGTCGGTAAGGTAGCGCTGGACCACCCTGTACTCGTCCTCGTTTTCGGGCACGAATTTAATTCCTCCCTGATAGGGACGAGCATTGGGCGGGTGGCCCAATTTTTCCCTCACGGCCCTAAAATGGAAGGCCCAGTTGGGAAGCCTCTCGACTACCAGCGGAGGGTAGCGGGGTCTCGATCTCCGGCGAGGCGGCGAGCCTCTTGGCCGGATTGCCGCCATGGGATCTGGAGGCGATAGTCCTCGCGTGCCTGCACGAATGGCGCGCGGAGGCACTACGCCGGGGGGAAACTCCGCTGCCGCGGCAAATTGTCGCTCAGCGGACAGACCTCCGGCGCGATCTCATGGCGACATGGAGAGAGCGACTGTCGCAACCCCGTGCAGGGCACGCCACAATAGTGGCGATAAGTCCCCTCTTTGAGGAGTGGCTAGAGAGGCGCCACGGCGCCCTCACCTTCCGCCTGACGCAGGTCCTCACCGGACACGGTTGTTTCGGGAGGTTCCTGCACCGAATCGGGCGGGAGGAAACGCCCGGGTGTCACCACTGCGAGGATCGGCCGGAGGACACGGTGGAGCACACTGTGGAGCTATGCCCCGCTTGGGCTGAGCACCGCCGTGTCCTCGTAGCGGCGATTGGCGGCGGCGACCTCTCGCGTCCGGCCCTGGTTCAATCCATGGTCCGGAGCGAGAGGGAATGGGAAGCCGTCGCCTCCTTCTGCGAAGCAGTCATGCTAGCGAAGGAGGTGGCGGAACGTGAGAGGGAGAGAACCTCACGTCCCAGCCGCCGCGGGAGACGCCCCGGGCGTCGGGGGGCAACCAGTGGCCCCCGGCCACCGTAGGCGCGGGCCTGTGGACGGTGAGTAATGGGCTAGCTCACCGTCCGTCCGTCTTATGACGACAGACCGTGCCGACGGCGCGTTCGTGTTCCACGCGCGCCTCAAGGAGATGTCAGCAAATCGGAAGGGGTCCGAGAGGGCCGATGCCTGCCAGGGCTGCGGGTTGTTCGAAAGAGATACCGTGCCCCTGGAACGCAAAGGGCTAAGAAGGAACATGGATGGGTTTTAGTCAGTCAAGTCTGACACTCCCTTCCGCTCCGCCCAGAGCGGAAGAAGTCATTTGATGATTTCCCATCCGAAAAAAAAAAAAAAAAAAAAAAAAAAGGGTAGCGGGGTCTCCTTGCTTGAGCCTTGCTGGCCGCGGTTGCACTCGTGCCCTGTGCAGGGGCTACGGTATCAGGCGTCGTTGTCCGTGCAGGGGTCGGGACTTGTCCGGTAGATGGGCGGCGGGCCGCCTCGGCGAACGTGGGCGAACCGCCTCCAACTCGACCACGCGGATCACGTTGTGGGAGCGGGGAGGCGGTGCACGGGCGCTTCGCTTCCTCGGCGACCTCGTCGTCTGAGCTTCTTGGCCGGCGCTGGGCACGGGTGTCGAGGCTAAACTCGTACCCAAACGCCAGCGGGTCCAGGGTGCGCGCGACGGCGGGGTTAGGAGTACTCTCACTAACCTCGTCGCTGTAGTAGTCCCCCAGGGGGCTCCCCTCCCTGGAGGAATACGGAGACATTGCGGCCGGCGAGTCACGCGCGGCACTGCGTGGTGGGGGGGGCGACATGGGTGCGCCCAGCAGAGGTGTCGCTGCAGCGGCTGAGCCTGCCAGCAAGCGGTGGGGTGCGGGTTGTGCAGCGCGCGCGGCTCGGGCCGTAGAGGCGGCGGAGCGGGCATGCGCAGCGGTGCGAGTCGCAGCGTGAGTTGGGGCGGGCGCTGGCGTCGCGAGACGAGCGGTAGCGGGTGCGGGTGCGGGGTGCGCGGGACGCACGGGCGTAGTGCGTGCCGCGGGTTGTTGCGGCGAGCGCCCGGCTTGTGCAGCGGAGCGCACAGCGGGGGCACAGGCACGCACGGCAGGCGCGTGGTGGCACGTACCTGCTGGTCCAGGGGCCTGGGTAGGCACGGGGCGGAAGGCTGGTGGGCGGACGGGCACTGCCGGCTGTCGGCTGGCGGGCGTCTGCGTACTTGAGCTGGTCGGCCTCTGCGTCGGCGAAGTAGGCGACATCGGGACCGGCGGCGATGATGGTGGTGGAGGGTGCCTCCTCCTCTCATCCTCCTCGGCAGTAAGGGTTGAGGCGCCGGGCGATAAGTCCCCAATGAAGGGGAGCGACTGCGTCCGGTCGCCCATTGAATTTTTCTGTTTATTTTTAGGCGGCGTCATGGTGGAGGTGGCGTTCCGCAACCGCTACGGTGTTGAGACACCGGGCGGCGCAGGGCTCCCGTCGCGGACACACGGGTGCCTGAGCTAGGGTGCCCGGGCACCCATGGGTTCGCGTCGGAAAAACCCTTATTTAAAAACTTGCGGTTCGGGCGGTATGTCTATTCCGAACTTTGACCGTCTACCCTCAACCGAGTTAACAATTTCGGGCAGGCGGCCAATCGCGTGCGAGCGCCAGAGGTGGCGCACGGGCTCCGGACTATCGGCCAGCGGAGGCGTAGGCGGCGCGACGGGGAGCGATTTAGGCGACTGTTAGGAATAGGCACTGTGGACGGCCACTGGCTAATCCGCGGGATGGATAAAATAAAAGTAGGGCTTTAATACACTTCCAATCAAAAATGGCTGCCGATGGACCCGCTTGGTCGATTATGGACTGCTTTCTCACATAGACACAGGCTATCTCAGCCTCAATTCCAGCAGTCGGAACATTTTAGATGGATAATCAATCAATCAATCATCTTATTATCAGGCAACTAAGGCCCATACATAAAATACACAAAATAATCTTATACAGTAAAAATAAACTAATACATATTAAACAAAAAAAACCTTTTTTAGCTATAACTAAATACGTAATGTTGACGGCGTCGTGTTCCGCTGCGTGGTGTCGCGTAACCGTCCTTGGAACTCGTACCACGAACGACTTAAAGTTAATGTTGTGGCGCGATTCCAACCTTTCTACCCGCAGAGTCCAGTTGGTCTTCACTTTCACGTACTGCACGACATCCTCAACAGTCGTGCAGTGATGCAGACGCGAAATGTACAGCTGCATCGTAGGCACAGCAGGACGCAACAGCATGTTAGGTCCACTCGGTGCGGTACTGCACTGGTTTGCGAACAGGGCTTCTTCATCTTCCTTTCCACTTTCGTGAAACCCTCTTCATCAACTTGGCCCATCCTTGACTAGGAGGTCCGGACCACAGACAGGGCAGGTTGAGCAGCCTTTTTCGGTTTTCCCCTGCTTTGTTTTGTCGCTTAGGCTGCGACGCAACTGTTTTGCCGGTGACAATAGCAGCGTAGGCACGTTGTGGGGTCGACGTACCTACGTGTGACGGTATAATGCAGAGGTTATTAGCAGTATCGATTGATCACCGTATAATTGTTGAAAGCTGCAGCTATTGACAGCTACGACCATCATTATCTCTCTAGCCTTTTCCCAAACTATATTGGGGTTGGCTTCCAGTCTAACCGGATGCAACTGAGTACCAGTGTTTTACATGAAGCGACTGCCTATTTGACCTCCACAACCCAGTAACTGGGTAAAAAGATACCCCTTGGTAAGACTGGATGTCAGACTTTTGGCTTCCGACTACTCGTAAAGACTGTCAAAGATCTACAAATGACAGCCGGGACTAACGGTTTAACGTGCTTCCCGAAGCACGGAGGAAACACGGTACGTAATTATCATCACCCATCCACGGACCAACCTCGGCAAGCACGGCTTAACCTTAAAGATCGACCCGTGCGGCTGTTATTATTTAAGCCACGAGCCCCATTTAGTACTATTTAAATAACCAAAATTTTGGTCTGACGTATCTATTAGGCTGCATCGGAAGTACATATTTAGGTTTTCAAATGTTGTAATCGTACGCTTGCTTACCTGAACACAAGCTTACCTCTAAAGTTAAATTCAATAATCCAAATCAATAGTTGCACGCTCAAAACTCAAATGAAACTTGTTCTCAACTAAAACAGATTGTTTTAATTAGAACAAGATGAATGTGAAAAGTTTCCTTGTCATAATTCAACGGTAAGTTATCGCAGGTGTCGATAGAAAGTATAGGATTCAGGTGAGTCGTGGCAGACTTTCAAAATAAAGGTATTTATGCAAAATGAAGCTGACTTGGAACTTTTGGTCGAATATAAAACCTGGTTTTGAGATCAAACAGTGATAATACCTTTTTCCTGATGGTACCTTTTTTGAACACAAGTTAAATTCGAACTATTTTCTTGTTTTATTATAACACTATTTAGTTACGGTTCATGAGTCAGTAAGAAGTGCTAACAACCTAACAGTTGATGCATATACCGAAGATATAATAATTAGTGCGTAAGCTGCGGAGAAGAAGCCGTGTAAGTTTACTGACTCGGTTTTATGATTTTATTCATATCTATTTGTTGCTAAAATTGAATCAAAATGCTATACGGCAGTATCTAACGGCAGCTTTACGGCAGTAATTTTCAAATTTTTTAGCAGCAAATTTGCACAGTTCTAAATCTGAACTTAGCGACATCAAAAATGCATCATATTGATATAATCACACCAACAATTTAATTACACAAAGTAGCCTTTCTGTACCTAAATTGTTAGTGTCCTGTCTAGACTCGAACCTACGACCTATAACTCAATTTGCGACCAATCTAAGGGGCAATCACTGTTCTCAAACCATGTGCAGGTAAGGTACTTATCAATCCTAAAAACGTAAAATATATGTAATAAAATAACGCCATCCAATGTTTGACATTTTTCTTTATTTAATAAGAAAAATATGAACCATTTGACATTAAAACATCATTTTTGACATTACAAATCCACTGTCGCTTGAGGATTATAGCTAAATCTCGACAGGATCATTTCTCGTTAAAGTCTATGAGGATATCTTACAGCGGACATTAAAGCAGCGATAACAGAAGAAGATGGTATCGAATTTACGTGACCTACATAAATAAGTAGGTCACGATCACGACTCAATTATTTATTATTCACTTAATTTTTCTTTCACCCTTTCGTGAAATTAATAACGATTCCATTAATATTCCTACCGCAAAATGTATTTATCTAAAACAAAACAACTAAGAAATATCTCGGAAGACAGATATTTCCATTGGCCCCGGAATAAATTACAAACTCACTTAATTTTGTGTTGTTTGGTAATCCCCACAATAATTTCTTTCAAGGCCTTCATTTCAATCTGGGGGAACTCCGTAACATTGAGGATTAGATATGATTTACGGGACTAGAGGAATTATTAAGAAATAATGAGTATTACCGAAGAAAGCCTCGTCTTTATTAATAGATAAATAGGAGTTATCTTCGCTTAAACGTGGAGAAATGGGAGGTATTTTTTTTAAATAAAGGGATTTTTATTTTTACCAGGTATCACGCGTCAGGGTCAGATTTCGGCCGAACAGCTAAAATATTTTGTAAGAAGTACATATTTTAATTTATGCTAAGGAATAAAAAAAAACTGTATTAAGAATTCAGTCCACTATACCGTGCTAAGAACGTATCGGGCAGATAAATATTCTTTGTACTCAAAAGAAAAAAGCCCATAGCAGGCATAGTCTCATGGTTTACTTTAATAAACGAAAAATATAGGGTTTAACCACGTGTGATTACCGTTCTAAACCCGTTATATCCGGGTATGGTACGCTGTTACTACGTTCTAGTGGGTGGGTCCGTGTCACAGTACTTTCGGTGCCTGATACAAAGTACGACCATGGTATGGTACGGTGTAGGTGGCACTGTAGGCAGACTCTTTTATAAATGAAACAGAAAATCAGAGAGGGATAGGTCCTCTGATAAGGAAAATATTAAAGATAGAAAACTAAATAATCTGAAGGAAAACTATTGTAATTTAGAATAGCCGTGTCTGAAGACATGATACGTTCCAACCCGTACGGTACCCTCCTGTTGCAAATCCAGCAAAATCTAAATCTAAACGTCGAAAAAAAAACGGGACGGTTCGGGCTGGTCGTTACCTGTTTCCTATGGAGAAAAACTGGTTACTCTTTTAAACAGTTACCTATTCTCTCTCTCTCAGAGATGATGCTTCTTACCGAGGACATTTTTGCTGAATGAGCAATTATACTACGTTCAGCACCGCCTTATTCGAAATGTACATTTGACATTAAATTGATTCTAATTACCTACCAAACGTTAACACTATCATAACATTAATCGAAGCATTAATCAAGACCCCGATCATGTCAATCCATTTCCTGCGATAAATCCTCGAGAATTGCATTTCATTACTACGAGGAAGCGCCCTGCAAGTTGTCGTGACAGAATCATAGATGGCGTGACAGACGTAATCGACTATCAACTGGCAACACCATGTGACAGCTGCTGTCATGTTAGAAAGCACGGGAAACAGGTACGTGGTTGTGTCAGTCATCTTTTGTTTGGTTTACCCGGCTCAACATTCTTGATTGACTAACTGGATGTTTCTGTTTCGAAAGTAGTTGTGATTTCTTAGGCCAACTTGCATTATAAATCGCTAGTAATGCAAAAAACATCAGTTTGTGTCTGCCAACATTGTTAAAAATAAAATGATATTTAAAATCAAAGACCTACGTTTTGAATACGTTTAACAACAAAAGCAAATAATGATTTGTGGTGCACTTCTTTTAATCATCATAAAATACAGATTTCGAATAGAATCTAAACCCTGAATTCTGAAGATTGAAAATATACATACCTATTGGGAATAAATCTGGTCATGCATTTTAAAGGTTTGAGAACCTGGACTTGGAATAGTTACCGCATATATACAAATGGTAACAATTTTAACAAAATCAAATCTTTTCATCGTATAAATTGCACCAAATTCAGAACCCTAAATAGAACACAATGCACCGACCATACACACAATGTAAAGAAACAAAAACACTAGTTTATCAACTTAAATCAACACGAAAATGCACGCCATTAGTATCGGTGAGTTACAGTTAATATGCCAACAAATCAGAAATAAAGTGGGTATGTAGAGGGCAAAGTTTACGAACTTGTTCTTAGTTCGAGCCGCAAATCAACTTAACTAGCGCACGGTACTACACACTACTTTAAACTACGTAGCTCGATCGATTCGAAATTTCTAACTTAACTGCCTCTAAGCATCGTTTGATTACAAATATTTGTGATAATGTTTAGATTACTGTCTATTCACGCATGAGGTCCTAGTAAATCATTAACAGAATATTATATATTTTGTGGTTCATAAAACCACGTGACACCATCATCAGCCTCCTACCTTTTGTTTATTTCTCTCCTGGTCTGCGCGAGTCTCAACCAGGTCTTCCCCGCAAGCTTCTGAATGTCATTCACTCATCTAGATGGTGATCTGGCAACATTTCTTCTACAATCCTTCGGTAATCTTTTAGATAGGGCTGTACTCCTCTTGTCATCACTAGGTCCTGCCACCCACCTCCACATGAATCGCTACCTGTAATTCAACTTCCTCGACTAAAGTCAAGAACTAAATCCTACGTTGGAGTTCTGAGATACGGACTCGGGCTTTTAACGATGGGCCTAATATGGCCCGCTCCACAGCCCGTTGTGCAATCTTCACTTTATAGTACCTAAGCTTCCACGTTTGGGAAAATGTTTGTCCCAAATGTCATTAAGCTCATGTCGATCGCATGAATGTCAATTTTGAACTTTTTGATAATCGTTTTCGCTGATAGATTAGAACTCTTTAAGTCACAATAACTTTATAGGATAAAATTACTCTAAAATAAAAATCTGTCAAAAAACTTATCAAATTATTTTGATAATATTGCTTTGTTAGAGAATGGTACGTGACTTCGTTACAGATTAGCGACACTAGGTAAATTTTTTGAAAACTTTTTGTAAGCCAGTTGTTTTTGCATTGTTTTAAAACTCAATTTATTCTTCTTATTCTAGCATAAGTTTTTCAATGACTAAATATTAGTAAAGTATTGAGAATGATAAATGGCTCTACTTTACATTCCCAAGTACGTTTATTTAAAAAGATTGGTAACTACTATAGTGAAAAGGAATCGTCGAACAATCTAAAAGGTGTTCTATTATAAATCATTATTTATAATCTATCATAGATAGCAGTATAATAGCAGTATAAGCAGTATCATAGCAGTGATAATCCAGTGGTGTGACCATTGGACTGCCCAGTCACAAGTCTCAAGTTCAAAACGAAGACACGCATATCAGATTTTCGAATTCATGTAGGTACTGTTTAATAATTATCACTTGTCTCGGTAAAGGCAAACATCGAGAGGAAACCAGCAATGCCTGGGAGGTATTTCGCAACGGCATATACGGCCAAATCAGAGGCCCATGGGCCGTATAAAAACTCTGACACCAGCTTAGGCAATAAGCATACAATAAAGAAGAAGATTCTTCATAATTATTAATGTATGACACAAAATCACATATCAGTAATCTTACATCTATAACCCAAAAACATCCTCCAAATATAAAACAAAAAATATATACAAGCACAGCAACAATACACACTCGTTTCCAAGTAACAACTCCGTAGCTCAAGCTTGCTAATTGAGTAATTCCTTTAACACTAGAAAGACCAAAGTCGTCAAATTGACGATTTTTTGAAGTAAAATAATAATATTTTTAAAGTTACGGCTTGTTGCAACATGACAGTCTGTGACTTAATATTTTGTGGTTTTAAACACCCTAGTGATATATAATGTTGTTATCTTAATTAGTTCTGGAATTACAAAGAGAAATACCTATTAAGACCACTATCGTCAAAATGACCCAATACAAAGGGCTCGGTTAACTTTGATACTTGAGGGTACTTAGAAATATTTTGCTTACATTATAGCTCAATACATTGTTATGATAACTTATTGTTCGACCAGTGTTGAATATCTTAGTGGTGTGTAAGGAGGATTGTACAAGTGAGTCATTACCAGAACACGTGATCTTGAAACTTCTACATCCCTACATGAAAAAAGGCCGCAATATCACCACAGACAATTTTTTTACCTCTATAAAACTAGCAGATAAACTGAGAGTCGAAAAAATAAGCGTAGTTGGTACAATGAGACGTGCAATAAGGGAAATACCAATGGTGTGCAAAACCATTCGTACCCCACGTTATGATTCCTTTATTTTGAAGACAGATACTCGGTCTAATGTCCACTCATACAAATATAGTATGAGTGGACATTCAACTACATACCGAAACTACCCTAACTATTTATCAGGGAAAACCTAATAAAAATGTTATGATTCTCAGCACTGTTCAAATTGGTGCAGGGGAAAAAAGAAATCCCGAAACTGTGGAATTTCATAATGCAACAAAATTTAGTGTCGATATTTTGGACCATATAGCACGGAAATATTCCGTGAGAGCTGGTACTCGTAGATAGCCCATGCACATGTTTTATAATATTTTAGATATAGCTGTTATCAACTCGTTGGTTATTTACAGAAAAAATACTCAAAATATTTTTTCTCGCCACCGTTTCATACTCCAGCTCATTTCTGAGTTACGAGCCGAACATATAAAAAATCGCCCAGGCCCAGCTCGTCTAATGACTGATCCTGAAAATGTAAGCATGGAAGTAGAAGACACGGGGTCTTATAAAAGACGAACTTGTCAAATAAATATAAAATGTAAAAGAAATAAAACGTCATACTTTTGTGACACATGCAAGAAACCAGTTTGTGGAAAATTACTAACACATATTTAAAAAAAAATACATAATTTGTACAAAATGTGTCTCTGATTAAAATAATTAAAAGCTTGTAAATAATAACGTTGTTTTCTATAATACACCTAACAATAATGTGACATCAACGTCAATGGATATCCTAACGTCAATATGACGATCTTGGTCTTTCTAGGTAGGACACGAATGCCGGTCTTTCTAGTGTTAAGACGTTCGTTATGATTATCAACTAGGACAGACTCCCGAGGGTGAAACTTTGCGAAGTACTTAGCACTTCTCTTCTGAATACGTGTGATATGTAGGTGCCTACGCTGCGGTATGAGGCGCGCAACATAGATGTGTGAAGATACTTTGAAAGGCGCAATGAGGCAAATATTTTTATTTTTCTCAACCAGTTTCATTCCACGAGGAGGCCGTTGCCCAGCAGAGGGACAGTACAGGCTATCTAAAAAAACTTCTGGAATTCCGCATGCATTATAAATACACCTACCGATTTTCCTCCGTGCCTCGGAAAGCACGTTAAGGCGTTGGTCCCGGCTGTCATTTGTAGATCTTTGACAGTCGCTACGAGTATTCAGAAGCCGAAAGTCCGATATCCAGTCTTACAAAGGGGTATCTTAATACCTAAGCTACTGGATTGTGGAGGTCAAATAGGCAGTCGCTTCATGTAAAGTACTGGTACTCAGCTGCATCCGGTTAGACTGAAAGCCGACCCCAAGATAGTTTGAGTAAAGGCTAGGCAGATGATGAACACGGCGAATTCTAATAATAACTCAAAAGAACCTTTCTGCAATAAATTGCATAATATAAACTGTAAACACTCACCAGCAGAACAAAAATATTGCAGACAAAACTATCAGCATTAGCTGAGTACATTCACTTCACCCCCATTTTCCGCAGTTGGTCGCTAGTTACAAAGTTATTTCGTAACTTCGAGTTACCAACACAATGACATAAGGGGCGTCGCTTTGAAGCCACTTCCGTTTTCTGCGTAACTGTTATTAGGCAGACGCTCCGCTCAATTTCTATGCCATTTACCAGGAAGGTGGGTAGTTATAGTGTTTCTAGATATCGATATCTGTATGTGGGACGGCTTTGGGGGTGTTTGGATGGTTAAGTCGTTAGCGGTCTGTGTGATGGTCTGATAATGGGTGCTTGGGGTCTGTGAAGTGCTGTTGTGAGTTCGATTGATAAGAACAAGTTCTGTCTGCGTTTAAATTGATTTGCGGTCAGGTCTGGGAGTGTGGTTAATTCTGTCAAGAAATAGATAACGTGAATAACATCGACCTAATTGAACTCATTTTCAGTTTGTGATTGGTTTGTTTGTTTTAAAAGTAACATGTTTATTAAAATGTCAGTAGAAAAAAAATTTAAAAGAAACTAAAACTAGCTTAATTGATGGATAGGAATTTGACCTGCAGTGCCACCACACAAAAGATTAATAATAATATTTAATATATATTCAAGCAAACTCAAAAACGTTAGCAAAATAGCTACGAAAAAATATATTTCAATAAATAACTAAAAACCAGTTTCCTAATCAAATAATAAGTGCGGGCTCAGACACGTGGCGCCTTAAGGCTTGAGGTTCCACACCCTGTTTTCATAAACATAAGAGCTAGCGATAAATCTTCAGTACTGATACATCTTACATTGGAAGCTCTTGTGATACCAATAGTCGTGGTGTTGTTATTAGAGCACGTTGGCAAGTTAGGGAGATTGTAGACTGGTGTAACGCAAGATAAGGGACGGGATGCAAGAAGGAGTGAAGTTGAAAATACACACTAATAATTCGTCTTCTTTCTTGCATCCTTTAAAATTTACACGTGTTTCAATAAAAAAGCAACTTCATACTAAGAGCCAGGTTGACACGTTGGAGGGCCAAAAAAAGGCCATCCCTCTAGTCACGTGAAAATAGTTGACCAACCGCTTGACGATATCCCCAAAGACTAAGTGGTACTTTACACGTATTTCATACATGACAACGAACATGTTGGTAGGTATTGTTCATGATTTTAGGGCCTTTATTAACCTTTGGAATTACTAGAATAATTTTTATATATTTTTTAATAATTTACCTACTTATAATCCTATTAAAATTATAAGACTACCCTAGGGGCCATCAGAAGCGTTTGCATGAAAAAATAACCATAAGAAACTAAAGTCGGTAATGGGATGGTGGGCCGTTATATTAAGTTACGGGTTACGGCTCATATTTCCTGGTAAAATATCCGCTAACATTGAAGGGATCGTTTAATTTTCGAGTTAAACAAGTAAAGGTTTTCTCATAGATAGTTTTATGGCTCATATAAAAATATTGCTTATAAAATGACCGACCACAAATATAATAATTCTTTTACGAACATTGAAAAACTGATAGCTTACTTTCTGTTGAATCTTGACAAAAGCAAACGTTATTTCCTATTTGGGATTAACCTACATAGGGCCTTTTCTTTATGTTTATTATAGACCTGAAGGTTATTTTTGTATGGCCTCAGGTGAACCAACCAGCAATCTTCTCGGTAATATTTATTGGCTACTTATCGATATCGATGACACTTTGTTTTGGACAAACAATACCGAATAAAACACATTTGAGTAGGTCTTATAATAGTACTAAATATGTCAAACAATCATAATTAAATGTTCTGCAGCAAGCATTAGAGAGAGTTGACATGTTCATCAGAAAACTTGATTTTCTTCTTACTGAAATATCGTGCTTTTTATAGTCAATTTAAAACACATTATTCCATCTAGTTGCCAACTTCGGTGATGTGGGGCAGTGCATTGTCATTGAAGCACTGTTTTATTTTTTGAGATTTTCTTCTGGCATCGTCTCTCGCTGTCCAGTCGGTGTAAGTCCACCTTAAGCTTGGCAATCGTCCGAGGCGAATGACGACGCGCGGCGCCACTTGTCGTCACAGCGCACATGTCGTGAGACGGTTGCATCGCCACTCAAGCTGTGATTAGTGCTGCGATGTCTTCTTGTAATTTATTTTTATCGAAATTGTTAATCTTAAACAGAACCATGGTAGCAGAAAAGATCTTGTTATCATCAGCATCGGCTTACAGTCTAAGCGGATGGCTGCATCCGGTTAGATTGTATGCACCAGTATTTTACATGAAGCGACTGCCTATCTGACTTCCACAACCCAGTAACTAGGTATTACGATACCCCTAGGAAAGACTGGATGTGAGACTTTTGGCTTCTGACTCCTCGTAACGATTATCAAAGATCTACAAACGACAGCCGGACCAACGGCTTAACGTGCTTTCCGAGGCATGGAGGTAACTTGCTATATAATTATGGTCACCCATCTACGGACCACCCTCGGCAAGCACGGCTTAACCTAAAAGATCAACCCGACTGTTATTATTTAGCTACAAGCTCCTCAGAAAACATGTTGTGTCCACCTCAAATAACAAATTAGGATTAGGGCAGCAGAATGATGGTGATGTTTATCGTACACGTTGGTACATGGTTAGAAAACGTGGTTCATTGATTAAGTTTGTTTATTTTTAGTCACTTCACTGCTAAGTTAACTTAGAAAGATCTCTCCCAGATTGAATAAATCTCATAAGAATTTTCTTAATTAAAATCACTCAATTACTGAAAAAGGAAACAGCGTATCTTTACTACTTCAAGTCAATAAATAAAATGAATCGCCCCTAAACACTCTTCTTAATTGCACGAAACCCTCTTACTTTCGAGCCAATACATCGGAGAACAAGGTTACATTGTAAACCGTAATCGTAAATCTAAATATCGATAAAAGTGTAACATTTGATAGGGGATCACTAGTGTAGTCCCCGAACGGTAATGCAACTGTATCCAATTCGTTATCGGATCCGACTTGGATTTGTCGCCGTCTCAGCTCTCAATGGTGAATTTTCGTCGTGGTTACAACACTGTTGTGTGGAATTGAATGTGTCCATCGAAAATAATTTGTTGGTCTACGTAATGTAGGGTTGCAGTGTGAGGTAAAAAATGAAATGAAAAAGTCCAAGAAGAAAAAAGAGAAAAAAGTTATGTACGTTATTCTTGAAAGTTACTGTGGACGAAGAAAGTGTTAACTTTATTAAAAAAAAATGCCAGTGTATCGAATTTTAGTGTATTGTAGTGCGTTGTTTTTTTAACTCTAGAACGAACAACTCAAAAATGAATTCTCACTCGTTTTACCCTATAAGTTTCCCACTGCTGCCCATGGCGTCCTCTCTATGAGAGGTAGTGAGTTATAGTCTACGACGCGAGCTCTTTGCGGTTTGGCCACATGTCATCCTATTTTTGTTTCTAGGCCATGACGGTTCTCTCACTATTTATTCATTGATTGTTTTGAGAGCAGTAGTAAAGAAATAAATAACGTGTACCTAATGCACCTGTCTTAGTTTTAAACCACGATCCACAATTCGTAAGTCGGGTCTAAAATTGGATTATCATCATAATCTGCCTAGCCTTTTCCCATCTATGTTGGGATCGGCTTCTAGTCTAACCGGATGCAGCTGAATACCAGTATTTTACATGAATCGACTGGCGTAAAGAATAGCATCATCCCATATCTTCCCATGGGTGTCGTAAGAGGCGACTAAGGGATTTGTCAGAAAATGGGCAGCAGCGTTCTCTGTGCTTTTGTAACAACCGCAATGCGAACGCCAACCCGCCTGCCAAGCGTGGCGATTATGGCAAAACCCCCCAAAATGTCAATGTGGCGATACTTGGGGGAGGCCTATGTCCAGCAGTGGACGTCTTTGGGGCTGAAATGATGATGATGACTGGCTATCTGACCTCCACAACCTAGTTGTTACTGGGTAATACGATAGATAGCCTTTGGTATTAATACAAACTTCCAATCATATAAGCGCCATCCTATTGAATACAAGTAAAACCAGTAATAAATAAATAAGAAAAACAAATCACAGAAGATAATAAAAGCATGTCCGGGCTCCGATGCTCACCAAAACCGCAACGCAGAAAAAATAAAACGAAAGCTATGATTCAACACTCGGTAATTTCGATCAACATTTTTCACATGAACAACAAACAGACTAGACCCGATTACCGTATGAATTCGTTAAAATTTATATCGCAAATACTGAACATAAATTTCATTAGTAAACAGTATTAATCTCAGTAGCAGTATATTATAGCTACGTTATATTTACTCTGTAATTGCCTCTGGGTGTGCTTGTAATTACACAGATAGTTGTTTGCTTTGGTTAATTAATCGATAAACTTATCGGTTAATGATGTTACACCTCTATTGTTGCCTTTTTTGCTGTTGTCGGTTTACACCGGGTCGGGTACATGATGTATAAGTATTTTAATGTGGGTATCAAGTCATTGATTGAACAAGGTATTTTTTGGAATAGTGAATTGTTTTCAGTTAACTTCACAATGGCAATTTGATAAGCTTGCAGTTACATGAATAGTGTGAATTTCCAAAACATGTCACGCAATGGAATCCATATTTCCATACTTAATATTATAAATGTAAAGACTCTTACCCACTTAAAGGCTCTTACCCGCTGCATCGGAATTACTTATGATATGTGGCACCAGATTTAATTAGATTAAGCAAACAGACGTCGGCGATCCGTCAACGTCTTGTTACGCGCCACCTTTCTTGACAACTACCCAAGTCAATATGGCTACCTGCAACGACTTGACGTTCCGCCAGAGAGTATTGTAGACCGCTTCTCTCTCGTCTGTGGTATCAGTTTAGTTTGCAACGTGAATCATATGAAGCCTTTTTGCAAAGGCGCCGTCACGGACAGACTGACATACGACCGTCCTCGGGCGTTATTGTATTCCTGGAACAAACAATGTCTAATCACCAAGACATCCGCTCTTTCATCCTGACAAACTATGACAAACATTAGTCTCATCGTAACTGTAACTGTTTCAGAACAAAAGAAAGCGTGTATTCTTTCGAGCACTCACGGACTAGACGGCATTTTACTCCTACCAAGAAAGCGTGTGTCCTTTCGACCACTCATGGACCGGACGGCACCTTTCTCCTACAACGAAAGCGTGTGTCCTTTCGACCACTCATGGACCGGACGGCACCTTTCTCCTACACCGAAAGCGTGTGTCCTTTCGACCACTCATGGACCGGACGACACCTTTCTCCTACACCGAAAGCGTGTGTCCTTTCGACCACTCATGGACCGGACGACACCTTTCTCCTACAACGAAAGCGTGTGTCCTTTCGACCACTCATGGACCGGACGACACCTTTCTCCTACAACGAAAGCGTGTGTCCTTTCGACCACTGATGGACCGGACGACACCTTTCTCCTACAACGAAAGCGTGTGTCCTTTCGACCACTCATGGACCGGACGACACCTTTCTCTAAACAGTTAACACCTGGACCGGACGGGTGTGTCCTTTCAACCAGCCGCAATCAGCTGCATGGCCCGGACACTGTCCTTTCGACCAGTGAACACTTAAGGTTGGACCGGATGAATGTGTACCCTCAACCAGCCGCTATCAGCTGCATGGCCCGGACGACATTATCCCTTCGACCATACCGACGTTTGGACCGGACAACTGCGTCCCTTCGACCATACCAGTGTACGGACCGGACAACAGCGTCCCTTCGACCAACGTCATCGCAAAAACATTATAAACCGGGCAACTTCGTCCCTTCGATCATCTTAAAGCATGAACCGGACAACAGTGACGTTTCGACTGAACACACTTTCTTTTCGACTGAAACATGTGGACCACACAAGCGCTTACTCCAAACGCCAAATAACTTTTACGAATTACGCCAGCATCTAATAATTCCTGAACTTTATTGGCCGATAACCTATTTTATCAAAATATCGTCTACTTAATTGGTACTGGAGATCTCCATCGTGCATTTTAAATAACAACCTCCGATGCCAGTAAGGTTTTCTGATTATAATGTCACCCATAAACCAATAAAACAAGCCATGTTTAAGCAATGAGTCAGATGACCTACTTATCGAAAAGAAAAGAAACGGTCTCACCCGATGATGTTGTGAGGGTACCTTCTTGATTTGTGCTCCCTGGTTTGGACGCTTTCCTTGTTGCTTGAAAAATTCATTGGTTATGTTCCTCACTTGGCTTTACTTTCGTGGAGGGCGCGATTCTTTATCCCACTTATGATAAAGACTCTTACCCACTTAAAGGCTCTTACCCGCTGCATCGGAATTACTTATGATATGTGGCACCAGATTTAATTAGATTAAGCAAACAGACGTCGGCGATCCGTCAACGTCTTGTTACGCGCCACCTTCCTTGACAACTACCCAAGTCAATATGGCTACCCGCAACGACTTGACGTTCCGCCAGAGAGTATTGTAGACCGCTTCTCTCTCGTCTGTGGTATCAGTTTAGTTTGCAACGTGAATCATATGAAGCCTTTTTGCAAAGGCGCCGTCAAATGCGAAAGTCACTCTGTTTGTTTGTATGTTTGTTTGTTTGTATGTTTTTTGTTACCTTTTCACGACTAAACGGCTGATCGAATCTTAATGAAATTTGGTGAGTAGATAGATTTCAACCTGGGGAAGGACATAGGCTATATATCATCACGCTACGACCAATAAGAGCGGAGCAGCAATGAAAAATGTTGCGAAAACGGGGAAAATGTGACGCAGGCGAAGTTGCGCGGGACAGCTAGTGATTATATAAAACTCACCAACTTGAATCAAACATACAATTTTTTTGAAAAAAAAAAACAGAATATACTTAAAGATTAGCCTTAAAAAAACCTTAAACATAAAATCACAAAAGGAAAATTAAATACCGCTATTGCCTTATTGTTCTTTAGTGAAAATCTAAACAAAACACATGAAGGTACAATAGGTACATAGCCACACAGTAAAACAACCGCACAACATTTCCACGGACGGCCCGTGTAATTTCTTTAAAACAATGCTTTCTTATCTCACAATAGCCAACAAAAGGCGTCGAAAAGGGGAGTCCTAATGGCACACAATTTCAGATTAATTTTTTTTCGCGTGACCTCAAGATAAAAGTTTCCAAGGCAATAACAAAAAGCCCTACCTTAATGTAACCGGTAAAAATTTTAATGTAAAGAGCGTTGAAAGGTTACGTAAGGTAAGGACGCCTCCGAAGCTAATGCTTAACGTTCAGAATTGACACGAAGCAAAAAAAAAAACTCCGTAAAAAGACACCGAAGTCAGTAAATTTTTGATATAGGGAGGTACGCTTAAGGATTCCGCAGAAAGTTTCGGTCAAGGGCTGTATAGCTTTACGACTTACGGCAAAGGTTCGGAAAATTGTAAAAGTAAACGCGGCGAATATCAATAAAATTAGTTTTATGTCGCCAATGCGAGAAGCGGAAACTTTCTCAATCATTTTATCGAATCAGATGCGTGTGTAAAGGGAACATTTTACGTAATATGTTTAGTGAGTTGGCTATTCAATCTGGGAGTACTATGACATACTTGAAATGTATAAGACGCGACTCTCTAAGGCTTTGAAACACGTTACTTCGGGACGTTATTAGAGTAGCTGGAATTGTTCCGGAGCTAACGCTTTCACAGTTGCTTAAATAGCTTCACATTTCCTTTTCAAATTATAATCTTTGTAAAGTGAACCTACAAAGTATATTGCAGTAGATTTCACATTAGAAAAACATGGTGGCTTTTTAGTTAAATCGTTTATAACCATAGCCAGAATCAGGAAAAATGTTCTCTTTAATTAATACCAAGCAGCTTTCGTAGCACAATCTGCAACCGACTGGTCATACAACACTTACTTGATTGACTTGACTGTCCCACTCCTGGGCATAGGCCTCCCCCCATTCCTTTCACTTTTCTCGGTGTTGCGTCTCTTCTAGCTAAATAAAGAATAAGTTATAAATAAAAAAAGGGCTCAACTCCCCCCCCCCCCCTCGGCGATGCCTATGGTGACATGTGACAAAATTTCAAATTTCGAATCGACCTGACCAGACCTGTGGAAGTTGTTTATTTCCGTCCATCAACAAGAAAAGAGGTGATGATCTTCAAACGGCGGAGCAGACTTTCTCGAAACATAGCTAAGAACACTCTCGATTAAAACACCTTTCAAGCGAAACGAATTTTATCAAAATCAGTTCATCCGTGTAGGAGCTACGATGCCACAGACATACACGCAGATACACACGTCAAACTTATAACACCCCTCTTTTTTGGACGGGGGTTATAAATTATATCTACCTACACTGCTCCACTTGAAAACATACTAAATTTTTATCACAACTTCTCAGCCAAAACTAGTACCCTCCACTTAATTTATGCGCGATTACCCCATCACGCCGGCCTATAGAAACTTTGTTTACGGCCACCATATCTTAACTTACCTATGTTTACGGAGGGTACGCTTCGTACTAACATAGAATGAGAATGTGTAGATGCGAAATTGGCTGCCTGTTTGAGTATCAATGCGTACAGTTTCAGGGTGGGAGAAATGTTGGCTGCTATACCAAGGACATATTTTTTTTTTGCATTACATGAACACTAATCTACAGCTGATCTGAGTAATACCTACCTTGACATGTTATCACGCCTGTAATTCCAAAGTGTTAGGTAGAGGTGTGTCTACTAGTACCCACATTTTGCCAGTTATGTTTAAATGCCATGTAATAGGAGGCGACACTATTACCATCAACACAAATCCAAACTGCGTGTCATACGCGGAGTATAATAATTAAAAATAAATAAAAAATAAAAATAGCCTTTATTTCCCTATAATTTACATTATCTTTATATTTTCACAAAATTTTACCTGTAAAGGGGTCATCCATCTCTGGACGAAGGCCTTGTCCATCTGTTTCCATTGCGTGGATACCAGTGCAGGACGCGCTCGCTCCACCTGTTGTCTGCGGTTCTCGCGATGTGGCCCGCCCAATTCCACTGCAGTTTATCGGCCATATAAAGCACCAGTTTAATAGGTATAATATAATGTAAAATCGTTGTAGCACCCGATGATTCGCAAAGAGCCGAAAGAAGTGGCAATCGCCTTTAAATTGTTTCTTATTTCTTCGTGATAGAATCGCTATTTAATTTAAATAGAACAAACTCTATCTTTGTTTGTGGCGTACACCATCTGCTTCGTTATCTGCCTAGCCTTTCCCCCTAAACTGTTGGTATCGGTTTCCAGTCTATCATATGTCTAGTCACGCTATTTGCTTCATGTTCGATTATTCCAACATCGACAAGTCTGTTCAGTCATACGCGAGCGCAGATTGTAACTACAACAATAGAGATAATCTAGGTGACAAAGTAAACGAGTTTCCCTTCTACACAATTTTCTTAATCTTTGGTATCAGGTAGAGAAATTTAGGGGAACTATACTATCATTAATCCCAGGAGACAATGTAGTTAACGATGACCCACTTTATCTATATTTCTTGGGGCCACTAGTTCCCAGCGCGATTAGTCGCTTTGATATTGGACGGGATATTAGCTTTAGGTCTGTTCTATTGTTCTTTATGGTGATGGTTATTTTGATACAGTAGGGCTGTTATCTTTGCAGAAAAAATCGACCATTTGAAATATTTCGATGGGGCGATTTGTGGCTCAAATAAAGATGAATCAGCTAGGATAAGAGTAGTAGTGACCGACCGTTTATGTAATTTATTTCATCACCAATCTTAAAACGGGAATGAAAAAGACTTGAATCAAAATATCGGAAACATGTAATATCTTCTAACCCGGACTGGGACCACTTTCTTGTACAAAGAGGAGGCCTGTGTCCCAGCAGTGGGAATATTTTAGGATGCTTATTCTTTTGCAATGAAGCAATTTATGGAAAATAACGAGTAGGTACGTAGTTGTAAATATTTTTAACGTGGGAATGCCTACAGCGTATTTCTACTCGGTGATGCGGAAACGGTGCGCATCCTTGGTTCGTAGGGTGCGGAGTGCCAACAGCATCCATATGGTAATCATATGATAGCGAGCAGGCCAGTGAATTTGTGAACCACTGCTGCAAGGTTTCGGCTGGGCCTGTCACCTTGCAGCAGTGATGTCACAATCTGCTTTTGTCTTGTTCTAATTCTTGTAAGTGTATTACTTACTGAGTTTGGAAGTGCATTGTTACTAACACATATGAGTCTTGTTACTTGAAATAAATGAATAATAATAATATAGCGACTCTGTTATTATTTAATTTCTCAGTCGAGGATTTCAGACACATGTACTTCGAGTGGCCGTAGCATTCGATAGTCACAACGCACCACGTTCACGTAAAAATCCTACCAATTTCTAGTACAACGTAGTGCCTGACAGTATTTTTTAATTGCTTTCGACAGGGGTGCAGTTCAATCCTACGGGATATTTTTTCGATTCGCCAATAAAATTTGGGTTGGAGTTGTCGGGTTCCTGGTTGTTTTCCTCCTCAAATATCATTCTGAGGTAGACTTTTATTGCGTATATTCTTGTGACAAAAATTTGTGTCACAAAATATTTACAACTAAGTAGCTGTGCCCGCGACTTCCTCCGCGTGGAATTTAACAACAAAGTAATTTAGTTTTTTTTTTGAATAATAATTTTAGAATGTTTCTAAACTAGAAGAATTCTAAGTTACTCCTTATTACATCAGCTATCTGCCAGTGAAAGTCTTGTCAAAATCAGTGAGGCCATTCCAGAGATTAGCCGGCACAAACAGACAGACAGACAGACAAACATTGTAAACAATGTTATTTTGGTATATGTACCGTATATACATGCATATGCATGTGGTAAAAAGCTGTTATTTTAAAATTATAAACAGACACTTCAAGGCAAGGGATCAGAATATCTATTTCTGACAATGATACCGTTATTATTCGTCATCCCACTACTAGGCGAAAGATTTGGAAGTCTCCAAATCTTTCGATCTAGGGCTAATTTGGATCACTGGTCATTCATGGTTCTGGCCAGTTCGTCCCGCCATCTTCTACGAAGTATGAGGTCTGGCTCCAGAAAGTGTCTATTTTTGCCCACAGCTTATTCTTTATGCGGTCATGCGGAATGTTTCATATAGTCTTCTGTTGTTTGGTTAGCATAATCAACCTTGAACGCTTCTTGGATTGGGACACAGCCCTCCTCTCTGTGAGGGGGGGGGGGGGCAGGTTAACTATTGTTGTTGTTAAACAGTGTTGTACTAGGTTTCTTTATTTGCCTTCACAGATCAGATAATATCCAACAATTATGTGGCCGTCTGGAAAACTATTTTGCACCGAGCCACCAGTTTTAATTAGGTAGTTAGTTCTGAAGCACGTTATCGAGTTCTTTTTACCCCCCAACCAAAAAGGAGGGGTGTTATAAGTTTGACATGTGTATCTGTGTGTCTGTCTATGGCATCGTAACTCCTAAACGGATGAACAGATTTTGAACAAGTAGTTGATGCAGGGATTTTAACAACTTCTACGGGTCTGGTCGATTCGAAATTTGAAATCTCTCACTTGTCACCATGGGCATTACCAGGAGGGGCACACCCCCGTCCCTCCCTAAAGCTGGAGATTTTTTGGTATAAATGTATAACTTTATTTATTTATTTAAACTTCATGTGCAATAGTGGTACATAGGCGGACTTATGCCACAAGGCATTCTCTACTGGTCCACTTTTCTTGTTTTCGTTATTTAACGAGAAGAGGCGCAACACCGAGAAAAGAGGAAGGAATGGGAGGAGACCTATGCCCAGGATTGGGACAGTCAAGGCTAGGAAAAAAATATTTAAGTTTAAAAAGCCTGAAATAAAAATTAAATTAAGAGGTTTTTCTGTTGGGGGTTTTTTGATTTTTTAAATTATATTATTAGAGGCTTTATAGAAATAAAGTGGTAATGACAGCAATAACCCACGTGTTGCCTTCAGGTGAAATTACGAGCTACAAGCGTTATAACTGTAATGAAACCTTACACATTTAATAATGAATGATTTTATCCGAAATGTGGCTTGCCTAGAAAGGGTTGTAAGTGGCACAAACTATCACATTAATTATTTATAACCGCGTGAGTATAAATTTAATTTTAAATATTGTTCGTTTCAACCTTTTAGATGTTTTTTTTTTGCTGTTTTGCCTTTGCAGTTACATAATAACTACATTTTCTCTATACCTATTATAAAGTGGTTTTGGAACACGTGTTTTTTAACTATTTAGAAAATTTATCGAATTTGCGCATAATTTTTATATTTTTATAATATTACCCGCCCCCAACATTTCATACAAACTATCAAGTCCTTATTTTCTGAAATGTCTGAACCGATTTTAATGAAACTTCATACGCACAAGCAGGACACATAAGTCTAAAAAAGTAATAACAATTACATTTTCGAGAAACCCCCCATGTTATGTGAATGTGGCGGCACTTGGGGGAGGCCTATGTCCAGCAGTGGACGTCTTTCGGCTGAAATGATGATGATGATGACATTTTCGAGAAATAGTGTTACAGCTAAATAAGACCGATTATAAATTATCTATAGAAACAGAAATTAACAATTATCTTTTTTTTTAAAGACATTTCGAAAATGTTTTTAGTAAATTTTTAGATCTATGTATTCTGCTTGTGCGTATAAAGTTTCATTAAAATCGGTTCAGTCATTTCGAAAACTAAGGACTTGAAAGCTTGTTTGAAATGCCGTAAGGCGTAAACGCTCTTAAGGTAGAAGCGACAGGGTGGCCCGTGAAATTTAAACTTTCTTAGGGTTAATATATATTTATATAATATATAGTTATATAATTTTAAAATAACAGCTTTTTACCACATGCATATGCATGTGGTAAAAAGCTGTTATTTTAAAATTATAAACAGACACTTCAATTTTATTTATTTGTGTATAAAAGATTTATAGATATAGATGTAAACCTAAAAAATAATGGATTCTGGACTGTGTGCGGAGTACATAAACCAGCGCTGTGCTGTGGGTCCCCCCATGGCATAGCATCATGCTAAGTGGTAACCTGCTTGTCGCAGTCACGACGTGCAAGCAGTAAACATTTTTGTTCCGTCCCATTTGTACTTTTATTTTTGTTTCTTGCGTTGTACATTGTTTGTTTTTGTTAATTTTGTATGCACGTCATGTCCCTGCGACAAATATTTTTTCTTTCTTTACAGTATCTGTCTAAGTTTAAGCAGTCTACCTGCGGTCAGGTTGGTTTAACCTCACCTTAAACATCATCATCACCCCTACCTTTTTTCAAACTACTCGTTGGGATCGGCTTCCAATCTAACCAGGCAGCTGAATACCAGTATTTCACATGGAGCGACTGCCTATCTGACGTCCACAACCCGTCAATACTGGGTAATACACGATATTCCTTGGTAAGACTGATTGTCATTTACCAAGAGGAAAACCACTCAGAATCACTCATTCATTTGTTTCAATTGACAATGAAAACGTATTGGCAATTGAATGCTCTTCGGAAATTATTCAGGAGCTCCGACGAATAATAATGACCTCACCTAACTGTTTCAGTTTACATTGCAAATCTGCTACGTTATGTAAACAAGCGTTAATAATTAACATTATAGTACGGAAATAAGTTAATAATACACTTGTATTATTAACTTATTTCCACGTGTAATTAAGATGTCTACGATTTATTAATACCACGTTTTAAGGAAAATTTTCAAGTTGTTTCCGCCCTTGATTAGTTTATGAATTTTATATGGTGTTTGTTACGTGATTTAAAAGCTTTAACTTTTCGGAAAAGGGTTTAAGGTGGAAGCGGTGGAGTGGCCCGTGAGATTCAAATTTTCTTATGTTTTTTGCAATGTGCCGGTCAGTGTCAGTTTTTATATTGGATAAAATATGAAACGCGGCCGTAACTCATATGGCTTTACTGAGTTATAAATCATCAATACAACCTCTTAAAGTTCATTTAACCCCATTGAATCACTTTTTCATGAAAAAGTCATTCTTTGGGACTAAATGAACTTAAGGTTGTATAGATCGGGCCTGTGGACGGTGAGTAATGGGCTAGCTCACCGTCCGTCCGTCTTATGACGACAGGCCGTGTCGACGGCGCGTCCGTGTTCCAAGCGCGCCTCAAGGAGATGTCAGCAAATCGGAAGGGGTCCGAGAGGGCCGATGTCTGCCAGGGCTGCGGGACTATTCGAAAGAGATACCGCGGCCCTGGAACACAAAGGGCAAAGAAGGAACGTAGATGGATTTTAGTCAGTACAAGTCTGACACTCCCTTCCGCCTCGCCCAGAGCAGTTATTTGATGATTTCCAACCCGTAAAAAAAAGGGGGTTGTGGTGATTTTAATGACTACAATTATATAAATACGTACGTTTTACGGCCGAATATCATATTTTATTACATAAAACTGACTGGCTAGTTGCAAAAACCCTAAGAAAGTTTGAATTTCACGGGCCACCCTGTCGCTTCTACCTTAAGAGCGTTTACGCCTTACGGCATTTCAAACAAGCTTTCAAGTCCTTAGTTTTCGAAATGACTGAACCGATTTTAATGAAACTTTATACACACAAGCAGAATACATAGATCTAAAAATTTACTAAAAACATTTTCGAAATGTCTTTAAAAAAAAAGATAATTGTTAATTTCTGTTTCTATAGATAATTTATAATCGGTCTTATTTAGCTGTAACACTATTTCTCGAAAATGTCATCATCATCATCATTTCAGCCGAAAGACGTCCACTGCTGGACATAGGCCTCCCCC
Organism: Cerastis rubricosa; assembly: GCA_949152445.1. NCBI lineage: Eukaryota > Metazoa > Arthropoda > Insecta > Lepidoptera > Noctuidae > Cerastis > Cerastis rubricosa. The sequence continues at coordinate 11,780,356 of OX424540.1, read as the reverse complement.
AAGTGCCGCCACATTGACATAACATGGGGGGTTTCTCGAAAATGTAATTGTTATTAAAAGTAATTATTTTTTTAGACTTATGTGTCCTGCTTGTGCGTATGAAGTTTCATTAAAATCGGTTCAGACATTTCAGAAAATAAGGACTTGAAAGTTTGTATGAAATGTTGTGGGCGGGTAATATTATAAAAATATAAAAAATATGCGCAAATTCAATAAATTTTCTAAATAGTTTAAAAACACGTGTTCCAAAACCACTTTATAATAGGTATAGACAAAATGTAGTTATTATGTAACAGCAAAGGCAAAACAGCAAAAAAAAAACATCTAAAAGGTAGAAACGAACAATATTTAAAATTAAATTTATACTCACGCGGTTATAAATAATTAATGTGATAGTTTGTGCCACTTACAACCCTTTCCAGGCAAGCCACATTTCGGATAATAATCATTCATTATTAAATGTGTAAGGTTTCATTACAGTTAAAACGCTTGTAGCTCGTAATTTCACCTGAAGGCAACACGCGGGTTAATTACTGTCATTACCACTTTATTTCTATAAAGCCTCTAATAATATAATTTAAAAAATCAAAAAACCCCCAACAGAAAAACCTCTTAATTTAATTTTTATTTCAGGCTTTTTAAACTTAAATATTTTTTTCTTAGCCTTGACACTCCCTCTCCTGGGCATAGGTCTCCTCCTATTCCTTCCATTTTTCTCGGTGTTGCGCCTCTTCTCGCTAATTAACGAAAACAAGAAAAGTTGACCAGTAGAGAATGCCTTGTGGCATAAGTCCGCCTATACCACTACTGCACATGAAGTTTAAATAAATAAATAAAGTTATAAATTTATACCAAAAAATCTCCAGCTTTAAGGAGGGACGGGGGTGTGCCCCTCCTGGTAATGCCCTTGGTGACAAGTGAGAGATTTCAAATTTCGAATCGACCAGACCAGTAGAAGTTGTTAAAATCCCTGCATCAACTACGTGTTCAAAATCTGTTCATCCGTTTAGGAGTTACGATGCCATAGACAGACACACAGATACACATGTCAAACTTATAACACCCCTCCTTTTTGGTTGGGGGGTAAAAAGAACTCGATAACGTGCTTCAGAACTAACTACCTAATTAAAACTGGTGGCTCGGTGCAAAATAGTTTTCCAGACGGCCACATAATTGTTGGATATTATCTGATCTGTGAAGGCAAATAAAGAAACCTAGTACAACACTGTTTAACAACAACAATATTTAACCTGCCCCCCCCCCCCCCCTCACAGAGAGGAGGGCTGTGTCCCAATCCAAGAAGCGTTCAAGGTTGATTATGCTAACCAAACAACAGAAGACTATATGAAACATTCCGCATGACCGCATGAAGAATAAGCTGTGGGCAAAAATATACACTTTCTGGAGCCAGACCTCATACTTCGTAGAAGATGGCGGGACGAACTGGCCAGAACCATGAATGACCAGTGATCCAAATTAGCCCTAGATCGAAAGATTTGGAGACTTCCAAATCTTTCGCCTAGTAGTGGGATGACGAATAATAACGGTATCATTGTCAGAAATAGATATTCTGATCCCTTGCCAGATTAAAAAAATAGCGAAGAGCGAAGCTTGAACCGCGAATTCTGAATTTTTTTCCTCGATTTGATCCGCGGTAGGTATCTGAAATGTTTCGTTTCGCTTCATAGAAACTAACTTCGTAATATTAACTTCTTTTATAAACATTCCGATTTATTGAACTAGAACGCTTAGCAGGAACATTTTATCGAAGTATTTTAGTTATCGTATTTCTGTTTCATTTTATAGGATTTTTTTAAATATTTGTAGGTTGTATTATTAGATCCCAGACGTCTTGAGACGAATCCTTAAAAACATTTTTTGGATATTATTAACGGGCATTTTTGGAATCTTATGCCCATAAATTTTGTGCAACAACTGTTTAATAACTTTATTTTTTATTTTTTTTACGGATGGGAAATCATCAAATAACCCGGTCTGGGCGGAGCGGAAGGGAGTGTCAGACTTGTACCGACTAAACCCCACCCATCTCCTTCTTAGCCTTTTGTGTTCGAGGGCCACGGTATTTCTTTCGAACAGTCCCGCAGCCCTGGCAGGCATCGGCCCTCTCGGACCCCTTCCGTTTGCTGGCATCTCTTTGAGGCGCGCGTGGAACACGAACGCGGCGTCGAAACGGCCTGTCGTCATAAGACGGACGGACGGTAAGCTAACCCATTACTCACCATCCACAGGCCCGCACCTACGGTGGCCGTTGTACTGTTAATACCTTTAAATGTCCCTTAAAATATTCAACCTTTTTTTATCTCTATTTTTGTGCAAGCCACGCCGGGTGGTATTTCCCATAGGTAAAAATAACGATCTTCCATACCAACATTAGGGGCCGAATTTTCAAAAATCCTTTTCAAAAAATCCAAATTTGTAAAAATCAAATGTTTACAAGAAAAGTTTTTAGTAGGCAGCAATGATCATCAACGCCGTGTGAACTGGATCTAACTTCTAATTTTCAATTACTATCGATTTCTTACTAAGGTGTCCAAGTACCTTTTGATCTTGAATTTTCAGGTGCTTCTCGACAAAAAACTAATCCAATTTACGTTATGGAAAGAAAATAATTTCAATTTCTCTTTACCTTTGCTATTAAAATAATTATCTTGGCGTTCTTTTCTTAACGTTAGTAAAATTAAGTAACTTTGTAGGAAGAATATACCTAACGTAAAATGATTGGAAACGAAGGATATATCTTGTTTTTGCCATAAATTCGGTTTGTTTATTTTTTTAACAGCTCCAAGGCCTTACGCCCGTGTTAATACCCGTGGAAAAATTCGAAGTGTTTGTATACGAGAACGTTTAAGCACACTGCTTTTTTTTTCTGATTCAACTACATATCATTACGTAATTAGTATTTATTAGCCCAAAGAGGCTTAAGAGGAAAAAATAAACTTCTTAACGAAACAACTTTCCCCTCAAAATAACAGGCGAAAGCAACATTAAATTGATATTAGCTGCAAGTGTAAAGCCATTTTATTTCCCGTACATTAGCTCCTAGTTTTCGCACTTAGAGGTCTCTGAAGAAAAGATTTATTAATGGCGGGGCAGCCACAGGTACACCTCAAGGAATAAAAATAAAACACATTTAAGTGCGGTAAAGATGTAATAAATAACTGATGTTAAATTGACTGCGAAGAGCTTATGGGCCCGAAACTCGAAACAAAAGGGAAATTGGCTTGTTTTTCCATTGGTTTTCAACGGGGGAAAGAAAAACGAGTTTAAAGAATTCTATTTAAGGATCTTTATGATGTGGAGGAAAATATTTTTGGGTTTGGTAAATTGAATCTAAACATTAATTGTAACCAAGCAAAATATTTTTTTACAAATATTGGAAATATTTGACAGTACCTAAAAAACGTACTGCCAAATATTTCAAAGTTTGTGTTTAAATATCTAAAGCACGGACCATTATTTGGATTTTCTCGTATATAATATCTAAATGACATTAAAATAAGAGTTTTGGGGGTCCAAAAATTAATATTATAACAGCATTAACGATGATGCAAAGATAAAAATGTATCGGATTAAAATAAGTTACTAAAAAGCTTACCTATGTTAGATTCTATTCTGAGACAGTCTCAAGAACTGGCCACACTGTTTTGTAGATAGACATCACGCCTGTTATCTCCAAAGGTTCAGGCAGAAATGTACCAAACAGTAAACCTACATTTCGCCAGTTATTTTTGGTCCCGTGTAAAAGGTGGCGAGCGTATTGCCATCAGCCGGGCAAATATTCAATGTCCGTAGCTTCTCCTGAAAAGTCCTGATAGAAAAACTTAATAACAATATGTCTCATGCTCAGAAGTCGCGATTGCAACCAGTAGACACACGCGGCAGTTCAAAGAGGAAGTTTATACGAGTAGATAGACTAAATATGAATTTCCTTTCCTTTTTTATCATGATAATTATACTACACAACAGCTGTAAAGACATGTTTAACATAAAAAACGTGATAAAAACCATGAGGGTATATTCCAACGAGTGTAATGCTATGGAAAGACTCTGCGGTAAGTCCATCTGTCATGTCGGGCATAAACTTCGAGGACAGGTACTTTTACTGTTATTTATTTATTGTTATACCATTAGGAATTCTGAGCACGGATACCCAGTATTAGCTAATTCGTTCATGTTTTAAAATGAACGTTTATTTGTATTTTTTTTGACTACTTATGAAACTGAAGAATTTTTAAATTCACAGTAAAATTATACATAAGTGTTTTTCCAAACACTTTTTTTTTAACTAGTTGGGGCCGGTGTTTCGTACCTGACTACTCTGAGAAGAAACAGCTGAAACAAACTCAGAGGTAGAGACTAGACTCTAGACTCTTTTAAGGTCCAGACATAATGTTGGTCACCTCACACGCACTATGCAGATTAGTGTCTGTAATGGTCTTTTGAAAATAGAACCACCCAGATTCGAGTGGATCTGTCAGTTATCGTCTAGCTCGACTTATAACTCAAGGTAAGTAGATAATGTTTTTGGCGGGGTCATTATAATTTAGTGACTCAACGGTCAGTGGTCCACATTGTCCCTGAAACCGAAAAATCTAGAAGTCATGAGGGTAGGTCTTTGCCTGGCAGTTGGGTGACACAGTCTAACAGAAAATAATAACTTAGAGGTTGCTAACATTTTTAATTCAAACCAATACAAAAAGGTATTCCCTAGGAGGAGGAGCTCGTGGTTAAATAATAACAGCCGCACAGGACGATCTGTAAGGTTAAGCTGTGCTTACCGAGGTTGGTCCGTTGATGGGTGACCATATTTACATACCGAGTTTCCTCCATGCCTCTGAAAGCACGTTAAGCCGTTGATTTTGACTGTCATTTGTAGCTCTTTGACAGTCGTTACTAGTAGTCAGAAGCCGAAAATCTGACATCCACTCTTACCAAGGAGTATCGTATCACCCAGTTACTGTGTTTTGGAGGTCAGATAGGCAGTCGCTTAATATAAAATACTGGTAGTCAGCTGCATCCGGTTAGACTGGAAGCTGACCCCAACATAGTTTGGGAAAAGGCTAGGCAAAAAGGTGATGGCAAAAAGGTGATGGCAAAAAGGTGTTCCCAAAAAACTATCACCGTGAGGTGTCATCTAAATAACTATTGCAACAACATATTTGTTTACTTTTCAATTTGAAACTATCACGTTTCAAACGAATGCATAGTTCGGATGTGCATTTATTTGGTAAACTAGTTTCCATCGCCCGAATTAGTTTTGGAACAAAATTCTCGTATTGCTAACAAAAACTTTTTAGATAGATTGGTATTATATTTCAATTCAGGATTAATCTAATTTTAGGACTGCAATCAGTGTTAGGAGTTTCTATTGTTTGTTCCAACCGGATTATACATAGTCGAACTGATGACATTAGATCTATCGGTTGGAGTTAACGGTATATCTAGCCATCAACGGGGTTCGGCAGGAATAGAGGCCCCAGATAAAATTAAATTAACGATATTTACTAAGTGAAACTATACAGAGCGTACGGGACATCGACTTTAAAGCGGTTACCATATCATATTAAGTACAATCTTTCTGAACCCCACATATAAATTTAATGTCGAGTAATTAAAAAAAAAACTGCTATTCCATATATTTGTTTGAATTGCAGTTTTGTAGGAAACCGACGAAAAATACACCTGACATAGTATTAAATTAATTAAAGAAAAAAAATAATGTATATACTAGTTTATACCAATTCAGTAGAGGGTATAGCGATAGCGCTTGAAACTTGTCTAGGTTCTTATATATTACGTTCGTGGACTTTGAAGAAGCTGTCTTTAATAACACTCATATTCTAACCATCAAATACCAATAAATTTCAAAATAATAGGTAGCAGAATAATTTTATTGTTGTTGTAGGTGGAGGTTACAAATGAAGGTGGTAAATTGTAAATAAAATAAAAATATCTCTACATGATTTCGCTAGCGTGTGCAATAATAAGAAGAAGAAAAACTAAACTAAGGATAAGGATATTTTACGTGTTAAGAACAAAATACATAAATAAAAGATGGGAATAAAACGTGTGACAGCTCGAATCTTCAAATCTTGAGAACGGTACTTTACCTTGTTTAGACTTTCCAAGCGCTATTCGTACTCCAACTAGAACAGTTACTCCAACTGAAAACCATCATCATCACCATCCACAGCCCGACATCCCACTGCTGGGTATACGGCTCTCTTTGCTTGTGCTAAGCTCCACGTTCTTATGCCAGCCTTTTCCAGGATATTCCCGCGATGGCAACAATTTCGTCTACCCATCTGCCTGGACGACCAACACTCCTCTTAACTGAAAACACTAAGCAAAATAAACCGACCAAATGCGAGTCGGACTCGCGCACCGAGGGTTCCGTACAAAAATTACTAAAAATATTTTTATTATATGATGTAACAAAAAATTTACGGTTTTCGCAATTTTTCCTTTATCTGCGCTATAAGACCTTGCTTCGAACCAAATTTCAAGATTCTGAGTTAACGGGAAGTACCCTGTAGGTTTTGATTCCCTTGCGAGTGTCGAAATTTTGCGTAAACATAAACGGCTGTCTTCTCTGAATCTTTTGATTGCGGTGGCTTAGAAGTTTTATTTTTTCACAGCTCCAAGGGACAGTAGACCTGAGTATTTGAAATAAATTCCAGCTTTATACCTCCACGCGTTCCTGAGAAAAAGGGTCTTGGCAGACAGACAGACGGACAGACGGACGGACGGACACCAAAGTGATCCTATAAGGGTTCTGTTTTTTCCTTTCGAGGTACGGAACCCTAAAAAGACTAAACTGACCCCAGATCTCCATACCTTCAAAATTACAGTACTTATTACCCTAAACACGTACACAGAAAAAAACACCAATAAATAAATCTAGGTACACACTACACAGCGTAGGGACTATTGAATACCATTTTTCATGATATACTGAACTTCGCTATTATCATAACGGCTTGAAATGATATAGCGGGCTTGTTTTGACGTACGCTCGGCATCCATAAAATGGAAAAGTTATATTCAGTACTGAACGAACGTGTAAGTAGTCTTTTATTTATTGAGTGGAAGTTCAAGGATACAATCTTGAAGACGTTTTTTGGGGAAAATTGTCGGGAATTATTTTATTTCTTCGTGAGTCTGGTTTTTTGTGTATAGCTTTTATGATACAGGGTACATAAGGGCTCTAGTTTGTTTGCAATGTATGATGCAGCTGCAGTTGTATTATCATCATCAGCATAGCCTCAGTTTTACTTACTGCTTAGTATAGGCGTCCTCTCTTGTGCCCGCAAGTCTTAATGAAGCCTTTCCTGTTGTCTAGTACAGTTTTAATAAAATACTAAAGGTAGCAATGCAGCGTTTAATCATTGTTTCACATGTTAAATGAAAAAAAACTCTCGGAGGAGCTCGTGGCTAAATAATAACAGCCGCCCAGGTCGATCTTTAAGGTTAAGCCGTGCTTGCCGAGGTTGGTCTGTGGATGGGTGAACGTAATTACATATCGAGTTTCCTCCGTGCCTCGGAAAACACGTTAAGCCGTTGGTCCCGGCTGTCATTTGTAGATCTTTGACAGTCGTTACGAGTAGTCAGAAGCTAAAAGTCTGACATCCAGTCTTACCAAGGGGTATCGTATTACCCAGTTACTGGGTTGTGGAGGTCAGATAGGCAGTCGCTTCATGTAACATACTGGTACTCAGCTGCATCCGGTTAGACTGGAAGCCGACCCCAAGATAGTTTGGGAAAAGGCTAGGCAGATGATGATGATGTTAAATGAAACAAGATGGCAAAACAATCTGCAACTTTTCTTGATATACATAAGGAAAATTTACACCAAAAAGAACACATAAAAACATACATTGAACATCACAACTTCTTATTTACCTAAAAAGAACTCTTGAGCGCCTCTTACATAGTCCTTCACCACTCAATTCAACAAGAAACATCATATCATAATTGTTGGTAAAAAAGTTTTCCGTTTCAAGATTTTGCGATACAAAACGAGGGAGAGATGTATAAATATTTATTGTACAGGTGGTATAAACCGCCCGAGGATATTGGAGGATAAATTGATTGTTCGGGGTCGGTTTTCCATTTAGATATGGAAATTTCCGGGATTGTGTACGAAAATCTTCGATTTTACCTACCTACCTTTTTTTTCAACAAATCACTATAAGGGCGAGGGAGCTTTTTTCATGAGATTCGCGTAATTTGATCGTGTATTTTGTCGGACCAGCGGGATTATGATGTATCCTTTAATTTTTGTCAAAAATACTAGTATATATATTAAAGGTAATTTACTTTGACAGTTCTGAGAATTAATTATCAAAATAATAAATGGCATTTCATATTTATAGGTTTCCAAACATAATATTTCACTGTCAATAAAATATGAGTTATTGCGACCAAAACGAAAAATAACAAGATCATAACGTAATAAATACACAATAACCGAAGGTAAAACTTTAATAGAACCACAATACGTCGGGCCAGTTAAAAGGCCCACAGCAATTTCGTTTTCGCTTCGTCCATAAAAGAAATACAGCGGTCACAAATTTATTTATGTTCAGTTATTGTACGTCATGTCCCAGTGATCGTAATAAAACATAGCGTTTACATCCGTGAGCCACAAGAGACGCCATTCAAACAAACGTGACCCTTTCGCCATCGTATTATTAGATTCAGAATGTACGTACCTAACATATAAACAACGGACAAACGATCGACTTTCATGATAAAGGGTTCGTCCATACGAAATTAATTCAATAACAAAGGTCACTGTTGTCTTGTTGTCTCCTACTTTATATCACCAAATTGGATCAGCGAGATGTTTCATTTCACTCTTATTCAGTTACTGTTTGAGTTTTTTTCTTATTGAAGATTGAAATTGTGTCTCTAACTCGGCCCGCGATTGCCCGTCTCAAACTTTCCAAGTTTTGATATCGTATTACTCAGCGTTTTTGGATATTGCCTTTTCAATAAAAATATATTATTCCTTATTTTATCGACAGCTCTTTACTAGTTTGCGAAGAATAAAGGCGCTTAAAATTATTTATGGCTGTCGTTTAAATACCCTGTGGAAGACATACGCGTCTGGGAGACTTTGGTAACGGATTTATTTTATAACGTCTACCTAGTTTCCACAATTTGCATAATAAATTGAATAAATTATTATGTTTTTCAGAGCTGCTTTCATAAGTTATTTTCTCAGCTAAGTATAATAAACACTTTCACGGCCTATATTGAGAAACTTGGTCAAACTAACGGAATTGCCCCAAAACTAAATTGAAACGAATGACTCCAAGTTATATACTAATTAGACGACGACGCAAGAACTTTGTACGTACAGTACGTCTCCTTAGAGTGTCGAAATTAGAGTTAAACTAAACTTGTTTACCTTTCTGCTGAGCTGTTTAAATGAAAGTTTGCAAATACGCCACCTTGGGGAAGTAAAATTTTGCTAAAAGTGCCATGCCCCAAGTTTGCTTAGTTCTCTCATGCTTCAAAGTAGTTAAGTAATTTGTATAAAATTGTTTTACTTGAACAAGTTTTGCATCTGTTCGCGTACTTTGGTTCGGTTATCATAAAAGCTATGCGACGTCGTCGGTGTACCTATATTTGGAAATGGAGGCAAATATTCTGTATGATTTGGTTTTTAACAATGTAAATATGGGCTAGCACTTCGTCCGCAACTAGGTCCGCCAAAATTGAGATATAATACAGCCTATGTTACTCGGTAAAGATAAAGCTTTATAATGGTGCAAGAATTTTTAAAATCGGTCGTGTAGTTTTTGAGTTAAATTGTAACAAACAAACAAACAATCATATCTTTCCTCTTATTTACAATAATTATAATAGTAATATTGCATGGATAGATACAGAGGAAATGTTGCAGACAGAAATGTTGTTGTCCGTTTTGATAGAAAGAGTGTATCAATGTGTGTGTGATACTTAAATTACAAATTAAATAATTAACATCAACATCCAGAAATTTCAATAATATCAAGGAAATAATGCTCTTACTTTCGTTCTGGTTCTATGTTCGTTTCGTTTAAACCCACATTTACTGAATGCAAATCTTAGTGGAATTTGAAACTGTTGTTGTTGTAGATGACGTTAAAGTACATTACAGTGCAGTACGTACATTCATTTAAAATTTTCTGCCATATTAACAGACTAATAGAACCTTATACCTTGTCCTATTATTTCAAGAAATAAAACTTAACAGTAAACTGTCTCTTTATGATGTCAGTCAACGTGGCGTGACAACAGGTTTTATATCTTTTTTATGCCCCTGTAAAGACAAGTCCTTATATTTATAAAATGGGATGATTCTGTGTGCAAGGACACAGCGTTGTCCTTTAAGATGTAGGGAAGAAAATTATGTCAAGGTCATCATCATCTGCCTAACCTTTTTCCAAACTATCTTGGGGTCGGCTTCCAGTCTAACCGGATGCAGCTGAGTACCAAATCGAAATTGTTAATTGTAAAACTACTACTATTAAGAACTTAGATGAATACAGAACTATGGTGGCAGAAATATGTTGTCATCATCATCTGCCTAGCCTTTCCCAAACTATCTTAGGGTTGGCTTCACGTCTAAGCGGATGGCTGCATCCGGTTCGACTGTATGTACTAGTATTTTACATGAAGCAACTGCCTATCTGACCTCCACAACCCAGTAAATGGGTCAAAATAAAAAAAAAACAAAAAAAATATATTTTACATAGGCCTACAGGGGCACTTATAAAACGTCAACAAAAAGGTGCTCGGTTCGGGTTGGTCGTTTCCTATGGAGAAGAACCGGCAAGAAACTCCATGGTTACTCTTTTAAAATCATTTGGTTTTACAATATCTCTGTTACAGCGTTAGTACTAAAGTTTGGGAGGACAACGTAGGCCTGACAATAAGTCGTTGCTTACTACAAAACGTAATAATACGATATCCCTTGGTAAGATTGGATGTCAGACTTTTGGCTTCTGACTACTCGTAACGACTATCAAAGATCTACAAATGACAGCCGGGACCAACGGCTTAACGTGCTTTCCGAGGTACGGAAGAAACTCGGTATGTAATTATGGTCAACCATCCACGGACCAAGCTCGGCAAGCACGGCTTAACCTTAAAGATCCACCCGTGCGGCTATTATTATTTAGCCACGAGCTCCTCAAAATTCTGTCAAGGTGAGATATATTTATTTATTGAGAAGACATTATTGAAAAAATAAAGATAGAAACATATTTGCAAATTCTACAATACGTACTGCAGTCTATTTTATAATGTTATGTTAAAGTTTAACGCTATAAATTTACAAAACATTTAAATGTTTTTTTTTTTTTTTAATAATTATTTATTTGATTGTGAGAATGCATTGCTTACTTTTCTCTAAAATTTATTTATTAAAGATATTTATTTACAAAACGATAAGTCTGGATTAGACAAATAAACGTTCTAATTGAAGTCATGCAAACATTTATTTTCTGAAGTCAACTCAGTATGAAAGCAATATTTACAAATGATTAATTCAACGAAAGAGTAACGTCTGAGTTACTTTAGGTACCTAAATTTCCATTGTCTTCAAGATTTCGTCAAAAATGATGGAAAAGGGGAATACTTCTCCCCTTACATTTTGTTGCTTTTCAATCAATTCTTTCGGCTGAACACAAACAAACAACTGTCAGGTTATAAGGATGTGTTTTGGATATAAACTTCGGATTTTATTAACTTCGGGAAATTAATCTTTGTAATGTTTTCTTTTTTGAAGAAAAATAATTCAGTTTTATTGGATTTATTTCAATTTATTTTCGTGCGTTGAAGTTTACAGTTAGCCATTTTTCAGGATATTGGATAGGAAAGTTAGATGGTTTTGTATTTATGTTAGTGATTAATGTTTTAAGTTTGAAAGTTTTGAGTGTTGACATTTCAGAGATAGATCTGGTAAGCTAATTATTAACTTGAATTTAATCCCATCAAAACATGCTCATTTTATTGCTAAACTAAAGCAAACAATAACAACGAAACAAATAAAATACCATATTTTTATCAATTTTTTGCCATGATAGCCAGAATTTTAATTTTTCCTACTATCTAACCGCAGTCATTTCGATATATAAAAAAACAACATCAAAGGGGTCGTTTCATGGGGTGCTGGGTCAGAAAACCTCCTCGAGAGCCTGATGGCGCTGGTCCCTCTTGATACGTCTGGAGGGAACAGTGGCTGTTGGGACGGTGCACCCTGGGCGCCGGCAGTGTCCTTCCCCGAGGAGTGGGAAGAGATTCCCATTCTCCGGGGAATATCACTGCCGGTGGCGAATATTCTGACGTGGTGGGGTCCTTGGACCAACGCAGCGTTTCTCCGCGTGTCCCTCTGAAAAGCAGAGGGCACAGCGGAGGAGCAAGGGCGGGCTCGGAGTGCACTCACCCTGCCTCCGAGCAGACAGCGAGGGACGCAGTCCTTCTCTGTCCCCGTCGTTCTCGTAATCCCATCATCGGAGTGTCGTGGATCACGTCTCGCGGCTTCGATCGGGACCGAGGGTCTTGGCTTAACCGCCTGGACCGCGAGGTAGAAAACCTCTATAAAAAACTACCCCGAATCTCAAGCGGCGGCGCACCGTGAGGGGATGTATGGCTGACGGGTGTTCCATGGAACAATCAGTCTTTAGTGCGACCCCCGCCAGAGTACCAGCCGACCCTCTGGCGGGTTATAAATGTCAAAGGCTTATCCGGGTACAGGGGGCACTGCCCGGATGGACCTCTTACTTCCCCCATACTCGTGGGAACAATATGGTAAAACCTAATAATAAAAATCAAGCCGGAGACGGCAAAGAGAGGGAGAGGAGAGATGTGGGGTCGGAGTCCGACGCCGTGTCCAGTGAGGAGAGCGCGGGAAGCTCGAAGAGCTCCCGGTGCGAGAGGTCCGGGGCTGCTGCGGAGAGCGAGATCTTCCGCAAGCGGTCCAGACCGAAAGGCGACCGCGGGTCGACTTCAGAAGAGGAGCTGGCCTCGGCTCCCAAGATATCCACCAGTATTCGTGGTGGGATCCGAGGCAAGGGAAGGGGAGTCTCTGCCTCCGGGAGAACGGTGAGGCTTGCCGAGGAGGGGCGCTCAGTGGCCGGTCGCGGGCAGGCCCCTTCGAACACCCGTGAGGACGAGACAAGTGAAGCTGGCGGCTCCGATGCGGAGTGTAAGGCCAGGTTCTTAAAGGAGGTAGAAGCGGCGATTAGAGTCGTGGCCCTGAAAAAGTTGACGTCGTCAAAACTCGGGGCCATACCTGTAGCTTCCGCCTCCATCATGGCGGCAGTGGAGGCTAGCTTTCCTCCGCCAGGCGAAGTGGCCAAACTGCGGGCGGAGGTCGCCCGCCTGACGGCCGCCACGGAGCTTCTCCACGAGGAGAACCTGAAGCTCCGTGCAGACCTGACCGGTCTGCGTGGGTCCGGCTCCCGAGAGGTGCCCCAGCAGCAGCGGCAGAACCAGCCCGTGCCGGTGGAGAACCAGGTCCTGCACCTGGTTCGGCAAGAGCTAGCTGCCTTCCAGGCGCGGTTCTCCGTCCTAGAGGGAATTGTCCTGCGCCCCCCTCTGACGGCAAACAAGGCGGCCCCAGGCCCAAGGGCTAGCTCGGGCCCGAATGCAGCCCCGGGACCGAGGGTGGCCCCGGGCCCGAAAGCGGCTTCATATGCGGCAGCTACGGCTGCCGATCCTGGACCAGGGCAGTCTGGCCAGCCCTCCGGCAGGACTACGCTGGCCCCCGGTAAGTCAGCTCCGGCAAAACCGGCACCGGCCCAGCAGAAGAAGCGCAATGCGGCTCCTCAGGCGGTAAATGTGCCAGCGCCAGCAACAAGGCGGCTGCAGCCTCCACCGCCCCCCTCCCCCGGTAATCCTCCCGCGGCCGAAGCCGAGTGGCAGGTAGTCGGGGAAAAGAAGAAGGGGCGAAAGGTGGCCAAAAAGGCCAGAAACGATGAGCGCAGACGTCAGCACAAGGCGCGAAGCGTCGCGGCTAGACTCCGCGCCCCGAAGACCGCAGCTGTAGTTATCACGCTACAGCCGGAAGCGGAAAAGAGGGGCGTGTCCTACCGCGACGTGCTCGCGAAGGCGAAAGCGACGGTGGATCTCGCAGAGCTCGGGATCACCGGGGGCCTCCGGCTTAAAGTCACCGCGACAGGGGCTAGAGCGCTGGAGATCCCCGGTGTAAATAGTGGCCCATCCGCTGACGCTCTGGCTGAAAAGCTTAGAGCGTCCCTAGATGCGGCCGAGGCCCGAGTGTCCAGACCCGTAAGATGCGCAGACCTGCGCATCCTGGGTCTGGACGACTCTGTGACCCAGGAGGAGGTGGTCGCCGCCGTCACCAGGACCGGTGGGTGTCCTGCCGAGCAGGTCAGGGCAGGCACCCTACGTCAGGACCACACGGGTATGCGAACCGTTGTGGTAAGCTGCCCTGTGACGGCGGCGGGAACAATAGTGGAGGCTGGAAGACTCCTGGTGGGATGGGTGGCAGCGCAGGTGAAGCTGCTGGAGCCCCGACCTCTGAGGTGTTACCGGTGCCTCGTGGGGCAGCACGTGAGTTGTCGGTGCTCCTCGGAGGTGGACCGCAGCGGCGACTGCTTCCGATGCGGTCAGCCCGGTCACATGGCCGCGGCTTGCTCCGCCACGCCGCACTGCACTGCATGTGCGGCGGCGGGCAAACCGGCCGATCACCGGGCAGGGGGCAAGGCCTGCGCACCACCCAACAGGACCAGGGGCAGGCGCAAGGGAAGGCCTCCAGCCACCGGCTCCAGCGTCGCCACCGCCGCAGCCGCCGCCACTGTCGCTGTCGCTGCCGCCACTACTGCCGCCGCAACATCTGTTGCGGGGCCCTCACAGGGGGCCCAGGAGGGGGCTGAAATGGAGTGCCAATAATGGCCCCATTACGCCTTCTCCAGGCGAACATCAACCACTGCCGCTGTGCTCAGGATCTGTTGCTCCAGAGCATGGCGGAGTGGTTGATTAACGTCGCCGTGGTCGCTGAGCCGTACTTTGACCCGCCCAGGGAAGACTGGGTGGAGGACCTGAGCGGCTCAGTGGCCATAATTTCGTCGGCCGCCGCCGGTACCCCGACCCTTGAGAGTGTCAGGAAGGGTCGGGGTTGCGTAGCAGCACGGTTCGGGGAGATCGTCGTAGCGGGAGTCTACTTCTCCCCGAGCCGAACTCTCGCCGAGTTCCACAACTCCCTCATGGAGTTGAGTGTCGTCATCCGAAACTATTCCCTCCCCGTGCTTGTGCTCGGGGACTTCAATGCCAAAAACTTGGCTTGGGGTTCTCGTTGCACAGATGTGCGGGGTAGGATGGTGGAGGACTGGGCTCTGGAGGCGGGCCTGGTCGTCCTAAATCGGGGTTCTGTCCCCACGTGTGTGCGGATGCGGGGCGAGTCGGTGGTGGACATCTCGTTCGCTAGCCCCGCTCTGTCACCGTGTGTCGTTGACTGGCGCGTCATGGAGGGGGTGGAGACGTATTCCGACCACCGGTACATCCGGTTCGATGTCTCCGCCCAGGCCTCAAGCGCGCCGGTCCAACAGGCCCCGAGTGGTCCGCGTTGGGCGCTGAAGCAGCTGGACCGGGAGCTGCTCCTGGAAGCCTCGTTAGTGCAGGCCTGGGTGACATCACCGAACAGGCCTGCCGACATCAACAACGAGGCAGGGTGGTTCCAGGAGGCCATGTCCGACATCTGCGACGTGGCAATGCCCCGAGTTCGGCCAGGAAGCGCCCGGCGTCAGGTGCGAGAGCTGACGTCTCTGCGCGAGGCGTGCGTCGCCGCGCGGCACCCGTACGCCAGGCATCGCAGGCTCCGCATCCGCCCTCCGGATGCGGCAGCCATTGAGGCGGAGCTGTACGAGGGATACAGAGCAGCGAAGACCGCCCTCCAGGAGGCTGTCCAGCGGGCCAGAGACCTGGGCCGCGAGGAGATGCTGGAGACTCTCGACAGAGATCCGTGGGGGCGCCCTTACAAGATGGTGCGGGACAAACTCCGCACCTGGGCCCCCCCGCTGACGCAGAGTCTCCGCCCTCAGCTCGTGGAGGACGTGGTGAGCGCTCTGTTCCCTCTGCGTGGGGAACATCCTCCCCCGCCTATGGCTCCGCCACTGCACAAGTCCGAGGCCATGTGCTTTCATGGGCCTCGGAATGCGCCACCGTCGGGATCCATACTGACGGTAGGAGGGGTTCCCATCGGCGTCGAGTCGACGCTGAAGTACCTAGGGCTTGTCCTCGACAGCCGGTGGAACTTCGTGGAGCATTTCCGACGTTTGGCCCCCAAACTGGAACGGGCAGGGGCTGCGTTCAAGCGGCTCTTGCCCAACCTGGGGGGTCCAAACGCCTCCTGCCGGAGGCTCTACGCGGGGGTCGTGCGGTCCATGGCCCTTTACGGGGCCCCGGTGTGGGCGCGTTCTCTGAGGCGGCGAGCCGCCCATTACCTGAACGCGCCCCAGAAGGTGGTAGCCGTAAGGCTGATCCGGGGGTACCGCACGATCTCCGGCGAGGCGGCGAGCCTCTTGGCCGGATTGCCGCCATGGGATCTGGAGGCGATAGTCCTCGCGTGCCTGCACGAATGGCGCGCGGAGGCACTACGCCGGGGGGAAACTCCGCTGCCGCGGCAAATTGTCGCTCAGCGGACAGACCTCCGGCGCGATCTCATGGCGACATGGAGGGAGCGACTGTCGCAACCCCGTGCAGGGCACGCCACAATAGTGGCGATAAGTCCCCTCTTTGAGGAGTGGCTGGAGAGGCGCCACGGCGCCCTCACCTTCCGCCTGACGCAGGTCCTCACCGGACACGGTTGTTTCGGGAGGTTCCTGCACCGAATCGGGCGGGAGGAAACGCCCGGGTGTCACCACTGCGAGGATCGACCGGAGGACACGGTGGAGCACACTGTGGAGCTATGCCCCGCTTGGGCTGAGCACCGCCGTGTCCTCGTAGCGGCGATTGGCGGCGGCGACCTCTCGCGTCCGGCCCTGGTTCAATCCATGGTCCGGAGCGAGAGGGAATGGGAAGCCGTGGCCTCCTTCTGCGAAGCAGTCATGCTAGCGAAGGAGGTGGCGGAACGTGAGAGGGAGAGAACCTTACGTCCCAGCCGCCGCGGGAGACGCCCCGGGCGTCGGGGGGCAACCAGTGGCCCCCGGCCACCGTAGGCGCGGGCCTGTGGACGGTGAGTAATGGGCTAGCTCACCGTCCGTCCGTCATATGACGACAGACCGTGCCGACGGCGCGTTCGTGTTCCACGCGCGCCTCAAGGAGATGTCAGCAAATCGGAAGGGGTCCGGGAGGGCCGATGCCTGCCAGGGCTGCGGGTTGTTCGAAAGAGATACCGTGCCCCTGGAACGCAAAGGGCTAAGAAGGAACATGGATGGGTTTTAGTCAGTCAAGTCTGACACTCCCTTCCGCTCCGCCCAGAGCGGAAGAAGTCACTTGATGATTTCCCATCCGAAAAAAAAAAAAAAAAAAAAAAAAAAGGGGTCGTTTCATCGTCAAAGAAGGCCGCTACAACCAAAAGGATTGATATAATCGTGTAGCTCCCATTTCGACAAAAAATAAACAGTCACATATTTCCCGTATCTATAGAAAGGAAACAAAAAGTCACTATATTTTCCTGTTGAAATTTCCGGCACTTGGATAAAGATTAGGTTATGTATATCTTTACGATCTAAAGCCTAGTTCAGAGTGAGGAGCTTTCGCGGACGCTAGAGCGGGCGTGGTCACCTGCATAGCCTTTTCCCAACTGTATTGGGGATGGCTTCCAGGAGTGTAACCAGATGCAGCTGAATACCAGTATTTTACATGAAGCGACTGCCTATCTGACCTCCACAACCCAGTTAGTACTGGGTAATACGATACCCTTTGGTAAGACTGTTTCTCAGACTTACGGGCCACTGTCTACCTGTAACGACTGTCAAAGATCTACGAATCACAGCCGGGACCAACAGCTTAATGTGCCGTCCGAAGCACGGAGGAAACTTGGTAAGTAATGGGTAACACATGGTCACCCATCCACAGACCAACCTAGGCAAGTGCGGCTTATATTAACCCGAGCTGTTATTTTTTAGCCACAAGCTCCTCCACGAGCGGGCGCGGAGTAACAAACATAATAAAACCTACGTTTGCGTATACAGCAAGTACCAGAAGGTGTGGTCATATTTCAGGGTGTGATTCAGAGCTGTAGGTAACAATATTTCATAATCTCTAGAAGAATTATTTTATTTATTAATTTTCTGTTTTAACAGAAAATTAATAAATAAAATAATTCTTCTTAATAACTTTAGTTATAACAGCTTAGCTTGATTCAGCATATTATATGCTACAGCAATCACATAATTATGTAGTAATAAAATAATTAAAACCAACTGTTACATTATTGAACACATACCGTACTTTTAAACACAGTGTAGTTTTATGTGTTTTAAACGTAAAATATTAGTCATCATTACGAAAATTAAAACAAACAACAATATGCGTAAAATACCGCAAACTGAGGCAGAGGGTTCCCTTGCATTTTTTGCCAGAAGTGTACCTAATAGCCCACACCCAGTTTCCCGTTTCCCCAGTTATGTTTAAGGCCCATGTAATAGGGAGCGAGCCTATTGCAAACAACAGTACCCAAATCCTGACTGTGTGGCTGCTACTGAGAGATTCCTGATAGAAAAGGCAAATAACACTTTGTCCGACCTCGGAATCGAACCCAACACCTCATGATGCAGCAGCAGATACGCTAGAGACCACTAGACAAGAAAAGACTAAGACAAACAAACAAAAGCGACGGTAAAAACCAGTCCTTAAACGCCCCCAATTAACAAGTCACTCAAATAAAGTCGCGTGCTTAAAACCAAACATCGAAGCCTTCCAAAGTATTGAATTATAGATGAGTTCCGAAGAAAAATAATTACTTACCGGGGAGTACTTACGTTTAATTATTTCCGAACAATTCAGTTGGCAGCCTCGAAATGGCGCCGACTAAAAGAACCTTTCAGCGGGAACCAATTAGTAAAAGTAGGTGCCTACAATGCGTCCGTATAGGTCAATAAATTATTAACCTGACTACAAAGGACACGCTTCATAGAAATAAGTGGCGGGAAAAGTTGATTTTAATAAAGTGACAGTTCTTTTTTTCTTTTGTTACTTTGACGTTTGTCAGTTTCATAGAGTAGAAATGGCTTTTTTTTTCTCTGTGGTTATTACTTGTAGTTTGTGATAATTCGTTTTATTTTATTATTGCTGTAATTGTACCTAATAAGAAGCTGGTAATAATATTATATTACTGCATAGAACTACCAAGAAATTATTTTCTTTGTACACTTGTATCGGTTTCTAAAATGTCTCCGCCATCCCCATCCAATGAAAATCTCTGCTAGTTTATATTTTCTAAATGCAAGACTGGTGGTTTTAAAATTGTTTTAATGTATCGGTTCTTTGGCAATGTTTTCTTAATCTCCTTTCCTTCTCTAAAACTTGGAATCCGATTTTATATATCCTCTTTGCCATTACTCATAACACAGGAAAGATGGAAATAGCACACTTACTCTCAGTGGGGGCTACATTGCATTAAAGCTAAAGTATTTTCATCTTACTCCTAGCCATTTTCCTTGAGAAATAATTAATTTCAATCACAACGGACAAGCGAAACTCGTCGCGAAATAAATGCGGGTTATTTTATATATTTTTATTAAATTCCTCAGATATTATCTTTGTCTTTATCCGGGCTTGGAGACGAAGTTCGAATTGACTACACTATCTGAGCTATTTAATTTAATTAAGTTTCAACCAAATTCCACTCTTGGATGAATAGTTTTTTAAAGAAATTATGTTGTATCTGGGGGTGATTTTATGGATGGCAATGAAGTATCACATTAGCGCTGATCCTCTGAACACCCGAATTTAATATGAATCTAGTTATCGATGAGGTTTGTCGAATTATTCACAGTTTATTTGCATGCTACGAGCACGTAGCGCTCCATCCGTAGCACGCTACGAAGCGTAGCAAGCAAATAAACTGTGAATAACTAAAAAACCAAAATAAAATGTAATTAGACTTGGCTAACGCTAAGTTATGTTTGTGTTGATAAAAACGTTATTTACAGGTAGAGTCCTGGTTCCTACCAGGACTCTACCTGTAAATAACGTTTATACGTAACTAAGGAAACTGTGGAAAGTAGCTATAGTCTTTCGATATTCATGAGAAGTAGGAAATAGTATGATAGAAAGCAACATAGTGTCTAAATTTTTAAGAACATTCGTTTCTACGATAGACTTAATTTTAAGTAAATTGCTCTCCTATTCTAAAATCTAAAAATCTTTTAAGAAAAGTGATTATATTTTATTGCGAACATTTAACCGTAATTTTAATGGTCAGAAGTTCACCTAAAAAACTCGGACCAAGTTAATAATCAAAAGATGAATTATAGCGACAAAACTCTATGCTTGTTAAAACAGAGTTTTCTGGCTCTTAATTAATAGTTTCCCAAAGCAAAAGCTGCATCAAAATTAATTTCAACAAGCTACAAGAATCAGTTTTACTAACAACGCTTTAAGAATTCTCGTAAGCAATACTGTCGGACAATGCTAAAGATGACAGTTTATCGCCGCTCCATACAAAGCTGAACTGGAATAACTCTGTTAGTGTCACTGCTAAAATGAATATTCTAGGAAATATCCCCGGCTTAACTACTACATTGGAAATACCTTGGAGAAATACCTAATATTAGGGAATATATTAAGGAGGTGGTATATAGCCGGATGGTATGGCTAGAAAGGAGGTAACTGCTGAGAAAACGAGTAATAGAGAAGTATGTAAGAAGACCCATGCTCCGCCGACACCAAATAAATTGGGATCATCATCATCATTTCAGCCCAAAAGACGTCCACTGGACATAGGCCTCCCCCAAATGTCGCCACATTGACATTTTGGGGAGTTTTGCCATAATCACCACGCTTGGCAGGTGGGTTGGCGATCACAGTACGGTTGTTACAAAAACACAGAGAACGCTGCTGCCCATTCCCTGGCAAGTCCCTTAGTCGCCTCTTACGACACCCACGGGAAGATATGGGATGGTGCTATTCTTTACGTCCGACACCATACAGAACATCATCATCATCATTCTATTTCATTCATCAGCTTCTACAAACACGTTACAAATGGGATAAGGGCAGTGTCCCATTTGTAACGTCTTTGTAGAAGCTAAAGGTAAGGCAAGAAATAGACTTCTACGTTTTTTGATTGTAAGCTGGCCATGCTGAAGTCCAGTTCTCGGTTTCTCGATCTAGTAAGTTTTATTTGGATTTTTCTGTTTGGAATTTCTCATAATATTGTAGTACTACGCACAAATGTAAAACCTCCACGATCAAACTTATTCAAACTTGTTTATTTGCGTAATTTTTCCAAAATTCGGCAATACTACATGGAATTGTTGTAATTAAAGTGAGAACGGCTGATGGACTGTGTAAAGGATTATTTGGCAAGAAAGGTCTGATAAGATGACAAGTAATAGAGAAGTATGGAAGAAGAAAACATGCTGCGCTAACCTAAAATAAATTGAGGAAAGGGCAGAAGATAGATAATAAACGGCATTTATTATCACAGAAATCACATCGACTCATCATTCCTACTATAAAGTAGATTAAGAAAGAAGAAAGAAGAAAGAAAACATATTTATTTGGCACATGCCACAAATGCACACAATAAAAAATAAAACATAAAACTTAGAACTAAAACTGAAAAAGATAATATTGTGTGTCTCACGGCTGCGCCAAAATAGGTAGGTTTAAATAGATTAGGGCAAAGACGTCTATTCATGACATCCATTATTTAATCATGAGCTACTAATTAAATGTAGACCACCAGGTGTTGGTTTTCTCCAGCTCGTCCAGCTTTCTTCTACGAGGTCTTCCGTGACTATTTATATTAAAAAAAAAAAACTAAAGCAAAAATCCTTGCAAACAATTTTCGCTTCCGCCATTGCACCTCAAAAATGCAATACAAAATTACGCACACAGCATAAAAACCGCGTCTTCCATGCAATAACGTATTCCAAAGCGTCATAGCTCAGGTTCAGACCAGGCTCGACAGTCAGGCTCAGAGCGCAAACATTCCCGCTGTGCCGTACGTCTGCAACACCCAAATTGAACTTGTTAACCGAACAAACCCGCGAGTTGTACGAATACAATGTACGGAGGTAGCGGTTAAATTAATTTTCTGTGCGATTGTACGTGTTTTTGTTTTAATTGGGGTTTTTATAAAAAAAGGGTTTGTATTTTTATCAGTGGTTGAGCAATGATCGTCACTTACTAGACGCCTGAAGGCATCGCTGCCGAATTAGACCACCGTGAAGGTGGTGTGATGATTCGATCTTGTTTGCTGGGGTTACATGATCAGAGAACGCACAAGACAGAGAAGTGTGGAAGGAGAAAGGGGAGGCCTTTGTCTAACAGTAAGACTTAATAATAATAGCGTAAAAAATACAGTGGTTTTATAACTGTCCAACGACACACATATGACATGGGTACAGGTGTATCAATTTTGACATGTAGAGCACCCGAGATGGTCTTTGCACGTGCTTTATCCGCCCCTAAGACGACCCACTGATCGCATTTTGCAGTTTATATCTTATCCATTCTTTTTTTTTCTAATCCTATCTATGTAAAATCCATTGCGTAAATTACCTCATTCTTGATGACGATCTATGTTAATAGGTATTAAAAAGAATATTTAATCAATGTCAAATAGTTTCTGTGATACTTGTACTCGTACCAGACATAATTTTATTATTTGTATGAAGACCAAAACAGTGGTGCCCTGAAACAGTGACACGGGGTCGCGGCAGACCACGAAGGAGATGGCGGGACGAACTGGATGTCTTCCTTGATAATTGGAAAGAAGAAGCACAGAATCGTGACCGTTGGAAAGAATGGAGGGAGGCCTTTGCCCAGCAGTGGGACAATACAGGCTACCTATAATGATAATAATAATGAAGACTTTTGTTTCAGGAAACCGGTGTAAGTGCCCAAAATACAAGTTTTCGTACACGTGTACGAACGCTTGGATAACTTTAGCTACTTAGACACATGTTGTTTTGCCAAGGTTAAGGTACGCTTATTGAAGTCGGTCCGTGGATAGGTGACCATCCATCACATATCGAGCTCATTCGAGCGATAGCAAACACGTTAAGTTGTTGGTCCAGGCTGCCACCTGCAGATCTTTGACACTCGTTACGAATAGTTAGAACCCGAAAGTAGGACAATCAATTTTATCAAGGGGTATCGTTTTAAGCAGTACTACTGGGTTTCGGAGGTCAGATAAGCAGTTCCTCTAAGGAAAATACTGATATCCAGCTGTACCCGGTTTGAATAGATGCCGACACGACCATAGTTGGGAAAAGGATAGGCTAATGATGACTTCTGTAAATGCTGAATGGTTTTCATTGATTTTACATACAGCAAGATTTCCTGTTTTTTTTTTTTAATCAGTTTATTACTCGTTTTGGTGGAGCACTCCAACACATTGCAAACATGAACAAAGTAACTCTGCAATGGATAAAAGGGCACAGTAACTGACTGGGTAACGACGCAGCGGATGAACTGGCTAAAAGAGGAGCGGAGACAACAGGGTACGGTCCGCAGCATCACTAGGCTGAAACGGGGCAAAATTCGCAAGATTATAGGTATTATAACCGGCCACTGTCTCCTAAACAAACACCTATGTACCATCAGTGTGACTGACAGCCACATGGAAGAAACACCACAGCACGTGACCATGGAGTGCAGAAGCGTGGAAGATCAACTGGCAAGGACTCTTCAATTGCCGGCATCGCTCCCGGAAGCCTCCAGCAGCCTGAAAAGGCGGCTAGCTTTCTGGGAGGATCTGGGATGGTTGGAGTAACAACAGGATTTTCAGACGTACAATGGCCCATTAAAGTTAAAAGTTAAAGTGCGGAAACAGACCGGCTAACCTAACCTACCCGGTTTGGTTTTATAATAAGTATGTATGAAATACCAAACATCATATAAAAGCCAAACACACAAAATTATAATAAAACATAATTATACAACAAACTGTTTCAATCAAATTTTATTCATTATGTATTTGAAATTATTAATTTTATGTTATATCAACTCAATTTGTGGTTTCGACGTAGCTCTATTGAATCCGCAGTAATTTCTGACAGCTTGTCAAACAATATAAAAATTGTTAGCCGCATATTTTATAGGGAAAGCCACAACATCATGGCTGATATAATTAAGGTATTTGACTGCATCATCGGTCTAGTGGTCGCAAACGCGGCTGCTAAGTATGAGGTCTGGGTTCGATTTCCCGGTCGGTAGAGTGTTATTGGGATTTTTCACCAATTTCTCAGTAGCAGCCACGGAGTCTGGATTCGTGCCAAGTTGATGGCAATAGGCTCGCCCCCTATTACATGGGACTTAAAAAACATAACTAGCGAAATGTGAGTGTACTGCGTATTAAGTACACCTCTGCCTGTCCCTTCGGGGATTACAGGCGTGATGTTATATTATTTTAAATGAATAAATAAACTTATTCACATATTTCAGGAAATAGACTTACATTTTCAATACATACATACTAACATACATTTATTGAAGGCAACTTTGGCCCATATATGCCTATACCTTACAGACTAACATACATACTATTAAATCCAATTTGTGTTAGTAAATAAAATCTTAATATATGTTAGTAGCACTTCACTTGCGCACTATGTCACTGTGCGTTCATGTGGCACTTGCCCGCGGAAGCGACGGAACACCACTCCCTGCGGCCAAAAGTCCTCTTCCAAGACGAGATGCAGATAGCACGTTGGTTGTTCAATGAACTGTTGTGTGTAATAGTGGTTTTTAGGCTCTTAATTAGCAGGATTATGTTTAGCAATCGTGCCAAGCGATATCGTGTTAGTAGTAACTGCATCGTAGACGACGCTAGATAGACAGCGACTCCGTATAACATAAGATAACATCACGCCTGTTAGCCCTCAAGAGTAAGGCAGAGTTGTGTCTAAAAATGCACCCACAATTAACTCCCATGTTATAAAATGTAGAACGAGCCTATTGCCACTAAACGGGCACTAACCCAGACTAACGGTTCGATGAAAAAACCCAATAACACTTTACCCGACTTGGGAATGGACACCAGGACTTCATGCTCAACAGTCCACTCCGTTTAAAATACTGGTCTTTTGCTGTATCGGGTAGACTGGAAGCCGAAGACCAGAAGCTGACGACTATTTGTTGGGGATACAAAATAAATATTATTATGATAGACTGCAGAGGACGTTACAGGGTGTAACGAGGTAGTAAAGTGTCAGCCAGTTTGACAGAATTGCTGAAGAGGACAACTGACCGTACGAAGATTTATTTTAAATATATTTTTCATGGATAATTCACAAATGTTACAACAATATTCGCCTGCCAAACTGCAGAAAATTTTGTCGGCAGTATTTTCGTGGACACTCTTATTTTCCAGATTATACATTGGAAGTATAAAGAGACTATTTCAATTGACAGGTAAACTAACATACAAAGTGTCTAGGCCTCTGCAGTATTTCAGTGTGAATGAAAAACAAAATAAAACGCTGTTGACACCTTGAGTACGAATGAATACTCTATAATACATAATTATAATTGCTCTTTATGGTGTCGGACGTAAAGAATAGTACCATCCCATATCTTCCCGTGGGTGTCATAAGAGGCGACTAAGTGATTTGCCAGAGAATGGGCAGCAGCGTTCTGTGTTTTTGTAACAACCGTACTGCGATCAGCGGGTTGGTGATCGCAGTACGGTTGTTGCCTAACAAGCGTGGCGATTATGGCAAAACCCCCAAAATGTCAATGTGACTTGGGGGAGGCCTGTGTCCAGCAGTGGACGTCTTTTGGGCTGAAATGATGATGATTATGGCATAATTATAAGTATATTCATTGTCTTTGATTTAATTAGGTACCTACCACTTGTCCACCTACAGACTCTATTTTTGGGTAGATTTGTATTGCCAACTGAATAATTTTCTTCAATATTAACAAACTCTTCCTGACTGTTTATTTTATGGTCTAAATTAACTTTTCAGAAAATACCCATTGTTTGTATAACGAACAAATAATATAGAATGTTCCTCGAAAACGAACCGTTTACACACTTTGTAACCCAATGTAAGCTGTATAATACCTACTGTGTGTAGACAGAAATTAATTTTACATAGGGCCGGAACCGCCGAAGGGACCGAGTGGCGCGCAAGTAATTATAAAATTCATTCACTCACCTCATTTTGCTCATTCAAAATATCTAGGGTATAATATTCTTGTATTTTGGAGTAATCGCAGCGTTTGTTCCTTTATGCAAAGATTTGCCTGTGTTATGGTAACTGCTTATTACTGAGCGTCATACCGAATTCGTTATTTTTGTTGGTTGAAGAACCTGGTGATAATATTCAACGCCATCAGGGACTGTAACTTAGACAAAACTCATTTGTTTCTGAGATAAATGTAAATTGTTTGAACATGACACTTCATCCGACGCGAGCCGACTTTTTATTTTCTTTTCTAAAAAATATTTATTTATGGAACGCCTTGATATTCTTTTCATAATCCTATTCAGTAAAGAAGTCATAGAAGAAACTTCGGTCACGAAAAATATTACTTTGATATTTTCTCATTCACATTTCATACGTTTTAACCTCGAACCTACAAAATGAAAGGCGGTCGTGCAGCCATATGCTAAGACCGATAAATCATATCACAGACTTTTCAAACATTCACATTCAAAGCTAGGTACACATGAATGGTGTGCAAAAGTTATCTGGGGAGCATGTTGAGTACCTCACCCTTTAAAATAAATCATATGTAATACCGCGGCTGCGGGTGTGAGCCTGACGTTGCTCAATAATCCGAGCTTGCCGTATCTGGCGGCTCAGATTTCATTATCATCTGATATGTAGATGTAAGAATTATTCCGAGAGGTATTTTGTATCGGCTGGTTTTGATGGGCACTCAATTTGATATTTTGGCTGAATGTTATAATATTGGTAGAGTTATACCTCACCTTTTCCGCCTGTCATTACCTAGACGGTGATGAATAGGTATATACTGTTACATAATTTGGTTTGTTATTATTTTTTGGCCTTCATTATCATAAACATTTTTCTGCCTTTATCTCAATTTATTTGAGGTCAGTGCAGCATGTCCTCTTTTTCCATATTTCTCTATTACTTGCGATCTCAGAAGTCACCACCTTTAGCCATGTCTTCTTTCACACAGTCCATTCATTCCATAGTCCATTCTTTGGACTTACATCGTAATATTTATTATATTTCCCAATTTAAATTGTTTACATAATCATCATCATCATTTCAGCCGAAAGACGTCCACTGCTGGAAATAGGCCTCCCCCAAGTGTCTTCACATTGACATAAAGGAGGTTTTGCCATAACCGCCATGCTTGGCAGGCGGGTTGGCGATCGCTGTACGGTTGTTACAATGCACAGAGAAAGGCGCTGCCCATTCTCTGGCAAGTTCCTTAGTCGCCTCTTACGACACCCACGGGAAGATATGGGATGGTGCTATTCTTTACGTCCGACACGATACAGAATGTTTACATAAAGCGACACAAAAATCTGCTACTGTCCTACATACCGTTTAAATCTAACCTTTCACTTGGTCGCTAATCTTCCAGTAACCTACTGTCAGTTTTCATACTAAAGTAATTCTTGTTTTTCCGCTACCGAATCTAATTTCCGCAGCTTTCTATGTAGCCCCAGTTAATATTGTTCGGTGCACTATAAAAGCCATCCAGAGCTGGAAAGTCCATTAGAAAAATAGTTCCGGCTTTAACCCTATAGAACCTCTGGATGTTGCATGGAAATGCTAAAACTATCAAGACAATTTGCTGCATACGATTTGTGCTAATAGTACTACTATCTGATTATATCATCAACGAAATTGATTGCTTAGCCAATCGCAGGCTTTAACTTAAGGATTGAATTTCGTGTCGGCTGGTGATTGGTTGTCAGAATTATAACAACCAATCAAGTTGGTTAATTTCGGATAAGATTAAATAAAGTTTCAGAATACAAAACTAGAATTTAAATATGTACTTATTCATTAACATAGGATACTTATGAGCCATCAGTAGCTAGATAAACAATTTTTTTTTTTTAATCTTTGCTTTGGAGAAGAACAAACTCATTGGTTTTTTATTATAAATAAATGGCTCTTACAGCTATTATTATGTTTTGAATTACAGTGTTAATAGGTATGAGAAGACAGTATAAGTATTTGTACTTACAAATCGTGACACAAAATAGAAAGTGGTCCCTATGATACAGAATTGTTAATAGTTACAGACAAATAATATTAGGCTAAACGAATTAAAGGTAGCTCGTAGACATTTGAGATTAGATCTTATATGACTTATGACTAGACTTTGTTTAACCATGAAGAGAGAAAGAGATTGTGATCAGTGTATTATGAATTGGTGTGAGAATGTAGATAGATTTGGTCAAAAATATTAGGTCATCATCTACCTAGCCTTTTCCCAACTATCTTGGGGTTGGCTTGCAGTCTAACCGGATGCAGCTAGAGTACCAGTATTTTATAACAAGCGACTGCCTATCTGACCTCCACAACCAGTAACTTGGTAATACGATACCCCTTGGTAAGACTGGATGTCAGACATTGTCCAAAAATAGTAGGAATGTGATTAGTATAATATTTTTAATAAACTTAAAAAGCAGTGATAGTCTAGTGGTGTGACCGTCGGACCTAGTGTTGCCAAGTCATAAGTCTCAAGTTTGAACCCAGGACGCTCTTCTGATTTTTCGGATTCATGTGCGTATTGTATTATTATCACTTGCTTCGGTAAAGGAATACATCGTGAGGAAACCAGAATGCCTGAGAGATATTTCTCGACGGCATGTAAAGCCAAGTCAGAGGTCCATGGGCGGCTGCGGTTAGACACTAACCACACGATACAGAAAGACTAAAGTGAAAAGTCAGTTCTTCGGGGCAAAACAGTTATATTCATTGTTATATTCAATTTGCTTTCCTAATCTTTCACATCAGTATAAGACAATGAATAAAAATGTGACGATATTAATATGACACGAGTCAGAAGAGATACGGAATATCTTTTTTTTACATGATGGGACTAAAATTCGATCTCATCCAAATGACCGAGGGGATATGATACAACTATTTCTAATCAACGTGAAAGAAAATATTGAAAGACAACAATAACCCCTCCAATACATATTGCCGTATAGATCAAAGGTTAAACAAAGTAAATGTAGCAACATTCCACATACTTTGTCGGGAAGCAGTAGACCCCGAACTAAAGCAAGAGATTAAAGCGATACGCAGCAATAAAGCGCTAAAAGGTTAAAGGGGAAATGTAGGTAGCCAGCAATAAACGAGTTGAGAATATTTGAGAAAATTCGCTCTGCATACTGCAGTTTGGAATGCGCTTCCCAACAGTGAATGGGTCGAAATTAGAACATACTTTGTAATAGTGTAACAAGTTCTGCTCTAAGCACATTATGTAGCAATTTTTGTGTTCGAAACAGATTGGCTTTGCGTCGAATGGGAAGTAGGAGATTGCGAATATATTTTCTGTGTTAGAATTGCGCTTGATTTGTTCTATTTTCTAAGTTAAATCCAGCGAGTGTTTTAGATTGAGTAGTTTTTTATTAGAGTGGACCGGGGCGAGTCGATTTCTGGCACTAGAAAGGCGTCTAGGTTTAAAATTAAATTAGTTTATTGATATTTATGTTTGTGAAGTTACACACATCAAAAGTGTCTAGGGATCAACATATATTTTTGCAATAACTTTTCTCCTGATTGATATTAATTAAAATTTTCTTTAAGGATTCATCAAATAAAGTGTTTTCGTTTGTCACAGTAACGATAAACCAAGTCACCTTTGCATTAATAAAGAAATTTGCCATTTTCTAATAAAGGGATTTTTGACATTTGAACCACTAACATTAAAGTTCGAAAAAAAGACTGAAATAACAGTTTTCTTTAAAATTTTATTGGGTAACTTAAACAATTAATAATCCGTGTTTCTACCGCGAACACTAACAACACAAGAACATCGGTTTGGCATACTCAAAATGAGTTCATCCAAATCACGCTGTGGAATGGCCGCCCATGTTCGTTGCAACAACAAAAAAAGGTCTTCTTGCGACTGGATACCCTCCATATTCGGCAGAGCTCTTCTCTGTAGCATATCCCACCACTTCCACCACTATAAGGATGGACTTCCTGGCAGGATTTTAATCGCTGTTGGCGTCCAGGGGTTCTCCAGTGTCGTATACGTCTTGTATCCGGTCTCATACCAAAACGAGACTCATCAGAAAAGCACACGAAACGCCATTGTTCTTCTGCCCAATTTCTGTGTTCAAGAGCCCATTGATATCGAATCCTACGATTGTGCATTGCTATAGGTGGTACCCGTAGCGGTCTTCGGGAATGAAGGTTCACTTCATGCAAGCGGTTTCTGACTGTTTGGTCGCTAATTAAGTTCCCTGAAGAGTGATGAAGCCTCACGGCTAACATCATGGCGGTTATTGTTGGAGCTCTTCGAGTTAAGATTTGAATGTATCGGTCTTGTCTCCGTGTGGTGCAGCGATACCGTCCTCCATGGCGCTCAGCCACGGTACCAGTGCTTCGGTAACGTGTCCAAAGTCGACTGATAACACTCTGACTTGTATTCAGAGCTAAAGCCACAGTACGTTGCCGGGAACCAGCTTCTATCATTCCCACGGCTCTGAGCATTTCTTCCCTGCTTAAATGACGTCGCCGCTCCATAATAACGTTGGTTTTAATCAGTAGTAGGGAAACAGTAGCACTAATAATGTCTTCAATGCGTTGTATGTTTTTATAGGGAAAATATTGACAGCTGATTTTCATCTTTTACTCGAATTTGATTCACAGTTCCTGATTCAAATTATGAAATGCACCAAAAAGGATCCATATAAATTTATAAAATCATAAATTTATTACAAAGCCACATCTCAATCTCAAGAAATCCGCATAAAAATGCTTGATCCCTAGACACTTTTGATGTGTGTATTTGGTGTTAATTTTCCGAATATCTGAATCATGACTACTGGAACTTTATTAATAGAATACCGGGTAGCGTTCGGTCTTCTAGTGGTAGTAGCATAAACAAATTCAACCTCTTTTTTTGACGTGACAATGTCTATTAAACCGATGAACGCCACCTGCACGCACGAAAAAGGATGACTCATTGTACGTTACGATCGGAGCGAGAGCGCTACACAAGCGAGCGACAGGCACGATCGGCTTGACATTCGGCTTGCGCCGCATCTATGTCTGTTCCACTCGATTGGCCTATGCGTCCGAGGAGAAGAAAGACACCGGCAGCACACAACTTACATCTACACGTGAACTGTTTCGTCGACTGTTTACAAAGTAAAGTAAAAAGTTAATGTGGGTTTCATTGTTTATTAGAACAACCAAATTGAAAGTAAATTTATGAATTAAATTGTAGATTTCATTTCACTCCTTCTTTGTATCCATACAAAATAGTGCTAATTCAATAAAAATGATTCAATTTTATTCATAAAGTATGCAATCATTTCATCAATGTTTTGTTATGACGTTGTCACGTTAAACTATCGTCCGTAAACCGACTTTACAGACAACCAATTTTTGAAAGGTTTTCACTAAAAAAACGATTTTAGCGGCACCAACATTTCTTCATGATTCTGCTCTCTGTTCTTTTTTTTTCGTCTGCTTAACTGGACTTTTTTGTGTTGCCTTAAGTATGAGGCCTCCAGCCTGGGACAACTTAAAAATATTTGTAATAATTATATATCTTTATTTTTTCGAAATGACTGAACCCATTTGAATGGTCTAAAAAGTTACTAAAAACATTTTCGAAATTTCTTTTATAAAAAAATATAATTGGAAACTTCTGTTTCTATAGATAATTTATAATCGGTCTAATTTAGCTGTAACACTATTTTCGAAAACGTTTTTAGACCTATGTATTCTGTATAAGCGTATGAAGTTTTATTAAAATCGGTTCAATCTTTTCGGAAATTTATGGACTTAAAAGTTTGTATGAAATGTCGTAAGGCGTAAACGCTCTTACCCGTCACGCTATGATTGCCGATGTTCTTCTTGAATATAATCGAATTCTTTGAAAGAGACTTGTTTACTATTTCTCGAACCCTTTTGTTTTGTTTACTACTAAGACAATTTAATTCTGACTGTAACTTTTATCTAAACTAATATTAAAAAGAGGAAAGATTTGTTTGTTTTTGTGTTTGTTTGTTTGCATTGAATAGGCTCCGAAACTACTAGTCCGATTTGAAAAAATCTTTCAATAGTATAAAGCCTATTTATCGAGGAAGGCTATAGGCTATATATCATCACGCTACGACCAATAGGAGTGGAGTAGCAATGAAAAATGTTGCGAAAACGGGGAAAATGTGACGCAAACGAAGTTGCGCCGGACAGCTAGTTTAATAAGAGCCAAGAAAGACAAATTTAATATTAATTTTATAGAAAGTACTGCCAGAATAAAAAATGCATTACTCGACTGACTACAAAATCCATTAGTTTCGTGTAGTTAAGTTTTTACAAACTTGATGTTAGTAATTACGAATAACCTACCTACTTTGTAGTAAAAGAACATCAGATCCACGAAACTACAAATGAATTTCCTTTTACAGCCACGGAAACCTCGGCGAGAGTTCAAAGTTGTACTCGTTGGGTTTTTAGAACTTAAAAAGTAAAACCTCTAGCTTAGAATCTAACGTAAGTTACTAGTCATTATAAAATGAGAAAGAATTGATGCTGGCTAAATATAATCTGTCTATATTCAGAAATAGGTACAACGTTGACCGTAGTACGACTGCACCCTAAATAACGGCGTACTAGATAGTTTAACTTTTTCTTAGATTTATTAATATGACCATAATTTGGATTTCGTAAATCTTCTTACTGTATTTTTTGTACCTTGTTTTCAGTATATTTAACATCATCACATCACGCCACTAATCGCCGAAGGGATAAGCAGACGTGTACCTATTACTACACCCACATTTCGCCAGTTATCTTTAAGTCATAGGACTAGATTAGGGGGCGATAAGAGCGATATTGAGCAGTATAACAAATTGGACTTTTTTTGTCCATTCTGTTATATTGTGTACCTAATAGTATAACTAGAAGGAGCAGTATAACAAATAAGACTTTTTTTGTCCAATCTGTTATATTGTATAACTAATAGTATAACTAGATGGACTAACCCTTGCCATCAACCGGGCAAAAATAGAGACTCCGTGGCTGCTACTGAGAAAACTCCTGATATGTAAACCTTTGGCCGAACCGGGAATCGAACGCAGAATTTCATGCTCAGCAGTCGCAATTACAACCGCTCGACCAACGAGGCGATAAGAGTTAATAATATGGTCATAATTTTGATTTCGTAGTCTATCTGCTACTGACTCTTTTTATTTAATTTATTTTCAGTAAATATTCCCTAAACAAACCACATCCTTGAATATCGTCAAAACCTGAACAAAAAACGCGTCACGCGATTAGTATTCAGGTGTCGTGAGGGGAGGCGCAAGACATTAACCTTTAAAAAGGGGTCAATGCGTGAAGTTTTGTCCCCTAATATCTTATTCTGGGCGGCGATTCGAGGGACTGTTTGGAGAGACAAATACTTACTTTGAATATTGATGGCCCACCTCATTACAAAGACAATTAAAGTCCACTGATAAGATTTTAATAACAGACCTTCTATAAGTTTGGTTTTAATGAGAGAGCATAAGGTTTCCTGGCTGGAACAAGTCACGTCGATGGTCCCTTGAGTAAAAGTTGACTGAGAAATAATGAGGTTTGTGTAGCGATATCTATAAGTATTTTTTTTATTGTGGCGAATTATATTGATCCGGAAAAAAAAAAATATTACTCTTACTTACAAGGAAGGGATTTACACCCGTTTTTTTTGGATTTTAAACTTTACCAGCGTAAAGTTTATTAAAATAAAATAAATAAAAATATGTTAATATTTTATTTCAGGCAAAATATCCATATACAATAATAATAGAGAAATAAGAGGCTCACGGCGACTTTTTGTAGCATCGCCCAGATTCTGTATCGCTACTATCGCGATGCTATCTCGCTTCAACCGCGTGCAAACGCGATTCAGCATCGATACAGAAATGTGAAAGCGCCGCCTGTGAACGCTACAGTTGCAAGATGGACTCAGCCGAGATAACATTGGTTACGTTGTGTTTGGTGCTCCTTTTACGTAAACTTAACCAGCCGAAGCCTACGCTACGTACGCAGTGTAAAATATATTGGATGACGCGTTTCCATCGATACAATCACGATGCTGTCGCGTATATGTATCGATACACCCGCGCGTTTTATCGTATCTGTCGCACGTTGCAAACGCGACTAACGCGCGATGGTAGCGATGCTATCTCGCGATTTCAATACGCGCGACAACATCGTTATAAAAAGTCCCAGTGGGCGAGGGGTCTTAAATAGTAAAAGCAAAAAAAAAACTGCAGTAGGTAATGCCGAATGCAAAAAACAAAAAAAGTTTTTTGCATTCGTCATTACTGCAGCTTTTTTTTCTTTATTTGTCAGTGAAAAAAATTTTGAAATCGGATGCGGAGTCTAGGAGATTATCTCGTGCAACCGAACTTACAAAGTTAATTTTTTTATACGTTAGTATTGAAAGGTGCCTGAACAATATTTTTTAATGACGGCAGTATCTATAAAACATAAAACATTATCAAATCATCAATATTATAGTTTTCAACTAGTCGCCATTTAAAAGTTCAACAAGTTCTTACTGTTACCATAAACGACGCGCGACGGTAACGTATCTTTATTTTGTGATCGCTTTGAGTTGTAATAGTAAAGAAACGGCGTATACTTATTTATATTGATTGGAGAAGCTTTTTAAATTATAAGGATAAGAAAAGATAACGAAAACGGAGAGGAAATACACAATAATGAAGGACGTAAAGACAGATAGCAAAATATAATTCATATAAAACGAAGAATCGATCGTCGCTTCCTTTCTTGTCGTAACAATAACACTTTAAAGGAAAATATACTTCGTTCTCGAGTACATTTTGCAGGAAACTTCCAATGGCGAGTGACTTTGTCAGGTGAATAATAAATGCTGTGGAAGTAACCTGTGGGTTCTTATTTCTGCGGCCAGGTATAAGTACTTCACTGTGGCTTGAAAAGACGAACAAAGAGGAACTCGTGGCTAAATAATAACAGCCGCCCAGGTCGATCTTTAAGGTTAAGCCGTGCTTGCCGAGGTTGGTCTGTGGATGGGTGACCATAATTACATATCAAGTTTCCTCCGTGCCTCGGAAAGCACGTTAAGCCGTTGGTCCCGCCTGCCATTTGTAGACCTTTGACAGTCGTTACGAGTAGTCAGAAGCTAAAAGTCTGACATCCAGTCTTACCAAGGGGTATCGTATTACCCAGTTACTGGGTTGTGGAGGTCAGATAGGCAGTCGCTTCATGTAAAATACTGGTACTGAGCTGCATCCGGTTAGACTGGAAGCCGACCCCAAGATAGTTTGGGAAAAGGCTAGGCAGATGATGATGTGGCTTGAAAAGACACGATTATAAAACAAGGCTTATTGCTCAGACCACAGTGACCACTGGTTATAAGTAAAAATAAACTTTAATGATGACGTCGACTGACGACGTTGACGTCGTTGGTCAAGTGAAGTGACTACTGAGCATGAGGTCTGGGTTGGATTCTCGGGTCGGGCAAAGCGTTATTGGGTTTTTCCATCAGGAATTTCTCAGTAGCAGCCACGGAGTCAAAAATCAAAAATCAAATCAAAATATTTTATTTTACATAGGCCTACATGAGCACTTATAAAACGTCGACAAAAGGTGCACGGTTCGGGTTGGTCGTTTCCTATAGAGAAGAACCGGCAAGAAACTCCATGGTTACCATTTTTGGCTAAGGCAGCCGCTTTTAAACTGGCACCAAAAGTACAAAAAAAACTGCTGTCAATTCCAACGTATTCAACTTTACATTGTTATGTCCATTTCTATTTCACATAAAGACAATATTAAACGAAGAGACTTAATACTTTATCGATAACCGTACAGAGAATGGACATTTAGCGAGGCTAATCGTCTATTTTTGGCTAAGGCAGCCGCGGCGCTGTCAAACTGGTAATGGACGCACCAAGTTTAGTTGCGGGGTTTTGCGTTTCTAACTTTTACGTTAAATTATTCTCAGCGATATCTTTAGATAGATCGATAGATTGATAAAAATATTATACTTTATTGTACTTATTTCCTCGACTTAATTTAGAAATTAGATTGGGAGGGACACAATTTAACGGCTTTGGAAGCAAATAATTATTTCATCAGCCATCTGTCTGTCTGTCTGCCCATCCGTAGGTCCGGTTCTGTTTTAGCTATTTGGCTACGGAACCCTAGAAAAGGTGTACTGACTCTCACTGGTGTACTGCTAATACCTATCACACAAAACACAATAAAAAATACAAATAGCACTTTACCAGCTTTATTAGCGGTTTTGTTATTTTCGAAAACTTCTCAAAATATCAAGTCTCCATAGAAGTTATAACCTCAAACAATTTTATTGATTCTAAAACACGAAATGTACTAAAGTGGATCGGGTTGCGACCAGTAATAAAACAGCACTAATTTAGTGCCGATCTTCACGTAACAATGTCACACACATGACTCGGGATACAAAAGCCGATGCTTGCTTTACGAGTATGTACTGGCAATACCAATTTTAGAGCCATGTCGAGTTGCAGTAGTTACGGCATTGTTCGAATTTTATGATGCCTCTATTCGAAATGTGAGAACCTTGTCACCATATACATAGTTGGGGAGCAACACTATTGATATTTTTTGAGCACATGTTCAATTAATGTTAATATCGATTTCTGAACTTCGTCGAATATGCAACGTCAATAAAAAGTTACCAGTTGCGACGTACCCATAAAATCATTTAACCCGTTGCTTTTTTGATTTTGAGCCGAATTTTGGAGCGCATGGGAATAAACCATTTCAAGGGTTGTAAGCGCTTTCCATAGAAGTCAAATTAGTGGGGTATTGTGACAGCATCTTTCAATATTTTGCTTCTACGTAAAACAATAGCTTTAATTAAGTCACGGATGGTGAACATGTAGACAAAAATATACTGATGGACGTAGAAACGGAATGTTTAAGAAGTTTGAACTAGTCTATACTGAAGGTTTATATTGAACGGTATGATTGTGTTAAGTTTGTTAATGTCGATTTAATTAAGTACTATATATATAGTAATAAACGACGTAACTATTACATGATATATTTATTTGAAACAACAATTAAAATTAAAATGAAACACAAAAAAAAAACACTATTGATAAACAACGTATTGATTGTACGGAACAAAAGCCGGATTCCTATTAGGCAGAGGTCTATGCAAAAAGCCATCGTAATACAAACCTGCTAATGGCCTAAATTCACTCGACGTCGAAAACATTTCCCCCAATGAAGAGAACCTCGTCCATCGATCATCTCGTGATGGAGGCAAAGGTGATTCATTTGTATTAGAATTTGTCGTAATTGATACCTGATCAATCTCCGCATTGTGGTACAGGGCAGCTGGATAGGGACCTTTTATTGTACTGTCAGTCTCATTTGCTGATTTAGATGTAGTACTATTGTCTGATTTTTCTATGGCCTCGGTAGTATTTTCTCTTGTTATATTTACATTGGCAGTTACTGTGAAGTTTCTCCATTCTTCGTCGAGTAAAGGAGGTAACAAAAATGAGTTTGGTGGCCCGTCTGTTATTGTTATTTTGTTTCCTACCTGATCATTATAAACTGCTGTTGGGTATTGACCATTACCTTCAGTAGTAGCAAGTTCTGTAAAATTCTGGCGAGAATGATCTATTGTATTATTTAAATCAAGCATGGCTGTTGTATTTTCTTGAATTGCGTTTTCTTTTGTATGTTTATCAACTGGTATACTGCCTTGTATAGTTTCATTTGTTTTGTTTACAGTGACGCCACTTTTTCCGAGACTTCCTCTGTTCAACGCTTGTCTAAAACTTACTTCAATGTCA
This sequence comes from Cerastis rubricosa, assembly GCA_949152445.1. Lineage (NCBI taxonomy): Eukaryota > Metazoa > Arthropoda > Insecta > Lepidoptera > Noctuidae > Cerastis > Cerastis rubricosa. The sequence goes on along the minus strand of OX424540.1, from coordinate 11,742,186 downwards.
TCGTTTTCTTCATTTGCTCTGGTGAGTTTTAGTATAACTTGCACTGGTATAACTTTCTTGAATATTGCACTATTTTTGTCAAAGTTTTCATCACTGCTTAGTGGTTGATCATTTGCACTTTGTTTTTTATTTGCTTTCGACACAATAATTATGAATGGCGATATTACAAATGCTGGAATTTTCAAATTTTGACCAGGGTTGAAGCCTTGTAAATACGCGAGTATAGTCAGCGGTTTCGTAGTGTTTTGTTTATTTTCACCTTTAAAAAAAAAGACAAGGGATTATGAAACGAAAAAATTACTTCTAGAAAATTTTGTCTTTCAAGTAATAACTTACATAACACAGAACCGTAAAGTAAAAACAATGTAAGGCAAAGAACATGCTTATGCATTTTGCGGAAACTGATGAACTGATGCGTTACGCATTGGAAACTAATGGCACGGTACCCTTATGTGTGGTAATATGGCAATGGGTACAGTATACGTAAAAAATAAGAGAATTTAACGATTTGTTTTTTATTTTTACTCGAGATTTATATGTGAACTTTAATATTGAGTAAGTGTATTGATTTATTACAAGAGTGAATACAAGAAGAATAATCTTTGCTAATGGATTTTATTCAATTATTTTATGTAAGCCATTTCTTAAACACAGTTCACAGCATATGTCTTTAGTGTTTGCAAGAAAAAACATTAAATTATTCTTATACCTTTTTACCACAGGCCGATTAAAAACTCCAACTCCATCTCAGAATTGACGCAAGTCATCCAATTTTCTTATTAAAATGTTTACTTTTCATCTGTTATCATCAAATTTAATCTTATAACCCTCCTCGCGTATACTTAGTGAAGTGAAATCGAAAATAAACATAAACCACGTCAGAATGCGGGTTCGTCAAGCCAGCATTCTACTCCGCTATCATTCTTTCACACTGTTTATCATTCATGTTTACTGTTTCTAACATAACAAGCATTGCTGTAATAATAGTGTGAAGTGGAAAACTTTCTAACAGAAAGTTTGATGATATTACTCCGCATAAGTTCTTGTAATAACAAGAATATTTTGGGATGTGTAACTTTATTTGCCTGCTTGTTCAACTTCTGTTTTTGTTTTAAGGGTCGCTTAAGTATCATCAGCTTCTGTTACGTTCTTGGGACTGGGCGGATCATTACTAATGCTTTTATCAGATTCTTGTATGTCATGAATTTAGCGGATGCAGTCAGTAAGGCCGATATTTATTAAAGGAGTTCTTAGTACCAACTTTAGCTGCGTATTATTCCAGTCACTGTAAAACAAATCAAACTACAAGTGCATGGCAGAATCTGGACCATGTCTAAAGCCCGGACTCCACCAAAGCGAAGACGAGCGCAGATATGCAAAGGGGAGAGGATAGGACATGTGCCCCGCTTACCACACGTCGCTCACAGCACACCGCTCACCGAACGCCACTCACGTCTCGTCTTATATCCGCTGTGCGCTTGGCCGCTGAGTGCAGAGGCTGACCTATATAATTATGAGACATCTCCTCTCCTCTTTCTCTCAACCGTTGCCACTAAACCTAAGCGGAGACAAGGAGTGTAAATAATGAAAATCTATTAGTGGTTTACATCACATCTCTTCTCTTCTCCGCTCCTCTCGTCCAGTCTCCGCTTTAGGAGAGTCCGGCCCTTAGGCAAAACACGCGCTAAGTAACGTTAAAGTTAACTAGAGAAGTTTACCCATTCTGATACGTCATCAAGATATTTACCAAATACGTGTGTGCTTAACCTGTTGGTAAAGACTTCAAACTGCCATTAATACTAAATGCTCCGGTTCCATTGGATAACAGGTACATAGAACTGTAATGTATTTGGTTGAGACCGTAAAGCTTGCGGGTAAGCTAAATAAGTCGACAACTTCGGCAACGCTAGTAGTAGAAAGCAATAGCATCTACTATTCAAAACAATCATGGTCAATTTTGGTATTCGTAAAGGAAAGTGGATTTTCACTTCACGTTAGGCTTCTAGAAAATTATAAATTACCAGCTGCCCGCGACTTCGTTCGCTTGGAAATTTTGATGGGTTTTAGGGGTATAAAAAATAGATGTTAGTCGATTCACAGACCTACACGACATGCACATAAAATTTCATACAAATCGGTTCAGCCGTTTCGGAGGGGTTTGGTAACAAACACTTCGACACGAGAATTTTACATATTAAAAAAATTAAATTAAAAATTTTAAAAAAGCCCCCGACACAAAAAACCACAAAAAGCCAAAAAAAAAATAATCCAAGCGTCGTAGCGTCGGGGGTCCGCTTTGTTCTGTGCTTGTACTAAGCGGTCTTCGTAGCGGTCCCCCGACGCTACGACGCTTGGATTAATTTTTTTTTGGCTTTTTAGTGGTTTTCTGTGTCGGGGGCTTTTTTATATTTTTAATTTAATTATTTTTCATGCTTTTTAAACTTATATTATTTTTTCTTAACGTTGTATGTCCTACTCCTGGGCATAGGCCTCCCCCATTTCCTTCCAAATTTCTCGATGTTGCGTCTCTTCTCACTAATTAACGAAACCAAGGAAAGATATAAATTAAGAAAAAAGTGAATGCAAATTTCGGGTAAATTTTTTAAAAAATGAATGAAAATTCTCAGCAATGCCCATGGTGACAAGCGACAAATTAAAATTTCAAATAGACTACCTGTGAAAGTTGTTTTACATCCCTTCATCAACTAGAAAAGAGGTGATGATCTTCAAACGGCTGAGCAGATTTTCTCGAAACATAGCTTAGAACACTCTCGATTAAAATACCTTTCAAACGACAACACTTTTATCAAAATCGGTCCATCCGTTTAGGAGCTACGAAGACAGACACACAGATACACAAATACACAGATACACACGTCAAACTTATAACACCCCTCTTTTTTGGTCGGGGGTTAAAAAGAAGTACTGAGTGAATCGTTTAAAATAAAAATAAAATAAAAAAATAAATTGTGTTTTATTTTTGTGTGTTAAAGTGATAAAGATTAGTAGCAGTTACTTGTGATTGGATATGACATAAACCTCAGATGTAAATCGTTTGATTCTCAGGGTACTGTGTCAATTATGGTCACGTTTCTATTTCGTTAGGTGCATTTTAATAGCATTGTCTCTTTCACTCATCCTGAAAATCGTATCCCTTAGACAATGTGTAAACTTACTCTTCTCATTTTGAGTAATTTAACTACAGTTAGGGCTCATCTCACTATTTAAGTCTTTAGTGTAGACTAAACATCAGGCCTGTATTTCCTGAAGGGCAAGCTGCTACGAAGACCCAGTTACGTTTAAGTCGCATGCAAGAGAAGAGGAAAATATAGCCAAATATAGTCTAGATTTGGCAATATACCGGGCGGTTTCTGATAAATTCCTAATTGTCAAACCAATCAATAACACTGCCCGACACAAAGTTCTGAGTAATTCTGTTCTGATACAGGAAACAAATCAAGAATCCGGACAGCTTCTAAGTAATTCCTAATTGAAGGCACGATTTGTGGAGTGGCTGAGCGATTGGCTGTTGCGCTGCGTGTCATGGGTTCGCATCCCGGTCGGAACAAATAATTTGTATGGCCTAAAGGTAGTGGTTCCGGGTTGGGCTGTTTGTGTATGAGAGTTTAAATGTTTGTTCACGCACCCACGAGAAATTCCTGGTTTGCAAATCAATCAATAACACTGCCTGAAACATAGCTCAGAATAGAATAATTGTGCTTTTACACATTAACACTAGGTAGCGGAGGCCTTGAACATTCTGATCCCATGTCATTTGGGACAAGTTTAACTATATTTACTAACCACTTAACTATATTTATATTTACATTTATACATCTGTTGTTAATACTTCGCCGGCCGACCACTGCATAATCTGTTGTGCGATAATGAGCGTGCTAAACAAGAATGACTCACACTCTTCTAGGCAATTAATAATAAAGATAGATAATCGCAGAGTGCGCAATGAATTGAATAACATCGACTGGAGTATACCCCTTCAATACAGTTGCCCAAATGAAATTGTTACGTTCATACATTCTAAATTTAATTATGTATATACGGTTAGTAAAAAAAACGTTAAGTAAACGAAACACATGTACGTGGGCCAATGAAAGGCTTAAAAATATGCGTATGAAGCGTGATTTACTATATAATATGGTATAGGCTCAAAGATGAAAATAACCCACAAAAAAGATTGTTATATAATAGATATACAAGGTGTTGTTTTGCAACCTCGTCAAATTCTAGGAGGTAACTATGCTAATGATTCTCGACCCGAATCAATAATAAAATGAGTTGGTAATTTTCTTTTTTTTATTTATTTACTGAAATCGGTAACTGTGAACCACCCGTGTTTTAAACACGGGCCGTCTGATCCCCGCTTTATAACGTCGCTTACACACAAACAAAAATCCTCAAACGTTTTTTCGATAATTTTATAATCCCTAAACCACGTTAAGGGGGTTATTCTGAAATATTGACAAATTTAAACAACAAAAAAAACGCAGTGTTTTTTTCATAATTTACTAGGTACCGTAATTTATATTGATTATTTATGTCTTTTGTGACAACATCCTGAATTTTGACGAGCATGCAAAACAACACCTTGTAGAAATAAAACTAACAAATACACACAACATTGAAATAAACAAATAATGATGGAAGTTTCTCAAAACTTCAAAAACAGTAAAAAGATTTGGAGCATTGTTAATAGTCTAACTGGCAAAATTATGAAAAGTATGAACACTTTTACTAATAGCTTTTCGAACGAATCCATTAACATTAGCTAACACTTTCATGACAGAATTTAATAGTAATATTAAGAATTTAAGCAATTCCTGCTATGTACCTCTTCTAGACAAACTGACGTACGAGAAAACTCCCAATAGATCGATAAGAGTCAAACCAGCGCGTGAAGAGATAGTTGAACGAATTATCAAACAAATGAACGATAGAAAAAGCCCGGGATACGACGGAATACGAGCTAAAGTTATTAAGTATACTTCAGATAAATTGGTTCCAGTTATTACACATTTAATAAATAGTTTCTTGCAGACTAGTATATATCCCGATCTTTTAAAGATATGGGTAATACGTCCAATTCACAAAAAGGGTCCACGTGATGACGTCAATAACTATCGTCCAATTACCATATTGTCTTGTATAGACAAGATAATAGAACGTTATATTGGTAATGAGATAAATAACTTTTTACAAAAACACGGTGTCATCAACAATAAATAATATGGATTTCAGAAAAATAGGAGTACGACACAATTATTACGAGAATTTACCGATGAAGTTAATAGACACCTAAATGAAAAAAAACATGTTTTGACACTATTTATCGATTTTAGATATTTATAAGTTACAATTAAGAATATTAAAAGTCATTACACACAAAAAAAATAAATTTAAAAACAACGACGACGACCTGTTTAATTAATGTAATGTTATGAATGTGTTCAATAAAGTTGAATTTTTCACCCTTGCTGAAGTCAATAGGCCCGAGCTGCTAACCGAAACCACAAGACCTGACTTTCTGAGATCTATTACGTTTAAAAATAAATACATTCTACCAAAAGTCAACAATGTGTACGGAATGAGGGTTGCAGAATATTAAAATACCTTACTTTCTTAATAAACTTCCAGAAGACTTACAAACGTTATACAACACGAGTTCGAAAAGCTACAAGTATAAATCGAAGCGTTTCTTTGCACAACAGCTTACATTGCGTGAGGAAGCATTTTGATTAATAATTATTAAAGTGTTTATTACGTCTGCTAAATTAACCAATGAACGGCTCGCACACACAGATAAACCCTGAGAGGTTTGCGTTGTGTGTAATTAATCAACCTGTAATATATGTAAGCATTTTGGAAATAAATAATTTATAATAATAAAACAATAATAATATCACGATTTAGTTATTTATTATCACTATTAAATCTAAGTTACTGTATAAGCGAAACGTGTGTTTCTGATGTTATAATCGTTCGAATCGTATAACATTAAATCCATTCGTACTTTCTAAGCTCAACGGTACCTAATTCCACAGTCACACCATCAAAAAGCAAACAAAAGATTCGAGCATAACAAAAGTATAATCAAGAACAGACATCGATGACAGGTAAAAAGCAGCTATTATTACGAGTTTCCTTGAAATGAAAGCGTTCTCCTTTATTTCATTGGGGCTTCACCGAAAATAAAATATCATTTGAAAAAATAATATCAACTCCTAAGGGAGAACCTTGAGATGACAGTTTTAGAACAAAGCCCTTTTTTTCGGTTTTACCTGTACGACCGAATTTACTTATTTGCTTTTACGAAATGGAAGAGCTCGTTTCTAGGTATTTATTAACCACGGCAGCCGCGCTTTCCTAGGTCGGTCTGTGGTTGAGTGACCATCATAACATACCGGGTTTTCTTCGTGCCTCGGAAAGCACGCTAAGCCGTGTTGCAGTTCTTTGACAGCCGATATAGGTAGTCAGTGACCCGAAACTCTGCCTGCCAGTCTGAACTAACTGGGTTGTAGTACAGACAGCGTCAGTATGTGCTAACCCCTCAAGTTTGAAATGTTACACTACTACAACATTGAATTCGTTGCGAATAAATCTAAAGAATACTTCAAAAAGAGTTCAATGACTGACTGGCTTGGAATCGAACCATCGCACCACCGAACTTCGTAATATTTATGCCGGCAGTTTAACTATCGAGCCCATCAGAATTGTGATGAGATTGTTATTTACTATCGTCCGAGTCACTTTATTTTTAGGTATCTGTCTAATCGATAGATGTTAGAATTTGAGGGTATGGTCCATTAATTTTACTTACTTAAGTTGTCTTTATAAAATTCAAAAATCAAAATTAAAATATTTCACAAAAAATAGGTAAATGAAAAAGAATCTAAACAAAAGTAAAGTAAGTAATTAATATATACGCTAAAGTTATTATGCAACGTTACATAATATCGATCTGAAATATTTCTAGCGCTTCCTATTTTATCGTTTGCGTTAATTGGACGGCACTTTTCTAGGTCCCTAGGTCCGTTTGTGTCAGTAGGCAAAATTTAAATAAACTATGAAAAATCTAAAATTATCAAATCAATTGGTAAAATAAAAATCTTTGTAGTAAAATAAGATCAAAGTTTTGTTAAATAATAGCAATAATAAAAATTCAATGACTGTTGAAGTATTTCATTACAAATTACTAAAACAAAATAGAAAAATCATCATCATTCATCATTTCAGCCCAAAAGACGTCCACTGCTGGACATTTTGGGGGGTTTTGCCATAATCACCACGCTTGGCAGGCGGGTTGGCGATCGCAGTACGGTTGTTACAAAAACACAGAGAACGCTGCTGTCCATTCTCTGGCAAGTCCCTTAGTCGCCTCTTACGACACCCACGGGAGGATATGGGATGGTGCTATTCTTTACGTCCGACACCATACAGAACAACACAAGAAAAACAACGAACACAACAAGAAGAACAACAATAGAAAAATACTTTATAATAGAAAGAAAACTTAACATGAACGAACGTCCAATCTCATGAATGTCAAGCGATTTGAAACCTCCGGTCTATTTTTACGTTTTGTAACTTTTCGTAAATGTTAAGCCTGTTATTGCTTGTCGTTATATCCAATAATAAAAGTACAAAAAGTAAAAGTTAAAGTTTTATTGAAAAAACTATACTAAAAAACGCACTTTAAAAAAATACTCACTTAAACGTATATATTCAAACAAACAAAAAATGTAATAAAAAAACTACAAAAACTAACTAGTCCCAACACAGATTTGAACGCACGTGTCTTATGGGGGGTAAGCGCTTAGTGGACCCGTGTGTACATAAATTGGAAAGGCTAGGCACATGATGATATAATATGATATGGATTATTATACTATAATTATAGCTTCCAAATAAGCACAAAGCTTCAGTTTCTCTAAACATAGCCCCCAGTAGGTAATAAACCAAGTGTTTCAAGGGCCTAATAACTCAGTATTTGGGTTAAGCCTAGGTCTAGGCTCTTAGGCATGGACATAAAACAGGCTACAAATCAGTAATGAAAATCTGTAACACACATGTGCAAAAGAAATTGCGAGGCACACTTTTTTTTCTTTCGAGATTAAAAAGTAAGTTAAAAAAAAAGAATTTTAGGCAAGTAGGTATGTGTCAGAGGATTACAAGACTGAAAAAATCTATTCAGGCTTCACAAATGCCTTGATCTGCTTTGAAATTAATGAGAATCGGAAACCCTTTTGGGATTCTGGCTACTTGTAACGTCAAAGATTTACGTATGAAGGCCAAGACCAACGCATAACGTGCTTTCTGAGTAGGGTTGCCATCTCAAAAAATTAGGCAACCAGGACAAGACGCGTGAAAACCCCGGATCTTAAAGCCCAGAACCCGGACATGCCGACAGATTTTTTTATCGCGGCGTGCGAGCAGAGTGCGTGTTTCGCGGGCGGCCCAAGACTTTAAATTTTTTAATCCGGACTACAAATAAAGCCCCGCCCGGACGCTCCCCGGATGCCCCCTAAACTAGGACAAATCCGGAAAAACTCGGACGGATGGCAACCCTATTTCCGAGACATGGAGGGAACTTTGTATCTAATGATGGTCACCAATACATGGATCGACCTTGGACATTGGATACTGCTGAACCTAGGACATTGATACATGGCTACCCATTTATATTTAGCTGCAAACCCCTCCCCTAAATCTCTTTTTAAACACAGGCAATTAAACCAGCCCACACAATCCTAAGCTACTACAAAATGATGACGCATCACACAATTCTAGAGACTTGATATACGAATATCCGAAACAGAATGACAGAATACAACGTAGGAGTAATATGCGCTTATATTACGCGAAGGGTTCCGTGATATCCGCCGACAGAACGTCGCTGGAGGCTCACGTCATCTGTCGTTCTTGTGACGTCAGCGTGACGTCACATTCGCAAGATTATTAAGCTTTATTTATTATAACATATATATCAGCAGTTTGACGTCCCACATTTGTTAGCTGCGGGCCGTCCTGAATTTGGGACAATTAAAGCGTATTTGTGTTTTACTGATAACTTTGTTTTCTTTTTTGTGGCAAACTGATACTTTTATTATTGTTATACACTGTCAACCTCATATAGCATCACGCCTTTAATCCCCGAAGCGATATGCAGAGGTGTACCTTATAGTAGGTGCACCCACGTTTCGCCAGTTATGTCCAGGGGACGAGGCTATTGCCATCAACCGGGCACAAATCAGACTTCGTGGCTGCTACTGAGAAATTCCGAAATGACAAACTAATCCTGCCCCGCACAATATACAGAATATAATAATTGACTTTACGTTTTTGAACAAGTATAGTCATCATCTCATCATCAATCTCTTACCCGTTTCTCAATTTATTTATTTGGAGGAGAAAAGAATACATGCATGTCTTCAACATCCATAATTTTGAGACTTCTCTATTATCATCTCAATAGTCAGCCCCGTGATTAAACAAGTCATCATTAGCATATCATTTTCCCATCCTACCTATCTGACCTCCACAACCCGATTAGTACTAGGTAATACGATACCCCTTGGTCAGACTGGTTGTCAGACGCTTGCGCCTGTCAAACCTACCTATAACGTCTGTCAAAGATATACGATTGACAGCGGACCAAGGGCTTAACATGCTTTCCGAAGCACGGAAGAAACTCGGTATATAGTGGGCGTTCAACCATCGACGGACCTACCTAAGTTAGCGCTGCTTAACCTAAAAAAGCTTTTAAAATCGACCCAAGTGGCTGTTATTATTTTGCCACGAGTTCCTCCGTGATATAACAAGTATAGAATACAATTAACATAGTAAATCTACCGTATCCAAAACGTAAACTATTCCAAACAGGTACCTATGTAATAGGTACAATATGTGATCTCACCTCAACATGAGGTAGGTGTAAACTATAAATAGACAAACCAATCCCATTTATAATCGAATCCCTTCTTAGAGGCATTAGGTATAAACCCTTTATTCTATTCTAAATGTGTATTAAATCAAATAAAGGGTGTAAATAGACTCCTAACGAAACTGAAAGCTTGTTCTCCTCATCATTGCAATATTTTTTTGTTCTGGACCATACCTGCATGCGTAGCATGAACGCCGTATGAACGGGTTATGTCGACGGAAGTATCGACAAGCTGACACATTGTCATGGTCTATCTGTCATTATGTCGATTCTTCCGTAGACAAAACTCGTTTCTACAGTGCTCATGCTACGCGAACTTGGAACCTTCTAGTTACAGAGATATTGCAGATAAAACTAAGGAAAAACTAGTTTTTAAGGTTATAACAAGAGTTCGGAATTAGATAGAGTTATTTGTGTAGTTACACTGATTTCATACAGCGAAAGAATAAAGTGGATATGCCTCTTAATCCCGAGATTAATTTTAAAGAGCTGAAAAATCCCGTGATTTATTAAATAAAAAACTTTTTTACTTTTACACAATTTAAACCATCCGACATCGGATGTCCGAAGTTACAACACACGCAAGGGAAGATCCATATTAATATCAACATTTCGATGCAAGTACAAAATAATTCTACCTAATCCCGACCTCTGGTTATAACTACTAATATACTTTTTAATACCTCCATCATGACCCGTTTACAATTCAATTATTTTCAGTATTTTTTATTTTAATTATTTTTATTTTTTATTTTTATTCAATTATTCGTTATTTAGCCAGATATATCCTAACATGACATGATGGGTAGGGCACATGGCTCGCAGAACAGATGGCCGATGGGGCCGAAAAGTTCTGGAATGGCGACCGCGTACTGGAAGACTATGGAAGGCCTCCCGCTAGGTAGACCGATGACCTGGTGAAGGTTGCGGACATCCGCTGGATGCGAGGCGCATGGAACCGGTCAATGTGGCGTCACTTGGGGAAGGCCTATGTCCAGCAGTGGACGTCTTTCGGCTGAAATGATGAATCCATCAGCACAATGTTTTGAGTGCGTAACATTGAATGTAACCGTAGTACGTGATTTTTCATTAAAAAAAAAGTCGTTTGCCAGCAATAATTTTTGCATAGGGCTTACTTAGCTTGATGTATAGAATGCTTGGTTGACCGGCTTCGTGAAGGGTTGGTCCGTTTAAAACTTATATTAAAATCCCGTCTTAGAAGCATTAAGTGTAACCCCTTTTTTATCATTATCATCAGCCTATAATGTTCCCACTTCTGGGACACAGGCTTCCTCTCTTTGAGAGGGAGTGGGCTGTAATCCACCACGCGGGCCCAGTGCGGGTTGGTGGATGTCACATTTCTCGATTTTTTAATTCTAGGACATGTTGGTTTCCTCACGATGTTTTCCCTCACCGTTTTTGAGGGCAGCGGTGATGAAATAAATTACACAAAGTAATGCGCCTGCCTGGGTTCAAACCCACGGCTTACTGCTCGTAAGTCGGGGCTGCCACCACTGGGCCACCGCTGCTCTAACCCTTAATTAAAGTAAACCTTTTATTTTAGTCTAAATAATATATGCCAACAGCTTATGACATTTATCACTAAGCCTATAACCAAAGGTACGTACCAACTCGAGTGTATTCATTCGAAACAAGACACCACACAGTAACCCATTTTAGATTCAGCTGTCCAATTCGAGCCAAATATTCAAACTTGATGTGTCGCTTCAACTATCACCAAGATGGGAACTACTATTCTGTTTTGGGAACAAAGGTAGTACATGCTAATACTTGGGTTTGTCGAAACATTCTCGTTGGTATTTCACCCGAAATATCCTCATGTGTATTTGATAAGTAAATCTTTTATGAGGTAGAATTTATTTATTGAAAGGATATTTGACTGCCACGTAGGTCTAGTGGTTGGAAGCGCAACTGATGAGCATAAGGTCCTAGGTTCTAGGTTTTAAGGTTCTAGGAGTTGGCTGTTATCCAACACCCGGGCCCAGTGCGGGTTGGTAGATGTCACGTGTCTTCGAATATTTAGTTCTAGAACATGCCGGTTTCCTCACGATGTTTTCCTTCACCGTTTATAAGGGCAGCGGTGCACCTCAGTGGACCTCATGCTCACAAAATATATATGAGCGTAATGGAAAGGTTTTTAAAAAAGCATCTCCTAAAAGAAGGGGTTCAGTAGGTAGTAGTAGGTAATGAAAGTTTGTAATGATATTCGTAATTTCGATTGAGGGAAACGCATCGGACACATTGCAATCGGGGGGATTACTATTAAAAGAGACGGAGCTATAGAGTACGTCTAGCGCCATCTCTTTTCCCACTCTGAATTATGTTTAAAACAATACTGCTTTAAGACGTCATGGTAGGCCACCTGATACATCTTATCATAGGCAAAACAGCGGAGTACGGCTGCTACATTAATTTCCTAGTTGACTAGTGACACAAACTACAACTCTAATTGGAAAAACTTAACATTCTTATTGGAGAAACTGACATTCAACACATTTCCTCAAGCTCTCATTTTTTTCTAAGTACTTATATTTAGTTGTTGTAATTCGTTTTAACATATATAGATTCTGTATAGTTTCAGCTATACACACGTATTTTTTGTTTTGGTTTAGCTGCAGTAGTTTACGAGGTAATACGCTTTAAATGGGAAGTGGCACGGGGCGCTCGCGCGGCTAAAATGTGAGCGGAAGCGGGAGCAGTTGAGCGCGTCACGTGACAAATTTTGAGCGAGTTAAAGCGGCTAGCTGCTTGCATCAGAACCCCTAGTTATAACAAATAATCTGATTAAATACAAAACGTATTACTAAATCATAATAAGAAAACACCGCTACCTCTTAATGATATTATAGTACTATATTCAAATCTCAAGTAATTATTTTAGAATCCCCCTTAGCTATGAAACAAGTAGGCATAAGGGCATTAAGGCGCTTACACACGAGTGTAATAATAATAATATTACTACAGCGCTGCCAATCACGGTAGGGTGCCGATATTCTCGAGAACGAGCTAAATTTCAAGTTACCGAGTTAGACAGAGTTCTAGCGATGTATACATACATATATTGGTATATGTATAGTGTTGTAGTGGATGGTAGCAGGTTTAGTAAATTATATTTGAGTTCCTCTCGTCTATTTTGGAAATAAGTGAGTTATTGAAGCTTCTACAGACTATGATTTTATAGTGATATTTAATGTTGGAGCTGAAAATGATTTTGGTAAAAGATTCTTGTCTGTTTAACACGTTGGAGTTATTTAATAAAGAAGTAGTACTTGTTTATTTAATACTAGCACTTCGCCCGCGACTTCGTCCGCGAAAATTGTGATATAATATAGCCTAAAGTACTCTGTAAAGAAGTAGCTTTATAATGGTGAAAGAATTTAATAAAAAACGGCCCACTAGTTTTTGATTTAAATCGTAACAAACAAACAGTTAAATTGTTCCTCTTTATAATATATTTAATTAATTAATTAAATACAACTGTAGTACAGTCAATTCTATTGTACTTAATGCCATACTACCTTATCTTGTCACAAATAGCGATAATGGGATACAACTGCTATTTTTAGGGCTTCTTATTATCACTTCGCCTTCAAAAAAGACAGACATTTCAGAGGAATTTTCTATTGTTATACGTTTTAACAATAAGTAAAACCTATCCGATACATAGGTACCTATTATTCTTTTACCTTCCTAGTATTCTTATTATAAGTTTTATTACTTCTCACTATCACTATCTTATATATACTTATCACTATCTATTCTCATGACTACTTGTTCAATAATTTATATTTATGCATAGGTATTTTTTATTACCATATTGCCGTAGGAGTACTTATCAGACAGCAGGAAGCCAATATTTTTTGCAGTGATTTGTCAGTTTTTTAGGGTTCCGTACCCAACGGGTCAACCAGGGCTCTATTACTGAGACTTCGCTGTCCGTCCGTCCGTCCGTCTGTCAGGCTGCCAGTCTGTATCTCAAGAACCGTGTTAGTTAGCTAGTTGAAATTTCTACAGATAATGTATTTCTGTTGACGATATAACAACAAATACAAAAATTATTAAGTCCGCCTTTGTACAGTGTTTTTTATACTTGTGCATAAAAATTTAATAAATAAATAAATAAAAACAGAATAAAATAAACATCTAAGGGCTCCCATACAAAAAAGTGTTTTTTTTGCTCGTTTTTATAAATAACGGTCCGAACCCTTCGTAAGCGAGTCCGACTCGCAACTGGACGGTTTTTTTTTTTTGTAAGTGCGATCTAGACTAACTGGTTTTCACAACGTACTCCTTTTTTTTTATTACTTACTCCTGATACCTAACTTTCACAGATAACACTGCTGGTATTGACATAGCTATCAATGTCACTGGACATTTCGGAGTGCACAGCCAGTTTGGAGTCAGGTCCGGTCCGGTAAAATTGCAGGTGAAACTTCTTTTTTTGTGGTTATTTAACATATTAAGATATTTTTCGACTATCTGTTTCCTATTTACGACAAATGATCAACCAACCTAATCCCAGCAACCGATATCGTAAACTACGTTTATTGTATTACTATATAACGGTCAGTGCCGGGGTATCTACGTTCGTCCTTCGGGAGCTTTTCGATACCGATATACGCAGTTACAGACCGTTCCATAACTTGTGGTCCCTCGGCTACGTTTGGTGGTCTATTACAATTATGTTGCTACGATTACTTATTGACCCTATTATGGTTGAGGGATCCTGTATTTTTTTGGTTCGTTTACGTGGAAAAGCTTGATTGGGTATTATGTTTGGTTTAGCGGGCGCTGGATGTAACGTGGGAGATACTTTTCGATCGGGTTACACGATAGTACTGAATTATCGTTTCTGTATTGGGCCCAAATTACGGTTTCTTAAAGATGGGTTTGTAATATATATTCTGCAACTAGAAATTTTATTATTAAAATATTACTTCCTTAAATGAATCGGATTTTGTTAACATTTTCAAAGGCTTTAAATTTTTTGCACCCTAAAATTTTTTCGATATAAAGTTGAAGGCTACTCTTTACACTATCAGCTACCTGTCAATGAAAGTCCCGTCAAAATCGATGATGATGATATGTAGTTAAAGAAACTAGTAAAATATCTATACTTACTTTTTTCAAACGCAAAAACTTTTTCTTCCAACGCTCAGAAACTGCAAGGCTGAATAAGACCTTTCAGTTATGAACTTCAGACATTCACTTAATTTATCCTAAGACGCAACAGTGTTCCACAATCAAGGTATCGTCTTCTATCGGACATATGCGTGTATTGAAGGGCGTTTACCAATCACCGCTCTGTGGTCTACTGACCGCTTAATCCTATTGCTTGTGAGACACTGTTGGCTACTAAGGAAATGAAGTGCTATATCACACTGTAATTAAAATTTGAAGTAGGTGCTTTTGAAAATAATCAATATGTTGCTTAATGCTTAAATTCAGATGCATCTGGTTAGACTGGAAGCCGACAAGGCAAGGCAGAAAATGATACCTTACCTTACCTTACCTTATACTTCTACTTCGTTTGAAGTTTTTTTTTTATTGCTATATCGCTTCTAGAGCACCACAAATGATAACGATTTTTAGGTAGACAGAAGGTGTTACCATGAATGACTTCTTCTTATGTATTTAATTTTTTCGTTTTTTTCTTGTCATCAATCGATGGAGGAACTTAGTCTATGTTAGGAACAACAAGGTTTTCTAAAGGTTATTAATAATCAATGAATATTTTATTGTACAGCAATCAATATACAAATACTTGTCGTTTAAACAACAGTTTCAAGACACTATTAGTTCTTGGTTACTTTCGGTCACAATACCAGCAATCAAAATGTAAGTTTAAACTAAACTACCGCTAACTAGTGGTTTAATAATTATAGGTTCCGGGACTTCGGGCCTCGGTAACGAAATTATACGAATATTGGAGTCAAACGCCTGATTGTTGGGTTCTGTCATATTTAGTTGCTGAATAATGTATATTGTTTAGGCCCATATGTTTGTTTAGGATGATATTTTGATGAAATACCGAATATTATAATACTAACGTCCGCCGAACAATCTTAGCTGTTGATTAATGTAGGCCTTCCTGTGTACCTGTCTTTATAAATTATTCAAAAGCGTGTACTGGTTATATGGGCCTTATAATTATGAATAATAAGTATATTGGTTTGATGACGGATTATTAAGAGGTAGTATTGTCAAAGCTTCTGTGTTGGGTAAGTGGATTAGTTATGCCAACTTGCGAGGTGATGAATAATCCGAAATTATTTACATGAATTTTGTCCCTCTACGTATAATTGCACACAAATCGCATGTAACTTTTTAGTTACTCTTTAAAGTGATGGACTTAAATATTTTGGAAGGAGAGGGAGAGCTAGCAAGACCAAAGAAATGATGGATGGATTGTATTAGAAATGATGTGAATGAAAAAGGAGTAAACGATAACGTGACAGTTGACAGAGGAGAATAGAAGAAAAAACGTGTATCGCCGGTCCCAAGTTTATAGGACAAAGGCAGGAAGATGATGATGTATAACTCCACCTAGTGTTCACCAGGATAAAATAGTGAATCATGAATGTACAATCCATTTTTAGTAAAAAAAAAGAATGGATGGCCTTGAAAGTTAGCACCAAAACCGGTCCCAAGCAACCCTAAACCTATCCCTACTCCAACGTCAAGGTTAAAGCCAGAAGCCAAACTCGTTCCACTTTCTTATTACAGCCGTGAGTCTTAAGAGATCCGAAGCCATAACCAGTCGTCGAATATGAGGTGCAATACAGCCAATTTCATAAGAACACCTACAGTGAGACGACAAAGTAGACTCCAGTATTTAAATAAAGGCACGTTTGGTTTTACCAGGCGCCAGGGAAATCAATGATCCGGATTCATTCCGAGCTCTCCGCCGTTGACCTAGTAAAAGAACACTGTTGTACCGACTAAAATTAATAAAGTGGAATGCTGCATTGAAATAAAATGTGAAAGAGATGTTTTCAAATTAAATGTTGTGATTAAATTCCATGTTCAGAAATATGGATTGGCACTTTTGATCAGAATATTTTAATTTTCATGTAAAAGTTCTTTTCGAAAGTTTCGATTCGCTTTTGTTTTTATTGTGGGTTGTTTTTTGAGCATGCTTTCGTTGTGAAGTTATTTTACGATGTATAATTTTAAAATGTTAAAAATAAAGTACTAAGAGAATAAATACATATAGGCAAAGGTCTCATTCTTATGATGGATCTGGACTCATTTTTAACGGAAAGGTAGGAGAAGGCAAATGTTAAACAGAATTGGAAAGCTATGGGGGACGCCTTTGACCAGCAATGGGAAAACTCATGCAGAAATAAAAAAATAATTAAATATGAATCTATGAGATCCAAAACGCTAATGGTTAAAAATAGGGTTGAGAAAGGTTCACTGTTACCTGTTCTAATGTCAATTAATAGAAACAGTCGCAGACGGCTGCAAATAAAAGGCTTCAAAACAAACGCTACAAGAAAATGATTTCAATTTCCGTTTCATTCACTAAAAACCGTTGCAATATTTTTGAGTCAACACCTGAACGCTAGGCAAACACAAACTAAAAGCAAAAAGGCTACAATGGCTGCCAACGCTGGCTTCATTTTTAGCGGAAAAGAAAAAGTATGATGAGCGAACCGAAGTGCGGTCGTCCAGTGAAGTGTTTTCAACGGAATTCAGAATATATAAATGTTGTAGATACTGGATTACTGGCTTATGGGAATGAAAAAGTTCAGTACAAAAGAGTAAGAGTTCGGTGAATGGGAATGTTAGACGTAATAGCTATTAATCATACTAACATTATTCTCAGTCATCATTATCATCATCATTTCAGCCGAAACACGTCCACTGCTGGACATAGGCCTCCCCCAACGCCACATTGACATAAAGGGGTTTTTGGCAGGCGGGTTGGCGATCGCAGTGTGGTTGTTACAAAAGCACAGAGAACGCTGCTGCCCATTCCCTGGCAAGTTCTTTAGTCGCCTCTTACGACACCCACGGGAAAATATGGGATGGTGCTATTCTTTACGTCCGACACCATACAGAACATGAGGATGAACATGAACATTATTCTCAGTGCCTGGCTGAAATAGAGAAATTAATTTTTCCCATCAATGAGACCTAGCTATACCGAATTTTCGCCCCCATAAACCCCAATATTGTAACTTTCATAGATATCGTTAGAGCTGTTTTCGTGCAAGTGATTACATATACAGGGTGTAACGGAAGGGGTTATGTTCATACTTAAGGGTGTGTTACAAAACTGAACATGTTTCTCCATCGAACAACCATCGTAATAGCGATAAAAATATCTACTGCTCTATACAAAATTTCAACACCTATTCGACCAATGTAAGGGACAGCTGATATTTTCTTCGCTATTACGATGTTTGTCCGGTGGAGAAACATGTTCATTTTGATGGTCTGCACACCCTTAAGTATGTATAAACCCTTTCCGTTATACCCTGTATACAAGGTGGAAGGGACACCGACGCTAAAACGTATTCATGATTGATGTACTGAATGCGTTTCATCAATTCGAATTCATGAATTATTAAAAAAAAAAACTAGCCGTTCCATACATTATCAAAGTGTGGGTATTGAAGTTTTGCTGGAAACAGCATTTTAGCAGTCGGAAAATACTATAGGTTGGGATACACAGAAACTACAGAAGGCCAAAGACACCTGCAACGATACTTACGTACCTTTATTTGTTTTACTTCGTACATGTTCATAGTGTAAGGCGCTAGTACGAAAGTGCCGTGTAAACGTAACAAAAATTAAACCAAAATGTTATAAGGTAATAAGTCATACTTTCGATTAAAAAGTCGATGTACGTTATGGTTACACCGCTTGGTCGAACCCGTTCTCTCTCTTGTCATACCACAGACCAGTCGTTTCTAAAGATTGCAACCAAAAGTAGTTGCATCACAACAAAATAATATTTTCTTACCAAGTTACCAATGTTCATTGTTACAATAACGGAACGCTAAAGTTCATCCATAATTAACACAGATTCTAAAAATCCCAAAATCCTCAGAAAATTCCTACAACATTTTAAACAAACTGTAGCTAAAAGTGAATTGATTTCTTTTAAGATGGCTCTACCAAAGTTAATCAAGTTAAAAACGTTGAAAAATCTCCGTCATTTTATGTCGAGAATTCTTTATATACCTCAACCGAAGAAGGTCGGGTAAAGTAAATATTTGCTTTATAATCGTATACGGCGTATTTCATTTGATATATTATTTAAATTTACCTGAGTAATGAGAATGTTTCGTTTACAATTTATCTCTACGAAATTATAAGAATTTCATTTAGAAGTGATTTCGAGCGCGTCGTGTGGAAAAACGTCAAGATCAACATGAACTTGGGAATATGATCATACGGGTATATATTTGTCATATCTTAATCGCAAATTATTGATAATCTACTGCTAGGGGAACTGCCGCCTTGCTCAGCAGCTGAGCATGAGCTCCTGGTTTGTATTCTCGGATGACGCTCTTATTGTTTCATTTTTTTGTTTCATCGGGGATTTCTCAGTAGCACCTCAGAGTCTATATTTGTGCCCGGTTGATGGCAATAGGCTCGCCCCTTATTACATGGGGTGTATCATAGACCACCTCTACGTTATCCTCCGAGGAAAACAAGACTGATGGTGTTATTAAGCGAACATTTTTGCAACAACCAACCAACCTTCAACGTTTCAATCATTTAACCTTTTTGAAACCAATCTGTACTTTCTTTATGTTTAGCTCATGTATTTATACCATTTTCTAACTAAATACAGGATTAGGACAGAATTAGCCAGACTTATTCCCTCAAAGTTGAGGCCTAAACCACAACAGACTGACCGACTTCCAACTTATGTTTAACACCCGCAATAATTACGGTGGGAAGTTATGTATGCTGGCGTATCTAATGGTCTCCGGCCACCAATGCGTCACGGCAGGGTGCCCGGGGGCAGCGTAAAACACGTTTGCTAAGACCCAAAACCCACCTGTGTTTCTATCCTATAAATAAGTACCTACGCTCACTGCGCCCCGTAGGGACAATTCATTCTATTTATTTATGAAGTGAAATTGTGAAAAATATCATCATTATTCTTTTATTAGGAGTGTCTTTTTTTCTGAAAAATTTCAATCATCTTTTTGAAACTACAACATTTCAAAGAAAAGCTTATTTGAACTTAAATTGTTGATTATAATATTAATATATGAAAAGATTTGTGAGACATCTGGCACCTGTATTAAGCGTACAATGAATCAGATTTCAACAAATTAATCTAATAAAATAAGCCCTTAATCTTCCCGTAAATATATAGCAGTCTTATTTGCGAACTTAAAGCTGAAAAATCACTTTAAAGCAAAATGCTCAAAATTTTTAGTTTAATATTGGGATCAACTAAATAGTGGTGGAAAGAGAAATGTGGTTACAAGCTTATCTCATGAGGAATCACGTTGAATCTGCGGGCGAGACTGGACGTTTTGTACGCGGTCCGAATTATTTTTGACGTAGTAAAAACTTCCTGTAAATCCTCCTTTGAATTACGGGCGAGAGAGAAAACTCCAATCCTGTGTTACTCGAGAATAATGCTGGAACACACGAGCCTCTCAAAAAAATACATCAGTGAAAATTGTTTTCCGCCCGGAGGTAGAATGTTTGCGAAGATTACTTTCGCTGATCGTCGGCCGCGGACGATTTTCTTACTTTATGAGACGAACGGGCGAGGCGAGGAGGTGAGAATAGTTCAGCTGGGTAATAGAACGTGTTCTTGAACTTTTCGTCACTTTTTCCTTTATATCTCGGTTCTGCGATAGTGTCGTGGGAAGCGGTGATTACGTCGGCTTAGTTCCGGTCGTATTTCATTCGTAGTTGTAAAAGGCTCTTGCCCAACTATAAGACGGTAGTGAACGAATATCAGTGGTACGCGAATACGAAAATTAAATTTTGTAAATAGATCACTAAAAGTTTGAAATAGACTATACTTAATTCGAAACAAGAAAATATATTTCTTCTCCCATTTCCTCCATTTAAAATGTTCGAAAAGTCTTCGAAAAACTAAACAGCTGATAAACCTTTTTCAATATACCGTTAAGGTTAAAATATCCTTAAGGTTACAATACCGGGGTCTCGAAAGTACCCTCATAAAAGGAATAGTTTCCAATTACCAAAAAATGTACAGTCAGCCATCAAAAAACCTAACCCTTTTTGTGGTTCGATCGAAATAAAACGAGGCGGCCGCTTTGCCAGATTCAAGCTATAGTTAGGACCCGGCCGCTACGTCGCATTCAAGCACAAAATGGAAAACCCGGAAAGGTACCCCAAGGACCGAGTGAGGCTCTTTATGTAAATTCGCAGTGTACAAAAGGTGGAGTAATGTGAAAGAGAGATTGGGATTCTCCGTTTTCACGCTCCGACGTTGAGCCCAACTAAACTCGATCGACACAATTTAGAAATAAAAATTTCACCGTTTCGGAATTGAAGACAAACACGCCGAAACTCAAACCATGGCGTCTTTTTGTCAGGTCTGGCTCAATTTCCGCAGCATAATATAATTAATGCCCACATGGGGTATTTCTTCCCAGAGCAGTTTTCAACTGACTGATGGTCTCTGGAGGGCTGGGACTGGATCTGATGCGAATTTTAAGCACGTGTCAGACATGTTCTATGGGATTCATATGTAGGCTTCGAGCTGGCCACTCCAATTTTGTAATTCTCACCTCCGACAGGCAATCATCCACGCAATGTGCTGTGTGTGGTCGGGCATAATCTTCTACTAAGATAAAAATTTCGCAACTGATGAATCCCACGAATGGTAAAATGTGTTCTAGGAGGGTCCTCAATGTATCGCACTGCGGTTGGACGAACTGCAACTATTGCGAACTCTGTACGTGCGGCTGAAAAGATCCCTCCTCAAACTATTACTGATGAACCATATGAACTTACTTACACTTGTTACTTGTACTGTTACTTGTGTTGTTTCACTTGTTTACTTGGTAGCGATTGGCAAAAACCTCGCACCATGCCTTTTATAGATGTTTGCGGCCATCTGGAGCTCTTAGGACCACTCTGCATTTGTTAGTCTACACAACTTTAATCCATTGCTCGTGAATCCAATTTGCGTGTTTGCGAGCGAAACGAAGTCAAGCTACGAGAAGGTGCCTGAGCAGTTCTAGACCTTGAGATTAACTTCAAGCACGCAGATTCTATTCTTCTTCTTATTTTCCCTCACTAACGTTGACCCTTCTTGCCGCTTGTAACCCCTTGCGTATCATGACCGCACAAGGAATCAATTTCTCAAAATTGCGAGAGCGATAAATGGTCATCACGCGCGGATGTACACCTAATACCGCCACTTCTTGGTCTCTTTGTGTAGTGGCTCATCTGTCATACCTTGTAGAGACTTACCTGAGAGTTGTATGCGCTACATTTAAAGCTTCAGCAATCTTTTGTTGCGTTCGTCCCCTGAATCCTAAGCAACATAGCTTGAGTAACTTGAGCTGAAGTTAGGTTAGGTTAGCTAGGTTCCAATTTTGAAAGCATAAAGGACTACAGATTAATTACAAAATAAAACAATAAATATGAAACGCATGATCCTTTTTATATCGAATTTTAACTCACACGTATTTTGTGCGTTCCAGTAACGAACTAAGTAACGTCAAATGTCACAGTAATTAAAGAAATGAAATTAACAAAAACAAATGTTCTGACAAATCGCCACTCGAAATTTTCATACGCGATGCCAAAATCGCCTGTTATATGGGTATGTTTATGTTTGGCCAAATTCTGTACCGCTGAGTGTGTAAGGTGTATAAGTTTTTTTTTTTGTATGAACTCAACAATGCAAATTAATTTTGATCTTTAGCACTAATAAATTGTCTTGATTCATCAATAAGTTCTAAAATTAAAGCTCGACTTAAGTACTAAATTCTAATTACTCTCAAAATCATGTCAATGTTTGAAGATCGTAAGTTTTCGCGTCTCGCCTACAAATTGATATCAAACGGTAATCGCCTTAGAGGACCGCCCACTTATAAGTTTACATTAAATTAATTTACTTAGGTAGAAATTGCTCGCTCCAACGCAACCTTGATAGCAATTCGTTAGAAATTAATTGAAACCAATATTTGCTTTACATTTTCGAGCCTATTAAAATACTAGATTGATTTAGAATATTGTTACTAAAGGTACTTAGAATTTATTAAAATTACGAACCTGAAATTCCAATTGGTGGAAAAATATTTGCTGTATTCTATTAAGCAAAGTAGTTTTAGTTAGAGAATTATTTTTTTCTTGTTAAAAATATTATAAGATCAGTCAAAATTATTTGAGTTAAGCTGATTCTTTACAATTCTGTCATATTTTTTTGCTCTTTTGCAGTTGTACTTGTCAACATAGCTAGAACTTTACAAAACCGTTAACCAAGCATTCTGTATATCAAATTATCTCAAACAGAGCAAAAATTATTGCTCGAAAAAGCGTTTTTTTGGGTGAAAAGTGTCGTTTTACTGTAGGATCTCTCAATGTAACGCACTAAAACATTTTCCAGCACGTGTAGCATGACCGCCGTAGAAACGGGCTATGTCGACGGAAGAATCGACAAACTGACACAATTTGTTACTGTTTAAAATCTGTCATTATGTCGATTCTTCGGTAGACAAAACGCATTTCTACAGCGGTACGCGTGCTGATGGATTCATAGTAGGTAGTAGTAGTATGGAGGTATTTGAAGTGAAGGTAAAATATTAAAAAATTGCATTTAAAAAAAAACTTGTGGAAAAGTGGGAACTTCAAACCCCAATATCTCCGTAACTAGAAAGAACTCAGGTATATTAAAAAAAAAACACAATGACGAGGAGAACAAGTGTCTTTCGGCTTCGTTAAGGGTATTTTTACATTCAATTACAATCATCATCATCATCATCATCAGCCTATAATGTTCCCACTGCTGGGACACAGGCTTCCTCTCTGTGAGTGGGAGTGGGCTGTAATCCACCACGCGAGCCCAGTGCGGGTTGGAAGATGTCACATGTTTTCGAATTGTTTGTTCTAGGACATGCCGGTTTCCTCATGATGTTTTCCTTCACCGTTTTTTTTTCAATTACAATATCAGGTCCAAAGTGTTTATATTACTTTCATCCAACTTTTACCTCTCACAGAAAGAGAAAAACGAGATAAAGGTATTTAGCAATGTTTACGTTCGATAAAAAGTTTTACATCCATCTAAGACTGGGTACTCACCTTTATTTATGCTTCTTTTCTAACTTTAATCCTTTTCTTTTCCATTGATAAGGGAGGCTTTAGCGAGTTACAAAGTTTCTAGTACCTAACTGCCTTCAGAGTAAGCTACTTTTTATTATTTTTAAAAGTACCAATTATAATGGTTATACTGTCTCGAAGTTAAGTTTTAAGAGTATTTTAATCTCAGATTTTTGCTCTTCAGTGAATAAGTAAGGGCTTTTAATTTTTTAAGGCTTTTTAGGTTTTTTTTGTACGTTGGTTTGTGTTGTTTAAATTCTCAATTTTATTTAATTTTGACGTGACAACGTCTAATAAATCGATGAACGCCGGCTGCACGCACGAAAAAGGATGACTGTAACGTTACGATCGGAGCGAGAGCGCTGCACGAGCGAGCGGCAGGCATGATCGTCTTGAGCGTTCGGCTTGCTATTCATAAAAAGTATGCAATCATTTCATCAATGTTTTGTTATGACGTTGTCACGTTAAACAATCGTCCGTAGGGTCAGAGCCCATTCGTCCCCTAAAATTCGTCCCCCAGCATAAAAGTTGTAGATTCGGCCCCTATATAGGTGCCCATTGGTCTCCTGGTAGGGGACCAATTAATATTTTGAAAAAAAATATTATTTTTAAGGTACCCATTCGTCCCCTCTAATATATATACAATATAAGTTAAAGATTCGGCACCTATTCAGGTGCATATTGGTCCCCTGAGATAAAATTAGCCATATTTTACATAAGAAACGGTTAACATAGTACACTTGTGAACAGTTTATTATCGGAATTAATTTAATAAATCATAACAGATCATTGAAAAAAGAGCTATGATGAATGATAATCCGTCATGATAATAATATATACAAAAAAAAAATATGTTGATTTATCTAGTCTTCAATAATTACTGTGATTTTAGTATTTTGTTTGTACTGTTATAATTTTTTAGATTTATTTTATTATGATTTTGCATGTATGTAGTTGGTAAATATACAAAAAAATAAGAAGTGATTATTTACTGTTGATATGTGTTCTATTTTTTTTGCATATTTTATATTTAATGTTGATTTAAATGATGGTCAATCAAGGCTGATTTTTGTAAAAGTATAAGTATTTTGTTAGTTTCTAGGACATTGTGATTTTGTATGTGTTAATCTTATTTGAAATGAACATGATATCTACCGAATTACTATATTTTTTATTTTAGCCTTTTCTGCGTGTCCGTACCAGGACTACCAAGCTGCAGTATTATACACATATACATTTACTTATATTAGAAGAATGAATAAAAATAAATATTCTTCAGGGGACGAATGGGCCCCTCAAAAGTTCCAGGGGACGAGTGGGCACAGGGTGCGAATCTTAGGGGACGAATGGGCTCCGACCCCGTCCGTAAACCGTTTTTAAAGTGAACAATGGATTTAAGATGTGTGGACAAAAGTTTGTCATTTCTACTTTAGCTTTAGATATTTAGGTCATCTTTTCTTTACCGCCGTTTTTGCCGACACAAGTCCCAATTTAATTTCTCTTGTGATAAACATCGAATATTAAGACATCGCATTTAGTACCTAGTAGCCTACTATTTAAAGCTATTTATCCTCGAAATGAAAACTCTTGAGGGTAGGTCTTTTTACGACGTAGGCAACCACTAAAACTGGCTCTTCTCATAAAACCTAGTCAACTTTCCCTTAAATGAAATCCTTTATCTTCTGGTATAAAAATAAAATTACTGTTCTTCAATTTTGTCGCCTGAATGTCTCTCGTCTTTCATTTCTTCTTATTTTTATTCAAGGCTCTCTGTTATAGCACTTTATACATCAATAAACGCCCTTTTAGAAGTAACTGTAAGTAATAATGAATGACGTTACCAAGGTTTTGTAATAGTGTTCTGATTTAAAAAAGTGTCCATGGACTTTTTTGCCCGTTCTTCTCCATAGGGTTCTACGCTTCGGCAACTACAGTACTTTCAAAGTTATTATGCCTTGTAACTAGGACTGCAGCTTCATTTTATTGTTATCTTTGTTTCGACAATTCAAAAGTACCTGTAATTGGCCCATTTGAAATAAATTATTTGATTTTGATTGCGATCTTCTACTATTAGTTGAGATCTTAAAGCCAACCATCCACTGTGATGTCAGAAGTGAATAAATTGCCACGTTAACTGCGTGGAACATTATCATTGTTTGCCAGCCGCGTATTCATACGTAGCATGGCCGTGAGGCACAGTGGAACAGTGCCTTTAAAGAAAATCCAGCACACCGGCAAAATCAACGCAGCAGCATTGCACAGCACTAAAGAATAGAAAAATAGCACAATTTTATTTCCCACTATCAATAAAGATCAAGATCTCGTTTCTACCAAAACTAATAAAACGGATCAAGAAGTCATTCCGTAACATGAGCTCTAAAATTGAGTCTGGTCCACTAAAAACCTATTTTAGCCAGCATCATAAAAATCCGTATTGCAACGGCTTTACTTACAAAATACTTTTAGAAGCACTCCAAGTTCTTACCAAGAAGGTGCTCCCAACTTGAGAGTATGTTTAATAGAACCGTTTTTCTACGTTGTCTGTTTTTTTATTATTTATAGCTTAGGAGTTTAAGTAACAAGTTGTAAGTTCACAATCGTGATGGAATTTTTCGTAAATATGCTTGGTTTTTGAAGAAAAGCTTATTACGTGTATCAATGCAGTTTTATTTTTACGATAATGGTCAAAAAAATGAACAAATGAAAAGGCATTGTTTTCACGAAGACAGATTTTTCGGCCAGATTACATTTGCGGGATGATTACGTAACACACTTACAATGGCAATGTCTATTTTTTCGTCAATTCAAAAATATGTACGTGGGACACTCAGAAAGTTTTGCGAAACTAAAAAAAATTGTTCTATACGTACATATATTTTTATTAAATCTTTTCAAAGTACTTTCCACCAGCCTCTATACAAAGATTCATGCGCCTAAACCAGTTTTCAAAACACTTTTTCCAGTCCGCCGCAGACACCTCGTTTACAGCCTGCTCGAACCCAGCCAGCGCATCTTCCGGCGACGAAAATTGTATCCCTTTGAGCTGATTTTTTATTTTTGGGAATAAAAAGAAGTCACACGGTGCTAGATCAGGGCTGTAAGGAGGGTGACCCAGGAGTTTGACTGGCGTGCTGTCCAGGAAGTCCCTCGTTTTGAGTGCGGTGTGCGCAGGTGCATTGTCGTGGTGGAGCAGTAGCCCGCGGAGCCCTGTGTTTGGTCGCTTGTTGCTTATAACAGAGAAAACTTCTGGCAAACATTTGGAAGTATACCATTCGGCATTAATGCTTCTTTGATCCCGTAAGGGAATTGATACCAAGTGGCCAGTCAAATTAAAAAAGCTAGCGATCAAAATCTTACCCCCGCTTCTAGATCGCTTCACTTTGGTAGGCGTTGGCTCATTTTGAAACACCCAAACAGTCGACTGGCGCTTGGTTTCTGGGTCGTATTGATAAATCCAGGACTCATCACCTGTAACGATGTCGTAAACACGCCGAGACGAGCCTGCTTCAAATTTGTTAAGCATATCACGGCACCATTCCACCCGGGCCTGCTTCTGAGCATCGGTGAGGTTGTGCGGCACCCAGCGTGATACTATCCTCCTCACGCGAAGATGGCTGTGTAGAATCTCGTGAACGCTTCCCGATCCAATCTTCAATATGTGTTGAATCTCCTGATATGTAATTCGCCTATTGTCTTGGATTAAATTTTTCACTGCTAGCACGTTTTCTTCGGTAACAGCCGTCAAAGGGCGACCGCTTCTTTCGTCATCCCCCAAAGTTGGTCGACCGCGCTTGAATTCGTTATACCAACGATACACGGTTGCCTTGGAAGGGCCTTCATCCATGAATGCCATTTGAAGTCTATCGTACGATTCATCCGGTTTCAGGCGACACTTGAAATCGTATAAAATCATAGCTCTAAAATGTTCCCGGCGCAGATCCATATTTCAGTGAGACACAATACTTTGAATTAACTCGCAAAAAATGTGGAGGGAAATTTTGAAATTGGAACTTACTTATTTTTACTTATAAATAATCATATTTTCGAAAAACATAATAACTGGCCAGTCTCCCATATATAAAAACTTTTTTTCGCAATACTTTCTGAGGGGCCTGGTATTGCAATTGACGCGATGATTGCTCAAAAATCAACAATTGTACCAGAATCTATCCCAATCATTGAGTAATTAAGATGACGCTCGGCCACTTTGACGTGAGTACATCAAAGTGGCCGAACGTCATATTAATTTAATTGGATAGAATTCCCCAGAAGCACCAAGTACCTATATCACTTCGAATTCCTTTCAGCATCGGGCGTTATATCCGCTTTATATAAGAGAAAATATCTACCGCGAAGGGGGGACTGTCTCTTGTTATTTTGACGTTCAAAAAAAGTGCTAATAATTATCAGCCTAATTTGAATAGATGACTTTTGATTTCATCAGTGTAATCGATCGTAAACCATCATATATTTCGCTATTACGATGTTGGTCCGATGGAGAAACATGTTCAGTTTCATGGTCTGTAGCACCGCCTTAAGTATGTATATACCCTTTCCGTTACATCCTGTATATTTAACATTATTTGGATTTATTTTTACAATTTTATACCTTAGAACCAGAGATGTAAACCATGTTTACTAGCAGCAGGATTATTATAATGCCTTGATTTAGCCAAAGAAAACTTCTACCATTACTAATCATCCTAAAGACGAAATTAATTATTAGTGGTAGTTCAATAAACAACTTTGATGCTAATATTATTTTTGAAAGGCTTCCTGTCCAGAACACCAATTGATACACCAAGCTTAGGAATTCTAATCGAAATATTATCACTTGGACAAAACTTATACCAGTAAATGTTAGATTTTATAACAGCCAAAAAACCTGCAGTATTATGAATAACAAATCATACAAAATCACAAAACATTTATGGCGTAATGGTATCAACAACGTCAATACGACCCGAAGCCACTCAATATTCTGTTGTGAATATATTTTTGACGTGCATTGTACGCCCTCATGCCAGCCTGGTCCCGAGAGGGTTGAAGCTGACAGGCTCAACCAAGAGGTAATCCATTAAAGCCGCTGTAAGTCCCTACAATAACATAATATGAACAGTGGCAGCCCTGGCAAGTTTGCCTACCGTTAATGTTACCTTATTCTTCATTGTGTACAATTTTGACGGTGGTTCTATGGTTTGATGGAAGGTCAAGGGATTTGTCGCTAGCCTACAAGTGAGGTTTTGTAGCAATAAAGTAGAGTTCTGGGGATCGATAAACTCTTTTTTTTTTGTTTTTCAGACGTCTAAAGTTTCCATGAAAAACTTAAAAGCTGTACTCCTACAAACGGTAACGAATACCTACGGTATTATTTAGTGAAGGCACACTATTTATTCTATTGCTATTAGAAATGCTGCTTTTATGAGGATTTTAAGATCACAAGGATGGATCCAATTTGTAGGCCGA
The DNA here is from genome assembly GCA_949152445.1 of Cerastis rubricosa. Classification (NCBI taxonomy): domain Eukaryota; kingdom Metazoa; phylum Arthropoda; class Insecta; order Lepidoptera; family Noctuidae; genus Cerastis; species Cerastis rubricosa. The sequence goes on along the minus strand of OX424540.1, from coordinate 11,712,458 downwards.
ATAATGCCTATTTTCATTAACACTAAGTGCCACCTAAATATTTAAATAAACTTAAATAAAAGTGGTCTCCTAGAATTTTGACATTTGACAATCGCAATTATACTTAATTATTCATTAGGTGGCACCAGTGTTACTGAAAATGGGGATAAACCTATTACCATCAGTTTAAGAAAAGCTCAGCAATAAGAAGAAGAATCAATTAATATTACCCACTTAATCCGAATTTTACGTACACAAACAATATTCAGCTACTTATAACATTAGTACGTAATCCGCTAAAGCTCCAGTAAGACGGCCTACAATAACATAATGCGAGAAACAACATAACCTTTAGCCCGGCTTTAGTAACCCGCAGTGTACTTAGTTACCAACTTAACTTGACTTTTTTGAAGTAATCTTAGTAAAGTATTGGTGACTGAGCTTATAGCCTATGGTTTATATAAAGAATCGATCACCACAAAATATCCAATTGCCATCATCATCATCATTTCAGCCGAAAGACGTCCACTGCTGGACATAGTTAGGCCTCCCCCAAGTGGCGCCACATGTATACAGGGTGTAACGGAAAGGGTATATACATACTCAAGGGTGTGCTTCAGACCATCAAACTGAACATGTTTCTCCATCGGACAAACATCGTAACAGCTAATAAAATATCAGCTTCCTCATACATTTGCGTCGAATAGGTATTGAAATTTTGTATGAGGAGCAGATATTTTTTTCGCTTTTACGATGTTTGTCCGATGGAGAAACACGTTCAGTTTGATGGTCTGAAGCACACCCTTAAGTATGAATATACCCTTTCCGTTACACCCTGTATTGACCGGTCCCGTGCGACTCGCATCCAGCGGATCTCCGCGACCTTCAGCAGGTCCACCTAGTGGGAGGCCTTCCGGTTCGCGGTCGCCATTCCAGAACTTTTCAGCCCCATCGCCCATTCGTTTTACAAGCAATTTGCCCTGCCCACTGCCACTTCAGTTTGGCAATTCTTCGGGCTACGTCGGTAACCTTGGTTGTCTTGCGGATGTCCTCTTTTCTGATTTGATCACGCAAGGAAACTCCAAGCATAGCCCTCTCCATTGCCCTTTGGGGGGCTTTAAGCCTTCTGATGAGGCCCATTGTGAGCGACCACGTTTCGGTCCCGTATGTAAGCACTGGCAACACACACTGGTCATAGACTTTCGTCTTGAGAAACTGCGGTAAGTTTGACGAAAAGATACCACGCAACTTCCCGAACGCTGCACCCAAATGCGTTTAACACTAAACGTTATCAATAATTTACAAGTGATAGCGTATTGGTCTGACAGTCGTACTGCAACGTCAGAGGTCAAACCAAAGACACAGACACCTGATTTTTAGATTCATGTGCATCATCACTTGTTTTGGTGACGGAAAACATCATGAGGAAACAAGTCATCATTATTTCTTTGTTTATAGAAAAAAAGTGTTTGTCGTTATGACTGCGCGTTGGTCTACTGGTCACAATTGCGACTGTTGAGCATGAGGTTCTGGGCTTGGTTCTCGGTCCGGGCAAAATTATTTTAAGTTTTTCCATCAGGAATTTCTCAGTACCAGCCACGGAGTCTTGATTTGTGCCCGGTTTATGGCAATAGGCTCCCCCCTATTACAGTGGACTTAAACACAACTGGCGAAATGTGGGTGTACTATTAAGTACGCTTCGTGGATTACAGGGTTGATATTAAGTTAAGTATTTCTCCTGCAATTTAAACAACTATTATCTGGTATATAGGTACGTTGTGGCCACAATTCAGTAATTTTCATCATCATCAACATATAATGTTCCCACTGCTGGGTCACAGACTTCCTGTCTATGAGGGAGCGGACTGTAATCCACCACGCGAGCCCATTGCAGTGCGGGTTGGTAGATGTCACATTTCTTCGAATTTTTAGTTCTAGGACATGCTGGTTTCCTCACGACGTTTTCCTTCACCGTTTTTGAGGGCAGCAGTGATGAAATAAATTACACAAAGTAATGCGCCTGCTTGGATTCGAACCCACGTCTTACTGCTCGTAAGTCGGGGCTGCCACCACTGGGCCACCGCTACTCTCAATAATCTATAAGATTACCTATTCAAAGATTACGCATATCAAAATTCTATTCAAGAACTTTAAATAATTTATCCGTTAGATAAATATTCACTTCATTTAAACAGGCGGAAATGAAACCTTTGGGTCTCTTTGAATCGGGTAGATCGGTCATAAATCTCTTTTTATTAGATTCCAATATTATAGGTATTTTAACGAAAAAATCGAATTATTACAAAAAGATTTTTATTTTATTTAAAAGTTACGACGATTAGATACTAAAAGTAACTGGAAATCTTTTTAATATAATATAATATGAATTCGAAAGTAAATCAGCTGTCCGTTTGTACACCTTTTCACGTATTAAACTGCTGAACAGTTTTTAATGAAATTTGGCACACATCAATAATATTTGTAACGGGATATTTACCATGTTTAATATTTGTTTCCCGTTCCCGATTTTTCGGCACTGTTGAAAACGCCATGATCATGGACAAACGGATGGACGGACGGATGTTATTGATAGTGTTAGTGACCAAACTTATATTTGGTATACATGTAGCCCATGACCTGGGTCAAAATATATTACCCTTAAAAATATATATTTTATCACTACGCGCGCGATCTCAAGAGCAAAAGCTAGTGACTCATAATGTACAAACATAAAATATTTTAATGTGCAGTCAAATATGTTACTTACTCTAGTATCTTGTTGGGCTCATAAATAAGAAGTGCAAGAGTAAAGGACTGCTTGTGTGACAAGATAGCAAGGACACATCCTCCCTGATGGTTCCGCCGCGCGGCTCCGAGGCGCGGTGGCGCTAGCGTGCATTACTGAAATTCTTTATTTTTCACATTTCTGGGCCGGACAGATATGCGGTTGGAACGCCGCGTTTGTCTTGAAATGATCGGAATTTTAATTGTTTCTTGAATTTTTATCTTTTTTTGGGATAAAAGGCTATTCGTAAGCTCGTTCGGAATGAAAGGTACGTGTAAAAAAAATAAGTCCTTTGCAGCGATTTTCACTGTACATTGTTTTTTTTTATGTGATATACATTTATCTCGGATGTAAAAAAGACCCATAAATTATCAAGTCGTGTTCTACGAAATCTGTAAAGCCCCCAGCAGGTCTATCTACCCGAAACTGTCAAATTTTTCCAATCAACCTTGAACCATATACTTTAAACATAAGGTTGAAAATCTATTTTAAAAAAATTACAGATTGTTGTAGGTTTACTGGCGTCTGTACATGTAACTGAGCAAACATAATTCCTAGGAAAATTTTGTGGGGGAAATCAACTGTTTACAGTATTACGTAAATTAGTAAAACGGTGGACAATTACGGTGTAATACATGAAATACAGTATAATATCAACAAACAACGTTCCAAAGGGTTGAAACCCATCACAAATTCTCAAGTCAATACAACCAGCCATCAAATATTATTAATACCACTAATAGGAACATTACGCTCCCTCTGAAAACGTTTGGAATACTCAAACAATTACAGTTCCGTAACAAGCATTGATTAACTAATACTACGCTATTCAGTCGCAAGTAAACACGGAATACTTAAGCACGTAAGCAATACTTATGCGCGATGCATAAACAAGACTTCATCATCATTTCAGCCGAAAGACTTCCACTGCTGGACATAGGCCTCCCCCAAGTGTCGCCACATTGACCGGTCCCGTGCGACTCGCATCCAGCGGATCCCCGAAACCTTTACCAGGTCATCGGTCCACCTAGTGGGAGGCCTTCCAACGCATCGTCTCCCGGTTCGCGGACGCCATTCCAGAACTTTTCGGCCCCATCAGCCATCTGTTCTGCGAGCAATGTGCCCTGCCCACTGCCACTTAAGTTAGACTTAAGCAATACTAATGCACGATGCATAAACAAGATGTCGGATGCTTATGTATTAGAAATAACTGGTTTTTGATAATATTGTTATGTTAGATCGCTCATACATTTGGTTTGTTCAATAAAAAGAAGTATTACTTCCAAGTATCTGTTGCATTAATGAGATCAAATTTTACCAGATTTTATTTTGATAGCCACAAATCATTAGTTTCGTGCATTCGCAAAGATATTATTTTCTTTCATTTCAAATTCTTACATTCTGTGAATTGTTTTTCTTAAAATGTCTTTTTACGTTTCAGACCCCACTACAGAACTTTCCTTGAGTTGTTCTGACTTGAACCGAGGATACCATAGGTCAATCAATTTATATCAAAACTCATCAATTTGTTTAGAAGACGGTTAGGTGTTCAAACTTTGCCGTTTTAAGGGGTAAGCGCCAGGGTGGGCCGCGAAATTCTAATTTTCTTAAGTTTTTTGTTATTTGCAGGGCAGTGTTAGGCTGTATGAACTATGTACAGACAGCATCAGTATGTGCTAACCCCTCTACAGTCCGGCCGAGTACGCCAGCAGGGTAACTACTTAATGACGTTGTCTGTACTATCAAAAAATCCCGTGCACACGATGACCACATCTGTTTAACACTCTTACTACTATTGGTCCACACAAACAGTTTGCGGCCCAATAAACGCGACCCTTTTTTTAAAATGTATTGCTTTAAAAAAAAATCTCAGGCTCTGTTAATTATCCAAGATATTTGACCACCGTTTTTCGACCAATAGAAATAAAACAAAAAAAGGGATCAAGGAATAGAAAGTTTTTAACTGTTTTAACGCTGCAAACAAGGATAGTCCTAACCATGCTCCGATACCCAGTTTGGTGATGGTACTTATGTATGACTATTTCATTAAAAAGTCATTCAATGGGATTAAATGCACTTAGAGAGTTGTATTGATGATTTAAATTCTGTAACTTCATACAAGTTGCGAATATTTTTTCAATCAACGTAGAACCCGACACTAAATCGCAAATTGCAAAGAACTTAAGAAAATTGATTTTGGTGAACTACCCTGCCGAATTAACTATCTAAACAGTCATTATTCAAGGTTTTATTTACTACTTCATCAACGTTCGGGACAACGTTAACATTAGAACCACGTCTGAAACGTTCGTTTGCATACATTTTGTGAATAAATCATTGTCTTCGGAACAACAAGATAGTGCGTGTTCCTTTGGCAAATTTATTTTTATATTTCACAGAGTTTGAATACAAAGAGCGGAGCGGTGCAAGAATATTTTAGAGGAGAAAATATTGCTGTGTGTTTAAGTATGACAAATTAATGTTACAGGCATATTTTGTGGACGTTGTAGGAGACAAATAATGGGTCATTTTTATATATTGTTGTAATAAGTAGGTGAATTTATTATTAGGGAGGGGTCGTCTCTTTCTTATGATACTAAATGATAGTGAGATCATCATCATCATCATCATTTCAGCCCAAAAGACGCCCACTGCTGGACATAGGCCTCCCCAAGTGTCGTCACATTGACATTTTGGGGGGTTTTGCCAAAATCGCCACGCTTGGCAGGCGGGTTGGCGATCGCAATACAGTTGTTACAAAAAGCACAGAGAAACCTGCTGCCCATTCTCTGGCAAATCTCTTTGTCGCCTCTTACGACACTCACTGGAAGATATGGGATGGTGCTATTCTTTACGTCCGACGCCATACAAACCCCAGATAGTGAGATAGTATGGGTAATTCTAGGCCACCTTGCAACGTCTCCTCTCTTTACAGTATTTATTAATTAGGTACATTTAGTACAGCGTTAGCCATCAATACTTACGAACTCATTAAGTCTGACATCCATTCTTACCAAAGGGTATCGTATTATCCAGTTACTGGATTGTGGAAGTCAGATAGGCGGTCGCTTCATGTAAAATACTGGTGCTCAGCTGCATCTGAATGGACTGCAAGCCGACCCCAAGATAGTTTGGGAAAAGGCTAGGGAGATGATACAGCCATTAATACTTAATTAAGTAATTCTTTTACTCGGTTTTCTTACAGAACCACTAACATTCTAACATTATCGTTTTCCGTTCATCTTTCAATGCGCTCGTGGAGAACCAGCCTGGATTGGCCAGTCAGCAGCTTGGTACCGGCCAACATTGTTTCGTCGAGTGAACGCTTTATACCGTCACTCATGGATGCACACAATAAGGGATAAAGAAAATAGTTCAGAAAAATACCCCTTGAAAGATGCAACAATAAAATCACAAATAGATTGGTAGACAAGGTTCATTGACCTAACACGTGCTACAAACTTCACCTATTACTAACTCAGTTACGTCAACAGCACTTTCAAAAGACACAGTAATTTAGTTTCAGCTTGTAATCCGATAAAATGGACAATTACTGGCACTTATCTAACTAGACGTAATCACTAAAGTACTGAATTGTATAGAAAAAGAAACTAAGAAATCTAGAGAGAACATTTAGGCCTGATTCGGAGGTACAAGAAATCCATTGGGTAAAAAAACTTTAAGGTCTGAAGGGAAACTTAGTTCCAGATGAGAAATCAACATGGCGGGCAAAAGTTTCTAACTGCGAAGCTGTAATCGTTTATCTTGTTCAAGGTGAAAAATTACTTCATATTTCCGTAGCCGCAAGTTTTGTGATATATTTTTAAGGTGAAAGTTTTATATTTATATACTCGTACATAATTAAATTTTATAAAACACGAGGTGTCTGGACGCTTGGGGCTACAGCTGCGGTGAACCGAGGCTTTGGGCGTGAGGATATGTTATAAAATTATTCGAGAGATACAAATGTATTTACGCATGTATGTATGTACAAACAAAATCTGTGACATTGCTTATAAATCTATCTAAATACTGTCATAGATAGATAGATAAATCATATATTCAATGCACATAAAATACATAGTACAACACACAGAAGCACAATGAAATGATACAGATTACATAACCTGTATAAAATCCAGGTGTCAATATACAAAAAGAAAAAAAAAGCTATTTATGCAACTGTTACGTTATGGACGGTCTTTTAATACGAGTGCCATTTTTTAGACCAATAACGTACAGTTGCATACAAGATTTTATCTACGAAGGGAGGAATAAAACACAGATATTATATAGACAAATAAGTATTTTTTCATCCCACCATCTCGGAAAGAGTATTTTTAATCTTCAATATCTGAGTGGAAAAGCCGTTTTTATTCTCTAGAGGATAAAGTAAATTGAATTTAGAACATCGTGTGCACTAAGTTTGTGAATTTAAAAAAACATTAAACCTATTTACTGCTACCTCTATGGTGCCGAATATATCATACAACTTTTTTTTAATTTGATAAAAACTCAGACTCGGAACCTTCTTGGTGTTCTTTTTTCAATTTGCTTTGTACGCGGTTCTTTACGCGGCATTTTTTCACGTCATTGTTAAACCTTATATTAAAAACAAGAAACTTGAAAACAAGTGAAAAAACTAAAATGAGTGATTCTAGCGACGAGGAAGTTTGTTTGACGCCAACAGAATTGACTGAAACTGTTAATAATGCGCAAATGAGCTTTCTCCCTCAACAATCACGCGAGAAGTATTTAAAACAGTACGATATGTTCAACACGTGGCGACTAGCAAAAGGAGCCAAAACTTTCTCAGAAAACGTTTTGCTGGCATATTTTATAGAATTATCCGAGAACAAGAAAGCAAGCTCTCTATGGAGTACGAATTCGATGCTAAAAGTAACAATAAAGATGAAAAAAGACATACATATCGATACCTATCCTAAATTAGTGGCATTTTTAAAAAGAGCCTCATCTGGTCATCAACCAAAAAAATCGAAGGTTTTCACAGTATCTGATATTGAAAAGTTTCTTAACGAAGCACCCGATTCCGTATATTTGGCGCCAAAAGTAAGTCAGTTGCACATTCAGTATCTACTTAAGTATATTAATCTCAATTAAATAGTATACATAGTAGATGTTGATAGGCATAATTATGCGTTCATATCAATTTTATTCATTTATCTACTACAATACTCTTTACGTTACAGGTTGTTCTTATTATTGGAATAAACGGAGCAAGTCGAATAACAACTAATGAACTAACACAACTTAATGTCAAAAACATTGAGAAACATTCAGATGACTTACTATTAATTAATTTACCTAATACAAAGACAAAAAGAGACCGCAACTTCGTCATTCGCAAGGAATACGTAACGATTGTTGAGAAATATCAAGCCTTACGCCCGCCTAACACTCCAATCAATCGATTTTTTCTACAGTATCGCAATGGAAAGTGTGTTAGACAGCCTATGGGTACTAATAAAATTGGCAGTATCCCACGAGAAATAGCAACATTTCTTGAACTTCCAGAACCCCTGTTGTACACGGATCATTGTTTCCGACGAACTTCAGCCACACTTTTGGCTGATTCCGGAGCTGATCTCTTGTCCCTTAAGCGCCACGGAGGCTGAAAGTCCAATGCAGTTGTAGAGGGATACATAGAGGATTCCATCCAAAATAAGTCTAAAATATGTGAAGGCATCGCCATTACACTGAAAGAGCCTCAATCGGATCCTTGGACTGGCCCTTCTACATCAAAAAAAGCCGTTATGAAACACCTAACCATCTCCCTCTCTCTCCAACATTCACACCAAGGGAATCCGATGAATCGGTACAACTATTAAGTATGACAGATAGTTTACCGAAAAACAGTACACAAGTGACTAACACCAATATTATAGTACCAAACAAAAATATTACACTCAATTTAAATAACTGTAGCAACGTTACTTTAAAATTTTCTTAATTATACCGTAATATTATTTTGTTATAATTTAAAGATTATTCTGTAATACTTACCTGTCATAATGTAGTAATTAATACCTAAACTGAAATAAAAGTGTACCTATCTTGTGATTGTAAACGTTTTTTTTTGCATTTAGTCATTTCCTCGCTGAGGTGGAATGAAAAGTTACGTGTTGCACTCGAGTACAAAGATTTTTCACCTCGTGCTCTTTTGATTCCCTCGCTAACGCTCAGGATTCTAATTTTGAATCACTCGCTGCGCTCGTGATTCAATTTTAGAATCCTTCGCTTGCTCGATCATCAAAATTTTAAAAGTTGCTTTTTAACCGCGTGTTCACACGTGGTTAAAAAGCAACTTTGCACTCTTGTATAACAAATAACTATTATCTACTTCGTTTTCATAACATTTCTACTCATATACGTGTCTTGATTTTGGTAGTCAATTATTAGTAGCCGCAACTGCTCTATTTGTTATATCTGGTGGAGTATTTTCAATATCACTTGATGTTGAAGACATTTTTAATAAAATTTCGAATAAAATTTCACTCAGATTTTTTTGCCGCGTCCACTTCTTTTTTATTTTGTTTATTTAGTCTTTAATAAGTATAAGGCAAAGATCTTGTAGCCGCAAAAGCCAAATAGTATACTATACTTTTGTTCTAAACTTGTTCCATTTTTAAAAACATCATTTACATTGTCTCGATTTCGAAGTAATATTTTATGTACCCGGCTGTATGTTCAAGTGTGTAAAAATTGCATTATGATTCGCATAATGCAACTTGTGTCGTTATGGGTATCATAATGAAACCGCTGTTAATTTTTTAATTCGAATATAACAAAAATTTTTTTTTGCAAAAAAAGAAACCGACTTCAAAAAACCCTAAACGCACTAAAAAGTTAAAAATAATACTATAACCTACCTATATTTATAAACCTAACCTAACCGACGATTAACCTATAATAAAATTTTATAATTCTTTGGAGTCGGTGCCAAGCCATATAATTTGAATTAATTAAAGAATTAATATTTAGAAACTGTAAGATGTTTTGTTTTTCTGGCCTTAGTCTGTCTATATAGTCGTATATTGCTTGGCACCGACTCCAAAGAATTATAAAATTTTATTATAGGTTAATCGTCGGTTAGGTTAGGTTTATAAATATAGGTAGGTTATAGTATTATTTTTAACTTTTTAGTGCGTTTAGGGTTTTTTGAAGTCGGTTTCTTTTTTTGCAAAAAAAATTTTTATTTGTTAATTTTTAGTGACATATTTTAAATCTAATAATAAAATATGGGTAGGCCTAGTAAAGATGCTTCTCGTATGAGAAAACGGCGTCGAACTGAAATTGAGAAAAAGGAAAAAGGACAACGATTAAAAGAAATTAGGGAAAGAAATGATCAACGCATTTTGAATAAGAACCCCGATCATCGCGAAAACAGACTGTCAAAGCAGAGGACCTACATGTTACGTAGGTTGAATAAGGAAAGTCAACTCTGTGATACACCTGGCAAATGCATACCGTTACAATTCCAACAAGCCCAAACACAGCTAATATACATTGTCTTATTATGGAGTTACGGTGCCTGTCTCTTGGCTTCATCATCAGATCTGATGGTAGAATGGCTCTTATTGAACACAAAAGCTTCACTTGTTGTGGAAAAAACTAAAATCGCTGTACGTTTTCCTATAAAATTTGAAGAGTTCCCCCGATTTCGCCAAGATTCCATCATCAGATCCCAACTTGGTGACTATGGGACCAAATGGAAAGCATAGGCTTAGGAATAAAAAAATAATTTTCCAAATCGGTTCGTACATGACTGAGTTATGCGCGAACAAAAAACTCAATGCAGAGTAAACGAAAAGTTAGAAAAATTAGATTTTTGTTGATTTTTTCAAAACCGCTTGTCTGATTTCGATAAAATTTTCATGGGACCATTTGGGAAGTATACGCTTTCCAACAAAAAAAGAATTTTTCAAATCGGTTGGTAAACGACAGAGTTATGCCCGAACAAACATAAAAAAAAAAAAATACAAACAGCCGAATTGAGAACCTCCTCCTTTTTTAGAAGTCGGTTAAAAACCGAAGTAGATAATAGTAGATTGTTGCATCGAGCGCAAAGTGAGTCATTTATGCACGAGTGTTATGTTGGTGCCCGAGCGCATGCGAGGGCACTAAATTATCACGAGTGCATTAATTACTCACTTTATCGAGGTGCGTAATCTGCTTTTTTTTCAACTACCCTGACAAAACATACCTACTCAAAATAAAAACTCAAGTTAATAAAACAAAGTATAATTCATCTTCCCTTCAAACATACAATTATTAAAAGTGCAGTTATTAAAGGTTATTAACAACTTCATTTGCAGCTGTTTTAGGTATATTTTCTGGAGTTGAATTCATATCGCTATCGCTGTCAATTTCCATGATTTTTACCTTTTTATTTGGTAAATAGGAAGTATGAAAGTTTTACAATGGTACAAAATGCGCGCCATTTGTTTTTTTTTTCACCAAGTCAGTTTTATTGAGCCGATTTTTACTTTCAGCCAGTAATCTTTTTGATCTAATGCATACATTTTATTAACTTAATAGGAGACATTACGTCTTATTTTTATTAAATTTAATTCCAAATTTAAAATTTAAAACAGTGCAGTAATGAAAAACAGTGTATTAATGAGATTTCATATAACTTTTCTGCACTGTTTTGGTTCTAAGCAAAAAATACATCCTTTGTGATCGGTTTTGTAGTGATTAATGATAACATTACTGCGTAGTTGAAAGAAAACATATTTACGAAACAGTTTTTATTTTATTTATTTATTTAGGATCTCTAACAAAGGATGTACACAGATCATGTGAAATAAATTATTGACTTCAAAAGTATCACGTAGGTGAAGAAGTTATAGTAACACCATGACATACTTCATATAAAATAACGAGTATACAAGGTGTGGTGTACGTCTCAAGGTTGCAACAAATGGGAGTCCAGTTCAGCATGTGTCAGGCATGCACCTGACGCTGATATTCTGCTGCGATGCTTGCGTGTATGACGTAATTAATAATAAAATATAATATCAACGCCTTTAACTGGCCGAAAATAAAACCAGTAACACACTTTTGTTTCATTGCTATTGTTGTAAACAAACATTTGACACAAATGGATGCGTCACGCAGGCAAACAAATACAAACGTTATAAAAAAAGAAAAGCGAATTTTAGTGTATGAAATGATTTACTGGTCAATTTTCATATAGAAAGGCTACTCAGTTTAATTTAGTTTTATGTTAGGTAGCACAAACGCAACAAGCTTTTGTTTCGTAACTATTGTTATGTATTTTACTACTTAATTAATTTTGTACATTTAACAATCCACCATCACATAATCAAATATAAGCTTATACATTCAAATAAAACAAAATTTTTGTATTCATTTGTAAAACAAATAAGAGCGCAGTTTCATTACAATCATTGGAACATAATATTCGTACAACAAAATGCATAATTGCAAAGCCATTGGTAAAATCTAAACCGTTCAATGAATGTACTAATTAAAAGCTGGAACATTTTGATTCAATGCACATGTTAAACCAATAATGCATGGTTTACGCTTCACCATTTACGTTATTTCCGTGTAATTTATGCATGTTCCCAACCAGGAAAATGCATGAATTACATGGAAATAGTGGGATTTAAAAGATCATTGGTTTTTATTTGAGTTACAACCAATGTTTTCAATTTATACAATTCAGTGCTAGAGACTAGCTAAAAGTATCGTGAGTATACGAGTACAATAATATTTACAACAAGTTTTAAGAAGTATTAATTGGTAGATAATACTTAACATTTTAGGTAAACCCTAGTGGTACACCTCCATACTGAGATAAGGGCCTTATGGCCTCGTACAGAAGCAATTTAGATATTTTTTTCTTTTTTTTCTCTTATTTAATTTTACAAAACTTTGTTTAATTGTCAATTCAGTCATTTTGTTTTGTTTTTTTGCGAGACTAATGTATATTTTTTCTTTCTTTTGGTGTTATGTAAATATCATAAGAATGTAAATTTGATAGGCTGATGATATTATAAAACCCCCCAAAATATCAAATTGGCGACACTTGGGGGAGGTCTATGTCCAGGAGTGGACGTCTTTTGGGCTGAAATGATAATGATGATAAAATTCCTTTTTCAAACACTTTCACACGTCATAACATTTTTTTTCTAGAACTAGATGCGGCCGGTGTTTCGTACCTGACTATGAGAAAAAACAAAGAAAACAGTTTTACAAAAACTAAGTAACAAGCAGAGATCGAACGAAAAAAAAATATTAATTAAATTCAATAAATTGAAAGTACGTAGCTAGAAAAGTTCTTATTTACATTAAACAGAACTAATCAAACTCAACGAGTTCTTTACAACTGATTCGCGAGTCCATTACTGACTATTTTAATTGAAATGAATAAAGTAATGTGGAATTGATTAAATAAAACCGCTATATACACGTAGCTCATCAGTCTCCTATCTTTATCCATCCTAAGCATACTTAGCTAAGTGTGGATTATGCAGACTTCTAAAATAATTCTGAAATGGATATTAGTTCAATTCTAAATTAATAAAAAACTTATTAGGTAAAATCTAAACATTTTAGGGGTATGAGGAACAGGGTTTAAAGTTTTGACAAAGGAGGATCCTCCGGCCAGACAGGTGTTATGTCTGGCGGGCAACTGCCCGACAGTTGTAGTCGGGTTTTTCTATTTTTACTCGATGATGATGATTTAGTCGATGTAAACTTTGCATGTGAGATGTAGGAAATTGATGTTAGTTCTTTTCTTCCGTCGTGTCATAGATAGCGCTGTAGTACTTTTTGTGGTAAGTTGCTTTTTTTTTGTAGGTCGCTACATCATCATTGTCTTTGTCATTCATTTCGCTTACAATTAATTTATTAATTAGCTCGTCTAAGTTATTAAAAATAGTGTTCATTGGATTAATTAAATTAACTGCACTCTAGCTTGTAATAAAACTGAACAAAATAAAGTTTTTCTTTAACCCTTACAAGCCAACATTACGTTCAACCCAAAATAGCACGTCTCACATAAATTAAAATAATTAAATTTTAAGTGGCGAACATATTCACGAGGTTCACTTAAACAAGTTACTTGGGCTCAAAACTAAAACAACTTTCAGTTTTCCCTCGAGGCCCGTGGACTTGTCTGGATAAAATTTCTGTAGGTAGATATATACTTTAGCAAAATCTAGGTCTTAAGTTTTTAATTGCTGTACGCAAAGTTCCATCTGGGAGCTCTAACGTGGTTAAACTTGTTAGTGAAGTAAACATGTTTTTTGCGAAGTAATTTCAATTTGGAACAGGACATAGAAACTGCTAATTACGGTGGAATTTTGTAGCTTTAGTGTGCTTGTGTCTGTTTGTCTGCCTGGGACTTTTTCACACACACAACGGTTTAACGGATCCATTTTTTATTCACATTTCATTTCCAAAGCAGACAGGTCACTACCTACTAGAATTGTATACCTATTACAAAAATGCTCTTGGGACATATAAGAAATCAAGCGCAGTTTTCTGGCAGACCTCGTAAACTGTTCCAAAATCAGGCTGCAGATTCCTTGTTCTTCCATTTGCTATTTTTTTTGTTCCTTACCCCATCCATTCCTTCTAGTTATTTTATTCATTTCTTCTATTTCCATACCATACCTTCTAGTTACGGAGATATTGAAAGTCAAAGTTTCAACTTAAAATTCATCTCTATATACAAGTTTCAAATGTTTTAATTTTACTAAAAATACTTCTTTGACCCCTGTACCATTCAAGTCATCTGACAATGTTTTGAGTGTTTCACAATATCTTTCGGATTTTGTGACGATGCCATTTTTGTTACAAAAAAAAACATTAAATGGACATGGGATAGTTGCGATGTAAAGAAAAATACTTTACGTTTACTCCGTTCGCGCGTACTAGGGCCTTTATATACTATTAATTAGCAACGATCGCTTCAAGTACTTGACGCTGTTTCATCACGTCAAACTGAATAATTCCTGTGTGCTGATTGGATGGTTCTGATTCAAACCCAAAACGTGCTAGAATCGTGCGAGAACAAATTATGACGTCTAATTAGAATTTGTGAACTCTCGTTAACACACTCATTTCACTCATTTGGCTTAAAATGCTAAGTTTGTGAAAATCATTTGTGGATTTCACGATGTTTATTTGTGCGATAGAAGGTACATACGTAGGTTCTTGTGGGTACAATTCTTGAGTCACGTGTGTTTGCGTATAACCAAAGTGAGAGAGATATCAACGTAGATAACTATTCACATTTTCGAAAAATGTTTACATAATTATATGGCTGCGTCCTATCTATGCGATCGTTGTGTCATCGCATTCTATTCATTACCCAGCGTCCTAACCAAAGCAATCAGTCGCCATAATAGTCGACATAATAATATAAACGTAACGATTGCGTATTCGCTCAACTGATCGCCTTTGTTAGTATGCAGGGTTATCATAAATCTACTTAACTTAATAAAATACTTGAAATCAGTCTCACACTGGGAATCGGCACAAAGCTTTCTATTCAAGTTTATCTTTATTTTAATAAATCACATTTACATTCTTCAACAGAAAAAGAAAACGGAAATAGCTTCACTCCTTTACAAAGTTTCAAATATCAGTCTCTTCTCTATCTCTTTCTTAACTGTTGTTGCAGACCCGTCTGTTGGAGTTCATTCAGAGAATACAAGTTGTTGTTTTGCATTCTCGTCAAAATTCAGAAGGTTGCCACAAATAATAATTCTTCGCACACCTTGCCACGCCATAACCTCGACCGCTACCATAGTCGAGGGTTGACGGGCTGCCGGGTATTAGGGGTAATTTTTATATTGTGCTCATAAGGGGGGGTTTCGCCGTAATCGCCACGCTTGGTAGGCTGGTTTGCGATCGCAGTACGCTTGTTGCAAAAGCACAGGGAACGCTGCTGCCCATTCTCCGGCAAGTCCCTTAGTAGCCTCTTATACGACACCCATGGGAAGATATGGGATGGTGCTCTTCTTTACGCCCGACACCATACAGACTACTAGGACTACTGGAATTACGTATCGTTTCTTCTTGTATCCTATTACCTCTGGTCTGACGGCTAGTTTTCTATCCAATAACACAAAAAAAACCGCACCGTAACTAAAGCGATCGTCGGACAAATCTGAACCTTCCTGTTTTCCAAAAAAATTCGTAACATCCACGGTAACGTTCAGATTTTCGTGGGACCGATCAGTTTAGTTACGACTCAACCGGAGTCTGGCCGTAGATTTCAGCCCCAAAACATCATCATCATCATTTCAGCCCTTTTAACGTCCACTGCTGGACATTGGCCTCGCCCAAGTGTCGCCACATTGACATAACATGGGGGGTTTTGCCATAATCGCCACGCTTGGCAGGCGGGTTGGCGATCGCAGTACGGTTGTTACAAAACCACTGAGAACGCTGCTGCCCATTCTCTGGCAAGTCCCTTAGTCGCCTCTTACGACACCCACGGGAAGATATGGGATGGTGCTATTCTTTACGTCCGACACCATACAGAACTCCGACACCATACAGAACGTATGTAGATTAAAACTGATACGGGATTTAAAGTCCTATAGACATCGTTATGTGTAGCGATACGTCACCGATTCCTCACAGCTCACCGGTTTCCAATTAATATTTTGTAGGAGGCATCTCTTCACAGTCTAAAACATACTTTATTAATAACCAGAGTGGAATTGATTACATCGATTGCTAACGGATTAAAGATTACGCGTTTTAATCGAGGATTTCGTTTTGAAATAATCAAAACAATATTTTAAGAGTTTTTTGTTAGAGTTGAATTTAGTTTCGCTTATATAACATCATGCCTGTTATCCCCGCAAGGTTAGGCCTCATACACTCACATTACACCATTGTTGTTTTTTTTGTACCAGCAGGCGAGTCTATTGCCATCAATAGGGGACAACTCCAGACTCCGTGGCTGCTACTGAGAAATTCCAGATGGAAAAACCCAATCACATTGCCCAACCTGGGAATAGAACACAGGACCTCATGCTTAGCGGTCTCGCTTGCAACCAATTAGATTCTGAGTTCCAGGTATTTAGTTTGACTTTTAGCTTGAAAGTTGATTATAATTATAATACATGTGAATTCGATTCAATTCGAAATACTTTAAGTACAAATATAAACACACAGGCTAAACGTGCCACCAATGTTGCGTACCCAAGTAAATGTCTTCTTATTTCCAGAGGCGAGTAGATATAACGGAAATAGAGGGACACTAGAGCAGATGAATGTCATCCCTTCATACAACATAAATTCTCAATCGTATCTCACATTACCATTGAATCAAGTCAGAAGTAATGAGCATTGGCATCCAAGCACTTCACTTTTTCTTTGTTTCCCAAATCTAAATTAAAAACAAATAAAACAGTCGTAACTTTGCATTTAAAAACAAAAATCTTCACTCAAACGATATTTTATTCGTTTAATATATCCATCACATCAATAACAAAAAAGGCATTCCCAATAGACAGGCTCACAATAGAACATCTCATTTTTTCATAATAATATCCCCAAGAAATGGGCCATTATCTCTTATTTATAGCTAAAACTCGTGAACTGTACGAGGCTCAACTCTTTTTTACTCAACAATAATTCTTTTGGCCTAAATAAAAATGTCAACTTTGTTAGAATTACATGTTATCAACATTTTCGCCTGAAAGGCTGTAAATTTTCTTTCAAGGGGATGGTGCACTTATATATTTTGACCAATCATAATTACATTAGCCCTAATTTACAAGTGTGTATGGGCCGTTTTTCCACAGACAATGGCCTACCTTCCATCTTGCACTGCATGCCCTGTTACATGCACACTTGACAATTTATGACTGCATCAGCGAGCGGAGTTCACATAGTAGACCAGTATCCTTTTCGCCTGAAAGTATGGGGTTCTTTGCGTCAAATCCGGTAGTTCTGATTTTTTCAGACTTGTTTATGTGGTTGGCTCAATGAATAATCCAACTTTGTGACCTCGAGCGTCGAACGTGAGTTTGATTTTTGACAAAGTTCGAGCTACCATATTTGACGCAAGCTCTGATGTATAAAGTTACTGGATTATAGCTGAGTTTTTGGATAAATATGTATATTTAAGGCGCTCTTCTAGGCGACTTTCATGCTTTTGAGGGGGTGAAGCAGATGAAGAGGGGGGTCGAGTAGTCCCTTTAGTCCCACCTACTGCGGGGTGCCCCGCTTGAATCACGTCGATGTGCGACGTCAATAAATGTATAGAAGCTTAATTTCAAAACTTAATATAAAAGTACGAATAGCCCAGCGCGCCGCTAGCCTACTTCGCACATTGCTTCCGCGTTGATCTCTAGGTTCGAACCCCAATACACGCAATTCTTTTTTATCTTATTTTTTTAATATAATGTATGTACCTACATTTCAATATCGCATTTTTTTTTAAATATGTTTATATTTTTGTTTTCTTATTTTTTCCTAATAAATTATAGGTTGATTGTTATTTTGGATTGTTTGGTTGTTTGGATTGTTATTTTATAGAAAAGGTTATCGAAATATTATCGAATAGATTCGTCAAACGAATAACAAATAATTCAAAGCAGCCTCATGGACAACCAAGGGCATTAAAGTCGGCAGTAAGAGGTTGACGAATCTCCGACTTGCCGACGACATGGTCCTTTTTGCCCACACAGCCCTGGAACTACAGACTATGCTCGATAAACTGCACGCGTAGCATGACCGCCGTAGAAACGGGCTATGTCGACGGAAAAATCGACAAAGTGCCACATTGTCATTGTCTATCTGTCATTATGTCGATTATTCCGTAGACAAAACTCGTTTCTACAGTGGTCTTGCTACGCGTGCAGTTTTATTTTTAATAAAGAAGTAAATTTAAAATTTATTGTTAGATTAAATTTAGAATTTGACAACAGCACGTGGCGCCATCTATTGTGATAAGAAAATTTATTGTTGTTTTCCTTCGGATCAGTACTTTTTGTCGGGATGAAAGGTATCCTATGGCCGTTTGTGTACACCTTACAACGTACGTGCAGAATTTGAGGATGATCACTTCATTGGTTTAGGCGTGAAGAGGTAACAAACAAATTTTTAATATAATAACTAACTGCGCGCGACTTCGTTCGCGTGGACTTTTTTTATGTGTGTAAAAATAAAATAGATTTTGGACGATTCTCAGACCTACCCGATATGCACACAATTTCATTCAAATCTGTTCAGCCGTTTCGGAGGAGTATGGTAACTAATACTGTGACACGATAAAATTTTTAAATTTAAATTAATTTTAAATTAAATTTTATATATAAGATATAAGTATAATATATAAATATATATTTAAAGAAATAATTATTTATATAAATATATAAAATTAGGCTCAGGATAGAGAAATTAACTTGTAGCGGTTCGATATTAGTTCAATGCTAGCTCAGTGGATAAGACCGTGCGCCTCACATACGAGGAGTTGAAAGAATAATCACAGGAAAGAGACAGACGGAAAGTAGTCGCCGTCAAGAATTGGCAAGTTCCGAAAGACTGGACACAGGTCAGAGTATTTTTGGGTTTTTGCTCCTACTATCGACGGTTCGCAAAGAATTTTGCTGACATTGCGAAACCTCTACACAAACTCACTGAGGAAAAGCGACAATTCTGTTGGGACAAGAGCTGCGACGTCGCATTTCAGGAATTAAAGAAACGTCTGTGCAAAACACCTATTTTTAAACAAACCAAACCGGAAAGAAATCATTGCGTTACTCGACGGGCTACTGCCGTTGTAAAGACATTGCAGCATTTCAGTAAATAAACTCTTTTGCAAAAAAAAAAACGGGCACCATAGATTTTTTTCTCTATTTCAATGAAGAAGAACAAGAAAGAGGTTTTATTTATTTGACAATGTATTGGCATGTCATTTGAAGCATCCTGGCATGATTCTTTACGTTCCAAATTTAAATTTTGAAATGAGCAAAAGAAAAATATTGATTATTGTAAAATTGCTTTACTAATGGCGCGAATTGCTGAAACGATATTTTTACTGATTACTAAAATTTTAAAACTCTTTGGAAATTTTCTGCAAATTAAACAATTTAATTTTTCTTTTTACATTAAATACCAGTTTTTGATATGAGTTAAAAGCGATAAGGGCCGGTAAAATTATAGCCCTACTTGAAGAAGGTCGTTCGTAAACTTACGTGTCTCAGCGGCTAAATGTGAGTCGTTCAACTGTCCAGAGGACTTGGCAACGGTATCAAGAGACCGCTTCGGTCAGAAGAAGATCTGGTTCGGGAAGAAAACGATGCACAGAACCAATAGACCGCTTTTTGGTGAGTCAGGCGTTGCGGAATCGTAAAGCATCAAGTGTGGACCTGAATAAGAGCCTTGAAGAAGAGGAGTAGAAGTTAGCTTGTGGACGTTCAGGAGGAGGCTTTGGCTGCCAATATCAGGAGTTACCGCCCGGCTCGGGGTCCTAATTTATTCCGTGAGCACCGTGTTGCTCGACTTTAGTTTACTCGAAACTGTGCTTCATGGACTCTGGAGGACTTTAATAAAGTATTGTTTTCTGATGAAGCTAGAATCTCTTTGTGCGGAGAGGACCGACGCCGACAAGTGCTACAAAGACCACGGGAACGCTATGCGGAAGTGTGTTTCGAAGAAATCACTCCTTATGGCTGAAGCTCCGTTTTCTTTTGGGCAACAATTAATTCGACACAGCGTACGGAGTTAGTTTTCATAGAAAATGGAACATTAAAAGCACACCGGTACATAATGGAATTCCTAATTCTATATGCACAACCTGCATTGACTGTACTTGGGGAAGATTCCATTTTTATGGACGACAATGCTCGCCCACACCGTTCTGGCGACGTGGAAGCGTACATGCAAGAAGTTGGGATCCGCCGTTTAGATTGGTCAGATCGAACTCCTGACCTCAATCCAATTGAGCATGTCTGGGATGTTCTAAAGAGACGGATAAGATGAGTGCAACCTGCTCCACAAAACATCAGAGAGCTAAAACGAGTCATTGCAGAAGAGTGGGAACGTATTCCTCAAAACGTTAATAAAAACATCGTGGAAAGCATACCCAGAAGGATTCAAGTTGTGATTTTGGCAAGAGGAGGTCACACTCGTTATTAGGTTTTTACATTTGTAACTTTATTTAATCAAAAAAAGTAAAAAAATCTTTTTGTCTTTATCTTTACCACTCCTTATTGTTTGGCCGTGTACATCGGTTTTAAAGAATTAACCGACTTTAAAAAAAAAATATTGCCGAAGTTCACTTCACGCTTATTAATTTACACGATTATAAGTATACAGAGTACGTCAAATAATTAAATTTCATGGCAAGAGAACGATGATAACTCAAATCGTCCTTAGAACGTAATTTCCTTAGGTGCCTGTTTTTTTTTTTTGCAAAAGAGTGTATTTGCTGGGACGAAAGTTCCAGCTGCGAACTGACCATGCTGCATTGAAGTTCAAAAATCCGGAGGGACAAGTGGCGACATGGATTGTGATGATGGTGGATTGAACTACTGCAAGAGTTTGACTGCATAACTGAACATCGCACTGGGAGAACTCACGGTAACGCAGACGCCTTGTCAAGAAGACCTTGTCCTGAAGATTTTAAGCACTGTGCCAGGCAAGAGACTAAGGAAGTAGCAACCGTGAGGGTGCTTAGAACGAATCTCAGTGATGAATGGAAGGAAACCCTACAGCAGGCTCAGCAAAATGACTCAGAGATCAAACCGATCTTCGAGTAGATCAAAGCTGGTGCTCCTAAACCCAAATGGAGTGATGTGGCAGCGATGAGTTCCATCACGAAGAGTTATTGGGCCCAATGGAACAGCTTGGTTATCCAGGATGGAGTCTTGTGCCGTAAATGGGAAAACGCTCGAGGGGACAGGTGTCATCCACAAATGGTTGTCCCTAAGGCCAAAGTACCGGATGTTCTACGGCTCTACCATGATGTATGTTCAGGAGGACATATGGGGGTAAAAAGGACTCTAATGAAGATCCGAGAGCGATTTTACTGCATCCACTGTGGAGAAGATGTGGAGGACTGTTGTCATAAATGTATCACTTGTGCGGCTGTGAAAAGACCCCAAACACGCGGCAGAGGTGCATTAATGGTGAGCCATTCTCAGAGAGTGAAAGTGGGAACAAGTACTTAATGGTTGTCATGGATTATTTCACAAAGTGGCCAGAAGTGTTCGCCATTCCTAACCAAGAAGCTACAACTGTCGCAGATAAATTGGTTCAGGAAGTTTGGAGTGCCCTTAGAAATTCACAGTGATCAAGGAAGGAATTTTGAATCACAAGTATTTCAGGAGACTTGCCGAATGATGGGTACCCACAAAACAAGAACGACTTCTTACCACCCACAATCTGATGGAATGGTGGGACGCTTCAACCAAACGTTGTAGAGAAATCTGGCAAAAGTCGTAGCAAGCAGGCAAAAGGATTGGGACAAGCACATACAGCCGTTTCTTCTGTCCTACCGTAGTGCAGTCCACAAAAGTACGACTGTGACACTAGCCTTCGCGAACTTTGGAAGGGAATTACGGTTGCCCGCAGATTCAATCACTGGAACTGCCCCTGATGCACCACGCAGTGTTACAGATTATGCAAATGACTTGCGTAACAAGTTGAACGATGTCTATGAGCATATCAGACAATCCGGCCAACAGATGTCTGAGAAGATGAAGACCCGTTATGACCAGAAGACGAACAGGAGAGGTTTCGACGAGAATTCACTGGTGTGGTTGCATAACCCAGTGCGTAGCAAAGGGAAGTCTCCGAAATTGCAAGCAAAATGGGATGGACCATATCGAGTCGTGACCAGGATTGTCCAGGGTCAACGATGTCACCTACCGAATACAGAAGGGTCCACGAGGTGCGCCTAAGATCGTACATGTAGATCGATTAGCGCGATACTACGGGACTAACGATGCTCGGGACGAGCATGTCTAAGGAGGGGCAGTGTTACGTTGCCTGCTTTACGAGAACATTCTAGGATTACGTTCGAGTCTAAAATGATCCAGTATGTCTAGAAGATTCGAGAATAATCCTAGAATGTTCCACAATGGAAATGTCTAGAAACTTTGAGAGTTCTGGACCTTTCTAGAACTTTCTAGAAGGATTGGTTCCACTATAAAGCTATCTGGAAGGTTCAAGAAGGTTGTAGAACTTTCTCGAAGGATGGGTTTCCCCTAAGGAACTACATGAGAGATTCACGGAAGTTGTGGAAGTTTCTCGAACATGAGTCGGCCATATAAATAGGCGACGGGTGCGGAAGTGAGTTAGTCATGCATTCTAAGTCACGCGACGAAGGAGCGGCGTAGGCTAGCTATTCGTTCGCTTACATGGGCGGCGTTACACAGTACATTGCCGCTCAAATTCAAACACTACGGCCCCTAGTCTGGAGCGCGATCGGCTAGCTCTGAGAGCGTCTGCAGACGGGGGCCAGCATCCTTAGCGGTAGGATGCGCCAACAAAGTCACCTCCGTCGCAGGTCGTCATCCGCTGGGCCTCCTCCGGGCAACCGGAGGTCTCACCTAGTGGTGACAGACCGCCGAGCTGGCGTAAAGAAAGCGGCGCTCACTACGGTAACGTTTCACTGTAGCTAAGCGCGCAGCGCCCAGCGCCGCTGGCGACTCCTACCGGACAAAATGACAATTACACACTGGCGAGTCGCGCACTTTACACGCGCTCGCCCCCTCCGAGCCTATACAAGCAACCAAATGAGGTGCCCGTATTTACGGGCACATGTGATGATACCGCGGGGCAAGGGTAGAACCCACATCCCGCCAGCCTCGCCCCTCTACGGGGGCATAGCGATTTCTCGCGAGTGAGTTAGTCTGATTTTGGCTACGGAACGAAGTGATCTAAGTGAACTACTAATGCGATATATAAGTGATTAGTGATCATTTGTGTATTTGTGATTGAGTTAAAGGTGTTGTATAGTGTTAAATAAAGATTTTTAGTGTTTAATTGGTAGTGTGATAATTTATCCTATACCCAGCTTGTAAAAAATAGTAGCATACCGGCATCGGGAACCGTGCCCGAACTACCGATGGTCAGGGTTTTTCAAAGAGGAACCTCCTAACAATACGCACCTTGTCCAGAATTACTGCTTTCTGAATCAAGCCCTTGATCCAGCTGCGAAACGAAAGACTCCTCAGATGTTGGTCGAGGTTTCTAAGCAGCAGTACGCGGACCTTCCTATCACGAAACTTGTTTCCGCCTGACAAAAGACTGCTTAGCATCTTATTCAGGCGGTCAAAGGAGCGTACCCTCAACGATTGTTTCATGTCAGCAGTATTGATGCCTAATGCTTCTGACATTCCCAAATACTTGTAGGTTTCTGTTGAGAAGAGGAATCGGATCACATGCATGACTGCGCATTTGTCAACAAGTTTCTGTAACCATCAGTAGCTTCATCAGTTGCAAATTGTTGGGGGCAAAGAGTTTTTAAGGTTACATGGTTGGAAGGCAAGGTATGACCACCTCTCCTCAACCGAAAGCCCAGACCTGAACCCCTCAGTAGCATGCTAAGAGGGTTTAAGGCTAGGCAAAACCACAGGGTCCCCCCCTGTGGTCTTGCCTAGCACTGGGTGACTTAGCTCAGACTATCACCCTATCTACAATAAACTAGGTCTAAAGATAGCCACTCAGAAACTGTATCATTAATGGCTTTTAAGTGTCTTCGCAGTCTTGATATAACTAAAAGTTTTTCCGAATTATATATAGAGCTGAGCTAGTTTGTGAGGGAATCCCCGAAAAAGACAGCTGTGCTAGCTAGACATTATTATTTTTCTTAAGGTTTGTATTTTGTAATATGTAATGTTCTAACATGAGACGTTTTCATATATGGTATCTCTCGCGCTTTTTAGTTGACTTATTTACATAAGATAAATCACTTTTATTTTGTTTATGGTTCTTCTACATTTTATTCTTGACAATTTACAAAATAGATGAAGTTGGCGCTTACGAAATTTTTCGATATTTTTATCATTGGTGTCATTTTTGTAGTTTTAAGGGTCGCTGATAACGAAGATTTGTGGTCAAATAAAAACTTCAAGATGGCGCGGATGAAATTTTCAGATTTTTCGTCATGGGGGTCATTTTCGTGGTTTTCGGGATCGCTGAAAACGGGAATGACGAATAAACAAAATTACATTATTTAATTTTTCGGATTCCCTTTGCAGAACTTTGACCCTTCGCCACTGAGGTTCCCCATCCACAATTTTGACTCTTCGCCACTGATGTTCACTGATTTTTTATTTACACTTTTTATGACTAAAATCGAACAAAAATTGACACCAACGAAAAACTAATCATAAAATAAAATATAATAAACAGCTTTCAACAACAAACAGATCGAAATTTGATTGAAAAAATTTGAGCGGCGAGCGGAAAAAAGTGACATACGTCCATCTAGCAGCGCGCCTCAGCGGTCACTGTCACTCTGCGTAGAAATAAAAGAGATGCGACAAGACGCCGAGAATGGCGTGATGTTTCGTTCGACTTGTTCGAATAATTATCATTAAAAACATGAATCCTTACAAATATAGTAAATAAATCGAAAAAAAAAAACCGACAGTTCCCTTTATTATTTTATATTACATCACTGTTATTAATTTAGTCAAGATTAGTTGAGCAGTAATACAGTTACACTTGCTTGAAAATCAGAACTTCTCGATTTTTTTTTATCAAGATTTTTTTCCAAAAACGTGTTTTGGGCCCGAAATATGGTCAAGAGTAACATGTATTTTTTTTGTTGCTCTAAAATGTATACATTTGGCTAAAAAACTGTTCAAAGTTGCCTGTTTTGACGAGGTACAGCGTCTTAATGAAAATGTGCCAGCGACAAGCTAAAAAGAAGATTAGCCCAATTTTTATTTACTATTGTTCTACTCTAATCTTCTTTTTTTTTCTTTTTTTGGGCTTATTTGGGTACCAATGTACCCAACTTAAGCCCAAAACAAAGCACAACTATTTAATTGCTATCTATTCATATCTTCAAAACAAGACAGAAACAGAACTAACTAGACTCTTCAGTTTACTGTGTCCAGAAAAGCTGTGAATCACGTCTATGGTTTGTTACTTTTTTTGCAAACAAAATTTCAGTCTATTTCTATTTGTAAAGGTAAACTTAATAAAGGCTGTCATAATAAAGGTTTTTATTTTTATTACTATTAAACGGATTTGTACATGCTCTTCATCACTTTGGATTATACGACGCAAATATTAAAAGAATGATTGGTTCGTGCTCACAACGAAAAATGAAAATCCGTTTTAGCATCAAAAAATTGTTGGTTCTTTTTTTGTGTCACTAAATCCATGATACATCAATTTGCTAACGCAAATTCACGTATAAAATATGCAAAACTAAATTAAAATCATTTGTGTTACACAATTTTAGATGTTATAATGAAATACGCAGAAATAAACACTCCAAGTAAATTAATTTCAAAATCAAATTTAATCAAATCAAAATGAACGTTTTGAATGAAAAGACTTGCGATTTTAATTAACAGTTTTGTTCACAATAATCCCGAGTCCCTTACGTTCCCTTTTTTGTTCCACAGCAAACCCGCAAAAATAATTGACAAAGAAGGTAGGCAAAGAGACCGTCAACCAGCCGCTCCCCGACCAACGCATTAACAGACTGTTTGAAGAAAAAAACTTGTTTGCGCTTATTGTTAGAGAATATTTCCGTCCAAAATATAAAAATGTTGCATCAGAAAAACTTCAAAAGCATTCTCAGCGCAAAAACTTGAAGGTTTTAAGCTTACTCAAACTGGAAAGTTAGGCAAATGACACCGCGGGGACAGAAATATTTCGCAATCTTCTCACAAACCGAGATGGGATGCTTTCTTGAAGTTTTTCCAAAAAGAAAGTTGGCCCGAAACGAGTAGCGTTTTGTCGCCGCCGCTTCATAGCTCAAACAAGACAATAGATACCAGAATAGTTGAAACGTTAACTTTTGTTCTTGCTGTTGACAGCCTGTCTTTTCAGAGAGCATTTCTGATTTTCTTAAGGCCTAGTGTTTGCCATGAGCAAAGCTGCGCCGGCGGGGTATTGACTTAGTTAATGACTTGGTTACCTGTTTTAAGAACGGACTCAGTTTATCAAAAGCTGTAAACAAGAATTGTTGAATAAGTAAATGCTCAGTCTACATAACTACCTTCTTAGCTTTTATTGTTTCTTACGCTTACAACATGAATGCGATTGTAATTTGAATGAAGAAACTAAACATGACTGTACAAGAACATGCTGACTTCTTCTTCTCAACTTTTACATGAAAACCATTGTAACATGAAGATGTGTCCATTTGGAAGGAGATGTTCTCTTTCCAAATGGACACATCGCTAAAAGACAACCCGCGTCAACAGGACACTCGGAAAGTTCCCGACACGTTATATTTTAATCAACAATTCAAAAGTCCGGTGGCACCACGCAGTAGCACGTTTGGTACGTAATCGCTGCGTGTGCCATGTGGCTTGTCCGGGAAATTAAAATCACCGGCGCACATCCTTTCCCCGGTGCGATGCTAAATTGGAAAAGCAACACCTGTGCCATGTTTCCCGACACTTCCCCTTCATCTGCTGAGGTTTTATTGACGTTTTCTGAGTTGGGTTTTAAATCGTTTTACTTTGTAGCGGTTTATGATTGACGTTTGCTGTCTAAAGTGAGTGTAAAGTTTAAATTGAAGTGAAGAAAAACAAAGTAATCCGCTTCGCGTAGGAATACAGTGTGAAATACGGTGTGTTCAATATTATACTCAATTATAATAGAAAAGACATTGTATTAGAAGAGAACAACGGTGACCCAGAGGTAGCAGCCCCGACTTACGAGCAGTAAGCCATGGGTTCGAACCCAGGCAGGCGCATTACTTCATATGTAATTTATTTCATCACCGCTGCCCTCAAAACCGATGAATGAAAACATCGTGAGGAAACCGGCATGTCCTAGAACTAAAAATTCAAAGGCATGTGACATCTACCAACCCGCACTGGGCCCGCGTGGTCCCATAGAGAGGAGGCCTGTGTCCCAGCAGCGGGAACATTATAGGCTGATGATGATGTAATAGAAAACAGGGCAGGTATACTTAAAGTTTATAGTCAATTCGTTACATAATTTCTAATATTTTTGTCGAACATTCATCTCCAAACATTATCGTAATGAGACAGCATTAAGACATTATCGTAGGTTTTGAATTCCTATTACCAAATACGTTCAAATCTCGTTAAAACCATCAATAAACACAGGCTATTACTAAACAAACATAAATTTTATAATTTTACCTAAAATACAAAACGCTAACCCACCGGAACCTAAAAATTTTCACCGAAATAACGTAAATCGTTAGATGAAAATTCATGTTTGTATACTCAAATCAATTATTTTGCCTCTCAAAATTTACATAACTAGAAATTAAATTCGTTCGATTCGTGCTCACCAGTATGTGATATCGAATATATAGGGAAGTGACATGTACGGAATTATCGAGAAGGTTGAATCCGACGAACTTCCGGAGTGAAATCCGATTAACCCGGGTTTAGCATTCCCTCACGGCAAAATAAGATAAAATGAAGCAATGCTGGTAACCTGGCGCCGAAATGATGAAAGTGTCTATAATTTTTAAGAGTAGTGAGTGTTTTGCTATTGATGTCTAATGTCCATGCGTACCTAGTACTACTTTATTTTTGCGTCCTTATTATTGTATGAATCATCGGCCGGATCTCATAAACATCTTCTAAATCGCATTTCCTCAATTACTCGTCCCGTATTCATGTTTTTTTTTTTTTTTTTTTATGAATGGCATCTCGCAGTTCAACCTAGGAGGTTGTCGTCTGCTTAACCGGACTATCCTGTGGGTGCCTTAAGAGTAAGGCCTCCAGCCAGGGCATAAAAACTTACAAACTAAGCGACTATACGCTGAGGGCACCCCCTGTGGGGTACGAGCCTCGGCTCAGGGCGTCGCTGGGGGAGGACTGCATGGGGACAGGCTGGATCTGAGTGATATCATTATTTAGGGGCTGATTTAAAACTACTGGCACAGCATCGCGGGCTGGCTCGAGCGAGGGTCGGGGAGGGCATGGACCGGGACGTCGCGACGGACCTCGACGGCGAGGTCGGAAAGACGGCGGTTTGTGTCTGAACTTTTTAAGAGTGCTAGTCTCTTTGCTACTCTCCTGGAGGAGGGTGATAGCATCATCGGGAGTGACGAGAGTATGCCGAGGACGGCGTACTGTACTAATGCGCGAGGGTTCGTAACGGGCGGCCGCTGCGATCAGGGGATTACGGTGTTTACTGGCGTTATCGAAGAAACGCTTCGAAAGACGTTTCATAAACTGAAGGACGGTGGGCATTCTAAGGTCTACGTGTAGACGGTCGTTACGGACATAGAAAGGGGCTCCCGTGACTCTACGTAAGAACCGGTTCTGCAAGGTTTGCATCCTATGGATGTATTTAGGCTTGGTGTGAGCGTACACGACGCAAGCGTACGTCATAATGGGGCGGATCACCGCGGTATAAAGGCGCAACTTGCACTTGAGTGACAATTTGCTTTTTGCCGAGATCATGAAATGAAGCCTACCCATAGCAAAGGCAGCTCGGTCGCGAGCTGCTTTGATGTGCGCCGCGAAAGACAGGTGGTTGTCAAGTAAGACTCCTAAGTACTTGGCTTGCTTCTCCCAAGGGATAGGCTTACCATACATAGTGATCGGACTGAGCGCGAGTGGCTTATTTTTACGCGGTTTAAAGAAAAGAACTGCCTGACTCTTGTCGGGGTTCACCTCGATTCTCCATTTCCGGAACCAAGCGCCTAGGACGTTGGCTGAGGTTTGGAGGGTGCTGTAAATAGCGTCGTGACTATAGCCAGTGTAATAGATGGCCGTGTCGTCCGCGAACAGGGCTAGCTGTGCCTTCTTGCTCTTGGGGATGTCACTGGTGAACAGCGTAAAGATAAGGGGAGAGAGCGGGGAGCCCTGAGGGACTCCGGCTCTAATGGGGTGGGGGGAAGACAGTGCCTTCCCGATGCGATAGCGGAAGGTGCGATCCGACAAAAAGTCTCGTAAGATGAGCACGAGACGGTCCGGCACTCCCAGTTTGTACAGCTTAAATAATAAGCCGTTGTGCCAGACTTTGTCGAATGCCTTTGCTATGTCGAAAAACAACACACCCGTCATCGCTCCACGCTGGAAGCCAGCGCTTAAGTGTTCTACGATGCGGTGGGCCTGTTGAATGCAAGAGTGTCCGGTCCTGAAGCCGAACTGTTCGTTGGGGATGAGACTCTTAGCCTCGGCGAAGTCTTTGAGTCGCTTATACATAAGTCTCTCGTAGATTTTACCGAGTGCATTCAGGAGACTGATAGGTCTGTAGCTCGAGGGCTCAGACTTGGGTTTGCCTGGCTTGGCGAAACCGATGACAGTGGCCTCTTTCCATATTTGGGGAAACGCGTTGTTGCTCAGGGCGCCATTGAAGATGGCCGCCATTAACACGACGAGCTGAGCGGGGAGGAGTTTGAACACCCTATTGGTGATTCCGTCGGAGCCGGGTGCTTTCCGCGGTTGAAGTTTGTTAATGATGTCTTGCACTTCGTCAGCTGTGACCGGAGGCAGAGGATCATCAGGGTCTTCTTCGGGGGGCAGGGCGGCTTTACGTTCGACGAATGCGTTCACCTCATCGAGATGTCGCTTGTCTACTGGTTGTAAGCTGGGGGAGCACTGGGACTCCAGGCTGTCGGCTAGGCATTCGGCCTTCTCAGAGTCGTCAAATGCGACGCTCTTATCGGGACGGGTGAGGGGAGGCATCGAAGCCTCTTCGGTGGAGCGCATCTTGCGTTGCAGCTGCCAGAAGGCTAGATGGGTAGGCTCGAGTTCGCTTAGCGTTTTTTCCCATTGATTATTACGAAACTCACTGGTGCGATCCTTTACAGCACGCTGTAAATTACGCATGTGGGCTTTGTTTGCCTCGCAGGGAAAGCTGCTGTAGGCACGGATGGCCGCGTTCTTTTCGTTTATCAGTTCACGTATGTCAGCGGGTAGTATCCAGCGTTGATCGCTCATTGCTGGGACTTCCCGTGAGCAGTCCTTCAGTACGGATTGCACGTGTTCTGTAAACGAGTTGATGGCGGCCGTCGTGTCTGCGACTGAGACTATGTGGTCGGGGATGGCCTCCAGGTGAGGCGACGTGGTGGATTTCAGCTTTTCGCTGACTTTCCTCCAGTCGGTTATCACTTGGGTCGGCGGTGGCTGGCTGGGGTCAGAAGGACCCGAGCGAGGAACTAAGTGCATGAGCACTGGTCGATGATCTGAGTTAAGCTCATGTAAAGTCTCGATGGAATGCAACTTAAGGTTGACATTCTTGAGAAGCGCTATGTCGAGAACGTCCGAACGTTGGTCGGGGTCGTGGGGATAGTGGGTGTGCTCCATAGGAGCGATGGGATCGAAGTTGAGGGACTCGCCCAGGTTATACAAGTGACGTCCTCTGGCAGAGGTCGTCGTGCTGTTCCAGGCGGGGTGTTTGGCGTTGAGGTCGCCCGCTATGATAACGGAGTCGCTCAAGCCGAAGAGGACGGCAAGGTCTTTGGTGAACAAAGTGTGCTCCTCGGACGTGCCGCCGGGAGGGATATACGCAGAGGCGATAGTGATCGGTTGATGGCCGGTCATGCCTAGTCGACACACTGAGGTCTCGAGTAGAGACTCCATGGGAGGGGGATCTAAGGGGATGCAATGCAGTTCTTTCCTATAATAGATTAGAGTCCCGCCCTTGTGGCAACGTGACCGATCGTTGCGAACTATGCGATAGTTGGCAATTCTCGGATCGCGGTGACTGGGCTTGAGGAAGGTCTCCTGTACGAGGAGGATATCAATTTGATGGTCGCGGAGGAAGGTGGCGATCTCATCACGCTGGCCTCTAATGCCATTGGCATTAAAGTACCCTAATTTTAGGGATCGGGGTTTGGTGCACGTTAATCTCGTATTATCCATTGGAGTTAGTCGAGGTTAAGGTTGCGGAGGAGGTCGCCTAACTTGAGTAGGGACTTGAGGATAATTTTAAGTTTATCGCCACCAGTGTTAGCCGCCCCGAGATCAGCCGCCATGCGGTCTGCTTCGGGGGTGACTAACTCTGCTAGCGATTCTAAAATTACGTTATGAGAGGGGTCCACGGCCGCGGGGCCGGGTGGCGTGGGACGAGCGGGTGCTGGTGCGCTTGCTTGGGCCGCGGGAGTGGGGACAGGGGCATCTAAAAGCCCGGGGATGGGGCTGGACTTTGCTTTACAGAGAGCCGGGAAGGCTTTCTGGTGGTTCAGCGTGGTCCAGGGAGAGGGCCTCTGAGGGCTGAGTCTCTCCGGCATCTGGGCAGAGGGTAGCCTCACCGATGGGCTTTCTCTTTGTTGGCGGGCGCTTGCACGCTTCACCAGTTTAGAGGAGGAGCCTTTGGGGGCTTTTGAGCAGCCGCGGTAGTTGGCCGTGTGGCCCGACTGGCCGCAAAGCACACAGCTCGGTGGCTCCGTGCAAAGCGACTTGTCTTTGGGACGGGGGCAGTCTGCCGTGCCATGGTCGCCTAGACACTTTACGCATCTGTGTGGCGCATGGCAGTTGGCTTGGCTGTGACCGTACATCTGACAGCGATGACACTGTCCGACTACGCTTGAGCGGTAGGGCTTCTCTATTGAGATGCCTGATAGGGAGCAAACCGACTTCACTTTGAAGATCGGGTGGTGACCTTCTACTGGGTCACAGATGACCAGTACCATATCGTAAAGGTCTCCGCCTCTCGCCTTATGAAGGCGGTGGACGGCTGCGACTGGGATGTCCTGGCCTAGGAGGTCATTGAGGATGTCCTCCGTGGGGATTTCCTTCGGGATCCGCCTGATCACCACGCGGGTGGGCTTCTCCTCTGGAAGAGAGTAGGTGTGGAAGGCTATGCGCCTTCCGATTAACTGACGGGTTAGTTCCCTGAAGTCGGTGGTTGTAGGGACCACTACTTTGATCCCCTGCTGTGTGCTTTTTGCGCTTGTATATTGAATGCGGCGCTCATTACACATTTTGGACACATCTGTCCATTTCCCTTTGTCCTGAATGAACAACGGGGGAGGGGGCTTCAGCTTCTTTGAAGAAGCGGCTGAAGAGTTAGCCTTAGGGCTTGTTGGCCTGCTGGTATGAGCAGTGGCGGACTTCGGTGCGGGGACCGGGGAGGTGGGACGGGACGCCTCGGGAGAGGGGATTAGAGGGAGTGCGACTAACTTTTTGGCCATGGCGGCCTGCGAGTTTTTGCCCTTCTTCCTCTTGCCCTTTCCGACGACTTGGTAGTCGTCTTCTGAGGACGAGGAAGCAGAGCAGGAATCTATAACCGATTCCGAGTCAGAGATTGGTACGGTTGTGTCCATTTTCTCCGAAATGGGAACAATAGACGCAGGTGCGGACTGATCCATTGTTTGCGAAACAATGGGTTCGGGATTAGCCGGAATCGCGGCGGTGACGGCTGGCGGTGAGCTTTTGCCCATGTTCCCAGAAACGGGAACAATGGACGCAGGTGCGGGCTGGACCTTTGATTGTGAAACAATGGGTTTCACAACTTTGGGTCTTGGAGTAGCCTTTATCGCGGCGGCAACGGCTGGCGGTAAGCCTCTGTCGGCAGGCGGCGGCGACAAAGGGCTGTCGAGCGCGTCACTGAAGTCAGTGACGGTATCGCTGGTTTGCTGAATGGCAGCAATTTCCGACCCATATTTTTCAAAATTTGGGTCGGTCGTGAAGACGCGGAAGAAAAAACTCAACAGCGCTTTTTCCTTCTCGTCTAAGGACGACATTATGTCGGTTAAAATTTAAAATTTAGCAAACATTGAGTGAAGCTCCGCGCCTAACAGCCTAACAACCTAACTCCCCGGGTGGGTGGGCCCGGGGGTGTGTGGCCTCTCTGTCGGGTGTGCAATGACAGGGAGGTGAGTACCTACTGGTGTGCCCTAAGCTTGTGAACCTGACGCCAGTCTTATTGTGCGACAGGGCCCTACGCCCCAAGGGGCCTCTAGTGCGAAGGGGTAGACACTCCCAACCGACACTAGGTGACTGCTGTGAACGAAGTCAGATTTAACTAGTGTTTCTAGACCAGGCTTGACTAGGGTAGCCCCCAAGGCCAAGATTCTGGCTCCCGATGCCAATGGAGTGCCGGGCCCTGAAGGGGTTTGGCGGGTAGGATTGGGTCACCACCCTCTTGGTTTCGTTGGCACCGTAAGGTTTCCACCAAGAACCTCGAAACTGAGGACTTTTCCCTGATGGGGCAAAGGAAGTTAAGTCGGAATAATATCCGAAGCAAAATGAGCAAGTGCTGTCTTAATAAAAAGACAGCAATTGTTCGGGGGTGTAGTCGAGAGACTACTGATGACGTCACGACACTGGGAAGTGACGAACCGATGACGCACACTGATAGCGAGCGGAAATGCGAGCAGGTAGCGGCACGTCCGTTCGCGACGGCGGTCAGGCGGCGAGTGTTTTTTTTGACCCCCGTATTCATGTAATTCATTGTGTAAAGAAATATCTTACGGCGCGTCTCAACGGCGCGGCGTCACACTAAAACGCATACTGGCCGTAGAAGCGCACAAGTGGCGCGCGCTTCGGCAGCGCCGGCAAACAGCGCGCGTTTACCGAACGGCGCTGCTCAAGCGCGCGACTTTGAAACGCAACTACTACCCCATACATCTCCGAACGTGCGCGCTCCAACGGCGCTGCCGAAACGCGTAACAATAAAACCAGCCCAAGGAGTAGTAGGCGGCGTTCTGCGGTTTCTGCTTACCCGCATGGGAAAAAGTATTATGTATGTATTCCATGACATATATATAAAGGCTCTTACCCGCCGCATCGGAATCACTTATGATATGTGGCACCAGATTTAATTAGATTAAGAAAACAGACGTCGGCGATCCGTCAACGTCTTGTTACGCGCCGCCTTCCTTGACAACCACACAAGTCAATATGGCTACCCGCAACGACTTGACGTTCTGCCATTGTATAGACCGCTTCTCTCTCGTCTGTGGTAATAGTTTAGTTTGCAACGTGAATCATAATGAAGCCTTTTTGCTAAGGCTCCGACATATACATAACCATATATCATCGTCAACCAAACAGTGCAATAAATAGTAGCAATATAATAATAGAATTCATTAGAGGTTTACTTGAAGCTGCAATACTGGTCGACTGCTGACTTGTAACAGTAAACAGACCAAAACAAGATCGAGTAGATTAAGTTAACATGACAAAAAAGAAATCAGCAATCCTAAAATCACATACAATAATAGTTTTAATAAAATTTCTTTCTTTGGTTTTTTTAAACGCCGATTTGAATCTACGATCGTTGATTTAGCGAGCGCATCTTTGGAAAAACAAAAGATAACATTCTTTTTGCATTTAGACATTGCATCACAAAGCCACAGTCATGACGTGTCTGAGAAACCTAGATACACTATGGAGATAGTGACCACCACAGATATTTGTAACACAAAACCATAATTACTCATCCCCTAACATAAATGGGATCGCATCCTACGATCTGTTGAGTTTACGTAACGGCGATAGTAATCAATTTGAAATCGACCGTTCAGCATCCAAGCCGGCTCGTTTCACATATTGAAGCTCACCATTTCATGTCAATAGGGCTTTTGTATGGAAACCGCATAGTGGTCTAGCCAAAGGTGGTCTGAGCAATTAGCAGATAGCATTGCCTCCATCTCTATCATTTTGGGGCATACGGGTGGTGGGAATGGGGGATTTGCTGGTTGGTGTGCGATTATCTTTCTTTATTCATTGTAGTGGATGTTTTAATCAGCGCTATCGCTGATACAACGCATCACAAGGATCTTCTTCATAAGATAACTTGATAATAAAAACGAATTAGACTGGCATTCATAAGCAACAAAAAAAAGCTTATTTTAATCCAGCTGTAAGTTGGTGTAGCAAAACAAAACCCTTTGAAAACGATTGCCGTTTATTATTGCCCTCTTATTTAGTGAGGTCCCTGGTCATGGTAAATCCTATGGGCAAAATCGGTGGATAAGTTAAAATCAATGCTCTGAAAAATTTGTAATTGAAAATTGGTAGCGAGTTTGTTGCATAAATAAATAATTATTTATTACAAAAAGTTTAAACACATTGCCCTGTATACAGATTAAAGTTCTTAATTTTGCTTTAGATAGATAAGTACAATGAGTTTAACTCTGTCTCCTAAACTAGGCTAGGTCTATATTTTAGGGGGCTGGTTAGACTTGTAGCACCAATTATCACCCAATAATCACATAAAATGATTTAAGTAACAGACAGATAATCTTTTCTTTGGCTACTTGACAGAAATTCCATCTTTGTAGAGTTTGTGCTGAAAATTACTTGATCAAAGTGGCTGTATGTCACAGCATAGTGCCAGCCATGATACGAGCCCTTAACTAATAGCCGAGCTACTCTTAGCGATACCAAACGGTACAGCTGAATAAGCTTTGACAGTACATAGTGGTTACTATCTGTAACTAATCTGACGAAATATAGGGAATATTTCGTCAGATTCGCGTCGCCTGGGCAAAGTTCTCTTTATATAAATTATTATTTAATTGGCTAAGTATCTTATCGCATCTCTTTCTAACCACCAGGTGGTTATGTATTCAGTCAGCGTCTTTTTCTTTATGTATGTACACCGTTTTCTTCGCGATTTCTAGTCCGACTAAAGTGTTTATTTTTTTTTTTAGTAGAAAAGGCTTGCGCGTTGGCCCCAAGTTGATTTTATTAAATACATTTGTGCACCAAAATTATAAAAAAAATATTCATTTGAAGCGCGAATTTAAACCACGCGGTCGTGCGGAGCAGCGGTGGCGCAGCGGTGGCAGCCCCGACTTACGAGCAGCAAGATCGAACCCAGGCAGGCGCATTACTTTGTGTAATTTATTTCATCATCGCTGCTCTCAAAAACAGTGAAGAAAACATCGTGAAGAAACCGGCATGACCTAGAATTAAAAATTCGAAGACATGTGACATCTACCAACCCGCACTGGGCCCGCGTGGTGGATTATAGCCCACTGCTGAAATATTTATTGATACTCCTAAATGCAGGTAAAGACGTTAAATTTAAATATAAATGTAGTGTGTGGTGGGATTCCGAATAAAACGGCAAGCTAACTTCTTAAATATAATTATATAAAACTTTTCAAAATTAAATGTCTTTCAACTTTCGTCGTTGTCGTACTTCTGTTCTCCTCTGCGCATCCGTCCTTGACATACAGTGTTGTCACTCCATCATCTTATATTCTCTCATTCAATCAGTGTTGCCACTTAACTTACCTAACATTCCCACATTTTCAATGAATTTGCAATTTTGGACATACTGAAGGAAAAATCGAGTCGAAAGAGAATTCGAGCTCAACTAAGTGGCCATAATTACTTAGATCGGTACTAGAAATGAGTAAAACCCTAACATTTTACCTACGATTTTATCGCACTACTCAAAATAAACGAAAGGTACTAATCACCTTATCTGAAGTACCCATTAAAACCCGCAAATAGTTCAATAAAACTTCGTGCTACCCTCGAAACCTATAAAAAGAGGAAAATACCAATAAAATGATTTCGCCATTTTAAAAATCGGAACATCACACAAAAAGCTTCGATATTTGATAAATATGGCCCTGATGGAATATAAATTAAATAAGTCGTAGGATCTCCACGCTGAGATTTTTATTGATGGGCGTAATTTATTTGAACGGCACCCGCAGTGTGCTTCAGGAGAAATATGAAAGGCATTACAGCAAAAAGGCCTCTCCGAATTTATGAGCATCTCTTTCGTTGTTTGATAACGTTCGAGTTTTCGCGGTGAGATGGGGAGTTCGGTTTTTAAATCTGTAACTGTGTATTTTTTAACTGGCCAGAGTTGTTTTAGCTCAAGCAGATTTGAATACAGGTTGCCTTATAAATATTTCTTCTTCTTGAAGTCATGTTCTTTTTTTAAATATCTCAACATTTCTTTGGCTGCAAAGTTTCAATTGGGTGAATTAGTTATCATTTTCAACACGTCTAGTAACTCAATCAATATGATGACTTTTTTCACTTAAAGTAAAAATTTCTGGAATAATCGTCGAAACAAGTCTTATTATTAAAATCCTAATTTAATAACTAAGCTTCGAGTGTCTGGAGTATAAACGACAACTCTTATCGATTGCTTTAGTCCCTGAAGGCTGCTAACTAAATTATAAGTCTGTAACGAACAATGTTAAATCTAAATAATTGCTACGTGTAGACGGCAAGCAAATATAAACCGAAAGGCGTTCTACTGTGTTTAATGAATGTTCTTTTGTTGTTTGAACTTAAATGTGTAAAGTTTTCGATTCTGTCGTATGATTCTTGGTTTTGGTAATAAGCTTTCGATTTTAGAAGTTCGTGAAATACGTTTTTGAACAAATTCCTAATAAATAGATCTGATGGTTTTTTTTTTTTTTTAAAGATACATGTGTACGGTGTATACTATGTATCAATATTAAAGCATTGTGGTACTGTCAAATGTATCTGAGGTTGTTACAATTTAGTGCCAATTAGGTATACTTACGCCTTTTTCAGAAGTGGTTAGGCAGAAACCACAGAACGCCACATACATTACATACTCCTTTTGCCTCGTCCACGTTCATGCATGGCGGTTACGTATCCTTGTTACTCTTTATTATTAGCCTTTTCCCAAACTATCTTGGGGTCGGCTTCCACTCTAACCGGATGCAGCTGAGTACCAGTATTTTACATGAAGCGACTGCCTATCTGACCTCCACAACTCAGTAACTGGGTAATACGATAACCCTTGGTAAAACTGGATGTCAGACTTTTGGCTTCTGACTACTCGTAACGACTATCAAAGATCTTCAAATGACAGCCGGGACCAACGGCTTGACGTGCTTTTTTCAAGGCACGGAGGAAACTCGGTATGTAATTATGGTCACCCATCCACGGACCAACTTCGGCAAGCACGGCTTAACCTTAAAGATCGACCCATGCGGCTGTTATTATTTAGCCACGAGCTCCTCACTCACTCGTTACTCTTTATTATGTATCACTTCACAATTCTTAGAAAGAATCAAGGTTCCGTCACTCAAAAAATTCTCTATTTAACCCTTTAATTACCCAAGATACCAACAATAACCAAGGAACAAAGCAATAGAACAAATATTCACACTTTTCTCGCCAAACTAAAGCACACGCCAACGCGGCCGGGACCAAACGCTACATATGTTTTTGTAATTAATTTCCCAGGTGAGCAGTAAACAACTGCAGAGAACCCTATTCCGTGTTTACGTTTCTTCCCCAGCCACTTTTATGAACATATTAAGCTGTCAAACGTAAAATTTTCTTTGGTTTTGCACGCATGCTTGGGGATTATTCTGGTGCATATTTGATATGGTTTGACGGATTGTGATTGTAAAACTATTACTGCCAGACGTATTTCCGGCAATGCTACAGCAGACAGTTACCTTGTGAGTGTTTGTTTTTGTGAGTGCTTGTTTTCCTTTCTGCATCATTTTATGTATCTGTCTGTGTATATGAGTCTTGTTACTTGAAATTAAACTAATTTTATCTTATTAGTTTCAATCAACCTTTTGATGTTTTAAATGTAATTCACCACCATACGGGGTGTAAATCACCTCATCACGAAGCCGTCAACCAAGCATTCTGTACATGAAACTAAGTAACTTTACGCAAAAATTATTGCTGGGAAACGACTTTTTTTTGGGAGGTGTAAAATCATGTTTTGTGGTAGAACTCAATGTAACGCACTCAAAACATTGTGCTGATGGACGGATTGAATAGTACGGGGGTCGTGGAGGTGTTTAAAGTAAAAATCTTCCATTAGAAACTTGTATTTAAAAAAATACTTGTCAAGAAGTTGGAACTTTGACCCCTAATATCTCCGTAACTAGAAGGTTCCCAGGTATGGTGTAGAACAAAAAAAATATCGCAATGACAGGGAGAACCAGTGTCTTTCGGCTTCGTTAAGAGGTGTTTTACACCCTTTATTTTAATTTCGATCGTGAAAGTGTTAACTTATTCCCTTCCTTCCTTCGTCTTTTTTATATCCCTGTCTAATGAGCAAGAAAGAAAGAACTTGAGAGATTAATGTCTCCCCGTCAGACAAGGAGAGAAAAAAAAACTAGCTTCCATACAATTTACTTAGAGTAAAGTGCATTACATGTACGAAGGCACGCAAGCACGACATAGTTCCGCGAACTTGTTTCAAAATAAAACGTGGTAAAAAGACTGCAGTCTGGAGTTCGTGGTAAGGGTTCGAAGTACCATGCGAGGAAGTTATTAGGGCCGAAAACAACTTGACTTTTTTTTAAATTTCGAAGTCTGTGCTTTTCTGTTAAATATCCTTTAATTAGTCTTCGCGGAAAGATGGAAATGTTTTCTATCCGTGTTTTAAAGTTTCGGTGAGTTTCTGAAAATTTATTTAAAGTGACCAAAGAGTTTTTACACATATGTCGTAATTATATGAAAGACAAGAGTGAATACAGACTGAGGAGAATGAAGAAAAACGCGTACGTTCAATTCCAAGTATCTAATATGGTAAAGAATAATTATGACTGATTATGATGACCAAGACCTTTCACACTATAATTATTGTAGCTCTCAGTTCGGCCCTTTTTGAGTATTAAGTTCGTCATAAGTTTTGACTGTTTATAAAGACATACAATTTTTTTTTATTATTTATTTATTTAGCTTTATTTATCCCTTCCATGTAGTTTGTATCTAATGTGTTGTGTACGTATTTATTTATTTGCTAATGATGTTAGTGTTTGTACTTAAGATAAGATTAGTATTGTTAGGTGTAAGGGCCGCCTTTTGCGGTGAAAGCCTCCTCCAAATTGTTCCAGCTGACTCTGTCTTTTGCCAGTCTGGGCCATAAGTTTTCAGCATATAAACATTAGTTACCTTTCATGAAACGTATTATTTATTTATCAACGACATGTAAAGCCAAGGCAGAAGCCCATGGGCGGCATAAAAACTCCGACACTAATTTAGGCACTAACCACACAATTAAGGAGAAGATGACAAGTACTCGTATGTATAACTTTACACATAATACAGACTTGTGTGAATAATTGCGTTCGTAAAGAAGGTCGGTCAAAGGTCGATGGTCGGTCAGGTACCAGATGACGAAACGATGGCACAATATGCCATATATATGAAAAATACCCTTATTTTTTAAGGTCAGATAGGTCAGATAGGCAGTCGCTTCATGTAAAATACTGGTACTCAGCTGCATCGGGTTAGACTGGAAGCGGACCCCAAGATAGTTTGGGAAAAGGCTAGGCAGATGATGACCCTTATTTTTTAAGGTCGTGGGGTCCAAGGGGTGCCCTTTGAGAGATGTCCTAGTTTTTGGGTAATTATCTGAGAGAAATCGATATAAATGGAAAAGAGATCGCTAATTAACTAATAACTCTCCTAGCTTATCGCTAACTACACTTTAAGGCTACGTCGCAGTCGCGTAAAAGATAGTTGTTGATTCTAACCTCAAAAGTATTGTTGACGTTATTATAAAAAATTGTGGCTTAGATATGGTTTTCGAACGGGATGGTGTTTACAACATAAAAATAAACCAATCTAAATATAGTATGTTTTGGGACATGAAAAATAAAAGTCAAGTCCAGCTCCTATAGAAATCTGACCAAACTTCTTTGATAACTGAAAAATAAACCAAACCATTTTATAAGCTAATAAATATTCCGCTTCGACTATACCGAATTCTGTACCAGCATTTATCAGGTATAATATAATAAATGCCGACAGACTAGGAAGTGCTCTTCAGGATAGCTGGATCCATGTCCGTGAATACTTGAATACCATCCAATGCTAACGAGCGCCAATGAATGTCGGGCGATTCCTAGATAATTCTGCAATATATTTCCGATAGAAATTCGAAATATCTTCCAATAATTGTTGCGCTTCACGTTTTGCGGTTTTTGACGTTTGAGAAGGATTTTAGATATAGATATGTATGGTAGAATGATGAAGAGCTCGTGGCTAAATAATAGAAGCCACTCGGGTCGAACATCAGGTTAAGCCGTGCATACCTAGATTACTGGTTGGTCCGTGCCTGAATGACCATTACATACCGAGTTCACTCCTTGCCTCGGAAATTACGTTAAGCCGTTGGTTCCAGTTGTCAATTGTAGATCTTTGACAATCGTTACAGATAGTCATCATCATCATCATCATTTCAGCCGAAAGACGTCCACTGCTGGACATAGGCCTCCCCTAAG
The DNA here is from genome assembly GCA_949152445.1 of Cerastis rubricosa. NCBI lineage: Eukaryota > Metazoa > Arthropoda > Insecta > Lepidoptera > Noctuidae > Cerastis > Cerastis rubricosa. Next base: position 11,670,381 of record OX424540.1, on the reverse strand, counting down.
TTTCGCCACATTGACATAACATGGGGGGTTTTGCCGTAATCGCCACGCTTGGCAGGCGGGTTGGCGATCGCAGTACGGTTGTCCCAAAAGCACAGAGAACGCTGCTGCCCATTCTCTGGCAAGTCCCTTAGTCGCCTCTTACGGCACCCACGGGAAGATATGGGATGGTGCTATTCTTTGCGTCCGATACCATACAGAGCAACAACAGCTACAGATAGTCAGGTGGCCCGAAAGTCTGACAATCAGTCTTATCAAGGGGTATCGTATTATCCAAAACTAACTGGGTTGTGGAGGTCGCTCCATGTAAAATACTGGTATTCAGCTGCATCTGGTTAGACTGGAAGCCGAACCCAATATAGTTGTGAAGAGGTTAAGCAGATGATGAAATGTATGCTAGAGTGACACAAGAGATCTATCTATTCTTGTGTTTTAAATGTTGTACAAATTTTTGAAACAAGCAGATAACGCTTTCAAAGAGTGTCTTATTAATACAATGACTTTCAACTGGTTTTACATGAGCTTATTGTCGATCCAATTTAATTTTTAGTGTTCTATCATCGTTATGGCTGTATCGATTTTCAGTTTGTCTAGTCTGCTTGTTAACTAAATAGGAACGTTCATTTCATGTACACAAAATTATGATTGATTTTTATGGGTTGGCTTTTAACAGTGTGTGTTCAAGCTGTTTCTCATGGCTTAAAACTACTGCTTGGTAGAAATATAATTAAGCTAATAGGAAAACCTAAAGAGGAGAACGAAGTTTATGAATTTAGTTATCGTATCGTAATTAGTAGCTTGTAATTGGACCACGAAATCTCAGAAAAAAAACATCATCATCATTTTTATCTAGGTTTGGCGCAGCACGTCTTCTTCCATACTTCTCTATTACTTCTCATCTCATCAGACAGCTCCCTTTCTTGCCGTATTACACAGTCAATACATAGTTTCTTTGGTGTTCCTCTACTCTTATACCCATCCACATCTATCTAGAAATATTAAACCAAAATTATGTAACTAGCAGAATAGAATAAAGATAAACTTCTTTCAAGATATTTAAAAAGAACTTGTTAAGGCTTTTAAATCAGGAAATTAGCCCTAAGTAACCGCCAAAATAAATCTGGAACGAAACAAAAAAAAAATTTTCGTAATTAACTTAACATTTGCTCTCCTATAAAAAGTTAAAAGGATGCCATAAATTCTATTTTCTTCTAGATTTATAAGAAATAAAGAGGGAATTCACGCGAAGTTCCTAAAAGTTTTTTGAAGAGTTCTGAACTTGAGCATTAGAAAGGAAATTATCGTGGGCCAGAGGTATAATTCCTAAAGTTTCGTTCCAAGCCGCTTTGGCCGAGGCGCACAACTTTTTAATGTATACTGTAGGAGTACTGATGTGTTATTGAATTCTCTTTATTCAGGGTCAGATGCGTTACTTTATATTTTGCATTTTAGTTTCGCGGTGAAAAAAATGTCTATTGAAAATTTTTGTCCATTACAACTTGTTAAATTCGGTTCCAGGATGGGTCAGCACAGATGGGCCAGAATCGTCAAACAGTGGGTGAAGACGGTCGTCGTCACCGAGGCAGGCCGAATAAACGCCGACGAAAACATTTGGACTCGTTCCTGACTGATTGGTCAGAAAAGGCGAGAGAGTTGGAAAAGAAAGGGTGTGGCCTTTGCCCAGCAGTTGGAAAGAAAAGGCTGCAAAAAAAAATGGTTGATTTTGTTATTATTTTTGCTGTTTTACCGACTAGTATCGTTATACCCAGTACCTGCTGTTGAGGTCAGGTTATGCATGTCACACATAATGACATGATACAATGTACTCAATTCAATTCTGGTAATCTGGAACCGGTTAGACTGGAAGCCAACCCAAAAATAGTTCAAATGATGATGTTATAGTTTTCTTGAAATTAATTATCTACCTTCTGTATATTATACAGTTCCATTGCACCGTCAAGAATTCACAATGATATGCAGAAACAATTTCAAGAAAATCCTTAAAGTCCTGAATTTAAGACAGAAATACTCCTTATGTATTCCATCTCCCTAGAATCGCTTTATGCAGAAACAAACGTTTCTGATTGTTGTATACGTTATGTGGTTGTTGTTCAATGTATTCAGTGCACGCCGGAAGTCCATGCTCAACATGACAGGTGGCACTATCTATAGCCGATCTCGACGACGTACATACATTATACAATTTATACATGATCTATATCTTTACATATTATATATTATAAGTGCCGCTTTTCATGCCTGTCAGTTTAAAGGTGTTGTTCTTTTTTTAAATACTCAATGGATTTTGACACGGTGTTCGCCATCATTACCTAATTATAGAATGTATTCTGGAAGGTTTATAATCGGAAAATATTTACGAATAATATATATATAGTTTTTGAATAATAAATATACAGTAACAGTCGCATATGTATCATTCTAGTCATAATCACTAAGGCTGATTCGAGGTGGCGCAGGAGAAGAGTAGCTGGAAGGAAATGAGGCAGGCCTCTGCGCAGCAGTGACACATAAAAAAGTCGTAAAAAAAATTAACTATGGTATGACATTGAAACTTCGGTGTTTTTTTCAAGCCGTAAAAACTGTACGGACTGCCACTAAATTATAATATTATAGATACATTGTTGTTTGTTCCATAATTTGTCAAGCTAGCATCAATAATTTTTGACAACTAGGCGAGCAGAACAAGTTATAGTAATCAGTCTTGCGCCTTTGAGAACCTAAAACCAGACCGAAGGTTTACCAAATACGCTGGGTTAGCATGCAATACCTAATAGTGTAGAAAGAGATAACTATCTGGCCCTTTTGAACACTGCCTTGGCCAGCCATCACTTAGCTTGGCTCGCAATCTACTCCCAAAAACGTACGTAGGTGTCTACAGCACGGCACAGTCAAAGCATGGAGATATAACACGTTAAAGTAATAGTGGACCCAGGTGTGTAGTACCTACGTTACAGTGTGCGATCCAAACAGCATACAACGTCAGATTAATGTATCAGTACTCGGTATACACTCTGGAAAAGAAGAAATATAATAACCGACTACACAGTTAGTCTGTTCGAAACAGACAATGTACTTACACTTCATTTAAAATTCAATTTTGGAATGAGATCTCTGAAAAATAATAGCTAAAGAAATTTGTGTATTCGTGGCTTACAAATAAACAAAAAAGGTTCGATTCGATTATATTGTTTTTCCTGTGGAATCCACTTTGTAGATTTTAGTCTTGTACTTTTATTCTTTTAAGGACGCGTTTGCAAAATTGACAGGCGTCGAATCGAACTATACTACATTGACACGTGTCAAGTGAACTAATTTTGAAACTTTAAAAGTTTTTATTTCTCTTACTTCTATGTAATACGTACTTACCTCCGGACTTCATGGAGTGACCTGAAGGTGTACTTCGGCGACTGCTACTGGAACTTCTCGACGAGTTGAGCTAGGTGTGCAGTTTGGGGTCGTTTTGTTAGTTATGATGAGACCTTGCCTCCGGAATTGATGGAGCGACCTGAAGGTGTACTTCTGTGCCTGCTACTGGAACTCCTCGACGAGTTTGTGACACTTAGATATATTTTTTTTTCTTAGATTTAGAGTTGACTATGTCTGCCTACTTACCGTATTTTTAGAAATCTTAAAATATGTTGATAGTAGAACAAAAATTGTTCCTAAACTTAAGCCGATTTCGTAAACATGTCAACGGAAGATCGTTATTACAATATAAAAAAACAATAAGTTAAAAAAAAATGTTTCATGAATTTGAAGACGAAGAACCAATCTATCTGTATTAGTTATTAATTATATTTGATTTGGTTTAGTTTAGCCACAAAATGTACCGAAAATTAGCAAAATTTGGGCCGAACTGCAAACGCCCCCTTAACTATTCAAAAATACCCTTCCCAATTATTTTACCTATTTTCTAAAGATATTCTTCACTATGCTTCAGAAAGCTGAGCCTTTGACAACTAAAACTGCACCAAAGAATAATCATATCATAGAAACCACTACATATTGTATAAATAAATTAAAACCAAGCCCTCCAGATTCTACACCCTAACACCAATGCATAGAACCGATAACTAAGGCTTACTGCAGACGATGTACACCGCAGACTACACTAATTACCGTGCACATACGGCTCCTTGTAGCCGGGTAAGGGCAGCCTAATTGACATCGCGACGGATGTCACTTAGCAACGATTCCGTTGTCTGGCCATACAAATTAGATAAATGTTTATTACATTTCCTTGTCAATGAAACTGTTTCAGTTTTTTTTTTGTGTATGTTTTTTTTTGTCTGTACGAGGCTTCGAAGGATTAGTTATATTATTCATTGGTTTGGAGCTTACTTTTGTTTACCTGTGTAGGTAAATGACGCAAATTGCTTTCTGGAAAGATCCGACCGCTATATTGGTAACAATTTAACATTAATAGCAGGAAGGACGGCTATCATAATGTAAGTGCCATCAGTTTTGAAAACTGTTTGTCAAGTTGTTGCAAGGACCAAGTATTGACAACAAAATTAAAAACAAGATCAAGACAGATAGGAAGTGACAAAAATCCAAAGTATTTTTTTTCACTAAAAATGATGTGTGATTTTGTTAAGTTCCTTGATAATCTTGCTCGTAATAATTAGTACCCTATTGGTACTTTTTATGCCGTGAGTCCTTCCTATTACGAAAATTACAAAACTTTTCTATGAAAAGATAAATAAATGAAAGCAATAAATATTTCAACATAGCAAACGCTTCAACTAAATCATTATTTCCAGGTTTTGATAAGCTCATTGAGTGGCGAGAAAATATCTTTTCTAGCAAACTGGAACGGAAGCGGCGGAACATAGGAAATCGAGTGCTGTACACAGCTTTATTTATTTTAACGTCATGTCTGCTACATCCGGAAAACAATCGTTCGTTCCATCTGCTGATAGCGCTCTAATATATAGCTTTTGTACTTACGATTATTAAGATAAATATCACAGTGTAAATGTTACCAGTAAACCAACTAAATTACTTTTGTTAAATCGAACACGGGTGATAGGGTTGTCTACTACACTTTTTTGTTAAGTTACAATATACAGCCCCGACTTACGAGCAGTAAACCGTTGGTTAGAACCCAGGCAGGTGCATTACTTTATGTAATTTGTTTCATCACCGCTGCCCTCAAAAACGGGGAAGGAAAACATCGTGAGAAAACCGGCTTGTCCTAGAACTAAAAATTCGAATTCGGCCCGCGTGGTGGATCACAGCCCACTTCCTCTCATAGAGAGGAGGCCTGTGTCCCAGCAGTGGGAACATTATAGGCTGGTGCTCTGCATGGTGTCGGACGAAAAGAATAGCACCATCCCATATCTTCCCGTGGGTATCGTAAGAGGCGACTAAGGGAGTTGCCAGAGAATGGGCAGCAGCGTTCTTTGTGCTTTTGTAACAACCGTACTGCGATCGCCAACCCGCATGCCAAGCGTGGCGATTATGGCAAAACCCTCCAAAATGTTGCTGTGGCGACACTTGGGGGAGGCCTATGTTCAGCACTAAAGGTCTTTTGGGCAGAAATGATGAATGATGATGATGATGACACAAATAAGCGATTTTCGGTAAGTTGTAATACATAAAAAAGAGATGAAGAGCTCGTCGCTAAATAATAAAAGCTGCTCAGGTGGATCTACAGGTTAAGCCACGCTGGCCTGTGTTGGTCCGTCAAGGCATAGGTGACCACCCATTACATACCGAGTTTCCCCCGTGCTTCGGAAAGCTCGTTAAGCCGGTGTCTTGTACTTGTCCCTTGTCCCGGCTGCCAATATTGTAGATCTTTGACAGTCTTTACAGGTAGACAATGGCCTGAAATATCTTATTAGCCTTTTCTTATCTGGGTTGTGGAGGTGGGCTGGGGCAGTCGCTCCATGTAAAAATGAATACCAGTAGTATTCAGCTGCATCTGGTAAGACTGAAAGCCGACTACAAAATAGTGGGGAAAAGACTAGGCAGATGATGATGCATTCCACTCATAAAACGTATCCATTTGTCCCGATGCGATAGCCACGCCTTACTCACAAGTAATATATTACCTGAAGCCGGCTTAAAATTTGTGTTAACTACGCTTTGGATGTGTGCAAGCCGATTCTGATAATTTGTTCCTAGTTGAAATACTGTATGATAATACTAATACATCTATTGAGTAAATATCCAACGTCGTTTGTTGGTTGTAGAGCGATGTATAATAGCGTTCTTATTTGTTGTTGTTTTTTCGCTCAAGATTTATATTGATGCAGTGTCATGATTTAACGCGGAGGGAAGAGTAAGTAGTAAAGAAATGTATTGGCGACTGTTTGATACGATCTGATGGCTTTTTGTTGTTTGATAGCGTTAATTTTATATGCTCCATTTGAGGATCTTTGAGCTAGAAGTTTCTGAAAAGATTCTGCAATTTTGCTGAACGTATGAAAAACCTGTCACAACCAAAGAGGTAGGTAGGCACAGGGAGGTAGGGGTAGGAGGTAATTTATATTATCTATACAAATAAACAAAAGTATCTGCTTGTAATTTAAAAATAACGTTACGTCTCATTTCGAACTAATTATTTTATCTTTTAATTGTTGTTTTTGTTTTTACTATGGACAATTTAACGTGCATGTTTTGCTACATCGTTCTCACATAATGTACCATATCAACATTAATGATGTAACCAATGTTTTTGTAACAAGATTCTGATTTAAAAGAGTGTCCATGGAGTTTCTTGCCCATCCTTCTCCATAAAGATCTACGCTTTGGAATGGGCAACTACAGTACTTTCACAGTTATCATGTCTTGTGACTGGGACTGTAGCTTCATTTTTATTGTTGTTCGACTATTCAAAAGTGCCTGTAACTGGCCTACTTGAAATAAGTGATCTTGATTTGATTTGACAGCTTTTTGTCTGTCTGCCTGTTTGTTCCGGCTAATCTGATTGATGATTTTGACTAAACTTCTACTGGCAGATATCTGATGTTATAAGGACTAATAAGCTACTTTTATGTTAGAACTAGCTGTCCCGCGCAACTTCGTCTGCGCCACATTTTCCCCGCTTTACCGCAACATTTTTCATTGCTGCTCCACTCTTATTGGTCGTGGAGTGATGATATAGCCTATAACCTTCCTCGATAAATGGGCTAACACTGAACTGCACGTTTAAGCAAACAAACAAACTCTTTAGCTTTATTATTAGTATTAGAAGAAAATAGGGGTGAAGTGCAAAAAAACCTGTTAAAAATACTTAAGTAATAGTAATATTACAATAGTTATTTGTGCAACAAGAGAGCAAAGTCGTATTTTGCTGCAAGTGCTGATTTTGACTCCTGAGTGTGGCGACACATAACTGACACATAACTTTTCACTTCAACAGCGAGAAAAAGCGCGAGCTAAAGTGTTAGGAGATAAAATAATAAACAGGAATAGATTGAAATAACTATTTATTGTGAATCAAAATAATTAACATTGTAGGTAGAGGTACCAATTCAATAAAATGGAACATTTTAAAAGTTAAAAGTAAAATTACTGCAATTCTGCTAATTAAAAGTAACAGATTTATTTAGCAACGTTATAGTTGTATTGAGTTGAGTTTGATTATCTGGGGTTAAGGTTTCTGTTTCGGTGGCGGATTGAGAAGGAACAACGGTGAACTTCGAAAGGGCTGGTCTTTGTCTCTCTCTCTTTCTAATGGCGGGAAAGAGATAGAGTGTGAATATTTCGAATTGTATGATTAACCCATGGATGAATAATATTCGCGGCTTTCTGAAAAAAAAAAAAGTTACTTGGTCTCACTCAGTGAGCAAAATCGCATTTTACTCTATGATTTCAGGCAGCAAAACCTGAAAAATGTAATGTTTTTTTTTTTTTTTTTAAAAACATTACAATTTTCCTTTTACTACCTACTATTACAATCTTCAATCGCCCTTGACCAACACATTGAGTAATACACATAAATCTTTAACTTAGCACAAAATTACTATTATTTACACGACAAACAAAGCTTAGAATAGGTACACTCAACTTCAAAATGGGAACAGCAGCTAAGCACTTACGTATCGACTTCCAATAGTTTGTGTCTATTTGGTCAAAGTCGGTGACAAACAAGTTAGTACAAACAAGAAATAGGTTGTTTCAAGCCCGCATCTAAAGCAGACCGAATTACAACTGACTAAGAACTTAAATACACAACAAGTTTAGAGAACGTAATATTAAGGCTGTTAAGTAGCTCTACACACATGTCCAAATTGCTTTAAGTAATATTTATGCGCAAACGTAATTAAGTTTTACGGGGTTTGTCCAAATAGCGTAACCTCTTAAAGGGTACTTTGCAAACAACTTTGGCCCAATAGGCGTTAATTGAAATAATGGTGACGGATTTTCTTATGAAATATTACTTTGGTTATTCCAATTTGGGGTTTACTGCTTTGTTTTGGGTGGTCTTTAAAGACGATGACAATTAAAATCTTAGTTTGAGAAATAGTAAATAGAATGAAGGCCTTATTTATTGGTAAATATTTATTTAGAGACATATTATGTAATAGCTGTCCCGCGCAACTTCGTATGCGTCACATTTTCCCCATATTTGAAACATTATTAATTGCTGCTCCACTCCTATTTGTAGTGGCGTAATGATATAGCCTATAGCCTTCCTCGATAAATCGGCTATCTAACACTGAAAGAATTTATCAAATCGGATCAGCAGTTCCTGAGATTAGCGCGTTCAAGCAAACAAACAAACAAACTCTTCAGCTTTATAATATTAAGTATAGAAATATAGACTGGTCTAGTTAACTGCTGAACACGAGGTCCTGGGTTAGTTTCCCGGGTCGGGTAGAGTGTTATTGGGTTTTTCCATAAGGAATTTCTCAGTAGCAGCCACGGAGTCTGAATTGGTGCCCGGTTAATGGCAATAGGCTCGCCCCCGAAATGTGGGTGTATTTGTTAGGTAAACCTATGCCTAACCATTCGAGTCTAGTAGGAATTGAAATTATATAAGGCATACACGTTGTGTAAGTTTTATCTACTTCGATATTTCGTCGCCAGAGGTACTTGGGTATAAGTAAAATAAAAAATTCAAAATATCTTGCCAAGCTTTCCAGAACTATTCCTTTTTATTTGTAACTAGGTCTAAAAGTTTGACAAACACGTCGAAGTCTGACAAAAACGGTGAAGGAAAACATCGTGAGAAAACCGGCATATCCTAGAACTAAAAAATCGAAGACATGTGACATCTACCAACCCGCACTGGGTGGTGGAATACATTTATAAGACCATAATGTACCATATTTCATACAAATAAAGAATCTTGAATCTTAGTGTGTTCCTAGAAGGAAAAGGTACTTCAAAAAGTTATAACAGCAATAATTTGTTTAAGTCTGTGGTTTTACAGCACGGATGACAACATTTGTGTCACTTGTTTGATCTAGTCATTTTGTGATATTTTCTATTTTTTTTTTTTGTTGTATAGGCTCTTTTTCTTATTTACCGATTGTTTGTAAATGTGTGGACATTGTAGGCCTTATAGATTCCTAGATCCTTGGTAACTTTTTATTTCGTTCTACGTTTCGTAGTAAGCAACGACTTATTGTCAGGCCTACGATGTCCTCCCATACTTTAGTACTAATGCTGTAACAGAAATATTGTAAAACCAAATGATTTTAAAAGAGTAACCATGGAGTTTCTTGCCGGTTCTTCTCCATAGGAAACGACCAACGCGAACCGAGCACCTTTTTGCCGACGTTTTATAAGTGCCCCTGTAGGCCTATGTAAAATAAAAATATTTTGATTTTGATTTTCCAATCAGTTAAAACCAGATTCTAAAAATAGTCCACACTTCTCGCACATAGCGAAGTCATACAACGCAATATTGTTTGTATGTGGGGAACGACTCGATGTAGTGACTTCCGAGTCGGCCAATAACGAACCCGAGTGGTGTTTGTGTAATGCACTTGCTCCCATCGGCTGGTGCTGGCAACACTGTAGAACTTTTAACATAAATTACTGGTAATATATTGGTTGTAGTCCGGTATGAAGTTTAGAAAAAGTTTGCGTGTTTTCTTATAATAAAGTTGCAGTGGGGTGAGGTGGGTTATGATTAAAGAATAATAACGCTTCCTTAGTGTTAGTAAGTCAGGTTGCTATTCTGATAACCAAATTTTTGTCTCAATAATCCAAAGTTTAATATTTTGAAGAACCAAAGGGTTAGTCAGATATATCTAATAGAACACCCACATTTCGCCGCTTATGTTTAAGTCGCATGTAATAAGGGGCGAACCAATTGCCAGTAACCGGGTACAAATTCAGAGTAAGTGACGGCTACTGAGAAATTTCTGATGGAAAAATCCAATAACACTTGGCCCGACCCAGGAATCGAACCCAGCATCTCGTCCTCTGCTGAGCACGAGGTCCTCACGCTTGCTACTACTTGACCAACGAGGTAGTTCTCACGCAGTTCAAGTGCGGTTTGGCAGATGTCACATGTTTTCGGTTTTCGGTTTTTAGGGTTCCGTAGCCGAATGGCAAAAAACGGAACCCTTATAGATTCGTCATGTCTGTCTGTCTGTCTGTCTGTCTGTCCGTCTGTATGTCACAGCCACTTATTTCCGAAACTATAAGAACTATACTGTTGAAACTTGGTAAGTAGATGTATTCTGTAAACCGCATTAGGATTTTCACACAAAATTAGAAAAAAAACAATAAATTAAGAGGGTCCCCATACTTAGAACTGAAAACCAAAAAAAAAAAATTCATCAAACCCATACGTGTGGGGTATCTATGGATAGGTCTTCAAAAATGATCAAAAATGATATTGATGTTTCACACAATCACACATTCATCATTTTTTTCTAAACTGAATAGTTTGCGCTAGAGCCACTTCCAAAGTGGTAAAATGTGTGTCCCCCCCCTCTAATTTCTAAAGTAAGAGGAGGAAAATTCTGAAAATATTTAGGATTGTAGAACGTAAAAAAAACTATCAACGAAAATTGGTTTCAATAAGATATGATGTTTAGTTTTTGAGATATGGGACTTTTTCATCAAACTGCAGCAGTAACTTTGTTTTTCATAAACATACTATGAAAAACAAATTTAGTTTTGCGGTTGTGTGGAAGTTTACTAACTAATACTACTAACTAATGAATGACAGTTCAAAATATTGTTATTATATTGTTTTTTGGTTTTAGTACATGCCAGTTTCCTCACGTTGTTTTCCTTTACCGCCGTTTTCAGGGATGTGGTATTAAAATAAAATACACACAGTAATGCGCCTGTCTGCTGCGCTGAACCCAAATGAAATGATACAAAAGCAGGCAGATGATCGTCATGCTTTTCTTCATTATAAAGAGTAAAACCACCCTTCTTTGTTGACATAATCACATCGCGGCCTTGTATGTGTCCGCAATAAGATGTTATTAGTCCACATGTTCAGTTGCCCATCCCCCTAGCCACAGCTAATCCCTTAGTCGTACCCATGGGAAGCATAGCAGCCTAATAGTACCCGGAAAACAGATGTCGAAGTTGACCAACTTAACCTCTTAGGTACACTGTGGCTCCATGGTTTAACTTCAAAATATAGGCCCGTTACAAAAGAAAAAGCTTGTGGCTTTCAAAACATTTTAACTGCGGGCAACATATCACTGAAAAGTGATTTCATTGGTGTTCCAATTTTTTTTTTTCTGTTTTTATGTTTGCCGATGCTTGTCGCCATACCTGCACGCTTGTGGCTTAGGGAAATCTAGTTCACGTCAACAGTTTGTGGTTATGAGATAGGAATCAAATTTGACACATCTAGTCCGTACATTATTGAACTAGAAATTAAAGAATGAAATGAAAGATGGGAAGGCCTTTAGTGTGGGACGCAACTTGCGTCGATAGCTACTCTTGCGCCATCACGTCTTCCAAGCTCATCGTGCTGTGTTGGAGAACCCCAAGTGGCGTAAATATATTTTTGTGGTAACTATATTTTCGAGCCGTTTGGGGTTGAAACTCTGGAGCCGTGGGGTCCAACTGCTCAGACTGCTAAGAGCCTTTTTAAGGAAATATCAAAACGCCTAGTTGACGCTTCCCGTGACCCAAGGACTGGCTTTTACTTTGGCTAGAAGCTAGGTATTGCCCTACAACGTGGCAATGCCGCCAGTCTCTTGGGCACATTACCAACTGACAGCGTTGAGGAGGAGTTTTTTGACGCCCTTTTATAGTTTATTGTTATTTTAGATATTTAATTTATTCGTTTGTTAATCGTTGTAATGTACATAGTTAGTTCCTTTTTATGAAATAAACTAAAAATTCAATATCGGCACAGTAGAAACTATAATTATGCTTATAGCACAGGAATCTTCCTAGTTTAAACCCAGTTGTACATATTTTGTATCTAGCCTCTTAAATTCATTTCAAGGTTAAAACTTTTGTAAAATAGGTACTTGGTAGGTCTTGAACGATTAAATATTCTTTATACCTGGAAATGCTCTAGTAGGAAAATCATCGTTTTCGTAGTGAAGTGGTTATAACGAGGGTTTCTCGAAAGCAATGGTTTCAGGAAATCATAATAATGGTCCTAAATTGGCTTATTAATAAACAACTAAAATAACAAGTTGGTTTTCCTGCAATACTTTATTTTATTTACTGTCGTTGAAGTTCTAAAACTAGGTAAGTAATTTATCAAGAAGTAAACACACATTATACTATTGTAATGTACAATGGTACATCGAGAAAAAACTGCAAAATCATACATAGGTCGTTACAGGTATTTTTATGCAGTTTTTCAGTCTGGCGTTCACTCTCCTGTAAAGTTATTATTTTTGACATACGCGTTGTTAGAACTTAAACGACGATATCCCAAAAAATTGACTTGTTCCACCACTTCCAATAGCAGCATTATAATGTCCCTTCGGTCTCGGAAAGAGATGGAGCTATACAAGATGTCTAGCTCCGTTTCTTTCCCACACTGAAGTAAGATTAGAACAATACAGCTATAAAAAGTCAGAGTCGGCCACCGGCTTGCCTACCATGACCTCTTAAAGCAGTATTGTTTTACTATTCCAGTATGGGAAAGAGACGGAGCTATACAGGATAATATAGCGCCATCTCTTTCCCACACTGGAGAAGGAGTAAAACAATAATGTTTTAAGACGTCATGGTAGCTAGGCTGGTCCCATAAATATTACCAAAAATTAACATAAACAAGCTTCCATTCAACAAAGAAGAAACTAATAAAGACCAGTAAGTTTCCTGCTCTGTTTTAGTTAACAAGCGCCCTGACCGCTGCAGCCCGTCCACATTTGTGGGCTAGCGTGACGGTCAGAAGCACCAGTGTTAAGCTAGCAATTAGTCACAGCTAATGTACGACAGTGTTTAGCTTGTAATCCTAACGCATGCGTGTGATTCTAATCGGGTTTGAGGTGCTAGAATTTTGGTGTTTAGTTACCTTTTTCTTGGATAATGACGAAGCTAATTAGTTCTACTGCATCGGCCAAAATTGTATGTCATAGGTTGGTTGTAAAACATCGTGAGGACTGGTATGTCCTAAAACTAAAACTACGTAGACATTTATTTTTTGACGTGACACCGTCTAATGAATTGACGAACGCCGGCTGCACGCACGAAAAAGGATGACTCATTGTAACGTTACGATCGGGGCGAGAGCGCTGCACGAGCGAGCGAAAGGCACGATCAGATTGAGCGTTCGGCTTGCTATTCATAAAAGTATCAATGTTTTGTTATGACATTGTTACGTTAAATTCATTCATTTCATCAATGTTTTGTTATGACATTGTTACGTTAAACTATTGTCCGTAAACCGACTTTACAGACAACCAATTTTTTTTAAATGTTTCCTTGTACTAAGAATTTCTCCTGTACCGTGGGTGCGTTAAAAACATTTAAACTCACTATACAAACAGCTAGACCCGGAACAACTACCTGTAGGCAATACATTTAAACATTTGTCCCGTGCGGGAATCGAACTCCCGACACGCAGCGCTGCCAGTCGTTCAGCCCCTGCGCCAAACGTGTTGTCGACATTTGACATCCACGAACCCGTACTGGACCTGCGTGTTAGATTTACCCGCTCTACGGTGCCAGCAATGGTATCGTTGTGGGAAGATTATGTACCTAGAGCAAAAGGAAGAACCTAAAACGACTATTTCAGAAATTTTAAATAACGGTAAGCTCTTCTTACTAAGATTATGTTACATCATCATCTGCTTAGCCAGGCTTCCAGACTCACCGGATTCAGCTGAATACCAGTTTTTAACATGGAGCGACGACCTATCTGTGCTCCACAACCTAGTTAATACTGGGTAATACGATACTCGCTTGCTGGCATCTTTATACAAGCTTTTTTCATCAATAATCCTTAGAAGAATAGCAACAGAGATTGACAAAGCACAACCATTAGAACAGGCAGGATTTAGATCAGGCTTTAGCCCAACAGACCATCTGCATTCACTGGAACAAGTAATGGAGAAATATAAAGAGTTTAGGAGGCCTATATACATAGCGTTTATAGATTATAGTAAGGCTTTTGACAGTATAAGCCACAACTCTATCTGGAATACATTAGCATCATTGAACATTAACAGAAAATATATAAACATCATAAAATATACATATAACAACGCTACAAGTAGGGTGAAACTCGAAACAAGAGGAGATGAAATAAGAATTGAAAGGGGTGGAAGACAAGGCAACCCTCTGTCACCCAAACTATTTATTGCTGTCCTAGAGAATGTATTCCAAAAACTAGACTGGAAAAGCAAGGGACTGCGTGTAGGTGCCGCTTGCCTCAGTCATTTGAGATTCGCAGACGACATTGTTGTACTTGCTGAAACATCTAGAGAACTTGAAACTATGATACACATGCTAGATCAAGAAAGTGCTAGAGTTGAACTAGAAATGAATGCTGCCAAAACAAAAATAATCACAAATAGCCAAAAACATCCTAATAAGTACAAATGGCAAAAACAAAGAATACGTCGACAATTTTATATATCTGGGCAAACAGGTATCTTTCAGTACAACAAATAATGAAATAGAAGTTGATAGGAGATGTAAAATTGCTTGGAGTAAATTCTGGTCTCTTAAGGAAATTTTAGAAGGTGACTATACACTAGATATGAAAAGAACTGTAATCGATATCTGTCTTCTTCCTAGCTTATTGTATGGCTGTCAGACATGGGTTTACACAAATAAAGTAAAAGAAAAAATTAGAACAACACAAAGATCAATGGAGAGGAGTATACTAAAAATTAGGAAAATACATAAAATAAGGTCAGACATTATCAGGAAGAAAACAAAAATTACCGATGCTTTAACACAGGCTTTAAAATTAAAATGGCAATGGGCCGGATACATCTCTAGGTGTAAAGATAATAGATGGACCATAAAAACTACACGATGGAAAGGACCACTAGGTAAGAGAAATATCGGTAGACCAGCAAAAAGGTGGGCTGATGATATCATTATAAAAGCAGGGCCAGATTGGATGACCCTCGCCAAAGATAGAGAATTTTGGAAGGAGAAAGAGGAGGCCTTCACCCAATCGGGATCCACGTCAAATAAAGATGATGAAGAAACTAACAATACTAACACTAGATTTTAAGGAGTTAAATATACTAACACAACTAACAAACATCTCAAAATCCGAAATATTTGTGTCAATTATAGAGGAAGAAACTAACACTAGTTTTTTTAATGTTAAATAACACAACTAATCAAGCATTTGAAATGTGAAATACTTTTACGTGGAAATAAAAGGCTTTATTTCCACGTAAAATTATTATTTAGCTTCTAATAATATTCTAGAATTGTAGTTCTTATCAATAAAACCTATTCATAATTAAACTAGACTATATAAGCTTTGTTTTAATACCCATATGTCCTTACTTTGGCACTTTCTTAGTAGCCAAATTAACCAAACCAATCAACCCCTGCTCTGATCGATTCGATACCTACTGATTTTGTCGTGTTGTCGTAAAAAATTTACTAAAATTTCGTATTTTTTTACTGTTTTATATTGCGGAGACACTAATTATTACTTAATTGAAAAAAAATTCATAATACGAGCACTATTTTAACTATTTTTGCAAAATTTTTGAAAAATAATGATCGAGGCCCATAATTACGCCCGGGACGTTTGACTTACCTGAAAAAATTTTAGGCGTATTTGTAAACCCGAACGTGGTATTCTTAGATATTCGTAAAGCTTGATTAATGAAGTTTATTTTGATATATAACACTATAAACATTGGGTTATAAATATAATAGTATTCACGTTTTAAAACCAGAGAACATAAATCACACCACGAAAATACGGTGACATTTGACACCTCACTTTTAAAACTTTTTTGACATTTAATTTTGTACGGCTGAGATTCTCGTACTTTTTGCATTCGACGCGGAATTTAATACAGATAATATAGAGGGCAAAACCATAGATACAGCACGACATGGAACATTTGTAAGTGCGTTTTTTCGGAACTAATCGTTTGGGTAACTATGGTTACTGGGACGTTTGACGGTATTTATTTTTGGGTTACTATAGTTACTTGACTTATTCACCGGCTACTCTACCCTACTCTACCCTACTCTACTCTACCCTACTCTACCCTACTCTACCCTACTCTACCGAACTTCTTATAATTTATTATCTAGCTTCTGCCCGCGGCTTCGCCCGCGTGGAGTTCGGAAATTGCCTACATATGTTTCCCCCGCAAAATAATGTCGAAAATAGTCATTTATGTTTATCCGCTGGTTCGCTCGCAATTTTTACTAACTACCTCCTCCTACCCAACCCTACCTACCTACAATACCCAACCCTACCTACCTACTCAACTCTACCTACCTACCCTGCCCAGCTTACCTACCATACCCTATCCTATCTACCTAACTTACCCAACCTACCTACGCTACCCATCCTACCTACCCTACCCAACCTACCTACCCTACCCAACCTACCTAACTACCCTACCCAACTACCCTACACAACCCTACCCTATTCCTTCACTCGCCATGAACATAACGCGCCAGGGCATCAATCTCAACTCCACGCTCAACTATCTCCCGGTAAGCTATGTTCTCCTAGTACCTCAATCCCGACCACGCGCCGACGACACGCACGCCAAGAACATAACGCGCACGGGGCATCAATCACCAACTCCACGCTCAACTATCACCTGGTAGAAATGAATGCTGCCAAAACAAAAATAATCACAAATAGCCAAAAACATCCTAATAAGTACAAATGGCAAAAACAAAGAATACGTCGACAATTTTATATATCTGGGCAAACAGGTATCTTTCAGTACAACAAATAATGAAATAGAAGTTGATAGGAGATGTAAAATTGCTTGGAGTAAATTCTGGTCTCTTAAGGAAATTTTAGAAGGTGACTATACACTAGATATGAAAAGAACTGTAATCGATATCTGTCTTCTTCCTAGCTTATTGTATGGCTGTCAGACATGGGTTTACACAAATAAAGTAAAAGAAAAAATTAGAACAACACAAAGATCAATGGAGAGGAGTATACTAAAAATTAGGAAAATACATAAAATAAGGTCAGACATTATCAGGAAGAAAACAAAAATTACCGATGCTTTAACACAGGCTTTAAAATTAAAATGGCAATGGGCCGGATACATCTCTAGGTGTAAAGATAATAGATGGACCATAAAAACTACACGATGGAAAGGACCACTAGGTAAGAGAATTATCGGTAGACCAGCAAAAAGGTGGGCTGATGATATCATTATAAAAGCAGGGCCAGATTGGATGACCCTCGCCAAAGATAGAGAATTTTGGAAGGAGAAAGAGGAGGCCTTCACCCAATCGGGATCCACGTCAAATAAAGATGATGAAGAAACTAACAATACTAACACTAGATTTTAAGGAGTTAAATATACTAACACAACTAACAAACATCTCAAAATCCGAAATATTTGTGTCAATTATAGAGGAAGAAACTAACACTAGTTTTTTTAATGTTAAATAACACAACTAATCAAGCATTTGAAATGTGAAATACTTTTACGTGGAAATAAAAGGCTTTATTTCCACGTAAAATTATTATTTAGCTTCTAATAATATTCTAGAATTGTAGTTCTTATCAATAAAACCTATTCATATTCTCAGATAATATAGAGGGCAAAACCATAGATACAGCACGACATGGAACATTTGTAAGTGCGTTTTTTCGGAACTAATCGTTTGGGTAACTATGGTTACTGGGACGTTTGACGGTATTTATTTTTGGGTTACTATAGTTACTTGACTTATTCACCGGCTACTCTACCCTACTCTACCCTACTCTACTCTACCCTACTCTACCCTACTCTACCCTACTCTACCGAACTTCTTATAATTTATTATCTAGCTTCTGCCCGCGGCTTCGCCCGCGTGGAGTTCGGAAATTGCCTACATATGTTTCCCCCGCAAAATAATGTCGAAAATAGTCATTTATGTTTATCCGCTGGTTCGCTCGCAATTTTTACTAACTACCTCCTCCTACCCAACCCTACCTACCTACAATACCCAACCCTACCTACCTACTCAACTCTACCTACCTACCCTGCCCAGCTTACCTACCATACCCTATCCTATCTACCTAACTTACCCAACCTACCTACGCTACCCATCCTACCTACCCTACCCAACCTACCTACCCTACCCAACCTACCTAACTACCCTACCCAACTACCCTACACAACCCTACCCTATTCCTTCACTCGCCATGAACATAACGCGCCAGGGCATCAATCTCAACTCCACGCTCAACTATCTCCCGGTAAGCTATGTTCTCCTAGTACCTCAATCCCGACCACGCGCCGACGACACGCACGCCAAGAACATAACGCGCACGGGGCATCAATCACCAACTCCACGCTCAACTATCACCTATCTATATATATAAAAGAAAGTCGTGTTAGTGTTACTTCGCTTATAACTCAAGAACGGCTGAACCGATTTAGCTGAAAATTGGCAGGGAGGTAGTTTAGAGCCAGGAGAAGGACATAGGATACTTTTTATCCCGGTCTGCGCGGGTGAAACCGCAGGGCGCAGTTTGTTATTATCATGTTCTTGGCGAGCGCCACGCGCTTCAGGGGAGGCGTGGTCGGGAGCGAGGTACTAGGAGCACATAGCTTACCGGGAGATATATTATGTTATTGGCGAGCGTGTCTGAGCGGCGTGTTCGGGATTGAGGTACTAGGAGAACATAGCTTACCGGGAGATAGTCGAGTGTGGAGTAGGTGATTGATGGCGCGTTATGTTCTTAGCGAGCCTGTCTGGGGGCGGCGTGGTCGGGATTGAGGTACTAGGAGAACATAGCTTACCGGGAGATATATTATATTCTTGGCGAGCGAGTCTGAGCGGCGTGGTAGGGATTGAGGTACTAGGAGCACATAGCTTACCAGGTGATAGTTGAGCGTGGAGTTGGTGATTGAGGTAGGGTAGGGTAGGTAGGTAGGGTAGGGTAGGTAGGTAGGGTAGGGTAGGTAGGTAGGGTAGGGTAGGTAGGTAGGGTAGGGTAGGTAGGTAGGGTAGGATAGGTAGGTAGGGTAGGGTAGGGTAGGTAGGGTAGGTAGGGTAGGTAGGGTAGGTAGGGTAGGTAGGGTAGGTAGGGTAGGTAGGGTAGGTAGGGTAGGTAGGGTAGGTAGGTAGGGTAGGTAGGGTAGGTAGGGTAGGTAGGTAGTAGGTAGATAGGGTAGGGTTGGGTAGGGTAGGGTAGGGTTGGTAGGTAGTAGGTAGGTAGGGTAGGGTAGGGTGGGTAGGTAGTAGGTAGGTAGGGTAGGGTAGGTAGGGTTGGGTAGGGTGGTGTAGGTAGGGTTGGGTAGGGTAGGTAGGTAGGAAAAGTGCATTGCTTTAACTTTTGACAGAACGAAGTCTGTCCGGGCAGCTAGTATATATATAAAAGAAAGTCGTTTTAGTTACTTCGCTTATAACTCAAGAACGGCTGAACCGATTTAGCTGAAAATTGGCAGGGAGGTAGTTTAGAGCCAGGAGAAGGACATAGGATACTTTTTATCCTGGTCTGCGCGGGTGAAACCGCAGGGCGCAGTTTGTTATTATCATGTTCTTGGCGAGCGCCACGCGCTTCAGGGGAGGCGTTTTCGGGATTGAGGTACTAGGAGAACATAGCTTACCGGGAGATATATTATGTTATTGGCGAGCGTGTCTGAGCGGCGTGTTCGGGATTGAGGTACTAGGAGAACATAGCTTACCGGGAGATATATTATGTTCTTGGCGAGCGTGTCTGAGCGGCGTGTTCGGGATTGAGGTACTAGGAGCACATAGCTTACCTCGAGATGGTTGAGCGTAACCTTACCTACCTACCCATGAAATCAGAAAAATGAAGGAATAGGGTAGGGTTGTGTAGGGTGGTAGAGTAGGGTAGAGTAGGGTAGAGTAGGGTAGAGTAGGGTAGAGTAGGGTAGAGTAGGGTAGAGTAGGGTAGAGTAGGGTAGAGTAGGGTAGAGTAGGGTAGAGTAGGGTAGAGTAGGGTAGAGTAGGGTAGAGTAGGGTAGAGTAGGGTAGAGTAGGGTAGAGTAGGGTAGAGTAGGGTAGAGTAGGGTAGAGTAGGGTAGAGTAGGGTAGAGTAGGGTAGAGTAGGGTAGAGTAGGGTAGAGTAGGGTAGAGTAGGGTAGAGTAGGGTAGAGTAGGGTAGAGTAGGGTAGAGTAGGGTAGAGTAGGGTAGAGTAGGGTAGAGTAGGGTAGAGTAGGGTAGAGTAGGGTAGAGTAGGGTAGAGTAGGGTAGAGTAGGGTAGAGTAGGGTAGAGTAGGGTAGAGTAGAGTAGGGTAGAGTAGGGTAGAGTAGCCGGTGAATAAGTCAAGTAACTATAGTAACCCAAAAATAAATACCGTCAAACGTCCCAGTAACCATAGTTACCCAAACGATTAGTTCCGAAAAAACGCACTTACAAATGTTCCATGTCGTGCTGTATCTATGGTTTTGCCCTCTATATTATCTGTATTAAATTCCGCGTCGAATGCAAAAAGTACGAGAATCTCAGCCGTACAAAATTAAATGTCAAAAAAGTTTTAAAAGTGAGGTGTCAAATGTCACCGTATTTTCGTGGTGTGATTTATGTTCTCTGGTTTTAAAACGTGAATACTATTATATTTATAACCCAATGTTTATAGTGTTATATATCAAAATAAACTTCATTAATCAAGCTTTACGAATATCTAAGAATACCACGTTCGGGTTTACAAATACGCCTAAAATTTTTTCAGGTAAGTCAAACGTCCCGGGCGTAATTATGGGCCTCGATCATTATTTTTCAAAAATTTTGCAAAAATAGTTAAAATAGTGCTCGTATTATGAATTTTTTTTCAATTAAGTAATAATTAGTGTCTCCGCAATATAAAACAGTAAAAAAATACGAAATTTTAGTAAATTTTTTACGACAACACGACAAAATCAGTAGGTATCGAATCGATCAGAGCAGGGGTTGATTGGTTTGGTTAATTTGGCTACTAAGAAAGTGCCAAAGTAAGGACATATGGGTATTAAAACAAAGCTTATATAGTCTAGTTTAATTATGAATAGGTATAATAAATAAAAAAAAAAAAAAAATATTATTATTATTATTAATACGATACTCCTTGGTAGGGATGGTGTTCACTCTTTCGGACCACTGTTACGACTGTCCAAGATCTATAATAGTACCTACATTGTGTATTAAGGGCGGTAAGTAAGGAATTACAACCGAGGCTCTAGTAGAAGCCCGAAGTCGAAGACTGAGGGCTTTCTGAGTCGAGGTTCGTAATTCCCGTACCGCCCGTGAAACATACAATGTTTTTCATCACATTTGCGAGTAAATAATCATTAATTATAGCTTTAATACATAAGTCAGAACAACTATTATTACAAAATACGTGAACTTTTTTTTAAGCGGATTAGACCACAGATTATACAAATGTTTTGTCCAGAAACGTTAAGGGCAAATACTTACGTAGGTATACAGCAATGACGGAGTGTAAAAAAAATAATTTCGACGTGTTGACACAAAAATCTATCGATTATTTAGAACATTATTTGAGTATTTAAGTAACACCAACACTAAATGTAGCGAGATTGCAATGAAATTCCTGTTAAGATAACATTTTAAGACCATTTTTCAATTGCGTGTAAACTCCTTGCTTGAACTTGCATGACCTGTATGCTGTGCAATAAATTTAAAAAAATTACTTACCAACCTTGGGTTTCACGACAAAAAGAAAGCTCGAGGGTTTTATATGGGGCATTACGGCCAAGTTAACGTGTATGTTTAGATACTGTTTACGTGCAAGTGTGATGAAAAATTAAATGACAACCGGGACCAACGGCGTAACGTGCTTTCCGATGTACGGACGAAACTCCGTGTGTAATAGGTGGTCCCATCAACCGACCAACCTAGGTAGCAAGCACAGCTTAACCTGAAGATCGAACCCCTCATCATCTGCCTAGTCTTTTCCCAAACTATGTTGGGGTTGGCTTTCAGTCTAACCGGATGCAGCAGAGTACCAGAATTTTACATGAAGCGACTACCTATCTGACCTCTACAACCCAGTAACTGGATAATACGATACCCGTTGATAAGACTGGATGTCAGATTTTTGGCTTCTGACTACTCTTAACGACTTTCAAAAATCTATAAATGACAACCGGGACCAACGGCTTAACGTGCTTTCCGAGGCGCGGACAAAACTCGGTGTGTAATAAGTGGTCTCATGCACGGACCAACCTATGTAGCAAGCACAGCTTAACCTAAAGATAGAACCCAGTGGCTGTTATTGTTTAGCCACGGGCTCTTCAACTAAGATAATGTTACATAATGTAATTAATCAATTTGAAGTCCCAACTCAATAAACAAAGAGAACCTACATAGGTAGGTATGTAATGCTAAATACCTACTAAGTCCTAGAATACACACGTGCATCCTTGTACGTATTGATCCAAGCTATTAGGTATCAATTGCCTAATATAGCCATTGATTCCGGATGGTTAATGCCAGATACACCACCTAGTCTGAGGTATTATGGCATAGTCTATGTGTTGTTGAATAGCACCTATGTGTTTGTAGTGCAATCAATATGAACGTGAGATGGAGGGAGTGTGATTTCGGTGGAATCAGTTTTTAAATGACATCAGTAATTTGTGTTTAATTTTTATACACAAATATCTGATGTTGCTCAAAAAGCCGCTAAACTGAAGTGAGACTGGACTGGCCACGTCTGCCGCGTGGCCAATGATCTGTGGGCGAAAATATAGCCATTGATGCCTGAGCGACCAGTGGTCCACATTGGCCCTGGATCGAGACAATTGGAAGTCATGGGGAGAGGCCTTTGCCCAGCAGTGGGATGACGCAGGCTTACAGTATCAGTACCAGTATCATCATCATCTTCCTGCCCTTGTCCTATTCTACTTGGGTTTCGGTGCAACACGTTTTATTTTTCCTCCATTATTCCCTTGTAAGACGTCACGGTATTATTTACTCCTTTCTCTTTCATATCATTTTTTACACAGTCCATCCATGTTTTCTTTGGCCTTCCTCTCCCTCTCTTTTCACCAATTTTCATTTCCATCGGTCTTCTATTCACATACGTTTCATGCCCATTCATTACAAATGTCCAGACCAAGACAAACGACTTCCTTCAATTTTTATCAAATCAAGACTAATTTTGAGAAATTCCTGATGGAAAACCCAATAATAACACTATGTCCACAATAATTCCCTATCCATTTGCATAAAATTTTAAGACCTAATATAACTTAGCATAATTTTGTTTGGCATAATTATATTTTCGCATAATATAATTACGCATAACAGCATACGCATATTATTTTTAAGCATAATTTCTCTAACCGTAATAATGATTAAGCATAATATTCTAAACCATAAATTTATAAAGCATAAAGTTCTAAAGCATAACTTTTTTAAGCATAATATCCTAAAGCATAAATTTATTTACGCTTGTTTTTATGCTTGCTTGCATGCTGCATGCAAGCAAGCAAGCAGCAAACAAGCAAGCATGCAGCATGCAAGCAAGCATGCAGCATGAAGCATTCAAGCGAGCATGCAACATGCAGCAGGCAGGGTTTCTGTCACGGCTCCGGCGCTGCGGGCCTCCGGCGGCCCCACGCCTGCTAATCGTCGCAGACGGCTTTCGCTCACCAACGCAGCTTCGGCTTGTTGGCCGGCTTCGCCGGCCAGCCTCAGCCGCGGCGGCTCGCTCGCAGCCACCTACTCCTCAGCCCGCGGGCCGCCTCGCCCCTCCGCGCCTACGCGATTTTAAATTACACTCTAGGGGTAGGACATACAAGACTACGTGGAGTCGGTTTTGCAGCAATTCGGTTCTGTCACAAACTTTTGTTGCACAGCATATTAAATTTTTAACCAACAATATTATTTAATTGTTACAGAAACTATAGCAAATTGGTTTGATGAGAATTATGTATGGGGCACTACAAGTTCACCACCACCATTTCCACCCAAAGTCTCACAACATCTAATATATTCTTCAGATAAAAGTTATCTCGCGATTGAAAAATCATTTAAGTTACATAATGTTACGAATAATTTCCATGAAAATTGTTTTTGTTATTTATATTAATTGTATGCCTAAATATTATTATGCTAATGGTCATTAGGCCTACTAACGTTATGCGAATCAATTTTATGCCAAAACAAATTAGTCTTTAAGATGATTATGCCAACATAAAATGTATGCCTAAAAAAATTATGCCGAAGTATTATTATGCCAAACCAAATTGTGCCAAAATCGTTATGCCGAAGTATATTAGGACAAACAACATTATGCGAAAAGAAGGGATCCCGTCCACAATCAGCTCCAGACCAGTGAGACAGTACACTATGCATTTTCTAATGAAAAGAAAATAATGGCATTCTATATATGCGTACCAATTTATGAAAACTAGCAAGACTATTTATATAGGGTGACTGGTAATTAGTGACCGATACTTAAACACGTGATTGTACTCATGATAACAAACAACTTTCCTGAAGAAACGTTTTTTTTTAATACTGATCCATTTTTATCACATTAACACAACAGCCATATGAAATTCGCAGTTGCGAGCCGTGCGGGTGCACTGCCTACCCATAGTCCAGTCATTACGTACATTCAAAAAAGAAAATGAATTTGCGCTTCTAATTTTTTAATATGTTGTAGGGGATACCTAGAAAAGCTTAACTTGAGATTGTGGACCAAGCTTTCCTAGGAGCTTTCGCCGCCATGTTGAAAAAAGGGGTAAAATTTGTTTCTCGGCAATAACACGGCTATCCGATGAGATTTCGAAAATTTTTGTAGGACACTTTTTGTAGCTTTCTTTGTGCTCTACAATAACGCCTGAATCATTTTTTTTCAATTCCACAATTTTTCATATTTATTAAGACCCAAAGAAAAAAAAAGGAAAAAACAAAAATTGTGTCCTAAATTTTTGACTTTATCGATCGATATCTCGATAACGATGCATGATACGCTAAAAATGATTCAGGCGTTATTGTAGAGCACAAAGAAAGCTACAAAAAGTGTCCTAAAGTGTAATTTTCGAATCTCATCGGATAGCCGAGTTATTGCCGAAAAACAAATTTTAAGCGTTTTCCAAGATGGGGGCGAAAGCTCCTAGGAAAGCTTGGTCGACAATCTCAATTTAAGCTTTTCTAGGTATCCCCTACAACATATTAAAAAATTAGAAGCGCAAATTCATTTTCTTTTATTTGTTTTTTTTTCGGACGAAATGACTGGACTACCACTGTTGCACGGTAAAACAGTAATGACATAGAACCGCGTCACGCGATTAACAGCTGAAAGGTCACAGGCGCGCACGCATGAATTTCATTCGGCTGTTGTGTTATTGTAATAAAAGTGAATGAGTATTAAGAAAAATGTTTCTTTGAGAAAGTTGTTTGCTATACCATTAAGTGTTTAAGTATCGGTCACTAATTACCAGTCACCTTATACATCATTATTTCAGCCGAAAGACGTCCACTGCTGAACATAGGCCTCCCCAGTGTACATAAGCTGATTTTATTTTCGCGTTTTCAGGTTTGGTCCCATAGTAAATGTTGTTCATATTGATGAGTACAACGACCTCTTAACAGGTTGTTGGTGTTTTACCAATAACCCTGTATAATGATCAGTATTTTTGCTACTGGAATAATCAAGTTAAGTAAGTTTTGTCAACCAAAGACAAAATATTCTACTTTACGCTTACCTTTAGTGGTTTTACCACCAACAGTATTATTTAACGAATGCCATAAAAAACCTTCAAATTACAGGAGCTGCATTTTTTGTACGTAAACCGACTGTTTCAGATTTTAACAAACGAATATTCGCATCTGTTTTCGACGTGCCAGCCAACATCGGCAAAAACGAAAATCATCGTAATTGGTAGCAAAAAGTTGAATATATTGCGATTTTTTTGTTTAATAAAGTATTGAACATAAAGGATTTTATTCATTATTTATTTATTTTTTCTTTACATAATTAATGCTGCCGTTCTGTTACTTACTTTTAATATTATTCTTGGCAAGCTTTCGAAAGAACAGAAAAAGTAACGATTTGTAAAAAAAATTTTCTTGATTTATAATTTGGCTAGAATGGACAGTTTCTCTATGCTTTTGTAACAACCGTACTGCGATCGCCAACCCGCCTGCCAAGCGTGGCGATTATGGCAAAACCCCCCTTATGTACTCTAGGGGGAGGCCTATGTTCAGCAGACGTTTTTTGACTGAAATGATTATGATGATGATGGACAGTTTGTAGGTAGGTTAACGTATTCAAAATGAGTATTACTGAAACTATTGAAAACAATCTTGCAATAATTCCATTAATTTTATTGAATCTCGAGACAAAATTAATGAAACAAAAAAACTATTACTAAGTATTTGTCTGGAACAGCTCTATTTGATTTGAATTCAGTTTGTGCATTTACAAACTACAAATAGACATAACATAATATTAAATGTAAGTTCGTTTAGGTAATCGAAGCGATCTCTTTTATAACAAAGTAATAGCATAACGTCCGTTACGTCACGGGAATAACCGCAAATTCTAGTGAATAATTAATAGGATCAAAATAGGGATACATGCGACTGACGTTGACGACCACCGGTCACTCCCATGTCATCCGGTAGCAGACCGGAATATTTGATCTCTGGTGCCCGGTTGCCTTTGAGTTTCAAACTTATTATACATTTTAAAACTCGCTTAACTTCACACAGATAACTAAACGACAAGTATATATTTTGCCTGTAAAAATAATGTTTTCCTTTCTTTCATTTTTCTTCGAGATTAGATATAAGAAGAAAGATAGAGATTAACCCATAAACAGC
The DNA here is from genome assembly GCA_949152445.1 of Cerastis rubricosa. Lineage (NCBI taxonomy): Eukaryota > Metazoa > Arthropoda > Insecta > Lepidoptera > Noctuidae > Cerastis > Cerastis rubricosa. The sequence continues at coordinate 11,643,034 of OX424540.1, read as the reverse complement.
TCATAAAATAAAGTACCTATTCCATACTTATAATACTGGTTACAATAAGGCAACACACGGCAAGAGATCCTACATACCATAGCCATTTTCTAACCACTTAATGAAAATCATTAATAATAATCAATTTATTTTCAGGTTACAGCGACCCATAGATAAATACCTTAACCTAAATAATCATACTATAACAATTGTGTTAGTACATAAAACTTACAATTATGTTAGTAACACTTCACTTCCACGATGTTGTGTGCGTTCGCGTGGAATTTGTCCGCGTAAGCGACGGAACACCACATCCTGCGGCCAAAAACTTTCTTCCAACACCAAATGCAGATAACATGTTTGTATGCGCACCACAAACGCCTCGAAATTGACGTTGCGGCGCGACTCCAGCAGCTGCACTCTAGGCGATAATATAAATAAAAGGCTACTGGCTATAAATGACATGAATCAGCCAGTACCAGTGTAGTACCAGTAGGTCTAATTAGAAGCATGTTTTTTGGCACAACAGTTCCTTATAAAATAAAAGCGAACTCTAGAGAAGAGAATTTAAAAATTGATTTGACAAAGGGACAAAAGTTAGTATTCGAGGTTCGTCAATTTTGCTGATGGCAAAGCCAATGGAGCACATGGCCTGTAATCTTTTTAAAACCAAATAAATCAACTCGAATCAAACGTTTGAAAATAGAACAGGCCACTTTAACAAGCCGGCAGAAAAAAATAAGCATCAATAGAATCAGATTAGAAGACATATTTACCGATATTTGTTACCGTCGAAGTAGATTGCGATTGGCGACAGTGAGATATTATCCTTTCTTGTTAAATTATATTATCAATTACATTCGGTTCAATGGGCCGTGATTGTTATCTTTTGTGCTATTCTCTTGACGAAACGATATAGACACAGAGTAGATAGTTACAAAAGGTCAGTTCACTAGAACAACGAGTGTTTTTAGGATTAAGTACCTAATTTAAGCTTAAAGATATCACGAAGATCGTGCCGTGACCGAGATGTCGCAGTCTAAGTCCATACGCACATAGTTCTGCCAGGTGTGGTCGTCTTGGTATCGCGATATTCAATAAAACGCAGGGGTACAAAAATGTATACTATAAAAATTACATATGGCAGCCAAAAAAAACTCCAACCCTACACCATTTTCTAATGTTTCAGTGCAGGTAGAAGAAATGGCAGAAAAAACTTCACAGGAATTCATCTGTCTGTACCATCACCGGCCTTACATTTGTAAAAGAAATTGTGTATTCAAAAAGGACGTGCAGCTGGATTTTCTCGTGGCATGGAGTTGAACAGTGCTGGTCCAGTGGTCAATAATAGCTCTTGTGCTTTACCACAACGTTCGAAGACATACGATATTCACCATGCACCGGGCGACCCGCATGATGGATTACAGCCCTTCCTAACAAAGAGGAGGCCTGCCTAGCAGTAAGAGTGCGGGTGATTATGTCGTGGACTGGACCTTCTTTTTCCATCTATTTTGTGTAGAAACGACACGAATTTTGTTAATGTACAAGCTTCATTGACTCTTTGTTCTATTTTAGTTGCCTTTGATTCAAACTTAAATTCTAAGGTCTCTGTAACGATCGTGACTTCGTGATCAAAGATATTTATAGACAATCCTTAAAAGTTCTTTCAGGGTTTTATTGTCACATCATTTTTCGTAAAAGCAAAGATAAGGTACATTTTTAGCGTGTTAAAAATAAAAATATCTTGATCGAGTTTTGACACATTTTATCACGAGCAAAGAGAAAATGTTAATATTGACGGAGTGTTAAAAGTTTCAGGCTTAGTTATAATTTACGGAGGTATTTACAAAAGAGATTAAAAAGGATATAAATAAATACAGTATGTTAGGTTAAACGAGGGACATATTCAAACCCATAATAGTACATGCTAACATGATACTAATAAAAATATAAACAAAAAAAAAACACTGATAAATAACAAACAGAACCATACCAAAAATTTCGCAAATGTCTCGCAACGTGTAAACACCCTTGCGCTAGCGACTTATTACTATCGCAGTCTCGCAGAACATGTGATCGGGTCAATGACTCTTATGTATACCTATCCATTTTCCCTTCATACTTTAAACCTTTAAACATTTTTAATTCTTCATTGCAAATGTTGATTGTGATTCGCACTAAGTTTAGTTTTTTTGTTTCATTAAGACAAAGTTAATTATTATGCACTTAGTATTTTTGGCGTATTAAAAAAATGGAATAACACCTATTTACAACGATTAACTTGATTGACTATTTACAACGAATTTAGAGACTATTTACACATTTTTAGACTAATCTTAAAAATTTTTCAAAATGAGCAACACCTCGTGTTATGCAAAGTTCGGCACGTTTTCGCATATTGTCTTATCGGTTAAAAACAAACGAATCACTTCTTACACTATTAAAAGCGTTTGTGATACGTACCTTTCACTCTTCCCTATTTACACCCAGCATGAGATTGTACGACGGAATCTGGCGGTTGGGAAACATCACTCGGTACAAATTAATGGCTCCTCGCACACTATCATTTGCTAACATGTAGGCACGAACCATATCCCAATATTCTTCATTGGAATATTGATAAGACGTCATTTTTATTGATTATTATTCAAGATCACGTTAACAGGACACTCTTATCGCGAAGTAAGCGGGGTTGTTTGTGGAATACGCGGAATTATTGATTATTATTTAAGATTACGTTAACAGGACACTCTTATCGCGAAGTAAGCGGGGTTGTTTATGGAATACGTGGAATTATTGATTATTATTTAAGATTACGTTAACAGGACACACTTATCGCGAATTAAGCGGGGTTGTTTAAGGAATACGCGGAAGCGCAATATTGGACATGCGGAAATAGCGGCGCACACGCATGGACTGCGGTCAGCGCGGGGGTGTGTCCCGTCGGTGCATCGGCGAAAATTCAAAGGAAAGGGGCGGGGTTTGCGTACGCGCTTCCTTTTCGGCAAGATAGGCACATGTTTTGCCGCGTGACTATTTTACTGTTTACAAGTTCACTTCTTGCGCGCTCAGTGTTTATGAATAATGTATTTCATAGGACAATTACGTCACAAATTAAGGTTATAGGTTTTTTACATATTTGGGACGAGAATCGAATACTGAATATCCTCCCTCAATATGTCCCTCGTTTAACCTAACATACTGTATAGATGTTTCATGAATGTTTTTCTTGTTTTTTCGTGTGGTTATTGCGTATCCTGTTGTCAGAGTTTTTTTGCTGCCCAAGGGCCTCTTATTTGGGTTTACATCCTCTCGAGAAATTCTCTCAGGCATGCTGGTTTGGTTTCCTCACGATGTTTTTCTACACCGAAGCAAGGATAATAATACAATAAGCACTGGGTATAAATAAGTCTTGATTTCGAACTCGAGACCTATTACTTGGTAGTCCGACGGTCACCTTGTGACACTGCTACAGGAAGATGAATGTCTTGAGTATGTATCCATGTTTTATAGGCTGGTTTCGGATGGCAGTATGTCTTGTGATTTTGACGCGACTTCGAAGAGGCCTACGCCCAACGGTCGACTACCGGCCGAGATTTAAAAAAAGAACTTAGCAAGCCAAGCACTATCGCTCAACTGCCAACTAGAAATGCAAGATAAAGACGGGAACATGTATTAGTCTCGCAATTGCTAAGTATGGTTTTCGGCAACTGTTGGTCAATTGAATACGCTTTTATACCTACATCATCAGCTAAACTACACAATGCTACTAATTTTAGATCGCTAATATTAGGCACGTGTCGATAATTCACACAGATTATGACATCTAAATTAAATCTCGAACAAACATTGATCAGAGGCGATTGTGCAATCAATGTGACCAATATGCCGCACAGGTGATTATCATTCATGGGACACATAATTTTGCGGTTGAAATTGGATGGGCCGACATTGTATGTCACATTAATTGCTAGATTAGTGGACCAAATGATATTTGATTAGCGATCATGGAGGATTACAACACAGAAGCCGCGAGATGTGATAGTTTCCGTGTAGTTACTGTTTTGGCCAATGATATGTGGTTTGTGCACGTAGGTCTTATATCGATGCTGAAAATCTACTTTGGAATGATGTATTGAGTACATGAAAACCATTTTCGTGTCGATATCGATTTCACCCTGTTTATTTAACACATGTAACTTGGTTCGTACGTGACACGCTGATCTCCGAAATCACCCAACTGATTTCAATGTAATTTTCTTATAGGTAGAAATCTCGATGTTTAATTGTAATGATTCCATTTGATCCGTAAGGGGCGGGTTGCTAATATATGATAATTTTAAGTTGACCTTGGCCTGCCCTGCCCTCTGTACTTTGCCCTGGAAAAAATCCGAAATAACTTTTTTTCTTATAAGTCTCAATGTTGGAAACGATTGAAAATGTCATTGACTAGAACTGAATAAGATCGACGGGAAATTAATATCTATTAACCTAGTTCAGCTTAAGTTCCTTTTTTTAAATATTCTTATTCTTATTTATATTGGGTTTTCTTACAACAAACCTTTTTTTAACATGAATGTTTGCCTAAGAGGATACAGCTTTGTGCATGAACAGTACTTTTAAAACTTAAATCAACTTATTTATAAACTAAACTAATACAAGCAATATAATAAACGAAATACATACTATTCATATATCGATCAACATACATTTATAAATACTATAAACATGTTGACAAGAAATTTTCGTAGATTTTGTTATTTTGTCAAGAAGAGCCTTGTCAATACTGGAACAGATAATGAGTTTTTGGAAGATGTCTTACATATACTATGTATAACTAGGTGCCAAGAAATATCTGTTATTTATACAATACGTTTCCAGTTACACATTAATGAACATTTTTAGGATTTCTAATAAACACAAGTATCAAGAATTAGGAATAAAACAAACGGTTTGTTACAAAGGATAACGCCGACAAACAGGTTCTGGTGTTATATTTATGACTTCTATTTGTCATTTTGAGCCAACAATTCGTCTCATTGCTAGGCAACGGCCTCCCCTTTTCTTGTCGAGATCTCTATCTTGTCTTACCGGAGAAACGGTCCAAAACCTCGCTCAATTTGCGATGTTGTCTGACTTGATATCTTTTATTTTACTTTGTATTTATATTTAGAATGTTTCCTGGAAGTTAAAGTTTGTATAGTTTTTGAATGAACTGATATAATATACATACGGACGTTATAGTATTCTTCTGAGCCCATTGGTCCTTAGAAAAATAGTAACTACACGAAAAGGTTCAATTTCGTGTATTTTTATCAATGATCATCGTCTCCACTATGACTTCTACGTATTCCGGTACTGGCATTAAAATCATACCAGCACATGATGATGTACATGAAATGCCTACTATCAACATAAAAATGAACTATGAATGTATGTCATTTGTCTGAATAGTCTTAGTAATGTCTCAGTTTTTTGTTACCGACATAAAATTAGAGGACATAGGACCTAGACCCGTGGGAACCCCAAACAACGTCAAGAGCATTTACACCTTATGACATTTCATACAAACTTTCATGTCCTTATTTTCCGAAACGACTGAACCTATTTTAATGACAATTCATACGCATTTAATAAGCAGCAAATGTTTTTAACTTAACTTTTTAGACCCATATAGGGTCTAAAAAGTTAGTAAAAACATCTTCGAAAAATAGTGTTACAGCTAAATTAGACCGATTATAAATTATCTATAGACACATAAATTTCCAACTATCTTCTTTTTTTAAAGATATTTCGAAAATGTTTTTAGTAACTTTTTAAGCCTCCGTATCCTACTTATGCGTATGAAGTTTCATTGAAATCGGTTCATTTATTTTGGAAAATAAGGACTTAAAAGTTTGTATGAAATGCCTACCGTGTAAAGGCTCTTAAACATGATTCACAAATGATTAAAGAACAGTCCTAATGAAATAGTTACCTACACGGTTGCACCAAGTAAGGCCGCAATATTTGAGAAAACACGCATTCAATAATATTGCCGATCTAGCCATTAACTAGTCAACTTTAACACATAGCTGGTAAGGTTTATACTTAAACGCTGGTTAAAGTTAAGACATGTTAAAACGTCAAAATATGGTTAAACTGATGATAATCATCACTTAACTTTGAGCAGAGTTTATGAAAAAAAATCCAAGGAAACTAGGGTTTCGTTTTTTAAACTATGTAAAAAAAAAAGTCCAGGAAAAGAAGACACTCTTTTCCTTTACTTGTTTTTTCTTAGATCTATATGAACTTTAAGCCAGTACCAAGCCATGTGATATAGTGTTCGCAATTTCATCCTGCACCACTTTAGATGTTCGTTACGTAAAGTTATGTGCCCCACCTGTTACTGATATGGAGTGTTCAGTAGCTGAAATGAGAAAAGCTGGAGACTTTCCTTATACTGCACTTAGGTGACGAGATTTTCCGGTTTTTAAAAGACACGTTTTTGTAATAATTCTCTCTTGGATGCACTACACGTGCTGTGTGCTTTAACATGGTTTGTAGGAAATACCTAAATAGATTTAAGTAAGTAGTACCGTTCTCAATTTAGGAAAATGAAATTGGCAAGAACTCTGGAATTATTATTCGACAATGTAAAATTGCCTGATTATTATTTATAATAAATTCGAAATAAAATATCCTCCCATAATTTTTGGACAACCATAAAAAATGTGAAATAAAAAATGAACATAATGAAGTTTTTTTCTACTTAATTTTCGAAGTTAAAATTAATAGTTTAGATTGGTTTATCTGAAGCATATTATAAATTGATTAAAAAGATATAATTAATAGTCTACAATTTTGCTTATACTACGAATAATCAAATAAATTATACATTAAGTGGCAAACTATGATAAAAAAAATCACAATATTTGGACTGCGCCTGCAGTCTCGACATAGATAGCGATCGCTTTGCGACAAAAATCGGTCGCTACGCCCTAACGATCCGATAATAACGATTTTCGGTAGTCTCAACTGCCAAAGCTACCGACTGTCATCGCAAACTTATCGAATATTTTCGCTAAGATAACGATTTATCGTAATGTTAGCGAATTTACTTGCGACCATTTTTGACAGCCCGATAACTGATTCGGTAGCATCGCAAGCTAATTTATTGGGGTTTTTTAGAAAAAATTTAAAGAAAATTTAATTTTAAAGAAAAAATACTTAGGTACTCGAAAGTCTATTGTATGTAGCGAAGTATGATGTACGGCCTTATAGGTTCCGCAAGTATGTGTGAATAGGCGTCGTTCATTAGTAGGCAGAGTATTCATTTAAATAAAAATAAGGCATAAAATCGATTCTTATTTTCGACTTTATTAATCTTCATCACAATCATCTTGTTTATTATTAGGTACATATATCTAAGTTCACTCACACATTTTTAAATTTAGATTCACTAAAAGTAAATGTATAAAACATGAAATGAAACTCGTAAGTATGTACCTAAGTATCTTTATTTGCATTAAATGTGAAGTAAATAGGACAATCCAGTTATTTCTGTGCTCCGCCATAATCCAACGGCATGAAAATTACTAATCACAACACACCAAACTCAAATTCCAAGTATTTATTTTCCAACCTAATAGGAGACAGACGATCTTCTTTAGGGCCTGCTGTGTCGGTAATCGTTAAGACGCTTTGCAATGAAAAATCCTTCGAATTTGCTTATCTCTGTAATGTAACGGACTAACAGGACAATTGTTCCTAGATGAATTTCAGCCATCTCTTTAAACACAACGGCGTTACGGGCTTTTTGTCGAATTCCAGTATCACTTTATAGCTACATTAAACTTGAATGAGGAAGTATATCCGGTGGGGTCGCAGCTTTAGCCAGAAATAGGTTAGCAAAGTTACTGTAGTCTTGGCTATCAAAGAAAATGCTTGAGAAAATACCATTTCAAATAGAAGCACAACAAGTATTGGTTTCCAATGACAACCAATAAACAAGACCATAATATTCACTTGACACTTGACAAGTTTGGCACTTAGTCAATGTTGCAAGGAGACAAATTCTAATCTCCTTAAATATTTGTTCATCTATTTCAATTATTAAAAATGTTTTGAGCTCTAATTACGAGTTTCCATGAAAAATAGTGTTTTCACTATAAGGTCTAATAGTCTCAGTTTAAGTTTCAAGAAAAAAAAGGGGTTTTGACTGAACCATGTTTTTCGATTTTCCCCATACTCAAGGAGATTTTATAAAGGCGAATGAAAAACCCGAACTATGAATACGTTTTTCGCAAGCGTACCGACATTGTTATGTCAATATAATTAACGAATTTGCCCGCTATCTTGTAAGTAGAGACTTGCGTTTCTCGCAAGCATCGTTACGATGGCATCGCTATCTATGTCGAGACTGCAGGCGCTGGATAAATTTCTAATTCAAGCTAAGAACCTAAAGTATGGACCTGTAAAGTTACTAGAAGAAAAAGATTTTAAAATATAACATCATGCCTGTGATCCATCACCACCACCATATTCCAAGTAGCAAGTAATGTTTTATTTTTTCTAGTTTAAAACTTTGCCCCACACTAGGAATTTCTCCTGTATCGTGGGTGCGTTTACAAACATTCAAACGCACATACACAAACAGCCAGACCCGGAGCAGATATCTGTAGTCTGTACAAATATTTGTTCCGTGCGGGGATCGAACCCGCGACACCCAGCACAGCACTCGATCGCTCAACCACTGCGCCAACCGTGCCGTCAAAAGTTTAAGTCTTATGGAAAAGGAGGGCGAGCCTATTACCATCAAATGGGCACAAATTCAGACTCCATGGCTGCTACTCGTTTATCCACACCCCCACATTTCGTCAGTCATGTTTAAGTCTTATGTAAAAGACTATGTTGAAGTCTTGTGTAGGTGGGCGAGTCTAATAAGGGCACAAATTCAGGCTCCGGCACTACTGTCAAATTCTGAATGGAAAACCTCATTAACACTTTGCTCGACCGGGGAATCTTACCCAGGACAACATGCCCAGGAGTCGTGCTTACGATCGTTAGACAAACGAGGCTGCCATAAAAATAGAAAGAGGTTAAAACATGCATCTAACCTATGTATAGTAAACCAATCATAGTGTAGCAACACTAATTACCAACGCTTCAACAGCAAACTTAATGGTACTATTTTGAAGCTTCAGTTATACTAAAAACAGCTGAAATATCAATAAAATCACACCAGCTGCCATAAAAATAGAAAGAGGTTGAAACATGCATCTAACCCATGTCTAATAAATCAATCATAGCATAGCGTATCAACACTAACTATCAACGCTTCAACAGCAAACTTAATGTTACTCTGAAGCTTCAGTTATACTAAAAACAGCTGAAATATCAATAAAATCACACAAGCTGCCATAAAAATAGAAAGAGGTTGAAACATGCATCTAACCTATGTCTAATAAATCAATCATAGCATAGCGTATCAACACTAACTACCAACGCTTCAACAACAAACTTAATGTTACACTGAAGCTTCAGTTATACTCAAAACAGCTGAAATATCAATAAAATCACACCACACCGTACAAAATGTAGGTAGCACACAAGAAACCCCCATCATACTTAAACTTACAAATCCTTCCATTTAAATGTTACATCGATTCAAGTGTTAACATACAGTTATTTTGTAACGAAAATGTTTTTAACTTAAACAGGTACGGGTGGGCCAAGTTGCGTTACTTTGCCCAACTTTGCCCGCCAGTGGCGTGGCGCCACCAGTGGCGTGGACGTAAACTTGCTACAAAGTTGATTGCTGTGAAACCGCACTCGACACAAGTTTTAGCTTGATTTCTATACTGTGCCTTTGGAGACCCCCATTCATGATTCCATTCGATTTAGTTTTTACTGGGTTTCTTTACTTTTACACGAGTTATTCAATAAAATTGATGATTTACTTTGACGTTGATCGATTTTATTTGCTTTTTTTTTAATCCGTTTTCATAGCTACAGGAGTCATTACCATAAAAGGTAAGTAGTGGCGTTTAGGCTTTATATTACGTCCAAAACTCTACACTGAAAACCCAAAAATTTAAACATTACAATCCGACAAAGAAAGTACCGGAGTCGAGTACTGTTAGTCGAAAATAATCGTTTCGGTGATTAATTTTTTCGTCGAACAACCTTGTTACGAATAAATGGGTTAATTACAACGCTAGTCTGGGAATGTTTGAGCTTCGAACCAAAATGGCTTACTGGAATTAAAAACTCATTACAATTAGCGAACAACTGCCAAGAGTAATTTAAGTACGGCGAAGCAGAATTTTAAATCCACCTTCTTAACATACTTACATAAGTAACATCACGCCTGTGCACCCACATTTCGCCAGTTATAAGTCCCATGTAAAAGGGGGCGAGTCCATAGCCATCTACCGGCCACAAATCCTAACTCCATGGCTACTACTGAGAAATTCCTGATGGAAAAACCCATTAACAGTTTTCCCAACCCGGGAAATGAACCCTGGCCCGCATGCTCAGGAGTCACGTTTTCGACCAATAGACCATCAAGGCAGTTCAATAACATATTAATTAATGATATAGCTTTACTTTAGTTACCCCGGGCTATTCAATGCATCCATCAGCTCAGTGTTTTGAGTGCGCTACGGTGTTACCACACCAATCGATCGATCGTCGATCGATGCCATCGATCGACATCGGACGACGTTGATTGATTGGTGTGGTAGCTTTTGCTGATCAACGAATACCGGGCGATAAACAATTGATCGACCGCAGATCGATGCCATCGATCGACAGCGGTCGACGTCGATCGATCAATTGGTGTAGTAGAAACTGTCGATCGACGTCGACTTATCCTTTCTACCATTGATCGATGGCATCGATCGATTGGTGTGGTAACACCTATACATTGAGTCCTACCGTAAAACGTGATTTTTCACCCCTAGAATATTGATTCTAGGGGTGAAAAATCACGTTTTACGGCCCAACAAAATGCTGGGAAACGACTTGTCGTTTCCCAACATTTTTTTAAAGTGAATACATCTTTCGGCGTTGTGCACTTTTGTGATGGCTAAAAAATTTTAAACTCGCGTCAGGTGTCGCGTCAGGACACGTGACCGTCAGGTTACGTAGGTTGCGAAGGAATTTGATCTTTATGTCATCTGTCATTGAGTATGGGTTTCCAAAACTGGAAAATTCGTAAGACGGATTGACATTAGGTTACGAAGTAATTTGAACTTTATGACATCTGTCACACAAACAAAATAGGTAGGTAGTAGGTAGGTAGGTAGGTAGGTAGGTAATTGCTAGGTAGTAGGAGTAGGTAGGAAGGTTGTAGTTGGGTATATTATAGTGGGTAGGAACAAGTGCATTGTAACGCAAGCCGGGCTCATCTAGTATACTTCATAAAAATTGACTTTTGACAGAAAGTAAATATTTATCTTTATACATATCAGTTTATCACCTTTGAAAAATATAACATCTAATATACGTTCTTTGCCTGTTGGCATTTTATTCCATCAACAAAAATACACGAACGTTATTTATACAATTATCATCTGCCTAGCCTTTTCCCAAACTATCTTGGGGTCGGTTTCCAGTCTAACCGGACGTACCTGAGTGCCCGTATTTTACATGAAGCGACTGCCTATCTGACCTCCAAACCCAGTAACTAGGTAATACGATACCCCTTGGTAAGACTGGATGTCAGACTTTTGGCTTCTGACTACTCTTAAAGAATTACAAATGACAGCCGGGACCGACGGCTTAACGTGCTTTCCGAGGCACGGAGGAAACTTGGTATGTAATTATGGTTACCCATCCACGGACCAACCTCGGCAGCACGGTTTAACCTTAAAGATCGAGCCATGCGGCTGTTATTATTTAGTCACGAGCTCCTCGAACGTTATTTATACAATATCTTTCACAATATATGATAACGTAACTACAGTTGTTGTTGGTTGTCTGAAATGGCCAATTTCATGATGCGTTTCAGCAACTGATAAAATAAAAAATATTATTCAATATAAAATGTACTGAATTGATCAATTCATTACTGGATGAACTTTTTTAACCATGTTATTAAAAAGGCATTCATTATAGATAAGCAATTTAAACAACAATACCTACCTAAGAACGAAAAGTCAAACAATATTTTGAGAAAACAATATCATTAAGCTCTGAAACTTGAAACGGGAAATGTAAGTAGAAAACAATTTTAGTAAATTCTCAGCAAAAAGAATTCCAAGCCATGTTGGCTGTTTATTTGCGCTTATATTTTGTGCACAAAATATTTTTAAGGCACCTACGGAACGCTACCAAGGATTCCCTATTGCTGCTAATCTATTTTAATTTATATGTAAATTCATTCTCAGCATATTATCTCTAATATTTCGGCCAAACGCTCCGAGTTCCAAAACTTTTTTTGAGATATTTTAATATTATAGTAATCTTTCGCTTATTTCCCCTTTTATAACCTCGACTTTTATCTTTAATCCACAGAAATGCCATAGAAACGCAATGATTACTGGGGGAGAATGGGGTGGGAAGAAACAGAGAGAAAAATGTATAATGAAGTTCCGTCGAACCCTACTTTCCCTTGCTTTGTTGCCATTCTTTAAATCTAATCAAGGGTTACACTTTGTAACGTTAGATAGATGAGAAATGCAAACTCGTCTCTCGGGTATCGATGTTTGTCATAGTCACCTATAATAGGATGTTTATATAAATATTTGACTGGTTTGCAAGTATCATCATCATCTGCCTAGCATTTTCCCAAACTATCTTGGGGTCGGCTTCCAGTCTAACCAGATGCAGCTGAGTACCAGTATTTAACATGAAACGACTGCCTATCTGACCTCCACAACCCAGTAACTGGGTAATACGATACTCTTTGGAAAGACTGGATGTTAGACTTTCGGCTTCTGACAACTCGTAACGACTGTCGAAGATCTATAAGTGACAGCTGAGACCTTTCTGAGGCACGGAGGAAACTCGGTATGTAATTATGGTCACCTATCCACGGACCAACCTCGGCAAGCACGGCTTAACCTTAAAGATCGACCCGTGCGGTTGTTATTATTTAGCCACGAACTCCTTCTTTTGACTGATTTGCAAGTATGTTGTGTTTTATTCAGAGGAAGAGGTAATCGTCGTACAACCTTAAATACCTAATATATCATCACGCCAGTAATCCCCAAAGGGTTAGACACAGGTGTACCTAATAGTACACACACTTTCTGCCAATTATGGTTAAGTCCCATGTAGTAGGGGGCGAGCTTATTGCTATCAACTGGGCACAAATCCAGATTCCATGGCGGCTACTGAGAATTTCCTGGTGGAACAACCCAATGAGAGCAGCGGTGGCCCAGTGGTGGCAGCCCCGACCGAGAGCAGTGGAGGCCCAGTGGTGGCAGCCCCGACTTACGAGCATTACTTTGTGTAATTTATTTCATCACCGCTACCCTAAAAAACGGTGAAGGAAAACATCGTGAGGAAACCGGAACCGGAGGAAATGTTCAAGAACTAAAAATTCGAATACATGTGACATCTACCAACCAGCACTTGGCCCTGGCCCTCGTGGTGGATTACAGCCCACTCCCTCTCATAGAGAGGAGGCTTGTGTCTCAGCAGTGGGAACATTATAGGCTGATGATGATGATGACAACCCAATATCAATTTGCCCATCCACCTTAAACTTTCAGGAAAAGAGTTCAAGATGTAAGTTACTTTATTACTATCCATTCTTTGCCGCTGCAGCGACACGAGTACTTAGCGTTTCCTTTTTCTTTCTTTCCTAAAGTAATTATGTACAAGAAAGAAATTGTCATAATAAAATTTCCCGTTTCCATCAGAACGAAAATTAAATACCTACGACAAGAAAGTTTAGTAAAAATTACACATTTTTAACCCAAAAGTTTCTTTGGGTTAATTAAGTTCTTCATGTTACGAAACTTTATGGGTTGTTCATTTCCTTCAGCTGTTTTTTTAGGTACAAGTGCAAATGTGTTTTCTTACTTTTCTATATTTGCAATGGTCCAAAATTATTCGGAAAAACTTGGAAAAACCTTTGAAAATTACGTAACGAGGAAAAAGCGGCATAGTGTTACGGAATTCTACTAAAGTAATGATGTTCTGTAGGAACAAGGAATTCTCCGGGAAATGCCTTACCAAATTAAGTAGTCCCTTTTGTACACAGACGTCAGTTATTGTTTCCGTATGTACGGAATCCCGAAATGAATTCTCTTGTATTTCTTCCTTGCATTTATTGGTCTTTGTATATCGTACATCTTGTAAAAATAAATTGATTTGAAAGAGTGTCCAAAAAGTTTCTAGCCCATTCTTCTCCAAAGAGATCTACGTTTTGGAATGGGCGACTACCAGTAGTTTCACAAGTTATTATGCCTTGTTACTAGGACTGTTGCTTTATCCTTTTAGTTTTGACCTTCAAAAGTGCCTGTCTAATTGAAATAAATGTTTTGAGTTTGACTGTACAATTTGTGGTCGTGGCATCGCTTATTGACTAGTCAAAGGTTAGTATTATGTTACTGTGTAATTGATGACTGTATCGTATCGTTTTACGGATACCGACTAGGTACCTAAACAGCTGAGTACCAGTATTTTACATGAAGTGACTGCCTATCTTATCTCCACACCCCAGTAACTGGGTAATACAATCCCCTTGGTAAGACTGGATGTCAGACTTTTTGGCTTCTGACTACTCGTAACGACTGTCAAAGATCTACAAATGAATGACAGCCGGGGCCAACGGCTTAGCGTGCTTTCCGAGGCACGGAGGAAACTCGGCCTACACTTCTGCAAGACTTCGTTGACAATTAGAAGAAATGTTGTACAATATAATACTAACAAGTATTGAGGTACTACTCATATAAAAATATCTTAAAATCAGATTTACAAGCAGATACGATACAGTCGTAAAAAAAATCTTTATTCAAAACTAAAAACACACGCACTCCAAGTTGCATCATTCAGAACAAAAACAATACGCTTTCCCGCACTACCTATATCTGGATCTGATCGGGAGTGTACATGTAACGGTCACATTGTGTCGACACCGCACATACGGTACAGTCGGGCGCAGGAGTATCTCCTAGTTAATTACCATCACTTGACACCTGGCTTCGTACCACTACCTGTTAGCTAATTGACAGTGGGACGGCCCGACAACCAAAGCCGGGAAACGGATTTACCGCTGAATTTTCCCCTTCGAATGTAGGTACTAGGTACTGATTTGTTACGTACTTGGCGTAAAAATACTTTTTTGACCGAGTACATTGTTTGCGGTTCGAAATAATTTAAATATGTTATTTTTGTCCGAGATGACTGTTTTTTTTTTGAAGTGGGTGCACAATACTATGTATTTTGTAAATATTCTTATATTGTTGAATGGTCGCTTTTAGATTTATTCTAGGTACAATAAATATGCTTACGTGGGTAAATAAGCGTGTAATAGTAACTTTAATAAAAGGATAATTTTTGTATCGTATTCAGTAAGAACTATCACTTTTGTCTTCAGAATTAAAAAAAAATAGAAATTGTAAAAACAAAACAATTAAGTTATTCAAATTCAGATTTTTTAAAGTAACGCACACAGCATTTTAAACTGAACACTCACAAAAGAATCCTTAAAAAACATTTAAACCATTTTCCTTGAAGAATTCGTGGATTTTATTTACAAAATATTTCTCAGAAAATCAAAGAGTTTCCTCTAATACCGACACTGTGTTTTACTGTCGAGCAGGAAATATACAGTGCAATGGCGAGCCGAGAGGGGGACGTACTTTTTCACTTATACCTGCGAATAATTCCCGGGTTGCCGGGATCCAGTAATAGATTTCGAAAAAAGCGGAAACGAAGTCAACCATAAATCCGCCGGCGAATGACGGGATGAATAGCTATTTAAATATCTGGATGCGACAGTACACAGAGTTGTATCTATGTATATTGGTAGGTAGGTTTGTATACAGATTAATGCGCGGGGAATGCTGCGAGGATCGACCGGAGGACACGGTGGAGCACACTGTGGAGCTATGCCCCGCTTGGGCTGAGCACCGCCGTGTCCTCGTAGCGGCGATTGGCGGCGGCGACCTCTCGCGTCCGGCCCTGGTTCAATCCATGGTCCGGAGCGAGAGGGAATGGGAAGCCGTCGCCTCCTTCTGCGAAGCAGTCATGCTAGCGAAGGAGGTGGCGGAACGTGAGAGGGAGAGAACCTCACGTCCCAGCCGCCGCGGGAGACGCCCCGGGCGTCGGGGGGCAACCAGTGGCCCCCGGCCACCGTAGGCGCGGGCCTGTGGACGGTGAGTAATGGGCTAGCTCACCGTCCGTCCGTCTTATGACGACAGACCGTGCCGACGGCGCGTTCGTGTTCCACGCGCGCCTCAAGGAGATGTCAGCAAATCGGAAGGGGTCCGAGAGGGCCGATGCCTGCCAGGGCTGCGGGTTGTTCGAAAGAGATACCGTGCCCCTGGAACTCAAAGGGCTAAGAAGGAACATGGATGGGTTTTAGTCAGTCAAGTCTGACACTCCCTTCCGCTCCGCCCAGAGCGGAAGAAGTCACTAGATGATTTCCCATCCTAAAAAAAAAAAAAAAAAAAAAAAAAAGGGGCCAGCACATGAACAGCACAGAACATGGATGGGTTTTAGTCAAAAAAATCAAAAAGTCATTTGATGATTTCCCATCCTAAAAAAAAAAAAAAAAAAAGGGGTCAGCACATAGTGACGCTGTCTGTACTTTTGCACTACCATAATTTCCTGCGCTGATGGTTAGTTTTCGCTGAAATTGGCCGCTGTGACCAAAAAAATGGCTGGAGTACAAATCATCATCATCATCATTTCAGCCGAAAGACGTCCACTGCTGGACATAGGCCTCCCCTAAGTGTCGCCACATTGACAGAAGGGGGGTTTTGGCCATAATCGCCACGCTTGGCAGGCGTGTTGGCGATCGCAGTACAGTTGTAAAAAAAAAAGCACAGAGAACGCTGCTGCCCATTCTCTGGCAAATCCCTTACACCCACGGGAAGATATGGGATGGTGCTATTCTTTACGTCCGACACCATACAGAACAAATAGAATTGGAGTAGAAATAAAATGTTGTGAAAGAGACAGTGTTTGTGTATCATTCAATCGTCATCCGGAAACGTTGATCATCGGGCTATAGTTGTGAAAGCCGACGACTGTAGAAATGGAAATACGCCCACTAAATATTATGAAGAATAAATACCAAGAAAACCGTGCAGATGTAGGTGAGTATGCACAAGTCCATTTTAATAATTATAGGTTGACTAACAACAGCTAAGAATGCTGTGTAATTAAGTACACTTTCTTATAAAATTACCCGCACGTGATTAAACTTTGAAGGTGTAAGTAAGATAAAAAGGAGGTGGTCTTTCCCAGCCATTAATTCTTACAGCAAAAGCAACATTGCCAATAGAAATGGTGGTATTAAACTTTAAGTTCATTGATTTTTACCAACACAAAGTGTCAAATAATTTGCCAAAACATTTTCAGATTCACTCCTCCATGTCAGTCGTTTATAAAAATGGCCGCTAAAAAAACTAACCCATTGAAAAGTGATGAGAAGGACCCACCATTCTCTTGTTTCCATTTAATTAAACTGAAAATTCAGAGTCATGGTTGGAAGCGAACCAGCCGGGATAGCTAAGCTCGGTACTTGAAAAAAGTTAGTTTAGCTTTGCAAATGAGATTAAGTTCTATGGCAGTGTTGCTCTTTATATTCGTATTTAGTTCAGCCCGGTTTGTGTGCCGGGCTAAATATATTTTTGAAGTATTCTTTAGTTTTAGTTGCGACGTTGTTTCTTTAGGTTTCTTGAAATGTACGTTAAAAGTGTTGTCGTTTTGGACTTAAATAAACGCCAACTTACTTTTGTTGGCTTTACAATTGTGTTTATATAACTGCCATATTGGTCAAGTGGTCGCACTGTATAACTTACAATTACCGCTCACAATAATAAAATAAAAGAAAATAAAAAAAGTGAAACTTTCTGATCATCCACTGAACCAAATGGTACATAATACTTACCAGTTGTTACCCAACCCTTAAACCCTCAATAAATAATATGTTTACTTAAAACCCTTAAAGACCTTAACTTCTGAACAACGCAACAAATATACACGTCATCGCGAAAACAAATAACCCTGACAAAATAAAAAATGCGATCCAACCAAATTACTCACCCGCTAAAACAAAAAAAGTAATTAAAACAAACAAACACAAGTAGAACATTCGTAAGCATCGGTATGAGCACCGCGACAAAACCCCGCAGGTATGCTCACCCTTAATTAAATTCAACCGCGAAACGTGTCGCTCTTAGGATATATTAATCCCCCTTTACCTAGGCATCTGAAATCAGAACAAAACTGCCTTTTGTCGCGAGGGTTAAGATTAACAGCCGAGGTACAATTTTATTAGCATTTTTGCCTCTTTCCGGAGTGCCAAGCTCATTTCCTCTCCTCTAATTTATTGCAGGCATTCGGATCCCGTGAAATTAGTGATATCAAACAGTCATAACCCCCGCCCCTTTCGTATTTACCTCGAGGAAATTTAATTTTAGGAATTCGATTAAAATGTGATTAAGTCGAATTTAAAAAATGTTTCACGTCCCTGAAATATTTTATGGGAGATTTAATCGTCTGTTTGAAATAGGCTAATCTGTGTTTAACACAAAAAGTAATTTTGGTCGAAGGGTTTTATCCTTTTCTAATGTAAGTAGCTTGGTGGTTTTTAGGGGGAGGAAGAGTACAATGGGGCTTTTAAGACTCTCAAACTACTCTGACATAAAAATGACGATGTTTTTAAATTGAATTTTTCATCGTTCGCTTCATATTTGCAAGATAATAAATGCACTCTTGAGATTTCGGCAACAAAGGGCTCGTTCACCCCTCAAAAAGGTGTTTTGAAGGGTGACAAAAGGAAACCAGATAAATACTTAAATGGTAAGATGTGCTGACGCGTTGTAACTTTATTTTCTCCCATGTATTTAAAATCAGAATTTCATACAATGTTTAATAAAAATCATGAGGAGTCCTTCGGGAAAATTTTAATTGTAATTTAAATATTGAACAGCGCGAAATATGTTTAATTAGCTCAATTTGGCAGATCGCCATTATTTTAATTCAAATGTGTTGCAGTTCGAAATAATTACGATTTCAGCAGCTCTACGGATTTTAAATTATGTTAAACATATTCCTGGTTCTGTTTGCCTGTAAAAAAGGGTCAGGTCTGGTTCTAAGAAATTTGGTTTTTCAGAAAATTTTCAATGAGATTTTATCAAGAGAAATACGCTTGTAACGCTTGTTGTACGTTTTTTCTTTCTTTTTCTTTTTAATGTAGCGAAAACCTAATACCGTTTACTGGTATTTGTCCACAGTATTCTAACCGTAAATACTCATAGGTTTTCTTTTACCATCCTATAAAACCTCAGTGCCCCACATAACCATTGCAGAATTATTTTGGGTGAAGTCCAGATTACCGAGAAGCTATCGCATCTCCCCAAAAAAACTACATTTGTATCCTTCAATCAAAACTGGAGCCATCTGTATCCAACCCGGCCAGCCAACTCTTGCATTACCAAAATTGCTCGGAACCAATCTTCTTTATGCGATTCCGTAAGATACACTTTGAGGAGACTTGCAAGCCACTCATATTTACGTGATTGATTTATGTAAAAGTGAAGCATTTTAACAGTTTGTTCAAAATACGAGGATTTTGTTGAAATAATGTTGCGTTTCTGTTTGTTTTGTCCATTTAAACCGATATAAACGAGCTTTCACATTGATTGGGAATATTGGTTTACTGATCGCATACGTGACTGCTGAATATGAGGTCAGGGTTCTATTCCCGGTTCGGGCAAAATGTTTTTTTTTATTAATTTAAACTTCATGCACAATAGGCGAACTTAATGCCACAAGGCATTCTCTACCAGTCAACCTTTTGGGTTAAATACGATACCATTGTGATATGGTATAACAGATATTTACAAATAACCACTAGTTCTTTAATTTACTTTTTTTTTTGTTATTCAGTTTTTCACCAGGAATTTCTCAGTATCAGCCACGGCGTCTGGATTTATGCCTGGATGATGGCAATAGGCTTGCCACCTGTTTCATGGAACTTAAACGTAACTGGTGAAATGTTGGTGTACTAATACATTCGTCCTAATAATGAACTCTTAGGGAATTTTATTTTCATATAATGTTATGTTATGTATAAAGGCTTTTACATTGATTGGATATAGTAATGGTGCAACCTGTGTATAATTTAATGGCAGATACATTGATAATTATTGTGTTTAATATTTTGGCAAGCCTTTATTTGAACACATTAATAACCCAATTAGTTCAGCAAATAGACAACACAACAATTACTTAATTGCTACATTCGTAATTACATTCCAAATTAATGAATACTACATGAAGCTTTTTAAGCTATTTCATTTCAATAAATGAAAGGATGAGTCCCTTGATACCTTCGAGCTCGGGGCAAGTCGACATAATAGACACATTGATGAATCCCCGGCTTAATGCAACACAAATTCAAAGAAGAAAAAAAGTTCTTATTTAATAAAGACAGTTTGCATCGACGCTGAGTGCTTAATGACGCCATATTTACGGATTACATGGAGGGATAGAATGCAAAAAAAACTCCCAAACATTTTGCGCAGATGGTGAACTGAATTAACCACAAACTTGGGCCATTATTAATTCTGTTTTCGTGTAGCCGACGGCTAATGTTTCAGCGGGCTTATTATTGGGAAATTTTGTAATGACTGTTAATAAAACGATCACGCCACGGCTTCGGGCACGCGACCACGAATAAGGACAAGTTGTATCAAAGTTCAATGCACTTACCTTCTGACTTCAATTGGGTTAATCATATAATAAGTTCCGTGCCCGGCTGGTACCAGGTTAAGTTTGAAAAACTAACATCGCGAAGTATTATTCAATTATCTGAAAGTTTTCTGTTACTTAAAGTTGAAAATGTTAGAAGTAAGTCAGTGCAATGCAGTGACATTCTTTGTTAAAGAGAAACATGAAAACTTGTCATAAAGTTTTAGCTTTATACATCGATTTATTTGGCTCTGTTGTTTAACATACAACATAGAATAAAATCTTATATTCCTTTAGTTTTGAACCGGGTAGAAATATATACAAACACTTACTCTATCTACAATCTTTTGGAAATACACTCAACATTTTAAACTTTTATCACCAACATTATTTCACAGTTGTAAAACATGTTCCTCGGAACCCTCCTACCGTAGATTCCACCTCAACAGTTATCTAATACCCTATGCATCCGACACCCAAAAAACCGTCAAGTGTGAATGCTCCAAGATGTGATGTTAAATCTACCCACAGATAAGAGGTACCTTTATCCCATTCAAGACTCAACACACGACCATTTTTCATGTCTTTGTTGGGTCGCAGTAGGTATTAGGGTGACTGTGTGACAGTGATGCTCACTATCCCCTTCCTATACAGATTTAATACTTTTTTTTTTAATTCATATAAAAGCACCATGTATTTTTCAATAAATGCTTGTTGGCATGATTGATGCGTGTTATGCAGGGATTCTGTTAAAATATGGTATTTATGAAACAGTCGACAAGTTAAACCATCTGCCAGTTCTGTAGGCAATTTTTGTTGGGTAAATTGGGCTGTGAAATTGGATCGTCTGTGTATAGTTTAAGCTATTGGGAACTAATTAAATATTTTGTTTTTCTTATAAAATCCTTTTTCAATTCTGTATATAAATCACTAAAGGCGCGAACAAACCAGGCAGACTGGACTCCAGACTTGCCGCAGACAACCGAATTTGATAGATATTGAAGTGCATTATCAGCTGCCAAATTCACCGGACTTGCAAATCAAGAAAAATTAAGATAAAGTTAGAATTGTGACCAACCACGACGTCGACATTAGTCGCTATAAATTTAGTTAGAATATTTATTCTTACTAATCTTGGATTAATTTATTGGTTGATCAATTTTGTTATACTTGCTAGCCACTAGTAGTGTCAACTGACATATTTTCTTACACTGATCGTTTTGATCCAGCCTGTCCCCATGCTGTCCTCCCCCAGCGACGCCCTAAGCTGAGGCTCGTACCCGTCAGGGGGTGTCCTTAGCGTGTAGTCGCTTAGTTTGTAAGTTATTTGCCCCTGGCTGGAGGCCTCTCACATAAGGCACCTACAGAATAGTCTGGTTAAGCAGACGACAAGCTCCACCTTTGAGATGGTATTTACAAAAAACCAAATCCTAAATATTTAGCTGCGTGACTACGGTATAAAAGAAAATTAATATTCTATAAAAAGTAACAGTAAGTAATAAAGAACGAAAACCTCAAAATTAAATCTTCCTCTTAGACCACTATTGTGTAAAAATGTCTCAGACTTCTTTTATTATTCAGATACTTACCAACTCAATATTTCCACTTCACAAAGTCTGAATTAGCCTTTGGGAAAAATTTAAAAAACGGTTCAAGTTTATTAAAAGCCGAATTGGGTGGACCTCTAGTCGTTAAATTCATGATGAATTTCTTTAGAACTTTTAGTGCGTCGTAAAATTGTGTGTCAACAGGGTTTTAACTAGAATAAATAGCCGTTCATTTTTTAAGGAATCACTCCCACTATCTTTATTTTTCTTTTGTCTGATATTAACACACCACATCTCGGAAAAGGTAGGGCTTAGTATAATAATTTGTACTTTTCCTGTGTAATTTGTACCCCTATATCGGGTTCAGTAGCACTATGTATCTTCACTAAAGCAGGATACTTTTGCCCTGCGGTCATCTACACTACTATACTAATAATATTTAAAACATTTATTTGTAAGTTTGTATGTAGGTTTTATTTTTACAATCTCCTGTGGTTTCTTTATCATTACATATTTACATTATTTACAAACTACAAATATATCTAAAATAATAATAAAATATGTACAAATATCAAAATTACAGGGCGTCAAAAAATTCGTCCACATCGCTGTCAACAGGAAAAGTGCCCAGAACGCTGGCCGCATTGCCACGTTGGATGGCAATGCTGATTCTTTGGGCAAAAAAAAGGCCAGCCTTCTGGTCACGTGAAGAGTCGACCAACCGTTTAGCGATATCTCGATACAGAAGGTAGGCACTCGGGCCCCATGGCCCTAGTGTTTCAACCCCAAACGGCTCAAACACATAATTACCAATCAAGTTTGTATGTAGGAGGTAATCTTCGGAACTACTGATCCGATTCCGAAAATTCTTTCATTATCGGCAAGCATCATTGTCCCTGAGTGTCATAGGCTATTTAAGCATTACCGTGGGTAAATTTTCTACGTAGCGGGAGTGAAGTCACGAGCAAAAGCTATTAATGCATAATTCTACTATAGTTGCATCCATCACATCACATCACACTAAGAAGCTTACGTTCCAAATATCTATTTCCTAGACGAAACTAGGACCGCTCTACAGCAGTACTTTCAAAAAGAAACTCAATTTCGAATAATCTCAAGAAATCAAATCAGTAGAGAATAGCTTACCCGTATAATATTGTAACCCTACTTCCCTTGATAAATAAGTTATGATAAAACAAAAATAAAAACCAAATCAGACATCGATGAAGAAATACGTGATGCTCATTCTAACTATGCAAAGGAATAATACGGATTACAACGAAATATTCCGTTCAATAAAACCCAAGGAGTATGACAATACATGGAGTGCTACTTTCTTCTGGTGTATGGGTCCAATAAATGACCGCAGTTGGTTTTGTGGTATCATAACGGCCAGAGAGGTCTTAAAGTTCTCTACTTAATTATGTTCTCATTTCAAATCTCAATCTTCTTCTTCTAAGCTTGCCAATGGGGAAACTGTTTGAAAAGAAGTAATTTTTTGGTCTCAGCTCAGTACTTTGCAATGCTAGTACTGTTTACAGATACATACATAGGTCTTCATATGCACAGGTGAAGAAAGCGGCATAAGATCATAATCTCCGTCCGCGGAAATTGTCTTTGCTGTGGTCGATGTGAGTGAGGCGTCTTCTGGTCGTTGAAGTTTTCCAAGTTGGCCTCGATAACACGTACCCAGGCTCTCCAAGAGGATTCGATGAAAGATGAATTAGGAGGCTTGAGATTTTCTCGCCCAAAATCTCATCTTTCCGAGGTAATGCTGCAATCGGATTGGAAAATTGGTCCTTTAAAAAAACAAAAAATGTAATTAATTTTGTGTGAAATTCTCTCCGATCTTACAACATAATGACTAAAACATTCGCTCCACATCCTACCAATAACGATTTGTTATATTACACGGATAAGTTACTGGGCGGGTTCTTAAATCAAACTGCAGAGAAACTTTGTTTGCAACGTTAACCGCTGAGTAAGAGCCGACTTCCACGGCACTACACGTTGGCAATACTACCACTGTGTTGTTTCTTATATGTCTGTATTTTTATCTTGTAACTTTTACATCATCACGTTGGTACATTTGGTTATAGTATATTCTGCTTGAAATGGCTGGAAAGGACCATAGACATTTAATAAAACCAAATGCACTAAATGTCACCTATATGTGACAAAAAAATTTAAAAAAAAAACAAAGTAAATTAATTTTTATTACTGATTTCGTTTTTTCGACAATGGTAATAAGGTTGCAGCTAAAATATTAAGTCATGATTGTAAATCAAAGTAACGTTCAAGATTGAAAACGAACGGTTCATTTAATGCTACCCGCACCATCCTACGACGAAAGGACTCTAAGCATTAAATAATATTCCGATTATGTACCTCTTTCTAATTCACAACCATCACAAACTATGTTGGAACATCTATCTGGGAATGAATGTGATTCAAAGAGCGTACTTTGTAAATAAATAGGAAACATTTCCTCTGCTAGTGTGTGTGTCTCTGTGTGTGTGTGTGTTGGGTGAGTTTACCTTAACATTACGTGTTAAAGATCAAATTTGAGTGTCTGTATTATTATTGTATTTGTTCATCGAGTCCTCGTGCACTTGTCTGATAAGCTCATATAAATTGAATAAACTTTAATGTTACTGGTAGAGGGTCCAAATTTGTTTGTTTATAAGGTAGGTCAGATAATGTTGGAAAAAGACTGTACCAGGCTTCTGCCCTGTGTGAGGGAGTGCGCCAATCCCAATATGCTGGCCCTGTGCGAGTGGTAAAAATATTGAAGACATTTTACTTAGTTTTTTCAAATTTCTTCGAAAGTGAGGCCTGAATCATTTTTTCAGTTGTGCTGATTGATAAAGGGGTCTTAGAATATTGGTTGAATGAAATAAGCAGTTAAAAATCCAGCTCATGAATATAGTTCCACTTCTTGCACTCCAAAGCAATCAAGTCTTTCAAAGCACCTTAACATCCCGAAGCACTTGAACATTGCGAAGCATTGCAACGTCAAAAATGTTTACATAAAACAATTTAACTTGATTTATTCAACAATTTTATAGCACCGCGTGCCCGAGATTCATGAAGAGTGGTGAATATAGGAACGGGTTGCTTTATATAACTCTTATATAACGTCTACATAATTACTTTGTAGTCGGCAGGGTCAGTATTTCATTGTTATTATCAAAGTTAGCTTTATTTCGTACAATTGGTTCGACTATTTTGTTAAATTTATCGTTAGGTTTACCAACGTGTGCCATATGTTGTTTACGTATTGTGAGAAATCAAAAAATTAAATTAAAAATTTAAAAAACCCCCGACACAAAAAACCTCTTAAAAGCCAAAAATAAATTAATCCAAGCGTCGTAGCGTCGGGGGTCCGCTTTGTTCTGTGCTTGTACTAAGCGGTCTTCTTAGCGGTCCCCCGACGCTACGACGCTTGGATTAATTTATTTTTGGCTTTTAAGAGGTTTTTTGTGTCGGGGGTTTTTTAAATTTTTAATTTAATTTTTTTTCATGCTTTTTAAACTTATTTTATTTTTGCCTAGCCTTGACTTTCCTACTCCTGGTTAACGAAACCAAGGAAAGATATAAATTAAACAAAATATAAATTCTCTCAGCAATGCCCATGGTGACAAGCGACAACATTTCAAATAGACTACCTGTGAAAGTTTTTAAATCCCTACATCAACTAGAAAAGACGTGATGATCTTCAAACGGCTGAGCAGATTTTCATGAAACATAGCTAAGAACACTCTCGACTAAAATACCTTTCAAACGACTCCACTTTTATCCAAATCGGTTCATCCGTTTAGGAGCTACGATGCCACAGACAGACACACAGATACACAGATACACAGATACACAGATACACAGATACACACGTCAAACTTATAACACCCCTCTTTTTTGGTCGGGGGTTAAAAATTACAACGAAGAGTGGCATTGATTTTTATATATCTGATGTACATAGATAGACATGGACATAGATGGTTACCTTTAGATTGCGACTCTATCTGCCCTGCTTGTATTAAATTTGCATGTGCTCATCATTACACATCGTATGAGCCCAAACACAAGGTTAACGCCGTACACCATTGAGGAGTTCTTCTGGCAGGTTGGGTATCCTGCATGTTCCTGGTGACGTCTGGACGTCAAACTCAAACTCATAACACCCCCCTTTTTTGGTCTGGGTTAAAAAATACTTTAGCGTAAGAGTGTACGTACTAACAAATTCTGTGGCATCAATCAGGAAAAGTATGTTTTTTTTTCTTAGCCTTGACTGTGCCACTCCTAAGCAAAGGCCTTCCCCCATTTCTTCCGCCATTCTAAGTGTGGCGCCTCTTCTCGCTAATTAACGAAAACTGAAAGATATAAGCTAAAAAAAAATTGGGGGGAGGGGGGTGCACCCCCCCCCCCCCTCAGCAATGCCCATGAAGACAAGCGACAACATTTCAAATTTCAAATAGACTACCTGTGAAAGTTTTTAAATCCCTACATCAACTAGAAAAGAGGTGATGATCTTCAAACGGCTGAGCAGATTTTCATGAAACATAGCTAAGAACACTCTCGATTAAAATACCTTACAAACGACACCACTTTTATCCAAATCGGTTCATCCGTTTAGGAGCTACGATGCCACAGACAGACACACAGATACACAGATACACAGATACACAGATACACAGATACACAGATACACACGTCAAACTTATAACACCCCTCTTTTTTGGTCGGGGGTTAAAAATGGCTTTTGTATTTATTGTGAGTTAGTACAGCGATTGTACTGAAATTGTCGGACTTTTGATAGAGAAATCCTTTGATATTCCTCTAATTTTTTTTTTTTTTTTTTATGAATGGCATCTCGCAGTTCAACCTAGGAGGTTGTCGTCTGCTTAACCGGACTATCCTGTGGGTGCCTTAAGAGTAAGGCCTCCAGCCAGGGCATAAAAACTTACAAACTAAGCGACTATACGCTGAGGGCACCCCCTGTGGGGTACGAGCCTCGGCTCAGGGCGTCGCTGGGGGAGGACTGCATGGGGACAGGCTGGATCTGAATGATATCATTATTTAGGGGCTGATTTAAAACTACTGGCACAGCATCGCGGGCTGGCTCGGGCGAGGGTCGGGGAGGACATGGACCGGGACGTCGCGACGGACCTCGACGGCGAGGTCGGAAAGACGGCGGTTTGTGTCTGATTTTTTTAAGAGTGCTAGTCTCTTTGCTACTCTCCTGGAGGAGGGTGATAGCATCATCGGGAGTGACGAGGGTATGCTGAGGACGGCGTACTGTACTAATGCGCGAGGGTTCGTAACGGGCGGCCGCTGCGATCAGGGGATTACGGTGTTTACTGGCGTTATCGAAGAAACGCTTCGAAAGACGTTTCATAAACTGAAGGACGGTGGGCATTCTAAGGTCTACGTGTAGACGGTCGTTACGGACATAAAAAGGGGCTCCCGTGACTCTACGTAAGAACCGGTTCTGCAAGGTTTGCATCCTATGGATGTATTTAGGCTTGGTGTGAGCGTACACGACGCAAGCGTACGTCATAATGGGGCGGATCACCGCGGTATAAAGGCGCAACTTGCACTTGAGTGACAATTTGCTTTTTGCCGAGATCATGAAATGAAGCCTACCCATAGCAAAGGCAGCTCGGTCGCGAGCTGCTTTGATGTGCGCTGCGAAAGACAGGTGGTTGTCAAGTAAGACTCCTAAGTACTTGGCTTGCTTCTCCCAAGGGATAGGCTTACCGTACATTGTGATCGGGCTGAGCGCGGGTGGCTTATTTTTACGCGGTTTAGAGAAAAGAACTGCCTGGCTCTTGTCGGGGTTCACCTCGATTCTCCATTTCCGGAACCAAGCGCCTAAAACGTTGGCTGAGGTTTGGAGGGTGCTGTAAATAGCGTCGTGACTGCGGCCAGTGTAATAGATGGCCGTGTCGTCCGCGAACAGGGCTAACTGTGCCTTCTTGCTCTTGGGGATGTCACTGGTGAACAGAGTAAAGATAAGGGGAGAGAGCGGGGAGCCCTGAGGGACTCCGGCTCTAATGGGGTGGGGGAAAGACAGTGCCTTCCCGATGCGATAGCGGAAGGTGCGATCCGACAAAAAGTCTCGTAAGATGAGCACGAGACGGTCTGGCACTCCCAGTTTGTACAGCTTATATAATAAGCCGTTGTGCCAGACTTTGTCGAATGCCTTTGCTATGTCGAAAAACAACACACCCGTCATCGCTCCACGCTGGAAGCCAGCGCTCAGGTGTTCTACGATGCGGTGGGCCTGTTGAATGCAAGAGTGTCCGGTCCTGAAGCCGAACTGTTCGTTGGGGATGAGGCTCTTAGCCTCGGCGAAGTCTTTGAGTCGCTTATAAATAAGTCTCTCGTAGATTTTACCGAGTGCATTCAGGAGACTGATAGGTCTGTAGCTTGAAGGCTCAGACTTGGGTTTGCCTGGCTTGGCGAAACCGATGACAGTGGCGTCTTTCCATATTTGGGGAAACGCGTTGTTGCTCAGGGCGCCATTGAAGATGGCCGCCATTAACACGATGAGCTGAGCGGGGAGGAGTTTGAACACCCTATTGGTGATTCCGTCGGAGCCGGGTGCTTTCCGCGGTTGAAGTTTGTTAATGATGTCTTGCACTTCGTCAGCTGTGACCGGAGGCAGAGGATCATCAGGGTCTTCTTCGGGGGGCAGGGCGGCTCTACGTTCGACGAATGCGTTCACCTCATCGAGATGTCGCTTGTCTACTGGTTGCGAGCTGGGGGAGCACTGGGACTCCAGGCTGTCGGCTAGGCATTCGGCCTTCTCAGAGTCGTCGAATGCGACGCTCTTATCGGGTCGGGTGAGGGGAGGCATCGAAGCCTCTTCGGTGGAGCGCATCTTGCGTTGCAGCTGCCAGAAGGCTAGGTGGGTAGGCTCGAGTTCGCTTAGCGTTTTTTCCCATTGATTATTACGAAACTCACTGGTGCGATCCTTTACAGCACGCTGTAAATTACGCATGTGGGCTTTGTTTGCCTCGCAGGGAAAGCTGCTGTAGGCACGGATGGCCGCGTTCTTTTCGTTTATCAGTTCACGTATGTCAGCGGGTAGTATCCAGCGTTGATCGCTCATTGCTGGGACTTCCCGTGAGCAGTCCTTCAGTACGGATTGCACGTGTTCTGTAAACGAGTTGATGGCGGCCGTCGTGTCTGCGACTGAGACTATGTGGTCGGGGATGATATTCCTCTCAGCTAGTTTTATGAGATATAAAGCCTTTTGTGATTTTTGTCTAAGTGAGTGGTGATAAAATTCTTACGTGGAAATATTCTAATAGAAAATGATGGCTTAGTTGGTCCAGTGGTCGCAAGTGTGACTGCTGACTATGAGGTCCTTGGTTCGAATCCCTGGTCGGGCATAGTATTATTGGGTTCATACATCAGGAATTTCAAAGTAGCAGCAAGGGATTCTGGATTTGTGGCAACAAACTGTCCATTACATAAAATTTAAAGATACCTGGCGAAATGTGTACATTCCTGCTTCTCTCTTCGGGAATTTCAGGCGTAGTATTTAATATCATCACCATCATCATCAGCTCATAATGTTCCCACTGCTGGGACCCAGGCCTCCTCTCAATGATAGGGAGTGGGCTGTAATCCACCACGTGGGCCCAATGCGGTTTGGTAGGTATCACATGTCTTCGAATTTTTAGTTCTAGAACAACCGGGATTCCTCACGATGTTTTCCTTTAACGTTTTTGAGAGCAGCGGTGATGAAATAATTACATAAAGTAATGTGCCCGCCTGGGTTCGAACCCACGGCTTACTGCTCGTAAGTCGGGGCTGCCACCACTGGGCCACCGCAGCTCTCTGTGTTTAATTTGAATGGAGGATATTCGACATCTCATGAACAAAAATTTTGATCAAATCCAAAATATCAAAACTGCAATTGCCATTTGAGCTTCTTTATGCAACGCCAACAATGTCGTTTGCAGGTCACTTTTAAAACTAACCAGTAAAGTGAGGTCGTGTATAAAATACAATTTTATTACAAACACGCTATACAATCATAAAAGTTTATATTTTGCAACACTGAGCCAATTATTTTTCTAGATAAGCATATAGCACTCAGAAAGGCTACATTTTATTTAAGCCTAATTAGCTTACTCGGCCCTAATGTTCCCGCTATGACACAAGGTTCTCTGTGAAAGATAGCGGGTTGTTTTCCACCGTGAGCCCGTACGATTGGGTGAATGTTACGTTGAACGAAAGAAAACGAATCTAGATTTTTTGTACTAAATACATACTCGGATCTTTAACGTTAAGCCGTGTTTGCCGAGGTTGGTCCGTGGATGGATGACGATAAATACATACCGAGTTTATTCCGTGCCTAGGAAAGCACGTTAAGCCGTTGGTCCCTGCTGTCATTTGTAGATCTTTGAAAGTCGTTACGAGTAGTCAGAAGCCAAAAGTCTGACATCCAGTCTTACTAAGGGGTATCTTATTACCCAGTTACTGGGTTGTGGAGGTCAGATAGGCAGTCGCTTCATGTAAAATACTGGTACTCAGCTGCATCCGGTTGGACTGGAAGCCGACCCGAACATAGTTTGGGAAAAGGCTAGGCAGATGATGATGACATACTCGTACATAAATTCACGCAATATTCCCATGGAAGCAGGCAGATACAACACAAAGCCACCTGCTACGTCATCCTCACACACCTTTCGCTTCATCCACGTTGATACATCTAGCTGAAGTGGCGATGGGCCGGCTATATTAGCCGTAAAACCGATGACCGTTGGGGTAGACGTGGTCTTGAGTCAAGACCGCGAATCGGCAAGCGTAGGAAGGGTCGGTGGAGCGATAATCTTCGATCTTCGTAGGACGGCTGCTAGCAACTGGTTGAGAGTTGTCGAGTGGCCTGCGATTGAAGAGGCCTATGTTCAACAGTGGACAACTGTAGATTGATGATGATGACGTTAATACATCTGGTCATAATTATGTATTTTCCCACCTGATGTTTTCCGTCCTCGTTTTGAGAATCTGAGTCAACCAAAAAATGTCCGGATCTCTGCAGTAACAGTAAAGTTTCCAGTACCCAATACAATTGCGTGGCTTCTTGGTCCATCAATAGTAAGTACTCAGTCCTCAATAATGGACGTCGAATCCGTTCTTAATTCAATTCAGTTCACAACCATACGTCACTGACCGAAATCCGTCACGCTTACATTTTTAACAACACCTACGACGCCGACGTAACCAATTTAAATTGGCACGCGACGAAAGGAAACTAAATCTATGTAGGTAGCGCTGACTTTTGGTTACTTGGAGATTCTCATTCACTTCAAAAGTTTCACTGACCACAAATTTGTAACATATACAGGTCGAATTTTTAAAGTGGGCGTGGATGCCCTTATCCAAAACTATTAGGTATATCGACAACATTCAAAGGAGTCTCGAGCCCGATTTTGATAAAAACTAAAACTACTTCATTGGAGTTTTGAAAAATCAATATTCCTAACCCGGAATCAACCCGTCGACTTTGAAAAATAAAACACACTCTATACTATTGCACTATTTGATAGTGTAGCTGCTAAGGATCAAATTCTGGGAAGTAGGAATACGGCAAACTAAAGGAAAGAGTTAATTTCGTCTAGGAAAAGTCACATTTGCTGATAGAATGTGACTTTTTCAGACCCTCTGATGGCTGTTGGACAGACGAGTTCTTAAGTGGATGCCGTGGATTGGCAATTTAACATTATAATTTATTTCAGGCTAAATGTTCCATACATAAAGTGTTTGAACATATTGCAAGAAAATAACGATTTTTTTTACGTTGACCGGTCTATCACAAGTATACTCAAATATGTTTGCTAGTAACACTACATGAACGACTAAAACATACTGGCCACTCCATAAAAGTAGTGTAGCATGTCTAAATTAATGACGGCATAGTTCATACTAACAACACACTAATCATACCACCTCCGATTCACTAATCGGTGTAGCGATCTTTTTAAAGTTTTTTTTGTTTCGAACACGCTAAGGTAGCATTAAAGTTTTCGTGCATTTGCAAGCCGTAGCGTGAGGCGCGCTGCTGAAGAAATATTTAAAATGCGAAGTCATTTTAAGTAGAGCTCATCATCATCATCATCATTTCAGCCCAAAAGACGTCCACTGCTGGACATAGGCCTCCCCCAAGTGTCGCTATATTGACATTTTGGGGGGTTTTGCCATAATCGCCACGCTTGGCAGGCGGGTTGGCGATCGCAGTACGGTTGTTACAAAAGCACAGAGAACGCTGCTGCCCATTCTCTGGCTAATCCCTTAGTCGCCTCTTACGACACCCACGGCAAGATATGGGATAGTGCTATTCTTTACGTCCGACACCATTCAGAGCTCATTTGTTACTTAAAGTCTTGTTTCAGAGTTTGTCGGATGAATGCATAAAGTATTAAGTTATGCGTGAACCTGCGTCAGGATAGTCTTTACTATATTTTTATTATTTATTGTTATTTTGTGACAATACCTGTCACTTCTGTAAAGTCTAACTAGTCAATTTAATGTGACATTTATTTGCAATGTTTTGTATTAAAACCATTATCCATCATACTATATCACATTATATTATCATTGTTCGAGTTTTAATCGAACACTCAGTGAAAATGCATAATTGCACAGAACGCAAGTATGCACATTCGCTCGTCCACCAAAATGTGGGCCAGTTCGCGTTTAGATCTCGTCAGAGACACCTCGTACTCAATACCATTACCATAACCATTTTCACCATACATTTTGCCAATAGTTTAGTCGTAGTTTAACATAATTTACCATTTCTTGTACTTAAGTGTTTTAGTGTATCAGTAAATCTATTTCCATTAATTCAAGACTTTTACTCCTACCATTATACCATATTATTCAATCATTACGAGAAAGGTGTGTTAGGTCACCATAGCGCCAAATACTACTTTCTACAATCATAATCTATTATAAACCCAAATTAATCATAAAATCACCACGCCTCATTTTGCGTTTGCCCCACCAGACCCACCAAAAATCAGTATTTTCAATAACAGGCAATAATTACAAAATAAAATCATAATTTGTTTTCATTGGACGTATGAGTGGTAATCAAAGCTGTAGTCAATTACATTTAACACAGATATTGTCGAACATACCAATTATTTCACGCAAATTAACGCAATTTGTATCGTGTGATTCATGATTAACTTTAATTGTGTACTGACAAAAAATTACGCAGTCATCATTCATAATCTGCCTAGGTTTTTCAAAAATATTTTAGGGTTGACTTCCAGACTAACCAGACAGCTGATTGCCAATTTACATGAAGCGATATTGAGCGGGTTATGGAGGTCAGAAAGCTACCTTTCTGACGTCCATAACCCAGTTATTGGGTAATACGAATATCACTACTACTACTACTGTGATGTTCGTGAACGGGCGCTGTCAGTTGTGCCTGGTCGTCTCTTAGCTGCCACGGCTTATTTCGAACTAATTATCTTTTAGTTTTTTTTTGTTTTTGCTATGGACACTTTTAACGTGAAGTCTTGCTACATCGTTCTCACATAATGTACCATCTCAACATGAATGATGTAACCAAGGTTTTTGTAACAAGATTCTGATTTAAAAGAGTGTCCATGGAGTTTCTTGCCCATTCTTCTCCATAGAGATCTACGCCTTGGAATGGGCAACTACAGTACTTTTACAGTTATTATGTCTTGTGACTGGGACTGTAGCTTAATTTTTATTGTTGTTCGACCATTCAAAAGTGCCTGTAACTGGCTTATTTGAAATAAATGATTTGATTTGATTTGATTTGACTACCTTGAATGATGAAAAATACAAGCGGTTTATAAAACGCAGAGTTGTCTGAAAAAAATCAATTTGTTAAAATTTTAATTAAATAAACAGGGATATATTTATCATTATTGAATAAATACATCGAAGAAACACATGTGCTCGTGGAATAATTTCAGTTTAAGTAGGAACTCATTAATATCTAAAAAAACAAAGACACACTCAATTTAACAATATCAAATATACACAATTTACTTAACAAAATACGTATAGACATTAGGGACTCAATGAACAATAAAAACATAAAGCGTAAGCTGAACAAATATAACCTACATCAACTTGATTAAAAATTAACTGTTAGTAGCGCGTTTATCAACTCTCAGGCCATGGCATGCTAAGACAGACCCCAGGCGTCTAATTGTGTGCCTTAAAAAAGGCACACAATTAGACAAACACACACAAAACACACAATTTATGTAAAAACCTTATTGATGAAATGAATAAAATGTAAAAATAAATAAATAATAAATTAACTAAATGACCGCGACTGGGTTATTTAATTCGTTACTGAGGCAATCATCTAAAAACTACTTGAGAATCTAATTACATTGAGTAAAACAACGAAGTTAACCCTAATTTCGTCAATCCAGTAACAAAAAAAAAACTGAATCAAAGTCTAGACATTATTAAATCTAGGATCTCAGTGTATCGTGTTACCAACATAGTGATATAAGCGAGGTAATGTCGGTCGCCTAAGGGCTTGCGTAAACCATGTTATAGACAGCGCATTTTATTTAATTTATGTAAAATGTACTTTTGTTAATGTTTACATCGAGCTAAGTAAACGAGAACCTAACAGAGTTTTGCCCAGGGCGAAACACGTCCTACGCACGTCGTGGGTAAGAAAAGTTTAATAAAAATTAAATCTCCTTTTTCACAACAAGCCTTAACACGAACGTCATTATTGTGAAAATTTATATCCAACAAAGAAATTCGTTAAAACGCCTCCTTACCTTAAATCTTATTATATTAACTGCGAAGCAAGGGTTAAATTATTCAAAACGATTCGGAGGTATAAGTCTTTGTTATGGATTAGAGTAAAAAAAAACTTGAATTATCTACAATCGCTGCTCCTGGAGAGTAGTCATAAAAAGTGGGCAGAGGCACGACGTGACTGCGATATGGCCATGTTTAATTTTGAAACGGACGGAGGCGAGAGATTTTAATGAGAGATCAGGTTTTTCAATTATCCCCACTTCTTTTCACGAAGTTTTACGTCAGATTTTTATCGGCTGCGCACTTTTACGAGGACTACAGCATCCAGAAATGAATAACCTTGGATAAGTCACGGCGGCTCTTTTAATTTATTGGTCTATTCTGAAATTGAAGAGTGAGGGCGAATATTTAACAGGATCCCGCCATGTTTTTCATTTTTTGCATATTATGGTAAAATATTCAATATGATTTCCGAATTGGAATTTAAATAACGCGTTGCGTACAGCTTTGTCAACACGCATTGAATATTGCTTATTATCAACTTTCGTCGCTTAAAACATTAACGTAAAAGCGAAAAAACCGCACTTTGTCATCATTTATCCTTTGACAAGCCAAATTATTATTATTTAAGTTTATATTGCTGACCACTAGATAATACTAGTATCATTTTAATATTCATAAAAAAATACATCAATGAATTATACTTTATGTTCCACAGATACGTCCCCTGGCTCCTAAACTAGGTTTTCAGCTGTGATTTAGGATACAGTGTATCTCCATAAAAAGATCATCATGTATATCAATACTTAATGATCTTTTTTCGCTATGACTAGCGAATAGATTAATTAGTACCAAATCAAAATTATTGGAAACATAAAGGGCATGATAGCGTGTTGTGAGTGGGTGTAAAGTAAATAATATCATGATAATCTTATTAGTATGTAAAGGTGTACATGTAATTTTACATTTTATTTTCAAATTAATTAATAAATTAATTCAAAGTAACATAGCATGAATGTTAATAACTCTAGCCTCTATTTAGAAATGTGAATAGCGTTTAACAGTTATTCTAGAAATTGAAAGCTTTACACTCTAAGCATTATTTAATTCCATCACCATTACCCGTCAAAGGTAAATGGTGTATACAAAGAAAACCAGACACATCAAAGTACGTAACTTCAAAACTCGGGGATAATCGGATTTATTTATTTGCTTCTTTTCAAGCCGAGGTCAAGATGAAAGCCGCTTTTTTACGTCTTTTGTCCTTTTCTTTGCTGAACATATAATATTCATTTATTTATTTTGGGTTTAATAATCCGACTAACTTAAAGAATGTCTTATAAATAGACCGATAAAATCAATTGTGTAATCATCATCTGCCTTGCCTTTTCCCAACTATGTTGGGGTCGGCTTCCAGACTAACCGGATGCAGCTGAATAACAGTATTTTACATGGAGCAACTGCCTTTCTGAAATCCACAACCCTGTTAGTACTGGGTAATACGATACCCTTGGTAAAACTAGTTGTCAGATTTTCGGGCTACCTGTAACGACTGTCAAAGATCTACAACTGACAGTTGGGATCAACGGCTTAAGCCCCTCGCTCACTGCGAGTTTTTGTAGCGATGCGTTTTGTAAACACGCTACTGCATCGCTACTATCGCGCGTTAATCGCGTTTGTAACGTGCGACAGAAACGATGCAAACGCGCGGGTTTATCGATACACATGCGGGATCCATCTTACAACTGTAGCGTTCACAGGCGGCGCTTTTACATTTCTGTGTTGATACTGAATCGGGTTTGCATCGCGACTGAAGCGCGACAGCATCGCGATAGTAGCGATACAGAATCTGCGCCAAGGTACACAGCCAGCGACAGCATCGCGGCTGTATCGATACACATGCGGGACAGCATCGGTACTGCATCACTACAAAAAGTCGCCGTGGGTGAGGCCTCTTAACTTGCTTTCTGAGGCACGGAGGGAATTCGGTATGTAATGGGTGGTCACCCATCTACAGACCAACCTAGGCAAGCACGGCTTAGCTTGAAGATTGATCCGAGCGGCTATTATTATTTTGCCACGAGCTACTCAATTGTGTAATTTAAAACATGACCTAAATGCAGATTGAAAACCACAAATGACTGATTTTGCCCAAAAAGCCGCTAAGCTGAAGTGGGACTGGACTAGCCACGTTTGCTGCATGGCCAATGATCTGTGGCTCAAAATAACCACTTTCTGTAGCCCTGAAATAGCCAGAAGGCGTCGCGGTAGACCTCGTAGAAGATGGCGGGACGAGCTAGACAAGACCAGCGACCTGTGGTCCACATTGGCCCTGGATCGAGACAATTGGAAGTCATGGGGAGAGGACTTTGCCCAACAGTGGAATGACGCAGGCTAACAGTATCAGTATCAGTATCAGTATTAATATCAAACATTTAGCGCTAAAATAATAAACCAACAACAAAACGTCATAAAAATACACGAACTACTTAAAGCTTACGTAAAATTCCTCAAATAGTTGTTTTAATTATGAACAGTTTTTAAACATTTTAATTTCAATCCAGTGTCCGACACATTTGAAAACTCTTTTATATCTTTTAAACTAAAAGTCAGAACGAATAAAAAAAAATGAATGCGCTACTAAAACTTTTTAATTCATTTTTTGTTCAGAAACGGAACTTCATGACTTGTGTGGCCGTCCATCCGTCTGTCACACGCTTTGTTTAAAAGAGTACTGAAAAACATTCCACTGAATTGTTTAAAACTAAAAAAAACAATACGTTTCCATACAGCGCGGCGTTTGCCCTTTTATTTTTTTATGGGGAACTTCTGGATTCAAATACTTTTGCCATAGATCTGGTAAATGTTTTTATTAATATTCGCGCACGTCATACCACTGCTGGACAAAACCCTCTTTACATAACTTCTAATAGAAGTATTTAAAAAAAAAAACTTAGTTAAGAGGGGACTCCACGCCCGACGAATTTGAAGAATAGGTATTTGAATAAACTATTGCCGTCGCGCTGCGCCCGACCAAGCCCCCCTAAAGTGCGAAAGGGACAACTACAGCTCAAGCTGATTTTACCTACAAAAATCTTGACCAAAAGACGTTTTGTATTCCGCTGTTTTCTTCTTCAAAACTAAACTGATCTAAATATTTTTTATATCAAAATTTAGAGGAAACGTATACCTATGCTTATTATTATTTTCTTTTTTGTTAAAAACTTATCTTATTTGTCTGATAGTCGTCTGAACATAGCGGCAAAAACGGGCTTTTTCGGGTTTTTGGATTGTCATAATTATTTTAGTGATTATTTTTTTGAAAAAAAAGAAATGATAGGGGCATGTATTAATTACGTCCAAGATTTTTAGGAAAAAAAAAATTGCTCTAGACGAATTATCCACGAAGAAAACAATGGAATACGTTTGTATGGAGAAACGCCCTCTAGAGTCTTCTCTTAATGTGGATCATTGGCCGCTGGTTATGTCCAGTTTTTTTTTTTTGGGAATGGCATCTCACAGTTCAACCTAGGAGGATGTCGTCTGCTTAACCAGCCAGGGCATAAAACTTACAAACTAAGCGACTACACGCTAAGGGCACCCCCTGTAGGGTACGCCCCTCGGCTTAGGGCGTCGCTGGGGGAGGACTGCATGGGGACAGGCTGGATCTGAATGATATCATTATTTAGGGGCTGATTTAAAAGTTTTGTTCAGCTGGTGCCAACCTCTTTTATCGTCAGCGCCACATAATAGAATCAGATGTCTTGGCCTATACCTGAAGCATCTAGCAGTCGTAGCCACTTCGGCTTTTTAAGCAACGTCAGTAATATTAATCCTTTTTGTAGTTATTGATCATCAGCATCGTTGGTCGAGTGGTTGCAAGCGCTACTGCTGAGCATGAGGTTAAGAGTAAGGCCTCCAGCCAGGGCATAAAACTTACAAACTAAGCGACTACACGCTAAGGGCACCCCCTGTGGGGTACGAGCCTCGGCTTAGGGCGTCGCTGGGGGAGGACTGCATGGGGACAGGCTGGATCTGAATGATATCATTATTTAGGGGCTGATTTAAAAGTTTTGTCCAGCTGGTGCCAACCTCTTTTATCGTCAGCGCCACATAATAGAATCAGATGTCTTGGCCTGTACCTGAAGCATCTAGCAGTCGTAGCCACTTCGGCTTTTTAAGCAACGTCAGTAATATTAATCCTTTTTGTAGTTATTGATCATCAGCATCGTTGGTCGAGTGGTTGCAAGCGCTACTGCTGAGCATGAGGTCCTTGGTTCGATTCCCGGGTCGAGCAAAGTGTTATTGAGTTTTTCCACCCGGATTTTCTCAGTGTCAGCCACGGTGTCGTGATTTGTGCCCGGTTGATGGCATTTTACTCGACCCTTATTACATAGAACTTATTAAATATAACTGTCGAAATATGGGTGTATTATTAGGTAGGTATACTTCTGTCTTACCCTTTGGGTATTAGAGGCATGATGTTACGTTATGTAATCATCTGTATTTATCAATAGCACCAGATTTGTGCTCGGTTGATAGCAATAGGCTCGTCCCATAATACATTGAACTTAAACATCATCATCATCTGCCTAGCCAAACTATCTTGGGGTCGGCTTCCAGTCTAACCGGATGCAGCTGACCAGTATTTTACATGAAGTGACTGCCTATCTTACCTCCACAGCCCAGTAACTGGGTAATACGATAACCCTTGGTAAGACTGGATGTCAGATTTTTGGCTTCTGACTACTCGTTACGACTCTCAAGGATCTACAAATGACAACCGGGACCAACGGCTTAATGTGCTTTCCGAAGCACGGAGGAAACTCGATATGTAATTATGGTCACCCATCCACAGACCAACCTCGGCAAGCACGGCTTAACCTTAAAGATCGACCTCATCATCATCATCATTTCAGCCGAAAGACGTCCACTGCTGGACATAGGCCTCCCCCAAGTGTCGCCACATTGATCGGTCCCGTGCGACTCGCATCCAGCGGATCCCCGAAACCTTCACCAGGTCATCGGTCCACCTAGTGGGAGGCCTTCCAACGCATCGTCTCCCGGTTCGCGGTCGCCATTCCAGAACTTTTCGGCCCCATCGGCCATCTGTTCTGCGAGCAATGTGCCCTGCCCACTGCCACTTAAGTCTGGCAATTCTTCGGGCTACGTCGGTAACCTTGGTTCTCTTGCGGATGTCCTCATTTCTGATTTGATCACGCAAGGAAACTCCGAGCATAGCTCTCTCCATTGCCCTCTGGGTGACTTTGAGCCTTCTGATGAGGCCCATTGTGAGCGGCCACGTTTCGGTCCCGTATGTAATCACTGGCAACACACACTGGTCATAAACCTTTGTCTTGAGACACTGCGGTAGGTTGGACGAGAAGATACCACGCAGCTTCCCGAACGCTGCCCAGCCGAGTCGGATTCGACGATTGACCTCTTTCTCGAAGTTAGACCTACCCAACTGGACCGTTTGTCCCAGGTAGACATAATCGTCTACAACTTCGATAGTAGAGTCTCCGATCTTGATAGGAGTGGGTGTTACATGGGCATTCAACATGACCTTGGTTTTGACCATGTTCATTTTAAGACCCACTCTTTCGGAAGCTCTACTGAGGTCATCGAGCATTGTACTGAGGTCCTCCATGGTCTCAGCCATGACCACTATATCGTCGGCAAATCGAAGGTGAGAGATGTACTCGCCATTGATGTTGATGCCTAGCCCTCTCCAGTCCAGAACCTTGAAGATATCCTCCAGTGCAGCGGTGAACAGTTTCGGAGATATGACGTCTCCCTGTCTCACACCTCGCTGCAGAAGGATAGGTTCCGAGGTCTGGTCCTGAAGTCGGACTGACATGGTGGCGTTTTTGTACAAACACTTCAGCACCTCGATGTACCGATAATCAATTTGGCACCGTTGGAGAGACTGCAGTACAGCCCAAGTCTCGATCGAATCGAAGGCTTTCTCATAGTCCACAAACGCTAAACAGAGAGGCAGGTTGTACTCTTCGGTCTTCTGTATAACCTGTCGCAGCGTATGTATGTGGTCTATGGTGCTAAAGCCTTTACGGAATCCGGCTTGTTCGGGAGGCTGAAAATCGTCAAACCTGCGCGCGAGACGATTCGTGATGACTCTTGAAAACAACTTGTAGACATGGCTTAGAAGTGAGATGGGCCTATAGTTCTTCAACCGGGCATTGTCGCCCTTTTTGAAGAAGAGTACCACCACACCCCTGCACCATGCCTGAGGCGTTTTGCCCTCGAGTATGACGGAACCAAACAGCTTCTGAAGGGCCTTAAGTACCGGTTTTCCACCCGCCTTCAGAAGTTCGGCCGTAATTCCATCATCACCCGGTGCCTTGTTGTTTTTAAGCTGTTTCAGAGCCATCCTAATCTCGTACAGGCTGATGTCCGGGATGTCTTCGGTGTAGTGTCGGGTCAGTCTAGCTCTTGGGTCATTGGCTAGATTTACAACGGGTTTCCTGGTTGACGTGTACAACTGCCCATAAAAACTCTCGTCCTCCCTCAGTAGCTCCGGTTTGGCGGATACGATTCTGCCATCGTCGGTCTTCAGTTTCGTGAGCTGGCTCTGCCCAATAGCCAGATCTCTTGCAAATACCTTTGAGCCTTTATTCCGCTCAATGGCGTCTTTAATACGCTCGGTATTAAAGCGGCGGAGGTCGCTCTTCAAGGATTTAGAGCTGCCGGTATTTCCACGCGTCTTCTGAAGACTGCAGGATCATCTCACGCCGTTCCTTCATGAGCTTGAGAGTATGATCAGAGAGTTTTTTGTTCTTCTGTGTACGACGCGTCTTGAAGAACTTAGACCCTGTCGTATGGACAGTTTCCACGAATCCATCGTTGCATTCGTCCACTGAGCTTTTTAGGCACTCGAAACGATTCTGGAGTTCAAGCTGAAAGCTCTCGGGGTTTTGGATCTGGATCTGTGCTGGTCGGAGCGTAGACTTCATCAGTCGAGACCTTTCTAGCTTAATATTGATGTTCAATGTGCCTCTTACCATGCGGTGATCGCTCCCAGTTTTCACCGAATTGATCACAGAGACATCATTGAACATTTGCTTCTTGGTTGACATGATGAAGTCAATCTCATTTTTAGTTGCACCATCGGGGCTCTGCCAGGTCCACTTCCTGTGCTCACGCTTTCTGAAGAAGGAGTTCATCATATAGAGGCTCTCCTTCTCCATAAAACTAGCCAGTTGGTGTCCCCGGTGGTTCCGACATCCAAACCCAAATTGCCCCACCTGCAGCTCATCTCCGTCTCGCTTGCCCAGTTTCGCGTTGAAGTCCCCCATGACAACGGTAAAGTGAGTTTTGGAACCATGCATGGCTTTGGAGATATCCTCATACATGGTTTCCACTTCGTCGTCGGGGTGTGCCGAGGTCGGGGCGTAGACCTGTATGACCTTCAGCGAATATCTTGAGGATATTCTGAGTATCAGGTACGCCACCCTGGTCGACACACTCTCGATCTTCACCACGTTATTCACAAGGGACTTGTGGACGATAAACCCAACACCACCCTGGGACTGCCGGTCACCCTCTCGGAAATAGAGTAGGTTGCCGGATTTCAGGATCATCGTGTCCTCCCCCTCTCTTCGGACTTCAGATAATCCTACAATACTCCATCGCAACCTGCTCAATTCCTCCTCGAGTTCCGTTATCTTCTCGTCGGTCCGGAGTGTCCGCGTGTTATATGTTGCCAGGTCAAGTCGTCGGTATAGGCAGCCGGATCCCTTCCGGAGATTCTTCGCACCCCTTGCCACGCCGTAACCTCGACCGCTACCATAGTCGAGGGTAGACGGGCTGCCGGGTACTAGGGGCCATTTCTTTTTTGCGCTCATAAGGGGGGTTTTGCCATAATCGCCACGCTTGGCAGACGGGTTGGCGATCGCAGTACGGTTGTTGCAAAAAGCACAGAGAACGCTGCTGCCCATTCTCTGGCAAGTCCCTTAGTCGCCTCTTACGACACCCACGGGAAGATATGGGATGGTGCTATTCTTAACGTCCG
Source organism: Cerastis rubricosa (assembly GCA_949152445.1). Taxonomy (NCBI): domain Eukaryota; kingdom Metazoa; phylum Arthropoda; class Insecta; order Lepidoptera; family Noctuidae; genus Cerastis; species Cerastis rubricosa. The sequence continues at coordinate 11,599,819 of OX424540.1, read as the reverse complement.
ACACCATACAGAACACACCAAAGATCGACCTGGGTGGCTGTTATTATTTAGCCACGAGCTCCGCCCTGCCCGGTAAAAACCAATCAACTAAGGTGCTGGGTCGAAACAAATTTGTATGGTTGTTTTCAAAATTGTGCAGGACAATGTCTGTGTACTATTTAGCACCATCCAGTGTTGGCTCATATACAGGGATTGGCTTTACGCAGCCGGGACCAACGGCTTAAAGTGCTATCCGAGGCACGGAGGAAACTCGGTATGTAATAATTGGTCATCCATCTTTTGAAATGTGGGTGTACTATTAGGTTTCTGGCCTACCCATCGGGGATTGCAGGCATGATGTTATGTTCAGTCATTAAGCAACTTGACGGCACGGTTGGCGCAGTGGTTGAGCTATCGACTTTTGCTCTGCGTGTCGCGGGTTCGATCCCCGCACGGAACAAATACTTGTATGGCCTACAGATAGTTGTTCCGGGTCTGGCTGTTTGTGAATGTGATTTTAAATGTTTTTAAACGCATTTTTAAACGCAGGATACAGTAGTTCCTAGTGTTGGGCAACGTTTAAAAAAAAACTGTCCATAGCTTACTCTCAATGTGGTTTATTGATTATGTACCGACCTACCTAAGTTACGAGATGTATTATCCTTAGTATGTAAGAGTCTGTAGCTACGCCCATTTTATCGGATGAATGACCTCCGCGAGTATCTTGGTCTTAAGAACTTTATTCAGAACAAACTTTTATAGAACTTGGACGTCTGTTCAGCCTTCTGCTACAAAGGTTTTTTAGCAAAAAACGAAAGATGTAGGAAACATGTATGAATAGCTGCAAACAATAAGACAAATAAATAAAAATACCCTAAAAATATTGTGGTACTTATATTATTTATTTTTTTGAGAATAGAATTCCATCAGGTAATCGAACGGAATAAAGCAATTTCACAAAAAAATATCCCAACAAAATAAAATAACCTATTCACAAAAAATATCCCATTAATAGTACGGATACGACATTTTCATATGAATTATACGAAAACTAGCTGTTACCCGCGACTTCGTACGCGTTAGGTTCGTGATTTGCTTAAAATAAGTCTTTTAATCAGGGGGTTCTTGATTCCAATGTTTTGTTTGAAGTTCGTTACCAGATGTCTCCAGTATTAATACAATCTGCCCAGCCTTTTCCCAACTAAGTCGGGAACATTCAGTCTAACCGGATGCAGCTAAATACCAAGATTTTACATGGAGCGACTGGCTATCTGACCTCCACAACCCAGTTAGTACTGGGTTATACAACACCTCTTGGTAAGACTGGTTGTCAGACTTTCGGGCCACTGACTTCCTGTAACGACTGTCAAAGATCTACAAATGACAGCCGTGACCAACGGCTTAACGTGCTTTCCAAAGCACAATAAAGTCGGTACGTAATGGGTGGTCACCCATCCATAGACCAACCTAGGCAAACACAACTTAAACTGAAGATTGACCCTAGCGACCTAAATTGATTTTATATGATTATTTTCGTTTGAAAGAACTTGCTTGAAGTGTGATCTCCTATTCATTTGTGAGTAAAACTTCGAAAACCGAGTATAACTCCTCAATGTATACGAACACGCTACCGACTACTGTAAAAAAAGGTTATGTTGAAAGTTGATGTCGATCAACTTTCATTATGAAACCCCCTTAGGGATAGAATTTCCAAAAACGTAAATCGTGATTTTGTTCACTCATGCCTCTTTTTAAAAATTACAAATATTCTCCTAAACTTAACCTTTAACCCGACATTAATTCCACTTGGGGGTGGAATTTCCAAAAATCCCTTTCTGCCTTACTGCAACTTACTTGCAAGATTTCAAGTTAAATAGGTCAAAAGTGGTAGTTAGTAGTTCTTGAGTGGTTTATCGGTGAGTGAATAGTATAGCGCTTTCATGTACAAATGAAAGTATTATTTTGTCCTTATCCAGATCATGACCTGGCTTTGATCCAAATCCGTTCACCAGTTAAGGCGTGAAAATGTTAAAACAGACTGATAGATGCTGTTAATATACTGTATCGTTGGTCTAGTGGTCGCAACTACTGAGTATAGGTCCTGGTTTCGAATCCCGGGTCGGGTAATCTTTTATTTTGGTTTTCGACCATTAATTTCTGACCACAAAATCGCACGGAGAGAAGATTGTAAAACTATGGGGGAGCCCTTAGCTCAGCAGTCATTTTGATGAGATTCACTATTTAGCTTTCCTGAGAGACATGTCTCTCAGGAAAACTAAACAGTGACAGTGACAGGGAAGTGAAACAGTCGTCATATCTCCGAAACTGTTCACCGCTGCACTGGAAGATGTATTTAAGGTTCTGGACTGGAGAGGGCTAGGCATCGACGTCAATGGCGAGTACATCTCTCACATTCAATTTGCCGACGATATAGTGGTGATGGCTGAGACCATAGAGGACCTCAGTACAATGCTCGATGACCTCAGTGGATCGTCCGAAAGAGTGGGTCTTAAAATGAACATGGAAAAAAACAAAGTCATATTGAATGCCCATGTAACACCCACTCCTATCAAGATCGGAGACTCTACACTCGAAGTTGTAGACGATTATGTCTACATGGGACAAATGGTCCAGTTGGGTAGGTCTGACTTCGAGAAAGAGGTCAACCGTCGAATCCGACTCGGCTGGGCAGTGTTCGGGAAGTTGCTTGATATGTTCTCGTGCAGTGTCTCAAGACGAAAGTCCATGACCCGTGTGTGTTGTCAGTGATTACATACCGGACCGATTGGGTCGCCCACATTGCGCCTCATCAGAAGGCTTAATATCACTTAAAGGTCAATGGAGAAGGTTATGCTCGAAGTTTCCTTGCGTGATCAAATCAGAAATAAGGACATTCGCAAGAGAACCAAGGTTACCCCAAAGTCCCGGTAGCCCGAAGAATTGCCAAATTTAAGTGGCAGTGGGCAGGGCACATTGTTCGAAGAATGGATGGCCGATGGAGCCGAAAAGTTCTGGAGTGGCGACCACGAATCGGAAGACGTTGCGTTGGAAGGCCTCCCACGAGGTGGACCGATAGCCTGGTGATGGTTGCGGGGATCCTCCGGATGCAAGTCACACGGGACCTGTCGATGTGGCGACACTTGGGGGAGGCCTATGTCCAGCAGCGGACGTCTTTCGGCTGAAATGATGAATGATGATGATATTACTTTCTTACTAAATAATTAAAAAATTACGAAAACAAAACTATATAAACTAAAAGGGCTGGACACTGGTACTGTCGCTGTTGCCACGGGGAAGCTCAAGCATCTTTAATAAAGTAATCTTATCGGTAACTACTTATATTTTCGAGTCGTTGGGAATTGAAGCTTTGGACCGTGGGACCGTAAGATCAGAGTACTCAATGCTCACAGTATTTTAAAAGAAATTTCTAAACGCATAACTTACGCTTTCCGTGATCCAAGAGCTGGCTTTTACTTCGGCCAGAGGCTAAATGATTGTTTAACTATAGTTTGAATGGTTAATGATGACTAAAAGGATGTATAACACTATTTGGTAATGATTAGGAAGTCTTAAAGCATAAAAAAAAAACAAAATACCTACATACAAAAAGTGAAAACCGGGTGGGGATCGAACCATGGTTACTTTTGTAAATAATACAGCATCAAAAATGCAAAAAATAAATAAAACAATAAGTGCATATTGGCTGAGGTTTGATCCTGCAACCTATGATTCACAGGTCAACCGCTTTACCGTCAGGCTATTTTCTTCGGTGACAATTGTTCTAAAATAGCCGGTCTATTCTAATGTTTGTTATGACAGTTGTCAGTTGTCAATCAGTTGAGGAATATGAACAAATTGCAATATTGCTCACCACCCAATGTTAATAGCGTGATAATATATAGCCTATGTCCTTCCCAAGGTTTAAAACTATCTTCTTGCCAAAATCCATTAAGATTCGATCAGCCGTTTAGTCGTGAAAAGGTAACAAACAAACAAACAAACAAACAAACAAACAAACAAACAAACAGAGTGACTTTCGCATTTATAATATTAGTATGGATATCTACTTAGAAATTCTAACAGCAAATAGGTATAAGGAACAACAACACCTAATCACGGACACTATTAAAAATCAGGCCTACACAAAACACTTCATAAACTAATTTCTACACTGTTTACCAACACACAAACACACGCACGTTAATTTCCCGCGTTTACAAACACCGCAATCTTAACACGTTTTTGCTCCAGCTGAACAACCCCGTAGATACCGAGGCCGCAGCCACTTTTTGTTCCGACGATAAATGACGCTTCTTGAGCAGGGAGCACATTGTTTGTTGACCACTGTCGTGTTTATGGCCTAGAAACGGTGCGATGCCACTAAAGAAGATTTATTCACACTTTACTGCACGACTGTACAGCTTTTGAGTTTAGTTGAGTGTTAAAAGTTTGCTGTTAGAAGTATGTAGTAGTGTGATAAAGTGATGAGAATTGTAATTTAGTGAGGAACAAACACTTTTCTTTCATTATTTATTTTTGGTATGAGACGAATCCAAAAGTAACTTACACTTGCATTCGCCAAGATTTGTAGATGTAACGACAGATCTTCACCATCATCATCATCATTTCAGCCGAAAGTTGTCCATTTGCTGGACATAGGCCTTCATTTCCAAGTGTCACCACATTGACCGGCCCCGTGCGACTCGCATCCAGCGGATCCCCGCAACCTTTACCAGGTTATGCGTCCACTTAGTGGGAGGCCTTCCAACGCATCGTCTTCCGGTTTGCGGTCGCCATTCTAGAACTTTTCGGCCCCATCGGCCATCCGTTCTGCCAGCAATGTGCCCTGCCTACTGCCACTTAAGTTTGGTAATTCTTCGGGCTACGTTGGTAACCTAGGTTCTCTTGCGGATGTCCTCATTTCGGATTTGATCACGCAAGACGACGGTATATCTCACAAAAAAATAAACTGTGTTATAATCTGATATGATCCTCTCTTCAGGATGTAGAGATCCCTGTAATCATCAGTCGGTATTGAAATAAAAAAAATAAAAATGAAAGTAAAGAGCACACAACAATACAAAAAATAAGTCCTTAACATGAACAAAAACAAAGAAATGTTTTTGGCATTCAATACACGTAATAAAGACCAGACACCTTACAATCTTAACATTTTATACAATTTTCCAATCGTTTATTATGATCCCCTGTTAAGTTCACGGATTTATTCTTCAGGAAAAGCTTAATCAGAGAACTGCAGGCTCAATTCCAAATTTCTTTGGTTAATATTGATTTCTTCTTAAATCATTTTGGCCAGAGAGTTTCTCATTAGCCGGATACGATTGCCAGCTTCTTCTAAGTTTATTGTCGTAAATACGATTTAAATTCCAATACTTTAAAGCCTTCTCTTAATTTAAAAGACCCTAAAGTGCTTTTCAGTGCTTCCTTGTCTATCCACTTTACCTTTTACCAGTTTGTCGACGAAGACATAGTTTTAATTGGACTCCTTCCGCTTTGCTTAAGGTCCCTCCTAATTGAATTTTTTGCATTTTAAATTTGAAAGCACTTAATTTGGAAGTTAAGATTAATTCACCTCATTATACGTTATAAAGGAGTTTAGAACTTAAATGAACTCTTGCTTTATCTTTATTGAGTTCCTAGGATTTTGTTTTAAAAGAACTAAATAGGTATTTTTTTCTCTGGTATATTTGAGCTTTGCCTAGTCTTTCTCTCAACTACATAATATTGGTAAAACCGAATGCAGCTTTATACCAAAGTTTTACATGGAACGACAATCTATTCGACCTCCACAACCCAAATACTGGGTAATACAATACTCTTTCCTAAAACTAGAACCACAGAACATAAAAAAAAAAACAAACTAGACCAAACACAGCATAAAAACGACCTCAAATTCATTCCACTTCAGCATTTTGCTTCCTTATTACATTTGCATACGCTTATACAAAGCTCACAATGTATCATGTAACTAAGTAACTGGTTACAATAAAAACTGATAAAAGTAAACCAAAGCAGGCAAGAACGCAACATCACCAGTCACGGAAGGGTGTTGCAAAAACTCAATTAAAACTTACCTAATACGGACGTGAAGGGAACTATTTCTTTTGTCTCATTGCTGTGATTGAACAGTGTCAATGTACTGTGTCAGTGTTACGCAATCTTTCATGTAATCGGTAAAACTATTTCAGGTAACTTCTTTTTTGCATTTTTTTTCTATTCTAATGTTATTAACTAATGAATGCATGCTTAAATAAATAGTTTTTTTTTTTTAAATTGGTGTTGGGGAAAATTATGAGTATGAATGTGGAAGGCTATAAGAGTAGAGGGAGAACAAAAACATGACGGATTGACTGTTTTGAAAGATGCTTTAAGATGCCTAGAAAGTGGGACTCATGATATGACGACTAAAAGAGAAATATGGAAGAAAAAGACATGCTGCGTCGATCCCAAATACAACATGTAACAGAATGAACGCACATCCTGAAAGTAGTTAGTTCAGAATCGTTTACTGAATAGACGCTGGACTAAGTTAGCTGCTACTCAGCAGATTCGCGACCACTGAACGTTCCGTCCGAATACGACCATCGACAGGGGAGCCAATATGCGTACACGAACTCGTCTTCATTACGAAATACTGGACTATTTCGATGAGAATACCATGTCATGAAAATCTAATAAGTATAAACTAGATTTTTGAACGCAGTAGTAACAAAAGCAGTTTCTGTCCAACCTCATAAGGACCATCACAGTGGTATGGGAGGTTTGAGTTTATGAAAGTATGAAGTTCAGTTGCAATCGTACTCAAGAAAATCTGCTATCCTCAAAATAAGGGGTTCAAGATTTTCCCTGTTTGAGAAACGCTGTATTGCACGAATGTAGAACTCAAAACTCAAACTCAAACTCAAAGCATTTATTTCAATTAGACCATTACAGGCACTTTTGAAAGTCAAAGAACAAAAAAGAAGAAAGCGAAGCTACAGTCCCAGTCACAAGACATAATAACTTGTGAAAGTACTGTAGTTGCAGCATCGAGAGCCCTTTTCAGTATCTCCTTTTCCAGGACGAGTTTCGTAACTCTTAAAGCTAGATAATACTGGCACTGGATGTAATTGCGAATTGTTTTTCTTTGTAAGCACTACCTATAAAAGTTTTCTGTTCGATTCCTGTTATTGCGGGATTTGAGTATTTTAAATTGAATCTTAAAACTTAAATTATAGAAAGGTTAATTTTGCGTGTTATTGTGCGTTATTCTTTTTGAAATCATCATCATCTAACCTAGTATTTTCCTAACAATTTTGGGGGTCGGCTTTTAGCCTAACCAGATGCAGCTGAACACCGTAATTTACATGGAAATCATTTAAAAGCAAAGAATTTTATTTTACATAGCCCTAAATGGGCACTTATAAAACGTCGAAAATAGGTGCACGCTTCGGGTTTGTCCTATGGAGAAGAACCGGTAAGAAACTCCATAGTTACTTTTTTAAAATCATTTAGTTTTACAATATTTGAATTTTCTGTTCATTGTATTGAATTTACGACAGTGCAATTAAAATTTAACTCGAAAACACGCAATAAGGTTAAAAAAAGCAAGTCTTGTCTTTTCTTAGATGGTGTAGTATATTTTTTTATAGACAAGAGTAAAATGAGAGAATAAACTCTAAAAATGAGTTATAAAATTTGAGAATTCTGATAGGTATTCTCAAATAAGATATTCAAAGATTTCGATAGATCCCAGCGACATACAGTAGCCATTACATACAATTAATCAAAGTGCTCTTTTAGGCCTAGCTCAGGCCTAAATATCTAGAAGCCACGCAAAATAAAGATTTAGGGAGATAGATTTTATGCCATTACTTTGACAAAGGTAGAACAAATGCTTCGTTCGTTTCTATTTACAAAAAAGAAGAACCTTATAAAACCTAGCAATAAAATAATGACAAGCTGTTTATATGATTTGGCTTGATGGTTTGATTTGATCAAGCCATCGAACCAACGAGGCAGTTCCTCGTTGGTTCCGTGATCGCAGGCGCTACTGCTGAGCTCCATTCCCGGATCGGGCAAAGTGTTATTGGGTGGGTTATTGTAATCAACCACTGAGTCTGGATTTGTGTCCGGTTGATGTCAATGAGCTTGCCTTCTGTTACATGGAAAATAACTGGCGAAAGGTGAATGTACTGTTACTAGTACTGTAGGTACACCTCCGCCTAACCCTTCGGGAAGTACAGGCGTTATTTTAAATGATTTGATTCGTTAGTCTAGTGCGCCAATTGGCAATAAGCTGGCATTCGTTTAGTATGTCAGTGAAAAAATAAATAACTAAGGGCAAAAATAAGAAAAAATCGCCTTTAAGCGTTCATGTGTTTAGAAAGACTTTCCATCGCGTTTTACGATAAATTCATCATCATCCTATAATGTTCCCACTGCTGGGACACAGTCCTCCTCACAATGAGAGGAAGTGGGCTATAATCCACCATGCGGGCCCAGTGCGGGTTGGTAGATGTCACATGTCTTCGAATTAGTTTTAGAACATGCCGTTTTCCTCACGATGTTTTCTTTCACCGTTTTGAGAGCAGCGGTGATGAATTAAATTACACAAAGTAATGCACCTGCGTGGGTTCTAACCTACGACTTACTGCTCGGAAGTCGGGGCTGCTACCACTGGGCCATCGCTGCTACGATAAATTATATCAGTCGAATATATTTTTGGCTTTTTTGGGATTTAAATGTTGGTTTCAACCGGGCTGCTCCTTCGGTGATCACTATGGAAAGTATTAATAGTACATAACATCACATTACGCCTGCAATCCCAGAAAAGTAAGGTCTCATAACAATTTGCCGGACCTGATAAGATAAGATAAGATTTCTTTATTTGTTTAAACATTGTATACATACAAAGAGCATGCAATAAATTAAATTGTTTGAGTCGTTGGACTCAAACAATTTAATTAAGACCTGGGATTCCCAAGACCTGGGGTTCTAACCCAGTACCTCGTGCTTAGTAGTCGCGCTTCCGATCACGCGACCAATGAGGCAGTAATAATAGTACCAAGATAATAAATTCCATGCATTAAAAATAGTTGGTACGTTCCAATATTTGCCCAGCGAATTCAGAATAAACATTCTGAACAAATTGAGTGAGCTAGCAAGTTGGCCATCGCCCAGAGCAAACTCAGAACGAAAAGAATCCGTTCCCAGGATACCAAGTTCAGTTCAAACTTCACAAATGACACCAAGGAGACCACGATAATTCACCAGCTAATGTCAAAGTTTGGAGTTGTTTGAAATTTTTACCAACATAAAGTAGGGAGGTATCATTATTCGTCCTTACGTTTCGTTCGTTCGGTTTATGGTAAGTGCTTCATTAAATTACGGGGTTATTAAAGAAGTTTATGTTTGTTGAAAGGGTGGTGTATCAGGTTTATTAGGCTGGTAATGTGTTTATGTGATTTTTTTAAATTAAGTTGAATAATTAAGTTATTATGCAGGTTAAGCGCATTAAAGAAAATACCACATATGTAATTGAATTAGTAAAATATGCCTATAACTGATTACTTTTAGCGTGTCGATGGCAATCTATTATAAGTTCGCCCAGGATTTGGTTACTTTTATTTGATTTACAGCGGTTTCATGTAGATTATTAATTTATTTAATTACAACGGTTGTGTTTACCACCAATTACAGTAACTAAAATTAAAATGACAATTATTACATATATTTAAATATACAAAATGGCAAAGTAAAGCAAATTAATAATTAATAACAAGCATTGCCAAGAAGTACCTTGTATTTTTAGCTATTTCTACAAGTTGCCTTAAAATATACCTAAGTTATCTACTGCAGGCTAAACGAACAACAAATCACGCAATGCAGACTTATTAAAAAGTATCCAATTATGCAAATTAAACAGTACTTTAACACAATCAAATCGTACAGAGATAAAAACTTTGTTCCAGTCTGCATTTGACGTGTTGGCGCAGTGACAAGAATTCATTAATGGTGGTTTATTTTTTCCGGAAGGAACATTTTTTACAGACCGTCTGTCTTGTTTTGAGCAGGAACGTTGATGAAACATTGTTTAATAAAGAGGATACTTATGTCTTTTTTGTATCTTGTTATTTTGATTGACTGAAACACAAAACAGTTTCAATGGACGACGAGTACATAGCTCATGGTTCCTACCATTACATAACCAACCCGATGCGTTAGATCGGGATAGCATAACGAGAAAGCGAACCAATGGCCGAGATCAAGACTTTGGAGTTTGACAGAAAAGTCACATATAGAAAAACTTAATATCTTCCTATTTTTCCCACCCGGCAATTGTTCTTATACCAAACTTAAAAGCCATGGTTTTAATCGCTAGTCCAAGGTGGTAGTGTTAGAGAACCTCACGTCCCAGCCGCCGCAGGAGACGCCCCGGGCGTCGGGGGGCAACCAGTGGCCGCCGGCCACCGTAGGCGCGGGCCTGTGGGCGGTGAGTAATGGGCTAGCTCACCGTCCGTCCGTCTAATGACGACAGGCCGTGCCGACGGCGCGTTTGTGTTCCACGCGCGCCTCCAGGAGATGTCAGCAAATCGGAAGGAGTCCGAGAGGGCCGATGCCTGCCAGGGCTGCGGGTTGTTCGAAAAAGATACCGTGGCCCTGGAACACAAAGGGCTAAGAAGGAACATGGATGGGTTTTAGTCAGTCAAGTCTGACACTCCTTTCCGCTCCGCAAAAAGGTGGCAGTGTTAGTTTTGTAATTCAAAGATCAAGAATAATTTAGTGGTGATTTCTTCTAATTTATCCCGTAACTCTGATAACCAGTCGCTCCAAGATATACTGTAGGTATCATGATATACTGTAGTCCCTCCATGAGAAACACTAGTGTAATGGTTTGACGAACGGTTGGCGCAGTGGCTAAGCGATTGACTGCTGCACTGCGTGTCGTTCGATCCCCGCATGGAACAAATTTGTAATAGTTCTTCCAGGTCTGGCTGTTTGTGTATGTGAGTTTAAATGTTTGTAAACGCACCCACGATACCGGAGAAATTCCAACTGTGGTGCAAAGTTTTACAAAAAAAAAAAGTTATTCAGCTGCATCCGGTAAGATTGAAAGCGACCTCAAGTTATTATGAAAAAGTGTTGTAAATACAAAAGTCATACTTGATTTTTTGTTTTAGCCTTTCAAAATCAAGTAACACTTCACTAAAAGTAATAGTGAGATGTTAAAGTGAGCTGTGAATAATTAAAATAATGTTTCAATCCGTTAAGACTAATGAAGTCTCAGAATTAACGGAGTAGGTACCTACTAACCATAGGCAGTTTGCATATTAATAATAGTCTTATGCCTAGATTCAGACATTTGGTAAATTAATGTTGTTTTTAGTACAAACTCTTCGATCTTGAGTTTAGTGAATAACATTAAAGCCGATTTTAAAGTAATTAGACTATATGAGTAAACTTTATTAACGTTTAACTTTATTTTGAGTTCTTATACAGGGTGTAACAGAAAAGGTATAAACATACTTAAGGTGTGCTACAGACCATCATCATCATCTGCCTAGCCTTTTCCCAAACTATCTTGGGGTCGGCTTCCAGTCTAACCGGATGCAGCTGAGTACCAGTATTTTACATGAAGCGACTGCCTATCTGACCTCCACAACCCAGTAACTGGGTAATACGATACCCCTTGGTAAGACTGGATGTCAGACTTTTAGCTTCTGACTACTCGTAACCACTGTCAAAGATCTACAAATGACAGCCGGGACCAACGGCTTAACGTGCTTTCCGAGGCACGGAGGAAACTGTATATGTAATTATGGTCACCCATCCACAGACCAACCGAGGCAAGCACGGCTTAACCTTAAAGATCGACCTGGGCGGCTGTTATTATTTAGCCACGAGCTCCTCATTCTCCATCGGACCAACATCGTCATAGCGAAAAAAATATCAGCTGCCCCATACATTTGGTCGAATAGGCATTGAAATTTTGTATGAGGCAGCAGATAATTTTTTTGTTATTACGATGTTTGTTTGTGGAGAATCATGTTCAGTTTGATGGTCTATAGCACACCCTTAAGGATGTATATACCCTTTCCGTTACGCCCTGTATACGGGATGTAAGGAACACCGATGCAAAAACGCTTACTACATAATCAGTACATCATTCTGAACACACCTGCATAGAATTTTTTTGGGTTTGAGTTTTATTGCACGGAACCATAATCGATTTTCTAAAATAAAAGTAGCTTAATGGTGTTACCACATCAATCGATCGATCGTCGATCGATACCATCGATCAATGGTAGAATAACTTAAGTTACACCTTATACAATGAGCTATCTACCCATCACAATCAGTCTAGACGTTTCGTAGATTAGGCGGAACAAAAAGACAGATAGTCAGGACAGAGAGAAAAAAAATTAACAAAAATAAAAACTTTTTGACGAATGATCGCGTGACCATCGCTAAATTTAGGACACTACTTTGTTTTATGCTAAAAACAACAACTGCTTGATTCGAAGTAAAATTCAGAGATATGAGGCACACTAAATTGAGATTCAGTAGGTATACAAATAAGAAGAAATCAATTCAATAAACCACAATACATATCACCCAAATCTCTAGCTGATAACACTAGAACCCCCAAAGAAAGGGTTGAAAAGCCATACATAGATAATATACATAGCATATTTTATCAAGTTCCGTATGCCGCATATAAAGTAAGTAATATGTGAGCCCGTCTCGCATGATCTCAGTTTCGTGTCACTGTCAAACAAAAGCCGAATTGTCTTTGTAAAGCAGGAACTGAATAATACATTTCACTTGAGTTTTAACATGACACCTCTTCTTTGTTTTGTGCTTTGCCACTCCTCACTAGTATGATATGAATGTATGTGCGTGGGTACTTATATACTATCTACTTTTGTGATGCACGAGGTTATAAACAAAGGTGAAAATAGAACTATAAATTGAGCGAGGCTCATATTGTATTGCACATACATAAATAAACACGCGCCTTTTTGTTTGTAAAAATCATAGATTATTACAGTCAGTTCAGACATGACACTCACATCGAACAACAGCTATATCATGTGTATTAAAATGTATAATAGACTTCCAAGTACCATAACAATACTCCCATTTTTTAAACAAAGGTATTTATTGATAAATGCTTTTATAGTGTACGTATGTTCCTAGATTATAAGTTGTCGAATTCATGAATTGCAGTGTACAAATTGTATATGCTTTTATAATAAGTTGCCGAAATCAGTTACAGAACTGACCGATGCAAAGTTTAAAAATTATATGATGTCCTTGTTTTAAAAAAGCATATTTCAAAATTAACGACTACGTTGAAGATAGAGAAGTTTGGCTGTAGTTCCTTCTGCTCATGCGGCTTCCCTGGTAGCTCATAAACGACACAAATATGTGGATGTGTCTAACTATTACCAATTTTATTTATTCCATTCTTTTTAATCAGATGTTTTACAATCGTTTTTAAGTCATTACACTTTTTGTTTAGAATAGTTACAGCACGGATGAAAACATTTGTGTTTTTTGTTTAGAATAGTTACAGCACGGATGACAATATTTGTGTGACTTGTTTGATCTAGTCTTTTTGTGATATTTTCTTCTTTTTTGTTTTTGTATAGACTCTTTTGTTATTTACTGATTGTTTGTAAATGTGTGGACATTATAGGCCTTATAGATTCCTAGATCCTTGGTAACTTTTTATCTCGTTCTACTTTTTGTAGTAAGCAACGACTTATTGTTGGGCGTACGATGTCCTCCCATACTTAAGTACTAACGCTGTAAAAGAAATATTGTAAAACCAAATGATTTTAAAAGAGGAAAGGATTTTCTTGCCGGTTCTTCTCCATAGCAAACGACCAACCCGAACCGAGCACCTTTTTGGCGACATTTTATAAGCACCCGTGTAGGCCAATGTAAAATAAAAATATTTTGATTTTGATTTTGAGTGCCAATGATTGTCACATTATGAATTACGAATTATTAACAAATTAGAATGAAAGAATATTTTTTTTTAATATTTTTTTATTATTTTTTTAACACTACTTTATTATGAAACGTTAAAAAATAGACCGTGCACGGTTAATATTGGTCGTTTCCTATGGAGAAGAATATCCTAGAAACTCTATGGTTACACTTTTAAAATACCCTTTAGATGTAACATGTCGTGAAGTTCCAACCCTACTAAAAACCTTATTTTCTTCTACTTTGACAACGTAATTCTTAAAGTTCTAACACGTAACAAAGTACACAATACTAGATTCCATGTCAAAGCTTTGATGTACTGCCTACACAATTTAAGATTTTTGTATCAAATCTCGATTGAGAGGGGAGGATACAGATATTCAATATATTGGATCAGACATGATTTCCTTTGGCAGATGGTTGAGCAGGCAGTACAGCTTTTATAGAATTTTATTCTTACAAATGAAAAATGGTACTAGTTCAGACATTTGCAAACAGTTTAGTAGGTTTGAGGAATATTATAAGATCATTAGGTATTGAACAAAAAGTTTAAAACAAAACAAGTCACAATACATAAGAGCATAAAACACATATTATCGTACATTAGGACTACTAATAACACTAACACAAATGGTCGAAATAAAACTTTGTCGGTCTTTAGAGGTAGTCAGTGGCCCAAAAGTCAGACAAAAATTCTTATACCAACGGGTATCGTATTACCCAGTACTAACTGGGTTGTGGAGGTCAGATAGGCAGTCGCTTCATGTAAAATACTGGTATTCAGCTGCCTCCGATTAGACTGGAAGCCGACCCCAACATAGTTGGATAAAAGCAGACAGATGATGATTTAAATAAGGTTTAAAATAGCAAAACTGTCCCCTACATGACCACGTTTCTAAAATAACAGATGCAACCAACAACAATTTGTTTAGATATTAAAATAGACCTACATAATCCCAAATTCTAATATATGTAGGTTTCTTCTTCAAATAACCTTATTAAATAAACTTCAGAAATATATACCTACAATTTCAGCTAAAATAATTCACCCAGCAATTGACATAAAAAGAAAATGAATAATAGGTAAGTATATCCCGCAATCATTAATTTGTCAAGAAAAGACCGTAGGCACACCAATCTTCAGCTCGACTTGATAGCTTTACTTTCTATAATTTAAAATCTTTTATCTTAGAAAACTCTCTGGTAATAATTTATTTCCTTTTAGGGTAGGTACCTCGTAAATCAATCACTGTAATTTGTGCTCGATCAGTTTTTAAGCTTTTTTTTACGAACGAAAAAACATTTACTCTAACTATTAACTTCTCTACTTATAACAGTTTTTTACATGAAACTTTGATCTATTGACACAAAAGATTGTGTTTCTATAGTTAATCTTGGATACGAAAGGTAAGCTCTTTTAAATTATTCACTTGGAAACCAGCAAATAAATACCTACATAAGAAGATTATTCCCTTGTAGCCTGTGTGTTTTATAGACAGACGATTTAATTTATTTCATAATATATATATACAACGTGTAACGTTAAATGCGCAAAACCTCAAACACCCCAAATGATTTTTAATTCAATTGACATAATTATGAGAGAAAAAAAAACATTAAAAAAAACGTAAAGTTTTTATTTTTTTACTGGAAATTCTGATCGTTTCTTTCTTTTTTTACCGCGTATGAGAAAATTTAAATTGGACGTTTGTCGTCCAATTTAAATTTTCTCATCATTTGTGTTTGTTTACCCATTTTGGCGGGTTTGCGCACGTTATAGCTTGACCTATGAACAAATAGACAGGGCAACAATTTTAATGAAGTTTATTTGAAAAAAAGTGACTTATATTAAAAAGTGGTTCAATTGATTCTGCTCGTTATTCTGATCAAACTATTTTCAGGTTTTGCGGATTTAATGTTACACGTTGTGTTACGGGCAACGTGATTAACTGGGCATTATTAATAAGGACCGGCCATTATTCATAGTGCCCGGACTTATCAAATTGCCTGTAACATATATATAAGCATCCAGCTGCAACACGGGCTGTGTTCTCTGCGGGAGCCTTTACTGACTAGAATTGATTTGGCAGCAAATTAGCACAAGCTTAATCAGTCTATAATCCACCACGTGGGACTATTGTTGATAAATGCCAAAATATGTCATCGAATTGTTAGGTTCTATGACTTTTAGGTTTCTTCACGATCTTTTCCTTCGCCATTTTGAGAGCAGTGGTGAAGAAATAAACTAGTGCGTAAAAACCTGGTCATTCATTCATCCCTTTTGAAAAAATATGCGTCCCAGAATTTATCACTAAATACAAAAAAAAACTCATGTCGAACCAAAAACATTTTTGTGTCAATAACTGGTTATTCTTTATTCTATTCTTATTCTTTGTTGCACACAAATTTAAAAATATACACACAAATTCCAAAATATAGCTTGTGTTCAACGGCGAGCTAAACCCAAAATTGGGTTTTCTTACAGCAAACCATTTTTCGATTGCAAGATTTGCAACTGAGGATAAACTTACGAGTATGTGCATAAACTGCAGTAGGTACATTCAAAACACAACAAATTAACTTATTTTATAAACTAAACTAATACATACTATACATATTAAATACGTAATACAAATAATAATATAGATAAACATACATGTATATAAAATATACACATACTATTAACATGTTGACAGGCAGGAGGTCCTTTCTTCCTTTTTTGAAAATAATCCCTAACACCACCAGCTTCCCAGAATCTTATCCCGGGGTATATATCAGATAGCGTCGGCGTCGCGTCCTTACATCAAGGGGCGTCGGCAAACACCTAGCGTGCCAACGGCATTTGTCAACTTCACGGACAAGACACTCCTGGCACACAGGGTTCTTCGGACAACACGACACTGCAACATTATAGAGACGTGCGGGTATTAATAAGACGAGCTTACATTCTTCGGCAGAGATAAGTGAATTGGAAATGTTATTGTCATTCGAATCTTAGACAATTCATGGAGCCCCGAGGGCATAAACAAGTGGAAATCACTTACAAAGCATTTTGTATTACTACTACGACTTCCAACGGAATCATGACGATCACAATTGTGACTCAAAAATATATTGAAGAAACAATGGTATTTATTATGCCCTTAGCTTAAGATCGAAGCGGGTCTGCCGAACTAGCTAACATGTCAGTTTTGTGCTGCGTTCGCTGCTTTATTGCAAAGATATTTTTTTCTCTTGCAAGAAAGGATAAACGCACTACAAGAGCATAAACAGTAACACGTTTATGGTCTTACACCGGCGATATGTGTACCTATGCTTTTACTTGTTCGAAAATTCATCGATATGTCAAACTTTGTAAGTATCTTTATTTTAGTTCTGTGTTTTCCCGCCTTCACAAATAAGTTGGCTGAAGTGTGCAGTGCATTATCGTTATCGCTGACAGAATGCCAATGTACAGATCCTCAGGATGATTTCCGAATTGATTAAATGATCAATAATTGTGCATTTACAAACAAATTATTCACTATAATGATTATGGAGATAAGTTTAATTTAATATTTATTGTTTAAGAATTATATTATACATCGCTTAAAAGTCGGCCTGCCGCCACCCGTGAAATATACCCA
Source organism: Cerastis rubricosa (assembly GCA_949152445.1). Lineage (NCBI taxonomy): Eukaryota > Metazoa > Arthropoda > Insecta > Lepidoptera > Noctuidae > Cerastis > Cerastis rubricosa. Next base: position 11,582,213 of record OX424540.1, on the reverse strand, counting down.
TTACTCAATCCCCTATCTATACTGACACGGACTTCCGAATGCGCAATCTATAGCCACATTAATACTTCAAGGCAACAATAGAGCATCCTGTATCTAAAGGACGGTATCTCGAGCACCGAATCAATCAACCGACACGTGTAAAGGGGGAGTCCAAAACACTCGCGCCTTCTCCAAAGCCAGGCTGCTTTTAAAATAATGATGGTTAAAGTGCATCGCCTTGGAAACGAAAAACTGTGTATATTTTTAACGCTGTTTTGTAAGAAAAATATCATAGCGTTTGAGGGGTTGAAAATAATAATGGTTACCTCGTTTTTTTTCAGATGGGTTCTCGATGATAAAGCTTGAACAATATTGGCATGTTTTGTAGCAAATACCTATCTACTGAAGTGTATACTTACATCTTGCAACTTTTAAACCTGAACAAAAGCTAACGGAACGAGAAAGTTTCTGATGCTGTATTGATTTTAATTTAATGCGTTACGTACACAATGTTTTGAAATCCCTAATAATACGAAACGGGCCTCATCTCATCGTTGCAATCATTATTCCACGTAAAACTTGTTATTAAATTTCGATATGTGTAGAAGTAATTCTGCTCGTGACTGTTTCTACATATTATGATAAAATGAAATCTTTTACATTACTTTCCAATCAACTTTAATAATTTTGGGGAGCAATAATTAATAAAATCCCAAACTTTTTATTTTTTGTCTGGCATCTCGCAGTTCAACCTGAGAGGTTGTCGTCTGCTTAACCAGACTATCCCGTAGGTGCCTTAAGTGTAAGGCCTCCAGCCAGGGCATAGAACTACTTACAATCTTAGCGACTACACGCGCCAAGTGCACCCCCTGTGGGGTACGCCTCGGCTTAGGGTATCGCTGGTGGAGGCAGCATGGGGACAGGCTGGATCTGAATGATATTATTAGCATCGCAGGCTGGCTCGAGCGAGGCTCGGAGAGGGCAAGGACCGGGACATCGCGACGGACCTCGACGGCGAGGTCGGAAAAACGGCGGATTACGTCTGAACTTTTTAAGAGTGCTAGTCTCCTGGAGGATAGCATCATCGGGAGTGAAAATCCCAAACACCCCACGATCTCTTTATGTACTTATGTAACTATATACCAAGTTACGGAATACCAATATTCCACTATCTCGCAGGAGGGGTAAAAAAAACACAATGGTTTATTTGTCAAAGTATTTACAGCGATATTTTTTTACTAAAAGCGTCTTTCAAAGATTCTTTATGCAAATGGAAAAGCCTTATTACACTTCCTTAATTATTTCACAGGCTTTATTCAAGCACGAAGTCCCTCTAATATTTTATGACGTAATTTAAAAGACTGTCTTTGAAAATGAGTTTTAAGATGTCCTCTCTAAGAGGGATAATTTTCAGCCATTGTTTTACATTCTGTTGAAATCTCGGGTCCTGATTAGTTTGTACGATCGTAAAATTTGTACAAAAAAGAATATTGTCGGTGAGATAAAATTTAATGAAGAGTAGGTACTGAAAAGGATCCCGGTCTTTTAGACAGAATATTAAAACTTTGAGTTAAACCCAATATTTGTTTTGACTACCGATCCGCAAGAATTAGATCTGTTTGGAAAAAGATTCATCATTTGCACGCCTAGCATGACCACTGTGGAAACGAGTTTTGTCTATAATATAAGAATTCACTTATTGACAGATAGAAAATGACAATGTGTCAGTTTGTCGATTCATCCGTCGACATAGCCCGTCTCTAGGGCGGTCATGCTACGAATACAGCCTAGCCTTTTCCCAATTATGTTAAGGTCGACTTTCGGTCTAACCGGATGCAGCTGAATACCAGTGTTTTACATGGGGCGACTGCCTATCTCACTTCCACAACCCAGTTAGTACTGGGCAATACATTACCTTTTAGTAAGACTGGTTGTCAGACCTGTTTCGAGTGTCAAAGATCTAGAAATGATAACCGGGACCAACGGCTCAACGTGTTTTCTGAGACATGGTGGAAACTCGATATGTAACGGGTCACCCATCCACGGACGAACCTTGGCTAGCGCGGCTCACCACGAGCTCCTCGTTTTCCAAAATGATTACGCATGTAAAAGTAGTGACAGCTATTGAATTCTCCATTTCAATGTTGACCACGTTCTGTTATTGAGTTTTGCATTTTCACTGTTGACCACGTGACAAAAATGCACGTTCTAACAAGCAAACATAGTAACAAACCAATATTTTCATCAAATCTTGAGAGCAGATAAGGCTTGAGTGCATCCGAGACCTTTTCTTTATCGCGGTAGAGACAAATCACGCAGAATTTTCAGGGATTACACGCGTACGAAACATTTTATCGGACGTAGCAAGAAAGTTTTTTTCAAAGATATCTTAAGCCTTGGATCTCCCTATAAAAGTTACCCCAAACTTTCGTTTCCTGCTGCTTTAATAATAGCTACTTTTTTTCTTTGCGTATCGTCGTAAAGAATCTACTGTGTGCTTTACGGTGTGGCATCCTTTCATAGGAAAAGAAAAGCTTTGTAGATAAAATCAGAGTTTATAATGCTACCCATATTTTTTATGTCTGCGTCAAAGAAGAAGTGTAAAAGTGTATGGTATATACAAGTAAAATTCATTTTCTTTTACAAGATAACATTTGTTACTACTAAAAATTATGAATTACTAGCTGTCGCAACATTTTTCATTGCTGTTCCAATCCTATACAGCGCCATCTATTGAATACTTACTCAATCCAATCAACAGATACCGCCATCGGCCATTAGAATCATTTGGAGCTAACAGATAATTGTGACTTAATTTGCAATAACATAATATTGCGGCTATAAATTGAGATGTAAGCTAACTTATCTTTCAAGTTGGATCAAACTGCACACGGTGTGGAAATTTGATTAAAATCGGTTAAGTAGTTTAGGAGTCCATCCCCGGCAAATAACGTGACACGTAATTTATATATATATAGATTTGGAAAGCGATAGAAGAAGTTTTTGTTTTAAATAATGATATTTTTAAAAGTTATAGGTTTGCCAGCCTATTCGTACAACCACATTTCGTCAGTTATATTTTAAGTCCCGTGTAATAAGAGGCCTATTGCTATCAACCGGGCACAATTCCAGACTCCGTGGCTGCTACTGAGAAATTCCTGATGGAAAAACCCTATAACAATTTTGACCGACCCGGGAATCCAATCCAGGACCTAATGCTCAGTATACGAAATGTTACCTTACATTACAAACGTAAACCCACAAGTAAAAGCTCCATGTTAAAAACTAAAAGTGCCCCAACACAAACATGTCAGAGTCACTCACAGCCACTAGTTAGGTAAAGATTGGATATTTTTTTCTGTAGCTTTGCAAACATCAATCCTTTTACGCATTGGTATGCAGGCAGCGTGGGTCGAAATGCAAAACACTTACCCTCGGTAGAGTTCAAAGCGTAAACTTTTTCTGTCCCAAACATTATTCCAGTCTCGTAGTTCTGCTTTGCGTGTTCGAGGTTTGAAGTATTTTTCGGTTGAGCCCTGGTTTCATTAAAAAGTTGCCCGCGCAACTAATATTCGAAGTGATTGAGCAACTTTCAATTGCGACGTCTGTTAACCGCTTTTGTCGTCATTGTTAGGCATCTGTGTAGCGCTTTTTTGTTAGGCTGTGGTCGTTCTCGATAATTTGGTTTGAATTAGATTTTAGAAAGCTGAAAGCGGCTTCAAGTTTTAATACGGGTGTAAGAGACACCGAAGTGAAAACGCTTACAATTTTTAAGAGGGGGGTTCAGAATGATGCACTGAGTATTATAATAATAGGTTACGATTAAATATCAAATCTTTAATGAACAAGACTTATAACTATAGTCTGTTCGCGGAGACGAGTTAGTAGAGCGCTATCTCACTCACACAATTTTTTAACTGCAATTGGTCAGTGAGCGTTAACCGCTAAGGCGGTGTAAACAGTACGAGTAGTTTTTAGTCTACTCATACTTCCCGTACTGGGCAGACGTGCTCTTACTTGTGACTGTATGCTTAACTCGTGAACTACTGTGGGCTCAAGTTAAAGGAAATGTAGCTTCACACATGAAGACACATAAAATGCCAGAATTAAAAATTGTATTAAACTAATGTATTCAAAATATTGACTCAGAAAAATTGAAAAAATTTATAAAGCATGTCATAGAAATAGTTGAGCCCAAAATGGATGCTATGGATTGAAATGTGGAAGTAGTGACAGAAAGATTCGTAATAAATGTAGAAAACTACGATATTAGTGATACACTCTCCGCCTGACCGCCGCCGCGTACGGACGTGCCGCTACCTGCTCGCATTCCCGCTCGCTATCAGTGTGTGTCATCGGTTCGTCGCTTCCCAGTGTCGTGACGTCATCAGTAGCCCCTTGACTACACCCCCGAACAATTGTTGTCTTTTTATTAAGACAGCACTTGCTATTTTGCTTCGGATATTATTCCGATTTAACTTCCTTTGCCCCATCAGGGAAAAGTCCTCAGTTTCGAGGTTCTTGGTGGGAAACCTAACGGTGCCAACGAAACCAAGAGAGGGTGGTGACCCAATCCGCCCGCCTAATCCCTTCAGGATCTAGGTGAAAAAAAAATATTGGGCTCCGTCGCGATTTACTGTGCTAGTGTTTCCCGTTTCAACAAGTTCCTGAAAGCAAAGTTCCTGGACTGGAGTTGGAGTTGCTACCAAGCCCGGATCCTCGGACTGTGGCTGCGGGAAGGTTGAAGCGGGTGAGTCGCTGGACCCAGTAAATTCCCTTCATAATTGTGCAAGGAATTAGGTTGTTAGGCTGTTTAGGCGCAGAGCTTCACTCAATGTCCGTTAACTTTTAACCGACAAAATGTCGTCCTTAGACGAGAAGGAAAAAGCACTTTTGCGTTTTTTCTTCCGCGTCTTCACGACCGACCCAAATTTTGAAAAGTATGGGTCAGAAATTGCTGCCATTCAGCAAACCAGCGATAACGTCACTGACTTCAGTGACGCGCTCGACAGCCCTTTGTCGCCGCCGCCTGCCGACAGAGGCTTACCGCCAGCCGTTGCCGCCGCGATTAAGGCTACTCCAAGACACAAAGTTGTGAAACCCATTGTTTCACAAACAAAGGTCCAGCCCGCACCTGCGTCCATTGTTCCCGTTTCTGGGAACATGGGCAAAAGCTCACCGCCAGCCGTTGCCGCCGCGATTCCGGCTAATCCCGAACCCATTGTATCGCAAACAATGGATCAGTCCGCACCTGCGTCTATTGTTCCCATTTCGGAGAACATGGACACAACCGTACCAATCTCCGACTCGGAATCGGTTATAGATTCCTGCTCTGCTTCCTCGTCCTCAGAAGACGACTACCAAGTCGTCGGAAAGGGCAAGAGGAAGAAGGGCAAAAACTCGCAGGCCGCCATGGCCAAAAAGTTAGTCGCGCTCCCTCTAATCCCCTCTCCCGAGGCGTTCCGTCCCACCTCCCCGGTCCCCGCACCAAAGTCCGCCGCTGCTCATACCAGCAGGCCAAGCAGCCCTAAGGCTAACTCTTCAGCCGCTTCTTCAAAGAAGCTGAAGCCCCCTCCCCCGTTGTTCATTCAGGACAAAGGGAAATGGACAGACGTGTCCAAAATGTGTAATGAGCGCCGCATTCAATATACAAGCGCAAAAAGCACACAGCAGGGCATCAAAGTGGTGGTCCCTACGGCAACCGACTTCAGGGAACTAACCCGCCAATTAATCGGAAGGCGCATAGCCTTCCACACCTACTCTCTTCCCGAGGAGAAGCCCACCCGCGTGGTGATCAGGCGGATCCCGAAGGAAATCCCCACGGAGGACATCCTCAATGACCTCCTAGGCCAGGACATCCCGGTCGCAGCCGTCCACCGCCTTCATAAGGCGAGAGGCGGAGACCATTACGATATGGTACTGGTTATCTGTGACCCAGTAGAAGGTCACCACCCGATCTTCAAAGTGAAGTCGGTTTGCTCCCTGACAGGCATCTCAATAGAGAAGCCCTACCGCTCAAGCGTAGTCGGACAGTGTCACCGCTGCCAGATGTACGGTCACAGCCAAGCCAACTGCCATGCGCCGCACAGATGCGTAAAGTGTCTAGGCGACCATGGCACGGCAGACTGCCCCCGTCCCAAAGACAAGTCGCTTTGCACGGAGCCACCGAGCTGTGTGCTTTGCGGCCAGTCGGGCCACACGGCCAACTACCGCGGCTGCTCAAAAGCCCCCAAAGGCTCCTCTTCTAACCTGGTGAAGCGTGCAAGCGCCCGCCAACAAAGAGAAAGCCCATCGGTGAGGCTACCCTCTGCCCAGATGCCGGAGAGACTCAGCCCTCAGAGGCCCTCTCCCTGGACCTCACTGAACCATCAGAGAGCCTTCCCGGCTCTCAGTAAAGCAAAGTCCAGCCCCATCCCCGGGCTTTTAGATGCCCCTGTCCCCACTCCCGCGGCCCAAGCGAGCGCACCGGCGCCCGCTCGTCCCACGCCACCCGGCCCCGCGGCCGTGGACCCCTCTCACAACGTAATTTTAGAATCGCTAGCAGAGTTAGTCACCCCCGAAGCAGACCGCATGGCGGCTGATCTCAGGGCGGCTAACACTGGTGGCGATAAACTTAAAATTATCCTCAAGTCCCTACTCAAGTTAGGCGACCTCCTCCGCAACCTTAACCTCGACTAACTCCAATGGATAATACGAGATTAACGTGCACCAAACCCCGATCCCTAAAATTAGGGTACTTTAATGCCAATGGCATTAGAGGCCAGCGTGATGAGATCGCCACCTTCCTCCGCGACCATCAAATTGATATCCTCCTCGTACAGGAGACCTTCCTGAAGCCCAGTCACCGCGATCCGAGAATTGCCAACTATCGCATAGTTCGCAACGATCGGTCACGTTGCCACAAGGGCGGGACTCTAATCTATTATAGGAAAGCACTGCATTGCATCCCCTTAGATCCCCCTCCCATGGAGGCTCTACTCGAGACCTCAGTGTGTCGACTAGGCATGACCGGCCATCAACCGATCACTATCGCCTCTGCGTACATCCCTCCCGGCGGCACGTCCGAGGAGCACACTTTGTTCACCAAAGACCTTGCCGTCCTCTTCGGCTTGAGCGACTCCGTTATCATAGCGGGCGACCTCAACGCCAAACACCCCGCCTGGAACAGCACGACGACCTCTGCCAGAGGACGTCACTTGTATAACCTGGGCGAGTCCCTCAACTTCGATCCCATCGCTCCTATGGAGCACACCCACTATCCCCACGACCCCGACCAACGTCCGGACGTTCTCGACATAGCGCTACTCAAGAATGTCAACCTTAAGTTGCATTCCATCGAGACTTTACATGAGCTTAACTCAGACCATCGACCAGTGCTCATGCACTTAGTTCCCCGCTCGGGCCCTTCTGACCCCAGCCAGCCCCCGCCGACCCAAGTGATAACCGACTGGAGGAAAGTCAGTGAAAAGCTGAAATCCACCACGTCGCCTCACCTGGAGGCCATCCCCGACCACATAGTCTCAGTCGCAGACACGACGGCCGCCATCAACTCGTTTACAGAACACGTGCAATCCGTACTGAAGGACTGCTCACGGGAAGTCCCAGCAATGAGCGATCAACGCTGGATACTACCCGCCGACGTACGTGAACTGATAAACGAAAAGAACGCGGCCATCCGTGCCTACGGCAGCTTTCCCTGCGAGGCAAACAAAGCCCACATGCGTAATTTACAGCGTGCTGTAAAGTATCGCACCAGTGAGTTTCGTAATAATCAATGGGAAAAAACGCTAAGTGAACTCGAGCCTACCCACCTAGCCTTCTGGCAGCTGCAACGCAAGATGCGCTCCACCGAAGAGGCTTCGATGCCTCCCCTCACCCGACCCGATAAGAGCGTCGCATTCGACGACTCTGAGAAGGCCGAATGCCTAGCCGACAGCCTGGAGTCCCAGTGCTCCCCCAGCTCGCAACCAGTAGACAAGCGACATCTCGATGAGGTGAACGCATTCGTCGAACGAAGAGCCGCCCTGCCCCCCGAAGAAGACCCTGATGATCCTCTGCCTCCGGTCACAGCTGACGAAGTGCAAGACATCATTAGCAAACTTCAACCGCGGAAAGCACCCGGCTCCGACGGAATCACCAATAGGGTGTTCAAAGTCCTCCCCGCTCAGCTCGTCGTGTTAATGGCGGCCATCTTCAATGGCGCCCTGAGCAACAACGCGTTTCCCCAAATATGGAAAGAGGCCACTGTCATCGGTTTCGCCAAGCCAGGCAAACCAAAGTCTGAGCCTTCGAGCTACAGACCTATCAGTCTCCTGAATGCACTCGGTAAAATCTACGAGAGACTTATGCTTAAGCGACTCAAAGACTTCGCCGAGGCTAAGAGTCTCATCCCTAACGAACAGTTCGGCTTCAGGACCGGACACTCTTGCATTCAACAGGCCCACCGCATCGTAGAACACTTGAGCGCTGGCTTCCAGCGTGGAGCGATGACGGGTGTGTTGTTTTTCGACATAGCAAAGGCATTCGACAAAGTCTGGCACAACGGCTTGTTATATAAGCTGTACAAACTGGGAGTGCCGGACCGTCTCGTGCTCATCTTACGAGACTTTTTGTCGGATCGCACCTTCCGCTATCGCATCGGGAAGGCACTGTCTTCCCCCCACCCCATTAGAGCCGGAGTCCCTCAGGGCTCCCCGCTCTCTCCCCTTATCTTTACTCTGTTCACCAGTGACATCCCCAAGAGCAAGAAGGCTCAGTTAGCCCTGTTCGCGGACGACACGGCCATCTATTACACTGGCCGCAGTCACGACGCTATTTACAGCACCCTCCAAACCTCAGCCAACGTCTTAGGCGCTTGGTTCCGGAAATGGAGAATCGAGGTGAACCCCGACAAGAGCCAGGCAGTTCTTTTCTCTAAACCGCGTAAAAATAAGCCACCCGCGCTCAGCCCGATCACTATGTACGGTAAGCCTATCCCTTGGGAGAAGCAAGCCAAGTACTTAGGAGTCTTACTTGACAACCACCTGTCTTTCGCGGCGCACATCAAAGCAGCTCGCGACCGAGCTGCCTTTGCTATGGGTAGGCTTCATTTCATGATTTCGGCAAAAAGCAAGTTGTCACTCAAGTGCAAGTTGCGCCTTTATACCGCGGTGATCCGCCCCATTATGACGTACGCTTGCGTCGTGTACGCTCACACCAAGCCTAAATACATCCATAGGATGCAAACCTTGCAGAACCGGTTCTTACGTAGAGTCACGGGAGCCCCTTTTTATGTCCGTAACGACCGTCTACACGTAGACCTTAGAATGCCCACCGTCCTTCAGTTTATGAAACGTCTTTCGAAGCGTTTCTTCGATAACGCCAGTAAACACCGTAATCCCCTGATCGCAGCGGCCGCCCGTTACGAACCCTCGCGCATTAGTACAGTACGCCGTCCTCGGCATACCCTCGTCACTCCCGATGATGCTATCACCCTCCTCCAGGAGAGTAGCAAAAAGAGTAGCACTCTTAAAAAGTTCAGATACAAACCGCCGTCTTTCCGACCTCGCCGTCGAGGTCCGTCGCGACGTCCCGGTCCATGCCCTCCCCGACCCTCGCTCGAGCCAGCCCGCGATGCTGTGCCAGTAGTTTTAAATCAGCCCCTAAATAATGATATCATTCAGATCCAGCCTGTCCCCATGCAGTCCTCCCCCAGCGACGCCCTGAGCCGAGGCTCGTTCCCCACAGGGGGTGCCCTCAGCGTATAGTCGCTTAGTTTGTAAGTTTTTATGCCCTGGCTGGAGGCCTTACTCTTAAGGCACCCACTGGATAGTCCGGTTAAGCAGACGACAACCTCCTAGGTTGAACTGCGAGATGCCATTCATAAAAAAAAAAAAAAAAAACATTAGTGATACGTCGTCGTCGGAGAGTGATGATATGCCTTAATAACTTGTATATTATAATAAACTAAAATTAATAATTAACTCTCGATTTTATTGCTTTCCTTCATATCTATCAGATATTAAAAAAATACCTATAAAAATTCTTACCAAATAAATGGCTCTCAATTTATACGACAGATGAAGCCGCAATAAAGTGTCCATGATCAGTTTCACTGAAAGCACATAATGTGAGATATCCGGCAAACATACCTAAGGATAATAAAAAGGAATAATTATTTCTTTTTTTACTTTTAACTTAAACTCCCAAACCTAAATCTATGGAATCTAAATAAAACTATTGAAATAAGAGTGAACTATTATAGTACCTACACTTCTGCCTTACCTTTAGGAGACGATATAATGGGATATATTGTAAAACAAACATTTTTTACTTTTCTTCTGTGAACGCGGCAATCACAAAAGAATGAATGAATGTGACTAAAACATCATCTGCCTAGCCTTTTCCCAAACTATCTTGGGGTCGGCTTCCAGTCTAACCGGATGTAGCTGAGTACTAGTATTTTACATGAAGCGACTGCCTAGCTGACTTCCACAACCCATTAACTGGGTAATACGATACCCCTTAGTAAGATAAGATGTCAGACTTTTGGCTTCTGACTTCTCGTAACGACTCACAAAGATCTACAAATGATATCCGGGGCCAACAGCTTAACGTGCTTTTCGAGGCACGGAGCAAACTCTGTACCTATATAATTATGTTCACCCATCCACGGACCAACCTCGGCAAGCACGGTTTAACCTTAAAGATCGACCCGTGCGGCTCTTATTATTTAGCCTCGAACTCCTCAATTGTGACTAAAACATTAATCCACAAAAACAACTCAATACAATTTAATACATACATACCTACCCCAAAATCCACAGTACATCCATGAGCAATTCCACTACGGCTACCTATCTGTACTCTGTGGCTACGCTGTAAGCTAATTTAGACTTAGCTAAGTCGTAAGTAGATAAGTCAGTGAGCCAGTCAGCTAACAGTAAGTTAGTACAGTGCGGGTGTGTGGCCGTAGACTAATACAAATAGTAAAGTCAACGGAGAAGTTAGTCTGGCTGCAGATGTCCCGAATTTTGGGACCAGGATTTGGGTTAGTTTGCGATATTTTGAAGGATGTTTGTGGTTGTTTTATTAGTTATTTGTAAATGTTTTGTCAAGTGATGGGAAAAAATGGAAATTTATAATGGGCCCTTTACTTTTTAATAGGAAACATCTGGCCCGTTCTAATAAACTGGTCCGGGCGAATCTACCAATGCTTAATTTAGAAAGTGTAAACGTATCGTAAATAAGTCGATTTTTAAACGAAAGTAAAATTATCATGCAGCAATTTAGTTAAATTGCAATAAGCACAAACAGTAACATTCATGGATGAACTGAACCTACATTCTTAAAATTATGCAAACATGTTACTTAAAACGGGTAGTTTTATTGAAAAAATCCACGTATTTACGTTACGTTTACACGGCGCGCTCGTGCAAGGGCTTTGTCAATACGACGGTAAAGTAACCGTTTCCAAAGAAAAACAATTAAAAGCAAAAGCTGGAGACAGTTATAAAAGTTGAAGAGCTAAAAGTGTAATTAACTTACTCCGAGGCATCAAACGACAAATTTACTCTGACACAGTCGATAATGGAAAAGTATGGCTTTGATTCCTTTGCACCTTTGCATTATTTAGTTTATTGGAAATTTGTTTAAAATTCACTTTAAAGTTCCTGTAGATTTTACTTTTGTATAACAAAGAAGTTTCTCGCGAGTGTGCTCTTCAATACTTTATTTCTGCTAATTCGCCTTTATGTGATTTTAACACATTTGTACATTTCTGTAACAAAAATAAGTTCGATTCATTTGTTGTTTGTCACAAGTGAAATATAAGTTCTTATAATTTAAGTTCGATTATGTCATGGGGTTTTCGTAATACAAGATTCAAAATATCCTATTTTCTAATGCAGGTCATGGTTTATCTACCTGAATGTTTCATCCAGACGCGTTCCGTCGGCAAACCTAAAAAAGACGAACATACAAATTTACTTTCGCATTCACAATGTTAATATGGATGGATACCAAGAATTCATTACATATCTGCTGGATCTTTAATCGTCTCAGTTTTAGAGAATTGTAATCAAACTAAATCCAATCTTAATTTAATTAAAATTAAGCCAGATTTGAAAGGAACGCCCGAACTCGTGATTTATTATTTGTCATTTTCCTGTTAAAAGGGTTTCTTTATACATTTTAGTTTTCAATTTAACTAAGCCCTAATGACAACATTTATAACATGATTAAAGCACGCACTCCACTTCAAATTATAGCCCTATATTTGTGTATATAGAGTTTAATTTATTTCTAAACTTAATTTAACAAGTTGGGTGATGTATTTTTTTTTTGTAGAGATATAAATACTAAGGATCAAGATTATATTAGATGCAGGTGTCTATAACAATCGATTCAGTTTTTGCGGGAAAACTTGAAGAAATCGACCAAAGACTTTGTCCTAAGAAAAGGGTCGAACCTGCTGCAAATATTTCACTGCCAACAATTTATATATCCAAGGCAATCCCGGGTCACCATGCGTCCCGGACCAAAACCAACTGCAAAACGATATACATCTATTTTGTGTGGCCACCTCCACTTGATTTCCCTTTGCTAAAAAACGAAGTAAAAGGCAAAGATTTATGGTAGTTTTTACAATTTTACGGTCAGCGAGTTCGGTTGGTACGCCAAGGGAGACATTACGAGAGATATCGCAGATTTACTTCAAACTTGATGGCTTCTCTGGAGGGAAATCACGTGATGGGGTATCATTGCAGCATGATTCATTCGACAAGCCACCGCGAGTGATGCTGTTTTAAAATCTACTTCCGTGCCGCGAGACTGAATTATGTTTGTCGTTTTTTTTTCATTAATTAGCTCGCATTCGTTTTTTTTTTTTTACTTTGCCTGCTCATGCCGTTTACAACTCAGATTATAACTGATAAATTGCCCATAAGTTTATGTATTATGCAATACATACACTTATGTGCAATTTATTCCTGAATTAGTATTATTTTTATAAACATCTATTTAATTCAAAGAAAATATGACTTTTCCTTGAGCAAGTTGTATAAATAAACATCAACCTGCTTGTTTTCAAAGCTGTCGCACATCGTTAAAAAAGAAATCATTAAATTCAGTAAGGCTACTCACGTGGCGTCTAATGAATTCTAAAATATTTCCTTTCCGGTAAAGTAATGAGGCCAAAGCCTCTTTTAAGGAGCACCTTAAAAATGCATATCATGTTTCCAAATCGATACCGTCACATTTTCCTTGTTCGACGAGAACGCACATATAGGAACATGAAAGCATGTACTTTACTACGTATATTCTACATGTAATATATATTAACGATCCCTTCGGTCGCACACAAACTGATATAGATTATCAACCCCTGGCCCTTATTCGTACAAAGCCTTTATCGAACACGAACCTTAGAAGACTTCAAAACAAAGAAAAGGTTGGATAAGAAGATTATAGTGCCGTCGCTTAGTTGAAAAATGAAATAGAAAAATATAACGTTTACTCTTTGTTTGTTGTCAATATTGAACGAACGACTCAATAGAAACGCGACGCTAAATGAATTTACATTTTCAAGATTATCATTCTATTGAATTCGAATAGATCTTTGGTATGGCGTCATCGATTTCGAAAATAAGGTTGGGACCTGTCAAAAATAATTCCATTTTTATGTCAGGGGTTCTCAAGAATAGGGTGAGGACCCCTCGTTATTTCGTCTTCGTGCTCGCTGTAACGTCTATTTTCATGCTAAATATGTTTTAAATTGCCATTTGCGTTCGATGATTACGACAATAACATATTCTTGCTCCACCAAAAATGTAAAAGTGAGCAAATTATTTTTCAAGATAAAACAAATGAGGTTCGCGACTTGTTTGCCAAATAATTCCAAGAAAATGTTAAATGTATTTAAATTAATGGAACTTTCGTTTTCATAAGATATAGAGAAGATAGGTACTCATTTATTGAAACATGACAAAGGCGTACGAGGTACACATATTTTAACTTAATTATACCTACAAACGTTATTAAATTCGACTTTGATATTCAAAAATAGATTCTAAGTTTCATGGACTATGTAAAGAAAACATTGAGGTGAATTATATGGCAATAAAAACCATTTTACTTTGGGTTCATAGGTAAGTTTCAAAAGCACAACGTTGACTCAAATGTTGATTACTTTATAAACAGTAGGTACCTAAATCTGTCTCAAGTTCGGCTACAAATAAAGATTAAATTAGTTAGTAAATTGAGCATTTAAAATAAGAATACAATCTTTTTATGTTCACAATATCTGCTGAAGAGTCTTCTATGTAGCTTTTTGATGATGAAACTCATGAAACACTTCTTTAGCTGCGTTGTGCACTTCTGTGATGGGTAGCACGTTCTCACGAGAAAATTCGTAAGCCTGATTGACATTAGGTTTTAGGGGCTGATTTAAAACTACTGGCACAGCATCGCGGGCTGGCTCGAGAAGGTTCGGGGAGCGCTAGGACCGGGACATCGCGACGGACCTCGACGGCGAGGTCGGAAAGACGGCGGTTAGTGTCTGAACTTTTTAAGAGTGCTAGTCTCTTTGCTACTCTCTTGGAGGAAGGAGATAGCATCATCGGTAGTGACGAGGGTATGCCTCGAACGCTGTACTGGACTTATACGCCAGGGTTTGTAACGGGCGGCCGCTGTGATCAGGGGATTTCGGTGCTTAATGGCATTATCGAAGAAACGCTTCGAAAGACGTTTCATGAACAGAAGTACCGTGGGCATTCTAAGGTTTACGTGTGACGGTAATTTTGGACATAATGAGGGACTCCCGTGACTCTACGTAAGAACCGTTCTGCAAGGTTTGCATCCTATGGATGTACTTAGGCTTGGTATGTGTGTACACGACGCAAGCGTTCGTCATAATGGGACAGATCACCGCGGTATAGAGGTACAACTTGCACTTGAGTGACAACTTGCTTTTTGCCGAAATCATGAAATGAAGCCTACCCAGAGCAAAGGCAACTCGGTCGCGAGCTGCTTTGATGTGCGCCGCGAAGGACAGGTGGTTTTAGAGTAAGTACTCGGCTTGCTTTTCCCAAAGGATAGGCTTACCGTACATAGTGATTGAGCTGGGCGCGGGTAGCTTATTTTTTCGCGGTTTGGAGGAAAGAACTGCCTGGCTCTTGTCGAGGTTCACCTCGATTCTCTCTTTCCGGAACCAAGCGCCTAAGACGTTGGCTGAGGTTTGTAGGGTGCGGTAGATAGCGTCGTGACTGTGGCCAGTGTAATAAATGACCCCATGAAACACGAGCTTTGAATGTCTCGAACATAGTAACATACCTATAGTAGTTGTATTTATTAAATTACGACACGGTTAATTTAGATCAACTTTTTACCTCCTGCCCATAGCCCAATTTATTTGGGGTCGGCGCAGCATGTAGTTTTCTCCCATACTTCTCTATCAGTCGTCATCTCAGCAGTCACCTCGTTTCTAGACATATCATCCATCATTTCTTTGGTTTCCCATTTCCACTTGGTCTGGCATCTACATTCATTCTCAAAATTTTCCTCAGTACATTTTCCTCATTCCTCTGCTTCACATGTCGATACCAGGATAACCGATTACCACAGAACTTTTCAGTCACCGGTGCCACTTTCAGGCTAGCTCTTATGTACTCATTCCTTATGTAATCCACCCAACATGTTAGGTACTAAGTTAATATTTTGGGAATTCCACCCGAAAATCCTGGGGATGACTAATATTGACTGTAGATACACGAAAATTTCACTCAACAACAACCTCGACGAAATTGAAGATTCTTTACGTACAAACTACATTACCTGAGGACAATACAAATAGCGTAAACAAGAAATTTGATAAGCCTACTCAAAGATATAAGGAAAAACTTGGAGGAAACACGATAAATCTTTGTAGTTATCATCTTCATATGCGTCTGCGTGAGGTTTCCTTTAGTCTTACCATACACTTCTCTCCACACACACGCTTTTGTGGATTTTATAATTATGTTCCTTTAATATTTTTTTTACCTTCAGTTTCTGTCAATCACCTTAAGTTTCTGTCAATTGCCTTAAGTTTTTGTCAATCACCTTAAGTTTCTGTCAATTACCTTAAGTTTCTGTCAATTACCTTAAGTTTCTGTCAATTACCTTAAGTTTCTGTCAATTACCTTAAGTTTCTGTCAATTACCTTAAGTTTCTGTCAATTACCTTAAGTGTCTGTCAATTACCTTAAACTTTTGACAATCACTACAGTATTTGCACTAAGCACTATCTTAGCGTCCACATTCAGGCTTTTGTAACCGGAAAAACCTCAGCCCCTATCATACTGTATGTCATAGTTCAGGAGTCCAGACAACATTGATGTAATGTCTATTGAAGTTTTAGAAATATTGCTATTATTAAAACTGGATTCAGGATCCGAATACCAGTATTTGGCATGGAGTGACTGCCTGTCTGACCTCTACAACGCAGTTAGAACTTGGTAATACGATAACACAAGGTAAGTCTGGCTGTCAGACATTCGCCAACTGAACGACTGTCAAAGATTTAAAAATTGTTATCGATGGTAACCTATCCATTGACAGGTCTTGGCAAGCGCTGCTTAACCTTGAAGATCAACCCATGCAGCTATCAGTATATACCCACAAGCTCCTAGTCTAGTAAATCTTTGTAGATAAATAACTGCTAATAAACGAGGTAGTACGACGACCTAGCCCTTTCATCTGGCTCCGGCCGTAAATCCAAGATAGAGGAAAGCGAGGGAAGTACCTTCTCTCCAGTGATGTATTCCCAACATTAATGGAATTACGCGGCCGGCCGATATGTAGCACTTGTTGGTACAGTTTAACGATTACAATTTGTATTGAGTGGTTCGCGTTTGCTTGTTAAGTTTCTTGTTATAGCTTGTTTCAATCTTTTGTTTGATAATAAATTTATCCTATCCCCCAAGGTCATATAAGTCACCAACATACAACTGGACGACACGGTTGGCGCGGTGGCCGAGCGATGACTGCTGCGCTGTGTATCGCGGGTTCGATCCCCGCACGGAACAAATATTTGTATGGCCTACAGATAGTTGTTCCAGGTCTGGCTGTTTGTGAATGTCAGTTTAAAAATTCCTAATGTGGGACAACGTTTTTTTTAAAAAGAAATAAAAAAAAAACACGCTTCATATCCCCGAGGGGTTAGGCAGAGGTGTTCCTAATAGTACGCACCCACATTTTGCCTTGTTTCATCATCATCAGCCTATAATTTTCCCACTACATGGGACACAGGCCTGCTCTCTATGAGAGGGAGTGGGCTACATTCCACCACGCGGGCCCAGTGCGGGTTGGTTAGATATCACACGTCTTCGATGTTTTAGTTCTAGGACATGCCGGTTTCCTCACGATTGTTGTTTGTGTTATGTTTGTATTACATATGTATGTTTATTTTTATATATGTGTAGGATCCGGTCATTAGTACGGACAGAAAATGAATCGGCAAGCGCGCCAAAGGTAGCATCACGCGACCTACTTACCAGTCTACCCACACCTAAGCGCGCTTCTACACAATCGTGATGTTTCGAGCTCGCTGTGAGGCGGACAGTCAGTGTCTGATTGCGGCGGAGTCAAGACGTCCCGAAACTGTTCCCCGATTCATGGTGCCTAGTGTTATTGTGTTGGATTGTAATTTCAAGTAATTTGTGAGTAGTAAGTGAGTTCGACAAAAGCAGTGTACTTCGTGTAGTGTGTGTTTTCATAGCACGGAACCCATGTTCTGCCCACATGATGACCGTGTCTAACGGAATAAATCAAGACAACTGCGACATATGTATTGTATGTATTACGTATGTAGTAGTTAATTTAAGTTTTGAATGTAGGTACTGTTTTTGCACATAATCGTAAGTTTATCCTCTTTTGCAAATCTCGCAATCGAAAAATGGTTTGCTGTAAGAAAATCCAATTCTGGGTTAAGCTCGCCGTTGTACATACGTTTTTATATTGCAATTTGTGTGTATATTTTTCTTTTTTTTGTGTGTGCAATAAAGAATAAGAATGTTTTCCTTCACCGTTTTTGAGAGCAGCGGTGATGAAATAAATTACACAAAGTAATGAGCGCCTGGTTGGGTTCGAACCCACGGCTTACTGCTCGTAAGTCGGGGCTGCTACCACTGGGCCACCGCTGCTCTCGTTACGTTAGTTACGTTTAAGCTCTATGTAATAAGGGGCTTGTCTATTGCCATCAACCGGGCACAAATCCAGACTCCGTGTCTGCTACTGAGAAATTCCTGATGGAAAAACCCAATAACACTTTGTCCGACCTGGAAATCGAACCGAGGACCTCACGCTCAGCAGTTGTTCTTGCAACCACTAGACCAACGATGCAGCTATGTTTTAGTTTCATGATATAGAAGACGAGAGCCGACAAACCGGACTCCGGTCTACTACATCCAGAATACTCCAGGATGCGGTTTCTGAAGGAAAAATTAGATCAACGAGTCTTTTATCTACGTCTTTATTCCCAAAAAATAGTCATTTTGAAAGTAAGACGTCGCCTTTTTCTCCTTGCATTATTATTTTTACTCTCATCAATAATTTATCTGATCAGGCCACTCAAAGACTCAAACGTTTCGTGAAGATCAAAGATCATAAACTTAATTTTAGCAAGTCTTATCGATTGGAACTGTACAAATTATACCTAAAACATATTCTTGTGATCCAATACGAGTATTCAAGTTTTATTTATTTTCTCACTCTCCCTCGCTATTAAATTCACTCATTCACAATCAGGATCACATAACTAGCAAAATGTGGGTGTACTATTAGGCACACCTTTGCTAACCACTTTGGGAGTTACAGGCCGTTATGTTTTACGTTTAATAATCTTATAGTTTATGTTTAATTATGATTAATAATCTCGCGTAGGCACTTGTGGGATATTCTAAATGCTTGTTTTTTTGCTGTATCACAGGCATGTATCTTCTTTCTTCAGAAAAGCATATTTCAGGCAACCAGCTACTTACAAATGGTTCTCTAAACTATTTTAATAAGAGTACCAACGAAACTTCAACTTCTTGACTATACCCTGTACAGGGTGGAACTTTTCAATGCCACCTAGAGGGAAAGCGGCTCTTGCCCAACCGGGGGGGTTAAAACGCCTCCTGCCGGAGGCACTACGCGGGGGTCGTGTGGTCCATGGCCCTTTACGGCGAGCCGCCCACTACCTATCTGATCTCCACAACCGAGTTAGTACTGGGTAATACGATACCCCTTTAAAGACTGATTGTCAGACTTTCGGGCCACTGACAACGACTGTCAAAGATCTATAACTGACAGCCGTGACTAACGGCTTAACGTGCTTTCCGAGGCACGGAGGAAAATGGATTCCCATCTATGGTCCAACCTAGGTACGCGCGGCTTAACTTGAATATCGATCCGAGCAGCTGTTATTATTTAGCTACGAGCTCTCGAGCAAACTTATTGATTGAAAGCTAAAAAAATCAACACATATTTTACGGTGTTTGTAATAAAAAATCACACTTTAAAACAAGTAAAACCCTCGCAATAACATGTTTATTGTGCGCCATAATACGACTAAACGAGCGCAGTACGGCGCACGATAAAATTACGTTCCTCTTTCATCACACACAGGTGAAGAGCGCTGTAATACCCTTCACAATTTTTGTAAATCCACAAAGTACGGGCGGATTGAATTCTGCGTTACCGGGATTCAGCGCTGTTCCTTTGAACGCTGCAAGTATCCAAAACATACGAAACCTTTTTGCAACTGAAAATAAAACACGTTCAAAAAAACTGTTAATGAACCACATATGTGTTGCTTATTTTCTACACAAGTGCGCTTTTATTTTAGCGCCTCATAATTAAATTGCGGTCTTGTAAATACTTTCGTAAATGAAATTCTTGTTTAGGAGAATTCACGGTCTTTATCGAGATTGCATGACAACTTGACAAGTTTTGTTCTTTTCAAGCTAAGAATTTGGTATCTGGTTGAGCCCGAAACAGATCTGGCATTCCCTAAATAAGAATAAAAATGAAAAGCAAACATTGAACAAAGAATCCTAAAGATATTTTTTACTTTTCATTACCATATTTTCAGGTCCTTGTGTCTCGTTTTTATCCAAGACTAGATACGTAAATATACGCGAATATGAAATTTTTAATATCCTCAAGACAGGCGAAACTCTTGCTCTCAAAAGGTCATGCCTTCAATATTTTATGAACACTTAAAACTAAATTAGATTTTTTCTTGAGTTTGAACAAAATATTGGACGTTGGAACACCTTCCACAAGTTATGGCGTAAAGTTGGAGGTGAAACTTTTGTAATTAATAAATCTTTACAATTAGTTTATGCTTGAATAGTTTTAATTTAATAACCGTGTTCGTTCAAAACTCTATTATAATTTAATGTAAGTGCCTAAGAATGTATTTTCTTTACTAAAATCAATATTAAATCTATTTATAGGGAGTAACGGAAAGGGTATATTCACACTTAAGGGTGTGCTACAGACCATCAAACTGAACATGTTTCTCCACAAACAAACATCGAAATAAGGAAAAAAATATCTGCTGCCCCGTACAAAATTTCAATACCTACGAGTATTCGACCCAAGTGTATGGGGCAGCTGATATTTTTTCAGCTATGACTATGTTTCTTTGTGGAGAAACATATTCGGTTTGATGGTCTGTAACGGAAAGGGTAATTACATACTTAAGGGTGTGCTTAAGTATGTAATTACCCTTTCCGTTACACCCTGTACATAAATATAAAATTCAAATCCTGACAGACTGACTGAGATATCAACGCACACCCTAAACCGCTGGTCCTAGAGACCTGAAATTTGGAGAATGTGTTCTTTGTGAAGGTATCCACTAAGAAAGAGTTCCACCCCTAAAGGGGTCAAACAACGGCTGGACGATTGCATGGAAATCGGTAATTTTTAAAGTTAGAACCAAACCAGTTGAAGTACAAAGTTTTCGTGGATTTCGGGGTCGATGATAACAAAAATTAGGTCAAAATGAAAATCCAGTTTGGCTCCGACAAAAAATTCTGTTTTTCCTTCATGGGTGTCGTTTTACTGGTTTTTGGGGTGGCTGATAACAAAAATGTGATGAAAATGAAAATCCAAGATGACGCCGACGAAAATTTTCCGTTTTTCCGGTGCCGAGGAAAACTTTCGGTTTTTCCTTCATGGGTGTCGTTTTCGTGCATTTTGAGTTCGCTGATAACGAAAATGAGGTCAAAATGAAAATGCAACATGGCGCCGAGGAAATTTTCCTGGTTTTTCTTCATGGGTATCGTTTTCGTGGTTATCTGGGTCACTGGCAATGAATATAATGTCAAAATGAAAATCCAGGATAGCGCCTTGGAAAACTTTTGGGTTTTTACGTCATGGATATCGTTTTCTTGGTTTTCCGGGTCACTGGCAATGAAAATAAGGTCAAAATGAAGTTCCAGGATGGCGCCGAGGCTAATAAAGTTAAATAGTTTTGTTTAATCTGAGATACTTTTAATTTAAAATAATTGTAAGCTAACTCATTTACACCATAAACTATATAGAAAGGCGTGGATGGATGACCGGGGCATTTGAGCTACGGCACCGTAGCTCGGCAGACATGTATAAAATAAATTCTGGTTCAACCCATTTAAGTCACTAACAATCTAAATAAAAAATACGCCGTGAAATACTTTTTTTCTAACCACAATGAATTCTCTGGCTTCTTACTTTTAAAATCACAGACTTTTACACAACTATTTATCCTATAACACTTACGCGTAAGCGAAACCGCGGCAACAGTTAGTATCCACAACATTTAAATGACAATTTTGGACATTATTTTGGTGGGGCAATTGCCGAACTGCACGCGGGCGATGCCGCGGGCAGAAGCTAGTTACTTATAAGACCTAACATCCATTAGTTTTCATTTCAGAATAATTGAAGCACTAGTATGTTTTATAAATTAAAGAGGTCTTTCGTGTATACATTTTACTGCAAAATAAAGAAGCAACCTTATTTATTATGCATACGAATATGTTTCTTTTTGATATTATCTTGAGTAGATATTAAAAGAAACATACTGTTACTTTGTACTGAAATATTATTATGCATGTTTAATGCTAAAGCCTGCATTAAATTGACTATAAAAATAAAATATTTCAAAAGTAAAAATGCTGACGAGAAAAACGTTGGCAAAAAGTTTAAAGAAAGCTGACGTAACTTGTTTAAATGATAATTACCCATCACCTAGACCAGTTTAATTACCTTTTTTTTACCTCCATTTAGAAAGAACTTAACACTCCGTATCTACAATACATCTCCTGGTTAACATGAACAAGCAATTAAAACCATGTCATTTCTACGTAACAGTGTTAACGTACTCTTGAACTAAGTTTGCTTGCTAACCTTAGTAACCTTAGTTCAATAACAAACTCATCTTGTCTTCCAAACTCCTCTATTGTTTAACAAGAACGGTCAATCCAGCTATACTGCAGCCAAACTCAATACATTCTGGAATGCCGAACTTATGTAATAACAAAATGTTAGTAAATCAACAGAACGGACCAACCCCAGCTGCTAGACTCCTAAACTGGGTTCGGTTTCTAGGTCAGCCAGTGTTATTGGGGTTTTTTCAGTTAAAAAGTTTTCAGTTTCGAGCCGATGTTAGGAATTAAGCCCCGTAAAATGGAAATAGGCTCGCTACCGTTGTTGTTTGACTTTTACTTTGTTGTGTGTTTGTTAAAAACAAAATGTGCCAACCAGTGTTTTTGGTTTTTATTATGCGTGCGTTTACGAACCCAAATAAATAAAATACTGAAGCTCTAAAATATAAAAGTATTTTCGGGATTGTGTCTGAATATCTGTCAAAACACCAGAATCGAATTCATAAGAACGGAAGTCAAAGGACTTCACTAAAGACACTTCCAAATGACAGTCTGCAAGTGTAATTACATCCATCTGCCTACCCCATCAAGAAATCTAGCGTGCTGTTGTAACACAAACCGAGCGAACATCGAGCAAGTGAGGCACAACTCAGCTTATCCGGGTTACAAGATCCGGTCAGATCTGGGCCACATCTAATCGCCAAATACACGGATATTCCATTTGCATTGCATCCGGGCCACGCAACTAGGCGAAATTCATCCGAACGTAAACTATCAGGTTTGGCTGGAAGGTATAATGATAACGCGGTGCGAAATTATTGGCATCGGAAATGATGGGAGCGGTTTAAACATTTCATAAAAGCATTTCTCATTAGAGGCTGAAAATCAAACCACCATTTTCCCAGCCTTCTCTCGACCAAAATTAATGCCTGCCTATTATTTGGTCCTTCGCTAACGCCCACACACGCTAACTAACAATTTGTTGAAAAAATAACAACACACATACAAAACAATAAATTTAATGGAGTAGTTAATACTTACACGAGATTAAACCTGTACAATTTACAATCAATTGACGCAGTTTAAACCGCAAACCAAAACCAAATGACGACAGAAATAAAACCAGTACAATCCTCAAATACTTTCAAACCAACAACCACATTTAATCGATACAACTCGCAATAAAACGATACGTTTTCTAGGATAACTGAGATATACCTGTAATATATCAAAACAAATAACTATTCAGAGCATTTCGTATGCATGACCGATCCGGCCAAAAGAGCGGACGTTTCAGAGATATGAACTACGTACGTGGAATGCAAAAGGACATACGGATAAACAACTGCTAATACTTAGATAGGGACCTCCATGCGCAAAAGCGCGTTCAAGGAGTAGGTAATAAATGGAGGACGAAGGAATATTGGTTTTACCTTTCTTTAAAACCGAGCCCCTAGAGTCATTTTAGTATTTTTTTGCTTTTTCGTCATAGTTTCGGATTTGGCCATCTACGCCCACTTGAAAAATTCACCCGGTAAATGAACACAAAAATGTTATCAACAAGTCTAAATACCTTCTTTAGATCATTTAAAAGCAACAATAACATGCTAGAGATCGTCCAACAATTCTCGTATGTCAATGACGACACAGAAAAAAAGGTAAAAGTAATGAGTCAATTGTGAAAGCATGTGAACACTCCATTTTTTCGCCACTCTGTGATCCCGTATGACCAACAAAGTTAAGGCTGCAAGAGATAAGAGAAACCGTAAAACATACGTGCTTTCTTTGTGCCTGAGTACATCAAAACGGTGAGTTTTTTTGCCCATATTGTCATAAAATTGTGCAAAGGTTTTAGGGGAAATTTTAAGTGTGCCGTAACCGCTTCGTAATGAGACTGACAGAGTTAATGGCTGAGATAGCATGCAGTCGACATATTCGCAAACATTTGGGTAAGTGAAAGGTTGGTTGACCCCTTTCTTTTGTTTTGTTGGTATGGGATGGAGGTACCTCAGACGTACCTACTTCATCTGTCAAGCATGGGAGTCTTATTTTAAATAGATTTTTGTGTCATACACTCATGACACGACTTCGTCAACATGGATAAATTCAATAATTATGAGAAATTTAGCAGTAAAGATTTAAAATCAAACTGATGATGATGAAAAATCGGGAACCATACCATCCCTGGGACCGGGAAAGTCCAGGACTTTACTTATCTACTTTTTATAAAGAAAGGTAGTGTGCTCACCGTCAACGGGTGACTTTTAAAACCAACTTCATTAAGTCCAGGGGTTGCAAATTTTAATATTTTATAACTTTTATATATTTTACTTGTCTTGGAAAAGTTGCAAGCTCGAGAGTCGGTCCTATCAGCCGGCAATCTTGCATTTTAGTCACATCTGATTTGGCAACGGTAGTGTCTACGTTTCTCAGCAGGTAGTCTTCTTACAAATTTAGAGGAATGTTAAATTCCCCGAGAAAATCTTCGCTCGTACAAATCTTGATAGAATTTAACTGTAGAAATAATGCCTTCACGTTTTCTTAGTTTACTGATCGGACCGATTATCAGCATGTTAATGCCAATTTTCACTTAGACTGGGCAACCCTGGATTGGATTTTTAACTCTCGGTGATGAGCTGAGTGTTGTTATTACAATAGTGCGGTTTCATTTAAGTATTAAGTGTCGAATATAGTGTTAGTGGAAACCACCATTAAAGTTGGTAACGTGTACGAATACTGCTACACACTTAGGTATTCGTTCTAATGCAAATGTTTCGCTAAGCACACTCTAAATACTTGTGAACAGGGACAGACATTCCCGGTATTTGTGAAAGCCCTTTATGTCGACCTTCCTAATACCTACAACTAACTATTCTAAACATTTTACTAATAAGTTGCTACTCGCATACCGGATTAACATGTTACTAAAACTAAAATGTGATGCTTTGAATGTTAATTTAAACGACAAAACTGAAACAAAACGAAATACTTTTTGTAAAACAAATATTATTCTATGTCTGACGAAAATACTTAAATACTCAAACTAGTTCAACGCTATCCGATCAACACCGACGAAAAATCGAATAGAAACGTCCATTCTGAAATTTGTCACCCAAAACGCTATTCGAGAGCGTAGACGCTCACTGAATGTAATAACAAAATTTCATAATATACGGAACGACAGGTACAGGTAGTTACAAAACTGAAATCTTCGCGGAAGCACGTAACATTTTCATGGCGCTCGGTGCAAAATTTCACGAGATAACGTCACCTACATAAATGCTAAGTTTTAAGTTTTTTGTGTCCTGTTTCGTTTGTCGACGATTTGCATAATTTGTGAACGCGACATTAAAGACTTCGCCGTATCGTTATAGTAGGGGAGATAGCGATCAGTAACTTGTCACGTATTAATTTTTGTTTTAAGAAAGTTCCAACCTAACAGATGTTTTATGAAATTTTATGTGGGGGTGTTTTGCGACTTTAGTATAGACAGGGTTATGTTTTTTACGTGTTTAAATGTGTCTTTGATTCTTAACTTCGAAGCACCTAAAATGGGTAAATGAACTGCTTGAAAATTGAACTTCTTGGTTGCAGTCAGGATTTATGGCATTTTTTCTTTGACAAGTAATTGGCATGGGTTAACTTTCATCGAAGAAAGAATTCATTAAAAATCTGTTGTACAAATGTGTTGTAAATTGTACTCAGTTCTTAGTCAACAATAATTTAAGGTTCCTCTAAAAATAGTACACAACATCGTCGATACTACCTCCCAGGAAACAAAAGGTGTCGGGACCGCAATGATTGAATGTGGCTCACAGAAAGGAGTTGGCAGCCATGCTCTGAGTTCAAGCACCAACTACGGGCGCTTAATGAAAAGCCGGTTCCAAAACAGATGTCCGACCTTTTGTTTAGAGGAAAATTGTCAAGTCTTTGTGAAAAATTGAGGCGTGGGTTGATTAGTAGATGTTAGGGGATTATTTAACAAGGAATTTTTTGGATTATGATTTTTTGCGTGAACTTTTTTATATTTTTTTAAGGAACTTACATATTTCTCTCTGAAAGTAATAACAATAGCACTTACTTCATTATACCAATCAAAGCATTTTTAAACTGACATGGTCACTAACAATATGATCAATAGTAATAATGTTTGTTAACATGGTAAATATCCCGTTATCAGTGTTAATGGGGAAGAATTTACAGCAGGCCACATATTAAGATCCTTACGTACCCCTTTAGAATGCCAGTTCCATGGAACTACTGGGAGAAAAAAATCCCAGTAGTCCCATAATGGAACTAGAGAATGGAAGTACTGGGATACGGCGATTTCTTCGGCTTTGTTCGTATAAATCTGGTCATACGCGCACTGGCTGGTTATAAATTAAGGGTTTAAAGTAATCTCGAATTTAAAATAAAGTATGCTTTCAGATACAGATCATTAGAAAGAACGCACACTTTTTAAATTTTGCCTATGACATATCTAAACTAATATTATAAAGAGGAAACATTTGATTGTTTGTTTATTTGTTTGTCACGATTTAACTCAAAAACTACTCGCCCGATTTTAAAAATTCTTTTACGATTAGAAAGCTACATCTTTACAGAGTAACATAGGCTATATTATATAACAGTTTACGCGGATGAAGTCGCGAGCGAAGTGCTAGTGTATAATATGGCATGACTGGTAATCTTCCCTTTGAAAACACGGCGAAAAAACCTTCTCTAAGCATCAAGCATAACCGTCGCAATTACGACGGCACGGTTGGCGCAGTGGTTGAGTGAGCGACTGCTGCGCTGCGTGTCGCGGGTTTGATCCCCGCATGGAACAAATATTTGTACGGCCTACAGATAGTTGTTCCGGGTCTGGCTGTTTGTGTATGTGAGTTTAAATGTTTGTAAACGCGCCCACGATACAGGAGAAATTCCTAGTGTGGGACAACGTGTTTAAAAAAAAAGGAAATAATTAAATATTTAAATAAACTGACCACAATAATTACACAGTGCGGGAAGAGCTATTATCCATAGCCTTTTTACCCTCTCCTCTCAAGTCTTTTATGTTCTTCAACGAAGATATAGTTTTAATTGGAGTCGTTTCGAAGCACGCAAAGAGTCTTTTAATTAAAATTTTAACTCTTCATGTTTAAAAAGAGTATGATGGCTCGGTATCCGACAGTATTGCTGTAACTTCCGCAACGAATATTTTTCTTTATGAATTCTTTGGATTTTTCTATGTCTGGGATAAAGAGTAGCTTACAGGGGAAGTTATTTAAGCGTTTTTATTTTATTTTATGGGAGTTGAATGGAATGTGACTCATTTTTACTGGCAGAGTTTACCATTTTGAAAAATAACAAATCAGTGAAAAGTGTATGCGAACAAAAGGACCTGTTTGTAAAGTTACTAATTGCGGTGTATAGAAAGAAAGTAAGCTATAAATAAAAGCACTTATCAATAGTTTTAAAATTGCTACGATATTTACCTACAAACATAATAGATACATACCACGTAACATGAAAAAGCTTATTATGAGAGAGAAGCGTTTATGTGTATAAACGTGTGATGAGTACAATATGAAGCTATCCTGCAATTCAACGTTTTATATTTTTCTCAGCTCCAATGATTGACGTTCATACAAAAACTGTCCTGTAAGCACTTGCACAAGTACTGCAATCTTTCCAGACATTGCAGACTAACAAATAGTTAACGACCCACGTAAAATGCAGAAGACATTTCAGCGAAGGAGCGAGTAACTCTCAAACAACTTCTTGATTTATTATTGTAGGAAACTATTTGAGTATTTAGTCTAGTGGTTTGGGCGTCACTCTTATCAGGGTTAAAACTTTACCAACTTTCTCTATTAGTTGTTAAGCAATTACTTGCTCAACCGAAAGGAATACACAACTGTTTTGAGGAGCAATTATCATAAAACTAAAGTTGCTCGAATCGGGAATTTTATATTGAATGGGAAGCTTATCGTGTGTGTTTGGTGAATTTAAAAGAACCGGCCAAGGGCGAGTCGGACTCTCAAACGAAGGGTTCCATACCATTATTTATGTACGAGCAAAAAAATCACTTTTATGTATGGGAGCCCCCTAAAATATTATTTCTGTTTTTGGTATTTGTTGTTGTAGCGGCAGCAGAAATACATAATCTGTAGAAATTTCAACTTGCTAACTATCACGGTTCATACGATACAGCCTGGTGACGGACGGACGGACGGACAGCGAAGTCTCAATAATAGGGTCCTGTTTGACCCTTTGGGTACCCTAATGACCCCTAATGACTGTGTTTGTTCGTTTTGCTTTAGATTAGAGGGAGATCAAAGAAACGATGGGTGGAATGTGTGAAGTATGATATGGTTAGAAAGGACTTGACTGCTGAGATGACGAGCAATAGAGAAGTATGGAAGTGGAAGACAATCTGCGCCGTCCCCCAATGAATTGGGATAAGAGCAAGAGGGTGATGATGTTTGCTGGTATTGGACTTACAAACTTTTGACTTAACGACATAACTTAATTTGAATCATGTTCTACCGACTTCATCATCAAAAGGCTAGGCAGATGCTAGCGTTTTCCCAACTTTATTGGGGTCGACTTCCAGTCTTACCGGATGCAGCTGAATACCAGTGTTTTACTTGGAGCGACTGCTTATCTGACCTCCGCAACCCAGTTAGTACTGGGTAATACGATACCCCTTGATAAGACTGGTTGTCAGACTATCGGGCACTGACCACCTGTAACGACAGTCAAAGATCTACAAATGACTCCTGGGACTAACGGCTTAACATGCTTTCCGAGGCATGGAGGATGCTTGGTGTGTAATGATGGTCATCCATCCACAGACTGACCTTGGTAAGCACGGCTTAACCTTGAAGATCGAACCGTGCGTCTGTTATTATTTAGCCACGAGCTCCTCCGTCCTCCTTCCCTCCTTCTACCGACTTATTTAGTGAAACGCTGTTATCGATGTGGTTGACGCAGCACATCTTCGCTTCCATAGTTACTTCAGCTATTAGACGTCATCGCAATCGCGACTGCTGAGCATGAGGTCCTGGGTTCGGTTCCCGGGTCGGGCAAATTGTTTTTGGTGTTTTCCCAGTAGCAGCCACGGAGTCAGGATTTGTGCCCGGTTGATGGCAATAGGCCGCCACCTATTACATGGAACTTAAACATAACTGGCAAAATGCGATTTTAAAATTAAAATATAAACTTTAAGGTGACCAAAAAATCAAAATAAATGTTGGTATTGAAAAGGGTCTCCCCCTCCTGCTGGATCAAAAATAAAGATTTATTTAAATTTTGATCTGTTAAAAGTATAGTAATAGCTCCTGCTGGCCTACCATGACGTCTTAAAGCAGTATTGTTTTACTCTTATTCCAGTGTGGGAAAAAGACGGAGCTATACAGGATGTCTAGCGCCATCTCTTTCCCACACTGGAAAAGGAGTAAAACAATAATGTTTGAAGACGTCATGGTAGGCCACCTGCTATTAGGTACACCTCTGCAGGGTTAGTCAGGGTAAAATGATGTTATGTGATGTAGACGTCTCAGGAGTCATAATATGTTTCTAGCCATATTTTCTTTAACACAGTCCATCCACCGTTTCTTGGGTCATCAAAACTCTTTTCCAAATAATAATAATAACGATTTATTTTCTCCCACAACGTACAATTACAATATACATATGTTACACATATTGGAGGTACAAAGGTTTATGGGAGTCAGGAATCCAAACTAGGATACCCTGTGCTGTGAACTCCTGGCTCCCCTCGCCAGATTGGAATTATCACAAATATTGTAGATTGTAGTTACAGGTATTGTACGAAAAGGTTTTTTATGAGAAACGAATATAATATAAGAATATAATACGTGGTTTCATTTCCACTATAACAAAAGCAGATGGTAATTAAGATAAACATTTAGGTACGTGCAACGCAATTCCGCCACTCTAACAGAACAATTTATCCTATAAAACGGCGTCATAACACAAATTAGCAGTGTGTTTTAGCCTCGCTTAATACGCATTACGAATTTATGGAAAACCCGGATTCCCCTGGTTAGCACGCCCATAATTTTTACTACTAAACAATTTCCCGAATGAATTACGATCCTTTTAACTGACGATAATGGTACTCGTCATAAAATGTTGCTTTACGATATTATAGGAACTCGTAAAACAAACTTTGTTTACGTATAAACAGCCCCGCTTGGCCTAATTACGTTTTGTGATACTGTAACGCATTATTTTCATTTCTAAAATGTTTTAAAAGTTACTTTAAATATCAGTTTTAATTAAGTAGGTACGATCTTGTGACTGCGAGCGAGTTTGCGTCGTTTTGGGTCTTTATTTATTTAGTGAAAGTTATGCGAGATTATTCTCGTACTATTACGGTCCGAGGAATATATTGAGTCGGAAAGTCCACATCATAACGAAACCGCAATACTTGGGAGAAGATGGCCGTGTGTCAATAAAGAACATTCAGAAGCTGAATTAATTAATTGACGACTCTGTAAATGGAGTTTTTTTTAAGTTTTGGGCAAAGCCAAATAAGTACCTACATCATTTCAACGGATGGATTGGTGTGGAATGATATGAACGAAAAAAAGGAGTAAAAGATAGCGTGACGGTTGACAGGAAAGTGACGCTCTAAGCCGAGGCTTGTACCCCACAGGGGGTGCCCTTAGCGTATAGTCGCTTAGATTGTAAGTAGGTTTCATGCCCTGGTTGGAGGCTACCCACAGGATAGTCCGGTTAAGCAGACGACAACCTCCTAGGTTGAACTGGCAGATGCCAATAACAAAAAAAAAACAGGATAGAATGGAAGAAAAAAACATGTTGCAAAGACCTTAAGTAACATGGGACTGAGGCAGGAAGATAATGATTTAAACTATATTTAAACAATTGCATATTTAATAAGGACTCGTTAGTCTAGTGTTAGTTTTTCCATCAGGAAGTTGGAGACACGGATTCTGGATTTGTGCCTGGTTGGTGGTAATATGCCCCTTCTTTTTTATAACTGATGGGAAATCACCAAATGATCCTCCCGCTCTGGGCGGAGCGGAAGGGAATGTCAGACTTGTACTGACTAAAACCCATCCATATTCCTTCTTAGCCCTTTGTGTTCCCCTATATGGGACTTAAACATAACTGGAGAAATCTGGGTATACAATTAGGTACATCTCTACCTAACCCTTTGGGGATTACAAACGTGATGTTATGTTATTTTAACAAATATTTTAATTTAGATTTTGGGATAACTTGAGTACCAGACGTCAGTACTTCTGACCCTCATGATCAAGATATTGAAGCGACCAACAAAAAGCAACTTACTACAAAAAGTACTACAGCGCCATCTATGGCACGACGGAAGAACTAACATCAATTTCCTACATCTCACATGCAAAATTTACATCGACTTTAGAGTATATAGAAAAACCCGACTACAACTGTCGGGCAGTTGCCCGCCAGACACAACACCTGTCCGGTCGGAGGATCCTCCCTTTTCTTAGGAGTATCGAGGAACTTTACACCCTGTTCCTCATACCCCAAAATATAAAAAAACACGTGGCAAAAAATACTATTTTAAGAACGAAATAAATAGTATCAATAACACTTGTAACAGGATACTTACCATGTTTATTTCTTTTTTCTGTGTTCCCGAAATAAATCGTATCATTCACACAAAGTTAACGGTTGTATTCTTCGTAACGAACAGCAAACATGTAGAGACAGTACAGTTCAATTCGCCTATTTCGTGTAAGCCCTACGTTATGCTTTGATGAGGGCTAAGAAATCAATCAATCAAAAATATCGCCACCCAAAACATATTCAGAAAAGCACGCCAATTCACAAAGCCGTTAATTACAGCACATTAATATCTTAAGACCGTCTGCGATGACAAATTATTTATCACAGTAAAATGAAACCGATGAGTTACAGTCTGCGCCTTTTTCAAGGAGCTAAACGTAAATGTTTTGCCAAAGCAGAGGCAGGTTTAATTTAATTTAATTTGGGGGAGTCGGGTTGATTATAAATTTAATTTATGTGGGCCGTGACGTCAGAGGAGGCTGCTTGTTATTCGCAGAGCGTGCACCTTATCGACTGCTTTGATGAGAGCAGACAGTGTAACAACCATCGGTTCTTTTATGAAGACTGGATTTATTTGTTACTAGCTTTTAGTCATGGCTTCGTTCATCATCATCATTTCAGCTGAAAAACTGTAACTGCTGGACATAGGCCTCCCCAAAAAGAGGGGTTTTGCCATAATCGCCACGCTTGGCAGGCGGTTCGGCGATCGCAGTACGGTTGTTGCAAAAGCACAGAGAACGCTGCTGCCCATTCTCTGGCAAGTCCCTTAGTGGCCTCTTACGATACCCACGGGAAGATATGGGATCGTGCTTTTCTTTACGTCCGACACCATAGAGCTTCTAGTTAGTGAGAGACTTTTTTGGATCGGATCCGTAGTTCTTAAGATGATGAAGGAATATATGGAGATGTAGGGGTACATACATACAAACTTACAAACATCTTTACAATATTAGTATGCGCTTGAATGTGTTTATTTTTTATGTGAAAACTTCTTTAGCGGCGTTGTACACTTTTGTGAAGGGTAAAAAATGTTAAACTCGCGTCAGGTGTCACGTGTCTGATCTAACTGATTGACATTAAGTTACGAAGGAATTTAAACTTTATGATGTTACTTTATGACATCTGTCATTGAGTTTGGGTATGGACAAACAAAACCTTCGGTTTCTCCAAAGAGGTAAAATTCGTAAGACGGATTGTACCTAATAGTTAACAGTTTTACATTTTTTATGTAATATGAATTGTTATGTTTGTGTACGATAGCGCAATAAATGAATATTGTATTTTACCACATAAATGATAGTACTTTTATACTGATAAAGCAATTCGTGCAAAATTATTCCCTAACCATTCCAAAATATCAAAAATGCACAACGTTAATATTCAAGTTTTCGCTTCTGCCGGCACTCCCGGAGTGCAACCTTTTTTAAACATTGAAACCTTTAAACATTGTTTCGCTATCAATGAATTACTAGAATCGCTAGAATAGGAAGATCTTCGGATTCAAAATAGATTTTAATTGTTTTGTTTTGGGAGCATTCTATCTTTGCAAGCATTTAAAATCTTGTTGTACCGTAAGCTTTACCCAAGAATCGGCTATTTGTCTTTCCGTGGACTGTTTAAATGCCTATGAAAAAGAGTAAAGTTACTTATCTCAATATTTCTAATACAGGAATTTTTCAGTAGCAGCCACGGATTCTGGATTTGTGCCCGGTTGATAGCAATAGGCTTCTCTATTACATGGGACTTTACCATAACTGGCGAAATGTGGGTGTATTATGAGGTACTTCTCGACCTGGCCTTGCGGGGCTTACAGGCATGATTATAATTATGTTGTGTCATCATCATCATCAGCCTATAATTTTCCCACTGCTGGGACACAGGCCTCCTCTCTATGGGAGGGAGTGGGCTGTAATCCAACACGCGGGCCCAGTGCGGATTGTCAGAATTCATATATCTACGAATTTTTGGTTCTAGTACATGCCGGTTTTCTCACGATGTTTTCCTTCACCGTTTTTGGGCAGCGGTGATTAAATAAATTACACAAAGTAAGAAGCCTGCCTGGGTTCCAACCCACGGCTTACTGCTCGTAAGTCGGGGCTGCCGCCAATGGGCCACCACTGCTCTCATGTTATGTGATTCAATATTATTATAAAAACGGTGGGAAAACATGACTCTAATTACAATGAAATAAATGAAGTGAAAACACTGTATTTTTGCACCGCAAAATAAATAGGTACCAAGGCCATTTTGATTGCTTGCCCACCTCTCAAATGTCGGGTTTAGTCCGACCTGAAATAATACTAAAAATACCTTTCATTTCACCTTCCCTGGGAATTGAACTGAGAAAGTCTAATCAAGTCTAGAATAAATAAATCGAATCTAGATTTTTCTTTCCTTTTAAATAAGTCCCGATTACTTTTAAAGGATACGGGTTGATTACTTAGTTTTATATATCCTACTTATTGTTTTAAGGAGCTCGTGGCTAAATAATAACAGCCGCACCGGTCGTTTAAGGATAAGCCGTGCTTGCCGAGATTGGTACGTACGTACGTACGCTACGTGCCTCGGAAAGCACGTTAAACCGTTGGTTCCGGCTGTCATTTATAAATCTTTGACAGTCGTTAAGAGTAGTCAGAATCCAAAACTCTGACATCCAGGCTTACCAAAGCCCAGTTACTGGATTGTAGAGGTCAGATAGGCAGTCGCTTCATGTAAAATACAAGTGCATCCTATAAGACCGGAAGCCGACCCCAAATTAGTTTGGGAAAAGGCTAGGCAGATGATGATCCTACTTATTGTTTTTGTAAATTATATTGGTTAATTTCATAACATTACGCCAATTATCCCCGAAGGGTTAGGCAGGGGTGTTTTACGACTTTTACGTTAATTTCAAAAGCATAGCCAGCAACTTTCGTTTTAAAAATTTACAACTTTCAAATTGCCAATGTGAGAAGAAACGCCTGAAGTGGTCGCTTTTGAAGGACACGTCCTCACCATATTGATGACGTCACTTCAAAAGGTCAGGTGCGTAGTCCTTGTAACGGGGCGCTCCATAAAACCATGAATATGGAAAAGTGGAAGATGAATGAGAACCGTGACGAGTTGCTGAACACCTTGGGCTGCGGAAATAGTATATTTTTGTAAAAGAAAAATATTTATTATATTGTAAATGTATTGTTATCTAATCCTACTTCCATTTTATGGACTCGTTATTTCTTTATTCTTTTTCATTACATATGAAAACACACACACATTACATTTTTAAATATTGTTAGAAAATTGTATAAAAAACATTTAACAATATCAAAAACAGAAGCCCACCGGCATCGGCATTAGGAACAAGGTCCGGGCTACCACCAGGAGCCGTGTAATATGCGCCGTGTCCAGAAGTACTGCTTTCTGAATCAAGCCCTTAATCCAGCTAGCTTATTTTATAGACTCGTTAATTATTATAGACACAATATACCTCTTACGGATTTGTTATATATTGATTAAAAAGCTATCCATTAATCATACGGACCAAATGCAACCTTATTCTGAAGGTTAGTGTTTCTCGGCGGCAGTGGGTATTCAGAAATTGGGATCGCCAACATCCACATTCATGTGTAATAGGTCCATCTCAGCCCACGCTATGGGATCTACATGCGCGACGTGATAAGTTATTTTTTAATACAGTTGCTCAAAAAGTGGCGTATTGCAGGGACATATAGCGTTCGGGATGTGGGCTATTACATACTCGAGCTTTTTCTTTACCTTTTCCGAACTCGTGCGTTCTCTTTCCCATCTGTCAAAATAATGTCTATTAAAAAGAAAAAAAACCAACCACGAAGTTTTTACAAAAAAAAAAATCATAGAAGTTTTTGTGATTCATGCAAATATTTCTAAAAAGAAGCTTCTAATTTGTTTCAATATCAGATTAAATGAATTGATTCAATGAGTTAGGTTAGGTTTCGTTTCATTTTCATTTCATATCAATAAAAAAAAATCTACTGAAGACTTGGCTGTATGGGCATAGTTCCCTTTGCCTACCCAGAATGGGTGAAGAAAACAAAAAAAAAAACTCTGCTTATATTCTTTTACGGTCGGCGCCATTTTCCAAAAATGTTCTTTATTAGATTGCTTAATTTTTTCGCAACTGTATTAAAAATAGTTGTTCAGTACACGTGCAGAACCGTCATTGCAACTTGTTCCGACTGTCAACCCTCACCTTTGGCTGCGCCTCGGCTCGGGTAGACATTTGTCGGAACTCTTTGCAATGACAGGCTTTCCGAACTCGTAATGAAATATACTATTGTATTGAATCTACGGCCGAAACAAGTATGAAATTACATTATACATTTCCAAATGCCTACTAAACGAATAGTTAGCTACCATATAATTTACAAATGACGCTCGAGGGATTACATTTAAAGTTATAATTCTACAGGTAATGACCTTTTAATACCACCCTAGTTGGTACAACTCTCGACCCATGTTTTGTTAAATTATGCTATTACATTGCTACATTATCATTAGTGAAAATTATGTTTCTGTATTATTATGTGCCTACTAGGATCCGCCCGCAGCTTTGCCCGCGTATTTTTTTTAAAAGTAAGTATTTATTTTTATTGTATTGTAAGTTAATCTTTACAGGGTGAAATTGAAGTCATGGGCATTATTTTAACCTAAGGCACTCATCACGATACTGATTGCTTTAGGCCTATTAATACGCAAATCAAACATATTATTAATGCAAGTATGGAAAACCTTAAAAATGTAGTAAGTCATATTGCAAAACGCTTATCATTGCAAATAAACACATAAAGATGATGACACGAATCTAGTACCTATTGAAATTAGTACATATAGTATATTCTTAATATTACGATATGGTTGTTAATTATGGAGAATGAAGGTACATTTTGTTATCGACTCCGTGCTGCTACGGCGAAGCATACAATGTGCTACGACATCGTAGCTATAATGTTTCGTTAGAGATTGTTGCCTGTAGAAATACCAACTATACAACACAACAGATTTTTTTTCTTCTATACTGACTTGACTATTTTTCTTTGTAAGTACAGCTGAACTAATCTTCTAAACTAATATTATAAAGAGGAAAGATTTGATTGTTTGTATGTTTGTTTGCATTGAATAGGCTCCGAAAGTACTGGTCCGATTTGAAAAATTATTTCAGTGGTATATAGCCCAATTATCGAGGAAGGCTATAGGCTATATATTATCACGCTAAGACCAATAGGAGTGGAGCAGCAATGAAAAATGTTGCGAAATCGGGGAAAATGTGAGGCAAACGAAGTTGCGCCGGACAGCTAGTAAGTATAATATAACTCATCAACCTTGACTCAGTAATGCACAAGAATTCGTTACCATTAAAATGTTTAGCATGATTATCCGAAAAAAATAAGTTAAAACTAAAATTCTCAAGTACATCTTCATATATTAATAATATGAAACCAAATAAATTCCCAGAAAGAATTGCACCACGGAAAAGTTATGCTAAGGAATAGTCGTAGCCAAAATTCTAACCGTACTTACATATAAGTAAATGTGGGTGGAATAAATCTCTAAAGCGTTTGGCAAATACTCGTACATACGAGCTTGGTTATAGAGAGACTTTAATCACGATAATGTCTACATGTAGGTGCATTAGAAAAATTGCTTGTATCAATAGCTCTTGAGCAGAATTGCAATCTAGGACTGAGTGTGGAATGACTGTGTAGGAATGTCTGAATTATGATGAATGTTCCTTTTGTGTTTCAGAATGTTAATGTTTCGTACGTAGTTTTGTAGCTTTAAATTTTATGTTCGTACATTTGTAGATAGTGTTTGTCAAACGTCTTCCTCGTAATATAACATACACAGATATAAAATTTTCATGTATCAGTCGAAAGACGTTCACTCCAACACAAGTTTTAAACTTTACTACAAGTTTTAAATGTTAAAACCAGAAGTCGGAATAAGGTGGAGTTATTTTTGTACT
Source organism: Cerastis rubricosa (assembly GCA_949152445.1). NCBI lineage: Eukaryota > Metazoa > Arthropoda > Insecta > Lepidoptera > Noctuidae > Cerastis > Cerastis rubricosa. The sequence continues at coordinate 11,544,297 of OX424540.1, read as the reverse complement.
TACATCCAAATGTTGATATTAATATGGATCTTCCCTTGCGTGTGCGCATTGGAATTTTGTAACTTCGGACATCTGATGTCGTTTGGTTTAAATTGTGTAAAAGTAAAAAAAAAATGGGATTATTCTGCTCTTGAAAATTAATCTCGGGCATATTGAGGCATATCCACATTATTCTTTCGCTGTATGAAATCAGTGTAAGTACACAAATAACTCTACCTAATTCCGACCTCTGGTTATAACTTTACTGTAGTAGTAGTCGTTTTGCTTAGATGTACTTGGTTAGATATACAGAATGCTTAGTTGACTGTTTCGTGAAGGGTCCGTTTACATCTTGTATTAATGTTTGCGAACAAATTAACACATCATCATCATCTTTCTGCCCTTGTCCCATTTTATTTGGGGTCGGCGCAACACGTTTCTATCCTCCATTCTCTTCTGTCATTCGTCATGCTATCATTTACTCCTTTTTCCTTCATATCATTTTTCACACAATTCATCCATGTTTTCTTTGGTATTCCTCTCCGTCTCCCTCTCCATCCATCCACATTCATATTCATCACTCTTTTAGTCACATGTGTTCCAACCCTTCTCATCACATGTCTATACCAAGACAGACGACTCCCTTTCATCTTTTCTGTAACAGGCACCACTTTCAAACTTCCTCTTATACACTCATTTCTAACTTTATCCATTTTAGTCACTCCACACATCCATCTCAACATTCATCTCTGCTGCATGCAATCTTTTTTCATCCGTCTTCTTCACTGCCCATCGGAGCAGATCAGTATGGGCGTTCCAGGAAAGAGCTATAGGCACAGGACTGGAGATACCGCCGAAATCACAAAACAAGTATTCCGTTTTGGTTCTACTTAGTTTCAGGCCAACATTCTGCAGTCTTTGCCACCACATCTCCAATCTGCTCTGGACCTCTAGACCATTCTCGGCAACTAGCATAATGTTCGGCAAACAGCATACACCCGGGAGCCTCGTACTGAATGTGTGACGTAAGAGCGTCAATTATCACCAGGAAGAGGTGCAAGTCAACTGCCATATCGAAGCTGCCGGTAGTGCCCGCTGTAGACCGTACTTAGGTTCTACATCGACTGTACATCGCTCGGATCAACTGCACATACTTCCCAGACACACCTTTCTCCTTAAGAACAACAAAAATAACACACGCATTCATAAATTCACCAAACGCTTCTTCCTACGCCAAGTCCAAAATAAGCACGTTCGCATTACTTAAAATGAGAAATGCACAGACTACATAATTGCAATAAGGGCACTACATCATCATCATCACCAGCCTATAATGTTCCCACTGCTGGAACACAGGGAGACACTTAGAGAGGGAGTGGGCTGTAATCCACCACGCGGACCCAGTGCGGGTTGGTAGATGTCACATGTCTTCAAAATTTTAGTTCCGGACATGCCGGTTTTTTCCTCACGATGGTTTCCTTCACCGTTTTTGAGAGCAGCGGTAATGAAATAAATTACACAAAGTAATCCGCCCGCCTGGGTTTGAACCCACGGCTTACTGCTCGTAACTCAGGGCTGCCACCACTGTGCCACCGCTGCTCTCCAGGGCACTACATAAATGCATGATGAATTTGTATGCATCATGCTCATATTGCGGCATTTAATTTCTGCATACATTTTCCTTAAACACAACCACAGACATCCAAGTCACAGCTAAAATTATCTCACTAATTAAGCCGCGGCTTTTTACTAAAACATTTCAAAAATGAAAAACGAGTTATCATTTCAGGAGAGGCGCGCCATTATACCGGGTGTAAGATAGTCATCTACAGAATGGCTTTTCATTTACCAGAACAAAGAGACAAATCAAAATAAAGGGCTGTTCTGAAGTTCTTTTAACTCCAAAAATCTCTTTTGTGTCAGTCAGAATTTAATTTGCAATTATAAATTCGTGCCGCCCTAAAATAAAGGTACGCAGACAATTGAATACCTACAATTAGAACTAGAATTCATTTCAGTCTAGTTGTTTTGTTTTATTTTATTTAATTAAATCTGTGAATTGATGGAATTTAAATTAACTGTGAGATTTGTTGTTTAGGCTGTCTCTTGCGTGAATTTTAAGAGAATTTCGTCAATTGAGACTGTTGATTTATAAATAATTTGCATTTGGAATTTAAGTAAAATGTACTTAAGTGATGTCCCAAAACCCCGACGTTAGTCACGATAAATATTTTAGTCATAAGGAAGTCTCCACCTTTTTTATATGTTCTTTGAACTTTAGGTAAATTAGCTCACCTTTTTCCGATCACTGTTAATCAGTGTCATTGAGTTATAGCGTCATGGTCTCACATTTATATTTCTCAAGTAAGGTTACACTTATAATCGGCCTAGAACGTTCCCATTGCACTCAAGACGCCACTCTGTAAGAAGAAGAGGGCCGTGATCGGTCACGTGGTGATGCGGGTTGGTAGACGTCATATGTGCTTGATTATTTTTCCAGAGCAGGATCATAAAGTTTTCCTTCACCGTTTTTAGAGCAATGATGATTTCGCTAATCTAGCTCTTACTTTAACAGAATGGTACCTAAGATCACCAAATAAACTGTCATTATTACTATCTCTAAGGTGTCGGACGTAAAGAATAGCACCATCCCATATCATCCCGTGAGTGTCGTAAGAGGCAACTAAGGGCCTTGCCAGAGAATGGGCAGCAGCTTTCTCTGTGCTTTTGTAACAAACGTACTGCGATCGCCAACCCGCCTGCCAAGCGTGGCGATTATGGCAAAACCCCCCTTATGTCAGTGTGGCGTTGGGGGAAGCCTATGTCCAGCAGTGGATTTCTGTCGGCTGAAATGATGATGATGATGATTACCATCTCAATAAAATGGCGCGCAGGCTACAGTAACATAGAGCCAGTTAAACAAAAATACCAACCGTGACCCCAAAACACATTCCAACGACACCTCCACATCAGGTATGAACATGAAATTTCAGAAACACTTACATTGACCCGACCTATCTCAATTTAAAAAAAAAGCTTTGCTTTACTACCCTCACAAAAAGGAACCGCCACGTAACGGGGGCAACGGGCCATCTTTGCTTAAAAATTCAATATGGCTAAACGTACTTGGACTGTGGGATATATCACGTGAAAGCAATTTGAACACCTCTCGGTAGCACTAAACGTTATTTATGGTAAGCCCACGGCACTCACTGGATGGCCCACATTGAGTTTCAAAGGATTTTCGGCGGTAACTGGTTTTATTATCAGCATTGTCACATACTTATTGTGCCGCCTATGTTATATGTTTGGTCAGCTTTAATGTTTAGAAAATTATTTGTTTTTTAAGGTCTAGTTTTGCTAGTTCTAGTTTTATTAAGTCAAACAGTCGAGTCATCTTCATCTGCCTCGCATTTTTAGTTATATTAAGTCAAACACTCGAGTCATCTTAATCTGCCTAGCCCTTTCCTAACTATGTTGGGATCAGATTCCAGTACCGGATTTAGCTTGTTTTACCATTATTTTACATGGAGCGACAGCCTATCTGACGTCCACAACCCAGTTAGTTCTGAGTAATACGATACCCCTAGGTAAGACTGGTTGTCAGACTTTCGGGTCACTGACTACCTGTAACGACTGTCAAAAATCTACAAATGACAGCCGGGACCAACTGCTTAACGTGATTTCCGAGTCGACGAGGAAATTCGTTAAGTAATCGGTGGTCACCCAGCCGCGGATCGTAGATCGAACCCAGCGGCTGTAATTTTTATACCACAGGCTATTCGACAGACACTTCCGAGTATAGAAACCAAACTAAATCCGGTACTGGAATCTGATCCCAAGATCAGTATTCCAGTACCGGATTTAGCTTGGTTTAATATTATTTTACATGGAGCGACAGCCTATCTGACGTCCACAACCCAGTTAGTTCTGAGTAATACGATACCCCTTGGTAAGACTGGTTGTCAGACTTTCGGGTCACTTACTACCTGTAACGACTGTCAAAAATCTACAAATGATAGCTGGGACCAACTGCTTAACGTGATGTCCAAGTCGACGAGGAAATTCATTATGTAATCGGTGGTCACCCAGCCGCGGATCGTAGATCGACCCCAGCGGCTGTAATTTTTATACCACGGGTTATTCGACAGACACTTCCGAGTATAGAATCAAAAATTGTTACTACTAGTGCTGAGGTGTATGTATATGTATGGTTGCTTGAATAGAGATTTATATTTTTATGCACCTGTTCCTTTATATGTGAGTGCATTCAAAAAGAATCGGACTACTATTTGACTGACAATTCTTCTAAATATCAGCTGAACCAGTAAAAAATCCTTAAAAACAGAATCTACCTAAAAAACAACACCAAAAAGACAATTACAACGTTTCGCTTTTTCTGAACAAAACAACTTAATGAAAGCTCTAAAGCAAAGCAAAGCAAAGTAAAGTAAAGTTACCAACAGTATTACGTCTTCCTAAATAAAGATAATCTCCTAAAAGTAATCACTAAATGGATACCAAAGGGAACACGGAACTCTAATTTTACACAGCGGGTTCGATCAGCTCATCCGCTTAGATAGGGAAAACTTGGCTGCCGTAACAATCCGTCCGGCAACATTAGTCAAACTCGACTTAATACTGCCCGAAATAGACTTAATGTAATCCTCTGAAATAATAATGAATTAGATTTATAGAGATGAGCCGGTGAACGCCGTGAAATTGATGCCGGTTTTCTCTAATCGTCAATAGAAGCAACGTCTAGTTCTTTGTTTGTAGTTAGGTAATGCTGAATGTAAGCAGGTTCCTAAGCAGCATATCCTATTTCACCGTTCATTTCTCAGTAGGCAATGCCCAAATCTACAGTTTTGACACTAGTCTTTGTCTAAGGTTCAGACGAACCAGAACAGACAAAGTGCGGAACTCCGGACACCGAACATAGACATACAGGCTGGTATTTTGCATGCTCGTCAAATTCAAGGAGGTAACTATTCTAATGATTCTCGACCCGAATCAATAATAAAATGGGTGGGTAATTTTATTTTTCTTATTTACGGAAATAGGTAAGTGAGAACCACCCGTGTTTTAAACGCGTTCCATCTGATCCTCGCCAAATAAACTCGATTTCACACATACAAACAATCTCAAACGTTTATTCGATAATTTTATTATTACCTAAACCACGTTAAGGAGCTTATTCTGAAATACTGACAAACTTCAACAACAACAATAAAACAGCGTTTGTTAATAATTAACTAGGTACCGTAATGTAAATTATTTTTTATGTCGTTTGTGCCAACCTCCTGAATTTTGACGAGGATCCAAAACAACACTTAGTATATCTGTCAAAGTCTCCTGTCTGCAGACAATCCGTTATCTGTAAGTACTTGTTTGACGGAACCCTTAAGATGGAAACGCCAAGGTAGCCAGCGGAATCCCAATTTTCTTACGTTTTTTTTTCAATTTGCAGGTCACCTTAACGCATCCTCCATTAAGCTAGTTTAGTGCCTGTGAATATTGCCAAAAATCTGCATAAATCTGAACATTACGCGAAACTGTGTCATAACTCAAGTCTCGTCTGGTAGTTGAAATGTTTCTTGGCGATATGTTTAGAATTGCTTTCAAACGTTTCGTATCATTAACGAGTCTTCTTATTCTCATGAGTCTAATTATCACTACACTATCACAAATACCTTTAAGAGAACTTACAATTAATAGAAATTCTAAACGGATTTCTAGAATGACATGTCGACAATTGATACACCCTGTGTCAGACTCGCATTAAGCGCTACAAAATAGATTGAAATTTCGGCTTATGGTAACAACGTATATACATTCTCAAGCGACTTAAAATAAATCCTAGATGCGATCGCGAAATAGATATGAGAGGAGACAACGTTTGTGCTACATTTTGGAATGGATTCTTGGGAATGGTTTATATCTATTTTGTTAAGAGTAAAGATTTGTCTGAACAGGAATGACTTAAATGAAGATAGTAATATCTTATCTTTCTTTAGGGTATGAATATTACGTTTAATAAACGGAGCTGGACGCTTTATGTTATCTCTATTAGACTCAGGAAAACATTAATGAATGTTCTTATCTTAGATGTAAACAAATTCATCTAAGCGGCAGGGTGAGCAGGAAAGCATTTCCTAAACCAGCAATTCGTGTTTTCGTTGTAATTATTGCTGTCTACAATAACTGGATAATACGATGATACCCCTTGGTAAGACTGGATGTCAGACTTAGCTTCTGACTACTCGTAACGACTGTCAAAGATCTACAAATGACAGACGGGACCGACGGCTTAACGTGCTTTCCGAGGCACGGAGGAAACTCAATATGTAATTATGGTCACCCATCCACGGACCAACCTCGGCAAGCGCGGATAGTCAATATTTTGTTTTAACGTTTATTAGGGTCGTGTTTTAGCATTAGCCAGTAGTAAAACTAGGACTAAAGAGAAAGACTATTTAGAGATTTTTAAAATCAACTGCCATGTTAGTCTTGTGGTGGCAAGCGTGATTGCTGAGCATGAGGTCCAGGGTTCGATTCCCGGGTCGGGCAAATTGCTATTAAGTTTTCCCATCAGTTTTTTTTTTATTATTATCTATAGGCTCGCCCTTGACCACTATCTCACCTGATGGTAAGCGATGATGTGGTCGACGGTGAAACACGCTTGCCTAGAAGAAACCTATTCACTCTTGACTTAAAGACCCCTAGATTGTAGCTATCGGGAAACACAGACTCCGGCAGGGAATTCCACTCCTTAGCGGTACGCTTAATAAAAGTATTCCCAAAACGCTTAGTGCGTATAGGAGGGATGCCCACCATGTATCGATGGCGCATCGCCGTACGTCTAGTAGTCCGATGATGAAACGGGCTAATAATGAATGAATGAATTTCTCACTTTCAGCCACGGAGTCTGGATTTGTGCCCGATCGCTCCCAATAACAGAGGACTAAAAAATAACTAGAGAAATATGGGTGTACTATACGTTAATTACACCTCTCCCTAACCCTTCAGGGATACCAGGCATAATGTTATGTTTTAAAATGAAGTCACGAAGAAAGAAGGCCTTATTGTTAAAACATCCTCCATAAAATTCCCCAACAGAAACTATGAGATTCAGCGAGCATATTCTTCACATACATCATGTAGCGAACAGTACATTCAACAGGCACATCTCAAATTCAAATCCCTTATCCACCAAGGCGTTTCTCGCGCCATAGTTTATTTGCATCTCAGTATTTCTTAGCTCCTTGAAAAAGCACGTAATGAATAAGTTAGAAGAAGGCCACGGGCGGGGTCACCAACAAAAGCTGGAATAACAAGCAAGGTTCAGCCCTTGAGACAAAAGAAAACTCTTCGACTAACGATGTACTGGCTCGCACTTGACACCCGCCAAGCGGTGCTACCATTTCGGGGATTAATTTTTAACATGTAGCTATATTTTTGCGTGCGATGTTATTTTTGTCGCTTTTTCTTGGGTAGTGTTCTTGGAATTAATGGGGAGAGATTTTTGGAGTTTAGTCTGATGATACTATTGGAAAATGAGAGTTTTTACAGGTTATTTCAGGTTATTATAATGCTTTTAGTTTTAACTATTCTGAAGTTGGCTACACTACGCTTGGCTGCACTCCCGTATTATGTAATTCGTGTTCTAGTGCTTCGCACCCCAAAAAGGGTTCTTGAAAAAAAATATAGTATCGCAAATAAACTATGCCTATACACTCAAATCCTTCAACCAAGAGACAGTAAAAAGAGGTTTGATAGAATATATACATTGTGTGTTGCTGATTTCATGATGGCAATGTTTGTGAGTCACCTGTATCGTCATCTCCATAGTCGTAGCTGATTATTTCCATTCTTACCATGTCCGATGTATTGTGTGCTCGGCAGGCTTATCGTCGTCAGAGCTCGAAGATAACATATGGTATGGTGGCGGTGACTTGTTGGTGGAAGTCACATATGCTTTGTTAGCCTTAGCCATGATACGAATTAATAACCTAATGACTTAACCTAGTACAATAAGGAGTCAATCTAAAAATTCAAATACTATGCAACATTAGTATTTATTGTAGATTTCTTAAGAATAGGTTAATTTTTCATTCTTTTTAATTTAATAGATCAGTTCTAGTAGCTCATCACCAATACCTTTCCTTCCTCCCTACATGACATAGACAAAGAAAGATTGCCGTTTTTTATTCAGACCATAAAATCCTCTATCACAAGCTGCCCCAGCTACAGGAAGACTTAGTCAGCAATTCTGTCACATGAGGCTATCGGCACCATAGAGAAGTCGTTGTAAATCAAGTACCGGATGCTAGCGTCGCCTCGCGCCTCCGCCTGGCATGCGCCCAAACTAATGTTTTTACCAGCTAACTTTTTCAACTAGATACATTGTTGAGTCACAGAAGTTATTACAGTGCTTTCGCAGCTTTTTACCTCTAATTCTGCATCGGAGTGATCTTTATTCTAATATGCAAAAGGTTGTTGTTAGAGGTAAATATATGTGTAATATGAGTACTAAGTGGAATGAATTGCGGTTGGGATGTAAATAGGCCTACTATGTATAAGGCGATTATTTTGAACTGTAGGTAGTTTTAGGGTTTATGAGAGGGCCTATCGCAAAACGGTGATGATCAATGCGTTCTATCCGGATATTAGAAGGAGATGGACTCTTAAAACATTATTGTTTCATTGTTATTCCAGAGTGGGAAAGAGATTGAGCTAGACGACCTGTATAGCTCCGTCTCTTTCCCACTCTGAAATAAGAATAAAACAATAATGCTTTAAGACGTCATGGTAGGCCATCTGGTTCATGAATAAATAATAACCAAATGAAATTATCTATGTATATTAAATAGAGTGAGACCTGGATTTTTATTTGAGGTTTTTAGTACATAATAGCAGTACATGAGTACCTAGATACTCGCCTATGTGCAGAAAAATACGAGTTACCTAAGTAATGTATAAAAGAGCACAATAATTCACAGCCAAAACTGCATTCGTATGTCGTGTGCCTGACGCTGTGACCAAATAAATACATGACAAAGCCACATATAGTAGTAGATACAAAACGGCCGTACATTTAATTGTTCCAAAATCCCAATTACTTATCGTTTGAATTCCCATTTTGGAATCTGTAGCTATTAGTTATAAGCGCTTAATTCCGAACTAGTCGTGTACTAAGCATTACAATAACATATCGTGTAACACCCGCCCCATAGTACTAAATTAAACTATTACGGTTCGAACCTGTGGCTTACTACGTACTATAACGTAGTAAGCCACAGGTTCGAACCCAGGCAGGCGCATTACTTTGTGTCATTTATTTCATCACCACTGCTCTCAAAAACGGCGAAGGTAAACATATCGTGAAGAAACGGCGGACGAAGGCATGTCCTAGAACTAAAAATTCGAAGACATGTGGCTTCTACCAAACCACACAGGGCCCACGTGGTGGATTATAGCCCACTCCCTCACATAGAGAAAAGGGCTGTGTCCCAGCAGTGGGAGCATTATAGGCTGATGATAGATACGTTCGTTGCTCATCGTTCATGTTCAATCCCACGTACAACGAGAACTACAACAATTTAATACACGAATTCAATAGTAAACAAAAGTAAAACAAATGAACGTTTCTTGAAATTGAAACACAGAAGCCAATTTCATTTGTTACACACACAAAGTTAAACCAGGAACACATTGCAATAACGTTTTACTCAGTACAGGCAGAAGAAAAAGTGGTAAGAGAACGCTATCAGCCAAGAATCCGAACATATCGTGCAATAAGCAAGTGCTATAAAAACCTAGAACATTAACAACTCGACCGGGAATAAAACCGCGTTACAACAAGACAGAGTCTAGCAACACCCATTCACAAACAATGAAAATACGCATACCTACACGCTGGTGTAAAGGCGTCGATACATGATACAGTGTGGTTGCGTGTTCGTATTTGGTGCTTGTTGCGGAAACCACGTTTGGAATGTTTTAATTTACGTCATATGGATCAAGGTCTGAAATAAAGTTTATTTTTTTATCATGTATTAGTGAAACAGTTTTGCTAGATTACTATTAGTTAACTATTTATATATTATATAGCGCTTTAAATTTAGACGCTTTATTTATGTTGCAACATTTTATTACTAGTTGTGCTCAGCAGTTTCGTCCTCAGCTCGGGTCCTAAGGGTTGCAGCGTGATTTTAAATAGTACTAAACCTTCCTGTTGCTTTGTATGGTGTCGGACGTAAAGAATAGCACCATCCCATATCTTCCCGTAGTTGTCGTAAGAGGCGACTAAGGGATTAGCCAGAGAATGGGCAGCAGCGTTCTCTGTGCTTTTTTTGTGTACTGCGATCGCCAACCCGCCTGCCAAGCGTGGCTATTATGGCAAAGCCCCCCAAAATGTCAATGTGGCGACACTTGGGGGAGGCCTATGACCAGCAGTGGACGTCTTTTGGGCTGAAATGATGATGATGATGATGAAATATTCTTTAAGGTGGAATCACAAGGATTAAATGAACTTAAAGAAGTTGTATTGATGATTTTAATTATTATAATTCTGTAAATACATGCGTATTACGGTCGTAAATGATATTTTGTTCAACATACAGCTTAACTGCCGTGCAAATTACAAAAACCTAAGAAAATTTGAATTTCGCTGTCGCTTCCACCTTAAAAATTGAGCTAGCAAATAAGAACATTTTTTTTCAAATCCGACTGTTTGTTCTTGAGATACACTCTTACTTAAACGCTCTTAGCGTTTACGCCTCACGACATTTTATACAAATTTTCAAGTCCTTATTTTCCGAAATGACTGAATCAATTTTAATGAAACTTCATACGCATAAGCAGGATACATAGGTCTAAAAAGTTAATAAGAAACATTTTCAATACACTGTTTTACACTATTCTGTTTTCTATAGCGTGTAACATAACGTTGTGGTTATTAACTTTCTCTATGAGACTGTAGCGGCACTACAAAACGGACTACACCAACATAGTACAAAACGGACTACACCAACATAGTACAAAAAGTACTACAGCGCCACCTATGACACAAATAAAGTACTAACATCAAAATTCTAAATCGCACAGTTAAAGTTATCCGCGACTTAAGAATCATCATCATCAGCCTATAATGTTCCCACTGCTAGGACACAGGCTTTCTATGAGACGGAGTGGGCTGTAATCCACCACGCGGGCCCAGTGTGGGTTGGTAGATGTCACATGTCTTCGAGTTTTTAGCTCTAGGAAATGCCGGTTTCCTCACGATGTTTTCCTTCACCGTTTTGAGAGCAGCGGTGATGAAATAAATTAGGTACCTACACAAAGTAATGCGCCTTCCTGGGTTCGTACCTACGACTAACTGCTTGTAAGTCGAGGCTACCACCACTGGGCCATCGCTGATCTCTCTCTCTCTCTCTCTCTCTCTTGACTTAAGAATATATAGAAAAAAAAACCTTACAATAACTGTCGGGCAGTAGCCTACCAGACTCAACACCCGTCTGGTCGGAGGATCCTCCCTTTTCTATGTGGGATGAAGAATATCCTGTTTTTCATACCCCTATACTGGTGACACCGACGTAATCGCAAAAAATTATTCACTGACCTATCTAAAACTTCAATTCTATTCGACCCTAAATGTATATGGAATTTGATTTTGGTATCGCGATTACGATATTGGTCCCATGGAGAAAGTTGTACAGATTAATGGCCTATACCACATCTTAAAATATGACCACACCTTTGTGAAAAGTGCCCTATGTGGTCGAACCGTGTGCCCAGGTCTTAACAGTTAGGAAGCAAGGCGCTCATTACTGCAACAATTTGTCACGGGCGCACCGAGCGTTTCCAACTTTACACTGGCGGCGCTTCTTACCCGGCTCAGTTTGATGTGGCGTACCCGAAGTGCGTACTTGTCTAGTCTGGGCGTAGGTAGGTAGAACTATCCGAATTGAGAATTGGATAGTTAAAGGAGTTTTTAGTGTTGAGATAGCAGGTTTTATAAGAATATAATAGATCACAATAACTTTGAGCGTAGGTGTCTTGTGTTGTAAATTTACTTAGGTGCAATCGTCTTGAGGTTCAATTTTCTTCAATATTCATAGGCGGACACCAGGTTAAACTAACCACACGATAAATAAGAAAACTAAGGTACAGTCGGCATCAGAAGTCGGTTAACACTTATCAATATTACATCAAGTTTTGTGCTAACCAGTGTGATCTGATGAAATATTGTTTTGCGAATTTGTGTAATCATTGATGAAAAAATTGTTATGTATTTTACTCCAGTCTGTAAATATGGATCGCTCAAAAACTAAGACGTTTTATAATTTTGAATGTGTGTAGCGACTTTCGTTGCTGACCGTAGATACAATATAACTACTATAATAAAAATATCATGGTGTTTGGTAGGACTGAAACAGTTTTTGGTGGGACTGACGGTGTCATTTGCTAGCTCAGAAAAAAATACTCCTCAAAGAATCGTGTTGGTCCATTTTCCAAACATCCTGTAACCGTAATCGTGTACCTAATTAGGAACGATTAAACTTACTCGTAAGTAAGAGCAGTGGTAGCCCAGTGGTGGCAGCCCCGATTTACGAGCAGTAAACCGTGGGTTCGAATCCAGGCAGGCGCATTACTTTGTGTAATTTATTTCATCACCGTTGCTCTCAAAAACGGTGAAGGAAAACAGCGTGTGGAAACCGGCATGTCCTAGAACTAAAAATTCGAAGACATGTGACATCTACCAACCCGCACTGGGCCCGCGTAGTAGATTACAGCCCACTCGGGATCTCATAGATGATGGCCTGTATCCCAGAAGTGAGAACATTATAGGCTGATGATGAAACTTAAGTAATTAATTGTGAAAATTGTATAAACTGAATCACAATGTCACAATACTTGTCCACCTAAGTTTTATTGGGATTGGTACCTTTTTGAAACGCAAGCTAAGAACTAGTCTCGTTTTCTACAACAAAGCTACATGAAAGAATTGATTAAAACAGTAAACTTATTGCAATACACCCTCCCCTTTCCCCACGAATAATATTTCAAAAACTTTATGAAGTCTCGACGCTACAATGCAGTGATTCCGCGGTCACCGTCACCTTAAAAAAACCCCACAAAAATCATAATTAAACTCCTTAAAAGGGGTAAACCAACAGATGTTAAGTTAAAAAATATGGTAATTGTTAAAATTAAACAAGCAATCTCATTGTGTACCAAACGGGGGCCGACTGGATGGCGTTCCGTGAAAATGGGCTATTGCCTCTAAATGTTCCAAGTTTAAACAATGATTAGAATCTGTATTTATAGTAATTTGCAATGTAAATGTTAATGGAATCGGTTTATGAGCTGCTTCGAAAATATGGCCCTTATCCACTTTAGGTTATCGTTTTTTATTCGATTGAAGTCATAGATAAGGTCCGGTATCGGGATGTTATCAACTGTGTCGTTATCTGAGGTCGTTTGCTCGGAGAACTAGGGCTTAGACCTAAGTAATACAATTTCGGAAGCTATTTCTGTAATACTTATTCAGTACCTCTTTACCTATTTTGCTTTGCACTTGACTTGGAATGTCTAATAGCGTGTAAGATAAAGGTTTTAGCAAACGCTATGACTATGGCTATAGGTACTTTCTATCGTTAAAATAACTACTTAAGATAAAAGATGACGTAATTAGTCTACCCAAGTGACTAACTAACCCCAATACCGTACAAAAACACGAATGTAACAACCATTCCAAGTCCAATCGAAAAGAAAACTGTTTGTAAAAGTTACAAAGATTCCGTACGGAGTAATAGAGCTGCTCCATTGTGTAACCACGATTCACACAACCTTTAGACGCATTCAACGAATCTGGTCCTCCTATAGATGTAAATTAGGATGAAAATTCAAAAGAGCACTTAGTTTTAAACCGGAATCGGGCCACTTCAAGTATTAATTGCTTTTCGTGGCTCATTGTTAGTCAGATCTGTGGAAGTGAGATGCAAATTACGCTAAACTTTGCAACTGCCCCACTTTTCTCTAACGGAAATGTGAAAACTTTCATGAAAAACAACGCCTGCAGAATAGAAAAGTCTATCTACAGTTCTGAAAAAAAGTGTTTGTCTTGTTTTTCGTTAGTTCGGCTTTGGGTTTAACAAATTGGTGAAGGATATTGTTAAACTTCTTTTTTGAACGATTAGTTTTGGTCCGGATGGCGAATATACTACACATACATCACGCCTGTAATCCCCGAAAGGTGTGGCAGAGGTGTAATAATACTGCACCCACATTTCGCCAGTTTTGTTTAAAAGTCCCATGTAATAAGGGGCGAGCCTATTGCCATAAACCCGGCACAAATCCAGACTCCGTGGCTACCACTAAGAAATTCGTAATAGACAAACCAATAACAATATACCCATGCCCGACCTGGGAATCTAACCCAGGACGTCATGCTCAGCAGTTGCGCTTGCGACCACTAAACCAACAAGTCAGTCATGGATATATTACGTAATTTTAATTTGGGTTATTGCTTTTCTTGTGAGGGATGTTCAATTAGCCCAATAGATATTGATTTACCATTCGATTTTACCTAAATGGTTACCAGTAATAAGCTTTAGGTACATATATCTCTCTATGGCACTGTATGGTGTCGGACGTAAAGAATAGCACCATCCCATATCTTCCGTGGGTGTCGTATGAGGCGACTAAGGGACTCGCCAGAGAATGGGCAGCAGCGTTCTCTGTGCTTTTGTGACAACGGTACTGCGATCGCCAACCCGCCTGCCAAGCGTGGCGATTATGGCAAAACCCCCCCTGTTATGTCAATGTGGTGACACTTGGGGGAGGCCTATGTCCAGCAGTGGACGTCTCTTGGCTGAAATAATGATGAATGATGACTTACATATATTAATTTAAACACAACATTACCTTTCAAATAGACGCAAATCACATTCCCCGACTATTCCACGTTCATTTGATCCAAATTCTTCCATTTACCCGCCTGTATTTGAATGTATCTCATTATAAAACCCAAAGCCAACCATTTGTGTTACTACAAACCAGCAATTATGATGTGGTTGAATTTGAATAATTGCAAACTATTCCATTCTAAATGTAATACCATGATAATCAATTAATCATGAACATTAATTGCTATTCCTGCCGATTCCAAGTAATCATTGATTCTATGCATTCATTGTTGGCTCTTGTAATGGACTTTACATTGTATTACAACTGGGGATGCCCGTGCCTCGGAAAGCACTTAAAGTTTAGATTATAAATACTATTATAATCTAAGACTTGAAGCAGTTTGTCCCGGCTGTCATTTGTAGCTAGTTCATCTGCATCTGGTTAGACTGGAAACCGACTCCAACATAGTTGGAAAAAGGGTAGATTATGATTAAGAACTAAATGAAAACGAATCTTATTTGGCTACCGATATAAGTATTATCGCCCTGTAAGAAAAAAAAGTTAGGATAACGAACCGTGCAACTTCTACTCATCATCCGCCTAGCCTTTTCCCAAACTATCTTGGGGTCAGCTTCCAGTCAAACCGAATGCAGCTGAATACCAGTATTTTACATGAAGCGACTGCCTATCTGACCGCCACAACCCAGTAGCTCGGTAATACGATACCCCTTGGTAAGACTGGATGTGAGACTTTTGGCTTCTGACTACTCATAAAACTGTCAAAGATCTACAAATCACAGCCGGGACCAACGGCTTAACGTGCTTTCCGAAGCACGGAGGAAACTCAGTATGTAATTATGGTCACCCATCCACGGACCGAACTCAGCAAGCACGACTTAACCTTAAACATCCACCCGTGCTGCTGTTATCATTTAGCCACGAGCTCCTCAACAAATATGACTAGTAGTTCTAAAAAATCTAAATTTATTCAGTGGGTACATGCCCAAAGCCGTGTACACTGAGCAAATTACGTGTTTGCTCAGTGTACAGTGTGTAAAAGTAATGAAAATAACATATTCACTGAAATCACATAAATATACGTCACTCAAACACAGGACAGCAACTGCAATAAAATAATTTATTCACATCAACCGACAGCATCACAAATATAACGCGTACGACGAGCGAATACGAAAATAATTTGAAAAATTAATCTCCAATTTAAAGTGGGAAAGATATTGGAAACATAATTTACGTTATGGTACGCATTTCGTTCAACAAGAAGTTAATTAGTAAAATGCAATGGCGAGCAACACGATTCTAGGGTTGCTAGATCTCGTTTCTGAATTTTCCCGCCTGTCGAATGTTTTGAAACTTGTATCCTATTTTAAAAAGCCTAGTTTTAGTTATAATATCTTTATATTAAAAAAAAAACTATGTTTAGCAAAAATAGGTAAGCAATTGAATTTTTTAACTGAATTGTAGATGATATTCAAAACTTCATCGTCTTCATTAAAATTTGTCAAAGAGACTTTAACATAATCCCAATTCAATTAACATCTCTTCATTGATTGTCTTTCCCTAAAAAAATCCTCACGTATTTTTTTCCCCAAATCAAGGGAAAAGAGCATCCAATCTACCATCACAGGCCATTGCTTTCACGCTATGTCAGCCATTTTCCATGCGAAAACGGCTAATGAGAACGTAAATATTTCAATATGGCCGCCGGGTATTTTATTGATAACTGCGTCGGTTGTATGGTATATGTGACTTGTATAGCATGATGCGGAATTAATTGGTGGATTTTGGGAATTTCATAGCGTTCGAAGTTGACAGGTGACAGGTGATGTTGTCAGTTGTTTATTTTGTTTATTTCGATTGGGTATTGAAGTTAGGTGTAAAATGTATAACAAATGCATGCACATGAACATAGAACCTCCTCCTTTATTGAAGTCGGTCTAACATGGATTAATGAAAAATATCTATAGAGAAAACTATATTGACAAGAATGCGGCTATTCTAATTATCTAAGGTGATAAATATATTTTTACAGTGACTGTACTATTTACAAAAAAAAAAAAAAACAATTTGTTTCTGTTTGGGACTTTCCGTTATGCTATTTTTAATCGTTTATTCATATATTAAAATAAAACATGACTCGCAACAAAACAAATTGTATCATTAATTAGATTAAGTTTATTATATTTTCTAGCACATTATAAATAAAAACGTTTTTACCAGAATTCTTCACAAAAACATTTTTCATGATGTCATTTAGAAAAGCCTTCACATTCCTTAATAGCAAAATGTATTACTCTGTCGAAACTCGTCTACTTTGTGTTTTTCGTCATCATATTTAAATAAGTACTTCTGGGACCACAAAGCTGCCACAATGTTTCAAGGAAACCCAATTTTTTCCTTTGAGTATGAATGTAAACTGTAGGGCGCTAATGTTGGCCAAGGTTGACATCTTTTTACTTCCTAAGTTCTTACTTAAACCCTCTTCCATGTATTGATACAGTTTTGCCATTATAATAATCCTTTGCCCGTTTTTGGGTAACGACGGCAAATCGCAGTGGAAAATAGCCATCGGCTCGAGAGATATTACAGTGAATAAGTGTGTGCGCGGACACAGGCGCACTCTCTCTTCGGTCACTCTAATAGACCGAAGCAGCAGTGGGACGGCAATCCGATACCACCGGTGAGAGATCAGGCCACCCAGCCAGCCAAGATCTGCCAGTTTCAAACTCCTGGCGCCTGGCGCTAATAGAAAGCCCAACAACAGTTTGAACCCATGAACACGCTCAGAATTCCGGTTTGCGACCGCGAGACCAACAGAGCTGTACCTATTCAACCCCGAAAGCCCAAGCATAAAGCTCTTTTACACACAAGTGTGTGTGTTTTGACACCGACCGCATGGTGTTGTTAGATTCCTGAATATTCAAGTCGAATAAAAAGCTTTCACTTTTAGCTATCTAAAGTTTTTTTAGCAGTTTGTTTTACATAATTTTATAATTGAAATCTAATTTTGCTTTTTTAAAATATCAATTAAAATGTTTATATTCAGTAGGCGCTATACAGCTTATCCTAACTGTAAGTCCAAGCCTCCATTATAGCGCATTATTAAAATAAATATTTTAAAATAACGAGCAGTGAGATCGGGCTTTATCCGCCTCTTTGTGGGCCGCATCCGTATCCGTTTGTCGTATAGGAAATGTTTTGTCTTGATCCGTGTAATCATATTCTTTGTTAAAATTTGTAATACCCTGCTTTGATTATCTTGGAGTGTTGAAATTGAACAGTGGCTTGCGAAATTTATTCCCGCACAAAGCAAATAGCGATCCGATGATGATAGAAGCTGGCTGGTATGTGCATGGAAATTTTGGATCTATGTATACAGGATGTAACGGAAAGGGTGCATACTTAAGGCTGTGCTACTGACCATCAAACTGAACATGTTTCTCCATCGGACAAACATCGTAATAGCAAAAAAAAATATCAGCTGCCCCATACATTTGGGTCGTAGGTATTGAGATATTTTATGGGGCGGTTGATATTTTTTTCGCTTTTTTGCACACCCTTTTTTTCTTTTTTTTTTCTGATGAGAATTCATCAAATGACTTCTCCCGGGCGGAGCGGATAGGAGTGCCAGACTTGACTAAAAGCCCATGCATGTTCCTTCTTAGCCCTTTGTGTTTCAGGGACGGTATCTCTTTCGAACAGTCCCGCAGCCCTGGTAGGCATCGGCCCTCTTGGACCCCTTCCGATTTGCTGACATGTCCTTGAGGCACGCGTGGAACACGAACGCGCCGTCGGCACAGTCGGGGGCGTCTCCCTCGGCGGCTGGGACGTGAGGTTCTCTCCCTCTCACATTCCGCCACCTCCTTCGCTAGCATAACTGCTTCGCAGAAGGAGGCGACGGCTTCCCATTCTCTGTCGCTCCGGACCATGGATTGAACCAGGGCCGGACGAGGACAAGGCGGTGCTCAGCACAAGCGGGGCAGAGCTCTACGGTGTGCTCCACAGTGTCCTCCGGCCGATCCTCGCAGTAGTAACCCCTGGGCGTTTCCGCCCGCCCGAAACCAACATTTTACATGTACTGCATTTGTTATTAGGAGATCAGAATGGTTTTTCAAAGCACGGAATTGTCTTGGTAGGTAATGAACGGTTACCCATCCACGTACCGATCTCGACAAGCGTTGCTTAACCTTGAAGATAGAATATTATGGACATAACAATGGAATATTTGGAATAGGTATTGAAATTTTGTATGGGACAAATGATATTTTTTTCGCTGTTACGATGTTGGTCCGATGGAGAAACATGTTCAGTTTGATGGTCTGTAGCACACCGTTAAGTGTGTATATACCCTTTCTGTTACACCCTGTTTAAGAGTAAGTACATACTTCATCATCTACCTGTCCTTGTCCCATGTTATCTAGGTCAGGCACAAAATGTCTTTTCTTCCATTCTCCCTATAGGGACGTTCACGCTTTCGTTTACCCACTTTTCTTTCCTATAATTCCTCACAAAATCCATAATTATTGATATTCATTACCCTTTTAGTCACATGCGTTTCATCCCTCCTAGACCTCCTCATCTTAGTCCTAAGCGTAGGACATCCTACCGAGATAAGAACAGATATAAGCAGCTTATAATAGTACAAATTATTACAAACTAACACTTTGCCCGCGACTTCAACGAAAATTCATCATCATCTGCCTAGCCTTTTCCCAAACTATCTTGGGGTCGGCTTCCAGTCTAACCGGATGCAGCTGAGTACCAGTATTTTACATGAAGCGACTGCATAACTGACCTCCACAAACCAGTAACTGGGTAAAACAATAGGTACCCATTGGTAAAACTGGATGTCAGACTTTCGGCTTCTGACTACTCGTAACGACTGTCAAAGATCTACAAATGACAGCCGGTACGCCGGCTTAACGAAAATTGAGATATTATATAGCCTATGTTACTCAGTAAAGATGTAGTTTTGTAAAGGTGAAAGAATTTTTAAAATCGGGCGAGTAGTTTTTGAATAAAATCGTAACAAACAAACAATCAAATCTTTCCTCTTTATAATATTAGTTTAAAAAACATCAATAAAACAAAATAGGCGCAGATGGCGTCGGGACCCTGCTTCCCTTGTATGCTGTGGACAAATCCGCGCACACCGATGTACGCACTTATATCACTTCCAATCACATACATAAATAATACAATACAGTAGGTACATTAATAATGCAAGAACACTAAAACGTTTCCGTCTCACCAGTTATAACCGTCACCCCACTTGCCTCTGACTTGCATTACCATCTAAATGTCAGGGATATTATCCCCTATGGGTTTGACGGAGGCCCTTATTGCCATTAAAACCATAGATGGACGAACAAAATTGACCTTAGCTTATTGTTTTCTTTGTAAAACTTGTTTGTTTTGTCGAAAAACAAAAAGAAAACCGTTCACTTTTTCTAAGTCTGAAATTATACTATACGTATCAGAGTTGAATGTCATCTATCAGCACAGGTTCTGAGCGACAGAAAAGGACAGGGGCATGGGAAATGCTATTTCGTTCGTATAAAATTATATGGCGCAACTGTTATCCGTTAATTTATTAGCACATGTTTTGCTTGAGCTTCATTCCTGTCATTGCCAGTTGTGACGGCACAGTTGGCGCAGTGGTTGAGCGATCGACTGCTGCGCTGCGTGTCGCGGGTTCGATCTCCGCATGGAACAAATATTTGTATGGCTAACAGATGCTTGTTCCGGGTCTGGCTGTTTGTGCATGTTTGTTTGAATGTTTGTAAACGCACCCACGATACAGGAGAAATTCCTAGTGCGGGACAAAGTTCTTTATTAAAAAAAAAAATTGTCACACTACTGTGAGTCAGACAATAGGCGATGATCACTATTTTTTTTGTCTTTGTTTGTCGGGTAGATTATTGAAAAGTATTATAATAATAATATTTTATATTTTATTGACATAAAAACATTGTACACAGTACGTAGGATTCCCTGACTCCTGCGATAGTTAAAACTGTGTTGCAGGAGCCAGTGTCCTCCCCTAATAAAAAGTTACATTTTATGACAAAATAACAAGCAATCAAACGAAAACATATAATAAAAGAAATACAAAAAATAAAATAGAATAAAAACAGAAACATTTGCAAAAAAAAAAAAGAAAAACATTTGAGGAACGCTAGTGTTTGTTTATGTGAATGTGTGCGTTAGTGTATGTGTGCGTGAGTATATGTGTGTGTGTGTGTGTATGATGTATGTGTGAGAGCTAGTATGAATGTGAGTACAGTGGGTCTGAGTGTGTGTGTGCTCAGGCTTGGATGATTTGTAAGGAAGAGTGACTCACCCATGACACCCATATTAGACCCTCCGAACCTCGATAGATAGGTAGATATACTCTACTTTAGTGAGAAAAAAAAAAAGAAGAAGAAATAAGGTACGTTAAGTCACCACTGTTTGGAGGTTCTCAACCGCTTCGTAGTCTAGCGACTTCAACCAGCTGAAGATAACTTCCTTGAACCTATTGTTGCTCAACTTTCGTACAGAATTAGTTTTGTTGCATTTGTTGTAAACGTATGGGGCAATAAAGTTAAAGTGCCTTTGGCCAAATGCAGTTCTTTGCGGAGGAACCGGGCAACGTTCAACTCGCTTGGTTGACACGGGTAAGTATGGTACATGCTTTTTATGGTATCTCCGTAGGATTTCATAGAAAAAAAGTTTTCTTATAGTAAGCACACCGGCCTTTTCGTAAACATCACTCGTCGGGTGCCGGAATGTTAAACGCAATAGCACTTTTAACACTGCACGCTGTGCCCTTTCAGCTTCTATAAGAATCGTTTTGTTGGAACCACCCCAAGCGCATATGCAATACCTAATTAGGCATTCACACAATGCTTGATACGTGCGAAGTAGGAGCTTCTTTTCTGCAAGAGTGCGTAGTTTTTTGAATATATAAATCATTTTTCTGATCCGAGCTGCCGTGGCCACCACGTGAGCTTTCCAAGTAAGTCTTTCATCAATTATGACACCTAAATATTTTATAGAACCCACTCTGCAAAGTGCTGAACAATTACAGCTATGCCGACACAAAGTTCGGTTGCAGGGGTATGTATGTATCCTAAGACTTAGCTCAGATGCAGATTTATTTACTGCCGTCTTACTGAAACAGATGTATTTGGTTTTAGTTGTGTTCAAAGATAGAAGGCTATCCTCCAGCCAAGTGGTAACCCTTGCAAGGCCCTCTTCAGCTTTCTCAAAAGTTGTTTTCCAAGTATTTCCATGAAAGACCAAGACCGTATCATCAGCGAACATTAGTAGGTCATGGTTGGAGAGAGCAGCCATATCACCAAGTTCGTTGACATATATGAGAAATAAGGTGGGGCCTAACGTACTGCCTTGCGGGACGCCATAATTACAACCAGACTTGTTACTCTCAGTCCCAGCCACTCTTACAGACTGTGATCTGCCCGACAAATAGCCCTTGAACCATTCCAGAGCCAAACCTCTTATACCAACGTTCTCCAACCGAGTTAGAAGTATAGGGACAGACACTGTGTCAAAAGCTTTTTGAAGATCCAAAAAGATGCCTAAGCACCTATCACCCATGTCTAGGTACGATGTCAGTTTTGAGGTGAGAGTTAGGACTGCATCTTCAGTCGACTTTTTGGATCTAAATCCAAATTGGTTGTTATTTAGTAAGTTATTTTTTTCTAGGTAGTTCATAACTCTCTTATTTACGATTTTTTCTAGTATTTTGGATAACGTTGATAAAAGAGAAATTGGACGGTAGTTTGATGGTTCAGTTTTATCTCCAGATTTAAATATCGGGCACACCACCGCCCGCTTGAATATGTCCGGGAATATACCTGTTTCCAGACTGAGGTTACATAAGAAAGTTATGGGTAAGGCAAGTGAAGTGACATTTTGTTTCAGTATCTCTGCAGTAATTTTATCCCAGCCTGGTGCACTGTGCGATTTCAGTCCTAAAACAATGCCTCTAATTTCGCACGGGTCCGTTGGTATTAAAGATATAGAATCTAGAGGCGCTTTCTCAGTTTTAGCACGCCGTGCTAAGTCATACTCGCAAGCGTTCGTTTTGTTTAACAATTCGTTAGCCAAGGTACCACCAACTGAAGTAAAGTAACTATTCACCTTGTTGAGAGATTTTATTGGAGTGTCATCGATATGTAGTAGTTCTTCCGATGGTTCATTATTGCGTTTCATCTCACAAACTTCCTTTAAAATTTTCCAAGTTTCTTTGGCATTACCGTCACTTTTTTGTAGTTTCTCCCGATAATATTTATTTTTTAGAGATTTTACAATAGAATTACAACAGTTCCTATATCTTAAATATTTTTGTTGTTTTTGCGAATCATTTGGTGACTTAGCAGCTCCTTTGTGAAGGTTATCTCTTTTCCTAATACACTTAACCACCCCTTTCGTAATCCAGGGTTTGATTGGCCTGTGCCGGTTTGGAATTTTTACAATCTTAGTGTTGAGGATTAAAATGTTACTTAATTTAGTCATTATAATCTCCGCGACAATATTAGCATCAGTGTTATTGTAAATGTCAGTCCATGATGTGTTATTAATCTCTGCCGTTATATTATTATAATCGATTTTAATTTTATTAAATTCCATATTCTTTTTCATAATTTTAGGTTTATTAACGTGAAGCAAAATAGGTGAATGATCCGTTATTTGTTGTTCAAATACAACGGTTTTCCAATCTGAGTTGCATCTTACCATGAAGTGATCAATACATGTATTAATTCGAGTAGGTTTAGTAATGCCTTGCATAAGTCCATAGAGGGACATTAAATTTAAATATTCCTGTGCGGACCTAGATAAGTTTTCAGGCATACAATCAATATTAATGTCTCCGGTAATGATTATATTTTTTGTACGTATGTTGGACAAAATTTTGTTGATCGACTCCATGTAGGTACTTGCATTTCTAAAACACGGTGGGCGGTAAGTGCAGACTATTGTAAAATCCGGTTCAATAGTAACTGTGAGACAATTCCCTTCTGAAAACTCGGGCTCATTAACGCTGACCTCAAGTGTTTTGCGTACGTATACGACCACGCCGTCGTTTTGATTTATACTAGTTTTTGTCCAAAATGTATGATAGTCCTGTAAATCAGGGGGCAGATTGCTTTCATTAGTCCAACACTCCGTCAATACAATAATATCAATACAAAAATTTAAAACAGAAATAAAGGCTAAGAAGTGATCGAGATTACAGTTTATACTTCTAATATTTAAACAAATAATCGTTAGCGAAGCGGTGTTTACATCATAGTTGATCATTTGAGAACAGCTGCTCGTGTTGGTTACGGATAGACACTCGACTTGTCCAGATGTATCAATCTCCGCCGCGATACAATTGCTGCTACGATCGAATTGTTAATATAATTTTCTTTGACCTCATGAAAGACATAACATTATACGCATTAAAGCGCATAACCAACCGAAATACTGTTTCATTTCTGTTCAACGATAACATACATGTATGTAAAATAAGAGGGCAAAAATATGAGTAATCTCGGCAAACACTTTCCATTGAAATATTTAATTGCGAAGTAAACAGTTTAAAACATCTGTTAACGTTAGAAACTAGTTTAGCAGAAATAACATCGTTGATATATAATTGTATATGACAATAACAAACCGGTAATTGGTATCTATGAAGGCGCCAATCGTGACGTATGATAGGTAACTTGCCATTACCCCAAGATTCGTCGAGCGCTAAAGTAATTAAACTCACTCTGATATATGCAGGTATGAATATGTTGTAGTGGAATAGTTCGTATCGTACATATTGGGGAAAATATTGCATAGAAACAAAATTATGTGAGTGGTATTCGTGTGTATGATTATGTTGTAGTTTGAGTGTAATGATGTTTTGTGTTTGTTTATGAATGTAACGTGTGCGATGTAGATCACAACAACACTTTAGGTAAAAATAATAAAAGTATAACAAACAAAAGAAACTAATGAAGCTTAAAAATATAACATTGGTACTTAGTGAGCATGATATACTATCAATGATTATGGTTCGACTTTGTTGTTTAAAACGTGAGATTAGTCAGGTCATTACTTGCTTTTTAAGGTCTTCGAAGTCCGATTCATGAAATATCCTTTTTGCAGGATCTCCTTCTTTCTTCTTAATAAAGATTTTACCTTGGGCAGTCCAGCTGTAGGCATAACCATTTGCTTTAGCAAACTCACGTGCGTGGTAGAATAGTTTTTTCGTCCTCATTGTTAGGCTTTCAGATATGTAGATTGGTGATGTGCCGTCCATGTTGATGTGGGAGGTATTTAATTTGTTGTCCTTGTTCACTCTGTTGTATTTCTTAATGGATGTAAGCAGACCTTCCTTCTTTATAATACAAGTGAACTCGGCGGTAATTGGTCCACTTTGTTGAGGATTCTTGTTGCTCATCCTGTACACGTCCCTCACCTCGTGTGTTTCTATTTGGGTATTCGTTGTCACACCAATACATTTGATAATATTTATGAGATCTTCTTTGGTTTCCCCTGGTTTTTTAGGAACATTTCTTATTTCCAAGCAGGAGGACTTTGCACCTCTTTCAAGACTCTCAACTCTTTCTTCCAGCAGGTTTATGTACTCTAAGTCACTTTTCCTTGTCTTTTCTAGATGAGCGACCTTAACCATCAAGTCGTCATAAAAGGTGCTCATTTTTTCCACAGAGTTCTGTAGTTCTGCATTTTGGGATTTTATTGCGTCCAGGTTACTTTGCAGTAAGGTAAATTTCACATCTTGATCCTGCCTCAGTAAAGCGAGTGAAGACATGATGTCGTCTCGGATTGCATTGAATTCAGAAATTTGCTGATGGTCGTGTTTTCGCTTATTTATATTACGAAGCGTTACACGGTTCATGTCCAGCTCCGACTTCGGCGTTGAAAGGTCGGGCTCGGAGAAGTGGTGAGCTATGGGTGTTTTATTTGGTGAAATTTTCGGTGGAGTGCGGTTTAAGGTGTATGCCATTTTAATAAAGTAGCTCAGTTATCGCAAATACTTGTTTTGCTGCGCGTTATTAACGCACCGCCCGATGATGACGCCTTCGTGAATCTTCGTTTCCCGAACAACACATATATTGGACACGTATTTTTGCTTTTTTCACGTGGTCAAAAAAATACGGAGATATTTGAGTTGAAATGGCGCATGACGTCACTTGTAGGTAATTTTATACCTACTTGTGACGTAGTGAGCCCCACTCTCCAACTTTAATGAGTTTCAACTAAGTAATATTTTGATATTTTGATAAAACAAAAAATACGTGTCTAATATTTTTGTATAACCTGTCTGACGGACAAAATAGAATTTCGTTTTCTTTACCCACTATTATCCCCTATTCTTTACAGTCATTGTCAAGCAATCAGAAACTTGTTTTCTTTTTAACGCGGCAGTTTGAATCTAACATGTCTCGACCAAATGGATCAATAGTTGGTCATTTCCTTGAATTCAATTGTCTATGGAATTCGGGCAAACGACCAAGTTTTAATGAACCAGTTCGAGTTCGCCCATCTTCGGACAAACTCGTCCGGCTTCCTCGTTTTCGGTGTACGGGTGGTGGTGGTAGGTAGTCGTTAGCTCGTATTCCATTACGATGACCAGTATTATAAATGCTTCGGTGCCCGAATTCGAGGAAAATCTACCGACATACTCGTAGTGTTATTGCGCCATAAATATTGTTTCGTTCCTACCAACTTGCAGCCTACTAACCTTACTTGATTTTCTATACGACCTCGTTCTATTCCGGTAGAAAACCCTCATCAACGAATTTATCACTATGGAAACGATTTAATCAGAAACTATCATCCGTAACGATAAAGTTATAATTAGCTACAAACTTCTAATTGAAACCTCGCTAGTACGAACTGAAAGTTAATCAAATCACTCTTTGTAGGTTAACATATAGAATGTTAACATTCAGTAGTTAACCAACAGTAATTACAGAAACTACCAACTAAAATTAGTCATTTTTTGGGTTCCGTACCCAAAAGGTTAAACGGACGGTTTGTGGAATGTTATATATGTATGCGTGCTGCGCCACGCAATAAGTACTCAGACGAATATACGTCAGTGCGTTACTAGCAGCCTTGTGTTTCACTCGTTCCCGTGTCCACCTATCTAACATTGGCGACGAGTACCCACTCAAGTAAAAATATAAAAATGTCGTTAACGTTCGGCATTATTTCAACTTTTGACCACACTCAGCAAACTTGGAGGACATTCAAGGGCAGGATCACGCAATGGTTTATTGCCAATGAGATAAATACGGCGAAAGATCCAGAGGGAGTGAAACGGCGGGCAATATTGTTGAGCGCACTCACAGAAGGTACATACAGGCTTGCCGCCGACCTCGCGCAGCCGAAGACTTTGGAAGCAGTGCCATACGAAGACATAGTACAGTTATTGGATACACATTTTACGCCAAAACAAGTTGGGTTCGGAGAACGACACAACTTTTATGCAGCAGCACAATGGCCGACCGAAACGGCGTCACAATGGGCGGCAAGATTGCGCGGGCTTACGGCGCAATGTAAGTTCAATAACGTCGAAGAGGCGCTGCGCGACCGTTTTATTATGGGGATGCAGCCGGGAGTCGAGGAAGAGAAACTGTATGTGCAGGATTTAGCCGGGCTAACCTTGGCCAAGGCTGTGGAACTAGTGGAGAATCTGCGGAGCGCCCGCGCCGCTGCTACCGCAAGCGCGGTCGCGACCACGAGCGCCGCCGGTGCCGCCACCGAACAAGAATTATACAAAATCGAAAGAAAAAAAGTGAAGTGTTCTGTGTGCGGGTACTCTAATCACGAAACTCGGGAGTGTCGTTTCGCTAATTACACTTGTAAAAAATGTAACGTGAAAGGCCATTTACGGCGAATGTGTAAATCGGTAAAATACGTGCAAAAAGACGAGGTAAGCGAGGGCGATGATGACGACGGTGAGTTCTTTATTACAAATTATAACATTCGATCAAGGAACGGTGAGCCTTTAGTTGAAACGGTGTCTTTAAACGGTAAAAGTTTGCGATTCGAAATTGATAGCGGATCAGCGGTGTCAGTAATTTCAGAAAAAATGTATAGATTACATTTCAATAGCGTGCCACTATCAAAAACTAATAAACGGTTGATAGGTTATGCAGGAGAGGTATTAAAATGCGCGGGATGCGTACGGTTGCCTCTAGCGTGGAGGAGCCGCACGCATATGATACAGCTATACGTAGTATATAATGGCGGGCCACCACTTCTAGGCCGCGATTTTATAGCAACATTTAAGTTACAATTGTCACCAATATATAATTTCCATGTTCAGCCCACTGACGATATAGATTCCTTGGATAAACTATATCCAGAAATTTTTTCAGGGAAATTAGGCCGTTTTAAAAAATATGAAGTAAAACTTATACTAAAAGACAATGCTAAGCCGATATTTATGAAGGCGAGAGCCGTGCCGTTCGCACTTAAAGATAAAATAGACAAAGAAATCGATCGACTGGTCGACCTAGGTGTTTTAAGACCAGTCGACCATTCCGAGTATGCGTCTCCAATTGTACCTGTTCTGAAACGCGACGGGTCAGTACGTCTATGCGTAGATTATTCAGTCACTATTAATAAACAGTTAGTGGTTGACAAGTACCCGCTGCCCACGATAAATGAGTTATTTGCGAAACTTCATGGTGGGCAGCACTTCACGAAACTGGATTTATCTATGGCATACAATCAATTAGTTTTGAATGAGGCGTCGCAAAAGTATACATGCATTAATACACATCGCGGCTTATTTGCGTATACAAGACTAGTATTCGGTCTCGCCCCCGCGCCAGCTATATTCCAGCGAGTCATGGAGGGGCTGCTGGCGGGCATCAGCGGCGTGCTCTGCCTGTTGGATGACGTGTTAATAACGGCGGGTACTAGGTCCGAACACATGGCTAGGCTGCATCAGGTATTACAGCGTATACAAGATGCAGGGCTCATATTAAGGAAAGATAAATGTGAATACTTTAAAGAAGAAGTAAGCTATCTAGGGTACGTAATTAATAAGGACGGATTGAAAAAATCCCCAGAAAAAATTAAAGCCATCGCGCATGCGCCGATTCCAACTAACGTAACGCAGTTACAATCATTTTTAGGTCTAATCAACTACTATAGGTGTTTTGTGGCAGACGCATCGACTGTTCTATCACCATTATATGAATTATTAAAAAAGGGATCGAAATGGCACTGGTCAACAAATGAAAACGAAGCATTTCTGGAAATAAAAAGAAGATTAACATCAGATCAAATTCTAACTCATTTTAATCCGGACAAAAAAATCATATTAACAGTAGATGCTTCTCCTAGCGGGCTCGGGCGATATTATCTCAAATAGACAGCGATCACCTTGAGAAACCGGTTGCTTATGCATCGCGGACACTAACGAGCGCGGAAAAAAAATACTCACAAATACAAAAAGAGGCAACGGCGATAATATTTGGTGTCCGCCGTTTCCACCAGTATTTGTATGGAAGGTCCACACCGTTTATATTGCGTTCGGACCACAAACCATTGCTGTCTATTTTTGGACCAAACAAAGGAGTGCCAGAAATTTCGGCGAACCGATTACAAAGGTATGCTTTGTTTCTAAGTGCTTATAATTATGTCATAGAATATGTAAAAAGTAAAGATAACTGTGCAGACTATTTATCACGGGCTAGCGAGCCACATCCGTGCGCGAGCACGAGCGGACGCCAGGCGGTCGACGGCGACGAGCCACCGAGTGATCGCGCTGCTTATATAAATTTTGTTACACACGGTGCATTACCAATAACAGTGCAAGATTTAAGGAACGAGACGTCAAAAGATGCAATACTGAAGAGAGTTATTAATTACGTTTTAACTGGTTGGCCTAAGAAAATTGACAATGATCTTATGAAACCATTTTTCTTATGCAAAAATCAGTTAGCATATGAAAATGGATGTTTAATGAGGGGCCATAAGGCAGTAATACCGGAATCATTGCGTCAACGTGTTCTCGGTGAGCTACACACGTCACATTTGGGCATAGTGAAAACCAAAGCAGAAGCCCGCTCCCGGTTGTGGTTCCCGGGAATTGACGAACAATTAGAAAAAATTATAAGTACATGTGAAACGTGTATACAGTTGCGACCCTCGCCGCCGCGGGCATCGTTGTCGCCCTGGCCATATCCCAAACATCCATTTCACAGAATTCACCTCGATTTTCTAGGCCCATTAAATGGGCGCATGTTTTTAGTTATTGTGGACGCATACTCGAAATGGATTGAAGCGTACGAAATGAAATCTTGCACGACGGCGGCGCTTACCGAAAAATTGTACGAGTTTATGTCAAGGTACGGATTACCAAAAGTATTAGTGACTGATAATGGCACGGCTTTTTGTTCACAAGATTTTAAACACGTTTGTGCTTTGAATGGCATTACCCATGTGACGTCACCGCCATATCACCCAGCTAGCAATGGCCAAGCTGAAATAATAGTAAAGGTCGTAAAAAAGGGTATAAAGTCGAGTATTATAAATTCAAAAAATATAACGGATAGTAAACTAAACCTACAAAAATATTTGTTCGACTACCGCAACTCCGTACATTCAACAACAAACACGTCACCGGCTCAATTAGTATTTGGGCGAAAACTAAGATCCCGATTAGATATAATGCACCCCTCAACCACATCGCACTCGTCTACCTCGTTGGCTAACTCTGTCAGTGACAAACAGTGCTCGCAAGTTAAAGCACGCGGAGGAAAAGATGTAATGTTTCTACCCGGGCAAAATGTATTGTATAAACGTTACAGCAATAAAGATAAATACACTTGGTGTAAAGGAATAATAATAAAAAACATAGGTAAACGTTTGTATCTCATTAAAGACAGTGTAACATCAGTGGAAATAAAAAAACATAAAAATCAAATTATTCAATGTAAACATAAAAAAGACAATACACAACTGTGGGATGTTACGCCATTAATGACAGCTCTTGAGGGAAATGTAACCTTACGAGACAAAACATCATCCCCCCCACCGACGCTCTCTATTAATGAGACTGGACCTGCAACGCCGCGGGAGGAGATGATGGAGTCGCCGCCATCCTGGGTGACGACTAGCAGAGGAGTTCGACGCCCCGCTTCTTCAGACGATAATGACGAGTTCTACGAAACCTCTGATGGGGATGACCCTACTATCATCAGACAAAGCGAAACCTTAGAATCATCCCACAGTTGAAGTTTAATTGTTGGTTGTGACTCCTAACTAAAAGGGGAGGAATTGTTATATATGTATGCGTGCTGCGCCACGCAATAAGTACTCAGACGAATATACGTCAGTGCGTTACTAGCAGCCTTGTGTTTCACTCGTTCCCGTGTCCACCTATCTAACATGGAACATCGGCTACGACTGGGTGCTGCGCGCCGACCTCCCTAGCGGTGTCAGTGTAGTTTGCTACGCTGACGACACGCTGGTGCTGGCACAAGGGAGGTCGCACGAGGCGGCGGCCGAACTTATGACACGCGGGGTTGCGATAGTCGTGGAGAGAATCCGGCAACTGGGTCTCGAGGTGGCATTGCACAAGACCGAGGCCATGTGCTTTCATGGGCCTCGGAATGCGCCACCGTCGGGATCCATACTGACGGTAGGAGGGGTTCCCATCGGCGTCGAGTCGACGCTGAAGTTGTCTTGTTGTTGTTGCTGGGCTTGTCCTCGACAGCCGGTGGAACTTCGTGGAGCATTTCCGACGTTTGGCCCCCAAACTGGAACGGGCAGGGGCTGCGTTCAAGCGGCTCTTGCCCAACCTGAGGGGTCCAAACGCCTCCTGCCGCAGGCTCTACGCGGGGGTCGTGCGGTCTATGGCCCTTTACGGGGCCCCGGTGTGGGCACGTTCTCTGAGGCGGCGAGCCGCCCATTACCTGAACGCGCCCCAGAAGGTGGTAGCCGTAAGGCTGATCCGGGGGTACCGCACGATCTCCGGCGAGGCGGCGAGCCTCTTGGCCGGATTGCCGCCATGGGATCTGGAGGCGATAGTCCTCGCGTGCCTGCACGAATGGCGCGCGGAGGCACTACGCCGGGGAGAAACTCCGCTGCCGCGGCAAATTGTCGCTCAGCGGACAGACCTCCGGCGCGATCTCATGGCGACATGTAGGGAGCGACTGTCGCAACCCCGTGCAGGGCACGCCACAATAGTGGCGATAAGTCCCTTGTTGTGTCTTTGAGGAGTGGCTGGAGAGGCGCCACGGCGCCCTCACCTTCCGCCTGACCCAGGTCCTCACCGGATACGGTTGTTTCGGGAGGTTCCTGCACCGAATCGGGCGGGAGGAAACGCCCGGGTGTTACCACTGCGAGGATCGGCCGGAGGACACGGTGGAGCACACTGTGGAGCTGTGCCCTGCTTGGGCTGAGCACCGCCGTGTCCTCGTAGCGGCGATTGGCGGCGGCGACCTCTCGCGTCCGGCCCTGGTTCAATCCATGGTCCGGAGCGAGAGGGAATGGGAAGCCGTCGCCTCCTTCTGCGAAGCAGTCATGCTAGCGAAGGAGGTGGCGGAACGTGAGAGGGAGAGAACCTCACGTCCCAGCCGCCGCGGGAGACGCCCCGGGCGTCGGGGGGCAACCAGTGGCCCCCGGCCACCGTAGGCGCGGGCCTGTGGACGGTGAGTAATGGGCTAGCTCACCGTCCGTCCGTCTTATGACGACAGACCGTGCCGACGGCGCGTTCGTGTTCCACGCGCGCCTCAAGGAGATGTCAGCAAATCGGAAGGGGTCCGAGAGGGCCGATGCCTGCCAGGGCTGCGGGTTGTTCGAAAGAGATACCGTGCCCCTGGAACGCAAAGGGCTAAGAAGGAACATGGATGGGTTTTAGTCAGTCAAGTCTGACACTCCCTTCCGCTCCGCCCAGAGCGGAAGAAGTCATTTGATGATTTCCCATCCGAAAAAAAAAAAAAAAAAAAAAAAGGTACCACCAACTGAAGTAAAGTAACTATTCACCTTGTTGAGAGATTTTATTGGAGTGTCATCGATATGTAGTAGTTCTTCCGATGGTTCATTATTGCGTTTCATCTCACAAACTTCCTTTAAAATTTTCCAAGTTTCTTTGGCATTACCGTCACTTTTTTGTAGTTTCTCCCGATAATATTTATTTTTTAGAGATTTTACAATAGAATTACAACAGTTCCTATATCTTAAATATTTTTGTTGTTTTTGCGAATCATTTGGTGACTTAGCAGCTCCTTTGTGAAGGTTATCTCTTTTCCTAATACACTTAACCACCCCTTTCGTAATCCAGGGTTTGATTGGCCTGTGCCGGTTTGGAATTTTTACAATCTTAGTGTTGAGGATTAAAATGTTACTTAATTTAGTCATTATAATCTCCGCGACAATATTAGCATCAGTGTTATTGTAAATGTCAGTCCATGATGTGTTATTAATCTCTGCCGTTATATTATTATAATCGATTTTAATTTTATTAAATTCCATATTCTTTTTCATAATTTTAGGTTTATTAACGTGAAGCAAAATAGGTGAATGATCCGTTATTTGTTGTTCAAATACAACGGTTTTCCAATCTGAGTTGCATCTTACCATGAAGTGATCAATACATGTATTAATTCGAGTAGGTTTAGTAATGCCTTGCATAAGTCCATAGAGGGACATTAAATTTAAATATTCCTGTGCGGACCTAGATAAGTTTTCAGGCATACAATCAATATTAATGTCTCCGGTAATGATTATATTTTTTGTACGTATGTTGGACAAAATTTTGTTGATCGACTCCATGTAGGTACTTGCATTTCTAAAACACGGTGGGCGGTAAGTGCAGACTATTGTAAAATCCGGTTCAATAGTAACTGTGAGACAATTCCCTTCTGAAAACTCGGGCTCATTAACGCTGACCTCAAGTGTTTTGCGTACGTATACGACCACGCCGTCGTTTTGATTTATACTAGTTTTTGTCCAAAATGTATGATAGTCCTGTAAATCAGGGGGCAGATTGCTTTCATTAGTCCAACACTCCGTCAATACAATAATATCAATACAAAAATTTAAAACAGAAATAAAGGCTAAGAAGTGATCGAGATTACAGTTTATACTTCTAATATTTAAACAAATAATCGTTAGCGAAGCGGTGTTTACATCATAGTTGATCATTTGAGAACAGCTGCTCGTGTTGGTTACGGATAGACACTCGACTTGTCCAGATGTATCAATCTCCGCCGCGATACAATTGCTGCTACGATCGAATTGTTAATATAATTTTCTTTGACCTCATGAAAGACATAACATTATACGCATTAAAGCGCATAACCAACCGAAATACTGTTTCATTTCTGTTCAACGATAACATACATGTATGTAAAATAAGAGGGCAAAAATATGAGTAATCTCGGCAAACACTTTCCATTGAAATATTTAATTGCGAAGTAAACAGTTTAAAACATCTGTTAACGTTAGAAACTAGTTTAGCAGAAATAACATCGTTGATATATAATTGTATATGACAATAACAAACCGGTAATTGGTATCTATGAAGGCGCCAATCGTGACGTATGATAGGTAACTTGCCATTACCCCAAGATTCGTCGAGCGCTAAAGTAATTAAACTCACTCTGATATATGCAGGTATGAATATGTTGTAGTGGAATAGTTCGTATCGTACATATTGGGGAAAATATTGCATAGAAACAAAATTATGTGAGTGGTATTCGTGTGTATGATTATGTTGTAGTTTGAGTGTAATGATGTTTTGTGTTTGTTTATGAATGTAACGTGTGCGATGTAGATCACAACAACACTTTAGGTAAAAATAATAAAAGTATAACAAACAAAAGAAACTAATGAAGCTTAAAAATATAACATTGGTACTTAGTGAGCATGATATACTATCAATGATTATGGTTCGACTTTGTTGTTTAAAACGTGAGATTAGTCAGGTCATTACTTGCTTTTTAAGGTCTTCGAAGTCCGATTCATGAAATATCCTTTTTGCAGGATCTCCTTCTTTCTTCTTAATAAAGATTTTACCTTGGGCAGTCCAGCTGTAGGCATAACCATTTGCTTTAGCAAACTCACGTGCGTGGTAGAATAGTTTTTTCGTCCTCATTGTTAGGCTTTCAGATATGTAGATTGGTGATGTGCCGTCCATGTTGATGTGGGAGGTATTTAATTTGTTGTCCTTGTTCACTCTGTTGTATTTCTTAATGGATGTAAGCAGACCTTCCTTCTTTATAATACAAGTGAACTCGGCGGTAATTGGTCCACTTTGTTGAGGATTCTTGTTGCTCATCCTGTACACGTCCCTCACCTCGTGTGTTTCTATTTGGGTATTCGTTGTCACACCAATACATTTGATAATATTTATGAGATCTTCTTTGGTTTCCCCTGGTTTTTTAGGAACATTTCTTATTTCCAAGCAGGAGGACTTTGCACCTCTTTCAAGACTCTCAACTCTTTCTTCCAGCAGGTTTATGTACTCTAAGTCACTTTTCCTTGTCTTTTCTAGATGAGCGACCTTAACCATCAAGTCGTCATAAAAGGTGCTCATTTTTTCCACAGAGTTCTGTAGTTCTGCATTTTGGGATTTTATTGCGTCCAGGTTACTTTGCAGTAAGGTAAATTTCACATCTTGATCCTGCCTCAGTAAAGCGAGTGAAGACATGATGTCGTCTCGGATTGCATTGAATTCAGAAATTTGCTGATGGTCGTGTTTTCGCTTATTTATATTACGAAGCGTTACACGGTTCATGTCCAGCTCCGACTTCGGCGTTGAAAGGTCGGGCTCGGAGAAGTGGTGAGCTATGGGTGTTTTATTTGGTGAAATTTTCGGTGGAGTGCGGTTTAAGGTGTATGCCATTTTAATAAAGTAGCTCAGTTATCGCAAATACTTGTTTTGCTGCGCGTTATTAACGCACCGCCCGATGATGACGCCTTCGTGAATCTTCGTTTCCCGAACAACACATATATTGGACACGTATTTTTGCTTTTTTCACGTGGTCAAAAAAATACGGAGATATTTGAGTTGAAATGGCGCATGACGTCACTTGTAGGTAATTTTATACCTACTTGTGACGTAGTGAGCCCCACTCTCCAACTTTAATGAGTTTCAACTAAGTAATATTTTGATATTTTGATAAAACAAAAAATACGTGTCTAATATTTTTGTATAACCTGTCTGACGGACAAAATAGAATTTCGTTTTCTTTACCCACTATTATCCCCTATTCTTTACAGTCATTGTCAAGCAATCAGAAACTTGTTTTCTTTTTAACGCGGCAGTTTGAATCTAACATGTCTCGACCAAATGGATCAATAGTTGGTCATTTCCTTGAATTCAATTGTCTATGGAATTCGGGCAAACGACCAAGTTTTAATGAACCAGTTCGAGTTCGCCCATCTTCGGACAAACTCGTCCGGCTTCCTCGTTTTCGGTGTACGGGTGGTGGTGGTAGGTAGTCGTTAGCTCGTATTCCATTACGATGACCAGTATTATAAATGCTTCGGTGCCCGAATTCGAGGAAAATCTACCGACATACTCGTAGTGTTATTGCGCCATAAATATTGTTTCGTTCCTACCAACTTGCAGCCTACTAACCTTACTTGATTTTCTATACGACCTCGTTCTATTCCGGTAGAAAACCCTCATCAACGAATTTATCACTATGGAAACGATTTAATCAGAAACTATCATCCGTAACGATAAAGTTATAATTAGCTACAAACTTCTAATTGAAACCTCGCTAGTACGAACTGAAAGTTAATCAAATCACTCTTTGTAGGTTAACATATAGAATGTTAACATTCAGTAGTTAACCAACAGTAATTACAGAAACTACCAACTAAAATTAGTCATTTTTTGGGTTCCGTACCCAAAAGGTTAAACGGACGGTTTGTGGAATGTTATATATGTATGCGTGCTGCGCCACGCAATAAGTACTCAGACGAATATACGTCAGTGCGTTACTAGCAGCCTTGTGTTTCACTCGTTCCCGTGTCCACCTATCTAACATTGGCGACGAGTACCCACTCAAGTAAAAATATAAAAATGTCGTTAACGTTCGGCATTATTTCAACTTTTGACCACACTCAGCAAACTTGGAGGACATTCAAGGGCAGGATCACGCAATGGTTTATTGCCAATGAGATAAATACGGCGAAAGATCCAGAGGGAGTGAAACGGCGGGCAATATTGTTGAGCGCACTCACAGAAGGTACATACAGGCTTGCCGCCGACCTCGCGCAGCCGAAGACTTTGGAAGCAGTGCCATACGAAGACATAGTACAGTTATTGGATACACATTTTACGCCAAAACAAGTTGGGTTCGGAGAACGACACAACTTTTATGCAGCAGCACAATGGCCGACCGAAACGGCGTCACAATGGGCGGCAAGATTGCGCGGGCTTACGGCGCAATGTAAGTTCAATAACGTCGAAGAGGCGCTGCGCGACCGTTTTATTATGGGGATGCAGCCGGGAGTCGAGGAAGAGAAACTGTATGTGCAGGATTTAGCCGGGCTAACCTTGGCCAAGGCTGTGGAACTAGTGGAGAATCTGCGGAGCGCCCGCGCCGCTGCTACCGCAAGCGCGGTCGCGACCACGAGCGCCGCCGGTGCCGCCACCGAACAAGAATTATACAAAATCGAAAGAAAAAAAGTGAAGTGTTCTGTGTGCGGGTACTCTAATCACGAAACTCGGGAGTGTCGTTTCGCTAATTACACTTGTAAAAAATGTAACGTGAAAGGCCATTTACGGCGAATGTGTAAATCGGTAAAATACGTGCAAAAAGACGAGGTAAGCGAGGGCGATGATGACGACGGTGAGTTCTTTATTACAAATTATAACATTCGATCAAGGAACGGTGAGCCTTTAGTTGAAACGGTGTCTTTAAACGGTAAAAGTTTGCGATTCGAAATTGATAGCGGATCAGCGGTGTCAGTAATTTCAGAAAAAATGTATAGATTACATTTCAATAGCGTGCCACTATCAAAAACTAATAAACGGTTGATAGGTTATGCAGGAGAGGTATTAAAATGCGCGGGATGCGTACGGTTGCCTCTAGCGTGGAGGAGCCGCACGCATATGATACAGCTATACGTAGTATATAATGGCGGGCCACCACTTCTAGGCCGCGATTTTATAGCAACATTTAAGTTACAATTGTCACCAATATATAATTTCCATGTTCAGCCCACTGACGATATAGATTCCTTGGATAAACTATATCCAGAAATTTTTTCAGGGAAATTAGGCCGTTTTAAAAAATATGAAGTAAAACTTATACTAAAAGACAATGCTAAGCCGATATTTATGAAGGCGAGAGCCGTGCCGTTCGCACTTAAAGATAAAATAGACAAAGAAATCGATCGACTGGTCGACCTAGGTGTTTTAAGACCAGTCGACCATTCCGAGTATGCGTCTCCAATTGTACCTGTTCTGAAACGCGACGGGTCAGTACGTCTATGCGTAGATTATTCAGTCACTATTAATAAACAGTTAGTGGTTGACAAGTACCCGCTGCCCACGATAAATGAGTTATTTGCGAAACTTCATGGTGGGCAGCACTTCACGAAACTGGATTTATCTATGGCATACAATCAATTAGTTTTGAATGAGGCGTCGCAAAAGTATACATGCATTAATACACATCGCGGCTTATTTGCGTATACAAGACTAGTATTCGGTCTCGCCCCCGCGCCAGCTATATTCCAGCGAGTCATGGAGGGGCTGCTGGCGGGCATCAGCGGCGTGCTCTGCCTGTTGGATGACGTGTTAATAACGGCGGGTACTAGGTCCGAACACATGGCTAGGCTGCATCAGGTATTACAGCGTATACAAGATGCAGGGCTCATATTAAGGAAAGATAAATGTGAATACTTTAAAGAAGAAGTAAGCTATCTAGGGTACGTAATTAATAAGGACGGATTGAAAAAATCCCCAGAAAAAATTAAAGCCATCGCGCATGCGCCGATTCCAACTAACGTAACGCAGTTACAATCATTTTTAGGTCTAATCAACTACTATAGGTGTTTTGTGGCAGACGCATCGACTGTTCTATCACCATTATATGAATTATTAAAAAAGGGATCGAAATGGCACTGGTCAACAAATGAAAACGAAGCATTTCTGGAAATAAAAAGAAGATTAACATCAGATCAAATTCTAACTCATTTTAATCCGGACAAAAAAATCATATTAACAGTAGATGCTTCTCCTAGCGGGCTCGGGCGATATTATCTCAAATAGACAGCGATCACCTTGAGAAACCGGTTGCTTATGCATCGCGGACACTAACGAGCGCGGAAAAAAAATACTCACAAATACAAAAAGAGGCAACGGCGATAATATTTGGTGTCCGCCGTTTCCACCAGTATTTGTATGGAAGGTCCACACCGTTTATATTGCGTTCGGACCACAAACCATTGCTGTCTATTTTTGGACCAAACAAAGGAGTGCCAGAAATTTCGGCGAACCGATTACAAAGGTATGCTTTGTTTCTAAGTGCTTATAATTATGTCATAGAATATGTAAAAAGTAAAGATAACTGTGCAGACTATTTATCACGGGCTAGCGAGCCACATCCGTGCGCGAGCACGAGCGGACGCCAGGCGGTCGACGGCGACGAGCCACCGAGTGATCGCGCTGCTTATATAAATTTTGTTACACACGGTGCATTACCAATAACAGTGCAAGATTTAAGGAACGAGACGTCAAAAGATGCAATACTGAAGAGAGTTATTAATTACGTTTTAACTGGTTGGCCTAAGAAAATTGACAATGATCTTATGAAACCATTTTTCTTATGCAAAAATCAGTTAGCATATGAAAATGGATGTTTAATGAGGGGCCATAAGGCAGTAATACCGGAATCATTGCGTCAACGTGTTCTCGGTGAGCTACACACGTCACATTTGGGCATAGTGAAAACCAAAGCAGAAGCCCGCTCCCGGTTGTGGTTCCCGGGAATTGACGAACAATTAGAAAAAATTATAAGTACATGTGAAACGTGTATACAGTTGCGACCCTCGCCGCCGCGGGCATCGTTGTCGCCCTGGCCATATCCCAAACATCCATTTCACAGAATTCACCTCGATTTTCTAGGCCCATTAAATGGGCGCATGTTTTTAGTTATTGTGGACGCATACTCGAAATGGATTGAAGCGTACGAAATGAAATCTTGCACGACGGCGGCGCTTACCGAAAAATTGTACGAGTTTATGTCAAGGTACGGATTACCAAAAGTATTAGTGACTGATAATGGCACGGCTTTTTGTTCACAAGATTTTAAACACGTTTGTGCTTTGAATGGCATTACCCATGTGACGTCACCGCCATATCACCCAGCTAGCAATGGCCAAGCTGAAATAATAGTAAAGGTCGTAAAAAAGGGTATAAAGTCGAGTATTATAAATTCAAAAAATATAACGGATAGTAAACTAAACCTACAAAAATATTTGTTCGACTACCGCAACTCCGTACATTCAACAACAAACACGTCACCGGCTCAATTAGTATTTGGGCGAAAACTAAGATCCCGATTAGATATAATGCACCCCTCAACCACATCGCACTCGTCTACCTCGTTGGCTAACTCTGTCAGTGACAAACAGTGCTCGCAAGTTAAAGCACGCGGAGGAAAAGATGTAATGTTTCTACCCGGGCAAAATGTATTGTATAAACGTTACAGCAATAAAGATAAATACACTTGGTGTAAAGGAATAATAATAAAAAACATAGGTAAACGTTTGTATCTCATTAAAGACAGTGTAACATCAGTGGAAATAAAAAAACATAAAAATCAAATTATTCAATGTAAACATAAAAAAGACAATACACAACTGTGGGATGTTACGCCATTAATGACAGCTCTTGAGGGAAATGTAACCTTACGAGACAAAACATCATCCCCCCCACCGACGCTCTCTATTAATGAGACTGGACCTGCAACGCCGCGGGAGGAGATGATGGAGTCGCCGCCATCCTGGGTGACGACTAGCAGAGGAGTTCGACGCCCCGCTTCTTCAGACGATAATGACGAGTTCTACGAAACCTCTGATGGGGATGACCCTACTATCATCAGACAAAGCGAAACCTTAGAATCATCCCACAGTTGAAGTTTAATTGTTGGTTGTGACTCCTAACTAAAAGGGGAGGAATTGTTATATATGTATGCGTGCTGCGCCACGCAATAAGTACTCAGACGAATATACGTCAGTGCGTTACTAGCAGCCTTGTGTTTCACTCGTTCCCGTGTCCACCTATCTAACATGGAACATCGGCTACGACTGGGTGCTGCGCGCCGACCTCCCTAGCGGTGTCAGTGTAGTTTGCTACGCTGACGACACGCTGGTGCTGGCACAAGGGAGGTCGCACGAGGCGGCGGCCGAACTTATGACACGCGGGGTTGCGATAGTCGTGGAGAGAATCCGGCAACTGGGTCTCGAGGTGGCATTGCACAAGACCGAGGCCATGTGCTTTCATGGGCCTCGGAATGCGCCACCGTCGGGATCCATACTGACGGTAGGAGGGGTTCCCATCGGCGTCGAGTCGACGCTGAAGTTGTCTTGTTGTTGTTGCTGGGCTTGTCCTCGACAGCCGGTGGAACTTCGTGGAGCATTTCCGACGTTTGGCCCCCAAACTGGAACGGGCAGGGGCTGCGTTCAAGCGGCTCTTGCCCAACCTGAGGGGTCCAAACGCCTCCTGCCGCAGGCTCTACGCGGGGGTCGTGCGGTCCATGGCCCTTTACGGGGCCCCGGTGTGGGCACGTTCTCTGAGGCGGCGAGCCGCCCATTACCTGAACGCGCCCCAGAAGGTGGTAGCCGTAAGGCTGATCCGGGGGTACCGCACGATCTCCGGCGAGGCGGCGAGCCTCTTGGCCGGATTGCCGCCATGGGATCTGGAGGCGATAGTCCTCGCGTGCCTGCACGAATGGCGCGCGGAGGCACTACGCCGGGGAGAAACTCCGCTGCCGCGGCAAATTGTCGCTCAGCGGACAGACCTCCGGCGCGATCTCATGGCGACATGTAGGGAGCGACTGTCGCAACCCCGTGCAGGGCACGCCACAATAGTGGCGATAAGTCCCTTGTTGTGTCTTTGAGGAGTGGCTGGAGAGGCGCCACGGCGCCCTCACCTTCCGCCTGACCCAGGTCCTCACCGGATACGGTTGTTTC
Source organism: Cerastis rubricosa (assembly GCA_949152445.1). Classification (NCBI taxonomy): domain Eukaryota; kingdom Metazoa; phylum Arthropoda; class Insecta; order Lepidoptera; family Noctuidae; genus Cerastis; species Cerastis rubricosa. Next base: position 11,502,192 of record OX424540.1, on the reverse strand, counting down.
GGGAGGTTCCTGCACCGAATCGGGCGGGAGGAAACGCCCGGGTGTTACCACTGCGAGGATCGGCCGGAGGACACGGTGGAGCACACTGTGGAGCTGTGCCCTGCTTGGGCTGAGCACCGCCGTGTCCTCGTAGCGGCGATTGGCGGCGGCGACCTCTCGCGTCCGGCCCTGGTTCAATCCATGGTCCGGAGCGAGAGGGAATGGGAAGCCGTCGCCTCCTTCTGCGAAGCAGTCATGCTAGCGAAGGAGGTGGCGGAACGTGAGAGGGAGAGAACCTCACGTCCCAGCCGCCGCGGGAGACGCCCCGGGCGTCGGGGGGCAACCAGTGGCCCCCGGCCACCGTAGGCGCGGGCCTGTGGACGGTGAGTAATGGGCTAGCTCACCGTCCGTCCGTCTTATGACGACAGACCGTGCCGACGGCGCGTTCGTGTTCCACGCGCGCCTCAAGGAGATGTCAGCAAATCGGAAAGGGTCCGAGAGGGCCGATGCCTGCCAGGGCTGCGGGTTGTTCGAAAGAGATACCGTGCCCCTGGAACGCAAAGGGCTAAGAAGGAACATGGATGGGTTTTAGTCAGTCAAGTCTGACACTCCCTTCCGCTCCGCCCAGAGCGGGAGAAGTCATTTGATGATTTCCCATCCTAAAAACAAAAGAAAAAAAAAAAAGGGGGCTCCCATACAAAAAAGTGTTTTTTGCTCGTTTTAATAAATAATGGTACGGAGGATCGGCCGGAGGACACGGTGGAGCACACCGTGGAGCTATGCCCCGCTTGGGCTGAGAACGCCGTGACCTCTCGCGTCCGACCCTGGTTCAATCTATGGTCCGGAGCGAGAGGGAATGGGAAGCCGTCGCCTCCTTCTGCGAAGCAGTCATGCTAGCGAAGGAGGTGGCGGAACGTGAGAGGGAGAGAACCTCACATCCCAGCCGCCGCGGGAGACGCCCCGGGCGTCGGGGGGCAACCAGTGGCCTCCGGCCACCGTAGGCCTGTAGACGGTGAGTAATGGGCTATCTCACCGTCCGTCCGTCGTATGACGACAGGCCGTGCCGACGGCGCGTTCGTGTTCCACGCGCGCCTCAAGGAGATGTCAGCAAATCGGAAGGGGTCCGAGAGGGCCGATGCCTGACGTGCGCGAGTCCGCCTCGCACTTGCCCTCGCATTTTTCCGGTTTTTAGCATTATTGCAAGTTTTCACGTCCCAAAAATTCAAGCGGAGAAAGTGTGCATTCTTGTCAGCCAAGGGACCTTAGGGACCAAGGGACATCGACACACAACCTTTAAAAGTAACAATAAGTTCTTATGCTACGACCAGTCTCACCAATATTACCTATTACTAACTGGGTAGTGGAGGTCAGATAGGCAGTCGCTCCATGTAAAATACTGGTATTCAGCTGCAACCGGTTAAACTGGAAACCGACCCCAACATAGTTGGGAAAAGGTTAGGCAGATGATGATGAAGTTCTTATACTTATACCTTAAACATTCTTCACTTCCCTCTTTAATTCCATTTTGCCATCAAATAGTTCTACATTTATTCATTTAAGTCGTACGTGGAAAAATACAAGAAATTAGGTAAACAGTCGCTAATTACCCAAAACGAATAGGTATAAACGTCATATCATTTGTTGAACAATACGTTCACGTTTTCCCCTTATCTTGCTTGTTTATATAGAAGATAATTTAGATAAAACGTTGCTGGAGACTATAAGTGAATAATCAACTATCAGGTATATAAAAATAAGATAGCTATTTGATTTATTTGGTTTCAGGGTCATTTCTGTGACTTTTACCGCAGAATAGTACTTTTACATTGATTTGAAACACTCTTCTTATTATTCTTTTGGTTTCGGGTACAGTAATTGATTTATTTTTTGGAGTTCCTTGCCCATTTGCCAAACGAAAACCGTGCTTGCGAACGGGAAAACTAGAATCAAAATCTATTTCTACGCATCATCATCATCCACAACTCGACTTCAACCACTGCTGGGCCTTAGAGGCCTCTCTTTGCTATTTCTCTATTTCTGTTCATCATTATCAGCCTATAATGTTCACACTGCAGTGACATGTCGCTTATTGTCGTAATAAGCGACATGTCACTGTATGCGAAGTCATATATCCGACTTTGTTACAAAGAATTTTATATGAAAACCATTAAAAAAAATGTCCGGTTATAGTATAGTGACCATGGTAAAGTCTTCTGTATACAATAGTATTAGAGACTGTTATAACAATAAAATGAAAAAACAAAAGCAGAAATATACATATGAAAACCAAACTTCGTTGTGTAATTACGTCATAATAGGCGGTAAGTCAATATAGGCGGAGTCATAATAAACGTATTCTACTGTATTTGAGTTTGGGCATTAAAAGGCCCTTTTTACGACAAGGCGCTTATCACGACAATAAGCGACATGTCACTGTATGCGAAGTCATATATCCGACTTTGTTACAAAGAATTTTATATGAAAACCATTAAAAAAAAAATGTCCGGTTATAGTATAGTGACCATGGTAAAGTCTTCTGTATACAATAGTATTAGAGACTGTTATAACAATAAAATGAAAAAACAAAAGCAGAAATATACATATGAAAACCAAACTTCGTTGTGTAATTACGTCATAATAGGCGGTAAGTCAATATAGGCGGAGTCATAATAAACGGATTCTACTGTATTTGAGTTTGGGCATTAAAAGGCCCTTTTTACGACAAGGCGCTTATTACGACAATAAGCGACATGTCACTGTATGCGAAGTCATATATCCGACTTTGTTACAAAAAATTTTATATGAAAACCATTAAAAAAAATGTCCGTTTATAGTATAGTGACCATGGTAAAGTCTTCTGTATACAATAGTATTAGAGACTGTTATAACAATAAAATGAAAAAACAAAAGCAGAAATATACATACAATACATACATGTATTACGTGACATTTTTATTTTGATTGAATATGCTATGTTTCTCTATTAAAATAAGTATTTACCTTAAAAAAGCAGGTTGTTTTTTTTTATGCTTTGTATGACAACGGCTTAGTATGACCTGTTCATCAATTCCCTTCGATTGCATTAAACGGATTCCACTGTAAATCGTGAGATGAAATGATTGGATTATTGAACTAAAACAAGGCCCTTTTTTCTGCTAAAATGGAGATACTAGACGAAACCAGGAAAGTTAAACAATAGCCTAGGGCGGAAAACAAGACGAGTTGTTTTTACCCTATCCTTCCTGTATTCTTAAAATTACTTTTCGAAGGTACAAAATTTCAATAACAAATATTTTGAACAACGCATTAGTACTTTTATTTGGTACAAGACCCTTTAATAATTATAAAGAACACGCGGTGTTAAAAAAAAAACAAATTAATGTGGCAACTCCCTTGTAAGTCTAGGGGTCGCAATTGTGACTGCTGAGCATGAGTCCCTGGGTTCGATTCCCGGGTCGGGTCGGTGGGGAAGCAGTCTTTTATTGGGTTATTCCATCAGGAATTTCTCAGTAGCAAGTAACGGAGTCTGAATTGTACCCGGTTGATGGCATGGCGCTCTTTAAGGTGTCGGACGTAAAGAATAGCACCATGCCATATCTTCCCGTGGGTGTCGTAAGAGGCGACTAGGGACTTGCCAGAGAATGGGCAGCAGCGTTCTCTGTGCTTTTGTAACAACCGTACTGCGATCGCCAACCCGCCTGCCAAGCGTGGCGATTATGGCAAAACCCCCCATGTTATGTCAATGTGGCGAAACTTGGGGGAGGCTTATGTTAAGCAGTGGACGTCTTTCGGCTGAAATGATCATGATGATGATGATGGCAATAAGCTCGCCCCTGTTACATGGGACTTAAACATAATTTGCGAAATGTGGGTGTACCCACTATTAGGTGCACCTCTGCTTAACTCTTCGGGGATAACGGGCGTGATGTTATGTTACGAAGATAACTAAGGACGGACTTTCCTAAGCCATTTCTTGGAATCATTTGGAATTTTTCTATACATAATTTTCAGACGTGAATTTTACTTCACTGAAAATAGTCTCATATTCATCAATACTCAATTATTTACTGCATTCCATATGTATTACAAATATGGTGTTATCAAATAAGAGATCAGTTTGGACCCTTTCGGGCACAGCAACATTAGGAGAAAGGATAGCCCACTTTCTCTCAGTAACAGTAACAATTCAATAATATTATTGTAAATTATTAGATAGGTAAATTTATCAACAATCAAATTCAATCTCTAGATCGACGTTGAACTTCATCTCCATAGACCGATCCAGGCAATCATGGCTAAACCTTAAAAATCGACCCGTGCAGCTGTTTTTATTTAGCCGGGACCTCTGGGCCCGCACTCAATCTCTTTACTTCATACGTTTCAGCACATTATACGCCCGACTATATTCTTTTACTGAAACAGAAAAAGAAAATGTATTGTATTCGTAATAAAAGCGACGTGTTAATACAATATTCCAATTAACACATCTAATACAAAAAGCAATATCCTGGCCAAACACGAAAGCAGGCGCCTTATCAAACATAGATATTGTAGGGAAGACAAGACATCCGTATTCTATATTTCCCTTATTAGGGAAGATTCGTATGCAGTGACGCCGTCAGCCTTATTATATGTATACGTGATAAACAATAATAGTGATCATCACGCACATAAAGTGATATAAAGTGATATTCTAGTAGGTGTACTGAGTGACAAAAGTGCTCGTTTTCACGCAACTGTCTGTTTGTATATTGTGTTTTGTTGTAGACTTCTCTAGTTGACTGTACTTACGATAGAATAGTGAGGGTGTGATAAAGATCAATATTTATTTTCTTATTTTAAAAATTCCATTACGATTGTTTCAGAAAAAAAACCGGTAAAGTGCGTGTCGGGCCACGCGCAATGTAGGGTTCTGTCGTTTTTATAACAGCCAAGTGCGGGTCGTATTCGCTGACTGATAATTTCGTACCATGCTCTAACTAAAAGCCAAACATACCTACCTACCTAATTTGACTTCCTATACAAACAACAACAAAAACAACAACTGTTTTTTTTATAAAACTTATTTAGTAATGAAACAGCGCGATACAACTGATGCTTGGCACCATCTGTTGACATTTCTATGGAGTTGTTCGAAATTTTCGAGTCAAATACAATTGGTCGACTATTACTCGTAAACTTGTAAAGCCCACTTAAGTGTGATAGTTTTCCTTTAAATTTCGTTATATATAGGTACTACTGCCGTGACATTTATATTTCTAACTACAACCGTTTAGTCTGTAGAGCGGGGAGACACTTGACCGTAACAAAAATTGGGTCTTTAAAGCTTAATAAGTCACGAACGGTGTACTTAATCAAAAAACGGTCTTCCCAAACCCCTAGTATTTTTAAAATACCTATCCAACGATATCCCACTCTATGGGAAGGACGAAAAAAAAAATTATCATCCCCACTTTACATGTGGGGGAGGTACCCTAAATAATAGTTATAAAAAAAAAAAATGATCACTTTTTTGGCGTCATTAACGTGTATACTCATGCCAAATTACAACTTTCTAGTACCAATAGTTTTTGAGCTAAACCGCGGACAGACAGACAGACAGACGGACATGGCGAAACTATAAGGGTTCCTTGTTGACTACGGAACGCTAAAAATGGATAACTGTTTATTTACCTTTTACCTTAAGTAAGTTTTAAAATAGGTACACTTTTCCTGTATCTTTCTAAGAAAGCCAAAGAGAACATGGTGTTAATTTATTTAGTAACAAATATATTCAACAGAATTGCTTCTCTTTTTTTATTACCAGGGTTGTCTAAAAAATCAAAGGTAGGGTTAATTTAGTTAATAAAAAAATACAAAATCAAAATATTTCACATAGGACAAAAGTATCACTTATAAAACATCGACAAAAGGTGCACGGGTCGAGTTGGTTGGTGGTTTCCTATGAAAAAAACCGGCATGAAAAGTCACGGTTATTCTTTTAAAATCATTTGGTTTTACAAATTTATTTATTTATTTATTGGCCTATCTACAATTGTTACACTGTTTATCCTAATAATAAAAGAAATATGTTACAAGTATAGTGTACAATATAATGCGATAGTCACAGCATGCAAAAAAAAAAACAAAATTATAAGAACAGCAATAAAATTACAAGTGCAGAAATATCACTTTCAACAACAGCGGGTAGCTTTAGATACACAGTAAATACAAGGATGACAAAAGAAAAAAGTCAATATGGTGGTTAATTTTGATGGACTTGGCGCTTGAATTTTTTAAGTGTTGTGGAAAAAACATCTATTGATTTATCCTAATTGTTAAGAAGCCTGCACATTCTGGGGATGGGGGAGTTGGATCCTTTTTGAGTTTTGCGGAATGGGGGACGTAATAGTTTTATAGGGTGACGCGGATAGTTGTGACGCAAGTTAAAATTAAACTTACTTAACAGCTGGGGGCAGTCTATTTTACTCTTCATTATTTTAAAAAGCAAAATTAAATCGAATTAAGAAAAATAAAAAAATAAATTTGTATGTAACAGCGCTAGAACTTTAATATGGTTACAAATATATTCAACAGAATTGCCTCCCTTTTTTTACTATCATGATTGTCTAAACCATCAAAGATTTGATAATAAGGTCTCCCATTATTTTGAAATCACTAGGTCAAAAAGGTTTTAAAACAGGGAAACATACTGACGGGATAAGAAATATACTGTGTCCTGGACAAAGTTTTCAAGAATTTTGTGAACATTTTCAGCCATTTATCCAAGAAAAGTAGCTAAGAAACCAATACAGGTACATTAACTGACGGCACGGTTGGCGCAGTAGTTGACTGATCGACTGCTACGCCGCGTATGGCGGGTTCGATCTCCGCACGGAACAAAAAATATTTATAATGCTTAGTTGTTCCGGGTCTGGCTGTTTGTTGTATGTTAGTTTAAATGTTTGTACCCACGATACAAGGGAAAATTCCTAGTGTGGGGCAAAGTTTCAGGGCATCTAACTTAAAAAGTTCTAAATCTACGTACGACCAAAATATATTTCAGAACACGCATACTAGTCTTTCGGTGAATCAAAACTTCCCCCTTAACCGTCTATTCTCTTATCGTTTTATTAAAATAAATATTCTGAGACGGAGTGATATTATAGCTCATTGCTAAATCCTTGCTGGGAAGGATTCATACAACAGAATTATACTTCAAAAGAAAAATGATCGCTACAGCTTTAAATGATGTACTACATATTCATGGCGTCCGTGTGCCATTATTAATGTCCAATTCATACCTCAACAGTAACAAAAACATAAGATCATCCCAGTAATCTCCAAGGGTCAGGCAGAGAGGTACCTAATGGTACACCCACATCTCGTCAGACATGTTTAAGTCCCAAGTAGTAGGGGGCGAAGTAATAGGGGTCTATTGCTATCATCATCATCAGCCTATAATTTTCCCACTGCTAGGACACAAGCCTCCTCTCAATGAGAGGGAGTTTAATACACCGGGGCTGCCCAGTGCAGGTTGGTAGATATCACATGTCTTCGAATTTTTAGTTCTAGGACGTACCGGTTTCCTCATAATGTTTTTCTTCACCGTTTTGAGAGCAGCGGTGATGCAATAAATTACACAAAGTAATGTGCGTGCCTGGGTTCGAACCTACGACTTACTGCTCGTAAGTCGTGGCTGCCACCGCTGCTCTTTTGCTATCAACCGGGCACAAATTCAGACTTCTTGTCTGCTACTGAGATATTCCTAATGGAAAAACCCTTTACACTTTATCCGACACGGGATTTGAACCCGAGACCTCATGGTCAGCAGTCTCGATTTCGAACACTAGACCAACAAAGCAGATGACAACAATATTTTTGAGTTACAGGGCAATCTATGTAGTCCAATATTCAATTACAGTATGATACTTGGGCATGGCAATCTATGTATGTAGTCCAATATTTAATTGTATGATACCTGGGCATGAATGCCTTAATAGCGTTTACGCCTTACGATATTTCATACAAACTTTCAAGTCCTTGTTTTCCGAAATGACTGAACCGATTTAAATGAAACTTCATACGCATGCAGGATACATAGGTCTAAAAAGTTACTAAAAATATTTCCGAAAAATAGTGTTACAGCTAAATTAGACCGATTTTAAATTATCTATAGAAACAGAAAGTTCTAATTATCTTTTATTAAAAGACATTTCGAAAATGTTTTACAAATAAGGACTTTAAAGTTTGTATGAAATGTCGTAAGACGTAAACGGTCTTAACCTTTCAAGCAAAGTATGAAATTGTAAAATAATTACTAGTATACCTCACCTCACCTCTCTGTCGTCAGTTCTCTTGATTGATAACGAAACTGACAAGATACCACCTATTTACTGAAAAGTGTGTGGGTTTTTATTCTCCACACAATAGTATAATAGTCTATTATCCTCGTTAAGTCTCCAGTAAATAAGGAATGGCAATCAAGTCAAGTACCTAATTCGTGGGTTCAAATAATTATGTAATTGAAACGCCTACACACCGCCTACACATAAGAGACAAGAGGAAGAAAAAATAAATGAATCAATGAATAAAAATAGAAACGCTCCAATGTCTGATTATAGTGAAGTTAATTCTGTACAATTTATAATGTGAAGAATATGCCTTAGATGTGGCTGACATATTCTTAAAGGTCAGACCAGGCAGGAACAGATTGGCTTCCTATTTTACCTTTTTGAAGGTAACATAGGAAGCTAATCAATGACATCGTAATAATTTTATTTAAAAAACTTGGCCTGTATTTGTTTTTTTTTTAACTAAAGGGCCTCCTGCGTCTATCGCAGACATAATGAACGATAATACCCACATGAATGAACTTGGACGAGGCAAAAAGAGTGTGAGACCTATGTATTCTGCTTATGCCTATGAAGTTTCATCATTTCGGAAAAATAGGACTTAAAAGTTTGTATGAAATGCCGTAAGGCGTAAACGCTCTCAAATGGATTTAGTGGTGCGTTTTGTTCTTGCAATCTTAAAAACAAGAACAATTTGTCTTTCGCACTCACCTCCACTCTCATAATTGATGAAACTGTATTATGTTTAACTTAATTTCTTCCAAGTGTAAGTTTGTTGTTGAATGAAGATAGATAACTCAGATAAGAAATACAATTGTTTGTTCGTCTTGAGATATCTTTCATATTGCGTAAAAGTATGATATTTGTAATGGAATTTACCAAACGAATGTCAATATTTAATTTAACCTTGTATTCGAAAGCTATAACAGATACTATTGGTTTATTTCGCCGTCTTATTTCATCGGGGGCGTAGCTCAGATGGTAGAGCGCTCGCTTAGCATGCGAGAGGTACCGGGATCGATACCCGGCGCCTCCAAAACCTACTTTTTGTGAATAGAGTATTTCTTTCTGCCCACTTTTAATTCAACTTCCCAAAAGTCAAAACATTAACAATTCAATAGTTACATTTATTTATCAGGTCTTTAATGAGCGGATTAGCAATATTATACAATGCTTTTTAGTATTTATCATTAGGTTATATAGAGAAAAACACGGGAATATTAAATATAAATCATTTTAATAACAATATAATTCTCTGTACAAAAAATACAAATAAATATTAAGAAAATGCAGGTATTCCAGTGATACCTCTGCCTAATATCAATGCATGAATATCATGTGTTCCTTCATAGGTATTGACTGCCTCTAGATTCATGACATGCCTTATAATATGATACTCATCAGACACACCGTTACCTCCAAGCATATCCCTCGCATTTCTAGCTATTTCCAAAGCTTTTCCACAGTTATTCCTTTTTAATAAGGAAATCATTTCAGGAGCTGCCTTATCTTCATCTTTCAGTCGGCCAACCCTCAAGCAACCCTGGAACCCAAGGGCTATCTCCGTCATCATGTCAGCCATTTTCTTCTGTATAATCTGGTTGGCTGCGAGAGGTCTCCCAAATTGTTTCCTATCTAATGTGTACTGACGGGCGATCCGCAAACATGTTTCAGCGGCACCGAGAGCGCCCCAAGCGATCCCATATCGCGCGTTATTGAGACATCCGAACGGCCCCTTCAGGCCCACTACGTTTGGCAATAAATTGTCCTCCGGTATAGCCACTTCGTCGAGCAATATCATGCCCGTTGCCGACGCTCGCAAAGAAAATTTGCCATTGATTTTAGGAGTATCGAGGCCCTTTTTGACTTGCGACCGCTCAACGATGAAACCTCTGACTTTGTCTTCTTCGTTTTTAGCCCACACGACCAGTATGTCTGCGATGGGCGAGTTAGTTATCCACGTCTTTGAACCGGATAGAACGTAGGTTTTGTTCTTAGCGTCGTATTTAGCTCTTGTGACGAGACCGCCAGCATCACTGCCGAAATTGGGCTCGGTCAAACCGAAACATCCTACTAATTCCCCCGTCGCCATTCTTGGTAAGTATTTCTGTTTTTGTTCCTCAGATCCATACATGTATATTGCGCCCATAGCCAAGCTGCTTTGTACACTCATTGCTGACCTGTAAGCTGAGTCAACTCCATCTAGCTCTCTAGTCATCAATCCATATGTAACTGAAGACACACCGGCGCAGCCATACCCTTTAATAGTGCATCCAAGTGCTCCCAGTTCTCCCAGCTCCTTGTAAATTGTTCTATCAAAGACTTCATTTCTGTTCGCTTCGATTATTCTCGGCAATAGTTTCTCGTTGCAATAAGCTCTGAACGAGTCCCTTATCGCCTTTTCGTCGTCATGTAATTGTCCATCTAAATTCAGAGGATCCTCCCAGTTGAACGTAACTTTTGCGTTTTTTGAGCTTGTGGTGGACAATGCTCTTATGTTGGCACTGTTTTTGCAGAGAGACAACAATTTAGTGGACACTGACACTGCCATTGCGACCGGTTTCACTGCTCGACAAAAATACAGTGGCGCGACACTCACAATCAGTTGTTTACTGTTTCTTGTTTATCACTAATCTAGGACACTGACGCTTTGTATTACGTTTTGTTTTGTTGGAACTTTGTGTCACTATAGTTTAATGATAAACGAGATTATTAACCACAAACTTTTACGTTTAGACTATATTGTTTAAGAATTATTCGAATACATAACCTATCTACACTCTCTAGTGATCTAGAGACGACGAATTGTTAAAATAGCGTTCCGCTGCTATCTTCATATCGTTGAACTTTACGTCACTCAGTGTTTGCTTCGCGCAACTCATGCGCATGTGTGAGTCGGTTATCTAATTTCCATGCGAGAATTTGTGGGCGTGTCCGTATCATTCCAGACCTTATTTTGAAGGCAATAAGATTGCTTTTAGCTGGTATAACAGACTAGAATAAATATTATTTCGATTTGATTTGTTTGTTGTTTCTCTAAAGTTTAATCAAGTTAAAAACATAATGATAATGTCTATTTGATGATAAAATTACCTACAGGTGTATTAGAAATATTCATATTCGCAGAATAAATATCTAGAAGGTCAAATCAAACGAAGCTACTATCTTTCCACTTTTATTATTTTTCTATATGGATTGAGTAACTGTAAATTACTTTTACAATTTAACCACATTTTGGTTAAATTGTAAAAGTAATTACAATTTCGTAACGTTTTAATCAAACCACAATAAAACTTTGAAATTGGTTATCTCACGCTAAATAGTCAAAGAACATGACCTATGACAATTCCAGAAAGTATTATGATGCAATTTGAGACCTAATGCATGCAACTTATAACTCATTTTACTAACCACCATTTCGTGCCTATCGCGACCTTTTGGTCACAATTCGTTTCAAACTCACCAACATACAGAATTAGAAAATAGTCCTTCCAGTAGGAGAAAGAGAAGGAGCTATAAAGGACATCTAGCGCCATCTCTTTCCCACTCTAGAATAAGATTAAAACAATACTTACTGCTTAAGACGTCATGGTAGGCCACCTGGTTATTTCTGTTTTTGAAAGCAGACCTAGCTTTAAGTATTCATGTTAAACTGCATACAAAAATGTGGACAGACTAAGTAAAAGTTTAATTCCCAGCAAAAATACAAAGGAACTTCTGCTTAGGCAGGAGCCTAGATTAAACAACATTGCAATAGGGTGCAGTTATTACATACTTAGGAGTGTTCTCAAAGAGCTACAGAGAGATCCTTGGCGGTAGGAATTACGTAATTATACATCTTAGCAACAAGTTATACTCTTTTCTACGGAGTTATCATTTTAACCTTCCAATGTGATAAGATGTGATAAGGGAAAGCAGCGGTGGCCCAGTGGTGGCAGCCCCGAATTACAAGCAGTAAGCCGTAGGCTCGAACTCAGGCAGGCGCATTACTTTGTGTAATTTATTTCATCACCGCTGCCCTCAAAAACGGTGAAGGAAAACATCGTGAAGAAACCGGCATGTCCTAGAACTAAAAATTCAAAGACATGTGACATCTAGCAACCCGCACTGGGTCCGCATGGTGGATTACAGCCCACTCCCTCTCATAGAGAGTAGGCCTATGTCCCAGCATTGGGAACATTATAGGCTGATGATGAAATGAATGTGATAAGAACATAGAATATTATGATATAGTTCCATGTATAAAAAAGCGGAATAAATTAAAAAAATATTGAAAAGAAAAATAAATAAATAAATTATTGTCCTTCCAGCTTTTCTAGTGTGTCAAGTACCTTGACACCAGCTGATAAGCAGCTGAGTGTAGATTGATTTTCTGCTACTGTTTGCTATGGCAAGATATTGAGATTACAACGAGATGCGTAAAAAACAGAACTGCAGCGTACTCTTAAAAAAATAATAAAAGCAATTTCATACATAAGCCATTTGTCAGATAAATCGCAGGCGTAACATACTTGATGCAAAAACACGTACCCTAATTCTATTATCTTTTTCCAGATCTCATGAAACCATAACATCTCGCCCATCATCATCATCAGCCTATAATGTTCCCACTGCTGGGACACAGGCCTCCTCTCAATGAGAGGGAGTGGGCTTTAATCCACCACGCGGGCCCAGTGCGGGTTGGTAGATATCACATGTTTTCGATTTTTTAGTTCTAGGACATTCCGGTTTCCTCACTATGTTTTCCTTCACCATACTACGCCCATAACCGTAGAAATGTTGGTCAGTGGTTAAATTGGTTATGTTAAGTGTCATGTACCTAATAGATAGGGGACCAGCCTATTTCCATCAACCAGGCACAAAGCTTTGAAATGAAGAATAACCAGACACCAGACTAAAGAACGAGACAGAATATTTAGTACTTATTTCCAAAATTCATAACATACGTGTTTTAAGAGCGGTTACACCTTACGGCATTTCAAACAAACTTTTAAAACTTTATTTTCCGAAATGACTGAACCGATTTTAATTAAACTTAATACACATAAGCAGCATATATAGGTCTAAAAAGTTACTAAAAGCACTTTCGAAATGTTTTTAAAAAAAGAAGATAATTGGAAATTTTTGTTTCTATAGATAATAATCGGTCTAATTTTGGCTGTAAAACTATTTTTCTAAAATGTTTTTAGACCTATGTATGCTCTTTATGCGTATGAAGTTTCATTAGAATCGGTTCAGTCATTTCGGAAAATAAAGACTTGAAAGTTGGTATGAAATGTCGTAAGGCGTAAATGCTCGTAAGTTTTAGCTTCCAATTTAATATAAACCCTGCGGTTCACTAAAGGTATTAAAATTATAAGACAAGTAAATACACCTACCTACCGTACGTCTTTATACAATACATATACTTTGGCTACATCCCTGTTAATCCGTCCAACTAATCTAAACGTGCTTGTTTTAGCATTGGGTTCACCACAATAGATCAACGGGGTCGGATCTGAGCCCACGACCTCCCAATCGATAGGCTCGTATTGTTTCAAATTGATTACTTTTGTTTGGGATTGTACGGTCTTTCGGAAGGTAGATTTTGTTGAAGTGTAAATAAAGTATTCTAAACTAATTATCCAAAGTAGGCACTGGACCGTGGCGACCAAAAGAAAAGGGAGGCTTATCCCCAGAAGTGGGTGGATTCAGGCTGCGGATGATGGTGATGGTGATGAGGCACTTAGCAAACTTATGTTAGATTTTGACTTCAAACTTCTTCTCCTTTGTTTTCGTGTCGATTGACCACATTTACGGTTTGAGACAGTTATTTCTCAAAAAGAATACAATTCACTTAATAGAAATACAAGATAATCTTAAAAGTAAATATTAGAATTACTTAGCAAGAAGGTAGGTACTCGTAAATAAATACGGTAATTCGTAGACACACAATTTTTACAATGTTGCGGGTAAAAGGAAAAAGTTAGTGTACTATTACATATCGATCCTTGAAGGCAAGTCATTAGCAATTACACAATGAACTTTATATGAACTGAAATGTTTCGAAAATCCAGATTAGGTATGCTTGTTATCTTTATTCCGAGAAAATTAATAAAAATAGAATAAAAAAAAATACTTTCTTTGTCAGCTCAACTTTTATTAAACCTGTAAGCTGGAGCTCCGTCATTTTCCTCGTTAAAGTCCCGCATTTTGCAGGTGATTGCACAGGATGGTCAGGAAAGAAGATGAAGCATGTTCTGTCATGGGGCTTTCCTTTGAAGATTTCCAGATTTTACTTGAATAAGAACTATTGATTTCTTTAAGGATTCTAGCCGAAACACGTAAAGACTTAGTTTGACTAATTGTAATATCACGCCTACGCTTGCAATTATGAGAAAACGTACTCAAAAACAAATTACACTGTGTTCTTAAAAGCTACAAGCACTAACTTTCATCCTCTGACATTTGTTAGAACAGATAAATCTAACCAAAGCAATCGCACCACTGTGCACTGTTCCTCATTAAAAAATGTACAAAAATTAGAAACAACACATAGCGGGGCTGTATGCGGACAGTGTGTCCATTTGTTCACGCCCTAGGACAAAAAGCACAGTGTTATGAATGCGAAAAACGTCGCAGTACACAAACTACAATGTTTTTGCAGGTTTTTATTTGCGTAGACGACTGAAATATTTAATTTTAACTAGCTTACAGACGTGCCACGTAATTTATTTTATTACCTTTTTTCACACAGGCACACAGCGCCCACATATCATAACTTTTTAAAGGCAACTGTGAATGCATCTAACATTGTTCACGATCCGTGCTCCCATATCTTTTCATGTAACAGCCGGTTTAGGTTTTGGCGATATCCGCATCCATCGAGGTACCTAAGTACCCCGCCTCGTCTCCAACATTAATTCTCCTGTCACCGACATACAGCCGGCGCCAATCGCTGCTTCTTTTGACAAATACTTAGTCACGACGTCCTCAACCAAATATCAACACAAATAGAAAACATTTGAAATAGAAAATAGATTTTCCATTCAAATAGAAAACGACAAGGAATAATATTGTAGTCTGAAATACATTGACGTACGCAACACCAAACAAAGAGTATCATCATAACAATGTAAAAGGTATTTATCTAGATACACCGGTCGCCTTATATCATGCGATTTCCTCAACAATGGAGATGCTCGTAAAGCAGGGGGATGAATCTTCTATAAATTATTCACTCTCTATTTGCATGATAAACGACGGGAGAGCAAGGAAGGTCTTAGACCTTTAATGGCACCTCTTCGGCCCTTGTTAACTGTATTTTACCCACTCCATCCCTTCACACTCCTAGGGACACTCTTTAATGGGCCAGTGATTTTTCCCAGTCATATGCAAATGTCAGATTAGCATACATTTTATTCTGTGCTCCTATTTTAGCAGACGAAAATGTTGATAATATTAAAAACGCAAATTTTCGTCTTGACTTGGTTATTGCAGCAGGCTTTTGTGTTGGCGCTTCTAATTTAAACCGTGCCGAGCTGAGTAATCTTGACGTTTTAATGAAGCTATTTAGTTATTTAAATCGTTTACCTACTTTAGTAACCAAAACAAGCCATAAAATTAGATAAAGCAGAAGATAAATCAAGGGAAAACGACGTTAAGTACGGCGGAATATTTTTAGAAGGTTTGAAATATTAAATGAAAATGGTATTTCTGACAATGTCTTCGACAACTGCATAGCATAAAGTGCCAGTTGAAGCGACGTTTCAAAATTAGAAGCCCGGGAATATCTTCACAAACATAAATGGAATAGTCGTGTAGTTCGAGAGCCTAGAAATACGAGATAATCTCGGAAGGTACCATCTAAACCGTAGTATGAAATTGGTTTCACTGTTGGCGTAAAGCGATTTAAAAATAGAAAAGCTGAAATATCAAAGGAGTTCCCAGGCGGGAAATAGTTTTGAACTGTATATGGATATATTTGTGGTTTGTACAGTGCCGACATTTTATTTTATTAATCGTACAGTACAAAAATTGATGACCGCCTTCTGAATCTGCCTAGCCTTTTCGAAACCCAAATAGAACTGGGTAATAAGATATCCCTTGGTAAGATTAGTTGTCAGATTTTCGGGCCACTGACTACCTGTTACGACTGTCAAAGATCTACAAATGACAGCCGGGACGTTAAGCCGTTGGGCTTTCGTTTGGGTGTGCTCCCATCACGTACTAACCTAAGCAAACGCGGCTTAACCTGAAGGTAGAGCCGAGCAGCTTAGAATGTTTAACCACGAGCTCCATCCCCGCCTCGGGAATATTTTGGCAATCTTTTAGAGCCAGCCTAATAAACTACTAATTTTCAAAATTGTTTTCCTTTAATCTTGCTTTTGTAATGGTTTATCGATCAGTATTCCGGTGTTCTTATTTACGTGTAGCTACTTTCCGAACCCCCGTAAACTTGCTCTAGTCGTCAGTCGTACATTATGATTAAAAAGTAAACAAATAAATATAAGGCTTCATAATGTTGGTATCCCATCATCAAATTTTCAACAAATTTTCATCAAATTATATTCGCCCCTAACTTAAAACCCTTTTCTGAACCTTCACAGTTTTGTGAGAAAATGTGTGTAGTTTTAATTAGTTTTCCTTTGACTCACTCACTGATGTAAAAGTATTTATGAGTTTGTAACTTATTGAAAAGTTTTAGTTATAATTTTAATCATTATTCATCATCATCATTTCAGCCCAAAAGACGTCCACTGCTGGACAAAGGCCTCCCCCAAGTGTCGCCACATTGACATTTTATGGGGTGTTGCCATAATCGCCACGCTTGGCAGGCGGGTTGGCGATCGCAGTACGGTTGTTACAAAAGGACAGAGAACGCTGCTGCCCATTCTCTGGCAAATCCCTTAGTCGCCTCTTACGACACCCACGGGAAGATATGGGATGGTGCTATTCTTTACTTCCGACACTATACAGATTATAACTTTAATGAAAATAAATAATTTTCGAGCCGCGAGCGAGAAGAAAATATCATCATTCTCTTGCCCTTTACACAATAAATTAATTTGGGGTCGGCACAGCATGACTTCTTCTTCCATACTTCTCTATTACACGTGATTTAATGAGACACGTCCTTTCTTGACATATCATCCTTCACACAATACATCCATCGTTTCTTTGTTAAGAAAATATGTTTTTGCATGATTTTAAATAAAATCACAAACAACATATCATACAAATGCCGAGAAAATTCTCAGCATTTGTCATCAAGTTTACGGAGAGAAAACTATTATTTAAACTATATTAGGGTATTTACTCTGAACGGCCCAAAACAAATGGACCACGTGCCATTCGACCGTAATCAAAAAATGTCTACGTTCGAATGACCCGGTGATATAAACATAAGCACATCAAGTACATTCGAGTGCAAAAGTTAAAAAGTGAAATAAAAGGTGTATTCCCGGTAATGCCCCAATTAAAAGTAAATGTCCTTATAACCTTCAATTTCCTTTGAATACTTTTTGTTCTTGTTTTTTCTGTTTTTCTCTAATTATTCACCAGAGTTTGTCGAATTTTGCAACTAATGCGCATGAGGTTTTCGGATCAGGTTAAGAATAATCGAAAATTCTTCGCTTTTTGAGGGGGTACTGTAACCGCTGTCACTTTCTTGTTAACCTATAATGTTAATATTCCATGATTGTATTGAGTGTCTGTTACTTTTACATAAATCGTTTGTGATCAATGTGATCATGTAGGATACTGCTGAAAATGAAGTCCTGGATTCGACTCCTAGGTCGGGCAAAGTGATTCTGGGTGACCAAACAAATCCTGAAATTCCAAATTAAATAATGTTAGCTCAAAAGATACCTTGCTGCAATTTATCACCAATAAAATACAAACGCTAAAATGGCGACCACGCCCCGCCGTATCCGTTATATCGTAAGAGATTAATGTAATCTGTTATAATTAGGCTTCACCCAGCGATTGCCTCCCTGGAGCCAAGGCTTTAATTGATTAATTTCCTATGAAAAGATCCGAAGTACCTCCGCTGGTTACCGTGTTTTGATTTTAGGAGGAAATCAGATTAATTTGTGCTTATTTTAGGCTCGTAAAGTAAAGGTCGTTATGGTAATTTTTGGGAAATAAATACTTAGTTGGTAATTTCTTTAATTTAAATTATCTGCCCACCAGTTTTTGTCATTCAACATTCTCATTGCCATACGGTCCGCTTGTCGATCGTAACTTTTCGAGTATGGTATGCCACCTATGCTGCGTTGAATAAGTTCGACAGGCCATACGGCGTGTTAAACGGTCCTTATAGCTTTGACACCTCGGCTTGTGCGGATGGTAATAAGGCCGTCTGTCGCCGCCGGCGACCTGCATGGCTTGCTGGAGTTGAAAATTCTGTGGGTGACAGTGAGAGTGATCGAGTCGGGTGCGTCGGCCACAGGTGCCTCAACCACTGGGGGCCTAAGCCACGGACATATTCACTCATTCAATCATATTCCACTCCAGATGTTTAGTCACAATTATTTTATTAATTAAAAATGTGTTTTGTGGCGAGATGAAGTCGGTGTTTCTTATCCGACTACTCTGAGAAGAAACATCTTAATGACAATTTACACCCAGAGGTGTAAAACTAGAACTAATGGTATTTATTCAATTGCTATCACAATATTTACGCCTCAATCAAAACTTCAAACACAATTCGAAATAAACTGTCAACGAAACGAAAAATATTAAATTCGGTAGTATCAATGCCTATATTAACAATGTTCTATAAAATACAAAAGGGACAGGACTTCGCTTCAGTCCGCCCTTTCTCCTTACATCGTAATTTTCAGCTCCCGAACTCAAAACTCGGAACAAATTAATGTTAAAACAAATTTCAATTGAAGCCATTACTTTGAAGTTGGTAAGTTTGTAATTTAATGTCAAATTTTGTTACGAGCAAACTTTAACAATGAGCCGTTTGACATTTTCTATATAAATATGATACATTGTGTACTTTGCTCGGTTTGTTCGATGTTATGTACTTAATCATGTATCAGGTAAATGTGTGTTGTGTATCTTTCTATGTTTTAATGTTAGTTTAGTTTTACCCAGTTTACGAAGTGTTGGATTTTCCCACGCCCACGGGTTATAGGTTGGTTTCAACTTGTTTTAAACATGTCCCAAACTAAAGTTTTACGTGTCAATATTTGGAAATTGTTACAACTATTGCCTTGTGGTTTGCTTCACACTCTTTTGAACTGTCAAAAATAATAACCTCAATATTGGTGGCACGAGCCTTTTTTTTTCCGATGGGAAATCATCAAATAAACCCTCCTGCTCTGGGCGGGGTGGAAGGGAGTGTCAGACTTGTCCTGACTAAAACCCATCCATGTCTTAGCCTTTTGTGTTCCAGGGCCACGGTATCTCTTTCGAACAGTCCCGCAGCCCTGGCAGGCATCGCCCTCTCAGACCCCTTTCCTATTTGCTGACAACTCCTTGAGGCGCGCGTGGCACGAGCCCTGGCTTGAGAATTGAATTGATAAAATGTATTGCCATACTTGATGGGGATTTTTTTCCACCACTGCTTCTTCCCAGCTAAAACACTAGGAAGTTGTGAAGGATTTGGGAGAATTTCTGTTGCAAAAAGGTTAAGTTCAAAAAGAGCTGATTCTATGTCAGCCCTATTTGAATTATTTTTTTATTCTGACTGCTCCGAAATTGTTATTATTGTTTGGTAAACACAAAATAGCAAATATATTTATAAATTTAAATAAAATATTGTATTACTTTGAAACGAATTCACTGTGTAATTTATTAATTTATCAAAGCACTTGTATCAAAATCCAATTAGATCGGTTGATAAATTTATCATTTATCAGACAAATATCAGTAATGTTATAAGACTTCTTCAATAGTTGTTAGAAATTCGTTATACATATTAGAACATCTTAAACAAACAGCTCCTCGAAATCAAATTCTGAATAGAAAACTTAGTTTAAAACGGCTTGGTTTAAGATTATGTTTAACACAAAGTTTTCAGACGTTTTCGTGAATTCTGTAATTATGAATAGTTGTTAGCAAAAACAAACAATTTGAAGAAAAAGTGAGGAAAAAATCACTAAATTACTTTCCCGAATATATCATTAGAGATGAATTACTAGGAATCTCAAATTGTGTATTAGATACAACACATAAAAATATAATGGACTATGTATGTAGTACCTTATTTTTTTTAATAATTTAATCTCTTTTTTTCGACAAATGCAGCCTTTCAATTACTAGATAATTAGTATCATCTGTATCGTCGGGTATTATATACCTACGTACCTACCTAAATTCTTCTGTATTCTGATTACGATCATCAATCTATTTTGTAACAAGACGAAAGTGATTAAAAATTGACTCTTTTCTTTATTTTTTGTAAGAAGGTATCGTAAAAGTTGCACTGCCCACATACGTTGCAAATTCGCAATTCCTCGAACCATCTCGTTTCTGGCATTCGATATGAGTACCTACTTTCAGGTTCTGGCTTTTTCTCTTTTGTTCCTAGCCAAAATCCTTTATGAAGTCGCATAGCTGCATAGCACAAAAAAAAACGTTCTCCCGCATTTCATAGACATGTTCCCATACATTTCCTAGCGACTCCACAAACGAAACATCCTCTCTAGAACTGATATAATATCACAAAAGGCACTCACATTCCGCATACAATTCCACACAGTACATCACGCTATTGTGATGGGTATAAATATCGTTTTTGTTCGCGCTCGCTAAGCAAAAAGTTGGAAGCGGAGCTAGGACATAGAGGACTGGCATAAAAAGACTGGCGTATGCGGATGGTGTATGTACGATATGTGTAATGTACGAAATATAATAAAAGCTTGTTATTTTTACAAGCTTTTGTACGGAGCCTTCTCTGTTGTGATTTGTGTGCTATCTAACAGCAGAAAGGAAATAGGATAATGTTTAACTTACAGAGTCCTGTTAATTCTTCCAGGCTTTGAAGCTAAAGTTAATGGTCTAACAGGGAAGCCGTAGTCAAAACTCACTTCTAAGTAAGTATTGATAAAACATAGATTAGTTTAATTTCTGACAATACTGTTGAAAGGGATGGTACAATTTCAGTCACGTGCGTCTTATCAGGGTCGCCAACCTGAGCTGAACAGTCATCTCAACTAAAACACGCTCCCCTATACATTCGACGTCAACGAGCCGCATACCTACCTACTGGGTTCATAGATACTTTATATAAGTAGGTACAACTGACGGCACTGTTGGCGTAGTGGCTGAGCTATTGGGTGCTGCGCTGGGTGTTCGATTCCCGCACGAAAAAAAAAAAATTTTATGGCCATGGATAGCGATTCTAAGTCTGGCTGTTTGGGTGAGTTTGAATGTTTGAAGACGGACCCACGATACAGGAAAAAATCCTAGTTTGGGAAACGTTTACAAAAAAAAAAACTGTCTTGATTAGTTGCTTTTTCACACTCTGTGAAAACGACCATGATCGTTAATACAACGAACTTAACCAAAAAAACACCCTCGGACCATTTACGACCTCATTTTTAAGTCCAAACTAAAATAACTGACAAATCGACCCGAACAAGTCCCAATCCAGCAAAATCTCTGTGACGTTCAAGACTGATTTTCATTTCCCAACCGTTGGCATTGGCGTTAATTCCCTTCAGAACGGCGGCCAGATTGCAAAGTTTTAATTGCAAACTCTTAATGAGATAGGCCTGGCCTCGAAATAGACCAATGTCGCATATCTGTAGTCGGCGCTAAATCACAGAGTGGGAATTACAGAAGGCTCGCTTCATACGACTGTTGACATCACTATTTAGTATGTAATTAGTGTGTAAACCTAGTCAGTTGAACGTCCACTCATACAAATATAGTATGTATGGACGTTCAAGCGTCTAGTGATTGTCTATGATGTATATCCGTCCGGTACGTGACTCTGGTCACGAGGACTTGGTCTCAACCAAAACAGCGAAAACAGGCGTACTTACGTATAATTATGCAGACGCTTACGAACGGCGAAGGCGACGGTGAACCGGATTTCAGTCGTGACACAAGCCTCCTACTATGAGTATTGTTATATCTTATTCAAGAGCGGGAAAGAGATGGCGCTAGACATCCTCTAAAGCTCCGTCTCTTTTCCACAGTGGAGTGACATTAAAAATAGGTATTTACTGCTACAAGACGTCATGGTTACCCCCTGCACATACTTACAATCGCACTCGTTCACGATAATGCGCTGGCACTGAGATTGTTCGACACGTGCTCTTGTACATTTGTCGATGGTAACCATTGTGTGGTACCATCGACAAATGTACAAGCTTGGTGATGGACGCTTAGGTGTTACTTAAAACTCGCGCTATTGATACTGCTACTCGAAAGACACGAGCGTCCACGCGCATTTCCATACCATCGTCCACGTGACACACGTGATGGGGGCTCGGTACTACACCAAAGGTTTTAAACGCTACTGTTCCTACAGACAGCTAATAGTAATGATCAATGCATGTGAGCATGTGTAGCTGACGATAGTAGCGAGTGCGCTTGCACTCGGTGTAAGTGAAATGTGTCTATATGGTGCGTAAGGGCTCGCACCTTTCTTGTATTTGTCCTTCTGAATTCTTCTGTGCAAAAGTCGTATCTGTAGTCTGCGCTAAATGCACTGCGGCGAATAATTGCTTTTATGTCGTCTGCAGATAAAATTGATACTAATTAGGTTGGGTCGTTCCTTTGAATAATTTGGGAGGATCGTGTTAGGTGAAGTGTAGAATGTTTGGAGTTGTTAATTAGGCTGAATCCTTAGTTGATAAACTGCATACAGAATGAATTAAAACAGACGTATTAAACATAAAATGTTTATTTATTTTTTATGGCCCCTATCTGAGGCCCAATAGTATGACGTTTATAGACTAACTTATTGGTACCTATGTTTTCAATGGTAAGGTGGGCTATGGTTCAGTAGTAAGTACATGTCTCTTTTGTCACGTGGCCAAAACTGAATTACTTACTGGTTTTTTTTGTTGCTCCACCGTCTTTTTAAACAATATCAGGAACACGGGAACACTTTCACAAATGCCTTTACTTGACTAAATTTTAACTCTAAACGCCGCCTGTCAATGTCATTCAATCGCCAAAAGATTCATGTTACTGTTACTGTTAGCCTATATCATCCCACTGCTGGGCAAAGGCCTCTCCCCATGACTTCCAAATCCTTCGATCCAGGGCCAATGTGGACCACTGGTCGTTGGTTCTGTCCAGCTCGTCCCGTCATCTCCTGCGAGGTCTACCGCGTCGCCTTCATGATAAAGATTCAAAGATTCATGTACTTGTACACTAAAGATTAATTCATGGAAATAAAGGTAGGTACCGTTAAAATTTCAGCCCTGGTCCCGTTAAAAATTCAACGCAATCAATTCAACGTAGGTACTTCCTTGTAGACACAGTGCACAATATGGCAATGCACACACTGCCAAATTGTGCAACCACAGTACTATTCCATTATAACAGTCTAGACCGAATCTAAGATGTGTAATGGGGGGCGCAAGCTTAGTGGCCCGAAACACAGCCTTCCTCGGAGAAGCCTCCAGGCTTGCAGATTGCGTAATTGAGAACATAATTCTAGTATATATGTATATTAAACTGCTCCAAACGGGATATAGGAATAAATCGAGTTTCAAGTACAAAGCAGATGAGAATATGACTGTAATGGCAGAGTCAACCAAGAAGCTACACTGATTTTATGGATGTTGTTTTTCCAGAAAGGGCATCGTGTGTAATAATCGCAACCAGTGCTCGCTGGTTGTGAAACGTGGAACGTGGACGAAACAAAATAATTATGTAATGATTGTAGCAGTTAACACTCGACATCATCTGCTTACCCCAAGGGAAAAAATCGTGAGTGTATGAATCTATGTATAGTGCACGTATGAAATGGTACGGTGTAACTAAAAAAAATCCTTCGTAATCTAATATCAATCAGAGGACACGTGACACCTGACGCGAGTTTAACATTTTTTACCCTTCACAAAAGTGCACAACGCCGCTAAAGAAGTTTTCACTTCAAATATTATTAGAAATTGATTGATTGTGTTAAAATTGGAATTGACTGACCGATTGATTGCAAAGTTCAATCGACTCAACTCCTTCAAGTTGATTGGAAGTTTTCAATCAATCGGTTTAGGTATCTAAACAAGAATTCAGGGCATATTCATACAAAAATCTATCTGCCATTGGAAGACGATTAATAGTTAACTCAGCACCGAAACTGAAATAAGTTACCTAGGTTAGTTGACAACAAAATCAGTGCCAATGAAAACTACAGTTTAATCACTTTTATTTTGCGCACACATGGGAAAAACATAGTTACACGTAATCCACAACTGATTAATTCCTATTCAGATCCATAGAAAAAAACAGTAGGCTTAAACCACAGAACGCCACCAGCTATGATCCTTAGTTCCTTTTGACTCGGCCATGATCATTTATTTATTTATTTATTCACACAAGTTTTCTTTGCCATTACAGATAACAAAAATATACTTAACTATACCTTACATGCAACGCAGTACGGGGCCCTTGTGAACTCACTCGGTGTACAGGTAAATAATTATGTCTATGGCATCCGCCACCGTGTTGAGAGTGCGCAGCGCACCAGCAGCTGCGGCTTGCGCCGCCGCGCCACGTGTCTATCCGGTAAATTAAAGCCTATTTTTAACCCCCGACCAAAAAAGAGGGGTGTTATAAGTTTGCCGTGTGTATCTGTGTATCTGTGTGTCTGTCTGTGGCATCGTAGCTCCTAAACGGATGAACCGATTTTGATAAAAGTGGTTTTGTTTGAAAGGTATTTTAATCGAGAGTGTTCTTAGCTATGTTTCGAGAAAATCTGCTTAAACGTTTGAAGATTATCACCTCTTTTCTAGTTGTTGAAGGGATATAAACAACTTCCACTGGTCTAGCCGATTTGAAATTTAAAATCATGTAATTTGGCACCATGGGCATTGTCGATGGGCGCAACCCCGATAAAATTGGAAGGAATGGGGGAGGCCTATGCCCAGGAACGGGACCGTCAAGGCTATGGAAAATAATATAAATAAGTTTAAAACTATGAAAAAAAAATTAAAAAACCCCCGACACTAAAAACCTCTAAGAAAGACAAAAATAAATTAATCCAAGCGTCGTAGCGTCGGGGGACCGCTAAGAAGACCGCTTAGTACAAGCACACAACAAAGCGGACCCCCGACGCTACGACGCTTGGATTAATTTATTTTTGTCTTTTTTAAAGGTCGGGGTTTTTTTTTATAATTTTCCTGAGTTTTGTATGGTGAAACCTACCTGGTTTTTTAGAGTTCTGTATGGTGTCGGACGTAAAGAATAGCACCATTCAATATCTTCCCGTGGGTGTCGTAAGAGGCGACTGAGGGACTTGCCAGAGAATGGGCAGCAGCGTTCTCTGTGCTTTTGTAACAACCGTACTGCGATCGCCAACCCGCCTGGCAAGCGTGGCTATTATGGCAAAACCCCCCCATGTTATGTCAATGTGGCGACACTTGCGGGAGGCCTATGTCCAGCAGTGGACGTTAAAAGGGCTGAAATGATGATAATACCTGAGTTTTGTATACTCCCTCTTAAAATATACGTTACCCGTGTCACTTCACGCCTAATTTCTAATTTGTAGTAGCCCACCATACCGAGACAGAATAGGGTAGGATACAGTAACGGGTATCCCGGGTATCTTCCATACAGCTTTAGGTAATTAAATAAATCTGACGAATTTGTTGTGTATCCGTTCGAGCATTATTTTGTATTTTATTTCACTCGGGCTCCAGACGCCTGCGTTATATTCCAGATGACTCCTCACAACAGCCTCATACATAGCCGTCAATGCACTGATGTTTGTGAAGTTATTTGCCTGACACAGCACAAATCCCAGATTACTGTACGCCTTTTTACAGACGTGTACCACGTGTTTGCGAAACTGCAGATGTGTATGATCATACATCTGATCATACACGCACGTTTGGTGCGAGTATTACGCACCTGACCTTTCTAAAGAAACTCACCGATAAGGTCAGTGTATGTCATTCTAGGGTCCCAGCGTTGCCGCTCACATCTGCCTTGAAAATACCTTTGATTAGTCGCTTTTCACTCATCCTCTCCACATGTCCAAACCATTGCTTAGTCTTTTAATTTTTTGTCTACAAATTTTCTTCTAAACCGCAACGTTCTTGTGGTTCCTCATTCCTGAATTTATCTTAGATGTCTGTAAAGTCGGTGTACGGACGATAGTTCAACGTGACAACGTCATAACAAAACATTGATGAAATGATTGCATACTTTTATAATAGCAAGCCGAACGCTCAAGCCGATCGTGCCTTTTGCTCGCTCGTGCAGCGCTCTCGCTCTCACAACGAGCGTAACGTTACAATGAGTCATCCTTTTTCGTGCGTGCAGTCGGCGTTCATCGATTTATTAGACGTTGTCACGTCAAAAACATGTAGGGAAATCTCAATCCTAAACACGTTAAAATTTCGACGTGAAAACGTACCAGTAGAAATACGGTAGACAGGTATCAACAGGAGATTAGACAAAAAACGGATACGAAAACCGACGCACGGTCGCCGTTCGTCGCCGGTATGTTGATTTTAATTTGCGTCCTGTCCGAACTCTGTTAGTTTTACATTTACCTTCCACGGATCCAGACAGCCGACTGATAAATTAGTGATACGTGTGTGTGAATGCATACCGTACTTTTACCTGGACCGTACGAAAATCGATGTGTAATGAAGGACTTTTCGACTGAATGGAAAAGTTTCGGTGCGTTCTATCAATGTTTTCGTAACGGCGTACCTATGTATTCATGTTTTTGTTCAGTTTAGATGTCGTGGAAAGAGATTTATATATGTGAGGATGAACTCTACAGTGCAATGCAAATATGAATCGAACTGAGTGTTATAATAGCAACTGGTCCTAATGTTCTGATGTCGTTCCCCAAGAAATTGGCTTAGTGCTTAGGGCTTAGTGTAAGTTTCTCCTTCTAACATCAGCTATCTCAGCTATCTGCCAGCCAAAATCGGTCCAGGCATTTCGAGATTACCCGCAACAAACAGACAGACAAACATTTTCTTTGTTTTTTGTATGTATACCGTAAATACTTTCATATGCATAAAGTATAAAGCTGTTATTTTGAAATTACAAACAGAGACTTCAATTTTATTTATTTGTATAGAGTACTAGCTGCCCGCCCCGGCTTCGCAAGGGTATTTAACAAAAATTTCAAAATTAAAACTTACGATACACACATAAACCCGATTTGCATCAGGTCACAAAATAGTAGATTGTTGCATCGAGCGCAAAGTGAGTCATTAATGCACGAGTGTTATGTTGGTGCCCGAGCGCATGCGAGGGCACTAAATTATCACGAGTGCATTAATTACTCACTTTATCGAGGTGCGTAATTTGCTTTTCTTTCAACTACCCTGACAAAATATACCTACGCAAAATAAAAACTCAAGTCAATAAAACAAAGTATAATTCATCTTCCCTTCAAACATACAATTAAAAGTGCAGTTATTACAGGTTATTAACAACTTCATTTGCAGCTATTTTATATTTTCTGAATTCATATCCCTATCGCTGTCAATTTCCATGATTTTTTACCTTTTTATTTGGTAAATAAGAAGTATCAAAGTTTTACAATGGTACAAAATGCGCGCCATTTGTTTTTTTTTTTTTCACCAAGTCAGTTTTATTCAGCCGATTTTTACTTTCAGCCAGTAATCTTTTTGATCTAATGCATACATTTTATTAACTTAATAGGAGACATTACACCTCTGTGGTAAATTTAATTCCAAATTTAAAATTTAAAACAGTGCAGTAATGAAAAACAGTGCAATAATGAGATTTCATATAACTTTTCTGCACTGTTTTGATTCTAAGCAAAAAAGACATCCTTTGTGATCGGTTTTGTAGTGATAAATGATAACATTACTGCGTAGTTGAAAGAAAAAATAATTATAAAGAAAGTTTGAATATTCCCCTCCCGTACGGGTAGTGACGCCTACATCGCATAAGGTGTTACCTAGCTAGCCAGCTGTGCAGGGTGAGCAGCGACCACGCAACTTTTTTCTAATACTTATATTTTTAAACTCGTGATATCTTTAAATGGAATCATCATCATCATTTCAGCCCAAAAGACGTCCACTGCTGGACATAGGCCTCCCCCTAGTGTCGCCGCATTGACATTTTGGGTGGTTTTGCCATAATCGCCACGCTTGGCAGGCGGGTTGGTGTTTAAATGGAATGTCCGAGTTGAATAATTCAAAAAATTATGTAAAGATATTGAAGCAGTTCTTGAATATAAAGTAATTTGTTTTGCTAAGGATTAATACCAAGATACAAATACAGAGTCTTTTCTAGCGGCGGTATTAATTTTTTTTTTTTAATTGAAAGAACACTTATTGTGGCATAACTATAATAGTTACGTATGCTGTTCCGACACTTTTTGTAAATAATGATGTGCTCTGCAAAGTCGTAGTATATTATTTTATTCTATCATCAATAGTTCTCGCTGCGCACGCGATGTTAAGAATATTTTAGGTAATTTTTGTACACCTTGGGTTACATTATTGGAGTTTTAGTAAGGATCCCTATTTTTTTTTTTTGAAAATATAATATAGCCTATGTCACTTGCAGATAGTGTAGCTTCCTAACAGTGAAAGAATTTTTCAAATCGGTTCAGTAGTTTCGGAGCCTATTCAATGCAAACAAACAAACAACCTAATCTTTCCTCTTCATAATATTAGTTTAGATTGATGAACAGACTGGGGTTCAAAGGGTTTTAACTGATCAATCATTACTAGCAATGATAGTAGATTTATGTTTAGATGACATTTCATCTTTAATATTTCCATGTCATTATGTTTATTTTAAACAGAATGACAGATTAATATTTAGCATGAAAGTGCATAAATTACTGGTCTAGTTTGAACTATGAACTGAGAGATAAATATCTAGAAATAATAATTACCGATATCGCTATACACGATTTATTCATGGCACTCTTCAAATGTCCAGTTTCAAGGGCAATCTGCATAGTTACTATCTTTCCATTGATATGCCTTTTAACTAATATAACGGGTAACCCATAAATAAGAATAAAATTGTTTCTCAACTTAGAACCCTGTTCATGCTGACCTAAAGTCGAAGCGTGAGGTATTCTGAAAATTTCGAACTATATTACGTTTCTGAAATGTGCAGTTTCAGGCTATTTCATAAATATTAAACGATTTGCGCCTATCAAAAAAAATGTGTTTACAAAATTATGTGTTATCGGTAAACTCACCAATAAAACTATCGAAGTTCTTATCACCCGAAATAATTATATTATTTCATAAGGTCTTGAGTAGGTTATCCCTAACTTAGAAAACTGTGTTGATGATTTTAACGATAATAAATCTTCGAATACGTATTTTTTGCGGTCGCAAATCAATCAATTTATAACATACAACCTGATATTGACTTGGAAATTGCAAAAAAAAACGCAAGAAAAATTGAATGTTGAGGGCTACTCTAAATGCTTCCTTCGAAATTTTGTATTGCTATTGCACGGCAACAATTCTCACATCACGAAAACCAAAGTAGATGCTATAGACGCCGCCAACATGAAGAAACAACTATAACCGACAGCACTGACGCAGAAGCATATTATAAACAAAGTGCGTAGTAATGAAAGTCTGAGTACACATGAAAGCAGTTCGCAATCTCAGTCTGTCGCATTCGAAATTCATAAGTCAGTGAGAACACTCGCCCACAGCACACTCTCTCGCGGCACTGGACAAAAGACTCGCCCCAACCTGTGCCTTGTTCAAACACCAATGTTCCGTTCAAATATTTGTCTAATTATAAACTGTACGTAGTTTCAGGTACAGTGTTACGGCCGTGTAGCCATGTTTAGGGGTTTTTGAGATTAGAAAATGCAAGGTTCTTTTTTTTTCGTTGATTTTTCGTCCACGAAAAGTAAAAAAGCAAAGGTTTTCAAACAGATTTGGAGGCATTTAGAAGCAGACTGGCAGTGAACATATTATGGTTCCAGAAATATTTATAGAAAAAAAAAAACTTGAAAACTTAAACCTCAATCAACCACGTTTTTACACTAATTAAATAGCTATAACTTATTTTTGCCATCGAAATATTTCGTTATACGTGTAAGAACTATCGAGACGAGAAAAAAACCTGGTTAATTTCCTAAGTCTTGTTTTTTTTCTAATGATTAGCATCATTTTTATAGAGGAGCTCATGGCTAAATAATAACTGCCGCACGGAACGATCTTTAAGGATAAGCCGTGCTTGCCGAGATCGATCCGTGGATGGGCGACCACAATTAAATCCAGAGTTTCCTCTGTGCCTCGGAAAGCACGTTAAACGGTTGGTCCCGGCAGTCTTTTGAAGATCTTTGACAGTCTTTACGAGTAGTCAAAAGCCAAAAGTCTGACATCCAGTCTTACCAAGGGGTATTCGTATTACCCAGTTACTTGATTGTGGAGGTCAGATAGGAAGTCGCTTCATATTGAACACTGGTACTCAGCTGCATCCGGTTAGACAGGAAACTCACTCCAAGATATTTTGGTAAAAGGCTAGGCAGATGATGATTAGCATTATTTTTATAACTATGTAAATAAAAACTTGTTAGTAGACTATTTTTAACAATCTTTATTTTAGTTTCTACAGCATGTCAAGATAAGATCATGATGTCAATCAGATCAATATAAAATCCTCTCATTAGTCTATTATAATAAATAAATAAAAAGTAAAGGACGTTGCTCAGAAGCCATACATCGTTCGTCTAAGTAGCAAGTCTTGTGAGATTACTTCCCGTGTTCTTAAGGATGACTACGTTCAACTGTAATCAAATTAAATGAACGGACACTTCTGAGAATTATTTAAAAACCAAGGTACTGATGGGTTTTAAGGTTATAATAATTAGGGCATAGCGTTACCAGTACACATTGCCAGGAACTACGATATTTTTTTTATTGATTTAACTCATTATGTCAATTCATTAAATGGCAACTGTCAAGTTAGCGTCAACAATATGAAAACATAAACATCTTTCGTCTTAACTTCATTCGCTCAGTGCGTTTGGCAGCTTTCGCTCTGCATATTTCTGATTGCAGTAGTGTAACCCTGGTAGTACGCATAAATCAAGCGCTGAACCCGCTGACTTTTTATAAACAAATATGGCACCGCGGGATAAGCTTTGAGAATGGAGTACTAATACCACTCTTTGAATTGTTTACGAGATACAGAAGTGTCCGTTCCATGCTAATAATTGACAGCGAAATAATGTGTTCGTCCATAGGCCGTTTTCAACAATGTCCTTCCACTATTACTAACTAAGTATCACAACTTTATATTTTATATGAAATATTATAATTACAAAAGTTTCCTCTTGCTGGTTCTGTGGGAATAGTTCTTTTTTTTTATTATAATTTAGCAAATTAAAAATCATGAAAACAAGCAGATTTTGTACAACCACACAAATATTCAAAATACATAGAACACAAATACTTACGATCGCTTCTTTTTCAGCTTCTTCGATGGTTTAGATTTCAAAAAGCTCATAACAATCACTGGTATTTTCAAAATTGCATATAAAGCCACCAACACTACTATTAAAATAAAAGCGTAAACATCTATCATGGTATATGCAACCCAACTTAATTCCACCGCTGGGTTTTTCATGTAATGAGCTCCATTATTTCTTATGACATATTCGATCCAAAACATGGCAGTATCCAAAGCGTTCATTGGTCTATCTTTGAATCTGGCTGCTATTTCCTTTGCCTTTATCATGTACGAATCATCTGTTAGCACTTCATTTAATGTTTTGTATAGCGTTTCTTCATTGATGTTGGGATACTCCAATATTTTGCCGTAGCCCAAAGACTGGGCTTGTAATAAGTTGTTATACTGGTCAGCATAAATTGGAATACCAACGATTGGGACCCCATGGTAGGTTGCCTCTTGTGTTCCGATTAGACCGCCGTGTGATATGAACACTTTTATGTTTGGATGAGCTGCAAGATACGTAGATAGAATTAAAAACATTACTTAGAGTAAATTATAGTCTTCAAGTTTGTTGTTAGATCATTTATATTCATAATGTTATGATATTTAATTATTACTCATGAAGTCATGATCTATAGAATAAATTGTTGTTTATTTGCCGTATAAAGTAGCATGTTCTAATAAAGCGCAAAATCTCAATGTGATCCTTTGAAAATTTTGTAATAAAACTGTCTGTCAGCTTCCTAAAATTAGGATTATAAGATGCTGACGGAAAAACCATGGCTTCTGTTCAGCCGTTAAGGCCTGTGTAGGTAACAGACACAGACAGAGGTACTTTCACGTGTATAATATTGGTGTTCATTCAAAATTACGATACTTACACAAGATCTCATTTTGCGGTAACCATTTTCTTACAATAAGATTATCTGGTTTGTTCTCTAGATTGTCGTCTTCCCACTTCCAAAGGACAGTTTGTTTTAGTTTCCTGAACACGTTGAGGACTGCGTTTCTTTTTTCAGCTGGCAATTCTGAACTGCGTACATTTGATCCGAAGTTCATATACACGGCTCCATTTTTGGCATTGTCTAATATTTTTTGAAGATCCTGTAAAGAAACGTGAAATGTGAATTAGTTTCCGAAGTAGGCGGGAGTAACTTAATGTTGTGGTAAGAAACAACGATAAAATATGACGACACAGACTTCTTCTTCATGGGGTTTAGGTTTCCGCACTTAGTCCTTTGAGTGGACATTGTGCGTGCTCTCACAGACACAGACTTTAGATTTATAATTGTACACACTCATGGTAGTACCAGTACCCTCTGCTTCAACAATTTTGCACAAATTATGTAACAGTACACTACCTATGCCAAGTGGCTCTCACGATCATTAAATACCTAATTAACAAACAAATAGATGGAATAGTAGCTCACATAATTGAAAAAACAATACACCATAACTGCGGAGATTAAATCGAAACTACGTTAGTAGTAATACAAAGTTGCGAAAAGTGGTATTGCATAACCTTAAAAAATAACAATTTTGTGGGAAGTTATATCATTTAATATTTGGGTCGTCAAATCTAATTAACTGACCTAGTGTACAGTACACATCAGTAGTGAACTGGTACTGCAGCGCTTACAAAGCTTAATGGTGCATCAATTTCATTCATAGACGAATAGTTTGTAAAAAGAAGTCTTCACTCTTCACAGATAAAAATTAAGTCAACCATCCTGTAACATGTACGTAAATAACAATTAGATTTCTCTCAACCAATTATAATTATTCAGATGAAATGACAGATTTTATTAGTACTATTATTTAGTTATCATATGTAAACAACAAGACTGATAATACTGCCTTCAATTCAATAACAACTCAAAATAGCATTTAAGTATGTCTACTATTGTAACTCGTATATACATCATGTAGGCGTACAACTTGAGTACTAGAAAACAATACATAACGAGAGAAACGATCCTAAATTAAATGTCATAAACGACAATGAATGGATTGTAGAACCAAACAATACAAACAACAATATAATAGATGCAAATTTGTACAATTGTATTTCATTAGAAAATTGTCCGAAGGTACTAAGTACGTTGAGAGATAAAGACACCCACTTACATGGTAGTAATGATAAAGAACTTAGTATAATTATGATTAGGTAGGTATTACTGTAGACCACGCATGTGATTACCAGCTGATGGGTTCAAAGATCAGAAGTAGGTAAATCAACATATAGATAGGCACGTAAGGAAATTGTTTATCTATTGATCACTGTGATTAGTGCTGGTGATCGACGTCAGAGACAGAAAATTATAAATAATTAAAATTATTATAATTTATATAGCCACCTCCTTTTTAAAAGTCGGTTTATAATCACCTAATTATCCATTCCATTCATATCTTTGAAAACAAGTTACTTTCGCAATTATAATATTAAGTATGGATAGATTATGTTATTCAAAACTTAAGATTTTAGTAGCATTTTTAATAACTATTAAGAAATAATCCAAGTTATCTACTAAATCTTCTAATATATAAAATTCTCGTGTCACGGTGTTTGTTACCAAACTACTCCGAAACGGCTGAAGCGATTTGTATGAAATTTTGTGTCCATATCGGGTAGGTCTGAGAATCGGCCAACATATATTTTTCATACCCCTAAACCCATCAAAATTTCCACGCCAATGAAGTCGCCGACAGCAGCTAGTATTTTATAATTTTCTCCGCAAACTCCCATAGGAGTCTTAATCCCAATAAGTTACAAAACACGAAGTACTGCATGTGGTTTGGAACCATGCCTAAAACGTTGGAAATTGCATAGTTTTGCATCCACTATAAAGATAAAATATGCATAACAATTATCTTGAAATTGAAACAGATTACTAACGAAAAGGCCGAGCAAATTAATATTTAATGTTGTTGATTGCAAATTCCGTCAACTAGTGCTTGTCCTTGGCGGGCCAGTTTTTATGGAAACACTTCCAGTTAGTGTCAAGTTAGCCTATAGATTAACAGGCTTGAAACAGGTTTTTATTATTGCAGTGGTCCAAAATATCTATCAAAGGCCAAAAATAATACTACATCTAATAATATCTAATAACATATTTAAAAATAACTT
Source organism: Cerastis rubricosa (assembly GCA_949152445.1). Taxonomy (NCBI): domain Eukaryota; kingdom Metazoa; phylum Arthropoda; class Insecta; order Lepidoptera; family Noctuidae; genus Cerastis; species Cerastis rubricosa. The sequence goes on along the minus strand of OX424540.1, from coordinate 11,467,194 downwards.
TAGCAATATAAAATGTGTTATGTTTGGAATTTTTTGAGGATTGAGTGCGCAATTGGGTGAATACAGGGTGTAACATAATAAACGTAAGAGCTCTTGAATGGTGTCCCAGACCATGAAACTGAAGAACTTTTGTTCTATGAGAAAAATTAAACCATATCCTGCATGTTGATCAGCTAATCGACTGACGCGATTTTATTATAGAAAATCTATAAACTTTTTTGCGAATTGTGTGACCTCGTAGAACATAATTTGTTCAGTTTCTTGGTTCGAGAGACCACACTAGGTCTTGCGTTAATTTCGTTATACCTTGTTGGAAACATATTTAAATCTTCTTACCTCAGGTAATTTAGTGTCACTTTTAGTCAAATGTACTCCTCCAATTTCCACTATGTTCGGAAGATAAGCTGCTGATGTATCAAAACTGAAATGTCCATTAATCAAAATCAGGGAAGCATTTTTTTGCAAGTCGTACAAACTTGGTACTGGCTTCGGTAAGTCTGGTAGATACTTCGCTACCAGCTTCTCCTGGTCTGCAAGATACCAGTATCTCCAATAAACATATTCGTATACTGTGAAATATAAATTCCGCAGTCTAGCCCAAAATGATGTCGGTTCCCTGACATCCAGAAATTCTGAGACAACTGTGGCCGACTGTAGTGGGTTTCTAGTAACAATATTATGTCTCATACAATTTCCGTAAGTCGTAACTAGGACTAAAGGAGCATTGTACTTGTGGGCTAGAACATTGAGTGCTTCTTGAAAGAATTGTTCGCTGATGATCAAGTCAAACTTGGTGTCTTCCTTCAGAAGGGTTTTGATGTCAGTTGAGTTTAATACAAGTTCTGTGAAGGCTATGCCTCCTTTCCAGAGAACGTTGTGGTGGAATGACTCTGCAGATATGTCGACCATTTTGAAAACGTTTGGTCTCCCGCCTCCTATAAATAGAAATAAGAATAAGTTTTATGACTTGGACTTAGATTGTTGCATTTGTAGCTACACGTGTATGGCTATCATAAAATGATGATTCAAGGTGTCGTCATAACTACTTGAACGGATAAATAAGAAATAATTATAAAGTAATCAACTAACCAGGTTTCTTTTTTTAAATCTATGTATCAAATAGGCACTTTCATCAATAATAATAATATAAAAATAATGTTACAGCTAAATTAGACCGATTTTTAATTATCTATAGAAACAGAAATTTCCCATTATCATCACTTTTAAAAGGTATTTCGAAAATGTTTTTTAGTAACTTTTTAGACCTATGTATACTGCTTATGCGTAAGAAGTTACATTAAAATCTGTTCAGTCATTTCGGAAAATAACGACTTGAAAGTTTGTATGAAATGCCGTAAGGTATAAACGCTCTTAAGTAACATTTACTTAGAACATGACACAGTTCTTTAATATATATCTTTCATACCTAATTTTGATAGGCACATAGTATGTACCTACATACATAAAATACTTTTCTCTGTAAACTTCCTAAAAAATCTGAACTCGACGAATTTTAACAGTTACACCATGAATCGATCACACAATTAAGAAAAAACACAAAAATGAGACTACAATAAATAAAAACTCACCAATAATATCCCAAATCTCCTTCTCATCCACCATATACTGATGATAGTTCGGCGGAGGGTTAGGTACCCTATGACCAGTAATCACAGTCACATTGTGTCCCCTACGAGCCAACTCCAAACCAATGGGTTTTAACATAATATAATGAGACTTCGACGTAAAAGGCACAATATACAAAATATTCGCCGATTCACAATAATTTGCCACAGCCAAAACAAACAAAACTAATTTTAAGGCATCCTGAAAAAAAAAAAACAATTTAAAACTTTTGTCACGAATTCTAAAAGTTATATAAAAAAAGTAAAAACGTTAACACGCACCATTTTGAAAGTTCTTTTTTCGAATAATTTAGCGGTTTGTTTTTTAAATGGTCACTACCCACTGCTTAGAAACGTCATACTAACTAAACTGACGATCATTCTTTATAATAATAGTAAAACTATACCGCTGTGCGTTAGATAAAGTGATGTAATAGATTTTGCTCGTCATGTTACTGCTCAAGTTTGAAATACCGGAATCGAAATTGTTTCCATGTGGGTAATATTCAAAACAAGCTGTTACCCGCGACTTCGTCCGCGTGGATTTTAATAAAAATATTTGTTAATCGACACGATTTTTTTTCTAAAATAAAAGACGTCTACGTTACTCCTTACAACATCATCCCAACAAAAAAGCGATGCAGCTATTTCGGAGATTACTTTCAAGTGCATTCAGTAAAAAAAAAAAATTTGAAATTACAAAAGGACTATTTTATTAGGAAGGATAATAGATAGGAATAGGGATATGAATTATTTTATTATGCTCGTTTAAATAATAATAATAACAACATTGAATACGCTGGCAACACTTACGTCACATAAACGTCTTCTATTCTGATTTACCATTTTTACTAAATATTTAATACTTAATAGTTGAACTTGTGATTTTAATTTACTCCATCCAATTCAAATAGACTTTTCTAATATATTATATCAATAAAATGGCTAAATGTTTCCGAAAAAAGAAAAAACCACAACAATTCATTGATCTGACATACAGTGTCAGATCACGTCACAAGAAAAAATTTACACAATAAAATGAAGAATGAAGACCAATGTTGACTAGATCAGCTGCTCTTCGTGCACGCCTACCGCCTCCGGACTCGTCGCCCCGCTCCGCCTCGCCGCCGCCGGAACCCAGCCTCACCGTGAGTGCTGTGACACCGGCCGTGGCAGTTGCGTCGAGCGACAGCGACGAGTACTTCTCTCCGCCCACGACGCCACCACCTGCTCGTCGACGGGGAGGACGCCGGCCGCCGGACGGCTTAGGACCGCGAGGCCCACCGGCTTCTGATAGGGTCCCAGCTCCCGGCGGAAGTGTGCAGCGCATGCGATGGACGCGAACCATCAATGAAAATGTCATGCGCTCATACTATGGGGCTACAGAGGGAGGAAACAACCTGACCGCGTACCGTGTTCGGATGCTCTCTCTGTTTCAGGTGCTTGAGCCAGCTGTCAACGTGTCGGCGCAACGATTGTCGGATCAGGTGCGGGTCATCCAACGTAATCGTATGTTGGACGACACCGTACTTGATCGCTTGCGAACTGAAATGCAGAGTAGCCACGTCATTGTCCCTCCGTCGCAGGCTGTGGATCCACCACAGTCTAGTCAGTTATTCCATCGCGCTGACGAAGTGAGTAATGACGTGGCTACTAATGTAAGTACCCAATGCAGTGAGGAAATGAGGAGTGCTTTGGAGGGTGCGATTCGAGAATATCGGTTCATGTCGCCCGAACTTAGGCCACGCTTACCTCGTTTGCCCATGCATAACAGAAATAGGGCGCTGGTGGCTGTCCTGGATTCGCAGTTGTCAAACTATTTTGATAACTGCGAAGACCTAACTGATGCTCACTCAATCCTGTATTGTGCGGCTGTAGCGGCATGTCGTGTAGCTCATATAAAATTTTCTGATGACAGAGCTACACGACATAAACCTGCCGTTCCGGCTTGGCAATGCAGGATTGAGCGACGTATTAGTGGGGCCAGAACACTCATCGGCAAACTAATCTGCTTCAGGGAGGGCAACAATCGCCCTCGAGTGATGCGCTTTGTGAAGCGGGCATTTGCGGATACTGATATTAGTCCTCGTGACTATATGTCCCGTATCACAGAGCGCATCGACTTCCTGAAGCAGAAAGTGTATGCATGGGCAAACCGTATCCGTAGGTATAAGCGGCGGGTGGAACGATACACTCTGAATCGCACATTCCAAAGAGATGAAAGGTGGGTTTATAGGAGTTGGGAGCGACCGGACCAAGGTGTGGCTGACACGCACCTGCCAGATGATGACGCCATGTGCTCGTTCTGGCGCAGTATCTGGTCGGTGCCTGTCAGCCACACCGAGGGTGAATGGACTCGGGTGGTCGAGCGAGTATGCGATCCAGTTCCAGAAATGGGGGCTATCACTATCAGCCCCCAAGATGTAGCTCGTGCAGTCCGTCCGTTGCCTAACTGGAAATCTCCAGGGCCGGACGGACTGCACAACTTCTGGATTAAGTGGATCCAGAGGTCGCACGCTCGCTTGGCGGCCCTATTCCAGTCAGCTTTAGAATCAGGGTCGCTGCCCGAGTTCTTAACTACTGGAATCACCCACCTGCTCTATAAATCTGGTAGTACTGCGGAGCCCAAAAATTATAGACCTATTACCTGTCTTCCGACAGTGTATAAAGTTCTTACATCCATTTTGAGAGCTAAAATTTGCAAACACATTGATGACAATTCGATCATGTCCGCTTCTCAAAATGGATGTAGGAATGGGTCCCGCGGTACTAAGGAGCTGCTTCTCATTGATATGGCCATTAACCAACAGGTTCGCCGTTCCCGAAAGGATCTGTCGACATGTTGGATAGATTATAAGAAGGCCTATGACTCGGTGCCACATACATGGCTTATGAGGGTGCTACAGTTGTATAAAATAGATGCAACTCTGCGCACCTTCCTGATGTCGTGTATGAGGCAATGGAGGACAGTCCTTCGCTATCCAGGATGTCGGCATATCCAAGGGACCAGCGAACCGATAAGGATAGAGCGTGGTATTTTTCAGGGCGATAGTTTGAGCCCGCTTTGGTTTTGCTTAGCCTTGAATCCTCTAAGCACGCTGCTAGAGGATTCAGGTCTGGGCTTTCGGTTGAAGAGAGGTGGTCAGGTTATATCTCACCTTCTTTACATGGATGACCTGAAACTCTTTGCCCCCAACAATTTGCAACTGATGGAGCTACTGAAGGTAACAGAAACTTTCAGTAGCGCCATCAGGATGGAATTTGGTGTAGACAAATGTGCGGTCATGCATGTAAAGCGAGGTCGGATTGTGGAATCTGTGGGAACCCAGCTCTCAGATTCCATAAATCTTAGATCCCTCTCAGCAACCGAAAACATACAAGTATTTGGGTATGTCGGAAGCGCTGGGCATCAATGCTGTTGACATGAAGCAATCGTTGAAGGAGCGTTTCTTTGGCCGCCTGAGAAAAGTATTTAATAGTCTTTTATCAGGCGGAAATAAGGTGCGTGCCTTCAATGGTTGGGTCATGCCGGTTTTGATGTACTCTTTCGGCGTACTCAAATGGACTCAAACAGAATTAGACGCCCTGGATAGGAAGGTCCGTACATTGTTGACGGCTTATCGAATGCATCACCCACGTTCTTCGGTTATGAGACTGTATATCCCGCGGAGTTGTGGAGGTCGAGGCTTTTTAAACGCCAAGACTCTCCACAATCGCGAGATATGCAGTCTCAGGGAATATTTCCTAGAAGCCGACGTGGGGATGCATCGAGATGTGGTCGCAATGGACAAGGCCCTCACCCCGCTCTCCTTGGCTAAAGAGAACTGGCGCAAACCTGCAGTGCTTGACACTAATGACCGCAGGGAAGTATGGCAGAGTAAGGAGCTTCACGGACGCTACTTCAGTGCCTTGCATGGGCCTGATGTAGACCATGCAGCGTCCGTAGCCTGGCTACGTTCCGGGGAACTCTTTGGAGAAACCGAAGGTTTTGTTTGTGCAATTATGGATGAAGTTATGATGACGAATAACTACCGGAAATTTATTGTGAAGGATGGCACGGTTGACATATGTCGGGCATGCCACCGTCCGGGTGAATCGATCCGTCACATTATCTCCGGGTGTTCTCGTCTAGCTAACGGAGAATACTTGCATAGACACAACCTTGTAGCCAGGATTATCCATCAGCAACTTGCTCTGAAATACAGCCTTGTGGAATCGGAAGTGCCGTACTATAGGTATGTGCCCGACCCAGTTCTCGAAAATGGCAATATCACACTGTATTGGGATCAATCCATCATCACTGACAGGACTATTGTAGCCAATAAACCTGATATAGTGGTGATGGATCGATCAGAGCGGCGCGCAATGATTGTTGACATAACGGTTCCACATGACGAGAACCTCGTGAAGGCCGAGAAAGATAAACAAATCAAGTATATTGACTTGGCTCGCGAGGTTGTCGACATGTGGCCTGTTGACTCAGCGATCATTGTGCCGATAGTCGTATCAGCCAATGGCCTAATTGCCAAGAGCCTCGACCAACATCTGATGAGGCTCTCGTTAGGCAGCTGGATCAAGGGCTTGATTCAGAAAGCGGTACTCCTGGACACGGCTCGTATTGTTAGGAGGTTCCTCTCTCTGGAGCCCTGACCGCCGGTAGCTTGGACCCTGCTCCCGACACCGGCGGAAAAACCTATTTTTTATATTTTTAAATGTTTTTTTATATTTTTTGTTTTTTAAGAAATATTTAAAAATGTAATTAATAAGATGGAAAAATGAATAAAGGTAACTTAGACCACGATTACCACGGTTACCCATGCATAAGAAAAATAGGGCGCTGGTGTGTGCCTTGGACTCGCAACTCAAAAATATATTTGAGCATAGCGAGAACCTCGTTGATACGCACTCGATCTTGTATTGTGGGGCTGTAGCGGCTTGTCGTTTAGCTAACGTCAGATTCCCAAATTGTGACGTAGCTACTCGACCAAAACCAGCCGTACCAGCTTGGCAACGCAGGATCGAGTGCCGTATCGACGGGGCCAGGGTACTCATCGGCAAACTATACTGCTTCAGGGAGGGCAACACACGACCACGTGTGATGCGCTTTGTGAGGCGGGCATTTTTGGGGACTGGAATCAGTCCTCATGAATACATGTCCCGTGTCACAGAGCGCATCGACTTCCTGAAGCAGAAAGTTTATGCATGGGCGAACCGTATTCGGCGGTATAAGCGCAGGGTTGATCGGTACTCTCAGAATCGCATGTTCCGGAGCGATGAGAGGTGGGTATACAGAGATTGGGAGCGACCCGAACAAAATGTGACAGACGTATGCCGTCCAGATGATGCTGCCACTAGTTCATTCTGGCGCAGCATCTGGTCGGTGCCCGTCTGTCATACTGAGGCTGACTGGATGCGAGATGTCGAGCGGATGTGTGAATCTATCCCAGAAATGGATGAAATTCTAATAACGCCGTTAGATATTGCCAGAGCAGTTCGTCCGTTACCGAACTGGAAGTCTCCGGGACCGGACGGACTGCACAACTTCTGGCTTAAATGGCTGAGTAGTTCACACATTCGCCTGGCATCTCAATTCCAGTCATGCTTAGAGTCTGGGTCGCTACCAGAGTTTTTTACAACGGGTGTTACCCACCTGCTTCATAAGTCAGGTAGTCCTGCGGAACCCAAGAATTATAGACCGATCACGTGTTTGGCGACGGTTTATAAACTTCTTACATCCATTTTGAGAGTGAAAATTAACAAACACATCGATAGTAATTCCATTATGTCGGCCTCTCAAAATGGATGTAGGAACGGGTCCCGTGGTACTAAGGAGCTACTCCTCATCGACATGGCCATTAGCCAACAGGTTCGTCGATCTCGCAAGGATCTGGCGACATGTTGGATAGATTACAAGAAGGCCTACGACTCTGTGCCACATACATGGCTCATGAGGGTGCTGGAGTTGTACAAGATTGATGCAACTCTACGCGCCTTCCTTGAGTCGTGTATGAGGCAGTGGAGGACGGTCCTTCGATATCCAGGATGTCGACAGATCCAGGGGAACGATGAGCCTGTATGGATTAAACGGGGAATATTTCAGGGCGACAGTTTGAGTCCTCTGTGGTTCTGTCTAGCCCTGAATCCTCTAAGCACAGTGCTGGAAGATTCAGGTCTAGGCTACCGGTTGAGGAGAGGCGGTCAGGTCATATCTCACCTTCTTTACATGGATGATCTGAAACTCTTTGCCCCCAGCAAATTGCATCTGATGGAGCTACTGAAAGTAACTGAAAATTTTAGTAGCGCCATCAGGATGGAATTTGGTGTGGACAAATGTGCAGTCATGTATGTAAAGCGAGGGGAGATTATGGAATCCGAGGGACTTCAGCTCTCTGACTCCATACACCTAAGATCCCTTTCCTCATTCGAAAACTATAAGTATTTGGGTATGTCGGAAGCGTTAGGCATTAACGTAGCTGACATGAAGCAATCGTTGAGGGAGCGCTTCTTTGGTCGCCTGAAGAAGGTACTAAATAGCCTTCTTTCGGGCGGGAACAAGGTGCGCGCCTTCAACGGTTGGGTCATGCCGGTTTTAATGTACTCTTTCGGCATACTCAAATGGACTCAGACCGAACTGGACGCCCTGGATAGGAGAGTTCGTACACTGCTGACCGCAAACCGGATGCATCACCCAAGATCATCGGTGATGAGACTGTACATCCCGCGGAAGTGCGGGGGTCGAGGCTTTTTAAACGCGAAGACCCTCCACAACCGCGAGGTGTGCAGCCTCAGAGAATATTTTTTAAAAACAGAGGTGGGTATGCACCGAGATGTGGTCGCAGTGGACAAGGCTTTTACCCCGCTGTCCATGGCTAAAGAGAACTGGCGCAAACCTGTAATGCTGACTACCGATGACCGCAAGGAAATATGGCAAGGCAAGGTTCTTCACGGACGCTTCTACCAGGCTCTTCATGGGCCCGATGTAGATTTTCTAGCGTCCGTGTCCTGGTTACGTTTCGGCGACCTCTTTGGGGAAACTGAAGGTTTTGTCTGTGCGATTATGGACGAAGTTATGCTGACGAACAACTACCGGAAACATATTATGAAGGACGGGACGGTGGACGTGTGTCGGGCATGCCACCGTCCGGGTGAGTCCATCAGACATATTATTTCTGGTTGTTCTCGTCTGGCTAACGGCGAGTACTTGCACAGGCACAACCAAGTGGCCAGGATTATTCACCAGCAACTTGCCTTGAAATATAAACTTGTGGAATCTGAGGTACCGTACTACAAGTATGTGCCCGACCCAGTTCTCGAGAAAGACCATGTCACGCTGTACTGGGATCGGCCTATCATTACTGACAGGACTATTGTTGCCAATAAGCCTGACATAGTGGTGATGGATCGATCAGAGCGGCGCGCAATGATTGTTGACATAACGGTTCCACATGACGAGAACCTCGTGAAGGCCGAGAAAGATAAACAAATCAAGTATATTGACTTGGCTCGCGAGGTTGTCGACATGTGGCCTGTTGACTCAGCGATCATTGTGCCGATAGTCGTATCAGCCAATGGCCTAATTGCCAAGAGCCTCGACCAACATCTGATGAGGCTCTCGTTAGGCAGCTGGATCAAGGGCTTGATTCAGAAAGCGGTACTCCTGGACACGGCTCGTATTGTTAGGAGGTTCCTCTCTCTGGAGCCCTGACCGCCGGTAGCTTGGACCCTGCTCCCGACACCGGCGGAAAAACCTATTTTTTATATTTTTAAATGTTTTTTTATATTTTTTGTTTTTTAAGAAATATTTAAAAATGTAATTAATAAGATGGAAAAATGAATAAAGGTATAATAATAAATTTATTTTCAATTAACTTTACAAACTTCTACATATATAATCTTACATAGAGGCCTCCTTTTAAGTAAGATAAATACCTGTGCTAGGAGACCCCGCTCTTCTAAAACTAGAAACAATAATAATGTAGGAGTTTACATACAAAAACAAATTCATCTTAAATCTAGGAGGGTATGTGTGTGTGTGTGCGTGTGTGTATGTGTGTGTGTGTGTGTGTGTGTGTGTGTGTGCATGTGTGTACGTGGGTGTATGTCGCTCGTTAACTTATCACAAGATACTATGTAAGAGAGTTTCAATGTCGTCATAATTCTTGGATTTTAGCCAGTCTATTAGATATTTCTTGCATTCCTGAAAACTCATAGGATAAATGTTTATAAGTTTATTCAATTTGTTGTAGAGTGAAGAGGATTGTCTGGTGTACTGTCTTGTCGCATATGAGGTTTTTACCGAGACTTCTGGTGCAACAAGATATTTTCTCCTTTTTTTGGCGAGGTTGGAATCATAAGGGAGAGTTTTGTGTAATTTTAAAACTGCATGTAGCACATATAATTTTCTGATTGTGAGAAGGCCACTAAGTGAGTAAAGGTTTTCAGTAGGGAATCGATACGATTTAAAATACATCACTTTCAAGAGAGCCCTTTGCGCTCTTTCCAGTTCTAAGAATTTCATTTTAGTGGCCCCTCCCCAAACAGGTATGCAATAAACTAGAACTGACTGGGCCAGTGAAACATAGATTTGATTTAGTAGAGTTTTTGAGGTAACATGTCTTAGAGTGCTGAAAATCCAAATGAGTTTTCTAGTTCTAGACATGACCATGTCCGTGTGTAAATGCCAATTTAATCTTTGATCTACAATAATACCTAAATATTTTACACTAGGAACTTTTTCTATTCTAATGCAAGAACAATTTGTGCTAGTAGGATTATCACAGTTATGTACTCTAAGGTTATAATTAGGTCCAGGTTGGCTGTTGTTATAATTAGTAAATGCTATATATTTAGTTTTACAGGTGTTTAGTGTTAGTAAAAAATTCTTTAACCATTTTGCAACCTTCATGAGTCCCTTTTCAGCATATCGATGTACACATTCCCATGTTTCTCCAGTGAAGACAATGGCTGTGTCATCTGCATAGGAAAACACACGCCCATTTTCAAGCTTCATTTCGCATAGGCTGTTTATATATATTAAGAAAAGCGTAGGCCCCAAAACACTGCCTTGCGGAACACCGAAGCACACGTTTAACTCATCGCTGACGTAGTTACCTATCTTTACACGTTGTTTTCTATCCTGGAGATAATCTGTTAGCAGAGCCAAGGGTACTCCTCTTACGCCTATGTGTTCTAAACTACGCACAAGGATGGGAACAGAAACGGTGTCGAAAGCTTTCTTCAGGTCTAGGAAAACAGTTAGACACTTTTTGCCAGAGTCTACGTTTCCGACAATGTGAGAGGTTAGTCCTAAGACTGCGTCTTCTGTTGATAATCCTTGCCTAAATCCGTATTGACAACCAGATATTATGTTATATTTGTTCATGTAATTTATCAATCGAGTGTTAATTAACTTTTCTATTATTTTTGAAATTGCTGTTAAGACCGAGATGGGTCTGTAGTTGCTCACATCGTCTCTATTGCCACCCTTGTGCACAGGTGTAATAATGGCTTGTTTTAGAAAGGTCGGAAAAATACCTTGCGTGAAACACAGATTAGCAAGATGTGCAATAATTGGTACTACCACGTCGTGGGCAGATTTAAGAAAATTGGTAGGAATATTATCCCATCCTGGTGCGCTCTCGGTTTTAAGGCTCATCAATACGCCTTGAACTTCCTGAGGATCAGTTTCTAGAAGCACAAAAGATGACGGTTTTGAATCCGTTAGGTTATAAATGTCACGATCTTGCGATAGATTGGTGGAGATGATTTCCTCGGCCAAAGTCTTACCAATGTTAGAGAAATAGTTATTTACATGATTCACTGACTCATGAGAGGTTGCTTTAATCTCCAACAAATTCAGATTTTGAGTTTTAGTTTGTTTACGATGTGTGATGTTATTTATAGCTTTCCACATTTTTTTAGTGTCTTTATTTGCCTTGTCTATCTGTTCCTTGTCATATTTTCTTTTAATTTTTTTAATAAGGTTATTGCAGTGATTACGATACCTTCTATATGTTATTTTTAAGATATCGTTATTCGGATCTAGGCGTAGTTTTCTCTGCATATTGTTTCTGTTCTGAATACAACAAAATGTAATGATATTTTTTCGGTTTGTTTTCCTGTTAGGCAAGTTTTTTTTTAAAGCTTATGTACGTACTTAATTACGTGTGTTTTTCAACATATTAGATATTCTGCTTATCAATTCAGTAATTTAATAAACGATTTCAGTTAAATTCTGTTTTGTTTTAATTTTCGATACAAAGATATCTTTAGTTTATTTAAATACACATTCTGTAAACTATCTGTTATTTTTCCCTGCATCTCATATCCACCTCCTAGTTCTGCTTCCGCGTTGTATATAGAATATTTTTTTTTTTTAATTTTGTATATGTTTGTAGTAACTTTTTCGACCTATGTATCCTGCTTATGCGTATTAAGTTTCATTAAAATCGATTCAGTCATTTTGGAAAATTAGGGACTTGAAAGTTTGTATGAAATTCCGCAAGGTGTAACGCATTAAAACTGTGAGGTCTAGTAAATACACTGCCACACAATTTGTCAACAATCTTCAAAAATCTTAATGTACCTACCTAATCAACTGAAAACGTAAGTAACTTGAAGCAACGCGAATTATAAAATTTTACTCTAACAATAGTTTAATGCTATCCGTTAACATTGAAAATGGGATATTTTCCATGTTTACTATTTGTTTAGAGTTCCCTATATTTTGGCGCGGTTGCAAGAGTCATGCGTGATTGAGTCAGATAAACTGTTTATCCGTGTTAATGACGCTTCGCAAGTCAGTTTAAAAACTCATCTCATAATCTGCCTAGCCTTTTCCCAAACTATCTTGGGGTCGGCTTCCAGTCTAACCGGATGCAGCTGAGTACCAGTATTTTACATGAAGCGACTGCCTATCTGACCTCCACAACCCAGTAACTGGGTAATACGATACCCCTTGGTAAGACTGGATGTCAGACTTAGCTTCTGACTACCCGTAACGACTGTCAAAGATCTACGAGTTTAAAAACACATCTAATAATTCAATATTTTATAAATTTAATGCGTTGTAATTAGATACCTATCATATTTACGTTTCTTATCTGAGTAAAGTGCGACAAATATTTTATCAACGAAACAAATAAGTTAAAAGTTCAAGTTCACTTCTAGACTTTTTTTGAAGTATTTTGTTTTTACAATATAATAATGTAGATTATCATGCATCATTTAATGTGTTGAGTATTTGTTAAAACATTCTACAAGGTAAAGCCCAATTTTAGGGCAAAGGTAGCCTCATTGAATATTCCGAGATATCTATTATCATACCCTTTAATTGTTATCCAGCCTCATATCCGGATTATTGTATTCAAACAATGCCTGTTCTATTTAGTTGGAACAATTTGTTGCCAGAAGATGATAATAAGATTAGGGACGGTTTGGGTAAGAAATATTTGTATTTAACATAATAATGTCGGTATGGCACTCCCTTGGCCCTTGTCCATGGAAAGGACTGTCCAAATGTCCCTATTTGTTCTTTGTTTTGGTGTATCTATGTTAATTAAGTTTAATATTAGTATCAAATTGTTCGTATTATTGAGGTTTTACTAAAATCCCTTTTTGTTTGTAATCATTCTTTTGTTTTTTTTTCCACTGAGTAGACTATACTCGTACACTGTGTGTGGATGTTCTTTGCAACAACGCCATCTACCAAAGCAGTGATAAACTACGCAGAGACTTAATTCAAAGAAGCAGCTGGCTTTCAAAGATTTTACCCAATGTATGACATTTTCAGTACGGTTTGATTGCTCAAGACAATTTACTTTTCTTATCAAATATTCCTTAGTTTCTGACGAGGTTTGATTGCTTTCAAAAACAATATTAGGGAAGGCAACAATTTCTTCCCAGAAATTAGGTTTTATCAACAGCTTCACGACAAAGATGTGCACGTATGACAAGAAAATCACAAGAAAAAAAATAAACAGGAGATGAGTCTCCGATGATGATCAGGCTCTGCAGTCATCATGATGTCGGTGACCATCTGATGAAGTGGTGAACCTTGATGTTTGAATACATATGTGTTTTAAAGAGACGTAACTAGCTTATAATCATGTATAACAGCACTAATATGCGAAAAAACAAAAATAGCCAAAAATAGACCATTAAAGCCACAAAACACGAACAAGACTGGTTTCTTAAAAAAAATAGAAGACTGTTTTTGAGTATTAAAATAATTGCTAATGAATTTTATCTTATAATCGTGGTCGTGAGTGTTACGCCTGAACATGTGGTTCTTCGGTTCGATTCCTGGGAAGCCCAAAGTTTTATTTAGTTTTTTTTTCCAGCAAGGATTTGTCAGTAGCAGGCAAGACTCAGGATTTGCGCCCGGTTGATGTCAATGGGGTCAACCTCTATTGCATGGAGCGGGAACAGAACTGGTAAAATTGGGGTAATTTATACTATGATGCACGTCTGCCTAACCCGTTGGGGTAAACAGGAGTGATGTTATGTTTATGCAAAGTGTTTATGTTTTTAAAGTTAACATCCACAATATTTCTTCATAATCTACATACAAACAATTTAATTTATTAAATTGAATTTCATCGTAACAAACTTGCTGCCTCCCATTTTCCACTGAGAAAACTGCAATCAAATCATTTATTTGCAACAAAATTAGGTTACCTACATTATTAAATTCAAGTGGAGTAGAAAAGAGTGAGCCCTGTACATTCTGCCTGGAATTAGGCACGCAAAATTTATAAAAATAATAATTGCGTTAGGTATTGAAACGTCTGAATACTTTTGTTAAGAGCGTTTACACCTTACGACATTTTATACAAAAGATCGTTAAAGTCGTCATTTTCCGAAAACACTGAACCGATTTCAATTAAACTTAATACGCTTAAGCAGGATACAGAGATCTAAAAAATACTAAAAACATTTTCGAAATGTCTATTAAAAAAGAAGATAATTGGAAATTTATGTGTCTATAGGTAGATAATTTATAATCAGTCTTAAATAGCTGTAACACTATTTTTCGAAAATGATTTTTAGCAACTTTTTAGACCTATGTATCCTGCTTATGCTCTGTATGGTGTCGGACGTATAGAATAGCACCATCCCATATCTTTCCGTGGGTGTCGTAAGAGGCGACTAAGGGACTTGCCAGAAAATGGGCAGCAGCGTTCTCTGTGCTTTTGTAACAACCGTACTGCGATCGCCAACCCGCCTGCCAAGCGTGGCGATTATGGCAAAACCCCCCAAAACGTCAATGTGGCGACACTTGGGGGAGGCCTATGTCCAGCAGTGGACGTCTTTTGGGCTGAAATGATGATGATGATCCTGCTTATGCGTATTACGTTTCATTAAAATCGGTTCTGTCATTTCGGAGAATAAGGACTTGAAAGTTTGTATGAAATGCCGTATGGTGTACACGCTCTTAAGCCGTTGGTCGCGGCTGTTGTTTGTAGATCTTATATCAGTCTTTTACAGTTACTGGTAGTCTGTGGCCCGAAAGTCTGACAACCAGTATTACCGAGAAATATCGTATTACCCAGTCCTAACTGACCTTCCTTTGAATTTTTATTTTAAAGATGCTGGGGCTCGTGGCTATTTAAAAACAGTCGCACGATTTTCAAGGTTAAGCCGTGCTCTCCGAGGTTGGTCCGTGGATGGGTAACCATAATTACATACCGAGTTACCTCCGTGCCTCGGAAACGGAGTACGTTAAGCCGTTGGTCCCGGCTATCATTTGTAGATCTTTAACAGTCGTTACGAGTAGTCAGAAGCCAAAATTCTGACATCCAGTCTTGCCAAGGGGTATTTTCCAGTTACTGGGTTGTGGAGGTCAGATAGGCAGTCGCTTTATGGATTATACAGGTATTCAGCTGCATCCGGTGAGACTGGAAGCTGACCCTAACAATGTTAGGAAAAGGCCAAGCAGATAATGGTGACGTTGAAATGGTTTTCAAGTACATACCTACTACATGATGTGATTTAAAAATAAAACACAAAACATTAGTGCGTATTAACACATTATAATTTTATTGATCATACATTTTTATTATAAAATCTTATCTATTTATTATTAAGTACTTTTACTTATTATTTTCTTAAAAAGTATCAATAAATGTTATTAAAAAAATATAAAGCTATTCACAAAGTTAACGCCTTCGATTGTAAAAACGTACCCGAAATTGTTTTAAATTCATTAAGTACATTGGACGGATTTAAACCAATATTATAGTTAAATTAGTTAAGCTCTATGACTTTTTACATGATAACACGAAGCTCCGTAAACGAACATTAACAACAGTTACTGTGTGTGAAAATAACGTTAGATAACTTACTAACTAAAGCGTTTCAAAGATTCAGTCTGTGTTTGACTTTGATTCATTTAGTACATTCGAAAAAAATATGGCAGAATAAACATTTAAAATTAACTTTTTCTCAATGTTATACATGTTACTAATAATCTCTTATTTTCTCGATTACTTTATAGTTACTACTCCTTCGTTCAGAGTACAAAGGACCATTCTTTGACTCGTATACGTGTGGCGCGGGGCGGATACCGTTTTCTATATACTTGGGGCTGGCTATTGGTTCACCTTTGTACCCCCTGCTTTTGGTCACCGAGTTAATTTCCCTTGACTCAATAATCTCTTTGCGACCGTCTCTTCCAGGTACGATCTTCTTACTAACGGTCTCTACAGTGTCGGTGACGCTGGGACGTTCGGGATCACCTGAGCGAGTTGTGTACCGGTACGTCTCGGAGTAGTTATCGCTACTGTTGCTTCCTCGCCGTATCGCCGGAGACTTTATTCTCGAATCCAGCCGGGACACGAAGGGACTCGACTCCCTGTTAAGCGATTCCGTCTTATACAAAGGCGTTTTCCGTTCTTCTGAGATGCGGTCTTTGTAGTGTGGCGACGGTGTGTTGTATCGAGGCGATAACCTGCTGCCGTCTGATTCATCATCTGCGTGCAAAGTTTGATATAATTCAGGCGCTCTTTCCCGAAGCCCTTTCAGAAATATCTTTTTCTTATCAGTTTCATCATAAGATTTACTGTATCCGTTTGTGTGTCCGTTGGTCACGGGGTTTGTTTTTCCATATCTAGCTCCGAATAGGCCGTCACGTCTGCGCTCTGTTTCACGTGACACGGCATCAGCAAGGTCACGCTGACTACGATTAATAATGGATACGATTCCTGGGCTTTTGAGTTGTTCTGGGGTTTCATCGAGGCGACTAAGGTGGGGGTTTGATTTATACATAGTTGAGTAATTGCGGCTCATTGTCGATACGTAACGTGGGTGAGTCTCCGGTTCAGGAGCTCCCATAGCAAAACTCTTGCTCCTGTTGAGAGCCTTGTATGTCCGCGCGGGTTTTGCAGGTCCCGGTGGGTATCCGTTGATCTTGCCGTCAGGTGCAGTTGTCACGTTGTTTGAGATGTTGACGGCGCTGCTGGAGCGCTTGTTGGGCGTGAGTCTGTGCCAGTATTTGTTGGAACTCGGTTTCTGCGGTTCGGTGGTTTTTTCTTTCCTGTCGTGCAGTTTCCTCGGCAGCGTCTGCGCGCTGCGAGTGTACTCCTCGTCGGGCTCGATGTTCGGATTCAGTCGACTTGTCGAGTGACTGAACCGACCCAGCGTGCTCGAGAATTGACCCCTGAAACCATTAAAGAAACAATGGAATATTTTTTATACAATCCGCTTATATGATTTATTGGCGTTTCGTGAAGGTGTAATGAGCCGGGCCCACGTACAATTATTGTGTTGTAGGTAAGACGCAAAAACTCGTAATCTTGTTGGTGTTCTGGTAATTGGATTCAATGGGGAATCTCCTCCCACACGCCTAACGACCATGCTTTGTCTTCGTGCGTTTAAGACGGCTTTGTTAAGGCCTGAACAAATTGTAAGTACATCATTTAATGTAGGACTTCAAACATTTTTTGTCATTAAGTTTGCAAAGATCAACAAAAATTTGAAGGCGGTTTTAAAACGTATGTTGATCTAACAAAACAACCGAAGCAAAAGTGTGTCTATTGTAATTTGCAATAAATAATTATAACAAACTAATTTACATACACCAACCTCATGCGACAGGTGTTTATTAAGAACATTTCCTCAGCATGAGTCACTTGTCGGTTGTCATTGCGGATCGGCACATACTTCTCAATAAAGAGACTGTTTTACTTGACAAACACGAGTGACTCATGCACTAAATAAGGGTTTGTTTGCGAATAAAGGCATATTTACCCTTAAGAGGCAATATCCTTGGACGGCGACGGATGAAAAAGGCATGATATGCCGGAACGCAGTTTTAATTGAGAAGCAAGATTGCAGAGATTGATCAGAGACATTATTGTGGTGGCTATTAATAGTGAATGAATTTTTATTGTATTTGTCTTGTAATTAGTCCTGGGATTGAGTTTAATTGAACGTGGTTTAATGTCTTTGTAACGCTTGCGAAGATTGCCTAATTGATCATTATCGTGTTTGATGATTTGTGATTTTATGAATTATTGTAATCATTATGCTACTTTAAAGCAAGAACTCGGAATGATTTTAGGAATAATTTTGTTTTTCTGACTAACATAACATAACGCCTGTAATTCCCGAAGGATTACCCAGAGGTGTACTAGTAGTAGGTACTTACACCCATGTTTCGCCAGTTATGTTTAATTCTCATAACAGGGGGGCGAGCCTATTGCCATCAAACGAACACAAATTCAGACTGTGGGTGTGACTATGGGTGTAATATTAGCCAACCCTTCGGGTATTACAAGCGTGATATTATGTTATATTTAAAGTTAAATTCGATTGTCTCTTGTCTAAGCCCTTTATGTCTAGTTTTACGTACTTGCTATTATAAATGCAAAAGTTTTTGAAAATGAATGGATGGATATTTTTTTTTCTTTCTCTCAAAAACTATAACGGTAACGGATTTGGATGAAATTTGGTATACAGTTAGTTTATAAGCTGGATTAACGGGAGTATATTTCTTATCCTAGTAGTCCAACAGTGGGAAAATTCACGAACACAACGAGGGCAAACTCGCAGGCATAAGCTAGTATCATATCACCAATACGCAGCTCACAAGTGCAGTCATCAATAACGATATACAGGGTGTAACGGAAAGTGTATATACATACTTAAGGTTGTACTACAGACCATCAAACTGAAGATGTTTCTCCATAGGACAAAGGTCGCGCGTCGTAGCAAAAAAATATCAGCTGCACCATACATTACGGTCGAATAGGTATTGAAATTATGTATGGGGCAGCAGATAATTTTTAGTATGTATATACCCTTTCCGTTACACCCTGTATATATGTGATAAGAGCCATTTTCAATGCAGGACAATTACCAACCAGGTGATTCTATTGTTACATTATTTACAACTGACCTCGGCAAGCCTTTGAAAAAACATTGGATTCTTGTGTAATGCATCACATTAGGTACAGTGGAATGTTTTTCATATTACAATTATGTATTTAAATAATAAATAACAAATTCAAATACATTAATCGTTACCTTAATTAAAGCACATAATTCCTTTTAAGTTGAAACCTAAGAACTACCTAATGAATTTGCATGCATAATTACCTTGCGTACGTCTCAGATCTAACCTACCACCATGACAAGAGATGCGTCACTGGTATTGTGGAAGCTCTATGTCACAAATACGTGACACATTTCTTGGTTGGTCCTTTGCGTCTTCTCAATACCTATTTTGGTCTTTTGTTTCCATAATGTGAATAGGTTTAGTTTCCGCAATTTCTACAATGATTGTCTTGAAATGTTTCAGCGTTAAAATACTTTGTGTTGTAAGCTGCAGGTCGTTTCTTATGCTTTGTTTAGCTAACTATGTAGATATTGGTGCTAATTTTATTTTAAAATCCTGTGAACTATTTGAACTTGTGTGACTTCTATTTATGCGTAACTTGATCCAACCTTTTTTTGGCAAATTTCGATGACTTAGATGTTTTACAAAGCTTTGTTTGAGACAAAAATCTAAACGACAGACACCATTGTCAAAAGCTTGTTTAAAACAGATTGCGAATATTTTCTTTAGGAACTAGCACTAGACTTTTGTAATTAAACAGTATCAATATAATATCTTTTGATATTAGATATGTAGTGTACATACAATACTGTATATATTATGTTAGCAGATTGATATCAGGAAGTATATAATATAAGAGTGGTAGCCTGCAATGCAATTGAATAATATTCTAACTCCACGTTGATATTCTGATGATAACATTTTGCTCCAATTAGTACCTAAAGAATCTTAAGTTCCCAACTTATTAAAAAATCCTAAGAATATTCTTTTGTGAATAAAACCTCGAGAACATATTCTTACTTCACAATAGCCGTATAAAAATGGCACTAATGAGTCCAGCTGTTCATTGTAATCCACACTAAGACCAAGAATGCGACTGTAAGGTTCATCTTACTATGGTACCTTATGTACTGACCATGTAAACAATAGAACAAACAGACTTTGTGTGGCGAAACAACTCATACATAAGTCAAGTACATACTCCTTTAGAAAATACGTTTAAGAGTGTTTACAAAGTTACTGTAAAACAATTTAAAAATGTCTTTCAAAAAAAGATAATTGGAAATTGTTTCTATAGATAATTTATAATCGGTCTAATTTAGCTATAACACTATTATTCGAAAATGTTTTATATTAACTATTTAGACCTATGTGTCCTGCTTATGCGTATGAAGTTTCATTAAAATCGGATCAGTGATTTCGAAAAAAATAAGGACTTAAAAGTTTGTATGAAATGTCGTAAGGCGTAAACGCTCAAGTTACGTTTACGATTAACCACGGAAATCTTGCTCAACCCACATGCTCCAACTTAAAGCTAATTCTACCTTTATTACTATCAACTCCTATCAAAACGCCGTAACTCTATGATAATATAAACACAAAGCATTAACTGAAGGTTTGCCAGATATTAATGTAGGTGGACGCGGCTGGTAGTAGGACAAGCTTCTATTTAAGGCTCATTGGATCGCATTTTTTTATGAAATATGAATATCCATCATCTAAGATCATGGCTAAATGTGCTCGACTACCAAAAGAGATGACATGCTAGAGGCTGTTTTGATCAGCTCCTAATATGTCGCGACACACATTTTATTACAATGGCTAATTAATTTTATTGATGTTTTGATTAGAATAGGAAGTAGTTGACTGCTTACCTTTCGCGGTGGTCGCGGGCGTCGGCGGCGGCGGCGCGTCTCGAACTGCCCTCGTACTTGTGCTCGCGGCCGTAGATGCTGGGCGCGAAAGGGTCCTCCCCGAGGTAGTAGCGGTGCGGCGTAATGGGGGGCGCCAGCTCGCCGCCGTACTGCTTGTACGTGCGCGACGAGTGCTCCGGCGACGGCGTGCGAGACGTGCGCCACCTAGAGCGCCGCTCCGCAGACGCCGAGCGGATCTTCCCGACCAACTTTCGAATCGAGTTCCCGATCGCAGATCCCACAGACTTACGCGCCGGCGATGGACGCCGCCCATTGTCAGCGAAACGAGTCTTCTGATTCTGTTTGCGCTCGTCCCGATCCCGTCGCCTGGGAGGCGTACGATCCCTATCTGAACTTTCACGCCTCTCCCTTGGAGGAGAGTAATCTGGCGGAGGCTCCACGGCACCCTCTTCGCGGCTGTCACGCGACCTTCCCGAATTTTCATTCCTGGATGAGCTCCTGTAGCCGCTGTCATAGCGGTGCTCTTCGGACGATCTTTGTTTCGTTGGTCGTTTTCGTTCCGGCGCGATCGGCCGGTAGTCGTCCTCGACTGAGGGCTCGCGGAACGCTCGCTCGGTATCTAGTGGTCGGAAAGGCGAGCCGCGCGGCGGACTGTGCATAGTTGACGAAGACACGTAGGCGGAGTCGTCGCGCGAGGGCGGATGACGGCGCCCGATCGGTGATGACCTCCCCTGCGGCGATTCGCGCTTCCCGTACACATGTCTCGGGGAGGAGCCGTTTAATCGATCGTCGCTGGCATATGGTGAACGCACTGTCGGTGGTGACGGTGATGAACTGCGTGGCTCGGGCATCCTTGGCTTGCTGGCGCGTCGCTGCGACCAGTCCGCAACCCCCTTGAAGTAGCCACCGGTCCTGTTCACTGGTGCTGCCGGTCGTTCGTCTGAGGGCGTCGACGATTTCGTTTTACGAAGAACTCGATCTCCATATACGGGTGGTGGCGGTACAGATGATGTCTTCCCGTAGTACCCCTCGTCTTCGGCCTTTTTGTAAAGGGCGGGGTCAGGTCTTCGTCCTATTTCTTCAGCGATGGAGTCGTGTGATGAGCGGGATTCGCTGCCGAAATGATTCTCGAGCCACTTGGATGTTTCCTTCTTGCGTGTTTCTTCCTCGATGTCGTAGTCAACGGGACGTTTGTAATCCTTGTCGTGTTCTGAAAGCAGAGTGAACTATGAGCGCGGAGCGGCACGGGTACAGTGAGCGCGGGCGCGCGCGCTGCGGTTCACGACGGAGTGGCGCGCGGAGCATCCTCTGCCACACGCTATGGCGTAATCATTCAGTCAATAAGTTTGCCAAACTATCGAAGGTCAATGCAATGTATACTCGAGACAACTTTACTTAACCGCTACGAGACATTACCGTGCATATTATTCACTGAATGATAATTTCTAGGTCAGTATTGCTTCACGTTATGTTTATGGTGTTATGTAATTATTATCAGCTTTGGTGATCATTTAACTTAGATGGTAATACGACCATTGTGTTGAGATCGCTATTCTTAGCGTAGTGGCCATTTTAGGTAATATCTGAGGGAGAGAAATTGTGGGCACTGGCAATTATTATGAATAGACAAATTGAATTGAAATACAATGCTGAATAGAGTCCGATACGCCATAAATATGATTTAGTTCATAAACTGTTGATCATTAAAAGCGTTCGCTCTTTTGGTAAATCGTTCTTTAAAAGTTTAAAGGGCACCGTCCGAATGCGTTGCGTTTAAATATAAAGCCGTTACAGCAAGATTGACAAGTCGCCGACATTACGACATTATGTACGGAACCGGGCGATCTTCGCAATCAAGTTTACACGCCCTATAAGCTTCACGCCATTGCGAAAACTGTGATTAAATACACATTTATGAGGAAATTTCTCTGATTTAGACGTCGGTCCTGCAATTCTTAGCCGGTTGGAACTGATATGGCTGCATAATTATGAAACATACACCATTGATGATAAGTGTTTTATAGAACCATGATTAACACCCTAATTCGACTTGAATCCTTTGTTCTAAAGGACCAAACTTAAGAGTGAGAGAGAAGTTTGGTCTTTTAGAACATTTTTTGTTTAAATACATACATAGTAAGTATAAACATTTACAGAATGTGGATATGCTGCGAGTGCGAACAACTAGGTAAGAGTACAGTCAAAAATGCTCCTTAGGTTGGCTTTCGCAATACTTATTTTTTTTAGTTATTGATATCGTTCTGACCTCGACGAGGGGTTCGTAGCTAAATTATAACAGCCGCTCGGTTCGATCTTCAGGTTAAGTCGCGCTTGCCTAGGTTGGCCCGTGGATGGGTGACCACTCATTACATATCGGCTGTCATTTGTTATTGTTAGATCAGTCGTCACTGACAACCGTGTCTTACTATGGGTAAGTGTCGTAATACCCAGTACTAACTGGGTTGTGGAGGTCAGATAGGTAGTTGGAAGTCACAGAGAGAGGGCTTTGCCTAGCGTGGATTGACGCTGCTAACAGCATACAGTATTTATATATTTAATTTAGCTCTTCAACAATGAGAACACTATACATATTATAAAAAACATTACCTAACTTAAATCTAAGTGCCCCATCACTTAAAGAAGAGCACTACATGCACTATTTTATGCGCCTACAGCAAACGCTGCGCTATGGCTTGGCATATAAAAATACCAGGCGTCTATTTACAACCAAGACGTAACATTAACAGCACATAAATGCCCAATAATGACACATTAAACAAAACGCCGTATGAATCACATTACAATAGGTAAACCATAAAGTTATGCTTTCTGAACTTTAACGTTTTATCACAGCATTCAATGCT
Source organism: Cerastis rubricosa (assembly GCA_949152445.1). Classification (NCBI taxonomy): domain Eukaryota; kingdom Metazoa; phylum Arthropoda; class Insecta; order Lepidoptera; family Noctuidae; genus Cerastis; species Cerastis rubricosa. Next base: position 11,443,493 of record OX424540.1, on the reverse strand, counting down.
AAAATCTCATTGTTCTGCAGTTCTGTTATTTTACGACAACACGCACCGTTCACTATAATGCGTGGTTATGATGTCACTGTAAATTCTGATTATTGATACAATTACGAAGCACGATTTCCAGCTTTCGTATTTACTTAGAACTCCTTGGGAACTTGATGACAAAATTCCCCTGTATTATGATAATAGTATGGTGCTATATGACAGTGATTTTCATGCGTCAGTTTGGGAATGCACAGAGAAAATTGGCCAATTGAATTAAGCAGCAATTATACATGGCCGTTGGCCCGCATTCGGGTGGTCGAATGACCTCACTCGAATTCGGGCACCTGATGCATTTATTACACTGGTCATCGCAATGGAATACGAGCTAACGACTACGAGAAGGATGACAAAGTCGGGTAGTTGCACCTGTACTGGAAACGATGAAGCCGGACGAGTTCGTCCGAAGACGAGCGAACTTGAAGTCGTTCATTTATACTTGGTCGATTGCCCGAATTCTATACGCAATCGAATTCGGGCTAACGACCAAATGTCTTCGCAGCATCGGTTTGGGAATGCAAAGGGAAAATTTACTTTGAATGAAAGAAGAAAACGTAGTCGCAGGCAACAGTTACAAACAGTAGCATCACTTTCCCTCGATATAGTAATTTGCTCTGAGCAGTATATTAATGAACTATTCTAATAGGCCTAGAGGTTTAAAGAACTTAATATTTTGAACATAATATTCATATTTATACTTCGTACGTATACATAGTGCACCTTTAGATGTTACCTGTCTTTCTTAGTGAAGTGTCGTATTGCTTGATGTCATAGAAGATACCTGAAAATACCATGCAAAACTACGTTTTAGAGACCCTCCGGTACTTACAGCTCAAAACTTTTATAGTGAATAAATCCTACAAAACGAGAAACCGAGTGTGTCATATTAATACAGCTGAACAAACATGAAAGTCCGTTACAGTGTAAACGTTACTTAAATGATGTTTTACATGCAACAAAATCACAAAAATATGACAAAACAATAACAGCACAATGTCTAAAGAGGTGAACAAACTTTCTGAAATATATTTTTCATGTTTGGCAAATGTGTCATCGGTTGAAGAAATTCCGATTAAGGTACGCATGTTTACTGTATTTTGCGTCTTTTTGTGGATAAACTTGACTAGTTTAATTATATTACCAACTCAATTTGCCATAGACTTAACCCTTTTTTCGCAGTTTAATACCAATAAGTGCCTAAATCTGTCCAATGATTCTATTTACAAAAAGTACAAAGCACCTATACGTATTGCCTATACCACAAGCAACTTCATCTGAGCCCTCATTGCTAGATTACCATATTATGTATTTTATCACCATCGTTTTTGCCGATGCCAAAGGCAATCGATCATTTCCCACTTTGGAAAGTGCGAAATGGAATGGAATGGTGAACCATTCGAAAAACATGTTACTCAAAATTTTCATCAGAATAACTGATTACGGTAAACTTGGCTGTGCAATGTCACAATCACTACCGACTTCTGAGCGTAGGCCCAACGACTCGCCATATGCGGCAAACTAATGGGCATGTAGCATCAAATTGACCACTTAAACTCTCGTTTAAACGTAGCACGTGTGTTTACTAACTCCTTAATTGTTCGTATAACCATTTACCTACCAGATTTGTGAGGGAAAGTGAATAGGACACTGTGTCATTGAGGTTGGACCGATATGTCTATGGCTTTGTATCGAAATGAAGTCATGTAAGCCAACTGTCAAGTATTTTGCGGAATTTTTGTCCAATCGTCGAAAAGATTTTCTAGTTAACCATGCATTAGCTGAAGAAAGAGACCATTTCCAATGTAAAAAACGACTAGATTTTGAGTTGCTGCATCAAGTAGGTACCACCGCCTAACCCTAAGAGACAAATAGGAGTGGAAAGGGCAAAAACACCTGTTTGCTACAAAACTGTAATACCTACACGGTCAAAACGTATGGAACAGCAATTTTTTTTTAATAACTGACGAAAAATTTATTTGTGGAGTTCAGAATACGTGGTAACCGTTTTGGCTGTCCCTTCCACTTTGTAATACTTCCACTAGGTCAAAGGAGACAGTGCGACAGGTTGTACGTTTCTCAAAGACAATAAGGTATAGACCGTCAAAGCAGAAAAGTGCGAAGGTTTGGTTCACGGATGCGCCCGGAAGCGTCCCTCGCTCCTATTACAGGCATCCTACGTAGTGCGTGGGATCCTAACTGTCCTGGCGATTCGTTTCCTTAAAGGCTACTTACTGACTACAGGAAACGCAATCTGAGAGGCACTGCGTATGAATAATGCTTATTGTTACTGTGTAACGTAATGTGGACTATTCTAGCGATGTTTTGTGTCTGTATGTAGTGCCTATGTATCTAGCTGAAAGGATTTACTCTGAAGGCAAGTCGAAGGACGCGCTGATTGACGAAGACCCCGAAGTGCTTAATTATGTTTTGCTTAATATGAATTATTTTATATGTTTTTTTAGTTTATCAGTAAATAAGGGCTTTATTACTATAGGTACTGTGAAGTTCAGTTTGATTACTTTCGAACGTAAATAATAACATTTAATGGACATCCAACATACCAACCCACACTGGGCCCGCGTGGTGGACTACATCCCACTCCCTCTCATTGAGAGGAGGCCTGTGACCCAGCAGTGGGAATATTATAGGCTGAAGATGATGAATGGACATCCGGGCCTACATTTGAATCATTCAACATCAAAGACCCAAAATTAATCCTAACGACAGATGATCTCTTAAACCGCCAGTCAGAACTCAGAAACGCTATCATCATCATCATCTGCCTAGCCTTTTCCCAAACTATCTTAGGGTCGGCTTCCAGTCTAACCGGATGCAGCTGAGTACCAGTATTTTCCATGAAGCGACTGCCTATCTGACCTCCACAACCCAGTAACTGGGTAATACGATACCCCTTGGTAAGACTGGATGTCAGACTTTTAGCTTCTGACTACTCGTAACGACTGTCAAAGATCTACAAATGACAGCCGGGCCCAACGGCTTAACGTGCTTTCCGAGGAACGGAGGAAACTCGATATGTAATTATGGTCACCCATCCACCAGACCAACCTCGGCAAGCACGGCTTAACCTTAAAGATCGACCTGTGCGGCTGTTATTATTTAGCCACGAGCTCCTCAGAAACGCTAACATTGATAACAAATGCACGACTAGCCCTAAAAAACCTAACAGCAGAAACTGTCCTCATCATTAGCTACAACGTGTTTTCCTCAATTTGTCATCTCAAGCGTCCAAACCCGAGCGGAACATGCGACGTGCGTCCTTTGCAACAAGGAAGAGCATTCAATGCTCGTATACAAGGGAACGAGTAGTCGAGTAACTCGATCGATCAACTTGAACGCAAACAATAGTCGAGTAGCCATGCAGGTTAACTGTCGACAAGGTCGATATGTGTACCACTTGTCACTGACTCACTAGACATGTGTGTATTCGGCCAGAACTATGAATATATTTCACGTTTCAAATATATAATATTTATGACGGACTGTCGAAAATTGAGTTATTTATTGCAACTGATTTTGTAACGTATGGATTGACATTTGGAATGATTTAGGGTGATTTTTTAGATTATTATAGTCATTATAGTTAATTAAAGACTAAACGATTTCAAATAGCAGCAATGGCAAAAAAAAACATTTTAACGACAAGAAGTTAAGCAAAGTATGCTTATAAGAAGACTGACAAGCCATTACGCTCTAGTTGGGTATTACTGGCTTTTCGAATCAGATCATAAGATAGATGTGCAGTTGCATAATTATGTTACTACTGAAAAATTATACCCTATACATATTGTCTTTTGCAACTGAACTGATACACGTAAACAATACAAAGTAGATAAGAAGAGTACGACTGCCGTTCTGATTGGAATACGGTAGTTTTTACTTTTTAACCGACGTACTTTTTAGCAGTAGGCCAGTGCGAGTTTTAATAAATATCTATTCTATCACTGGAACGTAAACTTTCATTTGCAGTGAAACTGAAATAGTAGCGCCTTGTGACAATAATAACCATAGAAATATAAACTTGTTTATTAGATCTATGAGAACAACAAACCCAACTATTATTTTCCAAACATATTGATATAATATGTGGATGTAAAGTTAACGGGAACGATACCTAAGGTACTTATAAAAACACATCTAGGCCCTCTGAGAATTGTTAAGTGATTATGCTGCACAGTCATAAATCCCAAACCCTCACCATTACCAAAGTGACCTGCGCGAGTAGCATGACATTTTGTAAATAAGCGCTAAAAATAAGCGCTATGCTATCAGCACGCGTAGCATGACCGCCGTAGAAACGATTTTTGTCTACGAAAGAATCGACATAATGACAGATAGACAATGACAATGTGTCAGTTTGTCGATTCTTCCGTACACATAGCCCGTTTCTGCGGCAGTCATGCTACGCATGCTGATAGCATAGCCTCCGCGCTTATTTACAAAATACGCCATCGATTAAGACGAGACAGTAAAAAAATTAATCGCCACACAAAACTATAAATAACCTCAACACATAATATTTCAATCAACTTCAATGAAAAGTTGAAAAAAAAAACATGATAATAGGCGGACTAATAATGTGATCAATTTTAATAGCCTATGTAATGAACCATCCAATTTGTATGAAGTACAAAGCTTGTATTGCCTTAGGCAGCATTCAGGTAGACGCAATATCTGGGGGACTGTTCGAAAGAGATACCGTGGCCCTGGAACACAAAGGGCTAAGAAGGGACATGGATGGGTTTTAGTCAGTACATTATGGTTACTTGATGATATCCCATCAGAAAAAAAAAATTGACGCAATATCATAGGACACTGGTCAGTGGTTACACAATTATAATAACATCAGGCCTGTTGTTCCCGAAAGGTTAGGCAGAAGTCTACGTAATAGTACACCCACATTTGGCCAGTTATCTTTAAGTCCCATGTACTCGTAATAGGGTTTGACGGCACGATTGGCGCACTGGTTAAGCGATCGACTGCTACGCTGCGTGTCACGGGTCATCGCCGCACGGAACAAATATTTTTATGGCCCGCAGATAGTTGTTCCAGGTTTGGCTGTTTTGTGTATGTGAGTTTAAATGTTTGTAAACGCACCCACAATACAGGAGAAATTCCTAGAGTGCCAAAAAGCTTAAAAAAAAATTGGGGTCGAGATTATCGCCAATAACCGGCACAAGTCCAGTCTCACTGGCTTTGATTGAGAAATACCTGAAAGAAACACCTAATAACACTTTTGCTTGACCTGCGACTATTCCCAGGTCAAGCAAGGTCCTGCAGGGTTCTATAACCCAGGACCTCATCTCATCAGTCTTTTGCGACCACTAGACCAAAGAAGCAGTCAGGCCACCTAAACCCCTGACTGCCTCTTTGTTTTGTTTTTTTTTTGGTTTCTCAGTTGAAGTCCATTATTCGACCGATAGGTCTGCGAAATACTTAACACCTTGGTTCTAAGTATTTACTGTCCAGATTACCTACTTGGATAGGTCAGTGAAATTACTTCAGTCTAACAATGATGTAACAGAAAAAAAAATACATTAGACTAACTTAAGCTACCGAAAATCCTATAAAAGTCGCATATTCCTGTCGAAAGTCACTGTAGTGAAATGCTTAGGAAAAGATTGCTACTTGTTTGGGCCTTTGGTTGCCTTCGCCCGTTTTCTGCCATTCAGGGCTTCTGCCCGTTTCATTGGTTTGAGATGGCAGGCTCTGCTAGGTTCCTATCTCCATTTGACTGTCTCTATCCAAGAGTGCACTTGCGGTGCTGAATACTGAAGGCCTTTGTCCAGGAGTAGACCACAATAACCACTTAGCTGATTGATTCAAGGGTGCGCTTGATTTGAAAGTCATCGGTCCTTCGTCCACCGTTTCTTTTATCCGGACTATCTTGTGGATGCCTTTAGTATAACGCCTCCAGCCAGGGCATAAAACTTCTAAACTAGGTGACAACTCGCTAAGGCCACCCCTGCTGGGTTCGAGCCTCGACTTGGGCGTCACTGGAGGAGGGCAGCAAAGGGAATGGCTGGAACTAAATGATTCCATTATTTTAGGTCTGAGCATCGCGGGGCTTCATACTCCTAAGCCATTATCTAACGATCACGATACGTCCTTCGACCCGTTTGCTCTCACTAGTTCGATTCATCAGTTCGATCGTCGAACTAGTGAGAATTTTACTTCTCATTTATTCGACCGTCGAACTACTTTATTCTCATTAGTACCAATCTTACGACTACCTGCTCTCAACCTCATACAAATTTATTCTGTGCTTAGACTTATCAGTGTTGTTATTAAACAGCATAAAGAAGGTATAATTATTTCATAGCGAGTCACTACGACAGGTATCTGCCCACGGTGCCTGCCCATAATATATTCTATGAACTTTTAAGGCAACTAGTTATTGCAAATAAAGCCTCTAACTACCGTGACGTTGCGTGTTCTACAACGATTCCTATTGGCTGTTGGGTATATCTTTATTTAATTGGACCAATAAGAATAATTGTTTCTTTTATCATATTATATCATAATTGATTTATGTAAATGTTCGGACTAATTAAGATTCTGTTTTGAATGTGGTATGCGTATAAGAAGTACTTAAATTGCGCATTTATATTGTTTGCTATGTGGGTTGCTTTTGATCTTGTAACTTGTAATATGTACCTATCATTGTTAAATTGATTCCTGCCTATTCTACTGTGAAGGCCAGGATATCTAACTAATATAGAAAACTCAGCAATTTATGGAACTGCCTCGTTGTAGTAGTAACGCAAGCGCGACTGCTGAGCAGACCTTTCCCCCCGCCCCCCCCACCCGCTCTGGATGGATCGGGTGGGAGTGTCAGACTTGTACTGACTAAAACCCATCCATGTTCCTTCTTAGCCCTTTGCGTATCAGGGCCACGGTATCTCTTTCGAACAGCCCTGCCAGGGCTGCGGGACTACATACATAAGTTAACTTTTTTTTTACCACCCTATTATCTCTCACTGCTGTGCAAAAGCCTCCCTCATATCCTTCCAGGTACTCTTCTCCTGCGCCACCTCGAACCAGCCTTAGTGATTATAACAATAATCATACATAATTATGTAACTGCTGAGCAGTCCTTGGTGCGATTTCCAAGTGTCATTGGGTTTTGCCAACAGGAAAGCCTCAGTAGCAGCCACAGAATCTGGATTTGAGCCCACTTGATGGCAATAGGCTCGCCCCCTATGACATTGGATGGAACTTAAAACTAAACTCGGTGTGGAATTCTTGGGGAACACGGATGCCATATTTATTTTACAGTAACCTTGAAATATTACGAGTAACACAGCGGATACAAATATTAAGTTAAAATCAACAAAATCCAAATCCGCAACTTTCAAAAATACTATTTTAAGAACTGAAGCCAGATTTTTTTTTCTTTGCCACACGGAACTATTTGATCACCAAGGCTGACTTGCCACTAAAAATGGCGACAATTCGACCATCGACCCATTAACATAACGACCGCATTGGAGCGCAGGTTGATTCTCGTGAATGAACTTATTTAGCAATGAATGGCGGACTTCAACTTAATAAATTAATGATATTAATGTTGTGATCTGTTATGTAACAGATTTATTATGATTCTTAAAATGTGTTGGTTTTTTACATTATATTTGAAATTTATTTTTCTGACCAATTTACAAAAATGATGGATTATCGTATCACCTACTACTTAAGTAGGTGGGTAGATGAAGGTACTTACACGTAGAGTACCTTCCTTGATAAGGCGGAATTTTATTAGCTAGCGGGATTCATTTTTTTATCAGTGTATTTAATAAACGCAAAGCACCATCAAATGAATTTTATTGTAAGTCTGCTGTTTGTTATGTGTGACAGCGCCATCTGTTATAATTAGTTCATACTACCAAGCTAAACACTTATCCAAATGATAAAACAGCGCCATCTATCAACGAGTAGCTGAACTACAGTTGATAGCCACCTAGTGGATGAATAAGAAACTAATTAATTCCGTTTCTTACCGACTTGACGAAGGCGGCGTTGGCGTCGCATTCTGACTGATAAGCTGTCCCAGTCGTCATCCATGTTTGGTTGCCCCTCTCTTTCAACTGCAACAAAAATATGCTTAAAAATTGCTTTAGATACAAAACCAAAGGCTTTCTAGGTTTCACGCAAAAGTTATATGAAAAATATTAAATTTTTCGTCTACACTTCTTTTTTGCAAAAGGTCATTCATCGGTAAACTCATGTTTTCATGTCATTTACCTAATTAATTGAAACGGAAGGCATTTCGCCACGCCTTCAATAGGCAACAAAAAGGGTTTATTGTTTCAGGATTGTCATTTTTGACTGTCTCGACGGCTTATTGACAAATGCAGGTCAGGTCGAGCTAAGTACTATTGGGTTTCCATCAGGAATTTCGCAGTAGTGAGAATGAATTTCAGTCCGCTTTGTGGCGATAGACTCGCCTCGACCTTATAACAAGGGACTCAAACATGGGTACTTGTCTTGCCGTGTAAAATGGTTGCACTTATAGATAAACCACAGCCTTACCCTTCGAGGATACAGGCATGATTTCCCGAATGTCATTTTGCAGTGCTACAAGGATTTTCTGGCGCTTGATTGACCTTGTCAGGGCGTTGTAAGATATTTGTACTTAGTATGACCATTTTAAGTGTGCAGTTCAAGGTAGCGCTGCTTTTCAAGTAAAAATACATCGATAAGTCAAACTTGGTACATTTATTTTAGTTCTGTGTACCTGCACAGATAAGTTGGTTGAGTGTATCACTTCATAATTTCATGAAAAAACAAGATTTAGTTCCAAATTTGGCCACGCGCCACGATATCATTGTCTAACAGAACTGTACGTGTATGCTATTGTTACAGACCTTCTTCAGTGCGGGATCGTGAGTTGATATGCGTAGCGACCCGCACGCCGCCCGCCATCAGCTCTGTACTCTGCTCGAGGTCCACTCGCTTCCGTCTCTCTGTACCAGCTGTCTCTTCTACCAGGCTCTTGTCACTCGGCAGGGATTTCGCCTGTTAGAGAAAAAGATGATTAATGACGAATTTTAGAAATCGAGTGTAGATAAAAATGGTTTTCACTTAGAATTTGCTAGTTATAAGATATCAAATCAATAAATCATCCGTCAAATCAGTGTCTTTTAAATAGAAATCATACCCAGTCATGCAGAATGATCCTTTTGAGAAAATGTAAGCACATAGCAAGTAATTATATGTGCCTATCTATTTTTTGTTCTTTGAATAAAACTACATCTCACTGCACCTTTTTCATTTGAGTGTATAATATACAGCAAGCTTTACGATAGACGATAACTTTCTTTACACTTCTGTTCCGATATCCTACAATCATTTACGTTTAACAGGGCTATTCAATTAGGACGAAACTTTTCTCTGGGCACTATTTGAAACCTCGTATTTCCCGTAGGAATTCATTGACGGACAAAACTTCGGTGTTATCATCCTCACTTATATCGTCATCATTCTCTTGCCCTTGTTCCAATTTATTTGGGGTCGGCGAAGCATGTCTTCTTCTACCATACTTCTCTATTACTCTTCATCTCATCCGACACTTCCTTTCTTGCCACATCATGCTCACTTACAATGGCATCAATTATACTCGTTACTTTAACAATCTCAAAAAGTATTGCAACATTACCTCGTCTTTAGAGAGTTCTTCGTCGCAGACTCGTTCCTGTTCCTTGGTGTGTCGTGTCTCCGTCACTATCGTGCCATCTGGCCGCAGCGCCCGCAACTCCTCCTGCGACAAACAATACGGTTAGCTAAGCACAAACTTTGAGAGACGTGGTGGCGAAGTTGAAGCTCGTGGATTCGAACCCAGTCAGACACGTTCGTGTGTGTTAATTATTTTAGCACCATTGCTCTCAAAAGCAACTGCCTCGCTGGTCTAGTGGCCACAAGCGCGGCTGCTGAGCAGGAGGTCCTGGGTTCGATTCCCCGGACGAGCAAAGTGTTATTGGGTTATTCATTCCTATTAAAAAGGTAAACAAAACTGACGAACTATGTGTACACCTCGGCATAATTAAATTAAAATACAGGCGTGATGCTATGCTATGATATGCTCTCGAAGAAAACATCGTGAGTGAACAATTCGAACATAGAAGAGACAGGCCTCTTCTCTCGCCGAGAGGAGGCGTGTGTCCCAGCAGTGGAAACATTATAGCCTGTCATGCTGTACACAGACTTATAACAGAATTACCTACTTGCTCAATTTATTTATGCAAAATCACGATCTATGGCTCCTAGTACTTAGATGTACACATTGACCAGGAAACGGCTAATGCCGCGATCTACAACGTGTTAGGTCTTAAGATCAATCAGAATGTTGTTTGTCGATGTTGTGCTCTTTTATCTAATATTTTATAGGCTTCTAGTGACTTTACCCAGGTGGCTCTAACACCAGGCTAAATTTTATTCGCAGTAATGTTTTCTTTAAAGTAGAATGGCTAATTGATTACCTTATCTTTGACGTTTTACACTAAGCAAACTTTTCCAGTCTACATGATGTTCATGCCTAATATCTGCATCTGGAATTAGTCTCCTCATTCCAGCAAACTCAACAAAAATATCGACCTGTGACCTTTCAAAGGTAAAACAATATTTTGAAATAATTGAATAAGGTTTAAGCTTCTTATTGACACATAAGTGATGAAATACCCAGTAGCTTTTGCGAAATAAATAAACACAATGTTGATTTATAAATTCCTAAATCAGCTCTAAATCAGACAGAAACGGATACTTAATTTAGGGACAACAGAAGTGCAACTCTATCCTGTCCTATTAAGTAAGTAACGTTATTTATTCAAGTAACGTTACTTACGTACGCTACTTGAATAAATTGTTTAAGATGTCAATACACGAAATAAGCGACTTTGTTGGAATGTAGATGAGTAAGTTTGTGTATTTTTATAATTAGACGGTTCGTTCAAACTACAATTTGAATCTCAGTTAGTATGTGTCAAGCTTTGTGCAAATATAACAAAACAGGTAAAATATTCGACAGTTGCTCTTCAAATATGAACTTTTTGTTAGCTTTTGTATCGATAAATGCCTTCGTTTAAGCCATCCCTGACCTACAAACAGTCTTAGTGTTGTGACCAACAATGTAGTCCAGACAAATGCACACCTTGTATGTCTAGACAGGCTTAATGAATTACTTTGCAACGGAGTTTTGGTAACCAAAATCCTAATTAGTTCATTACCGTTCATTATGGTCATTGGCAGAATGGAGCAGTGTTTCCTCAGTGGCATTGACATACGCACAAGCAGGCAATTTGTATAATTTATTTTATCACCGCTGCTCTCAAAACCGTGAAGGAAACCGGGTGTTCCTGTGGAGACACGTGGCATTCACCTGGACCCACTGGTGTGGCTTACTTCCACAAACAGAGACCAACCTACTGTGCACGTTGTCTGCCTGGGTTCGTACTCAAGGCCTTCATTTCATAAGTTAGGGCCAGTAGCAATGTGGAACTAATGTTTTCATATATTAAGGACTACTAGTACATATACAGGACTTACGGTGTCATCAGTAGTGATGGTAGTGTTGTATGCGATGGTGTCCTTCACAAGCTTAGGGCCGCGCGGCACGAGCGCCAGCTGATGCTCCGTCTGCGACCTCAGAGCATCGCGGATGTCTTCCTCGGGAGTCTCGTTCACGGCCGCTATTAGAGCCTGGTACAAAACAAAATGGGCTGTTATTTATTTGCTGTTATCATACACTTGCTTTTTGGTTACCAGAAATCATCTAACAAGTGGCGTACAATAAAAATCTGAGACAATCGTTTTGTGTTACAAAGGTTTTTCAAACAGTATTTATACGGTGCAATCTTGTTTAGAAGTATGTAATATAACAGTCCGTTTATAACATAGATTTAAAAAATTAAATTAAAAACTGACACCGTAAGTGACACCGGGTGGTTGCCATGCCTCTGTTAGAGTGGTTGACAAAGAGACTTAAAAAATTACAAAACGATGAAAAAAATGATATCATGAGCGATAGTTTATTTTACACTAAAGCCAAGACCTACTGGGCTACAATACCGCCCACAATCGACGGTGTACTCGGAGGATTTGGTCACATCTCGGAGATTGACGTCGATGGATCAAGAGCGTTCTTAGACGAAATACTAGCTTTTGAAAACCCACCAGCCACGAAAATAGCCCTCGACTGTGGCGCCGGTATCGGAAGAGTGAGTAAGCATGTACTGATTCCACGTTTCGAAAAAATCGATCTCGTCGAGCAGGATGAAAAGTTTATCAACAAGGCCAAAGAATTCCTCGGCGAAGATAATGCGAAGGTAGGAACGATGTACCAAGCAGGGCTTCAAAATTTCAAGCCTGATAAACACTACGACGTCATCTGGTGCCAGTGGGTAATCGGACACATAAAGGATTATGATTTAATTGATTTCCTTGAGAGATGCCGAATGTCGCTGAACAAGCACGGTGTTATTGTCGTCAAGGATAATATAGCAACATCTAAAGAATTAGAATATGACGAGGATGATTCGTCTGTAACACGTCCTATAAAACTACTCGAAATACTATTCGAACAAGCCAAATTGAAAACTGTGAAGACGGTCATTCAAAAAGGATTTCCAGATCACATTTATCCGGTACACTCGTTTGCTTTAACTGCTGTTGAATAATAAATCTTAATACTAAAATCTCTAACTTTATTATTGAGTGTCAGAATCTATTGCTAACAGATTTCAGTTATGACTTTAGTTGGATATTTATTCACATCTTAATACAAGTGAGTTTATCTTTGTTAAACTAGTGAATCGTGGCCCGAATTCGTGATTGTGTCGTTTAATAAAGTAGGATCCCGGGCGTGCCTCAGCTTCGCAACCTACTCGCAAGTGCATTTACCGTTTTGGTGTTAAGTTACGAAATACTTGCGTCAGAAGCCGCAAGGACTTCGGAATTTGATCTGTTAGCTGCAAGGCTTTGTGTTGATATCTAATACTTTTTAGTAACAATCGTATTATTAGGTCGCTCTAAAAGCAGTTTTGTTTTATTGGCTTTAGAAAGAGGCAATGAAGTCCCTGTATCCGCAAGACAGCAAATATCATGGCTTACTGTGACCTGTACGTTGGAATTTCAATTGAGGTAAGATCCGTGCAATGATGGCGTATCTCTGATAATTAGCCGTTGAACGAGCGATGATGTTCAATCAGAGAACAGTTAGCGATGAATATCGCACCGCACTCTATTATTAGGGCCGCGTCAATCTCTACAGCGTTGTATCTTGTATCGAGCCTTGCCCAGCAATTTGATGTTACAGTTACATTCCGAAACGGGGGAATGTTCAGGGCGTAGGTTTGATGTACGGTTTTCACGTGCCAAACAAGTTGCGGTTTACTTCCTAGATAACGTTTTAATCAACGTTTGAGCTCGCCTTGAAACAAACTGTAAATTACGACCTCAGTTGAAGCAAAAGGTAAATGTAGACGAAATTGTAAATGTCACGACTGACGGTGACGATATTTCTGTCGATGACCAAACATGACCCGTGTATCGACGTTTTTCAAAGATTGTAACACAAGATGTGTTTACAATTTCTTTTCACGGAGTTTGGTTAAAATGTAACGTTACTTTACGTGTATTCTAAGAGCAGCAATCTACGAGTCACAGATAGCTGTAAATTTATTGATGTTTACTATAGAAAAAAAGATAGCTACGCTGAGTACGCATACCTACTGTTGTAATTGTTGAGCTTTGCTTGAATTACCGTATATTTTGATATTCTACTTTGTGCTTAGATAACGTGAATTCTCATGGTGCGGTCATTGCCCCGTGTAATCTTGGAATAGATGTCTTTTTGTTAAGGTTGAACCGAGGTCGGGCTAAACTTATTAAAAACATAATTAGCGTTTAGTGACTCCGCGTTCCTAACTTAGATTAAATGACTGTGATACGTTTTATTGCTATGGTACTTATTTTGCTAATTAAAATGGCTAATAAACTTAGTTAGTTTTGCATTTTTAATAAAAGTTTACTAGAAAAACAATAATAATTAGTAGGTACATATACCAAAAGACCAATAAATACTTATTAGTTTCAACTCTATAATACGCAATTTGTATGAAACCATTGTTAATTTTATTTATTCTTTTATATGTGGAATATGTATACTTATTATTTGCTAAGACCATTAATGTAGCCGTGACATTCAACCCAGCCAATAGAAAACCAGAAACCATGATAATCGTTAAAATAAATAATCCTCTACCATAATGCAACGAAAACAGGTTGTCATTTCCGTTTAGAAACGCAAAAAATGGTTGCTAAGCGTTTTAGAAATAAGCCATAGAGCTGGGAATCGCCGGCTGCGTCTAGAGATGGCGGTGCTTATAAAATTCGTTGCGCCGAATGTGCTTTGAGAGCACAACTTCTGCCACGGACTGCCTTAAATGGGGAAGGCCGTTAAAAGCTCATTGAAGATGACGCGACTTTAGATGGGTCCAAATCCGTCCAATGAGGTCAAGGTATTTTGAAATATAAAATGACTTTACTAGATTTTCTACCAATGATGATGCTTGGAACCAGTTATGTTTGGACCATTAGTTTCACAGGTGCCATCTCCATTTCGTCAGCTTTATTAGCGTCCTTGAGACATGTTGTTATTGTTGTATGTTGTTGTACATGGACCTTATAGCCTGTAGACATAATCCGAACTACCGCCGCGGCCGTTTGTTCTACCAAAAACAATCTACAGGTCATTCAAAAATGTATACTAAGAGCTCCTGTCAATGTCATTTAAGTGTCAAAAGATCCATGCAGCGCTGTACATTAGGACCACTTTTAGTATGCACTTTAAGGGTGTGTGTATGCGTGTACTTTAAGAAGGCGGTGCTTGTCAATAAAAAATGCATCGATATGTCAAACTTGCTACATTTATTTTAGTTATATGTTTTCCCGCCTGCACAAATTAGTTGGTTAAAGTGTAATGGTGATCACGATTTGGTTAGTTGACAATGCCGCTTCTAACATCGACGAGGCATTTTCGATCTCTGTGAGATAAGTGAAGCTGCAACGTGACTCGGTACGAAAGAGATCGTCACTTAACTAGCAAACCTGCAAGATCACGCATGAACCCCGCTTTTGGTATTTACGCTACTGTGAGCAGCACGTGGAGTTCAGACCGGGTCAAGGGAAATTTTACCGCAAATAAGGTTGTACGCTACTTTGAAAGTCTACAATTGAATTTATGTATGACACTGTTCGTTTGTTACCGCGACTGAGGCTGATGGAAAATAAGTGCGTGCCAGCCGCAAACATGGAGAAAAACAGGATTACGATTTAGCGTTATAAAAAATCACACATATATAAACTCAAGCCTTTCCGCAGGGGGATAGGCAGAAACTACGAACGCCGAAAATATAACGACATTTACATGATAGGCGTAATCAACTCAGTTAGATACTCAAATGACTAGCATTTCCACGCATTGCTACCGCAATTAAAGTATTCATAACTCAATCGTGCAATTAAAGACCAATAATTAAGTAGAATCAAACAAAATACTAATTATCTCCGTCTTCCACTTACATAACGCAATGGCGGTATCAACTCACGCACGGTTCATTAAACGTACGTCGTGTAATTACATATTTACTCTGCATTATCACCAATCAGGCTAAGAAGTAAAAGTAACCAGGAGCGAAGTATGTCGACGGCGACCGGTCGACAATGTAGCTTTGCGTCCGCGCATAATTGTCAACACATTTTTTAGAACAGAGGTGCTCAATCTTTTGCTGCACAGTCGGGCTGAAAATAATTTGTGTCACAGTAAAGATAGATGCATTTTTTTGTGCAATTGGTAGTCTTGATTGATGTGCATGAATCAACTATAGCGACTTAACGAATTCAAAGTTGTGTGATCTTGTTTCTAGGTATCAATTATTTTTCTATCCTCTTGGGCTTGGAACAGATAAATATGTAAAGAATGTCTTTATACATAACCTACTGATGCCTTGTTATATTATGTGGGTACGTAAGACAAAAAAAAATGTACGTGACGAATTGCAAACCTCCTCCTTTATTTTTCGTCGGTTAAAAATAGCATGCTTGCGTTAAGTGTGAAAAATCAAATAACTGTTGAGCACCACTGTACTGAAACATTGATTGAAATCTTAATACCCGCAAACATTATAATCTGGCACTTGATTATGTGAGAATATTTCGTGAAAGGAGTTCCTGCTACAGCTCACAGCTTCTTTTGAGTACGTATGATTAAAAGATTGCTTACATTTTCAAAATGCGTTCTGTGGCAGAGTTTAAATAAAATAATTAGTTGACTTGGCAGCAAAACAACGTTTAGTCTAGTACAGCGTAGCCGAAAAGAAAACTTATTTTCGTAAGTAAGAAAATTAACAAAAATCAATAATCAATACAATACTACTACTTTAATATATATGTACCCTATTTCTACAATACCCTATCATAATAAAACTGTCCCCTAAACAAACACCTATTTACCGTAGGTGTGACAGACAGCCCTGTGTAGAGGATGCATGGAGGCGGAAGAAACACCACAGTACGTGCTCATGGAGTGCAGAAACGTTGCAGATCAACTGGCACGGACTCTTCAATCACATATAGCTCTCGGAAGCCTGCAGCAGCCTGGAAAAGCTGCTAGCTTTCTGGGAGGACCTGGGATGGTTCGAGTAACAAGAGGATTTTTATACGTACAATGACGACATGGTACTGCTGGGTCCAACGGCCGGCTCTATAAGGGAGTTGTTAGGACAATGTGAAGATTATGCTGCTCGCCACGGTCTAGTTTATAATGGCAAGAAGAGTGTCTTTATGATATTTAAGGCCCCCGGCACAAAGCTGTCATATGAGCCAATCATAAACCTCAATGGCCAGCCCATACTAAGGGTGAAACAAACAAAATACCTTGGACACTGTGTAACGGAGGACCTTAAAGATCATGAAGACATCGAGCGCGAGCGCAGGGCTCTTGCAGTGAGATGTAATATGTTGGTCCGCAGGTTTGCCTGTTGTAGTAAGGAGGTTAAAGTAACACTATTTAAGGCTTACTGTCAAACCTTCTACACGGGCAGCCTGTGGGCCAACTACACGAAGAAAGCCCTGGATGTTCTTAGGGTCCAATATAATAACGGCTTCAGAATGCTCTTGGGACTACCGCGCTTTTGTGGTGCTTCTGGCATGTTCGCTCAGGCTCATGTGGACGATTTTTACGCGATTGTGAGGAAGAAGACGGCGTCACTGCTAGAGAGAACGCGGTCAAGTCCGAACAGCATTCTGAAGATGTTAGTGGATAAATTTGACTCGCCGATAGTTAATCACTTCGTGCATGTACTGGTGAGGCAGGAGTGATTTGCTGTGGCGAGTGATTTTGTATGTAGACATAATATTTTTTCATAGTTACACTAACATAGTTTTTTAAGCCTTTGTACACTAACCCATGGACCATTTTGTTGTCTGAGTAAATAAATATTATTATTATTTCCTTTATTCATTTAACTTCTTATTTTATATATTTTTAAATATTTCTTAAAAACAAAAAAGGTAAAAAAGACATTTAAAAATATAAAAAACAGGTTTCCGCCGGTGTCGGGAGCAGGGTCCAAGCTACCGGTGGTTAGGGCTGCAGAGACAGGAACCTCCTCACAATGCGGGCCGTATCGAGGAGTACTGCCTTCTGAATCTGGCTCTTGATCCAACCCCCAAGTGAAAGCTTCGACAGATGGTCGTCGAGGCTCTTGGCCATAAGGCCATTGGCCGTTACGACAATCGGCACAATGATAGCTGAGTCCACATTCCACATATCGACAACCTCGTGAGCTAAGTCGAGATATTTTATTTGTTTCTCTTTCTCAGCTTTCACGAGGTTTTCGTCATGCGGGATGGTAACATCGACTATCATTACGCGGCGCGCTGATCGGTCTATCACCACTATGTCAGGCTTATTGGCGACAATAGTCCTGTCAGTAATGATAGGCCGATCCCAGTACAGCGTGACATGGTCTTTCTCGAGAACTGGGTCGGGCACATACTTGTAGTACGGTACCTCAGATTCCACAAGTTCATATTTCAAGGCAAGTTGCTGGTGAATAATCCTGGCTACTTGGTTATGCCTGTGCAAGTACTCGCCGTTAGCCAGACGAGAACAACCAGAAATAATATGTCTGATGGACTCACCCGGACGGTGGCATGCCCGACACACATCCACCGTCCCGTCCCTCATAATATGTTTCCGGTAGTTGTTCGTCAGCATAACTTCGTCCATAATCGCACAGACAAAACCTTCAGTTTCCCCAAAGAGGTCACCGAATCGTAGCCAGGATACGGATGCTAGAAAATCTACATCAGGCCCATGAAGAGCCTGGTAGAAGCGCCCGTGAAGCACCTTGCCTTGCCATACTTCCTTGCGGTCATCGGTAGTAAGTACTACAGGTTTGCGCCAGTTCTCTTTAGCCATGGACAGCGGGGTGAGTACCTTATCCACTGCGACCACATCTCGGTGCATACCCACCTCGGCTTTCAAAAAATATTCTCTGAGGCTGCACACCTCGCGGTTGTGGAGGGTCTTAGCGTTTAAAAAGCCTCGACCCCCGCACTTCCGCGGGATGTACAGTCTCATCACCGATGATCGTGGGTGATGCATCCGGTTTGCGGTCAGCAGTGTACGAACTCTCCTATCCAGGGCGTCCAGTTCGGTCTGAGTCCATTTGAGTATGCCGAAAGAGTACATTAAAACCGGCATGACCCAACCGTTGAAGGCGCGCACCTTGTTCCCGCCTGAAAGAAGGCTATTTAGTACCTTCTTCAGGCGACCAAAGAAGCGCTCCCTCAACGATTGCTTCATGTCAGCTACGTTAATGCCTAACGCTTCCGACATACCCAAATACTTATAACTTTCGGATGAGGAGAGAGATCTGAGGTGTATGGAATCCGAGAGTTGGATTCCCTCGGATTCCATAATCTCTCCTCGCTTTACATACATGACTGCACATTTGTCCACACCAAATTCCATCCTGATGGCGCTACTAAAAGTTTCAGTTACTTTCAGTAGCTTCATCAGTTGCAATTTGTTAGGGGCAAAGAGTTTCAGATCATCCATGTAAAGAAGGTGAGATATGACCTGACCACCTCTCCTCAACCGATAGCCTAGACCTGAATCCTCCAGCAATGTGCTTAGAGGATTCAGGGCTAGACAGAACCAAAGAGGACTCAAACTGTCGCCCTGAAATATTCCCCGTTTAATCCATACAGGCTCATCGTTCCCCTGGATCTGTCGACATCCTGGATATCGAAGGACCGTCCTCCATTGCCTCATACACGACTCAAGGAAGGCGCGTAGAGTTGCATCAATCTTGTACAACTCCAGCACCCTCATGAGCCATGTATGTGGCACAGAGTCGTAGGCCTTCTTGTAATCTATCCAACATGTCGACAGATCCTTGCGGGATCGACGAACCTGTTGGCTAATGGCCATGTCGATGAGGAGTAGCTCCTTAGTACCACGGGACCCATTCCTACATCCATTCTGAGAGGCCGACATAATGGAATTACTATCGATGTGTTCGTTAATCTTCACTCTCAAAATGGATGTAAGAAGTTTATAAACCGTCGCCAAACACGTGATCGGTCTATAATTCCTGGGTTCCGCAGGACTACCGGACTTATGAAGAAGGTGGGTAACACCCGTTGTAAGAAACTCTGGTAGCGACCCAGACTCTAAGCATGACTGGAATTGAGATGCCAGGCGAGTGTGTGAACTACTCAGCCATTTAAGCCAGAAGTTGTGCAGTCCGTCCGGTCCCGGAGATTTCCAGTTCGGTAACGGACGAACTGCTCTGGCAACATCTAGCGGTGTTATTATAATTTTATCCATTTCTGAGATGGATTCACACACTCGCTCAACATCTCGCATCCAGTCAGCCTCCGTATGACAGACGGGCACCGACCAGATGCTGCGCCAGAATGAACTCGTGGCAGCATCATCTGGGATGGCCAAATAAAGAGGCTAAGTGCGGAAACAGCCCAGCTAATTACCTAACCTAATCCCTATTATAATTCAAAAATCCTTGTTACATAAAGTAAGGGAAACGCTAAATAGCGAACTAAACGCAACTACGTTTATTTGAATTGAGATCATTCCGATTACTAATCTAAATCAAAATCAAAGTCTAAATAAATAATCACGCACAAATTATCATTTCTATAAATTACTGAAAAAATAAATACAAATATCACGCCTCATTCGGTAAATTTCCTATTATTTCGTGAGGAAACATAATCGATTGCTAATGAGAACGGATATTATCAATTTCAGCACAATAATAACTTAAATATAGCTAAGTACTGCAATAATAACTTAACTCTAAGTTGCAATTAAGCAGACAACTTAAATAAGTACAGTTAAGTTCAGCCGTAAGCGCGGTCATTGGACTTTTCATTTTAAAAAGGACAGCCTTCCCATCACGCTGCAATAAAATTTTGTTATTTTTCTATTTGATGTCGTCAATTATGGTCAAAAACTTTGCTTGGAATATGGAAATCTAATGTTTTTTATACATATTTTACAAGATATTTCTCGTTAATTGGCAGGAAGAGTCGCAGCATCAAGAGAAGTGGATGGGATTTACTTATTTATTTAGTTTAGTTTATTTATTTATTTAGTTTAAGGAGCCTTTACTGTCCCTTTGCCCAAGAGTGGGACAGGAAAGGCTTAAAAACAACAAAAACAAACAAAAATCTGGTGAAAAAAAAATTGCATGCATATTAATTCTGCATTTTTTTATTGAAATAATCGTTTTCTATCTTTCAATGATAATTAATTTCGCCACTAATAAATATTCATGCTGATACCGACTTCAGTCTAGTTACACTCGCATCAAATATTTCAAATCGAAAGTGAAACTTGGTACGCAAGTAAGCGGAAATCGATTGCAAGCTGTAAATAATTCTTGTAATACTAACTAGTTACATACATGACTGACTTATCTCTATTCTCCACTAGATTTGCCCGCGTCTTCGCTCGCGTTAGTTTAAAATTTGACAATAACCGGCTCGGGCACGTGGCGCCATCTATTATGATAAGTACGTTATTGTTGTTTTCCTCAGACTAGGTGGCCTACATGACGTTTTAAAACATTATTGTTTCACTCCTTTTCCAGTGTGGGAAAGAGATGGCGCGGGTCATCCTGTATAGCTCCGTGTCTTTCCCACACTGGAATAAGAGTAAAACAATACTGCTTTAAGACGTCATGGTAGGCCAGCTGAACTTTTTTTTAGGATGAAAAGTACCCTATGTCCATTTCTGTATACCTGACAACGTATCTGCAAAATGATTTAGGCGTGAAAAGGTTACAAACAAACAAACTTACTTTAGCATTTATAATATTAGTTAGGAAGTTAGGATTAAAATATCATAGGGCATACAAATTTTTCTATGCCAAAATGTTACGTAAATAAATTATAAATGCATGAAATATTCCTGCCGGTTTATAATTGCTTCTTTGCATAATGTGCAAGCTTTAAACATGTGCAATGAACGTAATTAATTTGTGAAATTGCGTCATTTGTCGCAACTTTTCTTAAGACGACAAATAAATACACTTAAAAATATTACTTCCCTTGACTAAAATTCTCTGTGAAAAAGCTTTTACTTCGTGAGTATATCCGTTCTATACATATTGGAGACTATTGACCTGCCCCTGCTTCATACGTATGCTATGGCGTTACAATTTCGATATGTATAATACAAGCTGTTGTTTTGCAATCTCGTCAAATTCAAGGTATAACTATGCTAATGTTTCTCGTCCCGAATCAATAATAATATGGCTAGCATTTTTTTTTTTTTTACGTAACCTGTAAATATGAGCCACCCTTGTTTCAAACGCCGTCCGTCCGATCCTCGCCCTATAACCGAGCTTTCACATATTACACAGACAATCTCAAACGTTTATTCAATCATTTCTTCACGCCTGTAATCCCCAAAGGGTTAGGCAGAGGTGTAGCTAATAGTACTCCCACACTTCGCCAGTTATGTTTGAGTCCCAAGTAATAGGGCGCGAGTCTTCGTGGTTGCTACTGAGGAAGTCGTGATGGAAAAACCCAATTACAATTTGCCCGACCCGGGAATCGAACCCACGACCTCATGCTCAACAGTCACCATTGCAACCCCTAGACAATTAAAGCAGTTTAGTAGATTTAAATATTGAGGAAGTGACGAAAACACTTCAATTCATCTTAAAGGCTTATGTGACAGATTTAATGAAATAACACAACATGACTGATATCAAAAACCTCTTTATAGCCTTCTACTCATCATTATCTCTCCTTTACCCTTCTCCCAATTTATTTAGGGTCGTTGCAGCATGTCTTGTTCTTCCATACCTCTCTATCACTCGTCATCTCATCAGACACCTTCTTTCTGGCCATATAATCCTTAACACAATCCATCCTTGGTTTCTATAGACGTCTACTAATCTTATAAAAATCAAAACACTTAAAGCAAATTAACTCAATAATATAATGTTCACATTTCACTTCACATCTCATGAACTGCTGAACCCGACGCCATTGTGCTTACAAAATGACAGCACGCTGTACCTGTCATAGGCTACTTGTTTCTAATCTTGATTTATTCGCAGTAGTTAGTGATCTATCACTAGCTTATGCGCGCAGATTCCCTCGGCTTATGGTCAGAAATCATCATACGTAAACGTTTTAGATAGCCTATGAAACTCAAAATATAACGTAGCTTCCTATTAATGAAAGGAATCGGTTTTTTTAATTTTGCAGATTGCCCCATAGATCTAAACTTACAAATTTTACCTCTCTGTAATATTTTTGGTATAGACTAGCGACCCGCGCTAGCTTCGCAAGGGTACAATTTACTAATGAAGAATATGCATCACACTTATAATGACAAAAAAAACCGGCCCAGTGCGAGTCGAATTCGCGCACGAAGGGTTCCGTACATAATTAAAACGAGCAAAAAAATTACTTTTTTGTATGGGAGCCCCCTTAAATATTTATTTTATTCTGTTTTTAGTATTTGTTGTTCTAGTGGCAACAGAAATACATAATCTATAAAAAATTCAACTGGCTTACTATAACGTTTCATGAGATACAGCATACAGACGAACAGCAAAGTCTCAGTAATAGGGTCCCGTTTGACCCTTTGGGTACGGAACCTTATAAACCATCCATATGTCCGAATTTTCCGGCAGAATATAAAAAAAAAACTTTCATACAAACCTTGTTTAATGTTGTGTGCACTTATGGCATGTGCCAAATAAACGCGTTTATCTTTCCTTCTTTCCTGTTCTGACAATTAAGTAAACAAAAAAAAAAACAACCAAATCAGTGGAGCCATTCTTAAGAGTCCCCTCCTTCACACATGCGGCAATTTTTTTAAAGATAGAAGAGAATATATAAAAGTCCGATGACATTGATTTAATTGAATATGGTGCCGCTTCTCATTACAAAATAAGAGTTAGGTACATTAAATACCTCGGCCAGTGGGAGAGGACACGACTAACCACTTAGTTGCTGCCAGCTTGTGACAACTTACCCTGAATTAAGATGGTATCGTGCGAACTGTACGACTATCTCGACTACAAACTACTCAACTTTGTAGTAAAAAGATCAATGTTTAATTAAGTGCAATTTATCTGAAGAACAGGTGTTGTGTTGTTTATTTCGCAGCTGTTTGTGATTGTACTTTTTTTCTGTCGCTTCTACTTTGATGTTAGTTGCTAACTTATTATTTACTTAGTGTAGATTATTTCTTTACAGTTGCTCTCTAAACGGCATGAAGAGAAAATGAACTTCGTGAGATATGAAAATACGATGACAGAAAGAGCCGGCCCCAAAAGTGCACACAAGTATAAAAGAAAAAAAGAAAACTTGACACGTGACATCTAACCAGCTGGCCATGACGTCTTAAAACATTATTGTTTTATTTCTTTTCCAGTGTGGGAAAGAGATGGCACTAGACATTCTGTATAGCTCCGTCTCTTTCCCACACTAGAATAAGGTTAAAACAATACTTCTTAAAGACGTCATGGTAGGCCAGCTGTACTGTGCCTGCGTAGTGGATTTTGGGCCACGGCATATCACGGAGAAAAAGCCTGTGTCCCAACAGTCCTTGTGCTATAATTATTGTTTAAAACCGATATTTAGCTCAATTATTTCTTGTTCCCAAAGTCAAGTCTTTATGATTAAGATCAAGTTTAAAGTAATATTTTAACGTATTCTGTCTAATTATAAACCAAACGAGTAAGACATAACCCCACGACATGGCTTTCATTACCATTAGCCATCATTACTATTAAGATTTAAGTACCATCATGCAGTTAAAACTTAAAGTTTATGAGGAAAACATTAAACTATCGCTTATATTAATTTCTTGAACTTGTACAACGGTGAACACAAGTCTTATACCTTGTCCTACTATCCTCAATACACTCGTCTAAGATACAATTGCGAGAATGAACAACAAGATATTTTTTTCATTCCCATGTTTCCGTAAAACTATAACAATCAAGAGAAAACATTAAAAGTGTAACATGGATACCACTCAACAGACATAGTCTTGTAAGTTCTGTTCAATAATCGGAGTTGTCGTAAAATGAGACTAAGCTTGAGTTTTAAAAGATCATAATAAAATAAAATTAAAATAGGCTTGCTTCCCCATCATTTCTAATTTAATAAATATAAAAAAATAAAATAACCTATTGAAGGGTCATCCATCTCTGTATGAAGACCTCCTCCATCTGTTTCCATTTATGTCTATCTCGGGCCGTTCTAGTCCACTCTATCAAAGATCAAAATGTTAATTAATTGTTCAATTGACGAGCTAATTATTAAAGTATTTCCACATTTTCTTGTTCATAATAGGCAGTCTATTAAAAGGACAAGCAGTGTACGTATGACTAATCAAAGTGACCGTTCCGTTATGAAGCTTTATACACTTTCGGCCAAAATAATTGACCAATTTTCCAAATGTCGTATATTCTTTGAAATCAATAGTGAATAAAGGAATAGAAATAAGTATTATTATAATGAACAGTTCCTTTTAGTTGCTTGTTAGCGTAGAAGTGTAAAGATTATATCCGTTGAGCAGAGGATATGAGAGTGATATATCGTATGTGTCATGTGTAGGAAGATTGTCACGCGATAGCTGTCTAATGTAATAGTATCCGGCAATTAAATTATAAAAAAAAGTTGAAATTGGAAGTAATTACATAAAGCAACACGTGTTTTTTTTCACTTTTTTATTTTAAAGTGTTTTTGACGAGATATGTAACTGTTTTAATTAGTACACTTGCTACCATAAAAAAATGTCCAGAGACATTTTAAATATTTTTATGTTATGTATGTTGATAAACTGGTAAAACTACTAACAAGGTTCATTGACCGGCTTCCTTGAAACTAACATGTCTTATCTCTGACTATGAAATCCAGGCTCATTTTCATAAATTTATTACAAAATGTAAGTAGGTACATAAACAGAAACCCACAGAATATAGATTTGTACGAATAGAATTAGCGTTTTGTATTTATCGGATGGGCAATCATCTAGTGATTCCCGTCCTGGGCGTAGCTGAAGGTAGTATCAGACTTGTACTGACTAAAACCCATCCATGTTCCTTCTGTGCCCTTTGGGTTCCAGGGCCGCGGTATCTCTTTCGAACAGTGAGAACAGTCCCGCAGCCCCGGCAGGAATAGAACTAACCGTAAGCCCCCTTAACAACAAGACTACACTCAAAACCATCGAGTAACTTAATAGAAGTAAATAACAGATTCTATTTTTAAAATGACCAAAACCGTTTCGTTTTTTGGCAAATAAAACGGGCAACAGATTTGACTGGCAGATAATTTTTTGCTTTAACTTCTGGGAAGGCAAGATTACATCCTAATATGGTGTTTTACATTACCGTAATTTTGCTGTGTTGTCTTATTATTTTGACAATTTAATATCATGTAATGAGGAGAGAGATACTAATCAAAACGCAACTAAAAACAGTTGGCAAAAACAAATTAATGTCACGCTATATTTTTCAGGAATCCGTACCTGGGTGTGCCAACGGGAAGGGTCCCGTTAAGTGTTTCAGTGTACAAACAGTGGAGTATTACTAAGACTCGACTGTTTGTCCACTGGAACACTTGAGCCATAATAGCTAGACACTTGAAAATCTTACAGAAATTGTATTACTATGGCGGTTACAACAACAACTAAAAATAAAATAAGGGATCATAAAATAAAAGTTTAATGCTCGATCTTAATTGTTACATATGTGCCTATGAGTATTGTACAGTGTTACGGAACTTTTGTGTGCAACTCCGACTCGCACTTGACTTTTTTTTTTTAACCATGCCGACCGAATTTGGGTGCATATTTAGCCATAACTCCGTAACCGTTAAGAAGTTTTTAAAACGGTTTTCACCATGTTCGAAGAAGCTCGGTGTTTCAAATTCTTAACTTGAAAAACCGCTACCAGAATCCTACCCGCTATTTCTATATAACTTAACAACAGTGACTGCAACAGGAACATTTTTCTAAGAATTTTTTTTTGTACTTTTCAAAGCTCGTTAGGATAAAAATACACACTAGGTATGCTAGCTCTTGATACTTTTTTCTAGAACAATTTTGTAATCATAAATCATAACGCAATTATTTTTTTACGTCGTCTTAAACGTGGTGGCTAACTTAATATTATATAATTAAACGCCGCCGTAGTTTTAGTATGTGTGTGGGTTTGTTTTTGTATAAAAACAAAGTTTTTCTTTACAAATAATAATAGTTTTAGATGCATAACCAAGTTTCTTCCGTGCCTCAGAAAGTACGTTAAGCCGTTGGCCCCGGCTGTTAATTGTAGATCTTTGACCGTTGTTACAGGTAGTCAGTGGCCCGAAAGTCTGACAACCAGTCATATCAAGGGGTAGCGTATTACCCAGTACTAACTCGGTTGTGGAAGTCAGATAGGCAGTTCATCGTCATCAATACAGAATAATCATCATCATCATCATTTCAGCCGAAAGACGTCTACTGCTGAACATAGGCCTCCCCCAACGCCACATTACATAAGGGGGGTTTTGCCATAATCGCCACGCTTGGCAGGCGGGTTGGCGATCGCAGTACGGTTGTTATAAAAGCACAGAGACCGCTGCTGCCCATTCTCTGGCAAGTCTCTTAGTCGCCTCTTAGGACACCCACGGGAAGATATGGGATGGTGCTATTCTTTACGTCCGACACCATACGCTATAGGCAGTTGCTTCATGTAAAATACTGGTATGCATCTGCATGCGCTTAGAATAGAAGCCGATCCCACCACAATTGGGGAAAGACTAGGCAGATAATGATGAACGTGTTAGCAAGATAACGAAAATATAACACTATTACACAGGTACCGCTAACAAACAACAAACGATACCAAAACAGCAATAACATTACACTACTCTATATAACAGCCACCACCCCATTCAGAACTAGGACCGCTTTGCAAACTATCTAATATCTACTAAAACTATCGCATACCGTAAAAGCTTATAACTATAATAAAATAAAACAAGATACTCGCTAATGAGTACCTTGTATTTATCTAGGAGAAAACCCACGCACTCTGCCTCTACCGTGAAACTCATTCATATCCAGGCTCAACGAATCTAAGGAACCTAAAAATAAAGCTGGAAACAGACCATAAACTGAGTGTCTATGTTTCGAGATATCTTGAAATCCTAAATCCCTAACTAATATTAAAAATGCGAAAGTAAGTTTGTTTGTTTGTCACCTCTTCACGCCTAAACCACTGAACCGATCATCTTGAAATATTGCATATACGTTTACAGGTGTACAGAAACGGACATAAAGTACCTTTCATCCCGAAAAAAAGTACTGCTAGCCCACCATGACGTTTTAAAGCAGTATTGTTTTACTCTAGTGTGGGAAAGAGACGGAGCTATTCAGGATGTCTAGCGCCATCTCTTTCCCACACTGGAAAAGCTGTAAAACAATTATGTTTTAAGACGTCATGGTAGGCCAGCAAGTGAAACCGCGGGCAATAGCTAGTATCTCTATCATTTACGAGTAATCACTATTATAACCAACTATTTTTATGACAGCCGTTAAATATAAATCTGGTAACGGAAGTAGGTTAAATATGGTTAGTGCTAGTAATATAACTAAGGCTCGGGCAAACTTATTATTAGGATTATTGGGAAAGTACTTTTAATCAACATAAAGTCAGTAATCGAAGTAAATCAATAAGGGAGGGCTGCTTGTTATAAATGTCCGTTAGCTCAAGAGAAACCTTTCTAGAAATTCTTTAATTTTTACGAAGTTTATTTCATCTTTTTCTGACCCTACTTCCTTCCTACTCATCATCATTTTTTTGCCCTTGTCCCAGTTCATTAGGGGTCGGCGCAGCATGTCTTTCTTCTTCCATACTTTTCTATTAATCGGCATTCCGTCAGACACCTCCTTTCTTGCCATATCATCCTTCATCAGTCCATCCATCATCGTTTAGCTTTGGTCTTCCTCTACTCAAAATTCCTCACGACATTTTCCTCATGTCATACTTCTTTCCTACTCATTGCCGTGAAATGAAACCCTATTAATCACATTATACCTAGTAGGAAATATTTCCAGAACTGTGTTTGTAATTTAATAATAAGTTAAAAAATTACTTATTCATACTTTAAAAATGGATAAAAACTAGCGTCATACTCGTACTTGCATAACAAACTATTTTGATCTAAAATTAAAATATTAAAACATATATTAACATAATCGATGCATGGAGTGTGGTTTGATGACGTTCATTTTGTCACTCTTAAGCAATATGTATTCATGTTGATTATTATGACCCACAAATTAATTTAGAGTCATTTAATTGTTCTTTATTATTTTTTCACACATTACTGATGATTGAATGCCCCTACTCAAAAACGGTGAAGGAAAACATCGTGAGGAAACCGGCATGTCCTAGAACTAAACATTCGAAGACATGTGACATCTACCAACCCGACTGGACCCACTTGGTGGATTAGGTACGGCCCACTCCCTCTCATAGAGAGAAGGCCCGTGTCCCAGCAGTGGGAACATTATAGGCGATGATAATGATGAATGCCCTATACTCTCGTATTTTCCTTACCCTGACCTGACTTAAGCCGTAGGTAACCCTCTCACTGCAGATCAAAGCACCATTTTACAAAAATAAGGAACAACCATTAATCACCAATAACCATGCTTGCTTACCACCCCAAATAACGTGGGCCAAGGGATGATGACCAAGCCTGCTTACACTTTATCACTTGAACTGACATAGGTATAGCCTTGACATCAATATTAATTAATTTATTTATTTCTAATTACATGCATGCATGACATCTTAATTTGTTGATGCTGAAGAGTATTTGTTATTATTTTATGATTATTTTTTACAATTATTATAATACCAATTTACATACCTCAGTATAATAATAAAAGGGCCAAGGTTAAAATTAAATATTTGCACACCATATGCAATGGTAGAATGTAAAGGGGCCACTTTTAGTTTTAAGATCACACCACCGTGTAAACCTACATTCTGGCAAATAAATGGATTTGATTTGATTTACTCTGTGTAAGCGATTTACTATCCACACCGTATTTATGATTTGAGACCACAAAACCTCCTTACAATGGTTTCCTCGCCGTAAATCTGTGTCCTTCGTTCTCAATGATATTAAATCCTAACTGATTGTCAAGTTCCGCCTAAGCCTAAGTCCTTATTCTATCAGTTTTAACATCAACCGATTAAACTGTCCACTAAACGTAAGGTATATTCTAAATGTAAGGATTATTACTTGCATTTAATCTTGATTTCCTTTCGTCCATATTCTATTGCAATAGAATAAATTAATTTTATGATATCTCGCCATTGTGTGGGATATCAGGCTTTCAATTCCTTTTTGCTGGAATGGATTTGTAGAGTTTATACTTTCAGAGTTAATAGATTTTTAATCATAATTTGCACGAAAAAAAGGTCGTTTTTCATTGACATTAGACAGATTTAGGAAGTACCTACTCAAAAATTAAGAAACAAATCTTTGCAGGTTAGCGACCGATATTTTGTTAGAAATACTGTTACCAAGTAGGTACCACTTGGATTCTGTACTGCTTTTTTTATTGTTTACTCGTCACTGCCAATAACTATTAACAAGTGACACTACCCTGAAGTATCAAAACAGTTTCACTTTTTGTGATCAGTAGCGTGTTTGATGTTCCATCATACTCACGAGTTCGCGCCTCTCTTAATGGGAGTCTAGTCTATATGTAAGTTTATCTTATGAATCGGCGTATCGTCGAGACTTTCTCGAGACATCTGCCGAGGCTCCTGATTGAACACGCGATACCAACCGTAAAATACTAAGAAATAATTTCACAATCATTCAACTAGCGTCTGCCTTTTTGTCCCGTCTATAAAGAAGATAAAATCTAGCTAGATAGTGCTGCAGACACACGGTTAAATGATGTCACTGAGGAAATTCTTCATTTTAACCTCGCCGATTTATATTTAGTTTCATTATGATTTTTTATTTTTAGCTTTACAAATATCGGAGTTATTTGTTCGATGAGTCATCTTATTGGAATGCATACAAGGTCTTATTTGCGGCAATCACTCCTTTTGAATTTAAATCATAGTTTTCAGAATTCGAACTCTTTATATTCAGATTCAGTACGAAACTGCTTCACTTTTCCCGCTTATTATAATCAACTATAGGATATTGTTGCGCGATGTAAGCTTTAACGTAGTATCACAAATCTGTGGCGCTTCGTCTCGCCAACGACCGACCTTCGCATCCAACTGGAAGTCACCGACAGACAGACTTTTTTCTCTCCCCACAATGTTATACGAATAATTTATTACTTCAATGTATATTGAAATAGCAATTTATAATAAAACGACGGTTGAAACTGGTTTGAGCAGGGTGGTCGCGCAAAATTAAAGCTTGTATTTTTACTTATTTGAATGTATTTTCTTAGGCGCCTTTAGTATCAGCAAAAAAAATCTGCAAAAAGGAGTTAAAAAACCTTGCATCCCTTTGCTATACAGCTATAGAAATGAATAATGGCAGTATAAAAATGAACATTTTCCGTGGTAGAATCGACAGGTATACAGGTGGGGTCGAGCACGCCACGATTCTCGAGATATCTAAGTTGTGCATCGGCCTTGAGAAAGCCGCCGCTTGCTGCCGCTCGCTCCGCGCACTGACCTTTCCGCTCCTCTCCGCCCAGCGTGGTTATTTATTGCTATCGAACGCGTGATAAATCCGCAGCATCTGTGCCGTGTACATCCGTGTTGTCTTCGACGAAATGAGTAACGAATTGTTTCGCGGCGCTGCTTTGGTAGCACTCGATGACAACCACGATGACACGCAGTCATAGCCACTCGTAATCTGATTTATACTTATTGTTGGCTTTGATTTATCCGGCGTTAAAAGCCAGCTGACGCTTTGTGAGGAACTGAGGTTTAAAGATGATCGATAACTAGAGCAGTGTTTCAAACAAAAAGAAATATAGACTTAAAAGCATCTTCGTAGACGCTACAGTTAGTGACGTGGAGCGCATTCAAAACCGTGGAAATGTAAACAACGATTTCGTGAACGTTTAAACCGGCACTAAACCGATCTAAGTTTCTCCACATCTTTATTTACATTCGCCTTAGGTACTTAATTGGCAGGTACAGTTAGAATTTATTATATCAATTTCGCCATACGGTACGTACCGTGTTGCAACATCTTGGAAAACATAGTTGCCTTTTCCCGCTGGGGCTTAGACTTGTCCGAGCTTTTCAAGATCCACTATCAACTTTAAACTTTGTACCGCTCGTGGCAGCTCCGTCGTTTTATCAACAACAGAATGTTATTTATTGTGTCCCATATTGGCGGGCACATGATTTATTAGATGAACTTGAGAGACATCGAACAAGGAACTAAAGTCGAGTGTCTAAATCTCTAACAATATTGGTAGGAATAAAATGCAATAGTCGTTAGTGACCTCAGTTTATGAAACTCGAAACCGCTTCAACTGGTCGAGTCACAGCGGCTCAGCGCTCGATCGGTCCCTAGACAAGCCATAAGTCAACTGCTCTCTTTCGCAGCATGCAATTTTATCAAACTTGAATAGGGAGAAACCGCTCATTACCGTTAGCCTACATAAGTTGCGAGGAAAAGAAATTGCCGGGACCTTGTTCAATAAGTTGGAGGAGAAATTACTCGTTCGGGGAGTCTGCAAGGTGAGCCAGTCACCGGTATGGTCTGTGAAAGTTATTACTGGTGCGATGGACAAGTGTTTGCGCCCGCGCCGGTTCGCTAACACAGACCTAAACATTTAATTGAGCAACTTTTTGTATGTGTGCACGGGATATTATGAAAATGATTATGAACTGATACGTAAAATAAAATGAAAGTGAAGGCCGCTTTGAAACTAGATAATGTCTATAGCTTGTCGTGTTTGTATTGAACACATTTTGAACGGGGATTGGCTTTACCAGATAAGTGTGTAAGTTTTTGTTATGTAAAAGCTTTACGATACCGTCAGCTCAAATCCATTCAAACAAACAAGCCGCAAGACAAAGACATTAATTAATCCTTTCCAACATCAGTTTCTCGCATGATTCCGTGTCTCGTATTAGACAACGCGCCGGTATGCCTCCATTGTCTACCGGACAACTTCCCACGGACGACAAAACACCGCGACAAAAACATTCACTGCGTAATCATGAGTCCTTGACAATCACATTGACGGCGCCCGATGAAAACGCGATTGATTTTTTTTATGTCCTAGCAGGCAAAGGCATCCAATTTATTTATTTAACCACTTAAACGGACAAGAAAATAGATTTAAGTGTCCGCTAACTCGTTCCGACAAATAGATAATATGTTATTATTATGTTTTATGCAACCACATGTCTTGGTTTTCGAGTCTCCTTATTTGGACACACGTTTGATAGCTTTTATATTATGTACTTTCTCATTATGCCTGTAAACGTTTAGTGATAATGGATTTTCATTTATTGTCACGATTTTATAGTAAAGGAAATGCGGCAGTATTATCAAAGTTCCGTATTAAAAATGCATTCAAGCAGTCGTGTTTTAATGACAACCGCAAAGTGACACGAATTGTGTCATTCTTCGTTGAATTCCAGCTAACATTATCGAATCGAACATTAACCTAGATTATATTATTCAAAAGCAGATAATATTATCATGATGTGGGGGTTATACTCATGGTCAAAGGCCTGTCCAGGGTTATCATCATCAGCCTACAACAGTCCAATGCTGGACATGTATCTCTTCAATCGCACGCCACTTAACTCGATTCTCGGCAACTCTTATCCAGTTCCACCCTCCGAAGATCGTCGCTCCACCGAGCCTGATGGCATCCCACCTTACGCTTGCCGATTCGCGGTCTTCACTCAAGAACACGTCAACCCCAACGGTCATCGGTTCTACGGTTAATATGGCCGGCCCATTGCCACTTCAGCTTACATATTCTGTGAGCTATGTCGAAAACTCTGATTCTCTGTCGGATCACCTGGTTCTGGATACGAACCCTCAGGGAGATTCGCTGAGTGACCTTTGTTAGAGTAAAACCACAAAAAAAAAGAACAAAATTCCTGACAATTACCCGGACATTTTCAAAACACTAAATCTTTTTTGTCACACTATGTTAAATTAATGTTATTTCTTCATTTGTATTAGGATTCCGTACCCGAAGGGTCAAACAGGACCCTATTACTGAGACTTCGCTGTCCGTCCGTCCGTCCGTCTGTCACCAGGCTGTATCTCATGAACCGTGATAGTTAGCCAGTTGAAATTTTCACAGATTATGTATTTCTGTTGATGCTATAACAACAAATACTAAAAACAGAATAAAATAAATATTTAAGGGAGCTCCTTACAAAAAAGTGTTTCTTTTTTGCGTTTTTTATAAAAAAAAAATGGTACGGAACCCTTCGTCCGCGAGTTCGACTCGCACTTGGCCGGTTTTTTTTATTTGTATGTGCTGCATAATTCTAGTATGCTAGTGTGCATAGTATTCTATCTATTTCTTGGCCACAGAGCCGGACAATCCGAACGGATATTAAACCTAGTCCAGGTGGAATCGAATCATTCATAATCGAATCAAATCAGTATTCATTGACCGTCCTTTTGGATCACGTAGGTATGTTCCTCGAATAATTGCAAATGCAATGTGTTCTGTTTTCCATACATCGATATACAGAGAGTAGCCATTCGCCACACAGAGTATCATTTGTATTCACCTCTGATAGTTACTATTGAGAACGCAGTATTTTACGAGCGTCCCAGCAGCAGTGGAATATACAAAACAGATATAAATTTTGATGGAAACAGCGTTAAAGTTAACGAAACTGTTGTAAGTTAGTACTTATGCAATGATATTGTGACATTTTAGCTATATTCTGATAATATTATGTCCTCACTTAGGGCTGCATGCATCTCATCTAGCAACACGGATCGCATTTTTTCATGTTCCTATCCTTTTCTGTCGCTCAGAACCGTCATTTGCTAGAGCGAGAGCTAGCAAATAAAACGAGGAGATTTATCAAATTTCATAATACAAAACAAATCGGTAGTAGTTAGACTAGATACTTAACGCAATCAATAAATATTAATTGGGCTGCTCTAATCTAAACAAATTGCTTGTTTAGTAGGTAGGGTAGGCAAAGTCCCAAGTCCAAAGAGTATAGCCAACATCGAAACCTAATCTATATATATATATAAATTAAGTGTCACGTTGTTTGTCGGGGGTGGACTCCTAAACTACTTAACCGATTTTAATCAAATTTGCAAACCGCGTGCAGTTTGATCCAACTTGAAAGATAGGATAGCTTACATCTCAATTTATGGTCGCAATATTATTTTATTGCAAATTAAGTCACAATTATCTGTTAGCTCCAAACGCTTCTAACAGATGGCGGTATCTGTTGACTGGTTTGAGTAAACTAGTATTCAATAGATGGCGCTGTATAGGATCGGAGCAGCAATGAAAAATATTGTGAATACGGGGAAAATGTGACGCAGACGAAGTTGCGCGGGACAGCTAGTAAACAATATATTTCAACCACGCCAAGTCACTACCCACCGCTACCATTAACTTAATTAAACACACATACAGGCAGCATTAACTTTTTACAGCGTTTCAATAAAGTCTTTAACGCTAAAAGCCACAGATCGAAGTCAATCAATTCTGTTTCATCTTATTGTATCCGCTCTGATTCCCGGGCCCAGATTACTTCGAAGCAACAGAGTAGGCATTCTGAAATAGTTGCACGTTCATTCAGTGTGCTGAGGGTCTCAGGTAGGCTGTAGGCGCCACCGTAATTAGATTAAACGATTCCCTTGAATTACGCGAATGTACATACTCAGACTGTACAATAAAAGGAATGGCACAGGATGCCAGCTGAACGAGACTTAGCTACCAATGAATGACAAGCCGAGCCGGCTCAAACTTAGTTTAGGTTATAGTCCGTGAGAAAAAATTTGAGAACACTTCTAGGTATAGTCAAAGATAGAGCTGTGGTGCAAACATTACCATACTTTTCTTCAAACCATATTTTCTTGAAGATGATTTTTTTTTTGTTTTAAAGTCATTCACACAATTAGATCTGTACCTATGACTTTCCCAAAAGGAAAAATGAAAATTCTTATCCACTGAAAGTTTCTTTCTTGATGAAAACTCTCTGTCACAACAATACTTAAAGATTACCAGTCAAACGTCATTGTCCCTGTCCTTCTCAACACAAATACAAATGAATTTCTTCTAATTACATGGCGCAGTGCTATTTCACATGGATATCACTCGCATTAATAAACAATGCCAAGTGAGAACCTCTTTGTGCGCGCACGCTCATCATAACTGTGTTATAGGAAGTACAATTGCGTTAACAGTCCCGTTAACTATTGCAGGTTATATTCAGAACACATTCATGCGTATTCCAATACACGTTTTGCAAGGAACTATAGTGTCTGAGTGGTGGATTCCTGGGGGCGATTTGATTCATACTTCTGGATAGGTTTTGATCATTGGCTACAAAGTATGATTTGAGGGCTTACATCACCCCTGTAATCACCAATGGGTTAGGCAGAGATGTATTTAATAGTACACCCAGTTATGTTTTAAGACCCATGACTGGGCACAAATCCAGACTCCGTGGCTGCTACTGAGAAAATCCTGATGGAAAAATCAAATAATACTTTGCTTGACCCGGGAATCGAACCCAGGACCTCATGGTCAGCAGTCGCGCTTGCGACTATAAAAACTTTACAACAGTCTTTAGAAAGGATGATGATGGTAAACAGGCTGTAAATAAAATATTTGGGGGTAACGTCGTCCGCAAACGTTTCTTCAGTTCACCACGTACGTAGGTATGTTTTTTTTAATAAAGAAAGCGCAACTTTGCTCTAATCTCAACTACCAGCAGAATCTTCACATTGACACGACTTTCAAAAAGATTTCAAGGAAGATTTTCTAGCTTGAGAAGTCATTGCCTTAAAACAGACGTAGTCTTTAACCTTTTTAAATCGAGCACGCTGAAATCTCACACTACAAAACTAAACTAAACTAAACTACAAAAGAACTTTTTTTTTATTACGAAGAGGTTTTAAGTCAATAAAATCCCTATTAAAGACCAGAGACCAGGCCATCTTAACGAAACGCAATCTACATATCCTATTTCATAAATTTCACGAGTTAGCATTGAACATTTACATTCAGGCAGTACCCGAGGAGACCCGGAGCCCGAACTATTAGTTATTTGTGTCGCAAGCAAAGCTCCCGTGGACATGATAATATGTGATAACTTCGCCAACTCCATACAATGGCGATATTGTCATACAAATGATTTGAATTACTTGCCTCTGAGAACATGTGTTTGCAGTCCCTTTGCATACGAATTGTAGTTTTGAATTGGATATTTGGTACTTAGATTCTTGAATTATCGTTCGAGTTATTGTTGGGTTGGATTCCAGCTAAGGGCAGATGATTTTTATGATATTCTCAGAAACATTTAACTTGCTCAAAAAATCTATGCTGATTTAAGTTTACCCACCTTTACCCCTTTATTTACCTAAGTAAGATCAAACACGATTCAGAACTAAAATCAGTTTATAATTTCAGAAAATCCACCTTTCTAACGGAGCTACAAAATGATAGCCCCATTGTCTTAAAAGCGTACGTAACAGTTATATTACACCACAAGTATGTAAATCAATTTGTAAAGAAACTGTTCACAGGGAAACGCTCTACACACTTCCGAATGAAACTTCCACAGGAACTCGACAAAACATTTATTAACTCGTAATTTAACAATTTGCTGAATAAAAAGGTAACAATGTACCGAGCATACCAGAACAGACCCTATTGAAACAAAGTCGCTAGTTATAAAATTATACGTCGTGACTAGCAAAGAGGTTCGTTTATTTTCTTTGAGTCACAAGAATAATGCGATTTAATTATTAGCTCAGGATCTTCAGCGGCATACAATTCAATTTGCATTAAAATCAGATTTTCTTACACGTCATCGCGATTGCTTTATTTTATGCGCAGCGCTTTCTATTATAATAATTAATGCAGCAGTTCTCCTTAGCTGTCACGATACACTTGACTACAATGTCTATTGACAACATAACTCGAGTATCAATTACGTATTGAATGGCCTTTGCGATTACAATCTTAGCTATTGAACTGTGTTCTAACGCTGAGGTTGGGCCCGCGTTCACGAACATGAACGTATAATCATTTATCGTTACTTTATTACTTTGTTTTCATTTGGAGCTCTTTAATTGATTTTTGTTTGCAATTTACTGAGTAACGGAACTGAGAAGTTTATCATCTAAGTTATGAAACGTTAATTCTCAACTGTTACAGAATATTATATAAACGAACCACATTCCTTCGTTTCCTACTGAGTCTGTCTGTTTGTTTTATCTGAGGCTAATCTTATAAATTGTCCCCTGCCTGAATTTTGATACAGCTTTCACCAACGAACGCTTGAAAGCGTATTTCGAGCAAGATTTTGACATATTCATTTTACTCCGTGTGAAATTCTACCTTTTGCATCTATGCCGAACATTAGATTCGTTTGTTTGTTACAGCCGTTACGGTGATTGAATAACAAACATACATTCAAACTTTCGCATTTGTAGATCACGCAATATTAATGTAACAAGTGAATTTACTATCTTGTCCTATAAAAATAATCCCATAACCGCAGAAATCGTAAACGCAAGCTCTGTTTACGATCCTGTTTACTTACTAATTAAGTTTCTTGAGCATTAAACTAGTCTGAAGTCACTCTCCACAAATATGCGCTTCACTTTACATTCTCACATGTCAACGGCTGACAATGGGATGCGAGGTTGCTCACCTCAATTGTGCTTCGTCGAGTACACCGCAACTATCTAATATTGTGACGTCGCATAATTAGAACCGACTGTACTCAATGATATTGCATGTTCTCTATAAAGTACACATAGGTACTACGTTCGTCAACGCGATCACGTGACAACAAATTGACAACACAACATTTCTATAGTATTATGTTAATTGAACTATTACAGTGATCGTGCGCTCACATACTTTTTGTGCCAAATGACAAATTGTGTATTATTTATTTTGTTGTTAAAGAAGTTTTGTTTACTCGTTAATTGGCTTAACGGGTTATTGTTTCAGTGTATAAGGTGTTTTTAATTAATGATAAATGCGGACATTTCGATGTACTAAGTTATACAATGAAGGTTGGGACGGTGCATGTTCGTAGCTGAACAATAGACGACCCGGCAGGCACAAAGTGTTTGAAGTTCTGTAGTTCCTACATTTCATGGGTTCGATAACAGCTCTAAACAAATGGTTGTTCTATGGTCTATAAGGATTTGATCCGAATCTGGGTCGTGAGAAAAATAAAGTTATCAACGGTTAGGCATTGCTGACGTCTGTGACTGGTACGAAAACTTTTCGCTTTTGACGTGCAACCGCAATTTATGGCTGAAAATATAAACTCCCCAGCTATATGTATAACCTCAAAGCAAGGAGGTGACGTTATTAATCGTTACTAAGTACTTACATAGCACACCTTCTATGAAGAGCGTTTATACCTTAAGGCATTTAATACAAACTTTCAAGTTCTTATTTTCCGAAATGACTGAAACGATTTTAATGAAACTTAATACGCATAAGCGGGATAAATAGGTCTGAAAAGTTACTAAAAACATTTTCGAAATGTCTTTTAAAAGAAAAGATAATTGGAAATTTCTGTCTCTTTAGATAATTTATAATCGGTTTAATTTAGCTGTAAAACTATTTTGCCATAATGTTTTTTTGTAACTTTTTAGATCTATGTATCCTGCTGCTATTAAAATCGGTTCAGTTATTTCGGAAAATAAAGACTTGAAAGTTAGTATGAAATTTCGTAAGGTGTAAACGCTCTTAATTTATTCATAGTCCTAATCATATTAAAAGCGGTCGGTGTGCTAAATCTGGAGTAACGCAACATTCCGACTGAACGCGACTATCGGAATGCTGGCAACCAGGGCGTGTCATGTACATATCTACTGTTTACAAAACACTAGACGACTTGTAAACATCTGGATCATATAAATTAAGTTGTCAATTAAGGCTCTATTTATCACGTTTTATAGTTTACAATTCAGTAGCAATTAAAACCAGTATTGATTGATATCACTTAGCACTTCAGTCGTGGTTCCCACGATTATTTTACGAAAATAAATATCTCAAACTGGTTTAGAAAAAATTGAGCTTTAAACGATCTTTTCGGTGCTTCACCTTAGCTTCTCATGGCTATTTTAATTAACCGACAATCTATAAATCCTTTATCTACTGAAGACCAGAATCAAAACGAAATCAAAATTTAAATATTTTATTTTACATAGGCTTACATGGGCACTTATAAAACGTCGACAAAAGGAGCACGGTTCGGGTTGGTCGTTTCCTATGGAGAAGAACCGGCAAGAAACTCCATGGTTACTCTTTTAGAATCATTTGGTTTTACAATTCAAAACATTCAAACTTTCAAAAAATCTTCTAATTAGAATCGAACGATTTCGATAAAAACGAAATTTTTCAAAATCAATGAAGCAGTTTCAGACTTGAAACTCTTCGAAAAAAAAACAAATTCATTCAACGTAAACACTCCGATAAAAATATAAATGTAGGTAAATGTTTATTTTATTCATAAATTCATCACTAAAACAGGTGTATGCGTAAACAGCGTTACTAATGCGTGTAAATAATACTCTAATCTGTTCATCAACGTTGAACGATAGTTCGTGAACGAGTGAACGATTTTCCGGAGGCTGACCGCGTTCATTCACTCTCGTCGCCACTTGCCGTGACGTTTCCACCCCATGATTAACTTTAACACGTGTTAAATTAATAGTTTATTGTTTCGAATATGACGTTTACACTAGTTTTGTTTTTAAATTATGTTGTTGTAAAAGATTATTAGTGTGTTGACATGTTCAGTGAACACGCTAGGTGCTAATCCGATGTTTAATGTAGAAAAATTACAAACATTTTTTGTGTTTATTGAATGTTGTTTGTGTTAACGTTACGCTGCGTTCAAATTGAATTTTCTCAGTAAAATTGTTTGGTATAACATAAAAGTTCACTAGGTTTCTTGAAAATGGCATTTAAATTTTATTTTAATACATATGTACTTATGTCATTTGTATTTCCAGTTACCGAAACCTTTAAGCTTATGACATCATCCTGCATCCGACCTGGTTGCGAAGGTTAGGTAATCTGCATAATGAGTACTAAATGTAAGTACTTAAGGGCCAGACTGGTCAAGGGCTTTTTCATAAGTCCCAGTTTACCCACAGATCGTCATCATCCCGGAAAAGGTCAATGCTCTAATGACGTATAAGAAATATAACAACCTAATGTCTATGCTGAATCTCTCAAGTACGAGTACGAGTACAAGTTTTCTGACTTTCAAAAGTGCCTGTAATGGTCGAATTGAAATAAATGCTTTGAGTTTGAGTTTACGAAGGGCTCACTCCTAATACGACCACAAAGTGGTTATCGGCGCAGTTTGTGGTTAATATAAAAAAGATAACATTACATGAAAGGTTGTCGACCTGTTATGTAACCGCAGCCGATATTATATGATAGTGCTGGTAAATATCAATAACAGAGGTATTTACATAATATAATTAAGTTACTAATGAGATTTCAATTCTAGCTAATGAAAGTGGGAGTCAGACAACGCACTGTCTCCACCGCTAGTTCTAGAAGCATGATGCACAGAAGTTCCTTATGTATATGGTATCAAAAGTTTGACGACACGGTTGGCGCAGTGGTTGAGCGATCGACTGCTGCGCTGCGTGTCGTTAGTTTAAATGTTTGTAAACGCACCCACGATACAGGAGAAATTCCTAGTGTGGGACAACGTTTGTGGAAGTTCTTTGATTTTGCATGTGGGATGTCTTACACGGCTTCCGTATTACTTTATAATGTTATTCTTCCCTCAAACCAAAACCAACCAAATCTTTCCCCGGGTTTCACATAGGGATTGACCTACATCAGGTACTCCAAACATGAAATTGTAGAAGCGCGCGTTTAAGCTCAATGGTTCGTTATTTAAATGCGATCATGTTCTGCATAAACTGTTCAGTATTTTTACAATATATTCAAAATTGAATAGATTATATCGTCAAGAACGAAGTCTCTTGCTATTCTAAATTACATCATCGAACCGTCTGGCCTGCTGTCTACTCAACGGCTTTTTAAATAAACAAAATACTCGTATTACCTCTCGCTCAATATAAATATTCATGAACAGTCGATCCAAATGTCACAAATTCATTTATGAATATTAACAAGAGTGTTAACTATATTAAAAGTGGTCGAGAGATCACAGATCACGCATATATTAATATTTCTTAACGTTCAATATTGGCTCGTTTAAATTCGGCAGCTATCTTAATACGATCTTCTGATGACGTTCATGACATACTTATAGATTGAGTGCCTTCGTAGCGTATTATGTAAATGGGACCATTCACAACGGGTAATGGAAGCGTGACTCTTTTAATGCACCTTAATGGTAGTCATGAAAGAGTCTGTGCAAGTGATGTTAGCTGTGAAAGTAAAGCGCACCCAGGGTGTCTCTGGACTAACTGGGCGTAACTGTCAGTCCTGCTTCGAAGTTTGCTAACTACAAGCTTAGCATGACCACTGTAGAAACTAGTTTTGTCTCAAGAATCGAGATAATGACATTTGGACAATGACAATCTGTCATTTTTTCCATTCTTCCGTCGACATAACCCGTTTCTACAGTGGTCATGCTACGCGTTTTGGTATACCATTTCACAAACTGGTGTTTTGTATTCCAAAATAGCCATCACATCACGTCTGCGTCACGTATTGCTCTTTTTAGTACGATGAAATGATTAAACAGTTCATCGATTTTTTTTTATACGTCATTTATTTTTCAAAACTTTTGACTAAACCTCCAAAAGGCCAGCATCATAGGCTCAACAATAGGCACATACCATAACCGTCTACCATGATATTCATAGTTTAAATTCGGTAGCTATCTTCAATACCATCAGCCGATAGCAACTTATACATAGTGGATTTAATACCTCTCGTATTATGTAAATGGGACCATTCACAACGGATAATGGAAGTTAAATACGATATGAATAAATGCAAGCGTATCGAACTATCGATACTTAAGGCAGTACATTGGTCGAGTGAATTGTCTACTACTAAGGAAGTAGAAGGGTATAGCCTAAGTATAATCTGCCCATAAACTTCACACTGTTATACAGGGGGGCTTATCTGGTATCAGGGGGGTATCCAGCAATAATCATGTTAAAATTCTTAAAACTGTAACAGACGCAGATAATATCAAATTAATATTTTTGTCCTGTGGCGATTTTGCTAAAGCGGCCATTTTAGATCCCCAGACATCCTCTTTACGTCAGCGAGTAGGC
Source organism: Cerastis rubricosa (assembly GCA_949152445.1). Taxonomy (NCBI): domain Eukaryota; kingdom Metazoa; phylum Arthropoda; class Insecta; order Lepidoptera; family Noctuidae; genus Cerastis; species Cerastis rubricosa. The sequence goes on along the minus strand of OX424540.1, from coordinate 11,400,392 downwards.
CAGAATCCATTATGCGGACCGAGTAAGGGATTGGAGAGGGTAGGGATAGTGTCACGTATCTTTGAATTTTTAATTCTAGAACGCTTGTTCTCAAGGAGGAAACTCGCATCGGTATCGGCACCGTTTTAGAGCAGTAATGCTGAAATGAATTAAACAGGTTTTATTGTTTTAATTGAAACTATTTTAATAGTTTTAGCCGCTGCTCTACCGCGCGTACTAGTCTACTTACTGATTGAATACAATTGAGCCCTAAGACCTTGGTTAACAGGAAATTGATACTTTTTTTTTGTTAATCAATAAGTAGAGAATTACTAAGTTATCTATTAAAACCTGTTGAATAGACCTGCTTCGTTACTCGGTTGGACTCAATTGCAATATGAATCGATTTAGCATTTTTTGGTTTGTGGCATAGAACTGTTTATACGTAGATATCTAGAGGACGTTGTGCTCCAGGTCTGCTAAGGGCAAAGAGGAGAGTTAACTCAAATTCTCTACATAACTTTGCGTTTATGTAGAAGAATATTTTGTCTAAATAGTAAATTAGAAACTAAGCAACTTGTCTCTCATGTTACAAACAAACGAAAATGTCTCATTTCAAACTTACCACATGACGTACGCATAATTTATAACTCCGTTGTAATTATACAGGGTGTAACGGAAAGGGTCTAGACATACTTAAGGGTGTGCTACAGACCATCAAACTGAACATGTTCTCCGTCGGAAAAACATAATAATAGCGAAAAAATATCAACTACCCCATATATTTGGGTCGAATAGATATTGAAATTAAGAACTAGGCGCGTTTTTTTTATCAGTGGTCTCCCCAATAGGCCTAATCCACGACTACAAATCTGTGTTCTGTATGTGTGAGACTTACAAAGACAAATTCAAAATTCAAATCATTTACCAATATTTTTAGGAGGGGCCTGCACCATGCTCAACACCATGCTCTGACAATAACGGGTCTTCAGTTAAAACCCCTAAATTTTCTTGATCATCATCGTCAACAAATGTATCCTTAACGATCAACAAAGCTGTTGCTTCTTCTGAAAAGGCTTTGTGTTTTCGCACCAGTTTGTGTCGTATCTTTGAAATATGTGGATCAGAGCTGATTAACAAATTGTTCAAAATATCTTCATTAGTAGCTTTTCTACAGAATTTCCTCGAATTATGAGCACGATATCTCCGAAAATCTTTGTTGCGTGCTTCAGCTGCTTCTTCGGATAATTTTCCAATGGGCACTATACCCAAGCTTTCAATAATAGCTGCTCCGTGAGCTAAAACTTTGTGAACACTTGCAGGCATGTAAAACCAATTATATAATTCAATGTATAGTTCCATGGTGGTTTCGGTATAATCTTTAAACTTCAATATATCAATACGGTGACCCGACGAAATTGCTTCTAATATAGTTTTAAATCTTTTTATTAATTCTTCATTTACTCCTGTGATCGAAGCTGCAATATCGGGGTTTTCGAAAAATCTCCTCGCAGTATTCCCATCATTTGTTGTACCATGACCCTGTTTCACAACATCAATTAAAAGTCCTGTTTCGGATTTAAATGCTTCCTGAATATTTCTCTTTTTGCTCTCCATAATAGCTTTACTGTCACCTTTCACCATCCATGTCTTCAAATCTAATCTGTACGCTATATGAAGAATGCATTCCATGAATCGTATCCAGATGTGTAACGACGATAAACCATATTTATATAAATCGACATCAATTTCTTTTGCCAAAACCAAGGACAAATCATTCATTTCCTTTGGAGTAGCTTTACATATGTCACATCTTTGTGTTGATGTATCGCAAAGAACTGCAGTCGCTTTACCATCTATCATGGTTAGTATTAGGTTGTGCGAGATGGTCAAATCATCAACCACTGTCTTAACTAAATTGTTAATCTCTGCCTCAATCGCATTTTTTTCTTGCAAAATGCTGAATTTGTTTTCCTTCATGAATTTAAAAAACAGCGGACGACACCATAATGAGGAATTTGGGGAATCATTTTCCCATATAACTCTGTCACCAGACACTAATTTGATAGGAATCAAACTACCCATAAATACGCTAGAATCGTCAAAGTCCTCATCTTCTTCATTTTCTCTTCCAACTTTCTGCTTATAATTGGCTTGATTCGAAGCTCCGTCAAATCCCCATTTACTAATCAGTGTCAAATCTTTACAAGTTTCACTAATTTCGTTTGACATTATAATTCTCTTCACAGTAATATCCAATAGTGCCTGCAATTCTATCATAGCCGTTTTATCTGTTACTACAATAGCAGTTTTAGGTGGATAACATTTAATTTTTTCATTTTGCAGTGCGTAGTAAGAGGGATATACGTTGGTACCAGTTACTTCTGCGATACTTTTTCGTAGCGTATTATATTGCCATTTTGACAATTTCAAAGACAAAAACAAGCCTAAAGCTTCATCTGGAGAGAATACTGATTTCTTTTTATTTCCAAAAAGACAATCTTTTACTTTTTGCACGTCCTGTGGATGCTTGAGCAGATGCTGTAATATGTCAGCAACATCTTCCTTTCCTTCTGCTTTTAAGTTAAAAACATGGGCATGTGACAACTCCTCTGAAGCAATAGTTTGCGTAGTAAGTTCCGTACGTCTCTTTTTTTGTTTAGGACCTAATTCTGTAAATGGTTTTCTCGGACTTACTTGAGTTGATGTACCAACAGACACCTTTTCATGAGATGTAGTTGATGTGCTAGGAACTGGTTCGTCGTCGTTTTTTGCAAAATCTTTCATAAACTCAGGCCAAACTATCTCCGATGCCAACCAATCACTGTATTTACTTCTAAATGTATGTTCTTTTCGTTTAGCATTTTCCCATTTTTTATAAGTATTATAACAATACTTTGCGCAGAATTCCTTTAGCAAATTATCATTATCTTGATTTAAATCACACAATTTTGACTTGATAGCACTGTATAAAAAGTTATGATCCTTAATACTACCACTTGATTTCAATTTCACAAACATATCAACATTAGTAACTAAATCACTAAACATTTTCACAAAATTCTCGAAAATCAACTTTTAACAAAAATCAAGTAACGAGCGGGTAGTCCGTATGTAAAGGGTGGTTACAACGAACTGATATCATTGTTTTCAACTTGCTACCCCAAATATTTTTTACCTGCAAATTTACTGCCCTCTGATTGGCGCACGTCACTAATGACGACTCGTCTACTGATAAGAAAACCGGTTTTGGTGTTGTGGAAAGAGTGGTGTGGAATGCAGTTGCACAAAATATTTACAACAAACTAATAATAATAATCCTAATAATATGCACCATGCATCGAATTCTTTGTTTTATTCATACAAATTAAATCTCTGAAATTTTAGGGTAATAACCTACTTTAAAAAAAAGTTCCAAAACATAAAAGTATGGTATAAGTATATACAATGCAAATATATATTTAAAAATCCTTAAGTCCCAACTTCGCGATTTCAGCCCACCGTGCGTCGGTAACTTTGGTTCAGTTGTGTTCAAGTGTCATTTAATAGGGGCGAGCCTACTGCCATAAAACAGGCACAAATCTAATCACCGTGGCTTCCACTGTCAAATTTCTGGTGGAAAAACCCACTAACACGTTGCAAGAGCTCGATATAGAGCGTTTACGCCTTACGTCATTTCATACAAGCTTTCAAGTCCTTATTTTCCGAAATGACTGAACTAATTTTAATGAAACTTCATACGCGTAAGCAGGATAAATAGGTCTAAAAAGTTACTAAAAACATTTTCGAAAAATAGTGTTACAGCTAAACTAGACCGATAGTAAATTATCCATAGAAACAGAAATTTCCAATTATCTTTTTTTTTTAAGACATTTTGAAAATGTTTTTAATAACTTTTTAGACCTATGTATCCTGCTTATGCGTATAAGTTTCATTAAAATCAGTACAGTCATTTCAGAAAATACGGACTTGAAAGTTTTTTTATGAAATGCTGTAAGGTGTAAACGCTCTTAACATGAAACTGAAACTACGATTACATTATTTCACACTCATTACTTTTCTAGCTTCACCCGTTCCTAAATCATGGTTTATGTTTACAGTTAAACTGCGGTCTGACCGTGTATTTAAATTAATTTTTAACGGCGGTTTAACCCGCATACAACTCAGTTATAGTAACTCTGTGGCTAACCGAAACCTGCGTCAGTTCGTTATTAACTTGTTGCTTAAACTTGCTAACTTTCGACGTGAAATTAAATGTTGTTGTTTGAAAGCTGTAGTGCTTACAACTGTTTGAAACTGTAAACCGGAGTTATTAGTAAATTGACCTCGGTAGAAAGTAAGGTGGGTTTGCAATAGTTCTTTGAATTTATAAAACATAACATCACGCCTGTAATCCCCGATGGATAAAGCAGAAGTGTACCTAATAGTACGCTCACATTTCGCCATTAATGTTTAAGTCCCATGCAATAGGAGCGACCATATTGTCATCAACCAGTAACAAATCCAGACTCCATGGCTGCTACTGAAAAATTCCTGATGGAAAACCTAATAACACTTTGCCCGACCCGGGAATTGAACGCAGGACCTCATGCTCATCATTCGCGCTCGCTTCTGCTGAGCATGAGGGCATGAGGCAAAGGCTAGGCAGATGATCCCCTAGATAGATCAGCTAAAAGAATATTCCACTGATTTAAGAAATATCTAATGTTCTTTAGAAGGTCAGGTGCGCAGCACTTGCAACCGATGTGTGTGTATGACCTGGAGGAGGCAAAAGGAGTGTGTAAGGACCGCAGTAGGTCACCATCTGCCTAGCCTTTTCCCAAAGTATCTCGGGGTCGGCTTCCAGTCTAACCGGATGCAGCTGAGTACCAGTATTTTACATGAAGCGATTGCCTATCTGACCTCCACAACCCAGTAGCTGGTTAAAAAGATACCCCTTGGTAAGACTGGATGACGTCAGACTTTTAGCTTCTGACTACTCGTAACGACTGTCAACAATCTACAAATGACAGGACCAATGCTGGGACAAACGGCTTAACGTGCTGTCCGAGGCACGGAGGAAACTCGGCACGTAATTATGGTCACCCATCCACAGACCAACCTCGGCAAGCACGGCTTAACCTTAAAGATCGACTCGTGCGGCTGTTATCACTTAGCCATAAGCTCCTCCTAAATATTACGCTATTATGTTTCAGCTAAATCGATTATTTTAGGTCCCTTGTTCTAGTATGTGTTTTATATGATTCTGAGCTAAACCAATCGATTAAGTCATAATCATACTTAACTAAATTTAAATTCAATTTCAGCATTGCATTTAAAATTCAGTGTCGTAATAAAATGAAACATCGGCGCCTTAGAATAAAATTATAAATTAATTACATAATTTTCTATTAGAAACACTAATCCTACTTACATATTACGAAATATTTAAGTAGTCTACAGTTTAATAAAAGCTAGTCGGCATTAGGCATCAAGTTACCAATGAAATAAAATAAAACATGGAATTCACTTAGTTTAACTGCATTCAATAAACTTGTACGTACGACCCAATATAAAAAAATAATTAGAAATAGAAATACTCAAGTTATCTTCTTTTTTTAGAACTTGTATAATAAAATATTGATTACCTAGTTCTTAAGTAATCCTGTAGGTCTTCAATAACCTTCCGATTACCTTACTTATAGTTAATTAAGTATAACTTTGATTAAATCCCTAACAAAACAATAAAAAGTAGTATTTCTAATTATTTTACTGTAAAGCGAGAAGATAACCACTTAAAGTGGTTATCCTCTATAAACTCAATCACATCTTTAGTAATTAAAATTGTCTTCGAGCAATAAATATTAATTATATAATATAATCTCATTGCGGTACGTCTGATCCCGAACAACGATCAATTAGTTACCGATAAATGAACTCTGGAAATGTTTTTCAAATAATTTGCTTATGACTTTAAGATTTTCAGAGGAGAAAAGTAGGTATGCTCTGAGCATTACTTCTGGAATCGTAAAGACTTATCTACTTGTAATTCTTTCATACTTCCGAGATGGCAGTGGTATGTGACTCAAAGATATCTTATTTGCAGAAACTTTTCAGTACGATATTTTATCAATGCAGCACATTTTCGACTCAACACCCTATTTATTAAATATCAACTGCAATACATCACCGAAATTGTCACATTTTCACGACAAAGTCAAAATAAAGAAACTCATTTTAGTCAGATTACTTAAAATTATAGCACACATTGGTACACTTTGGCTCTGTATGGTGTCAGACGTAAAGAATAGCTCCATCCCATATCATCCCGTGGGTGTCGTAAGAGGTGACTAATGGACTTGCCAGAAAATGGGCAGCAGCGTTCTTTGTGCTTTTGTAACAACTGTATTGCGATCGCCAACCTGCCTGCCAAGCGTGACCATTATGGCAAAACCCCCTTATGTCAATGTGGCGACACTTTGGAGAGGCCTATATCCAGCTGCTGGACATAGTGTGCTATCATCATCATCATTTCACCCGAAAGACGTCCACTGATAGCACACTTATATCATCGACCGTGACAAGTCATGGGGTATGTCATGGGTTTGTCGAGTATCTCATAAAACTAATCACCGACCAACCGTGACAATGCCACTAAACCTGCGAGAAAGATATTAATTTATCCTTTATTGTTTTTAACATTTCCTGCGTACAGATGTGGGAACTTTCTTCAAAGACTTGATAATATCCGCTTCATCGCGGATGATTCGCTCTGGCAAAACACCTATTTACACTCTGTAGGTACCTACTATCGGTTCTCGAAGAAAAACATAACAATGCCTTCCCTTATTTGTTTTCAATAGTCTACACCCGATCGGTTTTATGTAGTGTGAGATTGTTAAATGGAATGTGTGCTAGTTTTCTTATTGTATAGTAATTAAATGTGATCACGAATGTTTGAATCATAAAATTGTGCGAGCTATTAAGTAAGCTGTTACGATACTTAGTGTTCGTTCGAAACGATAAGCCTAAACATATTGTTACCAACTTTGTGCATTTGAATACACATTTTACTAAGCAGTGCTAAAAATATATAAGGTATCTCAATAGATCAGGCAAATCGGCACGACATAGAGAAAATAGTACGTATAAATCCTCCCCCAAACGACCACCAGCAGCACTGCGAATATTCATCGAATAACAAACGCCACTCGTGTTCCATCATTCAAAACAGAATCGAGTTTTAATCGAGAACTATTATTTATATGAAGCGATTAAAGCGGATCTATGTGGGTTTGTGATTAACCGCGCGGCGAAGGGCCCGCGCGCTCAGCGCTCGCGGGTTGCGGGCGACAACTCGCCGCTTCCTCATTGCTCTGCCGGCGGTTATTGCGCCTGAGCAACCGGCAACCGAGCCGCGCAATCGTCAAGTTCATTTCTCAGGGTTGTCTGTATTTTGTTCGATATTGAATGCTTTAGTAATCAATCGTCCATACAAATGCGGTAGTTCATTCACTGAGTCCAAGAAATGAATCGATACTTTTAAGTCAATTTTAAAAGTTGAATCGATTGAATGGTGCGTTCAGACCACACAGAGACGTGGGTAAAATTTCGCAACTTCAATCAACTTCGTAATTTTACTACCTACGAGACGTCTAGGTTTTACTACCAACGAAAAGTGCGCTACACATAATCTATTAAATCTTTGGAAATACGTAGACACCGACGAATTCCTAACCAATTAAGTCTGAAAACTGCAAAAACTTGTTCTTTAACAATTAACACGTCTGCAAGCAATTTTCTGGTGTCTATCAAACAACAATACGTTTAATTTCCTAAAATAGTAAATCAACCGTTACACGGCAGGTCAATTTCGTACGTGGAAAACGAACGATTGTTCAAATTAAATATTTGATTACAGTTAGTTTTACAGTAGATTAAAGGTCAATGGCACGGAGTAACGGTATTGTTTAGTGAGGTGCATTATACGACATGAACTAGACACATTTCAGTACGAACTGTAGGGAAACATTGACAACACATGGTCGCCTGGTCGTGCTTGCACTGAGATTTGCATATGTGTATGAAAATCAAAAACCGTTGGCTGTAGAAGTTTCAAACCGCGGTCTTAGTTGTCGTGGTTATCGTAACGGGGACTCAGGGATTGTTTCGAGAGCCTATAATAATAATAACTTACTTTTCGTGATTATTATTGAAATGGCCATGTTTTAGTTATTTATTTATAATAAGGCTTTTTCCCATGGCGGTATGAAAATATAAACTGCAAATCGCCACCTGATATGAACGTTTTTAACATTAAAAATAAAAAATATTGACTTCACATAACTACTTATACACTTTGAAGTTGGATAAACCAATGCCCTATTAAATAACCATTACAGTAATCCATATAATAATGTGAGGCTTAATAAATTAAGTCATGCTATTTAAAATAACGCGCGGAAATACATATTTACGTTATTTATGATTAACTTACATTAGTACGTTGTAAACCCGCTGTTATTAAGTTTATTAGCTGTGTTTGGTTTATTCTTTCTTCATCAACTAGTTATTCGAAGTAGTCTACATTAATAGGATTATAATTTTCATAAAAATAATAATTTCTGAACTAATTAGTCAATTAATTCTCCGTACACTTCACGAAACCGACAACCAAGCATTCTGTACATTAAACTATGCAAAACACTGCGCAAAAATTATTGCTGTAAAATGATTTTTCTGGGATGCTAATTATGCATTATGTATGACGTATTTAAAGTTAATTTGTAACGTATTATTTAAGGTTTGAAAAGGTAACTTTAATCTTCAACCTTCCTTTGTAATAAGAAGGTTCGCAGGTATGGTCTAGAGCAAAAAAAAAGCAATGACTGCCAAAACATATATTACCTACCCTTTGGCTTTGTTAAGGATCTTTTTACACCCTTTATAAAATACTGTTTTATATCCTGTTGCATGATGTGACAGTAACTGAATATTACATTTTTTCAAAATGGCGCTACGACCTGAAATTTAAACTTTCATCTTTCAGAAAGCGTTTACTGAAAAGTGTAAGTAGAAAATGTGCTTTAAACTTTCAATATAATATATGATAATGACCACTTTCATTAAAAAGTCTCTTAATTATTCAAATAATGTGTTACCAAATTAAAACTGATCCGGTTTTAGATCGACCGCTCTGATAACTTCAATACAGTTTGCAATTATTTTTATATTACAACCAAATACATTTTTCGTATGATTAGTCAGTATGTGTACAAATTAACATTATGTAAGTAATTCACTTTCACTGGCAACACCATTCTTCTATTTGCTAATTCCAATTAGCATAAAAAAGTAGCACTAGGTATTCTATTTTCAAAACTCGGCTCCTTACGTCACTTTTCGTCAATAGTCGGGCGAAAACGTTTCAATGTTCTGTTTAGCTATATATGAAATTAATTTCATGGTTTCAGAGCGTTACATATTAAATGTTATAAGTTGCGTGTTGTTGGAAACGGGGTCACTGTTTTACGGGAGAAATTATTGTATTGTTCTAAGTGCATTTGCTATACTTTCAATGTTTTAGTGTAACTTCTCTCTTTTATCGTTTTTTACGATCTGTGGTAAATGTTTGGGAACAAAACTCACTTTATTTCTAGTTATATAGTAACAAGTTTATGTTTTTGATTCTCTTTAAAATATTTTCATAACACAAACTGCTTTATAATAACTTTGATCTTTACTATCACTTCTAAATCTAACGCAAAAATAATTCAACCCATAAATAATATAATTGCCAGTTCAAACAAAAGCCCGTTACAATCGTACGAAACTTAATACACTTAATCGAATCGAGAACTCAGTTATTCGATACGGCCGGCTATCATTATAGAAGGGGTTATAAAAAATGATAGCACTTCACTGATACAAAGCTTTCTGGCTAATGAACACGAACTAAGTTCGTTTGTCGTTCCGATAGATGACCGCTGTCTCGACTGCTGCACGCTTTAATTTGTCTTTTTTTGGCGTCGGGTAGCGAAACGTGGCACACTGGGCATTGTGATGGCAGTGAAGTTCAAAATCGGTAATACTGTGCACAGTGTTTCGGTTGTCTGTATATATATGGAATAGGTACATACCATGGATACTTTTTTGTTACAGCCTGCTAATATTTGTTTGTAAAAACTCTTATATCTATGGTACTGGGTTTGAGCGTGTTGCGTATAAGGTACGTGGAAAAATATAGCAAAAATAAAAAAATAACGTCTAAATTGAAAATATTATCGATTCTGAATAATCTCTGAAAATTACCTGTTCAATTTTACTAAAAATGACCAGCAGCAGCAACAACATATCATGTGATAATTGTAGAAGAAGGCAATACCGTAAAAATATATTAATGGAAGCATTCGATATTTCTATATTGAAAAACTTATAAATCTGAGGATGAATAACCAGTATAAATTAATGAATACCCATTTGTAAATAAAGCTCATAATGTTTTTAACCTTTAAACTATGAAGAGCACAATAAACTCATGTTTTTGAATTGATGGCGGTTAAAAACCAACATAATTATGTGCAGACTGTACAGGGTCACGGGGCGAACCTCGAACTCTTGACATTGAATCGGAATTTGAAAATGAAACGTTCTCTAAATACAACTGCTTGAGAAAAAAAAACCTACTGTAAAGAACGCTAGTATTTAGTAATAGACTTTTTTGGTAATGCTTAAAAAGTGTTTTTTTTTTAATGCTGTTATCAAAACTGGTTTTATTTTAAGCTTTTCTTTTCATATACGTAACATGTTGGCTATCTGACATAACAATTAACTTTGATAAGTTAATTGTTTTACCAGTTTTCATCTTTTCATTGATGCGAAAGGAGAAGATTGACTTATTTTTATAATTATGCTGCTGCATAATAGGGATCCAAATCCCACACAAATTATTACGTAGATACCGTTCGGAATTTAAGTTCAAAGTCTCCAAATGTAGGCCTCGCTTCGTGAAAAAATACTTTTCTTGCGAAATTAGCCCATCGTGCATCGCTTAGCTAAGTACAAACTAGCTTAAGGTTCATTTCACAATCGTTCTGGTTTCCGCTTTTTTATTATATAATTCAATGAAAATATGTTCCACGTCAATTCTCTACCTATTAATTAGAAAACAGCCCATTGTTTAAGTTTCTCAAAGTAGAGGCCATTTAAGGCATTTTATGATTTACGGAGAATTATTTTACGATACAATCCGGGCTACACCTACAATCAAGGCATATTATGCAAGGCCATAACATAACAATCTTGCTTTTGACCTCAAAGCAAGAAAGATAGACGGGAAATGCATGAAATCATAGAATGACCCAGTGATTTTGAATTTGCATTTAATCGGAAAGTATAAATTGGATGCAAAGCCTAGAGATCGAAGCTTAAGGTCTCGTCTGCAAAGAACAGCAACCGTAATGGCCACCAATAAACCAACGCAATTTAAGAAAAAGAAAACTAAAAAAAAGTCCGTGTACATTTCAAATTTGACAGTTTAGGAAGCAGCCAGCATTCCTCGCAAGTTACATGGCTGGTAAAAAACCAAATCAAATCGAATTTGGAACGTGATGGAGAATGCTGCGTCATGGCATGAACTACCGGCGTGGACGCTGCTTCAATACGCATAATGGCACTTGCTGTGACGTGACGCCCACGAAGTCACCCAATTGGAAGTTATGATAGCGGAGGACGGTATCTTTAGGTCCAAAAAAACCTAGTAGCAAATATTTGTGAATTATTGAGGAAATAAAATAAATCTGAATAACTATAACAGAAACAATAATAAGATCGTCCCAACGAATATTTTTGTGACATAAACCAGAATTAGTTTTCTTGTTTTTATCAAAGTAAGAATTAGTTTTCTTATGTCAGAGGCTGAATAAAGTAAGTTCGATTTTGAAAAACGTTAACAAAACTTGCTCCTATAATATATTTCAGATTTTCAGCACCTCCTACCAATAAGTTCATCCACACATTCCCAACAACTCCAACGCCACAAAACATCTCATTCGATTACCAACGATTACAGTATCCAACCCTCCACTTCACACTCGTAGGCGTTTCAACCCGTGCGCTGCTTACGTCGAGTTACAAACGCAATAAGTCGCGTCCCGGGCAATGTAACAATGTTACCAGCATTGCCTGCTCCGGGGGCTAATCAACCTTAGCCGTGGGTCCGTGGCGAACGCTTGCATGCCTTTTGTTTTCAAAGCCGACGATTTGTGGAGCGATCGTATTTTCTCTAACATCTAATTGTAACAAATATTGGTTGGTTAGGAGTTGATCGGCTTTTGTTTTGTGTCGATAGTTTTGAATTTTAATAATCTGTGGTGTCGATTTTGGTCATGAACATTCGAATTTTGAGATTCCACCAATAGGCCTATGACTATAAATGCTGTACGCGTGTTTTCAATTCCTAATTAATATGCATCACAATACTAAATCAATTTAACGTAATAAGCTCCACGAAAATAACATGACGTAATATAAGATACCAGCAGTAATTATCTCAATAAATCAACGATTTCAATTCAAAACCCCTTTGTGTCTTCAATAGCCCGATTACATAAACCAAAATTAATAATACTAATAGAGACACATTAAGCTAAACGTTATCGCTTTGTTGCGCAACTTGATCGATGATGGCAACGCAACGTGCAACGCAACGAACGATAGTATCTGAGGCACTTACCTATGACACCCACAGAGATAGCAATCTCGTACACGAGTAACTTTCTCGCACGCCTACTAAATGTTTGGGCAATGCTTTTTTATTTGCAATACATTCGAAACTTTGAATTAGAAAAGCGAGATTCGAAGATATGGATGGTAAAGTTGAAAATGTACGGATCATTAGGTTAATGTGGAGATGGGCTTGTCATGGTGTAAAATAAGATGGCTACTGATAGAGTAATCGGCTAACAGAATGAAAGATGTACGGAACAACAACGTACTATTGCGCCAACGCTAAATGACCAAAAAGAAAAAATATTATAAAAGAATACCAAAAAAACAAAATGTTATAATGGAGCGGACTTAAGGTCTAAATTGTCAAGTGAACTGTTTGCAAAGTATGCTGAAAGCAACATAGGTACCACTCTGTAAATATAAGTTACCTCCGTATTATAGACAAAATTTAAATACAACAATCATGTAGGTACCACCAAACTTCACAAAAAGTTGTTGATACGTGTGAACCGTGATTCGTTATGGGAAACGTGCCGCGGAAACTGGGGGAATCAACTTTGATACAACCATTATCCAAATCTCGATGCAGACTCTCGACGGCGACCGCTTTTTTTGCTTTTTCGGTTTCAAAACTATTTTAACGATGTCTAAAGTTACAAAAACACGGGAAGATTGTTAGGAGATTGTTTAACTTTTTTAACGCACGCGCGTGCCTTCTACACCAAGCCACAAATTCACTGCAAATACTTACAAATAAAAAATGGGATTTCTTGATAAGACATTTTCAATATTTAAGATATATAGATCTCATTGTAAAGATTTATAAATAAACACTCAAAAGTAGTTATTGAAATTGCTTATTTCGTGTTAGAGTGCACCACATTTTTTGTCACATATTTGTGTCGTTGGCGTACAGGGCACGCGCTTGCTTGTCACGTTATGTGACAATGGCGTTCAAAAAGGTGAAAAAAAAAATAGAAAACGACGATTCATTTTGCTCAACTGTGTAGGTTTCATGTCAGACTATAAAACAGTTAGTTTTTAAAAGCAGGTTTTCGTCTTTAGGAACACAGTATACCTGATCACAGCTTCTCATTACAGTCCCTGAGTCAGTTTCTCCGCCAGTCAAATAAAATTGTAGGAGGCAGTGTCCTGTGAAAGCCTGGACCTGATATCAAAACTTGGACAACCAAATCTAATCAAAAGCCACCTCTACACACTTCCTAAATATATCAATTCAGCTCCACCGAACAGTTTCTCGGGTTAAATCGAAAGTTACGCATTTATATCTACAATATCAAGATAACAACGGCCTCTAAATCTTGCTAAGAATTTAATTGACACATTCGCTAAGCGCAAACGTCATTACAGATGAATGGTCGCTGCTTTTCTCAGGGGTAACTACCAGCTTCGTAACGAGGGACAGCATTATGAATATCGATAATGCGTTATTCTCATAGGTAATCGGCGAAGTCGGAGGCTGCATCATCGATAAGCGTCCGCTCGGGGGCATCGCATCCCTATACATCAGAGCGATACGATCTAACCCTCTGTCGGTCGCAACTAAACTCTGCAATTACGTGATAATATACGTTTGTAACGATATCACGATGCATTTCGCACCTGACCAGAGGGGGTAATCCCGTATTTCAAGAACTTTCGCGGGCTAATCTCTGTCTTAATCTGTCGAAATTACCTCTGATTTCCTTTCTCATTTTTAATAAGTTTTTGACATTGATTTTCGCTGAGATAACGTAGCGACTAGATTTTGAGCATTTAATTACGAGAATGTACCATAATGTACTCAAGTGATAAAAAGTTCGAAAATTACATCGGGGACTAGGGATGAAAAGTATTACTTTCATCCCGCTCCTCAGGCAACTTCAGACCTACTTTCAGAGTATGAGTAATGCAAAATAATTTCCGCTCGTACGTAGTACGTCAGCCTCCCATTCGATTAGTAGTAGTATTCGATATACTTGTACAACATACCAGCTAAAATATTACCAAGCTTTCTTTTATTTGTAGACTCATATTGACATGGAGGCCGAACGTTCGTTATTGTGTTACAAATTGTATTTCTTTATTAGACACGTACAAACAAAATGGCGCCCGTAATAGACCTCGTCGAGATAGAAGAAACTTTTTATTGACATGCCTATTTAGTTTACTCGTAATATGTAGAAATTGCGAGATTATTTATGAAGCTTGAGATTGCAACAAAAAGGAAAGAAAATGGTAATCGTACCGACTAAAAATGCAATACGATCAATAGCCAATAAAAATTGCTTTGATAAATTATGAAACAATTGTCAATCAAGTTAATGAGAAAATACTGTAGAAAAAAATATCATAACGCATTTAGCAACGCCACGCCAACACAAAAATATGCACACCATTAAATAAATCAAAGAATTAAAAAATAAACGCTATGTTTTAATAATTACAGCTTTCATAACATGCTAGGTATCTTTAAAAATCTTACAAGCACATTTACTTACGCCCCTTGAGATAACTTTCACCATTTTATCGTTCATTCAAAAGCTGCCCTCAAAATACTGACTGCCTAACGCAATAATCGTAACCGAAGCGATTTTCTAACTTGTTTACATTTACATCATCAGCGATGTACCTTTCTCCGTTCGTTGACCGTCGTCCATTCAAGGCCAGGTGACAGCCAATTATAAGCGTTTAATATAATTTACGCTCAGGTATTAGTCGTTTTTTTGTGGGACTTCGTGCTTTAATTATGTGTAGATGAGTATTTTGGTGGGACTTTTGACGCTTTATGGAGGAAATCAATGAAGTACATCCTATACTATTAATTTTAAGCGAAATGCCAGAAACTAAACGACTAAATAAAGTACCGAATACTTTAAGAAAGTATTTAAGGAGACTGCCTAGCTTCTGGATAATAAACTTCATAAGATGAAGAATAACTCTTTAATACAAATTATGTAAAAACTTATTTAAATTCATAGAGTTTAGAAGAGATTAAGGATACATCACATAACAAAGAAATTAAATTCTTTCCGCATTTTTCTTAAAACCATAATCTCCTAAAATAATATTCGTTCCACGTTTCCTAGATATTAATCAAAATGAAAACATTAGTATTCCAGCCACCACCGTCATAAAGAATGGTTATTTCTATTTTAATTTGAATTAATCACAACATGGAAACTCTGTTACGTAAAATGTTTTATTCATTTAAATAATCCTTTATCCTATAGTTGTATACATTGGCCAAGGCTTTCATCAAATTAATTTAGCTAATTTACTTACGATTGAAATTTGAGAATTAAAGAATAAGATTTCTTAAAGATTATGTCACACTGATCGATCTTAAAGACTATGCTATTAATTTTATAGTTCAGACACCAAATTATTTAATCATCTGCCTAGCCTTTTTCCCAAACTATCTTGGGGTCGGCTTCCAGTCTAACCGGCACAATACCAGTATTTTATGTGGAGCGACTACCGATCTGACCTCCACAAACCAGTAACTGGGTAATACGATACCCCTTTGTAAGACTGGATGTCAGACTTTTGGCTTCTGACTACTCGTAACGACTGTCAAAGATCTACAAATGGCAGCCGGGACCAACGGCTTAACGTCCTTTCCGAGGCACGAAGAAAACTCGGTATGTAATCATGGTCACCCATCCACGGACCAACTTCGGCAAGCACGGCTTAACCTTAAAGATCGACCCGTGCGGCTGTTATTATTCAGCCACGAGCTTCTCAGTCACCAAATTATTTAGCAATTAATAATCATAACGATGTGTGGACTTGTGCTCTGTATGGTGTCGGACATAAAGAATAGTAACATCCCATATGTTCCCGTGGGTGTCGTAAGAGGCGACTAGGGGATTTGCCAGAGGATGGGCAGCAGTGTTCTTTAGGATTTTGTAATAACCGTACTGCGATCGCCAACCCGCCTGCCAAGCGTGGCGATTATGGCAAAACCCCCCAAAAGGTCAATGTGGCGACACTTGGGGGAGGCCTATGTCCAGCAGTGGACGTCTTTTGGTCTGAAATGATGATGGTGATGTTGAATCATAACGAACGTGAAACAAGCGGGCTTCTTTATTTTTTGTGAGAACGGACACCGTACATAATTGGCCATAACCTATGAATCATCAAAATTAAGAATAGACAGTAGACTGATTGCTTCTTACCATTATTATAACATGACCATGAACCTCAAAATAAACGAAGATACTTATAGGACCTACAACCGATTTATACTACTTAGTAACAGACCATATCATTTCGGAAAACTGAGTTTTTATTTGAAACATCACACGGTAGGAAGTTTGGCAACGATGTTTATTGTTTAATGTGTCACAATTTTCTAATACGTAACAGGATATATATGGAAAACATTCAAAATTTTCAAAGTACTACTACTTTGTGTAAGAACAATGGATAAGTTACAGAAAATCAACTTAGTAAAACAGAAAATTAATAATTTTCTTCACAGACAACGCTCAGCCATATAATGTACTGTCTGGGTCTAGAAACGAGCAGTATCCTAATGAGCACTAAGGAAGGAATTATGGAAATTGCCTAAAGGAGTTAATAAAGAGGTAAAGTAAGGAAGTCCGTAATTTCTGCCGAAGGGAAATCCTGTCAATCACACAGCTTATTTACACAGATATAACAGAGCAGAAGAGTTTGTTTAATCGCTCAAATCTATGGTGCCACCGGACCGATTTCAAGAAATCTTTTTGGATTGGTTAGCCCAATTCATGGCGAAGGTTTAAGTTTAATATCAAGCTACGACCCCAAAGAGCCGAGCGGCGACTTTGCATCTGCCAAGAAACTGTTTTACTTTTTGGCAGAAGTAACATATTTTGTAACACTTAGGGTGTAACCACGAACAAGCGCCTTTTCATTTTTTCCTTGCCAAAAACTTGCCGTCAAAACTTTCTACGTTGACGAAACAAAACACAATCGATCATTGAGCTACCAAAGAGGTTTAAAAGCAAATAAAGTTTATTGTGTAACTTTCTTCTATCTCTAGAGCGGGTGCAAGTTGTGAGTCGAGCATTGCGTTCGTTTTTGTCGATGCTTACGTAACCGCCGACAAGCAACGTCATGCCGCGTCGATGGTCATTATCACATCGTCGGCGAGATGTTAAACAGGCTGTTACTGACAATTTCATTGGCTTTCGTTTTACGTTTTTTTAGGTAAATTGAGGGCATGTGTTGTACGTTCAAACTGCTACTGTATTTTTTTCTTAATGTCACAGTATACACGGTTCTTTCCCAGTACTAACTGGGTTTTGGAAGTCAGATAGGCAGTCTCTCCATGTAAAATCGGTTAGACTGGAAGCCGAGTCCAACATAGTTGGCAAAAGGATAGTCAGATAAGAATAATATCACAGTATATCTTTAAATTTATTGAATCAGTATGTTCGGATCCTTGTTCAGCAGAATCGATTGCCGATTCATCCATCCATCACCACAATCACGGAACATATTTTCTTTTACTTATGAATAATTACATTCAACAGAAGATTAATTAATTAGTCCCTCAACAGTCTTGTGGAGGAACCCAGCATGTCCTAGACCAAAAAATTCGAAGACATGTGTGACATCCACGAGCCCGCACTGGACCGCGTGGTGGATTACAGCCCACTCCCTCTCATAAAGAGGAGGCCTGTGTCCCAGCAGTGGGAACATTACAGGCTGACGATGATGATGATGAATTACTTAAGAGACCTACGTGCTCAAACACAAACGGCTAACTTTCAAGAACCATAGACTAACCGCTACGTTTTAGTTTTACGACTTTTCACTGTTCCTAAAGAAAGTTGTGAAACTGCATACGCTATTCAGTCGAAAGATTTCTTTAGCTATGCGCTTGCACATACATTCTTATTGTAATATACTGATGAGTCATTGTTATATCATTTTATAGATAAAAAATGTGAAGCTGGCATTTTGATAGTTTCTTTATAAACTGTAGTACTGCAAAATCATTGATGAATTTGATAAGTAGTAGTAGTAGTGACATAGTTTTTAGGGTTCCGTACCCAAAGGGTCAAACGGGACCCTATTACTGAGACTTCGCTGTCCGTCCGTCCGTCCGTCCGTCCGTCTGTCACCAGGCTGTATCTCATGAACCGTGATAGTTATCCAGTTGAAAATTCTACAGATTATGTATTTCTGTTGACGCTATAACAACAAATAATAAAAACAGAAAAAAAATAAGGGGGGGCTCCCATACAAAAAAGTTTTTTTTTTCGTTTTTATAAATAATGGTACGGAACCCTTCGTGCGCGAGTCCGACTCGCACTTAGCCGGTTTTTAAGTTTCTATTTACTAACACGAATTGTATTTTTACGTGTATATGTGAGTGTGTAAGTTATTTATCTATAGGCCAAAGTTGCCTGAGAATAAATGAATGTTATGTTATAACTTTATAAGTCATGAATTTCACACTCCATTCCGGTCATATTCCATCAAGAAAGTTTGGTTTTCTTATGAAAAAGGTCACTTTTCCCAATTGTGAAGAGTGTGGAAGAGTCTAAGATGTTCAACATGTTTTGATGGAATGTGTACGGAATGAGGCTATGAGATATAGTTTGCTCGGATCAACCAAAATTTATGATATTGGTGAATGTAATGCAATCTTAGCTTGTCCTTTATCGGAACAAGCTTGGATTTTATACAAATTAGCAGCTTTTGTTTTGAAATAGTTTATCTTTAGTTCAGTGTTAGTTTTAGTTTTACTGTTGATCTTATAGGGCGACCCTATAGGGCCCTTTAAATAAAGAAAAAAAAAATATTTCACAGCTGTGTCAAGGCGAAAGGTAGTGAATATAATAATCCTTTGAGATAAAAAACGTTCATTTATCACCACGTTGCGTTGGCTTACTGCATCTTGGCAATTTTAGAGAACTTTTTTATCCTGCTATAATAATACTACACACTGTCGACTGTACATAAGTTAACTCTGCTGTCAATATCATCACTGTCTCAAAATAAATGACATTTTAAAACTTGGATTGGTCTAGTTGCTATTCCTTCTATACCACACGTTCTCAAAAATGGCCTTACTCCGCCGGCTCTGTCTGGCTATATACGCCGTTCAGGGGGCGAAAAATTGATCTTAGTTAGATCGATTTTTCGCCCCCGTAGGTCTCATATCTGAGAAAATTCGATTTCTTTTTTTTCACCCGAGCAGAGATCGATCGCCAAATTACTTTGGGTTTATACACCATACAAAGCCCGACACATTTAATCATAATTCCACAAAAAAAATACTTACATTAATCTAATATTTATTTAGTTTAGAGAGCAGCTATTTAACCGAAAATATCGCAACGCTGCAGCGTAACTGCCCTTTAGTAAATCAGCACAAAGGAGATCCACTTAAGGCGCAGGCGCTCAAGTCCACACCAGTAGCTCGTCAGTATAATTAGGTAATTATTGTCAACTAAAACGAAGTTTCTTCTTCTTAAAAATTAGAGCAAGTCTCAATGTAATAATTATTTACCTATTCCGAAGAAAGCTTACGTAACGTGTTCGCGCAAAGTTCCAGATATATACTTAACTTATTGTTTCGGATATCAATTAAACTCTTTATTTTTAAGTTATCGAATTTATTGTCTTTCCAAAGACTGTGAAACAGGTCTTTGGTTTCGTAAAATAAGTGAAAATAATATGACAAGATTTCAGCAGTTTTCTAACGAGACTCAACAGATGATAACGAATGCGGTCGAAACCTCCTTTGTGTCGTACAAGTGCAATTTTGTTAATAACAGCAACAAGCTTTGTCTCTTCATGGTATTTAGATATCCAGGTTAGAACATCTGTTCATATTTAATTCAGTTCACAAGTTATCTAGAGTCAAGCTCTAGATCTGTATGTATGTCTGTTCTGTATGGACGTAAAGAATAGCACTATCCCATATCTTCCCGTGGGTGTCGTAAGAGGCGACTATGGGACTTGCCAGAGAATGGGCAGCAGCGTTCTCTGTACTTTTGTAACAACCGTACTGCGATCGACAACCCGCCTGCCAAGCGTGGCGATTATGGCAAAACCCTCCTTATGTCAATGTGGCGTCGGGGGAGGCCTATGTTTAGCAGTGGACGTCTTTTGGCTGAAATGATGATGATGATGATGAGCTCTAGATAACTCGTGTTAACGTGTAACTTTAGACAACTATTTTCTTGCTTTGGATGTAGGAAACATGTTATTATGTCAATTACGTTTTTTTCTAAAGGAAATATATTTTTATGTATATTTTCACATATGAGCATGCACAGGAGATAAATCGTAAAACAAACACTTTTCGTAACAGAAATTTAAAGAAAAATCCATCCCGTTCCACAAACACTTGGTACTAAATTGTGGAACAGACGATGATAAATGTGAAATGTGATGTGATTTGAATGAATAATTTAAAAAAAGACATTCCACTGGTAAAAGTTTGTTTAACAATGTTACACCCTTAAATTTTCTATATTTTCCACATGATTTATCCCACCAGCATCATATCATCTGCCTAGCCTTTTCCCAAACTATCTTGGGGTCGGCTTCCAGTCTAACCGGATGCAGCTGAGTACCCGTATTTTACACGGAGCGACTGCCTATCTGACCTCCACAACCCAGTAACTGGGTAATACGATACCCCTTGGTAAGACTGGATGTCAGACTTTTAGCTCCTGACTACTCGTAACGACTGTCAAAGATCTACAAATGACAGCCGGGACCAACGGCTTAACGTGCTTTCCGAGGCACGGAGGAAACTCGATATGTAATTATGGTCACCCATCCACAGACCAACTTCGGCAAGCACGGCTTAACCTTAAAGATCGACCTGGGCGGCTGTTATTATTTAGCCACGAGCTCCTCAGTATCCCACCAGCATGTAGCAGGTAATACAGAATTATGTAACAAAAAGAGTTTCTCCACAAAGAATTCAATCAAAACTTGCTCAAACGAAATGCAACACTCACTCACGTTAATTTCTTTAAACACCAAAGCGGATATCATAAAATTTTACAACCTAGTGCGAATAAACTGCAATTGAAAATTATTATACGTTCGCAAAATGCTCTCTGAGATTTATTTCTCTATTAGTATGTGTCGTTTTGTGAAAGCTGTTGAGTTGAACCTTGACATTAATAATGATCGTAAATTTACCTACTTATTGGTCGAAAAACGATTTTCATTGAACATAGATTGAGTTCAGAAACAATATTTTATGGAATTAAGTCGTTATGATACAATGTTTTAACTTGTACAACCTGAGTTTTTTTTTCGGATAGGAAATCATCAAATGAGTTCTCCCGCTCTGGGCGGAGCGGAAGGGAGTGTCAGACTTGACTGACTAAAGCCCATCCATGTTCCTTCTTAGCCCTTTGTGTTCCAGGGCCACAGTATCTCTTTCGAACAACCCGCAGCCCTGGCAGGCATCGGCCCTCTTGGACCCCTTCCGATTTGCTGACTTGAATCCAAAAAATACGGTCAACATTCTAGAATTTATCACGACTTTTCTTTTGCATATTTTTTTTTTAGTTTTTTAAGAGGCGACTATTTACTACAAAAAGATACGTCCCATCAGGTTTCCACAATAATTAAATCTGTCTACCAACCGCGTACATTCCAACCTTAAACAATATTAAAAAAACGTAACCCTTTGCTGTCACAGTGGATAAGTTTTATA
The DNA here is from genome assembly GCA_949152445.1 of Cerastis rubricosa. Taxonomy (NCBI): domain Eukaryota; kingdom Metazoa; phylum Arthropoda; class Insecta; order Lepidoptera; family Noctuidae; genus Cerastis; species Cerastis rubricosa. The sequence continues at coordinate 11,378,020 of OX424540.1, read as the reverse complement.
AAACATGAATAAATTCTTTCCCCTTAATTTTCCGTTCAGTTAATAAAAGAGATGGCCCTTAAGGACGTCTCGTCCTCCCCCTCCCCACCCCGCTGGCTGGCTAGCCCACACCCCTCGCCCGCCGGTCCGACGAGATCCAAGATGCAAGAATGCAGGTCCACGCCAGTACTTCGCTTTCGAAATAACTCGCCACTCGCTAACATTTCTTTCATGTTGTATGTTAAAGTCGCGTAATTTTTTGTAAACACTATTGTATGTGCAGAATAAACGGTTTTTCTTTATTTCTTTCTTTTTAGTTGATTGTTGTTTATTCAGATACAGTTTCTAGTTGTGTTGCTAATTGAGTTTGTTATCCGTAGGATTAGACAAGTTAGCATGTTGTTCGGATTTACACAAATGAATGAATTGAATGAATGGATGCTTAAAGCTGTGAATTGAACTGTTAGTTTTAAAACTTCACCATCACTCAGATAAAGCTTATCCTGTAAAGAAAAATATAAAACTGTTCTAATTACCAAAATCAGGTAATGCATCGCAAAATTAACCTCAATGAAAAACAAAGTCATTAGGTAAAAAGCGTATTGGATAACTTTCATGAAATTTAGTCGAACTAGAAACTATATATAAATTGATTTAAAATTTCAGTTTTTCCAAGTTGACATACAGCCTGAACAAAATATTTTTGTGTGGTCTATTTTACTTTAATTCGTTTAAAATTAAACGTGTCCATTCATATTCGATATCAGTTAAACGTGACCACGTTTTTCGAATGTATTGTTATTCTTATTTATAAGTTTATAACTTTTTGCATTGAAGGTCAAGTAACATTCCAATATAACGATTATTATTTTATAACAATGCGAAGTAATTTATTACTGAAATTAAGATTATATAACAGTTAAGCATGTCACAGAATGGAAAAACTTCCAAACATTCAAACTGAACTTTTAAAAGCTCAAATCATTGTACCAAATTGATGCATAACAAAATGTCAGCAGATCACATTAAATAATTTTCGGAGCAAAATAACAGCTAAAGCAAAATGCTCAACTATATCACCAATTTGAATGCCCATTCGTTAAAAGATCATACATTAAGAAGTCACTTTATATTCACATCTAAACCATAATAACACAAAACACGGACATCCTTTACAACTTCCTAGAAACTTGAAGGATAATTTACAAAACAGGATAGCCAGGCTTCCAGTTATCTACCTGATGTATTCTTATCCTCGCAAATTATGCTTATTTACTGCTTCTCATCACGCAACCGCTAATGTCAATATAAGACTACTAAAGGATTACCTACAGCAGTGACTTTATTAATTAACACTTAATTAATATATGAAACCATTAATAATTATTCTGAAAACTCGTTAAAATACATTGTAAAATGTCACTCACCTTTTCGAATTAATTTCGACTGCACCAAAAATATATATTTACAAATGTCACAATATATAAAAATCCAGACAGACACAACACTATTCACATATTAAAATTCCAGCTCCACTATAGAATAAATAAAATAAATATTCTTTGAACAAAAGAAACTTCAATACGGTTGAAAATTGTAATTTTCGTAGCACTCCGAAGTGCAAAAGAGTTCAACGCGCGAGCTCTCTCTTAGCAGGCCCGTCGTGTACTGAACCCGCTCGCGAGGCCGTACACTATCTCCTCTTACAACCTAACGTACCTGATAACGCATACCTAACAACCATCTTGATACTTTGCCTTTTTACATCTAACCTTTTTTTCTATTCAGCCAGACTCATACATATATAAATTGAAACTTTTTTTCCAAACACAGTATTTACGTATATCTAGTGCGGTCGCCGCCTCCGATTGATACAATCATGGGCGAAAAGTAAATGGTTCTTAATAAACGATGCACCGCAAGTGCACTAAGTTAACCTTTTTATCGGGAGCTTTAAGCTCGGCGGTGAGTTAAATAAAGTGGTTTCTAAATATAAACGGCGTATCTGGACGCGCCATTGGCAGGTGCGAGCCTACGCGTAAAGCTTTTTTGCCACCATCTCTATTTTTTTATTACATTTTGTATTTTTTTAAAGGGACAATTTTATAATTAAAGCTAGTGCGTTTATCGTCGACCGAGAGAAGTTTTACCGAGAAACTGTGGTCGATGATATCTATATCTTATCCCACCGACTTAGTACTACAAAATGGTAATTAATTTTATTAATTAACTATGTCTACAACTTTTTAGTTACAGAGTTTATAATTAATATGATGTTTTACTGCTCCGGGTCAGATAATGTCGCATTTTTCAACGTTGTAGTTATAAATGGAGATAAAATCGGGAATGAAAAGTATCAAATTACATTCATAAATAAAATTAATAGTTGTTTGCATTCATCATCATTATGACTTGTTAAATGTTATGTCATTTATGAACATCAGTTAAATCGTTATTTGCTTCACATGAACTGTTAGCAACTTTTTGTGGTCCAATCAAGAAAATAAATTACGAAAAAAAGCACTTTTTATTATATAATTAATTATATATTTAATTAAATGTAAGTGCTGGCATACATAACGTTGAAATAGAAGAGTAGAACTAGCTTGCAGACAAACGATAGTTCCATAACAATTAAATAAGAGTAGTTGTGAACAGACCGGAGCGGGGGGAGTATCGAGGGGAACGACAGGAGAGGGAAGGGGAAGGAGCGATAATTAAAAAGAGCGTAATGCGCGTATGGTCCCACGGCCGCAGCCCGTTACCGTTATCGCGAACGTAGGTAATGAAACTGAGGAAATATTGTAGCGTGTGGTACAAGTGAATTGATGAAGTAGCTTGTATGGTTATTGAGTTCAAACGTTGCCTTAAACTTTGCCTTTGTTTTAAAGTAATGCATGTCGAGTTTGGAGCTATTCATTATAAAAGCGTCCAGGAAATATTTACTACGTACTACTATTATAATTGCGAAAGTTTGTGAGGTTAGATATGAATAGATGTTTGTTACTACTGAACGGATTTGTATTCTGGCACACAGATAATTTAAAACCTTGATTAGTGTACTGTTTGTTCTATGAGTGTGTTATGGATTACTTTTTATCCCGGTATTACGATAAGCCAGTGACTTACCAAATACTTAGGATAACGAAACAACATTGATCTCCTGTCAATCTTTTGAAGCTCACAAGAACCCCTTCGTAAACTTGATTCACCTGAACTGATTCACCTAGTAAAAGTTTTAGTAAAAGTTAAATGTACTTCGTAAGAAGGGACAAGAAACTCACATAACGTACATTATTATGTCTTTGTGTTTATGGATTTTACAGTTTGTGTATTGCAATTAACTTTTAGCTGCTCGGAAGAGGAAACGGTTTCACTCACATTTTGTACCATACACCAACATTCTGGATGTGGCGTGTGCTTAAATCTTAACTAATTTCCACTTCCCCTTATCTAATCTAAGATACGTTGTGTCATCGACCTTGTAATGAGGACGATCGCACCTTATAACTTTGAAGCACGTTGTTAACGCTTATTTGTGGTTTTAATGCTCCGTGCTAGTACAAAGTAAGCAATAACTGGACGCTCTAGAAAAGGGAAATGTTTGGTCATATTTTGTGTTTAATCTTCTGGTATATGGAGAAACGTAAGTTCTACAGAACTACCAAAATAATGTAACACCTGCATCACCATTTAAGAGAAATTAATTTATATTTCCTTTAATCGTTGTTTTAAAGTTTTTTTTTAGTTTAACCAATATTATGTTATAATTATCTTAGTTCAAAAGTACAGCTGCAAAACAGACCAACGAACGGTCACTTTTGCATTTATTAAATGAGAAAAAAAAAGATAAATACTATATTTACGTCTTAGTACTACATTCGTTCGCAGAGCGTATGAGCTCATGTTAGAAAAGTCATCATCATCATCATTTCAGCCGAAAGACGTCCACTGCTGGACATAGGCCTCCCCCAAGTTTCGCCACATTGACATAACATGGGGGGTTTTGCCATAATCGCCACGCTTGGCAGGCGGGTTGGCGAGCGCAGTACCGTTGTTATACTAGCACAGAGAACGCTGCTGCCCATTCTCTGGCAAAGTCCCTTGGTCGCCTCTTACGACACCCACGGGAAGATATGGGATGGTGCTATTCTTTACGTCCGACACCGTACAGACGAAAAGAAAAAGTTGTTAGAAAGTAGTTCCATTTTAAAAGTAGTAGTAGTATAGTTATTTTTTTTAACCAATCAATCTTCCCTAGCTGCCATCTCTGCTAACAGTCTTGTCATCACCTTCGTTGCCCTGATTGAAACGTAAGAACAAACTGAAATATGCAGACCACAGAAGTACTATCATAGCAGTTACAGTGACGTCATCATCAGAAAATTTTGACACATCCACAATGGGTGCACTTTGAGTGCCAACAAAGAATAGAAGAGCCTAAGTAAAGCGATATCAATAGAAAGCCGTGACAGTTTCCACGCCACGCATCGGGGTCGCCCATTGTGGAACGGTTATTGTCTACGTTTCTGTTTAATTGCACCAATGGCTGGTCGTTATATAGTAATGAATGTCGAGGAATTTTTGTATCATAATATTTGTATCCTCATTCTTTATTTAGTGTTATCAAGAGGAAACATACTACAAGAGTCCGTATGCTTTTTGTGTCCGTTTCCTTCTTGCTGACTTTCAGGTCACATTAATACCAACACATAAGCATATTTTGTCTTTGTATTTAAACGTAAGTTAGTATATATTTACATTGTACTTTATATTTTAAATAGTTATTTGCTTTATGTCTTATCTATTCCATTCTCTCTTCTTCTTTTACACCAATGTCTGCATCTCTTTTTTTTAATATCTAATTTCGCAAGTATGCTGGAAGACTGTATAAATAAGCATCACCTTTGTATCTATTTTCTGTACCTTTCTGCTTTTCTGTATTAAGCGTGTACATAAATTGTTAAATAAATAAATAAAATAAAAAAAGCGTGGGTGGGGCACAAACCACAGATCGTCATCACTTGCTGCGAACCTCACATGCACTTCAGCCAACTTATCTGTGCAGGCGGGAAAACACAGAACTAAAATAAATGTACCACGTTTGACATATCGATGCATTTTTTCTTGACAAGCAGCGCCACCTTGTAACTGCACACTTAAAGTGGTTATACTTTACTCCATTTTCTTCGTTCAGGTTTATACAAAAAAAAAAACACTATTCTCATGTGAATCTTTCTGTATGTTCGAAGAAGAAGAAGAAGAAACGTAAATTGGTTCCTTATAATATTTTAAATTATATTCTTATCCGAAAAACTCGCTTTTTTATGTATCATGTGAACGCAACTATCTAAAATATCTACTAGTGATAGGTACCTACTAATTTTAATACATGTTAAGTCTATGTCTATACTAATATTAAAAAAGCAGTAATTTTTTTGTTGTTGTATGTAGTGAACTACCGATACGATTCCTAAAATTCTTTCACTAACGGGAAGCTACACTTGAAACGTTCCCGTGGTTTAATTTCAGTACATAATTTGGGAGCAAAAGCTAGTTAAACATGAGACAATTCCAGTTTTCCGTCTTCATCCTAGTAAGTTATTCATAAGTACTACACTAACGCTCTTCCATTCATTACTATTTATAACTGCAATAGTACGAAAATAATCTCACGTAGTTCTCACTTCATAAAACTCGGCATTCTATTATAAGGATACACTGTTAGAATAAATTTTAATAAATTTAATTCAAGCAAAATCAGTGTTTGTACAGACAACAAAATGAATAAGTGTGCAGACCGCTCACTTCATGTACTTTTAACCCAATTGAGACCTGTCTTCATGAGTAAGTCTTCTTGTAGTCGCCTGTCTGGATGGTTATAGGTAAGGAAGAATGCCAGTGTAATGAAAACATGAATACTTATTTCCTTCTTACCAAACTCTTTTGATAACTGTACTTTCGCAGTACTGTTGGTCTGTACTGAGTGCATCGAAGGTCTTTCAGTAGTGCTCGAAACCCCGACGAAACAGTACAATGATTGAAATGTCGTCAATGTATTGCATTGACTATTAATCAATCAAATCAAATCAAATCTGTCAATCTTATCGAAATACAAAATGCATTGAAACCGCTTGCCAAGGGCAGGAGAAATAGGTATTATTGTGTTTTACTATGTAGAATATCTCAATTGGTAAGTCTGGAGTCGATTCCAAGCATGGGTCCATTACGTATGATTAAATTAAAACATAACCCACGAAATGTGCGACTATACTAGGTGGGTACTAACTGCAGGTGAGTACAGTCAGCAAAGGAGATAACGGAGTAATCGGTTATTCATACTAGTAGTATGAGTAACTGGTTACTTATGTCCTTTGCGGACTGTACCTCTGCCTACCCCCTTATCGAAATACAGGCAAACAATAACATCATACGAACGTTCCCAAGATTATTTAGGTATTAGTCAGTGACTGACACAGATCAATTGTTACCCGGCTAACATTTGAGCTAACGATCGTTATCGGCGAGTATCGATCGACAAACGATTTATTGTTTGTTGTGTCTGTTAATGTTGATGTTGCTACTTTATGTGGGTGTTGTACTAGGGTGGCATGTTGCAAAAGAAGGGTACGTTAACTTTTATAACATTTGATAATAAGGCTAAATAATACATTAACTTTAAGCAGCAGCAAGTGAGTAAATAAATATTATATTATCTTTTCTAATCCAATATTCAAAATATTAGTAGTTTTTTGTAGTTAACCTAATCATGAAAAAATCACTGAAAACTTCCATAGAACTTCTGATTGTTTCAAAACACTGCCAGAAAACAAGTTGAGTTGTATATAACTCCGACTCCTAAGATACAGGTCTGCGTAAACAAGTTGAGCTGTATATTATATAACTCCGACTCCTAAGATACAGGTCTGCGTACCTAGTTTAGAGGCCGGAAATCTGCCAATAATGTTATACTCGATTGTACAACCTTGTGCCTACATGTATAATGCATCTTGCTTTTTTTTCCATGTACAAATAAATGTCTTATCTTATAATCTAGTGAGACAGATCTTTAACGTAACTAATAACGTATTTTTATGAATTTTCGCCATGAAGACTAAATCGTCACCGTGTATAATATGATTTACCAATTTTTCGCGGATTAAATTAGACTTAGCGTATTTAATTATTATTAATAAGGGCTTAAATGGCACACTGCCTTACCCTGGCTTACACTCAAGGCACCCACAGGATAGTCCGGTTAAGCAGACGACAACCTCTTTGATTGGACTGCAAGATGCCATTCCCAAAAAAAAAACTGTGTTTTTTGAAATAAAGGACTTATTTACTAACCTTGGAACATTTGCCCAATAAAAGTTTACCCATAGTAAGTTTATCTAGGAGCTGGTGGCCTACCATGACGTCTTTAAGCAGTATTGTTTTACTATTATTCCAATGTGGGAAAGAGATGGCACTAGACATCCTGTATAGCTCCTCTCTTTCCCACACTGGAAAAGAAGTAAAACAATAATGTTTTAAGACGACATGGTAGGTCAGCTGAACGTCTCCCGCACTCTACCGTACAAACTAAGGGCTACTAAAACGGCAACAATAGCTTACAAGAGGAGTGACGAATATATCCCGCTACTATTACTGTTAGCCTCCGTCTTCCCACTGGTGGGCAAAGACCTTTCCCCATGACTTCCAATATATCTCACTATAAGAAACTATCTGATACAGTTTCACATGCTTCTAACGCTTATTTGAGTTGATATTGCCTTGTTAGTCAAGGATGTAAATGTAACACTGTCAGGTCTGGAAACGTTTGTTTAGGTAAACAATGTAAACAGTTATTTCTGTTGATAGCAAAAGCTTTTTTTACTTGTGTGAATTTTAACATGGAACTAATTGCCAATAGTGGTATATTTTGGCATAAATAAAAATATTATGCGAATAGAGACCTACCGACGACGACGACGATATTTAGCGTCTCTAAAATCCCAGGACCCATTTTACGCCATAGTTAGCTAAAATATCCTTTAAAACAAACTATCAAGTTCTAGAAGATCTACCTCATTCTCACCATTTACAACAAAAATCTTTTCTGTTTTTTTCTAGCTACAGGCAACCCTGACACCTCGGAAACGCCAGCAATGCGCGTACGCCGCCGCCGCGGCTCACAAAGGAGCGGGATTTAACGCACAAACTATTGTACATCCTCACGGAATATATTTAACGCACAAACTATTGTACATCGGTACATCCTCACGGAATATATTGCCGTAGCACGCTTACGAATAGGCGGGGTAGCTAGTTCTCGGTGCACAGGACTGGATTGGAGTTTAGATTTAGGAAGAGGATTTAGAAATGGATAAAGGAAAACAGCTTCGGCAAAGAATGTCCAGCAGTAGATAGACTTATGCAGGTTTAATTAAGGTCTACGTAATTTTATTAAGGCATCTCGCCGTTTAAACTTGAAGGTTGTCCTCTGTTTAACCGGACTATCCTGTGGGTGCCTTGGTTCCTGAGTGTAAGGCCTCCAGCTAGGGCATAAAAACTACTTACAAACTAAGCGACTACACGCTAAGGGCAACCCCTGTGGGGTACGAGCCTCGGCTTAGGGCGGCGCTGGGGGTGGACTGCATGGGGACAGGCTGGATATGAATGATATCATTATTTAGGGGCTGATTTAAAACTACTGGCACAGCATCGCAGGCTGGCTCGAGTGAGGGTCGGGGAGGGCAAGGACGGGGTCGTCGCGACGGACCTCGACGGCGAGGTCGAAAAGACGGCGGTTTGCGTCTGAACATTTTAAGAGTGCTAGTCTCCTTGCTACTCTCCTGGAGGAGGGTGATAGCATCATTGGGAGTGAAAAAGGATTAGTCGATCTACTCTATTATAATTTGGTTAGTTATATTTCGGGGATTTTGGTTTGAAATTCAAGATGTTATGAAAGGTATCGCATTACTTGATTCAGATAGTAACACTGATATTGAACACTATGTCATATAGTAAACTAAGAAAAAATCGAATCTATGCGATGTACTGCACGATCTCATGTCAGAGTTTTTATACCCACTATAGGCCTCTATCTGAGGTTTACATGCCGTCAAGAAATATTATCTCTGGCATGCTCATTTCCTCGTCATGTTTTGATCTATGCTAAAAGTTCCGGAATCTGTAAAAGCTAAAATCTTCGTTAATTGAAGACGACTAACGAAGATTTAAGCTTTCGTGGCTAACTACTCGCTTTTCAAAAATAATCAATATTCGCAAATACAAAAGAACAAATGAAATAGCATACCCGATTATCAAGAGCTTTTAGTTCACGTTATATTGTAAACAGACCTTGGTATTATGCATTTACATTTTGTTTAAATTAATATCTTTTAAACGGAGCCGCACATTATGGAATCTCCCGAACATTAAAAACATGCACAGTTGACATTAACACGGGGACCGGATTTGTTACCTCTAACCTTCAAAAGACAATTCAAAATGGCCACCAGAGTATGAGGTAATGGAACTATGCAAATTTTTCATAATACATTATAGATTATTTAAATAAGACCTAAATCCATAAATAGTATAGTAGCAAATAATATTAAATGCCAACATAATTTACGTTAAAGTCGAAATCTTTATTAAAAAGCATTTATTTTTTTCTATAAATTAAACGTACAAGTGTAATAACTAATTAAATAAATTCTCAACCAGCTAATCAGTTTATCTAAAACTGTAGTTATTAAATTACATGCAGAAAATTGCTTTGAACTACAATAAAAAAAAAACTGTGGTAGCAATGTGAGTATTTCATGTGCTTATCTACTTTACTAAATAGTTAACGGCTATGCAGCTAATAAAAATGTAAAACATGTAGTGTGAAGTGCGGACCTGTAGCTGTAAGTCGGTGCCTATATTATTAAATAGACCATATCTTGCAATCTGTCGGGCCTGAATGGATAATAACGCGGGGTCCGGCCGGCTCTTCTATTACGAATAGGACCTCACTCCCGCCCCCTGCCCTGCCAACAAGGATTCAACCCAGTGCTTAACTCTAATTGCTTACGTGTTTTTGCAATTCGACTGATTTCGCCCTTTTATAGGGCTGTTGGAGCCTTTAAGCTCCTATCTTCAATTGGTCGGCTTTTGCCAAATGGACATTTGCTAAGGCTTACCGCTCAGCCTTACATAATTTTACTAGTAACTAATGTAATCCCAGTAAGATTCAATATCATTACGGAGATACTCCTTAATGATAGTATGTAGTATCTAGGTACTAATGTAGTGAGCTTAGGAATAAAATCCAAACAAAATAACTAAAATAAGTTTTTATTCGTGCAGAGATTTTAAAATCTAAATCTAAATGTGAAGTATCTCATATTAGCTATCTAATTTGTCTAGTAATAAAAAGAATATTATCTTTTATATTTACTAGCAGTCTTTGATGTTGTTTGCGTGTTCCAAAACATAATATACTTTTTGTTATAATCCCATACTCACATAGTTATTAGTGATAATGTAGTGTGTACACTTCGGGCGCAACTCAAGTATCATTGGCAATACAAAGAACCATCAATGCACTCCAATTCAGACTTCAACATCAAAAGTTAAATACCACGCACATACCAAGATTTAAATGCCCATACCACTAGCAGGGTGTCCGATACATTTATCATCCCATCATTTGAATAGCCCACTAAATTGCCCGACACACGCGAATCATCGATTTGCATTTTTTTTTTGTTGTCGATAACATTCTCGGTGGGAATGAATTTGTATCGAGAGTTCGATACATTGTATCAATCGAGTAAAAAGTTCTTAATTAACTGCCATGCAATTGTCTCTAAATGTTACCTTGTATTTTTATAATTTATCTCTGTATCATTATGATTTTATCTTCTGGTGCTAATTTTATAGCAGTTACCTGTTGGGTTTCGTTGTGTTTTTTTAGCCTCCAACATAGGTACCTATAGGTAGGTAAGGCTTATAGGTCCTGCCTTACCTACACATAATGACATACCAAACCAGTGTACCTAATCATCTAGGTATGCATGTAATCTAATCAACGTTCGTTAAAAATATGCAAGTTGACGCATTTGGAACAATACGGGGTGTAAATCACCTCATCACGAAGCCGTCAACCAAGCATTATGTACATGAAACTAAGTAACTTTACGCAAAAATTATTGCTGGGAATCGATTTTTTTTGGGGGGTGTAAAATCATGTTTTGTGGTAGAACTCAATGTAACGCACTCAAAACATTGTGCTGATGGACGGATTGAATAGTACCCCGGGTCATGGAGGTATTTAAAGTAAATATCTTCCATTAAAAACTTGTATTTAAAAAAATACTTGTCAAATTGTTGGAACTTTGACCCCTAATATCTCCGTAACCAGAAGGTTACCAGGTATGGTGCAGAACAAAAAAAATATCGCATTGACAGGGAGAACCAGTGCCTTTCGGCTTCGTTAAGAGGTGTTTTACACCCTTTATAATGACAAATTCATGCTATCTCCCAAATCAAAGTGAAATAGATATTAAACAGGTTTACGTTGCTGAAACAGTTAAATCGATACTCCACCAATCATATAGGTCAGTAGGGCAATAAACCGAATATCTATTATCCATTGAATTTATTGTACTGTAAAACTAATACCAATTGATCTGTTTCTCAAACAACGCAGTGTTAAACAACATAACATATTGTTAGAGTTTGAGACAAGTCCTGAACTCTTTTGGTACTAGTTTAAACTATTGAAAGTTACAAATCAACCATAAAAAAAGATCTATCACTAGGTAAGCTATTATATACATTATGTTAACTGAGCTGAGTTCTTTCAAAACGAACCAACTCACAATCGCTGAATAATTCATTTAAATAACTCAAACTAATCCAGTATTCCAATTGTATAAATTCCTTTGTAGTATAAAACAGTCCCAAATAAATCCAAAGGTTTATAGAAATATATATATTAGAAAATACTTAAAATTAACGACTATTAGCTGTCCAAAATCGTCACAGTCCTTGAAATAAAGCATACAAAAACGAACTCGAAAATACTACGCAATATAGACGCAAAACACAATCAATACGTTCAACGCAGCGCGATTTTTCGTGAACCTAGGTTCTAAACCAAACCGTGCCGCACCCTGCACGATACAATGCACTGCCCAGCCACTCAGCTAGTACAAGCTCCTAACATTCACTACCAAATGAACCTGTTCGGAATGCGCTCAAACAAACTGCACTGAATCAAAATGTCAAAATAAAACATTATTATTATCCGCTAACTGAACCTGTGGGGTACGTTAGTGATGCAGTAAATGTCAAGAACGAACGCTATTCGAACTGTCGACTGAGTACTGCGGAACAACCATGGCAACCATAAATATTCCACCGACATTACAGTTGCTAGAACTCATTCGATTAACGGTGAAATCGATAAAACAATTCACTCGATATCTATACACGTAACTGTATCGAAGTAATGTGCATTGATTCAATTAGATTCAATACATACATTCAATAAGATGTGTTCAATAAACTTCTTATTATCTGGCGATGCAGTCAACACGCTGCAAGCAAATAGAATAAAATTCTCGTTTTCATTTACTTTGTTACATAAACGTGAGCAATTTAAAGTTACAAAGTACCAAATCCTACGATATTTCTTCTATCTAATCGAGTGTGGATGCGGTTTGATACTCGAGTAACAGCCGGTACTACATAAACCACAATTGCTGTTTAATGTTAATCCAAAATGCTGTCGTAATTAACTTCAACAAACTTACATTATAAAGTACTATCGCTACGTTTTTGATTTATCTATAAAATGGCTGACCAGTCCCTTTTGTTCGTAAAGGTCAAGGCCGATAATATACACATTGAAAATATTATTCATTGACGATTGAAAACAAAACAATCGTGGAGAACAAAGATCCGCAAACGAGCAGTACGGTCAGCACAACACAACAATATGTGAACGCAGGACATCATAAATCTTATGATGCAATGAGCTTTGATGAAATGTGCTTTTAATTTCATCGAAATAATTAATGAAATGTAACGAATATATGCGTTTAATTATAAGAACAATGCAAGGTTACAAGAAAATAAGCATCATGTATTATTACGGAATTGGCACGTCATACAAAAAGCAATATAAAGACAGCCATACTTTCAAATCCATTAATTCAAAAGTCCATTCTAAATATGCTTAGCGTGCAAGTCGTCCGTATAAATATGAATGCTGAGCACATCGGCGGCTACACGCAATGCGGGCTGCAGGGATTCATAATCTTTGACAAAGAACAGGTCCCATAGTCAGAGATAATTTTTCGTAACATCACCTCGTAGAGGCTATATCTAAGATTGGATCTTGGAGGTGATCACATGAATTCTTGGGCACACCGCACAGGGCTTGTAGATGTTATCTAAACATCTTAAATTATTGTCCTGAGAGCAGCTACTCGGCTCTCATCTAGCGTTATAATCGCGGAGTTAAATAGAAAATTCACCTGAACCTAACGTTGGATGAGGCAATCGATGCATGTTCGATAATAAAAAAACGTCAAATAGCAAACATCTTTTCAATTTATCTAGAACATTTGATTAGCATGCACGATAGCCGCTGCTTCGTAAACATGTTTAAAGCGCATTCACTGCTAGAAATTCCGCGGCATGCGCGGGACTGCGAAAGATTTTCAACGTAAATTTTGAACTGAGGTAGAGATGTTAAACGTCGCATATTCCAGAATTTAAAACATGCGTGTTGCCAAAAATAGCTCTCATTACGAGATACAAAACCGGTGACATCATGCCGCCACATCTCAGCCTCTCGTGCACAAAAAAGGCCACATCCAAGAAGTTTCGCAGCATTTTGTAAATGTGAAGCACATATTTTGTAGTTTTATTGCTATTCGCGTTGAAAGCACGGCAGGCACTCCTACTAATGCTCGGCGTAAGGTCAAATTACTAGCCGACGTTGCACCGCCGAGTGCTTAGATAGGCACTGTTCAAATTGCGTTGAATAAAAAATAGGTTTAGTGAGATTGCAAGCGTTTCCAATTGACTTTTACGTCGGGAACTCGAACGAGGCCTATTCAATCGGAATATAGTTTTAATATTTTTTTTCGATACACAATTCGTATTGTAATTGAAGAAAAAATTATATTCGTGAAATCGTGATCACCATTAGGGTACAGCTTTATTCTAATTAGATTCGATAGACATTAATATCAGTCAGGTAGTAAAAAGGCTAGCAATCTTTTTCGAGGTAGTTGCAGCATTATAAGCTACATACCAAACAGTAAACAATTTCTGAATGATGAATGATCTGTATCAAGGCTTCATTAGAGGCCGTGACGTCATTGGCGTGCGAAAGATATAGCCTCATGCCGAATACGAATAAGGGCATAAATGTTCGAGATGAGTCCTTAAGAGTGTAGAGTTATTGGCCATTTGCTTCGGGCGACACGCAAAGGGGCCGGCTGCAAATGGGCGATCACTTTCGTTAGAACATCACTTTCGATATCGCAACAGCCTCCTATATACGGACATTATCTAGGTCGAATGTGCAGAGTAAAGGCCGAATTGTAATTCCGACAATGTAGGTATCCTGATTACGTTGCATTGATGGGTTTGGTTGCATTGTAATACTGTTTTAGCAGTTTTGTAATTTGATCTGTGCTCTTAATTTCGATTGAATACAATGCACTTGCTTGCCTACAGATGAGGATTGTTTGTATTCAGTCTGATTATCTCATCAGCTATCTTTTCTAGATTAGTGTCTTCACGGGTTTGTAACTTGCTTCGCACTTGTTGCATCTACACGTTTGCGTATAAAACTATTATGACATTCGAAGACTGTATTTTATTATTTATACGTAATGCGAAATATATTATTGCAGTTATCACCAAACAAACCAGTTTTCATTCTAAAATCTTCTCACCTAAGTCCACTAAAGCAGAGAAAATGCCAAGACAATCTACACTTAGGATTGCAGCAATAGACGCATTTTGCTCATAAATAAATAATTTGATCATTTTAGCGGCACACCGCTGCAGCAAGTGCGGTTTACTCAGCGATTGCAACATGTATGGGTCACGGAGCAAAACACAGGCTTGTGAACGATTCGGCTTTAAAGCACTAAAGCTGCTAAGTTGTTATGTCGAAATGTGGCGGAGCTAACTTGTTATGAGTGGTAATTTGGGACATGGAAATAACAGTCTGTAAAAAAGCGATGTCCATTTCTGGATCATTCAAAGAAGCTTAAGGTCGAATTTGGAAGCCGTGGGTGCCTAATTTGTCTTTATCTGTGTCCAGTTTTACCTGCTTCCTTTAAGAGTTCGGGTTTATAATGCGAACCCAAAACCCCGTTTGAGAAACCGATAAATGTCTCTTTTTTTTCCTTTTGTGAAAATTCAGAAAATGCCAACAAGATTTAGGAATATCTGTTTCAATTTCAGCCTTAAACAGTTACAGTAAAGCGTATTTAAGTGGGCTAAGCTTCTGCTAAATAAATTTACCTAGTTAATTTGAAACAGGTGACAACTAACACGCACTATACAACTTCAGAGCTTTTGCAAGGCTTACAGCAAAACCTCTCTAACATCAGTCCCATCATTCTTATCGACACTCCAATAAAAAGAAGAAAAAAAAACATTTAATAACATCTACCACAAATCCTCAAAACAAAGCCACTACAAGAAAATGATCTAACAAACGCAGAACAAAGCGCTTTCCGATGCGCAGACGCAACGCGTGGGCGCGGCGCCCCAGGCGACCTATCTCCATGAACAAATTATAATTTCAAAATCCCCATCGATTTATGTGGATGCTCATCTGAATAAACCGGTGCTCTATTTTACACTCTGTATCTTACTATTGTTTTTCGTTACGAAGAGAAAAAAGTATTCGTGACAAGCCCTATCGAGGTTTAACAGTGTCACTAAAGTGTAATAAAATTGCGCGGAATTATGTTTGGTAGATTATTTTGTGTGGGTATGTACGGACAATATTTTATATGAATATTTGTGTCCTGTGGCGTTCGGAGATAGCGGACAGGCATTGAAAGCATAGATGGAAAAGATTTTTTTGTCAGAATCGCATTTTTACTTTTTGTTCTCATGGCTCATCTTTTTGCTAAAAATTGATTATTATGGCCAAATTAGTGGGGGTAATTATTTTAAATCGTAGACGGCAATAATTCCGTTACCTTAAAACTTTAAAATTGTTTTACTAATATCAGAGTTTGTCTTAAGAATTTATCTAGAATTGTAAACCAATCACTTTTATTTTCTACCTGAATTTGTCCCATATGACTTTATTCGGCTCCGTCAGTCATCCATCAGAACGCCACCACACCAGCTTATCATTAATAATTCGTCAATTTATCATAACTACAGAAAATACAGATACGACCGGAACCATAATCCCTGGCGAGGTTAACCTTAATTACAGTCTGATGAAGCCTGATTATTACATCAACCTCGGTAACAAGCCGGGTGGCCTGTTATCGGAGACCGCACACCATTTTGTGGTGTTTCTAATGCTATCTTAAAGACCATTTTAGGTAAAAAGAGGTTAAATCTAAACTGTCTTATAATACAAATTACTTCGTGCAAGTATTTGTCTTTTCTAAGCACGTATTGTGTCAAAGACTCGGCTTTTGTAATTTGGTCTATTTACGATTAAAGTTTGCGTTAGAATGTTATCGTCAATGATCTTCGTTTAGGTACCTAAAACATCAATTTATTTGGTTTGTAAACTAAATGTTGCATTCAAATTTTTTTTATGGTTTTTTTTTTTGTTTTCAGCTTCGATTGCCAAAACATCGTCATCCCAGAGATCGATTGCCTAAAAAATAATTTAGTTTGTGTACTGTAAAGTATACAATAAGGTCCCTGCAAACAACTTACACTTCACCGTCATAGTTTAAAAAAATCTGCCACAGAATGTTAAGTACTCCTTTTTCAAATGATGAAAATTTACTCGATTTGCAATGTTAGAATTAAATCGAAAACAGAAACAAGAACAAAATACCGCAAAAACATTGGTACGAAACATTTAGAACTAAGTTTATGAAACACGTAAATAATAGGTGTTCAGACTTTCTCATTACATGAACAACAAAAATCCTTTCGTAGGCGTTAAGGAGAAAAATAAGCTAGTGTTGTATAGCTAGTGCTGTAGTCGAGTCGTGAATCACTCGTATGAACCGACTGCGGTTATTCGAAACCATCGACAACTGGCTGCTTTAAAGGTCTACCTTGTATTTTAAAAAGGGAATTTAAAAATAGAGCTTTTAAAAGTGGGTTTGTATTTAGAATGTAAGGAGATTAAATTCAGGCAACGAATACGTGTCTATTGTCTACTCTATCTTTTTGGGTGAGATATAAGTTATCCATTGGGTGTTATTCGTATGAAATAAATTAAAGTCTCGGCACTATCAATAGGTACTAATATTATCAAGACGTTGGAAGTTTAGATGTTAGGGGTCATCTTCGGAACTACTGATCCGATTCGGAAAATTATTTCACTAATAGGAACTACATTATCCCCGAGTGTTCATAGGCTATATTTAAAATATTCCCGTGAGATAATTTCAGACCACAACGGGAGCGAAGTCGCGCGCAAGACCTCTTGTTAAATATAAAGTTACGTACGTCTGATAAAAGATACTTAGATTACTAGATAGACAGGCGACTACTTCTACACTTTATCTGTTCATAATCGCCAGAATCTACCAAGTTTACAGTTTAATTCGCAATTGATAATTTGAAACAGACAATACAGATATTTTGTCGATGTAGCGCCTGTTCTCGCTTAGATCGGTAAGTTGAACGTTAACTTCGGTTTTATCAAGTGGAAGGAATGGTCCCAGGCCTTTGCCCAGGAGTGGGACAGTTCAGAACAACAAATAAAAAACAGATATTTAACTCCGTAGTTTTACTGACCCAAAAGTATTATTTTAATGATTTTCTATTCTCTTATCGTATTCACAAACAACTTTCATTTGAAGATTTACGACACTTTGACAAAACCAATTCTAAAAGCCCTATCGATACAAAAGCTTTTGTGAGCTTACAAGTGTTAAGCAACACGTTTGCCTTCATGAAGCTCGCGACCTCGCCGTAAGGAAATCACGTAACAGCTTACATACATGAGTGTTAATATTATTTGTACTGTCATGAGCACAAATATGTTTACAGGTTACAACTTATAATTGTGATCTATTCCTGCTGAATATTAATACGAATATGTACTAGATTATCATAAAATGCAAAAGTTTGTATGGTTTTGTGTGGCTACTCTACACTGAAACGTCTGGACGGATACAGATAAAACTTTTTAATAAGATAGCTTATACATCAGACTAACACGTACGATAAAATGTATAAAACATTGTGTAAAAATAGAATTTACGCGAACGTAGCAGCGGATGGAAGCTAGTTACAAGATAAATCTTATTTCTATATTACAATTGCTGTTCAACGAAAAAATCGCTTTTAAATTTTGCTATGTGTATATACAACGTGTAACGTTAAATGCTCAAAACCTGAAAATGGTTTGATCAGAATAACGAGCAGAATCAATTGAACCACTATTTAATAAAGGTCATATTTTTCAAAAAATCTTCATTAAAAATGTTTTCCTGCCTATTTGTTCATAGGTCAAGCCGTAACGTGCGCAAACCCGCCAAAATAGGTAAACAAACACAAATGTTTGTCGTCCAAATTAAATTTTCTCATACGCGGGAAAACTAAAAAAGTAAAACTTTTACGTTTTTTTAATGTTTTTTTTTTTAAATCATTTGGGGTGTCTGACGTTTTGCGCTTTTAACGTTAAACGTTGAATATATTTATATACATATTAGTGCTCGTGACTGTACCACACGGAAGAATGAGCGCAGGTCGCACACAATCAGTGATTGGCACACTTTGATTGGTGATTACGAACGATGAATCGGATTCAATAAATGATATTGAATAACGAAATGGGATTGCAGATGGCACGAGAAACTTTATTGGTTTAGAAAATTATTATTTGTACTCACATGGTAGATACACAGGTTCTTTTTTATTTTTAGCCCAATCCGTCCCACTTCTGGGCATAGGCTTTGGTTTAGACAAGTTTTATTGACACTTACATATAATATATAAAAATATGGTTAAAAACATTTTTTTATTTTTTTAACCTCCTCAAACCTCAAAACAAGACCCTCGGCAAAGACCCCCCATTCCTTTCACTAATGAATATTACTTTTACCAAAATTGTACAAGTGCAGAGGGGAGAAGAACAAACAAAATAATAGACGGATTGTGGTAAAGGTATGGCTAACTAAGATACTAAGATAGGCGCTGATTGAAACTTAAAGAAAAAAAATCATGAAAAGACTTTATGTAGGTACTTTAAATAGATAAGATTTTTTTTTCATGTTTTCCATAGTCGTCGCATCAACAAAATTGTCGCTTAACTTCAAACTCAGATAAATCCACTCTACCCTTTTATGAGATATTTTAAAAAATGTGATAATAGTCTTAATTCCATGAACTAAAATACAGTATTTGTTTTATTATGACTACAGTGTTGAAAAAAACGATCCTGTTTAGCAAACTCGTTATTTAACCCATGCATCCTTTCAAAAATGTAATATTTAGATTGGATTTACCTTCATTCGATTTAATGGAATGAGATTTATCCATCTTTGAAAAAACTCAGTGTGGATTTATAGAACTACATTAGGCCGCTTGTGGGCTTTACTTGGTAACACAATTTTAATGGAATTAACCATGGGGACTGTCTAAATAATAAAAAGAAACAATAAAAAAGCAGAGGTTACTGTCGCAGAGTTTACGTTGAGTGACGGCCATGTTGAACAAACTCAATTCGCTGATTGGCTCTCATGGACTTAACTACATTTGAAAAAAACTGTCTCATGGATCAATCTGACTTAGATAAAATATTATGATTTTAACGGTTTATTTCTTAGGAACCATGCGGATTTATACACAACTGATAAAATTGTTTAAAAACTTTTTTTCCCTTTCTTTTGATACCAAAATCTTAAAAAATCTCAGCATTGGATTTATCCGAGTTTGAAGTTAAGCGACACAAATATTCCACTTCTAAAACTTACAACCAGTAAACATTCCATTAAATCTTACCAATATTACTTAATCATAACTTATGCTAACATTTCGCATAGTTAATTTCCTGCCAAATCTTCGCATTAATTTGTTAATGTTAAAAGTAAGCAAACCAAATACAGTGCTACGTACAATTGGTAATTGATTTGATGTAAAAACGTTCTGTGATTCAAGTTGTACTTCCTCTCAATTTAGTGATTTAACCTAATTTATCAGTTACGTAGTCTTCGTTGTGAACGTTATGTATCAATGACAATCACCTCTGAAATTAATGCGGTCAAAATAATCCTACTATAATAATATTATAAACGCGAAAGTTTGTAAGAATGTTTGTTTGTTACTCTTTCACGCAAAAACTACTGAATGGATTTTGATGAAATTTGGTAGGTATGTAGATAGCTTATACTGCCAGCTGCCA
Organism: Cerastis rubricosa; assembly: GCA_949152445.1. Classification (NCBI taxonomy): domain Eukaryota; kingdom Metazoa; phylum Arthropoda; class Insecta; order Lepidoptera; family Noctuidae; genus Cerastis; species Cerastis rubricosa. Next base: position 11,357,469 of record OX424540.1, on the reverse strand, counting down.
GGGCTGCGTCACACTTCCAGGGACAGAAACACTTGGAAAAGATCATCATCAGAGAAGGTGATAGATACTAAAGGGTGGTCACGACCCTCAGCATTGAGGAATACGACGCAAGGAGGAGGTGATAGCTTATACCTTAGATTAACACATAGGCTACTTTTTGTCCCGGTCTGCGCAGGGGAAACCGCGAGGCGCAGCTTGTTTCATATATTTGCATATACTTTGTATGTTAGTTTGTGGTCACACTCCGTGTTCGGTTTTTTTTCAACTGCTTCTTTAGTCTAGTTTATTTATTTATTTTATTTATCTATTTTTGTTACTGGCCGTTACTATCAAGCGGGATGTCCTGGTTTGATTGTCAGGTTGGCAGAATGTTATTGGCATTTAACATTACGATTTTCTCGATAGCTGCCCGGAATTTAGATTCATGACCAGTTGATGAAATCAGGCTCATCCTCTACCACATGGAACTTAAACATCATCTGCTTAGCCTTTTCCAATCTAACCAGCTGCAGCTGAATCCTAGTATTTTCTGAGCTCCACAATTCTGTTAGTACTGGGCAATACGATTCCCTTTAGTAATACTGATTGTCAGACTTTCAGGCTACTGACTTCCTGTAACGACTGTCAAAGACCTACAAATGACAATTGAGATTAACGTCATAGCGTGGTTTCCGGAGGAAACTTAGTATTTATTTAATGGGGCGGTCACCCGTCACCCATCAACGGACCAACCCAGGCAAGAGCGGCTTAACCAGAAGTTCAACCTATACAGCTGTAATTATATAGCCACGAGCTCCTCGAAGATGTTATCATATCAAATAGAATCGATTTATTAAATATGACAACAGCTATGCCAAGACATCAATATAATTGCCAATCAAGCCGCACCTAACAAATTCCAATTACGAATACAGTATGACATAAATGGGTATAACATTAATGATAATTCTCATCACAATACGACATTTGAAGCATTTATTATCTGTAATAGAATGCCATTAAAGTCACATTTATATGATTTACTAGCTGTCCCCGTACATGCATTGCAATGCACTTTTTACCTACCCTATCTACCTACCTACCATACCCTACCCTACGCTACTCACCCTACCTACCTACCTACCCTACCCTACCTACCTACCATACCCTACCTATCTACCCTATCTACCTACCCTACCCTACCTACCTATCTACCTACCTACCATACCCTACCTACCTACCCTACCTACCTACCCTACCTACCTACCCTACCTACCTACCCTACCTACCTACCCTACCTACCTACCCTACCTACCTACCCTACCTACCTACCCTACCTACCTACCCTACCTACCTACCCTACCTACCTACCCTACCTACCTACCCTACCTACCTACCCTACCTACCTACCCTACCTACCTACCCTACCTACCTACCCTACCTACCTACCCTACCTACCTACCCTACCTACCTACCCTACCTACCTACCCTACCTACCTACCCTACCTACCTACCCTACCTACCTACCCTACCTGTGGTGGGGTATTTCCTGAATTTTCTATGCTATAAACCTCACGGAGCCCGAGACCTTTCCAACGAATGCAAAACCGTGTAAATCGGTTCGTGCGTTATAGTTATAGCGTCAGGAAGGAAAACCCGACTTATTTTTTTATATAGTAGATAATACTATTGGACTGGATTGCAGCCAGTATACCAAAAGAAAATAACTTTAGAGTTTTTTTTTTAATTTTTTTTGTTGCAAATATTTATATCGGTCGACAAAAATTCAAAATCCAGAATCTTTTTCAGAAAGCTATTTACCAAAAACATTCAAATAAATTAACGAGTGATAGGCGGGACGAAACGAAGATAATGGAATCCAATTCTTGTTAGGTAGTAACAAATCGGTCTGTCTAGTCTCACACGTCCGCTTGTCAGGTAGCATTCGTCTGTCAAAATCAAAAAAAGCCGGCCAAGTGCGAGTCGGACTTGCGCACGAAGGGTTCCGTAAAAAAATCACTTTTTGATATGGGAGCCCCTTTAAATATTTATTTTATTCTGTTTTTAGTATTTGTTGTTATAGCGGCAACAGAAATACATATTCTGTTGATATTTCGGCTGGCTAACTATCACGGTTCATGAGATACAGCCTGGTGACAGACGGACAGACAGCGAAGTCTCAGTAGTAGGGTCCCGTTTGAGCCTTTGGGTACGGAACCCTAAAAATTTTCGGGATCAAAATTTTGTTATGAACATATTCCCAATGTCTTTTTAATCTCTTTGCTTTTACAAAGCGAACCTTTTTTCACTAGCCCAAGAGACTGCAAACGATTTCAAAGAGCCCTAAAGCGTTTCCTTTTTCAGAAACAACTTCAAATCAACCAGTATCTCCCATCCACTACTAACTTCAGTAGCATAAATTCTATCCACGATTAGGCGAATAGGCAACATACAGTGAACTAAAAATAGGCCTTATCACAGAAATACTGCGGCATAATAAGACGAGTACTGCTTCCCATGGCTCCATTAGCGTGTATCAGCCGGTATCGAACCCCCGGCCTGGATCATCGACACCTCGACATGTCCCCAGCATCTTATGGGGTTAGATAAGGCACGTCATCTAAAAGCTAAGAGCGCTAGTAAATTGCGGCAATCAACAGTTTGACGGGGGTTATGGAATTTGCATGTGTGTCCTAAGCGGAACGGGATGCTCTTGTGTCTATGATTTTACGGTTTACGGTTATCTTTGGTCATGATTTATGAAGCTGCACGTCGATTCGAAGGTGAATAATGTTGATCATCTATTAAGAAACATGTATGAAACTCTTAGGTATTACCAAACAGTTAAACAAAAATCGTTTTTAGGTACCAGATCTACACGTCACCCTGTCGCATTGTCACATTTTTTAACGAAATTCCTAGATGCGTAAATACATACGTACATACTTCAATTCCTTCTTATTTACTAGACACACCTATAAAAAAGTGTCAAATCAAGTTCCATTCAGAAATTAAACACATGTCACGCCGTAAAAAAACCTAGATCCATTAAAAAAAAGAACGGCGCCTTGCGCAGTGGCTGAGCGATTGAGTGCTGCGCTGCGTGTCGCTGGATCGATTCCCGCAAGGAACAAATATTTGTATGGCCTACAGATAATTGTTTCAAGTCTGGCTGTCTGTGTATGTGAGTTTATATGTTTAAAGGTACCCACAATAGTGGAGAAATTCCTAGTGTCGGACAACGTTTTTTTTAAAAAAGAAAGAAAATAAAAAGTCAAGGTACTCACGTCATGAGTAGTATCCCCCTTGTGTATCTTCTCCTCGGTTTCCTGCACTCGTTCAGTGATGTTCCTGGTGAGCACGCGCTTGTCGTGACTCTCGCGAACCTTGCCGTCAGGGTTGGCCACCACTAGTGACGTCACGTGAACCTTGGCCCCTGCTGGGGCTACCACCCCTCCGATCAGGGGGCCGTCTACTTCTGAGGAGACAGGATTTTTATTCAACATAAGTCTATTATGTATGGATGAAAACCAGTGGTGAGACGCCTTCAGGTCATTTGTTTTCTGGGCAGGTGGAGTATAAATGTCGATAGTGTTTAGGTATGAACGCTGTTATCACACTAGTTTTTTTTTTAACTAAGAAGAATTTCTTGTATACCAGCACGCGTAGCATGACCAATGTAGAAACGAGTTGTGTCTATGAAAGAATCGACATAATGACTTAGACAATGACATTGTGTCATTTTGTCGATTCTTCCGTCGACATAGCCGGTTTCTACGGCGATCATGCTACGCGAGCTGGTTGCTTACAATTTTCACTTAAATTAATATACACACCTAAAGAAGCTTTTTCCGTTTCAAAATTCAAGATTCTTTATTTACATGAAATATCATGCATACTGAACCTAATGTCAGTGCGATAAGAGTCAGTTTTCGAGGAACGATATTGAAAAAATATTACCTTCAAGAGCCGCCCCGATCGCTTCACTTTCCTCCGCTTCCTCATCAATCTGCTCATCAGGGACCCGATGCTGTCAAAAGAAAGTTTATCAATAGGTGTGCAAAATGTTCCATCAGTTTAATTTTCCAGTATGCAAATGTGTGTTGCAGCAGCGTTCTCTGTGCTTTTGTAACAACCGTACTGCGATCGCCAACCCGCCTACCAAGCGTGGCGATTATGGTATAACTCCCCAAAATGCCAATGTGGCGACACTTGGGGAGGCCTATGTCCAGCAGTGGACGTTTTTTTGGGCTGAAATGATGATGCAAATGTAAAATGGCTTTTTTCTTCCTGACGCGTTTTTTTCTTCAGGTCGGTGTAGGTGATGGTTGCATTGACCTCGATCCCATCTAATGCTAAACAACGGATGAGCACTCTTCAGGAATTTAATAAAATAATATTGTTAAAACCTCAGTCTGTTGATAGTTGGTAGTATGCGTGTCTTCATTGACGGAGGTAGATATCTTGGGCCCCGAGTCCTTCAGTATCCGTCCATCTTCTAATATGAGCTCGCGCTTGACTCTGGTCGCGATCTGACGGGTCGTTGTCACTTCGCTTTTCTTCCGCGTCACCCATTCTTCTGCAAAGGCAAGGAAAAATAATAGGTATAAAATCAACAATTTTTTTTTATGTGGCAAAAATAATATAATGTCAATAAAAATATACTAACCTTCTTTGGTTGTTGCTATTGTATCCCCCGGCTCGGCCTGTAACAAAGAAAAACCATTCGTAAATAAAAGAAAATAAACTGCTGAATAAAAAAATGGAAAACAAAATGGTGCTTTGGTTATTGAGTACAGCGCCATCTCTTACCGAGTAGCTGAACTTATAGAAATTGAAGTTAGGAGGTTGGTCAGCCATGAACTGTAATAGTACTCGCGGCCGTCGCTTGATGGCGCCATGATCGCTTAACGTAAAGACTGTCACCATTAAAATTCATAAAATTTTACACAATCCACGGAAAATTGCACTGCACAAAACTAGTCACAGTTCACATTTATTGTCTATTTGCCATATTTCAGTACCCACACAATTTTCACTTATAAATAAGTAATGTTTGGGAAACATTACGATTTACCTGTACACAAACTGTGATTCTATGAGCGATTAAATATTTATGTGTAATAACTGAAGTAGCGAATACCGTGTATTCTAGTGCCGTGTTAATAATCGACTGAAGGAAAATCAAGGCTTAGCTGTAATATAATTAATGAGCCGTGGATTATCATTTTCTTTTGGCAAACAATGCTGTAGTAACGCGATGAGTATTCCGTCCGTATGCCTTTGCTTCCGTTGGGACCGAGCGTTATATTGAACTCTTCATTTAAAATATTTATAAGGAATCCAACGGATTTCCCGAGGAAATTCGCTTGATTTGCAAATAACGATCAAAATATTCAGCAAACTTTTCATTTCCGCGAAAGAAAATTGATTTCAATTTTCCGCTTAATATTTTCTGCTCACCGGGTTCCTAAAGGCCAACAAGGCGTGTTTAACAAAATCATAGAACCTCTCATCTACATGCTATTCAAGTAGGTTCTTGATACCCTATTCTAATCCCTATTTGAATTTCACGGAAGGTCTATTTTTCAAGAGTTTTCCTACATTATTAATGGTCTACGAAGCAGGGTCTATTCAAACTTACATAGTCTATGAATCACATTGATTATAAACGACTCGGAAAGTTTTTCCATTTGTGTTCCACCGGGGGAAGTAGAAAATATTGCACGTGACTGCAAAAGTTATTAGCTCGCCAAACGCGACTGTCGTCAGGAAAATATAAAGATAGGTAAGTAGTTACTAGGTGGTTGGCTAGTAAAATATACTAGGTACCTATATAAGATAGGTAGGTAGTTACCAGGAAGTTAGTGAGATGTACTTAGATACATTGTTTGTAGTTATTGGCTTACAAGATTGCAATGCACAATAGTAGCGTCTATAATAATGATGTTTTGTTCGTTTTTATAGTGTTTTAACACGTGTGAGCAGGTATAAATAGATAAATGAGTCTTATGACATAGGTTGGTACCTATGATATAACCAAGCAGAGAAAATTAAGGAAAAATTTTTTTTTTTGCTTTTTTATCCCCATGCGAGCCTTGCCTTTTCCCAAACTATCTTGGGGTCGGCTTCCAGTCTAACCGGATACAGCTGAGTACCAGTATTTTACATGAAGCGACGGCCTATCTGACCTCCACAATCCAGTAACTGGGTAATACAATACCCCGTAGTAAGACTGGATGTCAGACTTTTGGCTTCGGACTTCTCGTAACGACTGTCAAAGATCTACAAATGACAGCTGGGACCAACGGCTTAACGTGTTTTCCGAGGCACGGAGGAAACTCGGTATGTAATTATAGTCACCCATCCACGGACCAACCTCGGCAAGTACGGCTTAACCTTAAAGATCAACCCGTGCGGCTGTGATTATTTAGCATGAGCTCCTAATGCGATACAAAAGCGAAAAATAATAGATTTTTACAAGCTTTTATTTTTAATTTAATTATGATGCTGCTAAAGATCATGCTGCTTTTGTTTATTATTAACCCCTTAACACATGAAAACCTCAATTATATATTTCTAACAACATCTATTCATGGGAGGAAATATGACGGAATTATTCTCTTTAATTCCATTCTCTGTTCCGTCGACATCTTACATTGTATTTTTTACGACATACAACATAACTAATCGGTCCTTTCAACACATCACCCGGCTCCCAAAACATGTCACTCAAAGCCAATTACATATTCAATCCGATAACATCAAAAATATCTCCCGTTCCATTGACCCGGGTTCCGTGCAAAACGGTTCTGATTGACAAATTGTTACGGCACTGTGATATATTACCACTTTTGCCACTTACACATAGCCAGTATAAAAGGACATGCGGCAGAATTTCGATCTAAATTGAAGTGTCATGCGTTTGACAGATAGTTTGACGTTAACCTTTGCTAGTGGCGCCGCTGACAGGTGTCAAGTTGTATTGGTCATAGGTACACGTGTTGACTGTATCGCGTCTCAGTTGTCTATTGAGGATAATGGATAGATGTGCACTTAAGTGGCTTCACAGGCGTTTGTGTTGGTTTTTATGACAACATGTTTGTCTTTCGTTAGATATATTGTTATTTTTGGTTAATATTATTGGCCTGACGTATTTAGGGCTGTCACGCAGAAACAGTTACAGTTTAGTTCAAATATTAGATCATTTATATTTTTTACGTAACATAATTACTTAAACGAAGGATCATTCTAAGACCTAATCACTACTGTTGCAATGCATGATCCCGTCTATCAAATTATTGCCAGTGCAGCCAAGGTGTTCAAGTATTTAAAAATCCCTACGATTTTAAAAACACAATGAACACTATGAATCAAATGTCAATCAAGTAATCAACACAATGATCATACCTTGAATCAAGTAAGTTAGACTTTTAATGAATGGAACGATTAACCAAAATTCCTGACTAAAACGGACTCAAAGGGTATCACAGACCTAAATGTTAGGAACACCTTCTAAGAACGATGACTGTCATATGTCAAGCCGTGTTTGTCCCATTGTGTGTGATTCATGACAACTACTCACAGTTGGTAGGTACTAAGGTACCTGCTTACGGTTTGACGTGTGCCTGTCGATTGCCAATCAATCGACATGAGCACTGACATCAGGTTAAGCACCTGCACTGACCTCGCCATTGATGGAAACATAATAATTACGTGGCAACATTTATCACATGAGACTTCCCAATTTGTTGGGCAGAGTGATCAAGACTAGACCAATTTGTTGGTATAAGGACAGTGGGCAAAATGATATAGCAACATTAGAACGTTTATTAAAGTAGGTCACTAATGGGTTTCTAATTCTAATTTCCCATAGCTATCACATTTTTCTAAAATAAACATCTTTTTACTTAAGCTTGCATGGCCTACCTAGGTACCACCATGGTTATACCAGGTACCTACAACAGGATAGGTAGGAGGGTAAAAAAACGGAGAAATAAATGAATGAACATATGCAAAACAGATTTTCTCTGTAGTTTTTAGTTTAATTAGTTCTGAATAGTTCTGACGTTTGTATTCAGCTTTCTAAGCTCATAAGCCGTTAATTAATAAATCATAAACAGATATTTAAAAACCCTATCATAAATTCAGACACACCTACTGACCCTACAACGTAAAAGCCCGCTATTTAACACTAATCTAAGAGCCAATTAATTTTAACTCTTATCTGTGTCCCATCGGCGACATAGCCATAAACAAATTAACACATTTGCGGCTCTAACACGTTGGATCAGTAATTCTCTTGCCCTTATTCCAATTTATTTGGGGTCAACACCACAGCATGTTTTCTTATTCCATACCTACTCATTTGCCAATAGAGAAGTGAGGATGAAGGCTTATCAGCCATCATCTTAGTGGTTGTCCCCATTTTGGCCAAATTAATCATCTTTCCGTAAGTCCATCCATCGTTACTTTAGACTTCCCATGATTTTTATATTTCCGTGGGTCTTGCCCTCCCTTCTAGTCACATTCATACTCAAAAACTAACATTTCTTACGACATGTTCTTGATAACTTCATGTTGAGATATTAAAGTTTGAAATACTAACAAGGCAGACATATTAGTTGGGCTAAATGATCAGCGAAAAATGAACTTAAATTCGGAAATTCGTATTCGTGCGTAGTACTCGCAACCGGCGATCGTGTATGTGACTATGTTTGACCAGATTATATGAACGTGGAAGAGGCAAAAGGAGTATGTAAGGATCGTAGCAGTACGCGTAGTCGGTATGACCACTGACCACAAAAACGAGTTTCGTTGACGGAAGAATCGACAAATTGACAGATAGACAATGACAATGTTATTTGGTCGTTTCTTCGTCGACAAAACTCGTTTCCAGTTTCCAGTGTCATGCTACGCGTGCTGGTGGTCTGTGGTTTCTGCCAACCCCCATGGAAGGCATGAGTTTATGTTTGTTTGTAAATTCTAAAATTTTCATTTTATTATGACACCCAAAGTAATTCGGTAATGTAACCACCTCCCCTATTAAATGGCGTGTAGTCCAATAATTAATACCACGTGTCGCGTCCCCTCATAAGTTTTTTTTTCAGTCACCTAATAATTAATAACCGCTACTTAACACCAATCTAACAGGCAATTAATTAGCCCCTTATCACTGTCACATCGCCATTAAATTAAAACAAATTAACACATTACTAACCGTGTAGCGTAGTTTATCAAACCATGGCATCAAACTTCTGAAAACTGCCGATACGGATCGACATTTCATTTTGTTTTTTTTTTTAAGAATTGACGCTGTCAATCAATGCGTAGGTAAGTACTAATTTTTCACGATTGACAGAGAGAAAATTCAGCAGATTAATAATGAAAGCTTTAAAATGGAAATGGTAGATTCATTTTAAATTAGTATAATATATTATAAAGTCCTCCTTAACAATTTCGGTAACTTCGACCCTTTGAAGCTATTTCCTTGAGTGTCCTTTTTGACTATCCAGATAAAATTTGCTCTTAAATTTAGGAAGTCCGCGTAACTAAACAATGCAGTGAATTAAATTTGGTGAGGGACGAAAGGTCCCTCACCACAGGTCAGAAAACCCCACCACTTTTTTCTGTCGCCTAAAACCCGCTACTTAACACCAATCTAACACCCAATTGATCAACCTATTATCAGCATCCAATAAGCACATGAACAAATTAGCACATTAGTAGGTGTCACTGCGGAGGCCGCGCCCTTGTGACCGGCGCAGCGAGACGAGCGAGGTCGGTGCAGTCCTGCGCACATTGTGATGCACCCGCGCCTCTGCGCCAGCGCATTGTTTGGTGTTCGCTTAATTCGGTCATGGCTTTTGCACCCGCTTTTGTAAGATAATTGTACTAGAAATTGATATGGGTGTTGTTATTTTGTTAATATTTTTCGTTTGATTCTACATGTCCTCATTATGAATTAGGACACCGTTTTTTTTAATGATTAAATCAACGACCAGTGCTACCTACTTGACCAATATGCACATCAGTTGCGACATTTTCACGTTTAGCCTGGCTGAAAAAGAAAGTTTAAAATGTGTTTGGTCGTAAGAAGCCAACTACTTATTTTGCTTTTAGATATTATACAGTCAAGGAATTTATATGATTTAACTTCGGAAAACTAATTTGAGGTTTTTAGTGCCTCTGGAACAAGTTTCTGATAAAAACCAGTTTATTTATCATTTAGATTGCCCCTTTGATGCCAATATAGGTGAATACATGATTAAGTAATCCGTGGAAATACCCAAATGTTCCAAATTTGTCTATATGGGAATTGATTTCGTCGGCAAATCCGGATCAGCCAATATAAAATCGAATTTAAGGAATGTTAAGTACATTCCTTTAATTTGATTTTATATTGGCTATTGGCTTGTTCTGGCAAAAGAAGACGTATAAAAAATATTTTGAGGTTATCAGGAGTAGCTAGTCTTGATTATTTTAGAAAAAATGGTGTCAGTAATATCATCATTTGCCTAGCCTTTTCCCAAACTATCTTGGGGTCGGCTTCCAGTCTAACCGGATGCAGCTGAGTACCAGTATTTTACATGAAGCGACTGCCTATCTGACCTCCCCAACCCAGTAACTGGGTAATACGATACCCCTTGGTAAGACTGGATGTCAGACTTTTAGCTTCTGACTACTCGTAAAGACTGTCACAGATCTACAAATGATAGCCGGGACCAACGGCTTAACGTGCTTTACGAGGCACGGAGGAAACTCGATATGTAATTATGGTCACCCATCCACAGACCAACCTCGGCAAGCACGGCGTAACCTTAAAGATCGACCTGGGCGGCTGTTATTATTTAGCCACTCCTCAATGGTGTCAGTAATAATGTAAGGAATATAGCTTATAAGATGAAATAATTTGATTTATGACCTCCTACTGAGCATTGGAGCATTTCAGGTTTAATCCGAGGTTCCTAATTGAATATAAATCCTGTTTCTATATTGCACGCTTTTAACCTTTCAGCACGTAATTATATTTATTGGAAACGAGTTCATTCAACTTGTTCCATTAATAAATAACCTCAATGTTGCTGTGGAGTGACCTGCACTAGGTATCGGTTGGTACCTAAAGCGCACCTTGATTTATCGTTACAATATTTAAAAAGATTATAAATTTGGTAGACAAATTGCTGTGTTTGAAATATTTTAAGCAAAGTGCATTTTTTATCTATTATCTAAACATGTTATTAGGAGCTGTGATAGAGGTTAACGAGGCAAAGTAACCGTTCAAGACATTCCGTTCCATTATTTATTGGAGAAGAAAATAAGTTAAATTATGTTAGTAAACGACGGGCTAGGCAAGAATAGCTTTTAGAGTTTGCCTGATCAATATACTCGTACTTAGACAGTCAGCGACGGTACAAAATATGGCTCAAACATAAACCTACCGATAACAGGCGATTTTGAAATTTTTATACTTGATACCAAAATCGCAGTTTATCAGGACATTTCTTTTTGATAATTTAAGAGGGATAGCACAAATAAAAGTTCATTTGTTTTATTTCTGTGACACTTAACGTGAGTTCGTTACTGTAACGCATACAACACGGGTGAATTAACATTCGATATTAAAATGGTCGTGCGTTAAATCTTTATTGTTTCATTTTTAATTAATCTGTAGTCATATAGGCTTCCAGAATTGGAACAAAATTTATCTCAAGTTGTTCAAGATGTGTTGCATACTTGCATCGGAGTTAGGAGCGAATGAAGCGAGAACTTTAAATGTACCGCGTACAACTCTAGGGTACGCCTTTACAAGATACAACCAGACCGGCCTATAAATAAGGAGAACACTTCGCTGATTGCTGACAATGAGGTCCCAGATTGCCCAGCACGCGTAGCATGACCACTGTAGAAACGAGTTTTGTCTACGGAAGAATCGACAAAGTGACACATTGTCATTGTCTATCGGTCGTTTCTACTGCAGTCATGCTACGCGTGCTGGTCACCGGACACTGCCCAGTGTTACTGGGTTTTATGTTTCCATGGAATCTTGATGTATGGGTGCCCGGTTAATGACAATGGGCCTCTCCTTATCACATGGGACATAAAAATGACTGGCGAAATATGGGTGGACTATTAGAAATATCTCTGTCTAACACTCTAATCCTTCGAGTATTAAAAACTTTTCTTCAGTGAGCAAACCAAACAAAACAAAGATTATCAAACAAGCAACAGCCACTTTTCATTTGTAACGAAACACTGCGATCACAACACATCTCAGTTTGTAAAGCGCATAGATAATGTAATGGTGTCATTGTGGCAATCAGTAATCTATTGATTGACAGTAGAGTCTACTGTCGTCAGGAGCACCGTTAATTACAGCTAGCTGTGTCTGCGTGCACGGTGAGGGGAAATTTTAAATGACTTGTCAAGGACAAATCTAGTAAAGTTTACTCAAAAACGAAAAGGAAGACACAATGATAACAATGCCTGGATAATCTCTACTCTCAAAATAGTGAAGCAAAATTTGCATCCGAAAACCAAAAACTCAAGATGTGACATCCACCGACGCGCACTGGATCTATGTAGTGGATTATGGCCCACGCCACGAGACGATTTCAAGTAGTTTTCCTTAACCTCAGGGCCATCACGAAATTTTCACTCCCTTTTAGACCCAACCCTAATAACTATACTTGCCACCACAAAATTGTTTCCCTGTTGTCCTAGTGACTTGGTAACAGGGTGAGAGGTACAATAACCGGCCCGTGTTGTTCGTTGCGTTGCTCGGGGCTATCGCTAGTATCGCACCCGGCCATCAATTCGGACATACGCCTCTCAGAAACAATGTGGTGTTTAGGACTCTGCGTACAATACAATATTTAGACTGCCGCTAATGGTGGGTATCGCCTTGTAAATAGGGTTGTACGTTTTTAGATACGGTGATTGAATTTTAATTGATTTTATTTTTAGTAGTTACTAATCTGCAAGATGTACTTTATTTCATAAAAGGAACCTAACTTAATACATTACAACGATTAACAAACTAATAAATTAAATAACTAAAATAACAATAAACTATAAAAGGGCGTCAAAAAACTCCTCCTTAACGCTGTCAGCTGGTAATGAAATAGGATGTACTATCGCAAAAGTGGCAATAGGTACATTTTTCAAACCAAATCCCGTGCACACGAAGACCACATCTGTTTAACACCCTTACATCTATTGGTCCGCAACTCCGCACAAATAGTTTGCGGACCAATAAACGCAACCCTTTTTTTAAATAACTTTTGTTTAAAAAAAAAATGTTTAGTCTCTGTTAATGATCCAAGATGACCCACCGTTTTTCGACCAATAGGAATAAAACAAAAAAGGGACAAAGGAATAGAAAGTTTTTAACTGTTTTAACGCTGGAAGCAAGGATAGTCCTTACGGGGGTCCGATACCGAATTAGTTGACTGTACCTACTTCGGTTTAATTAAGATTTGTTTGCACAAATACACAAAAAAGAGAAAAATATTGAAAACGAACTAGTTTTCAATAGTTTTCTCTTTTTAAATGGTTAAATTAAATAAAGACATATTTCACAGGTCTTTATATCAAACTTGTTTTTGAAATCATAGGAAGTATATTTCGTACCTTTTCATGAGTCTCCCAGATAAAAACACTATCAATATTTCGCGTAGGTGATACGTGTTAAATTCCTAACGGTAGCAAAAAAATATTCAAATAGTTTCCTATTTGAATATTTTGTATCTGGCAACATTTCCCACATTTTTCCCTTCCGCCGGCATTTTCCATCACAAGAAGACCACACACGAGCCACCCAACCTCTAGGCTAGGCAGCCCTACAGGCCGGCACGAGCCGCATGGGCCGCACACAATGGGGGCTATCGCGAGCAATCTCGACGTTCCACCCGATGTAATGGAACGGGGGCGGTGTAAAAGATCATAAACATTGACAGGAGACGCACTCAAGGTCCCCTCACTATCTACTTACTTGAACCGATGTCAGACGGTTCACTTGTCATCTTTCACTCGAAGTGAAATGTCTGAAGGCTTTAAAAGACCGCTTTAGCAAAACCGTATTAGGATAATGATATTACGAAACGACGATTCATTATATGTTACTAACTAGCTTCTCCCCGCAGCATCACCCGCGTGGAGTTTGGCAATTGCCCACGTGTGTTACCCCCGGAAAATAATGTCGAAAATAGTCATTTAAATCTTATAAATAATAGTTGTTGGCCGCGGGTTTGCTCGCGCGTAAGTAAGCATGGGATAAATAGTTGTTAAAAAGTATGTGACTTTCAGAGTAAGAATCCAGAGAAAAAAATCTAGTTAGAAAATAGTATATTTCATTACGAGTTCGGAAAGCCTGTCATTGCAAAGAGTTCTGACAAATGTCTACCCGAGCCGAGGCGCAGCCGAAGGTGAGGGTTGACAGTCGGAACAAGTTGCAATGACGGTTCCGCACGTGTACTGAACAACTATTTTTAATACAGTTGCGAAAAAATAAAGCAATTTAATAAAGAACATTTTTGGAAAATGGCGCAAACCGTAAAATAATATAAGCAGAGTTTTTTTTTTGTTTTCTTTACCCGTTCTGGGTAGGCAAAGGGAATTATGCCCATACAGCCAAGTCTTCAGTAGAATTTTTTTATTGATATGAAATGAAAATGAAATGAAACCTAACCTAACTCATTGAATCAAGTCATTAAATCTAATAATGAAACAAATTAGTAGCTTCTTTTTAGAAATATTTGCATGAATCATAAAAACTTCTATATTTTTTTTAGTAATAACTCCGTGGTTGGTTTTTTTTCTTTTTAATAGACATTATTTTGACAGTTGGGAAAGAGAACGCACGAGTTCGGAAAAGGTAAAGAAAAGGCTCGAGTGTGTAATAGCTCACATCCCGAACGCTACACGTCCCTGCAATACGCTACTTTTTGAGCAACTGTATTAAAAAAGTATATTACGGCCTTTTTTGTCTATATTAAGAGAAGAGAAGGAGCAGACGTCACGAAAAGAAAAGTCTCCCGCCCCAGCCCGAGTGAGCCGTTCACTCGATTGAAACGTCTGATATCGCCTTCACATAGCTCTCTTTTCGAAGTAATCAATCAAGGTATTACAGGTACTTGAACAACGCAATATAAACAAAAGAATTTCGAAATTGTTTAAGTTTCAATGTGCGCTTTTTTGTTTTGCTTCGATTCTTATCAGTGTTCTACGTGGACTTTAAAGTAGTTACTGTTTAACTTTTGGTTTTTATTTTGTGTCAGACAGATATTAATCTAGTAGTGCGATATGTTTCTTTTGTTTAGACAAAATATTGCGCGATATCTGTCGATCTGTGAGACTTTATTGTTTTGGAATGAGGAAACAAAATATGACGAAAAAATTGTTTCTTTTTAAAACACTTAACTAGTTTTGTTATTTCTCGCTTAAAGCAAGTAACACAATTTTCAGGTAGTAAAAAAATGTGCGTGTATTCATTATCATGTATACCGCCCATGGCATAAAGCTTATAAATAAAAAAGAAAACATCTTAATTATTATTCATTAAGCCCCCATCAATATCTCACACAAGGAAGTCAATTAATAAATAATGCATCGATAAACAATTTTTCTTTACAAACCTTTGTGTGGGTTCATTTGTGAAACGAGTCCAAAAGGTCAGGCCAAATATAGGCAGGTATTGGCAAAATTATACTGGTAGAAAAGAAAGGATATTATGGTTCCTTGGCTTTTGGCAAAAGGTCGTTGGTTTTATTCGTTAATAAAAGAATTTTACATGGTAGGTCTACAAGTCTGGTGTTGAGTCAAACTTTTTGCAGACTTTTTTTAAAATTTACATTTCCCCACACTAGGAACTGCTCCTGTGTCGTGGGTGCGTCTACAAACATTTAAACTCACATATACAAATAGCCAGGCCCGGAACAAGTTTCTGTAGGTCATACAAATATTTGTTCTGTGCGGGGATCGAACCCCCGCGACACGCAGCGCAGCAGTAAATCGCTCAACCACTGCGCCAACCGTGCCGTCGTGGGCACAAATATTTCTTGGAGTCCTAAATATCTGCTTTGTCAATCAGTGCCCTGAATTTGCTGAATTCGTTGAACCTTTAAAATTAAAAGAAATTATTTATTCTGAAAATAGGATATCAGAAACGCTCCTACACACCCTGATACGAAATGACGAAAACAATTCAGGGGTCAAAGTCTCTTTTAAAGAGAGATACATTGCATTGCATTGCTACGAAACTAACGAGAGACGTCTACGTCACCTACTCTAATTCTACGGAACCGTAGCACCGTTAACGAAAAGTAAAACAACACCTTCTGTAATACCTACGAAGTCTTCATCTGATTTTCATTCGTGTCGTTGACTTGTAAACCTTTATTTCCAGACAGTATTAAAATTATACTTCCAGACGAACCTTGTTTGCCAGTTCATAGCCCTATTTATTATTCACAAATAATGTTCCAGTTACCCTGTCAATGAGATTCCTGTTAGTAACGTTGAAATAAAAATAAATGACATTTACCACAAATCCAAAAAAACATACCTATAATTTTTCAGATAATTCGATAACACTGAAAAGGTTTCTTTACAAAAGATATGAATGATGTATAAATAATGTTAGTAAAAGGTTACTGATATTTTCGGCTCTCACGAGTTTGAGCAAATCCTTTTGTATCCTATGAAGTTGAACGCCTCTGTATTATTTTCAGGCGAGATTACAAAGGATATTTTTGAACAAATAAAGGAGAACTACGCTAACATAATGTATAGCTAGGTATTCGGTTTTGCTCTGTGTGGTGTCGGACGTAAAGAATAGCACCATCCCATATCATCCCGTGGGTGTCGTAAGAGGCGACTAAGGGATTTGCCAGAGAATGGGCTGCAGCGTTCTCTGTGCTTTTGTAACAATCGTACTGTAATCGCCAACCCGCTTGCCAAGCGTGGCGATTATGGCAAAACCCCCCCTTCTTGGGGGAGGCCTATGTCCAGCAGTGGACGTCTTCGGGCTGAAATGATGATGATGAGGTATTCGACTATTCAAAACATTCATTACATCGAATCTTTACATGAATAACCTCTATAACTAAATTCGAATTCGCTCATGAAATAGGACGCAACCCCCTTTTGCCTCCAACCAGGCACAAAATCAGACACCGGACTACTATTAAGCAATTGAAAAAACTCGATAACAAAACATTTTTTCCAACCGGGGAGTCGAACTCAGGGCCTCATGCTCAGCAATAGCGTCTGCAATCAATGAGTTGAAACCCCTGTCTTTATTAATAATCCATAAAATTCACCAACATCAACACTACGCTTATTATGTATAATTATTCCATATTTAAATTTACATTACGAGTACTGTTACGAGTTAACTCATACGAACGACCCTGGCCTCACCGGAAATATTAAGAATAAAAACTCATTAAATTAATAAATGTCATCACGGATTAATTTAACCATCGACAATAATAAATAATTGAGTGATCAATTTATTTCTATGTACATACGTAATGGTTGATCGATTCTTATATGAAATAGTCTAACCCGTAAATGGTATAGACGCCAGCACATGAAACTATCCATCATCATCATCAGCCTATAATGTTCCCACTGCTGGGACACAGGCCAACTCTCTACGAGAGGGAGTGGTCTGTAATCCACCACGCGGGCCCAGTGCGGGTTGGTAGATGTCACATGTCTTCGAATTTTTAGTTCTAGGACATGCCGGTTTTCTCACAATGTTTTCCTTCACCGTTTTTGAGGGCAGCAGTATGAAATAAATTACACAAAGTAATGCGCCTGCCTGGGTTCGAACCCACGGCTTACTGCTCGTAGGTCGGGGCTGCTACCACTGGGCCACCGCTGCTCTCAAACTTCCCGAAACTGTCAAATTTTCCCAATCAATCTTGGACCTAATTCTTTAACAATAAAGTTGAATATGTATAGATTGTTGTAGCTTCATGTCTGTACGTAATGTTTGATCGATGATTTTATGAAATAGTTGAACTCCTAAATAGTACCAAGCAGGTTTGAAACCGAGAGTCTTGTATTGTGAACGAACTGGCCCATTGACCGGACACCTGACCCTTTGGTACAGCAAGGCCGTTCAGTCATTCGCTCACTAGACTGACGTACTTGAGCTACGATTTCATTTCACCCGTAAAATTGAAGCTTTTGACCGGTTCACTGTAAACAACGAAGTACCGCCGAGAATTTCCGCTTTGATGAAGCATGGAATATTGTTTTCCTAGAAATCTGGACGATTTTTGTTCTTCGTTTATAACCTTGATGTTATTATTAGTATTATTTGAATACTGGATATTGTTATAAGGTTATTAAGAAAAACCACACGAATCCAACATTCTCTGGAAATATTGAATTTGATAGGAATAACCGATTAAATCTTTGCAGAATGATGGAAGTATTAAATCAGCCTGAACTTGATAACGAATTACATATTTATAAAAAAAAAGAATTTCCCGCTTTGGGTATTCACGGTGTATGAGAAATCAGTTATTCCATACATTTTGAGCGTGGAGGCCAATATTGTACCTATTATACGGCGTCGGTGACCTCGCATCCTGTATATCTTTCTGAAGCTATGAACCAATATGGTTCATATTCGACTACCAAAACCAACCGCAATAACCACTTAACGAAACTACTCCCTACACTATACGAACGTATCAAAATAACACCAACCATTCGGAATATAAATGTGCATCTAACAGCTAACAGCTCAAACCTAAGACAATGCACCGTGCGCCTGCACATAACAATATTAATAGATTGCTATTACGTGACCGAGCGATGTACTCGCTTTGTCTTCTACGTAACTCGATGAATCGATTCAAACATTCGATGATGCATTCGATTCTATCGAGTTGCGCTTTTGTTTCGTTGAGTTCCCTGATGGACTTATGTGGGTTAGTTTTTGGTGTGCGTGTGTAAAATTGGAGGCGGACAATAGTGTGGAATGTATTGATTGTACTAAAATACTGTTGCATCAAACTAGAAACCTACCCCAACATACTGGTACAACATTAACATAAACAGGAAAATCAACGTGCATGTAGATATTTATGCACGGAATGCTGTATGTGTATATGTATGTGTATTAAGTATACTGACCTTATAACACAATCTGATTTATGCTTTTTCTTTATGTAGCAAATCTAAATATACACCTCTTTAACAATATGTAGTGTATGTCTAGAGCAGCCATTCCCAAAGTGTTCTACCTGGTGTATACAGAAAGCTCGCAAGGGTACATGAAACTAGGGAATAAAATTAAGTAGGATTATTAGAGATACATGGAGTTCGTCCACCCTGTGACTAAGTAGTCATCAACATAATGGCTGGACCTAAGTGTAAGTAAAGCTTTTTTATGTTATTGGTGGAAAGAAACCATTAAAACCGCTTGGAGACCAGGATCTAAAGGCCTTTAATCCGCGCGTATCCAGTTACATTCATATCGCAAGACTAACAGCAGAGCCAGCACCATTCACTACACAAAAAATTGCCAATCAAAACACCTGATACATATTAGGAACAGATTCAAAAATAGAATATGTCAATGCAGCTATCAAGCAGACAAATTCGTATATGGTCACAAGCGGCGCTTGAGTGGCCATACGTCTCGGGTTTCGCACTGAGTCACCGCAAGGCGATCCCAGTTGCAAGGTGACTACACTGCCCAATACGGGTATATTACAAACCTTCAACTTTTCAAAGACATTTCGTATTGAATAACATATGATTTGGCATGATTATGACACTTTTTGAGTCATTGACTGCATGCTTCGGTGAACTTATCAGTTAGGCGTTGCTATCGTCACATGACTGGACTGTGCCAATGATGGCTATCTAAATAGGTTTCCCCCGTTGAACTTTAAAACAATAGTACTGCTTAGTCACATTTAAGTGACTCTTAGGAAATGATTCGAGAGTGAGTGCTAATCATCTTTAGACTAAATTAGCACATAATAGAACAAAATTATTCTTTTACAAAGAACTGCGTTGTGGCCTTTAAACCCACAATAATAGATTTATCACTGAAGATATAATTCGGGTTACACAATAACCTTGTCCGAGTTACGAGTAGTACAGGATCAAAATGTACGCTTTATTTCAATATCGTTATCAAATATTTCCTTAAAAGCAAGGGAGTGTTCAGTAGTGTTTCTAGTGTATATCTTAATGGGACAGTGACTGATGATTCCACCTGGCCTTCATGACAGTTTGACAGGCTCCTTATTTCACTCACTATTGTGTAGTCCAAATAAGTCGAAGTACCTACGTCTTGGACACGAAAGGTGTGTTGTATAAATCTAATAATCAAAGTTACAAGTTTCTGGATTGAAACCGCTACCTATACGCTTAGAATGTGTGTGTACTTTTGGTAACGAAGCACAGAGTATTAAAAATAAAAACAGAAAGGTAAAAGTTATTGGCTTTTACTTTTATAGTAAATCGTCGTTATAATCATTTTTGAGAAGCTCGTGGCTAAATAATAACAGCCGCACTGGTCGATCTTTAAAGTTTTGCCGTGCTTGCCGAGGTTGTTCCGTGGATGGGTCACCGTAATTACATACCGAGTGTACTCCGTGCCTCGGAAAGCACGTTAAACCGTTGGTCCCGGCTGTCATTTGTAGATCTTTGACAGTCGTTACGAGTAGTCAGAAGCCAAAATTCTGACATCCAGTCTTACCAAGGGGTATCATACTACCCAGTTACTGGGTTGTGGAGGTCAGATAGGCAGTTGCTTCATGTAAAATACTGGTTCTCGGCTGCATCCGGTTAGACTGGAAGCCGACCCCAAGATAGTTTGGGAAAAGGCAAGGTACATGATGATGTCGTTATAATTATTTTTGACATACCTATCTTAGTGACTGCTACGAACCAACCGTGTACTTCGTAGCAGTTTGCTAGGAAATTCGCGTATCAGAAAAAGAATAAAGAGTAGACCTGCAAGTAGGTTAAAATTATCATCTCTTAATGTTATTATACACCAACATCACATCGTTCGATGGTCGATCAAACGATCACGTCGGTCATCGTGGCCTTACATCAGACACACCATATGCAAAATCTTTACAGCAATGACTTAAGGTATGTTTTAATTATTCAATTTACATCTAGATTCACAAAGTTAGTATGATTCTTCAGCTATGTGAAAGGGCGAACCTTTTATATAATCTTATTTACTCAAGGCAACCGACCTTCTAAGGTGCCCCCAGAAGATTCTTGTTATTAGTTGGTAAAACAAACGTTTCTACCTGACTGTGGTGTTGTAAAAATGAGGGTAATGACTTCCCTGACTTATGGATATGATCATACATCCGTTGAGCATTAGAAGCAAAACAATTCGTCATCACAGAATCCGGTATGAAGATTAGACGTGACAAATTGATAGTTTAAGCTTTTGTAAGATGGCGCAAAAAGGAGTGCGATGTTTATATTTTCTTTGGGTTTTTTATCGTAGACCAAAATTCTTGTAACGGCCAAGTAAATACAGGTTGCCTTAAGTATGAATATACTAAATACATACTTAAGGGTGAGCTACAGACCATCAAACTAAACATGTTTTTTCCATCGGATAAATATCGTAATAGCGAAAAAAATATCAGCTGCCCCATACATTTGGGTCGAATTGGTATTAAAATTTTGTATGGGGCAGCAGATATTTTTTTCACTATTACGATGTTTGTCCGGTGGCGAAACATGTTCAGTTTAATGGTCTGTAGCGTATATACCCTTTCCTTTAACCGTGTATATGATCGAATAGGTATCATAATTATAATCATCAAGTGACTGCTGACATTGTAATGACGCGGACGATATACATACATATAATGGGATCAAATTCCAATCAAGCGGTTTTCTTTTGTTTTGGGCATCATAAGCATTTCATCATAGCCTGTTCTCATCCAGTTATTTACCGAGTCAACTTGTACTAGATTTTACCTGCAGCATCGCGCGCGTTTTGGTCGGAAATAATCCCTTGCGGCCATACTACCGGGTCAAAAATATCCTATGCCTAACCCAAGACATGGTACCTACTGTAAGTATAATCTTATATCTTATAAATATATATATATATATATAAATTACGTGTCACGTTGTTTGTCGGGAATGGACTCCTAAACTACTTAACCGATTTTAATCAACTTTGCACACCGTGTGCAGTTTGATCCAACTTGAAAGATAGGATAGCTTACATCTCAATTTATAGTCGCAATATTATTTTATTGCAAATTAAGTCACAATTATCTGTTAGCTCCAAACAATTCTAACAGATGGTGGTATCTGTTGACTGGATTGAGTAAGTATTCAATAGATGGCGCTGTATAGGGGCAATAAAAAATATTGCGAAAACGGGGAAAATGTGACGCAGACGAAGTTGCGCGGGACAACTAGTTATGTTAATATAACATTACATCACGCCTGTAATCCCTCAGAGTAAGGCAGAGTTGTACCTAATAGTATATACGCACAAATCGCCAGTATGTTTTAAGTCTCATGTAATAGGTGGGAGCGTATTACCACAACCGGGCACAAATCTAAACTCCATGGCTGCTACTGAAAAATTGAACCACTCGACCAACGAGGTTCATCATCATCATCATCATCATAAGCCTATAATGTTCCCACTGCTGGGACACAGGCCTCTTCTCAATCAGGGGGAGTAGGCTGTAATCCACCCGGGCCCAGTGCGGATTGGTAGATGTCACATGTCTTTGATTTTTTTTTTCATCAAGATTCATCTGTTAGTATTAGTATCAGTAATCAATCATACATACTAACTTTAATCTCCGTATTAACCATTCCACCCAACAAAAGTGGTTTAATCTCCGTAAACAACTAAATATAAACATGAAGTAGTAACTTATACATTTATTAGCAGTTCTGATACATTGCCGCGTATGATGCAAGCGCGTATTAATGCTGGTGACTCCACGTGACAGGTTTTTGTCGTGATCTATGACTTACACGTGATATAGACGGAATTACATAATTATAGCGGAGTTTATGATGCTGGAGCTATAGAAAACGTGAATCTTTAGTTTACTAATATGTATATTCTAGTCTCTATCCCACACACAATCCCTGACTCTTTGGAGATTACAGGTCTCATGATGTAATCATATTTGACTTATCTAGGGTCAAATATGATTATATCATGTCTCTTATTTAAAGAAGAAACGTGCCTTTTTGACGTTTCCATTAACGTACGCAATAGACATGGCAATGGCATGGAATAGTATAATCGGCCCCTGTGCTTAACGTTTGTGGACTATGAAAAGGCCTTTGACTCGATCGCAACCTGGTCTGTTCTGGAATCTTTGCAGCGATGCCAAGTCGATTGGCGATACATCCAAGTGTTGAGAGGTCTTTACAACGCCGCTACTATGGCCGTCCAAGTCCAGAACCAGCAGTCTAAACCTATTCCCTTGCATCGTGGTGTGAGACAAGGGGACGTTATATCCCCCAAATTGTTCACAAATGCATTGGAGGATATATTCAAGACGCTGGACTGGAAGGGGCGCGGCATTAATATAAACGGCGAGTACCTCTCACACTTACGATTTGCAGATGATATCGTTATCGTGGCGGAAACGCTGCAAGATTTGCAGCATTTGCTGAAAGGCCTAGCTGATTCTTCTCAACGCGTTGGTATCCGGATGAATCTGGATAAAACCAAAGTTATGTTCAATGAACATGTAAGTCCGAAACCAAGTGCAGTTCAAGGCAGTATTCTCGAAGTTGTTAAGGAGTATGTTTACCTCGGGCAAACTATGCAGTTAGGTAAAAACAACTTCGAGAAAGAAGCCAACAGAATATAATATACAGTAGGTAGCTGCATTAGTACAGTAGGTACTAATACAGCTGGGTTGGCCAGCGTATGGAAAACTGCGTCCAGTCTTCACATTGCCAATTCCACAGAGTCTAAAGACGAAGGTCTATAATCAGTGCATCATGTCAGTCCCGTCATGTCGTAGGGTGCCGAAACGTGGACACTCACGGTTGCGTTGGTCCACAAATTTAAAGTAGCTCAACGTGCTATGGAAAGAGCTATGCTCGGGGTTTCTCTGAAAGATCGAGTTCGTAACGAGATGATTCGACAGAGAACCAAGGTTATCGACATAGCCCACCGCATTAGCACGCTGAAGTGGCAATGGGCCGGCCATATAACCTGAAGAACCGATAACCGTTGGGGTAGACGAATTCTTGAGTGGAGACCACGGATCGGTAAACCTCAGACTCGGTGGAGCGATGATCTGCGCAAGGCAGCTGGCAAGAGCTGGATGAGAGTGGCTGAGGATCGTGCTCAGTGGCGTGTCATGGTAGAGGCCTATGTCCAGCAGTGGACGAATACAGGCTGATGATGACGCAATGGACGTTAATGGAATCGTCAAAAAGGTACCAGTTACAAAATTCTTTTTAAAAACCCATGTTCTTGACCCAGAAAGTACATCAGTTGTTGTGTGACCAAATATTGCTACAACAAACACGCTTCATCGTGCGTCGTCGTCTCCGAGGCAGATCTAAGCAATGCTGGCGTGACGATTTGGACTCGTGCCAGACTGATTAGTCAGAGAAGGCAAAACCCAGGGAGAGTTGGAAAGGAAAGGGGGAAGCCTTTGCCCATCAGTGGGACAGCTAGATAAAAATTAAAATTGACATCAACTGCCGCTAAGATGTAATTTCGACTAGATTTTGAAGTTTAACTAAGGGTGTTGGCCTACTGATGGAAAGCAAGGATCTATGGCGATGAAGGTTTTAGTTCGCCATATCAAACCAGTTCTTTTTACCAAAAACTGAGGAAGGAGACACGTACTTACTTATAAGTACGAAACGTATGTAGGTAGTGTGAATAAAAGTCGCATGAAGTGGAAAAAAATACAACATTCACTTAAAAATGCCGTTTTTGTCGTGAAAGCGAGCATGGGAACTTCTTTATTAGACATTGAAGAATTAACGTTTATTACACTTTTATGAGAAATTACGCACATGGTGTAATTGAACGATCACTAACTAGTTTTTTCAAACTTACCTATTGTAGTTATTGTTGCTTACATATCTATTTCTAACGTTGATATACTAAACGATGAGACAGTTAAGATTTTATAGTATCAAACGCATACTGAAGAAGTATTTAGTATATTGGCTTAAGTAAGAACATGTGAATGACTGCTAGACAATCAGCTCATTGGTTATGTAGCGTCTAGCTAATCGTGATACGACTCTCCAAAATTCATTCATGAATACAAACTGCTCATTGAGTCACAAAAACCGCGTGAAATCTCTCACGAAAACTGACGACTTTTCAACTTACAAACGACCTTTCATCTAGTCAAATTGACTTAATTCGAGGTGATGTAGAAATGCGGTAGTTAGCTTGTTGGAATTTACATAAAACGGCGCTCCCACGGCGGCGCGGCGGCGGCGGCGCAGGCGCAAGGTGAACCGGCTATTCTTAATTTGTCGCTGTTATGTTGGACCGATGTGCGTGAATGGTGTTGTGTAATACTACATACACACCCTCGGCGTCGTACACGTTATTGTTATCTTTTCTTAGTTTAGTACCGTAAATGGGGGGTTTACCATGAAAATTGTGGGATTTTTGCGTATAAGTCGGTTGGTAAGGGTTTCGATTTGAACCATCTTGACTAGTAAGGGATGAGTTCGGGGGTATTGGTAGTAGTAGGTTTCCTCTCTCTATTTATGGTAGACCCTACATCTCTTGATTAAATAACACCAATCAGAAAAAGAGTGATCTTGTATTAACTTAACTCTATTTTAAAGAGAACTCAACATCACTCAAAATCCCTGATCAGAAGCTAAAATTATCGCAAATAAAAAAAACTGACAATTGGAACACATAAAGTCATGATGCTAAGGTACATCAATCTTCTGCTATTTAGGGATAATGTCGAAGTACACAGAAGGATACTCCTGCCCAGCCTCTTGACAGACACATTACAACATACACACAAACACAAATTACCCATAATGTTTGTATACTATAATGATACATCTGAAGTGGCATGATGATACAATACATTATAGTTATTAAGTAAGCAACCTCTAAGTGAGATAGATTTACGACCAAGGCTACACTGAACTTAAATTGTGATGTAACGTTTGTAATACACCTATATATATAAGGTTAAAAGAATACCAAATGTTGGGATATTGGTGTGAAAGATGATTGATACCTTTGGCTTTAAAAATGGCGAATAATGTTTTGTGAAATTTCATTTTGTGTACAACTTAGTTATAATAGTATTTGTCTCTGATTATTTGATTTCATCCTAAAATTATTTTTAAGTGTACTTACTAACTAAATTATGTGTCGTTGTGTCTGAAGCAAATAAATAAATTAAATTAATGGGAGTGAATATTTCAAAGAAGGAAACATACTCCATTAATGGCTCAAAGGAGAAGGATGATAATAAACGTCATAAGCTTTTGAAAACACAGCAGCTATTATAGGCAATAATAATCTTCTGAACCGTTTTCGGTTACGACGGCCAATCTCAGCAGAGATTAGCCAATGCCGCAGGAGATATTAAAGTGCACAAGTGTATACTACACACAGGTGCACTGTCAGTTCCTTTACTCTCATATTCCGATCGGACGCAATCCGTCTCGACCGGAGAGAGATCAGGCGCCGGACCACCGGCTTAACGTGCTCTCCGAGGCACGGTGGTATCATACCGCTGAGAAGCATCACCATATGCTGCTGATGATCGTATTACTCAGGTGCAAACGCCGCTTTACAAAAGAATGTTGTTTTTTACATTGATACTACAGGGATTGGAGGATTATAAAAGGCTCTGATCGTGAACTGATGACCTATTCGTATACGTTATAATTATGTGGAGTGAACGGTCATATCATTACCTACCTCGTTGGTTCATAAAGGTCTTCTTATCTTATGGAAAGGTATATATAGGTACATAGGTATATTATTACCCCCTGAATCACTTTATCAGTTTTCAACCTTTGGAAGGGTTCATTGCAGTATCGTTTTATGTTTTACTTATATTCGACTAGATTTGGATTACTTAAATCTAGGCTGTTGTTTGCTATTGCCTCGTCTAGATTATCACTCCTTATCGTGGTATCTTAGTTACTGTACAATGTATGTTAAACTGTGGTACATATATAGAGTGACTGGTAATTAGTGACCGATTCTTAAACACGTGATTGTACTCATGATGACAAACAACTTTCCCAAAGAAAAATACTTTTTGCTCATTCACTTTGATCACAATAACACAACAGCCATATGAAATTCGGGGTTGCGAGCCACGCGGGTGCTCTGCCTACCCACTGTGGCACGGATAGATTGTAATGAGACGACGGCGTAACGCGGCTAACAGCTGATAGGTCATAGGCACGCGCGCGCGAATGTCATACGGCTGTTGTGTTATTGTGATAGACGCGAAAAAGTGAGAAAAACAATTTTTCTTTAGAAAAGTAGTTTGTTATCATGAGTACAATCACGTATTTAAGTATCGGTGATTCATCACCAGTCATATATGTATGTAACGACTTGAACAAGTTCTAGTTATTATCCACTAATACAGAATACATATGTAAGAATCAATTCAAAAACCATTATTATTTAGTACACTGCATCGTAGGTCTAATGGTCTCAATCGCGACTGCTGAGCATGATGTCCTGGGTTCGATTCCCAGCTCGGGCAAATTGTTATTGGGTTTTTCCATCAATTAATTAGTAGCCGCCACGAAGTCTGTATTTGTGCTCATCATCATCATCATTAGCCTATAATGTTCCCACTGCTGGGACACAGGCCTCCTCTCAATGAGAGGGAGTGGGCTGTAACCCACCACGCGAGCCCAGTGCTGGTTGGTAGATGTCACATGTCTTCGAATTTTTTGTTCTAGGACATACCGGTTTCCTCACGATGTTTTTCTTCACCGTTCTTACCGTACTTCCCGTATTTGTGCTCGGTTGATGGCAATAGGCTCTCCACATAACTGGCAAAATTTGGGTTTACCTCTGCCAATCCTTCGGGGATTTCAAGCATAATGTTATGTTTTATTTATTTTATCTTTAGATTAATAGACATGTTTGTTTAATAGCCCAGTTTTGAGGTTACTAAGATAAATCTTTTAAACAATCCATCTTTCAATATAAAGCTTCCGTTTCGTTTTATTCTGTTTTTGAAACAATACACGGACATTTGATAACTTCCGAGACTCGGGCCGTTAATTAACCCTCGCCAATTTACATTTAAATATATTAATTAAGTACAAAGCTACTGTATTACGCTCAGTATTAATTTGAAAAGCCACTTAATATTTATGATTTTCCTGTAAAATTGTGGATAAATTAATGAATCCTCATAATAAAATCAACGACCGTACAACGAACAATTTTCAGTTATAGGTTTCCGGAATCGTATATTTACAATATCCGTGGTGTAACTTTTCATCAATTGTATTATTGGCACGTTATGACTATTGGTATTTTATAGGCGTTAATGTTTTTTGTGATAGTTTTATGCGCTACTATTTGTTAAATTAAGTGATCTCCTTATAAAGAACTGTAGCGTAAAATCGCAAGCGTGAAGTCAAGCCCACAGCCCAAAAAAATAATTCCGTGAGTAAATTAAAGTCGTGACCGATCCAAAACTTCAGCGTTCGTGAGAAAATTCGCACCCAAACATCGCACAACTTAGCTTTATAATTAGATCGATCTCAATAAAAAAAATAAGCCAAGGTCCCTTCACAACAAACCGTTACACACGCAAACGATTGAAAAAACAATTTTTTTTTTTAACGATGCCATAAAATCAACGATAAATAAATCACGATAGTGGGTTTACATCACAAATTCGCCACTTATTTTATCATCACTTCACATATGCAGTCATGATTGGACTCACACACTGTTAACTACAGTCATTTACTATAAATATGGCATGTGACTGATTTGTTTTGTATATTTTTAATTTGGTCGGTGATAACTCGCGGGAAACGCATCGGCGAGAAGGCCGCGCGTCGGAAGCTGTGAACAAACTAAACTACTAAGCTATTGTATGCAGGTGGATTGTAGTACGTCCGTTTGCCTTATTATGGCCATTTTCCATTCACACAGTGGGGCAATCCGCTCGCTTAGCCCGATACATGTCGCAGTGAGACACGCACTCCGCACAGTAGCGTTTTGGTTTCACCAATGTCTGCAAAATCGCATGTCAAGGTGATAAGGAATTAGCATAGCGAATCGATGTTTAAACTCCGTGTTATCTGTGATTTTGCGCTATTTCTGTTCACTTGTTAGCTGATGTAAATTGATTTGTCAATGCATTTTATACTTTTATCATTTTCAGAATTTTCTTAATATGTTTTACTTTTTCGTGCAAGGTTTTCTTCTCTTTTCTCGTAATCATCATAATTATATGTAGTATTAAGTAGTTACTGTATGTAGTCAGTATCATCATGAAGATGATGATACAAGATGAAAATGATGGAGATGGTGGTACAAGAGCAGGATCTCTTGTCCCATCTACTAGGGGTCGGCGTTTTCTTCTTCTATTTTTCCCTGTCAGACGTCACGGCATCATTTACTCTTTTCTCTTTCATATCATTCCTCACACCATCCATCCATTCATCTTTTCTTTGGCCTCGCTCTCATCCATGAACATTTATATCCATCACTCTTATGACATGCGTTACTGTAAAAAGTCAGAAGTTTTTTTTTTAAACTATCGTTTTAACTCAGTTCAAGTAGTTTTCTACTTAGTTCTCTCACATTTTCGCCTCGATACTTTTGCAACTGCACCAATAGCAAACCGCTACTAATGATTTCAAACACAAAAACCAATATGAAACGATGAGGAAATTCAGTTGTAGGTAAATAATAAGAACACACATGTCTAATGGAATCGGCGACAATAGGAACCTCACGTTTTGCACGAAGTAGCGATGCTAAGGCATAGAAATATTAAGTAATCACGCTACGTCAAGGAAAGTGAAAATATTCATAGTAATCATATGCAATAGTAGGGACAGGAATAAATAAACTGTCAAATACTTACGTTTTTTGACATACCTATCATTTCTACGCATCGTTGTTCTAGTCGTGGTAACTGCAACTCCTGACCATGAGGTTTAGGGTTAGAGTCCCGGGTCGGGCCAAGTGTTATTGGGTTTTTCAATTCACTTTTGACTTAAGCAAAACTAACGAAATGTGAGTACCTGCACTCAACTTCAACTCAAAGCATTTATTTCAATAAGAACATTACAGGCACTTTAGAAGGTCAGAAAAAACAAAAAGACGAACCTACAGTCCCAGTCATAGCCCATTCTAAACCGTAGATCTCAATGGAGAAGAATGGGCAAGAAACTTCATGGACACTCGCTATAGGTACAACTCCACTTAAACCTTCGAGTATTATAGGGGTGATACATTTTTGTGTGCAAGTCCTTCAATCTCTACCGTCTAAGATCTAACAGTCAAAGGAAAATTTAAATGTTAATAGATATTTCTTACTGCTTTCTTCGCCATTATGTCGTTTTTGCACGCTTGAATTATCTAACAAGTAAAGAATTCATGTTGTCATTGATTTGCTCGGGAAAATCCTCAGTTAATTGCTAATACATAGGTCATTGCAAACACCAAACCGAAGTGTGAATTTTGTCAGCTATAAACAAACCGTAGGTAAATGTAGAATTGCTATTTTGACAGAATAGTCATTATTTACTATAACCAAGATGACGCTACCGATGGTAATCTTATACATTCAACTTATCATGATAATATCATTCGACAATGACTTTTATTGCTCTTTGTTACACGCAGCGCCATCTATCCATACTGTGTGGAACTTACAGAAAATCGATAGTGTGTATTTTTATTACAGTAAACGATGCCGTGTTGCGCCGACCCCAAATAAAATGGGACAAGGGCAGGAAGATGATGATGATGATGATGATTTTTCTTAGAGTACAATTACAGAACATAACTTTTTGGAACTCTACTTGTCGTTGCTGATCTGATTGTTATAGTAGGTATAGGTATTACTTAAATATTGCTATAGTTAGGTAACAGCTTCCAAAATTATACAAGCTAGAATAACTTTTCCGTTTCGGAAATTCATGCCTTTTAAACAAACCGAAATTTAAATTGAACTGATTGACTAATTGACTGACTCATCACAGATATGCTACAAGTTCCTGTATTATTAGAACCGGAATACAGGTACTTGGTTGTGGAGGTCAGACAAGCAGTAATCATCATCATCATCAGCCTATAATGTTCCCACTGCTGGGACACAGGCCTCCTCTCTATGAGAGGGAGTGGGCTGTAATACACCACGCGGGCCCAGTACGGGTTGGTAGATGTCACATGTCTTCGATTTTTTAGTTCTAGGACATGCCGGTTTCCTCACGATGTTTTCCTTCACCGTTTTTGAGGGCAGCGGTTATGAAATAAATTACACAAAGTAATGCGCCTGCCTGGGTTCGAACTCACGGCTTACTTCTTGTAAGTCGGGGCTGCCACCACTGGGCCACCGCTGCTCTCTAGACATTACAGGCATTACAGGTGACAGGCAGTCGCTCCATTTAAAATACCTATTCAGCTGCATTCGGTTAGACTGGAAGCCGACCCCAACATATTTTGGAAAAAGGCGAGGCAGATGATGATCAATGCAACCGTAATAAAAGACTATCTACAGTAGGTAAGGTATCAGGTCTCCCAATAGAACCCTCATAACGCATCTTGTGTGCCTACTAGTCAACAGTACAAAGTAAATAGTCCAGTAATACATACGGTGGCTAAAGCCTCCTCGTAGGTGGCTGCGTGCAGAGGAGGCGACGCGGGCGGCGTCTCACGAGACACGGCTGTAATCGGCATGTCAGCGCATTACGGGACCACTGAGGACAAAAAGAAAGGCACAATTATTATTTAAACGGGCGCCCTAACTAACCGAAATTTTGATGTTTACATATAAACTTTCCTCCTGTATAATTCTGTCTATAAATGAAAATCTCTGTATGGTGTCGGACGTAAAGAATAGAACCATTTCATATCTTCCCGTGGGTGTAAGTCGTAAGAGGCGACTAAGGGACTTGCCAGAAAATGGGCAGCAGCGTTCTCTGGGCTTTTGTAATAACCGTACTGCGATCGCCAACCCGCTCGCCAAGCGTGGCGATTATGGCAAAACCCCCCATGTTATGTCAATGTGGCGAAACTTGGGGGAGGCCTATGTCCAGCAGTGGACGTCTTTCGGCTGAAATGATGATGATGATGATGAAATGAAAATCGCATCAAAATCCGTTGCGTAGTTTAAAAGATCTAAGCGTACAGACGGCGGGAAGCGACGTTTTATACTATGTAAAGATAAAGAAGATGGACCTTAGCATAATTAATTTGGAAGCTTGAAAGAAAAGTATGCTTCAATTCTTTCCACATGTAGAGCGTAGTAGCGGTAGTTTCAAGCCTAAAAGCTTGCCCTCTTCATGTTAGGGTTTGTAAACAGTTTGCTTGTCATAGGAGCTTGCCGGATTGTTGGCATCTAGGCACGCCACGGTGTGTAACGTAGTCTCAAGGGTCCTCTGTTGATGTTGTTGCCTAATCTACACTTGATATTAGAAAGCGGTAAAGGTTGGATGTAGGAGATAGGTAATCTCCGAAACTAGACATCCGATTTGGAAACATATTCCACTGATTTTAAGTTACACTTTTGCTGAGTTAAATAAGATGAAGTCGCGGGAAGAAGATAATCTTTACGATCACTCGCTGTCATTAACTTGATTTAGAGCTACCAATTTAAACTGGTTTAGCTCTTAACTCATCACAATTTTAATTTTGGATTTTGCATTTTTTTTTTTAAATATTGCTTTTTACTTAGTTCTTTCGTTGTCAATGACGCTTTAGTTACGTCTATTCAGTTTGTCTATGTCGACGCAATCTTCAATGTCAACACCTCTCTTCACTTTTTGTCTGTCATTAGCAGTACATAGAAAAAACGTTAACCTAATCTTGAAGTGCTGACATCTTACATGATTACGCTCTCAAGAATTGCGATACTACTTTAAACTTTAAAGCCGGATTTCACGCATTCATTTAATAGCCATTAGTAAACAAACCTCCTTTCGTAGTTTTTAGAATAGAATGACAGTAAGAAAGACACTTGTTCAATCCAATATTGTACCAATGATTTATGTTGGAGTCTTCTAACAATAGTTTGGCATACATTGCTACTCTAGCTCATAAATCTGGGCCGGCCAATGAGATAAGAATAACAATGTAGAGTTTAGAGTTGCAAATTCGGAATATCTGGCTGTTGATCAAACGTTGGTGTGTTGGTTCACAATGGCTCTTGACCTTGGCTCAAGTGTGGCGTCGATGTGACGACTGTGTAAACACGCATTACCATAGTCGAAGACACCGTGACTAAGCGTGTACTGACATTAACAGGGGTGTATTCTAATGTCATGTTATGGTTATGTTATTGACTTTTTGTTCAGCTGTTATTGTAAATAAAAACAGGTCAAGTGCGAGTCTTACTCGCACACAGGATTCCGTAACCCCAAACAATATAATAACAATATTTTGAACGGTCATTCATAAGTAAATTTATACTCAACAGCAAAACTAAATGTTTGTGCCCCCTCTAATTTCTAAAATAAGTGGAGGAAAATTCAGAAAAAATGTAGGATTGTAGAACATAAATAAAACTTTCAACGTACATTGGTTTCTTTAATATTTGATGTTGCGTTTTTAAGATAAAGGATTTTTTCATCAAACTGCAGCAGTAGCTTTGTTTTTCATTAACATACTATGAAAAATAAATTTAGTTTTGCTGTTGAATGTATTTATTACATTGTTTGGTGCTACGGAACCCTGTGTGCGTGTGAGTCCGAATCGCACTTGACCGGTTTTTTTTAAGACAATCGATTCTGATTCTAATCAGTTCAAAGCTAAATCAACCTACTCCGTACAAACCTGTTCTAAGTATTTCCATAATAAATTATTAATGCTTGAACGGCCTTTTTCCCACTCCTTGAATATAGTCTCCTCTCTGAGAGAGGGAATGGGCCTTTATACACACTGCGAGCCTTTAAAGGGTTGTAGCGACCAACAAAAAGCAACTAATAACAAAAAGTACTACAGCACCATCTATGATAAAACTGAAGAACTAGATTCAGACCCTAATGGTCTGAATCTCGCTAGCAAAGTTTACATCGACTTAAGAGACCCCTAAAGGATTGTGAATGTTCGCGACAGCCCTGACGATTCCTTTCGTCGTTTTTGAAAGACAATGTTTTTTGGAAACTTATTCCAATGCTACTTGGAATTATTTCCTTGACAAATTCCATTTATTCTGAAACGTACTCGTACATACAGTGCGGTAATGAATCTGTATTTGTACAATTTCCATCTATTTCAAGCGTGTAGCTAATTGTTCATGATCGATTAAGGCACTGCTATTTCAAGGCCGATTCCGAAGGCCTCAATACATTAATCAAGTCCTTCATTGTTTCGGCATTCTTGCCATTCCGAACGATCAACTATGATTTGACCAATTTTTATTCAGATTTATTCAAATTAATTCGACTTCTTTTTCATCCATTAAATAACGTAACCGTGTCATTTTTTGTTACAAATTTCCTTATTGTTATAAAAGATAGTCTTACTCCTGCCTCATTTAATGTAACAAAAAAAAACTTTAAGTTGAAGTAGGTAAGCAGTAAGAAAAATTAAGCTCATTTATTTATGCATGTCTATGAACCCAAATTCCGCGCTTGTAAAAGTGGTCAAAGTTTTTATATGGTAATGTAAAAAACCCCTGTTTAAATTGAATGAAAAAATCGCTACTCTCAACATAGTTTAGCTTTTAGCATAAATCTAACAATAAATAATATCACATTGAATATTTTATGTCACAACTGTCAAAAAAACCTGTCGAGTGACTCCTCAAGACGGACGGTCACATGCAAATAAATGGT
This sequence comes from Cerastis rubricosa, assembly GCA_949152445.1. Taxonomy (NCBI): domain Eukaryota; kingdom Metazoa; phylum Arthropoda; class Insecta; order Lepidoptera; family Noctuidae; genus Cerastis; species Cerastis rubricosa. The sequence continues at coordinate 11,322,471 of OX424540.1, read as the reverse complement.
GTATTATAATCTGAAATATATTCTAATGAAATTCTACACGATACCAGGGGTCATCGGCATCGATATCCGTTACCCTCTGGACGGTTGAATGTAGGTATCGAAATCTAATGCTTTGACAATACGCCCCTTGGTGAATTGATGTGAACAATATAGACATGTGAACAGTGAGACGTGAGATCGATAAAGTTATTCGAACTAAAAATAAAATTGTATACTGTATTCGATTACCGGAGCTCGGGTTGGGAAATGTTTTATTCTTTCGAAATTATTCGCAGTTCGTTTTATTGCGAATAATATCGTTAACTGTTCCGATATGTTGTTAATGTTCCTATTTTGTGTTATTTTCTCTAATTTACTGTACTTACCATAAATGTGTTAGTTTTATAATTTTAATGAACGTGTTTTTATTATTTTAGTTTTATATATTTATTTATAGATTTATGTATAGATTTATGATTTCAAACACAACGTGAATTGTTCTTGAATAAATTGAATTCAAATTAAATTGAATTGAGTACTAAAAAAGTAGAATTATAACTGTTGATCGTATATAAGCCTCGTTTACTCATTAGTACGAATTCTTGGGTATATTAGGTAAACAAAACCATGGTTACACAAATCAGCACACGAAATCACAATTATACGACATTATAATAATCAACTAAGGAAATGCACATTATTTTTCAAGTACGAGTAAATTATGAAGAAGCTGCATACGGAATACTATATTAAAATAGTCTGCATTGCGAAGTTGGTCTGCCTTTAATTTTAAATCAAATCCAACGAATTATTTACCATATTTCAACCAAAACATCGAATTAATGTCCGTAGATTTTTCACGATGCACCCAGAACAGCACTTAGAAACTCATAAAACCAGATCTATCTAAGTCTCTACTGACCCACTCAACAATCAATAAAATGATGACCCAAACGGTGCATCATCTTATTATAATAATTTAATAGATGGACATCTCACATCAACTATGCAAAATCAGATATATGCTCAATGCTAGGAAATCTTATGACTTGATGTGACTAGCTATTTATGGATGCTTACGGAGATATCTTGTTTTGATCATGTATAAGAAGCAGCTGATCACGAAAAAGATATTTAAGGTTTTGTACAAATTAATGAAAATTACCTCATTGACATAGAACTCTAGAAACCACAAACGCGACTGTCGATCACAGTTCTTGATTTTTATATATCGTTAGCCTCTTTTTGTAATAAGCGCAGGACATAGGCACTAATAGGGAGCAGCTGTCTTCTGGTCTAACATAACGGTCCCCATTCTTGAATATTTCGATAGATCAGTAGAAGTATTCAGGTTATATAATGTACCTCAACAACAATTGTTTCTAGAGCATTAACAACGGACACAGCACGCAGTTTTCCCGCAAAAAAATTCATTTACTAATTTATTTATTTTTTCACACTAGGAATTTCTCCTGTATCGTGGGTGCGTTTACAAACATTTAAACTGAAATACACAAACAGCCAGATCTGGAACAACTATCTGTACGCTTTACAAATATTTGTTCCGTGCGGAATCAAACCAGCGCAGCACTCAATCGCTCAACCACTACGCCTGCAACTGTGCCGTCAAATAATATTTCAAGATAAACATGTAAGTACACTCAATAACGAAGACATCCTTGATTAACGTCCAAGTAGGTCCCATCACCTTAAGCCAACCTGCTCACCTCTGGCATGACATCAAGAGTATCTTAGATCTCGCATCAACATTCCTCCGCCATCGCTTCCTCATTAGTAACTCACTCACGACACAACGACATAATAATGACTTGAATTGTGAATGAATAATGTAAATACTAACTACTGAATTTGAATTTACTCTGTCTTCTCTCGTTTCGGTCCGAATTATGGGAATAGCTTTATCTGCCGATGTAAAATTGGTAATAAATTAGCAGTGCTAGTGCGATTGATTGGTCGTAGGTGCGACGGGCGCTGTATTGCACTAGCAAATAAAAACCTTTGAATACACTTTTGCGTCTTCGAAAAGACTACCGACAAAAAAAACTGTGAAAACACTTCATAAATGGCTATATAATTATGTTATTTTGATTTATCTGTGTTTAGCTTTGTCGATGTGGCTTACGGTTACTTAGAGGGAGGACACTTGTTTAGAGGGATAAGATTTAGGCGTGTTGTACTATTAATCCTCCTTTCGCTCAGCAGTCGCACAAACCACATACTAGGCAGTCCTTAGAGAATATGCTAGTGCATCTTATACTAATAGAACGATTTATCACAGCATGCTTGATTGGGTTCCGGCCTACGGATTTAGAGCTCTGTTTAGTTGGATCCCCGCAGGGAATATGGATACCAATATTGGTCTCGCCTGAAACTGCAGTAATTGTCCCGGGCCTGGGGTGTTTGTGCATGTGTTACTGATGATACCTAACTTTCTGTTAAGGTCACACAGTCACGAATACCGATATTTATACAAGAAGAAACTTTCAAAGTACAGTTACTTAAATAAGAGTAGTATTTTGGAACCCATTGTTTTAAAACAATTCTTATCTCAAAGTTGCAATGATTTATTAATTCACGAGAAGATCACTTTTGAATTTAGGTAAGTGTATATGGAACCCAGCGACGCGTTGGGTCCAAAAGTAAGTGGCGATGGATTGGACCCGAATAGCCACAGACAGAAAAATGAAAATAGGGAAGGGGCCTACAGTGGGACACATCAGTCTATTTTTTTTTTCAAATATTTTAAATACTTATTTTTATATTGCTTTTTAAAAGAATATTTTAAAATTTAATAAGCATTAACTATAAATGAATAAACGAAACATATACAGATACATATTAGTGCTCATGACTGTACCGTAGAAAACAATTTTTAAAGTGTCAGTAGCTACAGGAAACCTTTTTAAATGCTTTAATTTTTTCTTATTCCTTGATACCTACTTCATTATCCAGCATCAATACTGGCTATCGATTTCATATCTTATTCGATGGATATCAGTTTAATTTATCGGTCGATAATAAAGAAATAAGCTGAGCAACCTTTTAGTCCATATAAGGGGTGATCATGAATCATTCGACCTCACTCGATCCGGAAAGGAAACTTGTTCTGTAATGCTTTCTTCTTTGCTTATACTTCTTTGTTGCCGTATGAAATATTTATTCGACGGTAAATGAGTCTTAATTGTTTTGTACTCTCATTTTCTATTTAAACCTGGTGTACCTACATCGGCTTTTGAATCTGAATGGTAAGCTATTATAATTATTTTCATGACTTCGTAATTATGAATAAATTAAAATATAAAAATTTTTTGTTCCGTTTCCATGATTAATAATTAGGTTTATTAATTAATAATTATTAAAAAAACATGTCGGATATAGCAGGTATAAAATAAAAGCACAAATCATAATACATTAAAATGAGCATAAAATACAAATTATCATACACGTACTAATTAATAAGGAATCAATACAATACAATTTTAGACTTGTCATAATTATGTCAACCAAAAACAAATAAATTATAATTAAATCAATAACCATTAATTTAGGTTATTTAACGCCATTAATTTAGGTCATATAATGCCTGCCTGCCTGGTAATAAAATCAATAAGTGGTAATTCAATTATCAATGTTGGATAAAATGTTTCTATAATTTAAAAACCACTTGTTCTTCTCATTTATTTTACTTAATTTCTTTTACAACAACAATAAGTAAACATGAATTTCTTATAATTTCGCAGAATTAATTCAAAAAACTTAGTTTACGTCTATATTACTACTAATATTACTATATTCTATTCGATTCGATATTTTAACCCTAAAAATGCAACACGCCTAGGAACCAACTACACGAAGTTTATTGACAGACATCTGACAGCCTTCTTAATTAGGTTAAACAGTTGAAGAGCTGCCAACGTCGCTACTATTTCGGAATCGTCGATGGTCGCACATACGACCTCCTTTCCTTATTTATATACTTTGCTATGATAGTTATGTGTTTAGCCGTTTAACGGTTATAAGTAACCGTTTGGACGTATTTTTGTAACAATGGTCGCAAATAAATCTCTTGGCTTCGTTGGCATTTTGCGGATTTAAGGAGAAAAAGCTTCGTTTTAATAGACCTTGTTGCTTTTAGACACTGTTTTAAGCTTTCTCGGTTTATAACTAAACTTATATTGACGCTTACGGGATATCTTCCGTGATTAATAATCAAGGAAGTGTCAGCGTTTTTTATTTACTATTATCTTTTTCTACCTTTTGTAGTAAGCAACGACTTAATGTCGGGCCTACGCTGTCCTCTCATACTTAAGTACTAACGCTGCAACATCCAAATATTGAATAATCAAATGATTTTAAAAGAGTAACCATGGAGTTTCTTGCCCGTTCTTCTCTATAGGAAACGACCAACCCGAACCGTGCACCTTTTGTCGACGTTTTATAAGTGCCCATGTAGGCCTATGTAAAATAAAAATTGTTTTTTTGATTTTGACAGTATAAGTCTTATTGCTTTTTATATTCAATCATTTAAGCGATATATCTTCTTTTGTCACGCATGTGTGATTATATTAATTAATACTGGATACTGTTAGCGTGCGTCATCCCACTGCTGGGCAAAGGCTCTCCATGACTTCCAATTGTCTCGATCCAGGCAAATGTGGACCACTGCTCGCTGGTCTTGTCCAGCTCGTCCCGCCATCTTCTACGCGGTCTGCCACGACGTCTTGTGGCTGAGCCAGGGCTCCAGAAAGTGGTAACATTATACAGAAAACTTTAACAAACCCAGCACCTACCTACTTTTAAAAAGCAATCAATCACGATTAATACATGTACACTAACTTAACATAATTAACAAACATTACAATCGAATGTAACACATTTTCTATTCTGATTCACATTTAGCGAAGTTATGTGATAATTGAAATTTCATCGACCGATTTAGGTAACCGCTTTTTATTAGTATGTTACACGCAAGAAAAACAAACAGGACTCACTAGTAACAAACAAGAACATACATAACATAACATCACGCTTGTAATCCCCGAAGGGTTAGGCAGAGGCTGCATTTCGCCAGTTAAGTTTAAATCCCATGTAATAGGGGGCGTTCTGTATGGTGTCAGACGTAAAGAATAACACCGTCCCATATCTTCCCGTGGGTGTCGTAAGAGGCGACTAAGGGACTTGCCAGAGAATGGGCAGCAGCGATCTCTGTGCTTTTGTAACAACCGTACTGCGATCACCAACCCGCCTGCCAAGCGCGGCGATTATAGCAAAACCCCCCTTATGTCAATGTGGCGTTGGGGGATGCCTATGTCCAGCAGTGGACGTCTTTCGGCTGAAATGATGATGAATGAATAGGGGGTGAACCGATTGCCATCAACCAGGTATAAATCCAGACTCCGTAGCTGCTACTGAGAAGTTCCTGATTGAAAAACCTAATAACACTTTGCCCGACCTGGGAATCGAACTCAAGACCTCATGCTCAGCAGTCGCGCTTGCTACCACTAGAACAACGAGGCGGTCAGGTAACAAACAAGAATTTACTTCTAAATACTCCTTACTCACGCACTTAGCCGTTTTAACGGACATGTGCCTACAATTACGACTTAGAAGAGGTTATCGAATCGTTTCGCAATTCTGGTGTTGCATCTTAGTGTTAAGAATCGTCCGTCCAAGCGTGTCCCTATAACGAGCTACGACTAATTCTCAGTTCTCATAGATATGCGTAGGAGTCCACCAAAAGCTGCGTTTGCGCAAGAACTCCTCCATCGAATCGATCGCTGTACTCTCCCGTGAAATAAGCAACGTTAATTGTTCGATACAACAGACTAATTAACCGTGAAGGCTAACAGATTTTGTTTGTTGTTCTTTCGATTTCGTACCGAAAAGTGTTTTGTTCACTGACATTTGTAAACAAACGCAAATACCTACGTTTAAATTTCGGTAGGCCATGGTTTCCATTAATTGATTTCTGTTTTATTAGTCAAATGGATTTGTCTTAACTAATATTATAAAGAGGAAAGATTTGATTGTTTGTTTGTATTGAATAGGCTCCGAAACTACTGGTTCGATTTGAAAAATTCTTTCAGTGTTAGATAGCCAATTTATCGAGGAAGGCTATAGGCTATATATCATCACGCTACGACCAATAGGAGTGGAGCAGCAATGAAAAATGTTGCGAAAACGGGGAAAATGTGACGCAAACGAAGTTGCGCCGGACAGCTAGTTAATAATAAGACCCGTGTTTGATAAGTTTGGATATTATTTTGATGTTATTTGACACAAATTAATAAGTGAAGATAAAATCGTTTAATTCAAAGTACTGCTGGCTGTCGTAATATAAGCTGTTGCAATCATAAAACCTCTCCGCATAATATTGTTTTTGATAGCATCAACGCACTGACACATATTGCCAACCTGTTCTGTCTCACAAAGGAACAGATAAATATGTATCTTTGCATCCATATCTCATCATCTCTTATATACAATAGAAGCAACAGTCATCCCAATGCTCAATTTGTCATCCAAGCTTTCATACTGTATCCGAACACATGTAAGAGTTCATCGATTTACGAAATCCCGCCAAACTCGATACTCGATACCGCATTCGGTATCGATAAATAATTCATGAGGTCTCGATCGCACAATAGGGTTTGCAGAATCAGTATTTATGGATCTTCGAGTAAAAAAATGTCGAAATTAACATTCGACGGTGGTCATTCTTACCAAATTTAAGACTGATCTTCGAATGGAACCCCAAAACCTAATTCTTTTGAAAAATTTTTAAAGTCGAAGTCGAGTCGAGTCGAGTCGTCGTAGTTTTAAGTCGGTTGAGTTCGTTAGTTATTTATTAATGTACAAAAACATGGCAAGTTTTTCTTATTAAGGCTTCAGACAAAAAAATGTAGACATGTTTATTGATAGTGACTAATAAGAATATAGATATTTTATTGGTTATTATTTTTATAAGGTGTGTTTATATTTTTTGTTTAAACTAAATGGTGTAAGAGGTTTTTGTCAAAGGAAAATTAATGATGTTTTTAAATGGATTTTTGGGTTAATCTGCGCTTACTTATGCTTAACAGAAAAAAATAATTCAAAGTAAGTATTCGAAAACATACAAAGAGAAATTTTGTATGTCTTGATTGGAATCCTTCAAGCCATTTTTGTACATAACTCACTTTAAATTAATAATTACAAATGTATCAATAATACCTTATTCTAGACGACTACGTGTCACCGAATGTAATCAGAATCGGACAACAAAAATACATAAAAATATTTCGTAAAGATTTTCGCAACGAAACCTGTCATTATACCAAAAGGTATTATATGTATATGCTTTTCTCCCTAGGGTAATCGATCATACATACGTGTATTATATATAGCAACATTAATCATTACATATTATCTAACAACTGTTAAGTAGGTATGTCCCAATTATTTGAAATGATAAACATGTTTAACTATAATGACAACAAACCATAACTTATGTAACCAAATTAATAGAAATTTATAGCAAAATCATTAAGTATTGACATGAATAGATTGAATATAGATTAGTGATTGGTGCTGCTTTAATGATTTATTGGAAAAAAATTAGGTATTATTCAGTTTCAATCGATTGATTTTTAACGTTAGCTTTAGCTACCTACATTATTTGTACTTTAAAAGTTAATCAACAAGTAGGATTAAAAAGGTCGAATCTTCACGTGACCAGAGAGCTAGCCTAATTGGTCGAAGAATCAGCATTGCCATCAAACGTGGCAACTGGCAATGCTGCCAGCCTTCTGGGCACTATTACTGTTGACAGCGATGTGGAGGAATTAATAATTGACGCCCTTTAATGGTTTTCTTCTTTTCTGTATATTTTTATTATTATTTTAAGTTTGGTCATAGAGTTTCGTTTTAGTTTATAGAGTAAGTTAAAAAAATAAAGCTAGCATCTTTAACATTAATTAAAGGGACAAGTAGGACTTATCAACTTGTAGGTACTTAGAATATAGAAGGCGATGAAACTTCCCTAACATACGGAAATGAACTCACCAGTCTGCAAGTCCTCCACAAAAGCGTTGCTAAACGATGCCCACCCACACTCCAGTGAAAGTTACATTAAAATCGTCACAGCAGTTTCCGAGTTTGTACTTAATTAGCCATCTCCTATTCGTAAAGCCGTGCGCATGTCCTACTGGCCTACCATGACCTATTAAAGCAGTATTGTTTTACTCTTATTTCAGTGTGGGAAAGAGACGGAGCTATACAGGATGTCTAGCGCCATATCTTTCCCACACTGGAAAAGGAGTAAAACAGTAATGTTTTAAGACGTCATGGTAGGCCAACTGCGCTTTGTTTCGGTCGAGTAAACCACATATACTTATACATATGTCGTTAGTATTACATAACGGTTACGTAAACGTTTTGACAAGCCTAGTCGTGTCGTCTCTATTAATATATTATTCAAGACCAGCCTACAACGACCTCTGCAACGTTCAAAAGCAAATAACAGTCACTTTGCGAACTAAGGTCAACTTGGAGTGGTGTAGATGCGTCTTTATTCGTGGGAAAACATATGACATTAGTATAACAAGTTCGGTTGTTTTATGCAGATAGAATAGATTCAGGTTAGTCGGCTACACACGTTTTTCCAATTAGTTTCATAATTGCTTAAGCTCAACATAACGGCTAGATTTTGTTACGTATCCGTTGATAGATGCCAGGCCATTCATCATCTGCTTAGCCTTTTCCCAACTATCTTGAGGTCGGCTTCCAGTCTAACCGAATACAGCTGAATACCAGTATTTTACATGGAGCTGCTGCCTATCTGACCTCCACAACTTAGTACTTCGAATACGATGACATAACATCACGGCTGCAATCCCCGAAGTATTACGCAGAGGTGTACCCAATACTACACCTATATTTCGCCAGTTATGTTTAAAGGCCCACGTTATAGAGGAAGAGCTTATTGCCGTCAACCGGGCACAAATCTAGACTCCGTGACTGCTACTGAGAAATTTCTGATGAAAAAAAGAATTAGCTCGAACCGGGAATCGAACCCAGGACCACTTGCTCAGCAGTCGCGACCACCAGACCCACGAGACAGTCATACTAATATATGATGTTATGTCGAAGAAGATATACGATCATCATCATCATTCTGCCCTTGTCCTTTTGTGATTTTTAAAGTGAAAACTTCTTTAAATAAATAAATAATAAATTTATTTATTTTCTCATCACAAACATTATAGTGAACAGGAATTAATTAACATAAGATACACGCAAACATTTGTGAGAGACTGGTGCCCGAAATAGGCATACAATACCTGTGTTACGGGTCACCAGGCCCCCCAAGACTTACAGGTTTAAAACTAGATTAGATTAATAGTTAAACAACTAATCAAGTGATGAATTAACTTAAAACAAGGTACAGAATGTTCTAAACAACAAGAAATTACAAATTAAATAAAATATTATCTAAGTAGAAATAATTACACTGGACGACATATGTAATGTGATTTGTGTATGAGATAGTGTGTGTTTGTGCATGTGTAGTATAGATGTTTAGCGAATTGGAATCCTTTTGATTCCAATTCGCTAAACATCTATACTACACTCTCAGTTGCCTGATAGTCTAAAGTTTTTAACCATTTACAGACAGTTAATTTACAGACTGGTCTTCGCAGTGGGTAAATTGCAAGTTTAGTGTTGATTTTGTTATACAAATATCCCCCAAGAAAACAGAAAAATCTTTGGAAGAGGACAGTACGGAAAAAACTTGTAGGACAGACATTACCCTTCCTACGTTTACCTTTCTTAAGATTGGGGTCATATTCTATTTGCTTATGTTGCTTGAAAACTATAGAAAGTATGAAGCTCTGTCTGACTGTTAGAACATCCCAACGTTTGTAAAGCTCAACAGTAGGGTAACGAAAAGGAAGTCCAGCTCCCACCTTGAGAACTGCTCTTTGAGCTCTTTCAACCTCTAGAAGGTGAACTTTGCCTGCTCCTCCCCAGGAGGTTATGCAATAATTTACTATTGCCTGGCAGAGTGCCGAGTAGACCATTTTGGTACTTCTAAGATCAGCAACATGTCTCAAAGTCTTAAAAATGTAAACCAGCTTACGAATTCTGGTAACGAGTATGTCGATGTGTGGCTTAAAGGTTAGTGTTTGATCTATATACACTCCAAGATATCTAATGACATCCGTATTTTGAAGGGGTGAACAAAGGCACGAAGAACTGGATAAGGAACAGGTGTGAGCCGTTATACTAAGGGTTGTAGGTGGAAGAAGATTTCTCCTGGGAGCAAAGGCAACATATTTGGTTTCGGATAGGTTAAGTGTCAAAACATTATATTTAAGCCATTGACAAACCTCATTGAAACCATGTTGAGCACTTTGAAAAACTTCTTCCCAAGTTTTACCACTAAAAAGTAGTGCAGTATCATCGGCAAAAGATATTAGTTTTCCGTGTTTAAGTTGGCGTTGAAGCAAGTCATTAATGTAGACAAGGAAAACACTAGCGGCGTTGTGCACTTTTGTGATGGGTTAAAAATGTTAAACTCGTGCCAGAACTCGCGTCAGAACACGTGACCATCAGGTCACGTAGGTTGCGAAGAAATTTGAACTTAATGACATCTGACATTGAGTTTGGGTTTCCAAAACTGGAAAATTCGTAAGACGGATTGACATTAGGTTACGAAGAAATTTGAACTTTATGACATCTGTCACACAAACAAAACGTTCGGTTCCTCCAAAGAGGTAAAATTCGTAAGACGAATTGTAATACTCGTAGTTCTGAAGTGTTAAATTTTTAATGTAATATAAATTGTCACGTTTGTGTACGAAAGCGCAATAAATGAATATTGTATTTTACCACATAAATTATAGTATTTTATACTGATAATTAAAGCAATTCGTGCAAAATTATTCCCTTACCATTCCAAAATATCAAAAATGCACAACGTTAATATTAAAGTTTTCACTTCTGCCGGCACTCCCGGAGTGCAACCCGTTTTCCGCTCTCCTCTGTCCAACCGTCACGCTGTCATTTACTCCTTTTTCTTTCAAATCATTCCTCATATTCCATCCATCACTTCGTTTAGTATATCTGTAGTAATACGGGTATTTAGTCTGAACGGCCCAAAGCGAATGGCCCGCGGGCCATTCGACCGTAATCAAAAGTCGATACCCTTTGCCAAAACTGATTGTCAGGCTTTCGGGCTGCCTAAGCCATTCGTTAGGCTTAATTTATGGTAAACCTAACCTTTGCCAATAAAAATAAAGCCCACTTCACAATGCAATTAAGATAAATTCCCACATAAATAAAGTCGAACAGTGTAACAATGCGACCGTTCGTTCAATTCGCACGTCCTTAAACGTCGCTTTTTGTAAACAACCAGCTGGTTATTGATCTGTCTGTCAGAAAACAATGAAAATTAAAGTAATTTATTGTTTAGTGGCCATATGCTAACTTTTAAACTTATAATGAGAAGCCAACATGATTTTTTTGTCTACGCATGGTACACCGCACGTGTCTGGTACCAGCCCCCGTATTCACAAACGCTTCGATTCGATGTCGATGGACAAGTCATATGTCTATATCGCTCGCTTTCGTAATGCCAAAAAAAGATAGACATGCGACTTCTCGATCGACATCGAATCGAAGCGTTTGTGAATACGGAAGCAGAAACCCTTTTTTTAAAAAAACGTTTCCGTCACTAGGAATTTCTCCTGTATCGTGGGTAGAACTAGTTTGCTGCCTAGCATACCTACCTGGCACATATACCTAGTGCTACCTAGCACTTTGCCCTTTTTTTCGGTTGGTAATTCATCAAATGATTCCTCCCGCACTGAGTGGAGCGGAAGGGAGTGTCAGACTTGTACTGACAAAAACCTATCCATATTCCTTCTTAGCCCTTTATGTTCCAGGGCCAAGGTATCTCTTTCGAACAGTACCGCAGCCCTGGCAGGCATCGGCCCTCTCGGACCCCTTTCGATTTGCTGACATCTCCTTGAGGCGCGCGTGAAAACGATAGCGCCGTCGACACGGCCTGTCGTCATAAGACGGACGAACGGTGGGCTAGCCCATTACTCACCGTCCACAGGCCCGCGCCTACGGTGGCCGGGGGCTACTGGTCAGCCGCCGACGCCCGGGGTTTCTACCGCGGCTTTGACGTGAGGTGCCCTCTCACGTTCCGCCACCTCCTTCGCTAGCATGACTGCTTCGCAGAAGGAGGCAACGGCTTCCCTTTCCCTCTCGCTCCGGACCATGGATTGAACCAGGGCCGGACGCGAGAGGTCGCCGCTGCCAATCGCCGCTACAAGGACACGGTGGTGCTCATATCAAGCGGAGCAGAGCTCCACCGTGTCCTCTAGCACTTTGCCTAGCGTAGTACGGAGTTACAATGGATAAGAGACCAGCTTGTAGGTACTGGTTGGTTACCACTGGCATGCAGCCTACTGTACGAGATTAGCTGAAGCACTTCGCATCTTAAAAGCTTTTGCTACACGCAATAATAATGCACCGAAAAACATTAGTTTAACACGTCAAAATCAAAGCTATGAAGATAATTTTAAGTTTTTTATTATTTTTTTATTATTATTATTTGATATATTATGAAAATAATAACATAACATCACGGCTTTTAATCCCTGAAGGATTAGGCAGAAATGTACTTAAAAGTACACCTACATTCGCCACTTATATTTTAAGTTTCATGTAATATGGGGCGAGCCTATTGCCATCAACTGGGTACAAATCCAAACATCGTGGTTGCTACGAAGAAATTCCTAATGGAAAAACACTATAACACTTTGCCCGACCCGGGAATCAAACCCATCTCCCCTCTCTCTCAACTCATGTCTAGCAGTCGCGCTAGGCCATCGAGGCTGTCAGAATAAAACATATTCTCCGAAATCAATACCCACATTGTCTCATTAACCTCATTCTGTATTCCAACCATAGTTCGACACTGAACACCAAAACCTTCAAATTCGCAAATTATGTGGGTTAATTCGACTCCTAGGGTCATGTCAACCTCGACATTGGCGACAATTGCCGAGGACTTCCGAGGAATGCCGAGGATTGTCGCGACGTACGCGCGTGCTACGAATATAGACATAAAGCGAATTAAGTATAGGGTTCAATGCCATTGTATGGATTTACCCGTAGCAAGCTTTTCATTCATTGTTTGTCTTCCATTCAGAGTAATGAGCTTTGCGTTCAGAGCTAGAGATCTAGTAGTTATTACATATGTCTGTGATACGTCTAGTGTCTACGTTGATAAAGATATAAAAACACTTTTCAGAAATAATAAGCATGAAAAACATATTAAGTTTGATAGTAATGAATTAATGAAAACAAAATTGAGAGAACAACTATAACATTAGAACAGAAATGGAGAACAAAAGGTAGATATAGTTATAATCTCAGGAAATTGCTACACAAATCCCTCCTTTAAAAAATATAAAGACAATTTTCAAAGCACACACTGAAACAGAGCTTTGAAAATCCACCTTAGGCAAAATATTACTTTTTTATGTTTAACTACCACTCGCGTCACATTTTGCCCATTTTCGCGACATTTTTCATTGATGCTATTGGTCTTAGCGTGATGTTATATATATATATAGCCTATAACAGCCTTCCCCGAAAAATGGGCAATCGAACAAAAAAAAAACGATTCGAACCAATAGTTCCTGAGATTAGTGCGTTCAACCAAACAAACTCTTCCGCTTTATACTATTATTATTAATAATAATTATTATTGTATACATGAAAGTACATTTATCCAATGTCGTAACACACCATCAGGAAAACATTTAATTCAAGAATGACTAATACGATTGACTCAACCATGTACTAACGAACCCTTGAACAAAAACCATGAAATTCGCCAACACTTGGATGACGCAACCGCCTTGCAACTCTACGGTAGATTTTTCCTTGATTTGCGATAAAGAATTTTTGAGAAAACATTCCTAGTCACATCGTTATGCTGTAACGCATAACCGACCTTGTAGACAGGTGTTCCTAAGAATTATGGTAATTCTAGACTTGGTTACACTAACTAATGTGTCAAGGAAAACCTTTACTTTTTTATACGTGCCTGTATTATTAAAACTCGCAATTATTTACTGTTAACAGTTGGATAATCTAATTCAAGTGTTGTTAAATACTAAGTGGGTATCTATTAGAGAATTGACAACATATGATCGAATGTATTCTAGATTTGTGCCCGGTAAGTGTCATGGCAATAGGCTCACCTCTATGACCGACAGACAGGGCACTGTTGTAATGTGTGGATCTCTCTGCCTAACCTTTCGGGAATTACAGGTCTAATTATATGTTTTGCTATCTTTTTCTTTATTTATTTATATACACCTGAATTACGTTTTTATTTCACACAATTACTACAATTTGTTATCTCATTATCATCACCCTAAGATAAAGTCAAAATAAGATCATCAAATAATCACACTTTTAAAAATACCAAGATCAGAGTTTAGAATTACTATAATGATCGGCTGTGTGACGTGATTTGTATGTTGATTGGATTAAATAAAAGAAGTTTAGAAGTTGAATTCAAATAAATATTGGAAAGAAAGTCATTAAACATTGCCACACTTGGACGGACGCCTATGCTGTCTAAACTTTTCTTGTTCTAATTTCAAGCTTATTGTTTATTTCCTTTTCTTTACAACGTCATCATCATCATCTGCCTAGCCTTCACCCAACTTTGTTGGGGTCAGTTTCTAGTCTTACCGGATTCAGCTGAATACCAGCATTCTACACGGAGCATGTTATTTTACAACTTTCTACTGTTAACTCCCAAATGACCACAAAGGTTAAGATCTCTACAGTACCTACTTTGCCGTAATTTAAAATTTACGGTCACAGAATTTTTTAATCATGCTGATTGTTTATAAAGTAACCCAGAGTGCAACGCTACTATTTCTTATATTCCTATCTAACTTATTGTTAAAAAAATAGTTAAACATGATAATAGTAATCTAAAGAACTATTTAATCATCTCAATTGATCATCGTCGGTGCGCATGAGTGGTTGAGCAGCAAAAACGTTATCAAGGTCAGCGCGGTCACTTCGCGACCATCCTCTGAAGGTCGACCTAGGTCTCTGTGTCACCAGGAAAACTTAGTACGCATGTACCACAATAGGAAATAAAGATGAGTCGATAGATTACCTAGTAAAACAGTAACTTATTAAAATAATATTAAAAATGCGAAAGTAAGTTTCTTAGTTACCTTTTCACGCGTAAACCACTAAACCGACCATCCTGAAATTTTCCTTATACATTGTCAGGTGTAGGTACAGAAACGGACATTGGGTAACTTTCATCCCGAAAAAAAGCACTGTACCCGAGGAACACAACAATAACGTTCTTGTGATAATAAAATAGATGAAGCCACGTGTCTTTCGAAACAAGATTGAATAAAAAAAAAATTAAGTATCTAATACATTTTGTGACTTTATAGTGTCGTGTTGTTAGCAGAGTACATCCCGAATTGATTGTAAAATTCTAAATTGACGCGAGCGAAGCCGCGGGCAAAAGCTAGTGCTTTAAACATATATTGCACTTGTCATAAAATAAATAGTTGCATGCACATTGTTTCGTCATGGTGTCATCAGCTGGATATAGAATAGAATAATTTATTTCAATCGCAATGTATCATTAACAAACAGTAACACATCTTAAACTACAAACACTAAGATAAACAATATAATATGATTGTTAAATAATACTTCATAAATAAATCTAATTAAATAATTATAATTTTCTAACTCAAATAATGTTCTGTATGGTGTCGGACGTAAAGAATAGCACCATCCCATATCTTCCCGTGGGTGTCGTAAGAGGCGACTAAGGGACTTGCCAGAGAAATGGGCAGCAGCGTTCTCTGTGTGTGTCTTTTGTAACAACCGTACTGCGATCGCCAACCCGCCTGCCAAGCGTGGCGATTATGGCAAAACCCCCCTTCTTGGGGGAGGCCTATGTCCAGCAGTGGACGTATTTCGGCTGAAATGATGAACTCAAATAATTAATTGTTCTCTAAATAAATTTAATAAATGGTTAGTTAATTAATTAAAAATAGTTAAAATAATATAATTGTGGATGTTTTAAAATTATTAATTGATTAAGTATTATTAGTATTTATTAGAAACAATAATTTCATACATTTTGTTTTGCCCTACAGGGACCGTAATTGTACCTTAGCCTTAAAAGCCCACGGTAAGATCCCTCCGTTTTTTACATTTCGCACGTAATAGGTCTAGGTCAATTCTATCTAGTGGCTTCGGATCTTTACCCATACTGTTACCAGTGAACCGAAATATCATACAGTATGTAGCCTTAATTAAGATCGATATTTACAAAATTCTTAAACATGTTGCCTCCAATTTTTTACTGGGGGAAATTCTCATTACCTTAAAACAAGGAAAGGCCAACGAAATGTCAAATCAAAATCGTATTTATTATTTTCCTGACTCTGATCCGTATTAAGCTTCTTAAAATGCGTCTATGGAAGTGTTAAGACGTGTAGAAGTGTTTGTATACATATACCTATGCTAAATAAACATCATTTATCATGTATCTAAGAGTACTACAACCATAGTAAACAAGAAACAAGACAAATTCATAAATCCAAGATTTTTTAAAACATTTTTAATAAATCACAAGTAAAATACGTAACCACCCCGGTAGCTTAGACCCTCAGTCCGACCCCGGCGGACCACTATTTTTAATTATTTTAAATGTATATTTTTGTTTATTTTTAAGAATATACAGTAGTTTCAGTACAAGGGACTGTTAAGTTTAAACATGACTGGCGAAATATGGACGTAGTAATGAGTTCACTTCTGCCTCGCTCTTCGGGAATAACAGGCGTGATTCGCGATGATGATGATGGCATGTTATATTTTTTTTAAGAAATATTTGTAAATGTAAAAAAAAAGTTGAAAAAATAAATTAAGGGAGTAAAATACAAATATTCAATGATTTACTACATTCTTAGCTCTAAATAAGTCATTTCGAACACTTTTCCGCTGCTCCTAACCTACGAGGAAAATCCTCTTGAAAACAGATTCCCGAGTCGTTCCGCCAACTTCCGCAGGATGTTCGGCGGAAGTGTTTCAGCACGTCTTGTTGGTAAAAGGAAACTTTATAAAACATTCTGGTAAATCATATTCAGCAGGAATTGAATAGAACTTATTAATGTACCAACATGATTTTCTGAAGGTAGGACATTTCCTTTTATCTATTTGTTTATCTTTCAAGCGGAAGGTACGTTTGATATCATGATTTTTGGTACCTAATGGGTGTAAAAATACCATTAACGAAGCCAAAGGGCATTTGTTCTCCCCATCATTGTGATCATTTATTTGTTCTGGACCATACTTCGGCGGTGGGCAGAGCACATTGCTCGCAGAACGGATGGCCGATGGGGCCGGCAAGTTCTGGAATGGCGACCGCGAACCAGAAGGCGATACGTTGGAAGGGCTCCCACTAGGAGGACCGATGACCTGGTGAAGGTTGCGGGGATCCGCTGGATGCGAGACGCACGAGACCGGTCGTGAAGAGTCCGTTTCCTCCTTGTATACCTACTATAATTATGATATTAAGTTGAAGGATTCCTATTTATTATAATTATTAGGATTTTGCGTAACTAAATTTTTTCTTATGAAGAGCTTATTCAAAGCTTTAAATTATTCCCTAGAAACCTAAAAAACAACGACCGTAAAATTCCAAGAGCACTTAAGTATGTGAACTAATTCTCCTCTCATGTTTGCACATGTTCCAGATAATATCGTGACTTCAAAAGAGGAATTAATCAATAGGTCAAATCAAAAGGAACAGCAAAAACCTTCTTTAAACTATTAAACCAATATTTTAGCAAATATTTGCATGTCATTATAATGTTTGTGTACTTTGCCGCTAAGAACCGTAATTACTAAAACAAAACAGACAGTTGAAGTTAAAAACGTCGGCCATTATTTTTAAAGGAAATTCTTGCGGTCAACCGTCATCATCACGCATAAAAAGACTAGCTGTCCGGCGCAACTTCGTCTGCGTCACATTTTCCCCGTTGTCGCAACATTTTTCATTGCTGCTCCGCTCCTATTAGTTGTAGCGTGATTATATATAGCCTATAGCCTTCCTCAATAACTGGGCTATCTAACACTGAAAGAATTTTTCAAATCGGACCAGTAGTTTCTGAGATTAGCGCGTTCAAGCAAACAAACAAACAAACTCTTCTTAAGCTTTATATTACTGGTATAGAGGTATAGATTGGTATAGATACGTGTCGTAGTCCGTGTTTATGGTTTTAATTGACTGTTCGGACTGCCTCGTCCTGGGTTCGATTCCCAGGTCGGAGAAGGTGCTATTAGGTTTTTCTTTCAGATCTTACTCAGTAGCAGCCACGGACACTGGATTCGTGTACGATTGATGCTAATAAGCTCGCCCCCTTTTACATAACTGGCGAGATATGAGTGTACTATTAGTTACACCTCTCCTAACCCTTGGTGAAATGTGGGTGTACTATTAGTCACACCTCTCCTAACCCTTGGTGAAATGTGGATGTACTATTAGTTACACCTCTCCTAACCCTTGGTGAAATATAGGTGTACTATTAGTTATACCTCTACTAACCCTTGGCGAAATATGGGTGTACTATTAGTTACACCTCTCATTGCTCTTGGCGAAATATGGGTGTACTATTAGTTACACCTCTCCTAACCCTTGGCGAAATGTGGGTGTACTATTAGTTACAGCTCTGCCTAACCCTTTGGGGATAACATGTATCATGTTATGTTATTCTTATTATGCAAGACTATACATAATTAATTACAATCAGTTGGAACATCGTTTTCGGAACTTTTTGCTGGTGATTAAAGATACCATCGGGTTGTGCAATTAAAATTTATTTCGCGTTTGAATCATTAATCAAAGAACCAGGTACGCAATTTGTTTAATAATTTTATGGCAGGTGCGCGATATATTAACTCATTTCATTTGAATTTTATTGTTTTGTAGTTAAGTATATATTTACATGATGAATATTACCGTCACACCTGTATTATCGTGTTAACAGAATACATCATCATCATCATTTTCAGCCTATAATTTTCCCACTGCTGGGACACAGGCCTCCTCTCTATGGGAGGGAGTGGGCTGTAATCCACCACGCGGGCCCAGTGCGGGTTGGTAGATGTCACAAGTCTTCGATTTTTTTTAGTTCTAGGACATGCCGGTTTCCTCACGATGTTTTCTTTCACCGTTTTTGAGAGCAGCGGTAATTAAATAAATTACACAAAGTAATGCGCCTGCCTGGGTTCAAACCCACGCCTTATTTGATTTCATTTCATGAATTCTTAAGCCTCGTTGCTGTGCCTCGTTGATCGAGTGGTCGCAAGTGCGACTGCTGAGCGTGGTGTCCTGGGTTCGATGCCCGGATCGGGCAAAGTGATATTGGGTTTTATCATAAGAAATTTCTCCGTAGCAGCCTCGGAGTCTGATGGCAATAAGCTAACATGTGACTTCAAAACATAACTGGTTAAATGTGGGTGTATTATTTGGTACACCTCTGCCTAACCCTTCAGGGATTACAGGCGTGATGTTATGTGATATAATTGTTGCACCTGTATTTTTCTATACTAATATTATAAAGCTGAAGAGTTTGTTTGTTTGTTTGCTTGAGCGCGCTAATTTTAGGAACTACTAATCCGATTTGAAAAATTCTTTAAGTGTTAGATAGCCCATTTATCGAGGAAGTCTATAGGTTATATATCATTATGCTCCGACAAATAGGAGCGGAGCAGCAATTAATAATGTTTCAAAATCGGGGAAAATGTGACGCATACGAAGTTGCGCGGGACAGCTAGTATTCTAATAACAGATTACATCATATGATTTCATTACATGAATACCTAAGCTGAAGCAGATTACCTTAGGAATTTACCGATTGCTTGTAAATGTGTGGACATTGTAGGCCTTATAGATTCCTAGATCCTTAGTAGGTTGTAGTAAGCAACGAATTATTGTCGAGCCTACGATGTCCTTAAGTACTAACGCTGTAACATAGAAATATTGTAAAACCTAATAATTTTAAAAGAGTAACCATGAATTTTCTTACCGGTTCTTCTCCATAGGAAACGACCAACCCGTACCGAGCACCTTTTTGTCGACGTTTTATGATTGCCCATGTAGGCCAATGCGAAATAAAAATATTTGATTTTGATTTCTGATAAAGTAAGAACAGTCGGGTCCGTGGCTTACGCCCCCAGTGGTCGAGGCACCTGTGGCCGACGCCCCCGATTCGATTTATTGTTTTTTCACTTAATACAGTAAAAGAAAAAAGTGTTTCATTATAATAATTAAGACCTTATTCTCCCAACTAATCACTTAATCAGAACACAAACAAATGAGTTTACTTTGTAAAGCGCCTCCCAATTCGACATTCACAACAGCTAACGACACAGTTCACAGTTCCCTTGCAGCACACTCCACAACTCACAAGGCAAACCGGAACCGCCGGTCTTCGAATGAAATCGACGGTACTTCGGCACTGGCAAGGTATAATACATTCTCTCCCTAGTAACGAGCTGTTGCAAGCAATGCTTGGTTCAGCTAGTAAATAATCAGCTAGCTTCTAACATCGGCCGCGGTTGGAATGCGCTCGACGCCCCAAGCACCGGACGAGCGACTCCGATCATCTGGCCTACCATGACGTCTTAAAGCTTAAGCGTTTGTTTTACTCTTATTCCAATGTGGAAAAGAGACGGAGGTATACAGGATGTCTAGCGCCATCTCTTTCCCGCACTGGAATAGGAGTAAAACAATCATTTTTTAAGACGTCATGGTACGCCACCACAGATAGCATTTTAAAACACACCTCCAACGGTAAATCTGGAATTCTAAGTTTGCGGTGGTTCGCGGAAAAATGCTAATTGTTTTACTGTATGAACCAATATCTGTATTAGCAAGATCAATTAAGAATAGATGTTATTTCACGGTCGATTACTACTCACCATTTTGGAGAAAGTTTTCATTTATAATTTCATTCGGAATCAGAAATGATCATAACTCACCTACCTAGTTCGTTTACAGAATAAATGACCGCAATATTTTATTAACTTACTGCGGCTTACATCTGAAAATTTTCCAGCAATCGCAATCATAGGCACTTTCGTTTTCTGCGTTTCGGAGTGTTCTATAATATTTTTTGTCATCAATTTAGCGTTTTCTAAGCTCAGCTTATTGTAAGTAAGCATATAATAAATTATTCAAACTTTTATACAAAGAATTTAATAATGTCGCTTTGTTTACATTTATCATTTCAGTGTAAACTCCTATAAACATAACCTGAATTGTGGTGAGACAAGCAATTAGGAGATGTTTGTTTAGAGTAAGTGATAATTGTGATTCCAGTCATTAACGAGTCTACTCGGATCGCGTCATGAATGAAAACATTCCTTGAGTGTCGATGACATGTATTACCTAGCCAATTCATCGTCATTTGTTTTATTTTGTAAGTTTTTCAATGTTATATGATCCTAGGAAGTCCAAAGCACCTTAATTGGTGTATGTAATTTTTGACGCAAGCCCGGTCTTCTAAAGCACTACTTACATTATCTATACCAACATTATAAAGCTGAAGAGTTTGTTTGTTTGCTTGAACGTGCTATTGTCAGGAACTAATGGTACGACTTGAAAAAAAAATTCAGTGTTTGATAGCCCATTTATCAAAAAAGGCTATACTTGCTTATCATCACGCTACGACCAATAGGAGCGGAGCGGCAATGAAGAATGTTGCGAAAACTGGGAAAATGTGACGCAGACGAAGTTGCGCGGGACATTTATTTTACCTATATTTTGTTTGAGTATCTACATATAACAAAATCTATAAGATCAGCACATAAAGAAATGATTTTAATTACTTAATTATTTCTCTAGTTATAGTCCTGCTTTACAGTTCTGACGTTTTTAGAGTCAGTATTCTTGATTTTATTCTGGTTGGCATATATTAACAACTACTTCGTTAGTCAGTACAGGGAAATGGATAGACATTACTAAATCCTATCAAAATTACAACATATCCTATCAAATCTATCGACCAATTCCACTAATTTGTCATGTTGTTACTACACTTCACTAATTGCGAAATAATCTCGCCCCACACATTCAAAAACTAAGTTCTAATAACTTAGTTCAGCATACACAGCATGGTAACTTAATGCGTTTATAAGAACTTATTTCCTCCAGCGAGTTAAGTAAAGAAACATGGCTTAGTACGACATAGTTTCTTAGAAAACGATCGCTTATCATGCACGGATGTGACTAACATAAATCCTGTCCGAGTTTTTACGATTATTAGTGTTACTTCGTAGTTATGAACACAACACCACATGATGTTGTCTTATGTCAAATCCTTGCACACCAATATCGGTGTTCTTTCGTTGAAAATACAGACTGTAACCGACTGAAACTTTTTGGTTTGTTGACATCTGTATCGTAGTAACTATGGTAAGAAAAAATTCCAAAATCCAAAAAAAAAAAACAAAATTTTCAAATACGATCATTTGGTATAATCTGAATAATCAAATAGCTGAACAGTCTAATTAGACATTCAAGAACAGCTATTTTCCAAACAAATATGGCGCATATTTTTGCCTGTTTGTTCCGCCATAATCTTTAAAAAACAAGTAAACAAACGGTCTTTTTATATGGATTATTATGATAGCGTACTAACAGCGTTTATTTTCTTGGGTGTTTATTTTAATTCAAAAGATAATCTGCATGATTTATGTGATCTTATTAATGTCCTGATTTCTTATATACTTAAATAATTACGATCTCAAACCTGTTATATATATTAAACGCGTATTTGTTTATCTCAAAAGCAAAGTACCAGAAAGAAAACAAAAATTTAATTACCAAAGTAACCTCAGCGCACGCTCTTGACTTCGCACCTAATGTCAAAGATCAATGATCTGAAATGAGCATTATTTTATTATATCTGTTACAATACATATCAGTGTGATCGACAAAGATGCGCCTACGCACTTCTGACAGACAAACCGCGGCTATTATACTTCAATCTTATACTTATAATAACGCCTCCATGGTTTTGTGTCCCTTTTTTTGTTACTATATGACTAATAATTATGTCGAGAAATAAGAATAATAGTTCTATAATAATAATAGCGTGTGTCCGTGATTATTATGTTTCTGTAATGGCTCATTTATGCATGTAATGTATGTTGGTTATTTGATTTGTCGTGGATAAGATATTTGTAAATGACCTCTGGTAGTAATGATCAAGAAACGACTAAAAAGTAACAAGTTGGAGCTTTATTATTTACCTTTTATAGCCTTTAGTTCTATCAAGCCATTGCCTGGGTTCTTAATGGAAAAACCCGATAATACTTTGCCTGGCCCGGGAATCGAACCCACGACCTCGTGCTCAGCTGTCGCGCTTGCAAACACTAGACCAACGAGACAGTCAACCTTAAGATAAGCATTGAGTCTTCCTCAAGTGGGTTATTTTCAAAATCATATCCTTTCCTCGTTTTTAGGGTTCCGTAGGCATATGGCAAAAAACGGAAGCATTATGGATTCGTCATGTCTGTCTGTCTGTCCGTCCGTCCGTATGTCACAGCCACTTTTTCCGAAACTATAAGAAATATACTGTTGAAACTTGGTAAGTAGATGTATTCTGTGAACCGCATTAAGATTTTCACACAAAAATAGAATAAAAAAACAATATTTTGGGGGTTACCCATACTTATAACTGAAACTCAATTTTTTTTTTCATCAAACCTTTTTATGTGTGGTATCGATGGATAGGTCTTCAAAAATGTTATTGAGGTTTTTAGTGTCATTTTTTTCTAAACTGCATAGTTTGCGCGAGATGGTAAAATGTGAGCCCCTGTAACTTTAATATATATATGATGTACATTAATTACCATGCAAACTTCCAACGAAAATTGGTTTGAATAAGATTTGATGTTTAGTTTTTGAGATTTGAGAACTTAACTAGAACTAGAACGTAACTTTGTTTTTCATTAACTTACTATGAAAAACAAATTTAGTTTTGCTGTTGAATGTAATACAATACAACATAATATGAAAGAGCCTTGAAAATATTTTTATAATATTGTTTGGTGCTACGGAACCCTGTGTGCGTGTGGGTATGACTCGCACTTGGCCGGTTTTTTTAAACAATTACCTACCAATACAAGAACTTTTTACTTCACAAACAATAAAACGAACAGTCGTCTTCGTACCACATTTGTTCACGAATAGTTTTAACTTGTCAACAGCATTAGCACTCGGCGTGAGCAAAGACAATGGCCGACACGGATAACGCAACGGTTACAGCTGATCGGTCGGTTTGGTATGTTTCCTGTGCATGCGTAGGCATCCCTAAAAACTATCGATATTTTTCCAGCTGTATTGGAGTAAGTAAAGTTTATAAACTATTTTTTTTTTGTATTTCTTTGTGAGTCCACAACAGATGGAGCTTTTAAACACAGAAGGTTCTCAAGAGCGTTTACGCCTTACGGCATTTCATACAAACTTTCAAGCCCTTATTTTTCAAAATGACTGAACCGATTTTATTGAAACTTCATACGCTTAAGCAGTATTCATAAGTCTAACACACTTACAGAAATTATCAATAGAAACAGAAATTACCGATTATCTTTTTTTTTTTAAGACATTTCGAAAATGTTTTTAATAACTTTTTAGACCTATGTATTCTTCTTATGCCAAAATTTTAAAAAATAAAACCTTGAAAGTTTGTACAAAATGCCGAAAGGCGTAAACGCTCCTAAGTCGATGAAGAAATTAAATTTTCGCACTTGAACTTATTTGAAACATGAATGAACTTTATCATCATCATTTTTCCACCCTTGTCACCATCCTATTTGGAGTCCGTATCCTTTGTCATTCGCCACGTTATCATCATCTTATATATACATCATCATCATTTCAACCGAAAGACGTCAACTGCTGGACATAGGCCTCCCCCAACGACACATTGACATAAGGGGGGTTTTGCCATAATCGCCACGCTTGGCAAGCGGGTTGGCGATCGCAGTACAGTTGTTCCAAAAGCACAGAGAATGCTGCTGCCCATTCTCTAGCAAGTCCCTAAGTCGCCTCTTACGACACCCACGGGAAGATATGGGATGGTGCTATTCTTTTACACCATACAGAACCACGCCATCAATTACACCTTTTTAGGGTTCCGTAGCCGAATGGCAAAAAACGGAACCCTTATAGATTCGTCATGTCTGTCTGTCTGTCTGTCTGTCTGTCTGTCCGTCCGTATGTCACAGCCACTTTTTTCCGAAACTATAAGAACTATACTGTTGAAACTTGGTAAGTAGATGTATTCTGTGAACCGCATTAAGATTTTTACACAAAAATTTAAAAAAAACATAAATTTTGGGGTTCCCCATACATAGAACTGAAAACCAAATTATTTTTTTTCATCATACCCATACGTGTGGGGTATCTATCGATAGGTCTTCAAAAATGATATTGAGGTTTCTAGTATCATTTTTTTCTAAACTGAATAGTTTGCGCTAGAGCCACTTCCAAAGTGGTAAAATGTGTGTCCCCCCCCTCTAATTTCTAAAGTAAGAGGAGGAAAATTCTGAAAATATTTAGGATTGTAGAAGGTAAAAAAAAACTATCAACGAAAATTGGTTTCAATAAGATATGATGATTAGTTTTTGAGATATGGGACTTTTTCATCAAACTGCAGCAGTAACTTTGTTTTTCATTAAAATACTATGAAAAACCAATTTAGTTTTGCGGTTGAGTGGAAGTTTACTAACTAATACTACTAACTAATGAATGACAGTTCAAAATATTGTTTGGGGCTATGGAACCCTGTGTGCGAGTAAGACTCGCACTTGGCCGGTTTTTCCTATATATCATTTCTCACACAATTCATCCATCTGTTCTTTGGTCTTCCTCTCCATTCATCAACATTTATATTCATCTCTCTTTTAGACATTGATACAACCCCCAAATAGTTATTGAAGTATTTCACAGCAACATAAGTATACCTAATGGTGAAAATTGAGTACATTTTCGACGATGCTCAATACATTAATCGAACTATTACCGAGTCTAGTATCGATACTTCTATCTCGTTACCCTAGCTCCAGCTGATCGATCGGTTCGGTATGTTTCCTGCGCCTGCGACGAAGGGCCACGACTTCCGTCGTACGCGCTGACGAAAGCCGCATAAACTTTAATTGACTTCGTAATTATCAGCCTATATGTATGGGCCTGCTAATAGACTGTGACGACATTGAACAGGAATATGGCCGTATTTGGTTGTGAGTATTTATTAGATATTGTAGATTCTGCTGAAAATACGTTTGGTACTATCCCGCGGGTGGCTATAATGGTGATTATAATGGAAATCGGACCCATTTTCTGTTATCCTAAGGATACGACTCCAAAAATTTTTGTAGCTGTCAAGTTGATTTGTATAATGATATTATACGAGGAGTAAGGACAGGTTGTCAACAAATAAAATAGCTGTTCCGTACAATTTGTTTTTCGTATGAAACTGCAGATTTTTCAGTTACTATCCGATGAAAAAGTGATTTGGTGGATTTAGAATCAAATTCAGAATTTATGGTAACAGTTAGATTGCCCTGCATATTACACTTTTATAGCCCATATACGAGTATACAGGGTGTAACGGCAAACGTATAAACATAGAGACATTACATTACATTTTTACATTTACATTGGGTCGAATAGATATTGACATATTGTATGGGGCACAAGATATTTCGCTATTGCGATGTTTGTCCGATGGAAAAACATGTTCATTTTGATGGTCTGTACCACACCCTTAAGTATATAAATACCCGTTCCGTTACACCCTGTATAGTTATTTCATTATAGCCTATAAAGCCTCCGTGGTCTGCCTCGTTGGTCTAGTGATTGCTGGTGACTGTTGAGCATGAGCTACTGGGTTCGATTCACAAGTCGAGCAAAATTTTATTGAGTTTTTCATTTATACATTTCTCAGTAGCAGCCACGGAGTCTGGATTTGTGCCCGGTTGATGGCAATGGGCTCTATTGCATGGACCTTAAACATAACAGGGCCTCAAGTCTGCTGTTACGATAGTGTCAGAATGGCCTATCATTGATTTCATAATTGTTGATTTTGACAAGTTTGGTAATCTACTAATTATAATGGCGTCATTATGACTTCACAATGGTCAACCACTGACGCTCCATTGAAAGAAATAGCATAGAATTTGATAGACAAATGACAGATCATTATGAATTTAGCAGATTACGAACTTTTAGCAATGACAATGGGATCGTGTTGGAATGACGATGTTTATAAAATAGCAGACTTGAGGCCCTGGGTGAAATGTGAGTGTAGTATTAGGTACTCTTCTGTCTAACCCTTCGGGGATGACTGGCGCGATGTTATGTTATTCTTCGTTATATGCAGGAAACACATACCAAGCTTTTAAACTATACATTTAATCGACTAACTGATTAATCCATGTAAATGAGTTTGCACATAAACACGGTCTATAAACGCATCGTAAATGGTATGAATAGTAATCAGTAGGAAAATGAAGTAATGTTCAGGCCGTATTAGTAAAATATACTCGTAGAAGTTTGCATAACGATTAGGTGTTCTTAGAAGATGTTTCTTCAACATCCTCATTTTATTCTAATGATGTTCACTGCTTGTAATAGATCTCCTTTAAGAGCGTCTACGCCTTACGGCATTTCATACAACCTTTCAAGTCCTTATTTCCTAAATGATTTAACCGATTTTAATGAAACTTCATATGCATAAGCAGCATACATAGGTCTAAAAAGTTACTACAAACATTTTCGAAAAATATTTCAACAGCTCAATTAGACCGATTATAAATTTTGTATAGAAACAGAAATTTCCAATTATGTTTTTTTAAAAAAAAAAGATATTTCGAAAATATTTTTAGTAACTTTTTAGACCTATGTATCCTGCTTATGCGTATGAAGTTTCATTAAATTCGGAAAATAAGGACTTGAAAATTTGTATGAAATGCCGTAAGGTGTAAACGCTCTTAACAAACATACGTAAACGCAGACTTGTTTCCCTTGGGGATAGACAGAATCTACAGAATGCCATAAACTAAGATCTCTAATCATCCTTTTGCGTCATCCAAGTTCATACATCTGTTCATACACGCGGGGATAGGCAAAAACTACTGAATGCCATAAACTACGATCTCTAATGATCCATTTGCGTCCATACATCTGTTCATACGAACACGTCGGTAGCGAGAACACCTAACCTTTCTGAAGTACAGCATGAATACTCCGTAAGCATTGAAAATAACATTATATAAAAATGGGTTCTAAATTATTAAAACAAATAAAACCTTTACTGACAAAGTGGCACAAACTTTTACGTCGACTAACTTTTATAATCAAAGAAAGTAAGAGGAACAGGTTACCTCTTCTATTATTTGTCTTGTCAGTAACACCATAGAGTATCTATTGCCGATTTGTTACTGAAAATATTATGAAGAAGATAACTGTATTGAGTTTCCAGATCCATATTTCATTAGGCTTCATGATATCCTTCATATGAAGGAAATAGGAGTTAATAGAAAGAAAGAAAGAAATAAAGAAAATTGATTTTATTTGGCATTAATAAGACCTTAAAAATTATACAAAATAAATTAACAAACAAGACTAATAATGCCAAAAGGGCCTCAGCTCAGCATAATGCCAGATGGCAACACAAGGTGTACCACCTGATGCTGATTTTCAGCTGCAGCCCACAAGTGCCATACGCTCGAAAACATAAACAAACACATATTTAAAGTACTTTTTTCCTGCATAAATTCCAATTCAATTATATTGTTAATTAAATAGATCAAGAAACAATGAAACGTTAAATGATAGAATTGGTAAAATAAAATAAATGATAGCGTGACGAATGCCAAGGGAGGACGGGAGGCAAAACGTGTTCCGCGGACCCCAAATAACATATTGTGACAAGGGCAGGAAGACGATGCTGATATCATTGGGCTTCATTTTACAAACTTACTATAAACTAGCTATCCGGCGCAACTTCGTTCGCGTCACATTTTCCTCGTTTTGCAACATTTTTCATTGCTGCTCCACTCCTATTGGTCGTAGCGAGATGATATATAGCTTATAGCCTTCCTCGATAAATGGGCTATCTAACACTGAAATAATTTTTCAAATCGGACCAGTAGTTTCGGAGCCTATTCAATGCAAACAAACATACAAACAATCAAATCATTCCTCTTTATAATATTAGTTTAGACAACGCATTGGTAAATCTCGCAATCATCACTCATTTATTTCCTCTTAAACACTTAATTGTTTCACCAATAAACAATCTGATTAATTCGCAGTAATTCTCCGCTTCAGGAAACAAACATTACCATAATCACATACACAATGTGAAGGCATTATGTTAATATATCCACCTAACCTGCCTACGACACCTACGTCACTGAACATTGTGTCTCACACACCATCCATACAGGTCGTTATGTCATCCCTAAGTATAATTACTACCTACACGAAAATGGAGCCGGAAAATTTTCCGTGAAAATGCGTCAGTACTCCTTATTTATTTATCTATAGCTATTGTGTATGTACCCGTAATAAACGTAGACTTATTACAAATTTTGCTTCGTCATATAAATAGGTACGAAGCTTACAATTTAATACAATTATCAACATGTGTAATTGATACCATCTTCACATCACAAAAAAATGTGTAAAAACTCATAATATCGTGTCGCCCACTAACGCATATGTATAATTAAGTAGTTACAAACCTCTTTTCGATAAAAAAAAAACACCACACGTAATCTTAACAATTTACACTACAAAACGTCGGCACAGTTTTACAAAACTTTCAGTCACTACACTGAAAACAATTAAACAAGATTATTCACAGATTAGTTAAATGGAGTTACACAAACTACGTTAATGGTGGCACTAACATTCCGACACGTACGATTGATTGTTTTACGTTTTGCAAGGACTTTTCATTCAGAAAAATGTTGGAAACGTATTGGTGGAAATCGATGGTGTTGATCGATCGCACACGCGGTCGCGAGCGAGAGGGAGAGACTACACTATGACAGCGGCGGTAGCGCGCCTCGTGGAGTGCGCAAGAGTGGGGGCCGCGAGGACCAACATGGAAAACTGCGTGGACGCAGCCTTAACAGTGACGGATTAAGGTAACGCGTGGCGTGTGCCGTACCATAACGGATTATCTACGAGCCCGGAAAATTGGGTAACAAATTGTAATGGATTTTTCTACTGTATTTCTTTTTTCAGCTTCGGCGAGACTTGTATTTACTGAGTATTAGATTAAGGAAAATGCGCTTATCTTGATGTGTTGTACGATCGTTGTGTTTGTTTGAATGTCGAAATAAAAATACAGTCTATCTAGGTTTTTAATCCTGAACAAGACCTGATTATTTTATTTGGGGCACTAAAACTTGGGCTTTAGTAAAAAGTAAACGCAACATTTATTTTAAAATAAATCTTATTGAAGTTAGCCCGAAGTTCATGTAAAACAAAAACCTAACTATCGAAACTAAAAGTTTAAAATAAGTAATATAACCGTCGATGCTCTCATCCCTCTTTCGTTCCCCGACCAAAGGGACCGATCAAAACCTAAAATCCATGGGTTTATCAACTTTTGTTATTCCGCTAATCCGGCCCTGGTTTACAACTTTAATATCTTATTTAAATTAACCGTCGACAGTGTTTCGCATTAAGTATTGCTATGGGGAACAATCTGGTTATTCTACATTTAAAACAGGTTTTATTTAAAATCACATTTATGGTTTTTGCTTTACCTGTGGAGCTCGAATTAATAGCGTTGATTCTATGAAAATCAATAAGATTATTACCTCATCGTTCCTAAAATACTCAAACTCATACCTACTTATAAACCTTGGTTAGAAATAGTTGCATAATTTTAACACATGGATCAGTTTTTGTTACGAAAACGTATTTAGATTTTGTAATTCGCGTTATGTGTAGGAAAAGATGACAAAACATTGACTATCGGTTATCATTCATCTATAATTAAGAAACATACAGATTAGGGCCCACACACATGACAAATCTGTCTTTAATAAAAAAATATAATTGGTTCAGTATGCCGCCCCCGATTGACTCAGCAAATATGTTGTTTTGCCTTACAACAACGCACTAAGAAAAAAACACGTCTTAGCTTAAAACGGCAGTAGCTTTAAACGCGACTTCAGTATATAGTGTACCTAAGAACATTTATTTGTATTTGCAGTAGCAATTGCAGGAATATTTACTTCCTGATTAAGAAATAACATTGTAATGCAATATCAAAAAGCAGGTCTTGGGACAACTGCATAAATAAGGAACATTTTCAATAAAGTCACAGATACGAGGTAAACATTTCTGTGATTTCTAAGAGCCAGAACTGCTAATAAGAACTTTAAACATTGCTAATACGGATGTTTATTCATTAATCTTTACATTAACGATGATCTTTGTGTCTATGGCATACAAACTTGTATTTCCGAACATAATAGGTATCTATCTACTCGCGACTCGTGTATAATCAAGAAATTAGTCAACACTACGCACAAGCTAGCACTCAATAATTCCATGTTTGGAGCTAATTGAATCGTAGTTGACGTCAATTGACAGGTATTGCAATAAGACTAGACCAGAGACACCCCAGGGGAAAAATAAACATGATACAGCAGAACTAGTAGTTACCTTGGTACTGAAGTACCTAAACACATTGGTATCCAAGAGTCCTGGGAATATGGCTAATCAAGGGTCAATGTAAGACTTCTCAAAAATCAGTGTAGAATCTCTCACATTTATTAATATTTTTGAAGAAAATTCGGCCTCTTAAACGTTAAAATTCTGTCGAAGATTAAGAGGCAAAAGTTGGGCACACTACACCACCCACATTTCGCCAACAACAATAAGTGGTAAGGCGCTACTAAGCCCCTATTATTCATATTAACGCCAAACATTGTCATAAGCACACCGGCAATATTCCCCATTATCAAGTAAACTTATAATAGAGTCGGAAACTTGCAAAAGAGGTTCAATTTGAGACGGTGGGCAGCCGTCCCTCCCACCGCTCTTGTTTATCGCCGCGGGCCCAGATGCATGCCAATGAGGCGTAGGCGCACTTGTGCATAAACATTATCAACTATGTCATAATCCAAGTCGGCAACACTGTTGTAATGCTTCGAGTCAATCGACTTGTCTAAATATAGTCGTACACTTAGCTTTGTTACGGTTATGTTTTTATCAGGAATGCGTGTTTTGAAAAGGTTTTGTTACGTCGAGGTTTCATGAAAAGTAATATTTTTGAAATCGCATAACATAACAACACGCCTGTGAACCATTACGCCACTTATGATTAAGGCCCATGCAGTGGTGGATTTACAAAATTTTCAAGGTATAGGCTGTAAAGTTTCTGCCGCCCTTACCTCTACAATTTTCAAGTCCTAAATTATTTTTACAATCCAACAATTTCGTTGAAATTGCACGTAAAATAATTGTTGGGTTTATTTTTGAGCTAATCAAAGCTCAATCATGTACAAACATCAGAAAACCGCCATGCAAAAAGCTTTTTGATTTTTAAGAGGCAGCAAAAAAATAAGAAAGTAATTCGGTCCCAAAATTTGTCGCCCCTAAAATCTGCCGACCTAGGCTCCAGCCTGAGTAGGCTGCAGCCTAGGGCCGCTAGGCTGAGTAGCCTGCTGGTAAATCGGCCACTGGTCCCATGTCATAAAGGGCGAGCCTATTGCCATCAACGGGGCACAAATCCACACTCAGTGGCTGCTACTGAGAAATTCCTGATACAAAAACCCAATAACACTTTGTCCCACCTGGGAATCGAACTGATTGCGACCACTTGACTTACAAAATAGACATGACAATAATTTTGAAGGCTAAAGAGTGCACTGATGACATAAATGTCATCGGTGCACTCCTTAGTCTTCCAACATGGTACATTATACTGCAAAGGAGGTCCTTTGGTAGGTACCAATAGGACCAAAGTTAAACAAAATGGGTTTTAATTTTTCAATATTTTTTACATTATGTAAACATCAAATTAAACAATAATTCCAAGTATATAATCAATTCCAATGCGCTTTAAACATTACTTGTGGATTTGGTTTGCTGCAACGATTGACGAACACGCTGTTTAATTCACGGTTATGAATTCATAAGCAGTAAATCCAATAGCATATTCATGTTACAGTAACTTTGTATGCAGCAACGACAACATTGCTTCCAAACGGACTCAGCTATGCGAGCAATGTATGACTTTATCGATTATGCTATTATTATACATAGTATAATTATACCTACTAATATTATAAAGTGGTCGCTCACAATGGGCCTCATCAGAAGGCTTAAAGTCACCCAAAGGGCATGGAGAGGGCTATGCTCGGAGTTTCCTTGCGTGAGCGAATCAGAAATGAGGACATCCGCAAGAGAACCAAGGTTACCGACGTAGCCCGAAGAATTGCCAAACCTAGGTGGCAATGGGCAGGGCACATTGCTCGCAGAACGGATGGCCGATGGGGCCGAAAAGTTCTGGAATGGCGACCGCGAACCGGGAGACTATGCGATAAAAGGCCTCCCACTAGGTGGACCGATGACCTGGTGAAGGTTGCGGGGATCTGCTGGGTGCGAGGCGCACGGTACCGGTCAATGTGGCGTCACTTGGGGGAGGCCTATGTCCAGCAGTGGACGTCTTTCGGCTGAAATGATGATGATGATGATATTTAAAGAAGTAAAGTTTGGATGTAGGGGGTAATCTTCGGAACTGGTGGCCTACCATGACGTCTTAAAGCAGTATTGTTTTAGTCTTATTCCAGAGTGGGAAAGAGATGGCGCTAGACGCCCTCTATAGCTCCGTCTCTTTCCCACACTGGAATAAGAATAAAACAATACTGCTTTAAGACGTCATAGTAAACCCCCTGAACATTATAATGTGGATCTCTTTAAAGTTCGAGTTAATCGGAATCTTTTAAGCAA
This sequence comes from Cerastis rubricosa, assembly GCA_949152445.1. Taxonomy (NCBI): domain Eukaryota; kingdom Metazoa; phylum Arthropoda; class Insecta; order Lepidoptera; family Noctuidae; genus Cerastis; species Cerastis rubricosa. The sequence continues at coordinate 11,288,354 of OX424540.1, read as the reverse complement.
GCGTGTTCCACCCTAGGCTGCATGATCGCGTCACATCAGGGCCTAAACTCTGCCATTTTTATAAACATCGCCATTCCAACACGACCCCATTGTCATTTTGATAAAAGTTCGTAATCTGCTAAATTCATAATGATCTGTCATTTGTCTGTCAAATTCTATGCTATTTCTTTCAATGGAGTCAGTGGTTGACCATTGTGAAGTCATAATGACGCCATTATAATTAGTAGATTACCAAACTTGTCAAAATCAATAATTATGAAATCAATGATAGGCCATTCTGCACAGTGCTGGTTTTTATCTATTTTTAAATGTACACGGGGCACAAGTCCAAAATGCACAACAACGTCGTATTGAAAACAGGTCAGTTTTAACTTGCTTTAGCAAGTCGCAAGCTACTGATTTTTGGTTTTGCACCAAAAATCAGTAAACAAACAATCGAAAATGCAGTACTTAATGTCAAACTGTCAGTAAGGCAAAGGGCATGTGATTCATACAGCCTACGATAAGTTTTCTCTTTAAAAATAATTTCATTTTTATTAATATTGACATGTATATATTATTTGAATTATATTTATGGTACAAATAGGTCGAATTATATTAAATTATTGTTATCTGTGCACTAATTCTATAAAATAGTTCGTTAGGGATTATTTGACGATTCCTGCTTGGCTGAATGTCACTTATTCGTGTCAAATAAACACTGACCTCCAATAAAAATAAGAATGACTTAAACGGATATCAAGTTAAATATTTTAAAGATTCCTATATTTTATACCCTACTTAAACAAACTTGAGAATTATTTCATTATACATATTTAATTTTAAATACAATTAAGGACTATTCGTAGTTTTTGTCCATTTTAGGCACTTTATGGGCATTGCCATTTATTATATTATTATTATAATCTTATAAAGTCGCGGAGGATTCCGAGGTTAGTGTCTGCTAAAATGGCGCCTAACACCCGCCCACACAACTCAATAAAATTACAATTGAGACGAAGACAGTCCTATGGATTCAATTAAATTGTGTGGTTACATAGTAAACGATTTCCGGGGCCAAGCAATTTCTTACAGGTAAATAGGGATATCAAGTGTCTAGGTACCGTTTGGCAGTATCCATCAAGTCTTTACAGCCCACTCTCAGATACTGGAGAATTCTTGGCATCCTAATGTGTTTTCCGCTCCACCACCTCCGCCTATTTCCTCGACCATTAGTTTTGCATTGTCATGACTTTTCGTTGTTTAAGACTAATAACTAACTATTTATTATCATAACTTGCTGTCCCGCGCAACTTCGTCTGCGTCACGTTTTGCCCGTTTTCGCAACATGTTTAATTACTGCTCCGCTCCTATTGGCCGTAGCGTGATGATATATAGCCTATAGCCTTCCTCGATAAATGGACTACCTAACACTGAAATAATTTTTCAATTGGGACCAGCAGTTTCTGAGATTAGCGCGTTCAAGCAAACAAACTGAGAAATTCCTGATAACAATTTGCCCATCCCGTGATTTGAACCCAGGACCTCAAGGTCAGCAGTAAAAAGAATTAACTAATAGAACCGCCTCAAAGTTCAAAATAATTAACTCATACCCCGCCGCGCGCTCCAGACTCACCTTCATAAATAAAATATCCATAATAAATAAAAAGTCCATCTTTTAAAACGGAAATATCAAAATAGCGACAAACGCCCCGTGACAAAATGACCTAACACAAACCTCCATTATAACAGCAAAGAATCACTGAACTGACTCAGCGATCATTTTGCTTTGTCGTGGTCCTTTTGCTGGTCCTACAAATGGACATCAGGCATATCTTGATGGACTGTAACTAAGCGATAAGCTTGAGAAAACATTTCATTTGCAATTCCGAGACACACATGTTTATTTTGTATTTTCCTTAGAGATTATGGCAATCTGCCGACAAATGCTGACGATGCTGAATGTTTTCTTACTTCGAGGGAAGACGTACATCTATATATCTATCTATCTATACATATAATAATATGTATATATAAAAATGAATCTCCGATATGTATATGTACGCGCTTAACTTCCAAACGACTGCACCAAAATGGGTAATTCATTTTTCATTGTCTTCGTTATTGACAGGACAAGGTTGATATTTAAGTAGGATAGATAGGGTAGGGTAGGTAGGTAGGGTAGGTGGGTAGGGTAGGAGGTAGGTAGGAAAAAATGCGGGAACAAAATCAGATCGTCACACCACCTTCGCTGCGGTCTACCTCGACGGCAATTTTCTCCGTCAGGCGTCCAGTGAGTGACGATCTTTGCCCATATCTCCGGGCGCATTCGTGCTACGTGGCCAGCCCACTCCCACTTCAGCTTGGCTGTTTTTTCTCCAACATCTACAACTTCAGTACTGGAGCGCAGTTTAGTGTTTCTTAGGCAATCTGTACGCTTAACACCTATTACTCGTATGCTGCGCTCCATTGCTGGCTGGCAAATCTTGAGTTTGGACTTCTGTTGTTAAGTAAAGTGACCAACTTTGCGCACCGTAGGTTAGGACGGGCAGGATGCACCATGCCGATAAGTTTACATATCTTATTATAACATTTAACTGAGTGAATTTCAATACCGTTCAGTTTTTAAATAGTAAAAATAAATGGTTGGATCCTACCGTTCATGGCTACATCCAACTTGGTAACTTTCCCATTTTGCCACCATCACAAAAGTGCCGTTTGTAACTATTTTGATCTTCATACATTGAGTCTTGTTTAGTAACCTTTTGAATATGCGTGTATATTCTCGTTTGTTTGTTAAGTACAGTTCGGACTCAGGAGAACTACTAAAAAATACCACACGTAATATGCAGTGCCGTCTTTAACCATGGCCACTTTAGAAAATTAAATGAATGTAATATTATGAAAGAGAGAGAGCGGTGGTCCAGTAGTGGCAGCCCCGACTTACGAGCAGTAAGCCGTGGGTTCGAACCCAGGCAGGCGCATTACTTTGTGTAATTTATTTCATCACCGCTGTTCTCAAAAACGGTGAAGGAAAACATCGTGAGGAATGTGGTATGTCCTATAACAAAAAATTCGAAGACATGTGACATCTACCAACCCGCACTGGGCCCACGTGGTGGATTACAGTCCACTCCCTCTCATAGAGAGAAGGCTTGTGTCCCAGCAGTGGGAACATTATATGCTGATGATGATTATGAATATTAAGAAATGAATCAATAGTTGACATGTGAATCAAAGGACAAATTTAATCTCTCTCCCAAAGGTGTATAATTGACATGACAAATATAATCGTGTAAAACAATAGGAACATTATAATAATCCTATATGCATCAATGCGCAATGAACGCGCACCATCGCACAAAATCGATTTTATTGAGGGCGTATAGCTATTGTTCAATAATCAACCAGGCTTAAATAAATACAATAGAAGCCTTGTATGAAGTATAACTTAACGACAATGCATTTTTTGTAAATTCGGATTGGAGTAATTCACTTCTGTAAAGATCTTTAGGTAGAGACATCTTCTGGCTTTCTTTATAGTATGTTTTAGTGCGAAAAATCTGTTATTATACGAGAATAATTGTTTTGTGAGTTAAGGAGGAATGAGGAAAATGTCGTGAAAAAGGTTTGGATATGAATGCGGATGGGTATAAGAGTAGAGGAACACCAAAGAAACGATGGATGGACTGGGTATAGGATAATATAGCAAGAAAAGAGGTGTCTGACGAGATGAAGAGTAATGGAGAAGTATGGAAGAAGAAGATATGCTGCGCCGACCCCAAATAAATTAAGATGATGGTGATGGGCAGCAGAACGATAACGCAATTTTTATCCTGCCGAAAAAGTCGATGTAATCCGTCACTTGTAAAATTAAGGTACCCACAACACAATGTTCTAGTCTGTGAATATTAGTGTCGACATCCGGTAAAAAAATAAATACGGTACATGAAACATATAATGCGACAGTTTTTATGTCTGCTTTAGTTTTAAAAGGACATAATGACTTCCTGTGGCTATAAATCTCAAAAAGGTATTACCTATTCTGTTAATTGACACCAATAGTCGACGTTTCTTTTTTAAAAGCATTAAACTTTGGGTCTTTTTTAGAACTACTTATATAGTCACGACAGGTGTTAAACGGCGATCAAAGTTATCATCTGCCTAGCCTTTTCCTAAAATTGTTAGGGTCGGCTTCCAGTCTAACCGGATGCAGCTGAATATGCAGTATTTTACATGGAGCGTCTGCCTATTTGTCCTCCACAGCCCAGTTAGTACTGGGTAATACGCAATCCCTTGGTAAGACTGGTTGTCAGATTTTCAGGCCACTGACTACTGTAACGACTATCAAAGATCCACAAATGACAGCTGGGACCAACGGCTGATCGTGCTTTCCGATGAGGAAACTCGGTAAGTAAACGGCAATCGAAGTGGTGAATAAATTATGGTGCACTCCAACATTCTTCTCTTCCTTTTCCACACATATTTAACGCCTGTCATCTCAGTATGGACTTTATTATGATCATCTTCAATATTCGTTTATTTGAAACTACTTTGAAAGGGTGTGCAGTTTATCTGATTCTGATTGAGTTAATTAAAGGTTTTTTTACCTTTCTTCCTACGTAACCCCTGCCTCCCATGTGCCTCAAAAATAAAGTAAATAGGTACCATTTAGTATTTTTTTTCCGATGCATGACCATTTTGAATATAATTTGGTCTTGTAACGATGTCTGCCGACTAATTGGACGTGGGTCGAGTTTTTCTCCTCACATGATATTAGACTTACTTTTTTATGTATGTTATGTATGTCAGGTCCATTATAGTCGTATGTTAGTACTTTGTATCATTAGTGTTTTTATAAAACTGCATTATTGCAATTAAATTATCTTCTACGTGTTTTCGGGTGTTTCTGCGGGCTTTGATTATTGTTAAGTTGTGATTCGGATAAGTAACTCGATGATATCTTTTGTTACCTATGTATCTTTAAAATACATATATGTATATATAATTTTACAAGGTTAATAACTCCTCTATTCTTATCTATCAACAATCTCCAATAATATAAGCACTTAACTAATAAAACAGTTTCGCAATGCTCCTACATCCTCCATTCGGAGCCATGTCTATAATTATGAGACATTCTCAAAAATAAAACATATCTGTTTAAATATATATTTTGTGTTAACTTCATCTAAAACGCCCACTGGTTGCCCGAGGCCCCAGTCTAGCCAATTGAAAACAATAATTTATAATTTCTCGCTTTATTAAACTTTTCTATTAATCAAAGCCAAAGTTAAAACAGTTATTCGAGTTAGATCAACGGTAATAATATATAACTTTTTAGATTAAAATTATTCTAGTTAAATTCATTGCGTAGAAAGCTTTTTAATGGATTACTAAAATTCACACGGGATCAGCTATCTAACAATACCTACCATTTAAAGGCACTTATCCCTTCTTGCAATCTTTTCTCATTTTATAAAATTTTCTTGTTGTTTAACTTCAAACCTTTAAATCGTATTGGACCGGCCCTAAACGCAATTGGATCGCACAAAAACCTTGTAACCCTGGAAGAGTCAACTCGCAAAATCCCGGAACAGACAACCCACCAAATGTCATATTACGTAATTTTTTTGACGTACACATATTATCTAATGATTTTAATCTTTGCTTCAACTGACACCTGTCAAACAAACAGTATGTCAAGTTCTAAAACGATTCATTATCACTTCACTCTTGCAACAGCTACTGTTGGTAGCAAGTGGTCAGATACCGCAAGCCTCGGGCACACTTTTGTAATTCAAATAGAGACATTTAAAAAATTTAGAAGGGTCGTGTTGTGTTAGCTACTCATTGTAGAATAACGTAGGTGTTAACACTCTTGTAGTCTATGGATAATTCATGCTAAGACAAGAGTAGGTACGGAGATTTTGTATTTTGTGGCCGAAAAACTCAAAACACAATAGTGCGTAGTTAAATGCGCCCTAGTTAAAGTACAACATTGCAATTTGCTGCATGTTATCAGGTATTTGTGGAAGTGCTGTCCTTCTATCTTGTTCCTGGGGATCAAGGCAATGAAAAGTGATCAATTCATTTCAAAATGATAGCTTTTGTTATAATAAGTACATGTTACAGTACAAAAACTACTATTATATACTCGTCCTTTTGACTGTAACCGTAACCATTTAAAAGCATATCATATTTAATTAGCCCAGAAACATTTCTAGTGTTTGAACGAATTGGCCGTCATCCACCACCTGGGTCCAAACTCAAACTCAAAGCGTTTATTTCAATAAGACCATTACAGGCACTTTTGAAAGTCAAAAAACAAAAAAAACGCGAAGCTACAGTCCCAGTCACAAGGCATAATAACTTATGAAAGTACTGTAGTTGCCCATTCCAAAGCGTAGATCTCTATGGAGAAGAACCAAGTCCAGTGTGGATTCAACCATGTAAGAGCAGGTTTTAATTGTTTCTTAGTGTGCATACCTCCTTACATCTTAACCCTCTTACTCTATGGCCTTCACAAGTTTAAGTTGCGATAGTTTATTGCTCATTGTACGAGTGTTTGATCAGCTGACGAAAGTGAGATGAGCACGAGTGTGACAACTCGATGGCGACAGACGAAAGGTCAGAAGCACGGTAATGTTGGTATTTCGTATTGTTTTAGTTACGTGTCATTATTTTTTTTATATTTGATAAACACTTGAATCGGTAAACTTGCAAATTTATTTTTGTGAGTATTGTGAATTATTGAGTTATTTTGTGGTACTTTCAAAATGTCAGTTTAATATTTAAATTATTTGAGATTGAGTTTTTTCGTTGGTGTATGGAGAACAGTATGTAATATTATTCAAATGAGAAGAACCAAGTGGACATTTTATCGTTCAATGAATTCAATCGATAGTCGCCGATAGCTGAAGCGAGACTTGGCTGCGTCTGCCGTTATACCCAATAAACGTTGGACCAAAATGAGGCTATGATACAGCCAGAAGACGTCGTGGAAAAACTCGTAGAAGATGACGGGACGAGCTGGACAAAAGCAAGGACCGGTGGTCTACATTGACCCCGGATCTGAAGAACTAGAAGTCATGGGAAGAGGCGTTTACCCAGTACTACACACAATATTAGAGATACCTACGGTGTATACGGGATGTAACCGAAAGGGTATATACGGACTTAAGGGTGTGCTACAGACCATCAAACTGAACATGTTTCTCCATGGGACAAACATCGTAACAGCGAAAAAAATATCTACTGCCCCATACAAAATACCTATTCGACACATATTTAGGAGGCAGCTGATGTTTGTCCGATGGAGAAATATGTGCAGTTGGATGGTCTGTAACACACCCTTAAGTATGTAGTATATTTTTTTTTATCATACCGTTAACTTTTTCCTACTGATTACTATTCATACCATTTAAGATGCGTTTATAGACCGTGTTTATGTGCGAACTCATTTACATGGATTAACCAGTTAGTCGATTAAATGTATAGTTTTAAAGTCTTGGTAAGTGTTTCCTGCATATAACGAGGAATAACATAACATCACGCCTGTCATCTCTGAAGGGTTAGAAAGAGGTGGCCCATTAGTATGCTTAAGTCCCATGTAAAGGGTGGCGAGCCTATTGACATCATACAGTAACATAGGTACAATTTAACCTCTCGTCTTGTCATTAAACACCCAGAAGACATCTGTTCATGTCTCTATAATTATACAAGGTGTTGTTTTGCATTCTCGTCAAAATTCAGGAGGTTGTCGCAAAAGCCATAAATAATGAATTTAAATTACGGTACCTAGTTAATTATTAATAAACGCTGTATTTTTTTATTGTTCAAATTTGTTGTATTTCGGAATAACCCCCTTAACGTGGTTCAGGGAATAAGAAATTATCGAATAAAAATTTGAGATTGTTTGAATGCGAGTCAAAGCGAGGTTATAAGGCAAGGATCAGGCCGGTCGCGCTTACAACACCGGTGGTTCACATCACACATACCGATTTTCGTAAATAAGAAAAAAAATTGTTTCGGGTCGAGAATCATTAGCTTACTATACTTACTACTATTATTATGGTTCCCTCCTTAAATTTGACGAGGTTGCAAAACAACACCTTGATGATTGAATTACTGATCAAATAGATAATACTGAATCAACTATAATGACCGTGTATTAATTTTATATTTGCTCATGTCCTTGCGACTCCATATAGAGAGAAGAGTTTAAATTGGACAGACTAAACGGACGAAATCTCGCCACCTATGGAAATCGACGTTATTAAAAATAATAGACAAGGCTTCTGGCTCACACAATCCATTAATTTATATTAATTTGTATACTTATTAGTTGGTTTTTCCAAATCTGGTTTTATTTGTAATAAGTCTACATTATTCACCTAAAAGTTTATGTCTATAAAGAGAACAAAAATTTCAGGGTTTTCTAATTCTTTATTGCACATATATAGCTTATGTAACGGCGAGCTTAACCCAGAATTGGGTTTTCCTAAAGCAAACCTTATTTTAACAGAAATATTTGCCAAAGAGGATACAGGTTTGTGCATGAACAGTACGTACTTTTAAAAACTCGGAGTGTCCCTAGACTAAATAATTCGTCGTCATTTCCCTGCCCATGTTACTTGGTCGGCGAAACAAGTTTTTTTTCTTCCGTTGTCTGTCACCCTATCATATACTACTTGCTATTTAATTAAAATCTTAACACAACCCCCCTCCCCCAACCCCCGACCACTAAAAATCGAACGTTCTTTTCAAAAACCCTGGCAATATTTTTACAAATCGGTTGAATACGAAAATCGAACAGGCTATAGGTACATAAAAAGTTGACAGATTAAAATATTTCAAAATAACTCGCTAAAACCAGTGTTGCAAGACTAGATAAACATTATTCGAAATACGTAACTAAACTACCTCATGAATTAACAGGTTTCAAAGCTCATAATTATACGTTAACTAAATCTATAATGATACCCTTCAAAGCCACTAAGCAAACATTTTGCTTTGACGTAATAATAATTAGGGCAAATAGGAGCAATTATTCGGTGTGTTAACCGTCACGCTGCACGCTGGTGTTACCCGTAGGAGGCAAAGGGGGAGGTCAAACCACGGCTTACCACGGTGGCGTTAAGCTCCATATCTAATAGGTTTAGTCATAGTATGGGTATGAGTAATAATTTTCGTAAAATCTTTGGGGGCTTCACTAAATGAAAGAATAAAGACCCGTTTTATATGACTGAAGCAGGCAATTCTTCGACGGCTGCTAAGGCAGGGTGATCCTCGGCCATGACAGACAGAAATCAGCTGGAAAAACATGGTTTCATAAGTTATAAATTAGCGAATGCTGATGAACGGTACTGAAAGTGCCAAGCTCTTCGCCAAATTTTGGGCTGATTCAATTTCAATTGTCGTCGACACGCTAAGAAGAAGAATTTGCGAATGTTGGAACAGCTTATGAAAGCTGCAGCTCCCCAAAAACGCTCTTAAGCATCCGATCTCAGAAGCAGTCATGCTAGCAAAGGAGGTGGCGGAACGTGAGAGGGAGAGAACCTCACATCCCAGCCGCCGCGGGAGACCCCCCGGGCGTCGGGGGCAACCAGTGGCCCCCGGCCACCGTAGGCGCGGGCTTGTGGACGGTGAGTAATGGGCTAGCTCACCGTCCGTCCGACTTATGACGACACGCCGTGCCGACGGCGCGTTCGTATTCCACGCGCGCCTCAAGGAGATGTCAGCAAATCGGAGGGGGTCCGAGAGGGCCGATGCCTGCCAGGGCTGCGGGTTGTTCGAAAGAGATACCGTGGCCCTGGAACACAAAGGGCTAAGAAAAAACATGGATGGGTTTTAGTCAGTCAAGCCTGACACTCCCTTCCGCTCCGCCCAGAGCGGGAGAAGTCACTTGAAGATTTCCCATCCAAAAAAAAAAAAATTGGCCTATCGCAGACCGACTCGGAGAGGAGAGCAGATTTTTTGTCACGTTTAAAACAGATTGTTGATTCATTGTCATCATTTCAGCCGAAAGACATCCACTGCTGGACATAGGCCTCCTCCAAGAAGGGGGGGTTTTGCCATAATCGCCACGCTTGGCAGACGGATTGGCGATCGCAGTACCATTGTTACAAAAGCACAGAGAATGCTGCTGCCCATTCTCTGGCAAGTCCCTCAGTCACCTCTTACGACATCTACAGGAAGAAATGGGACGGTGCTATTCTTTACGTCCGACACCATACAGAACTCCGACACCACACAGAACCCCGACACCATACAGAACCCATGATTCATTGTAATAAGGTTTATTTTTACTCTTCTTTTATTATTGAAAATGCTTGAGAACAAACTTAACGCGCTTAGTGTGAAATAAAAAGAGGAGCCGACCGGCTCCGATTGCGTGCTCTTTCACGCACTCGCGGCCGACCGGCTCCGATTGCGTGCTCTCTCGCTCCGCCAAGTTAGCCGCCCAGTTCCAAGCGTATAACTCGCGCCAGTCTGTGTGAAAGGACCCTTACTGGTGTTCCACTTAGCAGCTTGACAGCAAAGAATACACCGATGACAACAACGCGGTCCAAATGACAGCCTAGCCAGATCTCTAAAAGGCACCTTTCATCGGATCCGTTGAGCAAATATTCTGTGCTACTTTGACATAATGATTAGAGCAAACCATCTATTATATTGAGCTGGTAATATATTCTAATAACGGTAGACGTTATCGTTAAGTCTACGATTTGGCACAATGACTGTTATTAGACTTTTTCTGTTTGTTAATGTTATACATACTCACATTCAAAAATGGTTTGCTTGTCAAAAATTTGAATACTTAGCAATTGATTGAATTTATTATAAACTAGCTGGTTTTCCCTGTTTTTGCAACATTTTTCATTGATGCTCCGATCTTAGTTTTAGCGTGATGTTCTATAGCCTTCCTCGATAACTGGGCTATCCAACAATAAAAGTAATTTTCAATTCGAACCAGTAGTTCCTGAGATTCAAACAAAAAAACTTTTCAGCATAGTATCAATATTTTTTGTTTTACGATTATTGAATTTCAGCAGTAGTTGTTTAATTTCAAAGAAAAAAGGGAAAGAAAATTCATTTAAACACACATTGTAAGAAGAAAAATCGAAGCACAAAATTGCCATTCACCACTTAGAAAATGTTTTTCCAAATGGAATGCATCAATCCACAGATCCCTTCATAAAAACCTTGCTCCATTATGTTTACTGCATTGATTCCTATGGCAAGGAAGTATAACCACATAAAGTTTTGACGTATCTAGAAGTTCATTAAAATTAAGTGATTGTTATTAATAGAACGAGTAGCCTTATCGTGAGACTTTTTTTATATCACTAACGTACAAAAAGTTATTAAAGGAAATTGAAACCGATTAACACAAGCTTAACACGTAATTGAGCCATCAATCAGAGCTGTTTCAAAAAAACATGCATTTCTATGAGAACCTACGGATATTGGTGAAATCCTGTGATTTATTGCGTAGCTTCAAGAAAAATCATATCAGACATTACACAAGTGTTTTTAAATGTGCATGTAAACTTTATGTAAAGAAAGAAAGGAAAAACCGTTTACTGGCGCAATTGCTACAAGTGCACACAATATTTAAAAAAAGAAAAACAAAAATAAAAACTTAAAGCTAAACAAGAAATACTGTGTGACTCAAGGCAGCGCCAAATGGGCCCAGTTCAGCATAGTGCCCGACACTGGTTTTCAACTGAACCTAAATGGTGATTGTGCGGATGTCAGTAAATACAGTGATATCTTCTTCTTTATCGTATGGTAAGTAACTTACCAGCGCCCATATTCACAAACGTTCGGATTCGATTTCGATTCGGAAAGTCGTATGTCTATCTCGCTCGCTTTCGTAATACCAAAACAAGATAGACATACGACTTATCGAATCGAAATCGAATCCGAGCGTTTGTGAAAGGGGGCCTGGTGTCAGAGTTTTTTTGCCGCCTGTGGGCCTCTGACTTGGCTTTACATGTCGTCGAGAAATCTCTCTCAGGCATGCTGGTTTCCTCACTATGTTTTCTATGGATATTATCACTAACGTATAAGTGTAGTTATTTTTTCCTTTTAAACCATTTATTAGTTTAGTTACCTTGATAATAATTTGCCAAAATCCAAATTGCGTATGACGGCCAAATATGGGTCTCTAATAAATAAATAACTATATTATATTTGAATAGAAGGCCAGTCTATGAATCAGGGTAATTTATAATCCAAGTTTCATTTTCCATAATATTTATTAGAATTGGAAACTAAATATGAATGTTAGCATAAAATTTAAAGCTTATAGGTCTTTATTTGGAGCTATGTATGGATGTATAAGAAGTGCCATCGAAAATGCCAATCGACCTACTTCGTTTTGCAAAACCTTGCGGTACACCCACCATATTTTAATAGGGTTGCTACTTTAATAAAGATTTGCAATTGTTTCCACAAGGTATGAGACAAGGAGACTTTCACACGCAGTTATTTGGGTCCTAAAATCGAGGTGGTCCAACCAAAACATTCGACATTTAATGTCGGTCTTGAATTTTTGTCAAGTAGGTAAATCGCAATTCGATTCTTTTAGTCTCTTTTTATGTACTTTCAGTGGAAATTATGTGGCACACTTTTGGTAAAAATGTATATACTTATTTTATTGTCAATCAATACTTTTGTGCAGTCCATAAATAAATACACCAACTAAATAAAGCTACTTATAGGAAAATTAAAGATAAATATTTACAAAAAAGGACTGATTAATATAAAATAAACTAACTAACTAAATAAACCACAGGACGGAGCACATCACTGTCATCCTGAAACGTGCCCAGAAGACTGGCAGCATACTTTGAAAATTCAAAAGACCTCTTTCAAAATATTTAAAGTTAAAGAAACATTAAAGAATATCTGTTTTACAGAAGGAATAAACACACAATTGATATACAAATAATTTACAGCCCAGCTATTCATCATTATCATCATCATTTCAGCCGAAAGACGTCCACTGCTGGAGATAGGCCTTCCCCAAAAGGAACGGTTTTGCCATAATCGCCACGCTTGGCAGGCAGGTTGGCAATTGCAGTATGGTTGTTGCAAAAGCACAGAGAACGCTGCTGCCCATTCTCTGACAATTCCGTTAGTCGCCTCTTACGACACCCACGGAAAGATATGGGATGGTGCTATTCTTTACTTCCGACACCACACAGACGAGCCCAGCCCAGTTATTGAAATGACGAAATTCATTGCCCTCTTTTATCGTCAGTTTTAACTAATAGCTCCCCCATAAGCATACATAATTTATAATCGCTTGATTGGCTCCCAACCTTAGGACCGTTGCAACCTGTTAAGGCCTAATTGCTGTCTTGTATTCGTTCATAACCGTTAATTTGGCTACCATGTACCTACGTGAAGAAACTGGGTTACTGAAATATCTCACGGAATTCTCGCTTGCGATTGTTTGTCGAAGTTTTTAGTTTTCCAAGGAGGGGTTTAGGTAAGTGAGGGAACAAGGCGAAGTTAACTGGTCGAGCTTGAGTCCTACTGAAAATTTTGGTACTAACATATATGGAGATGTGGAGAAGGTAAAGGAAGGCCTTTGCCCAGCAGTGGGACATCGCAGGAAAGTTAGTTATTTAGAAGAATTTGAAATTGTTTAGGAAGTAGAAGGGTTAATTACCACATTGATACCGGGTAAGTCATGTCCGCAAACTCGCAATGCGTCCTGAAACAAAACTAAAATATCTCCTGTGACATCTTCTCCACAGGCGCGGTGCTTATGAAACTAAAGTTTTAATCATAAACAAATCCATACCAAACAGAGCAACATCTTGTTTATAGGGACCACTTCCAGAAAATACGCAAAACCATCGCGCATTTCACGTTGATTTAACACTTCACGTTGATTTTAGCTGCTTATATCCAAAAACGACTATTAAGCCATTGGAATTCAACGGGAGAATTCTAAGAAAATCTAACGAATTTATTATCTAACGAGCCACTTAAATAGTGGAGTGCAAGAACCGTACCTGTGTCGACACCAAAGCATTTAAATTCACTGAAACAACTCGAGCTTCGAATAATAATTTTGAAGCGGAGTGGAACCGACGTTACCAACATTCTACCTGGCTATTAATTACTCAATTACCAAATCAAACGTCTGATTAAATGGACAATAACTTACTTTTAGACGCATTTCATTGAATCAGGTACTTGTGGTAATATTACACCGTGGCCCAGAGTTGCGTGGGCCGTCGTTCAAGCTGCATTATAGACATGCAACATTCAGGGCATTCAGACAAATTCCTATAAACTCTTATCGTTGATCGAGTTTCGTATAAATAATAAACATCGTTAACCCGGTACTTAGTTACGTAGGACGTGAATATTAATGAAGTTGGTACAAAATATTGCAGTATTTGCAATATTTAAACTGTTTGCTAATTTCCGTTTGAGGGTATTAAACGGCCGTTATGTATCTATTTCTTGCGGTGCTCATGTTAGGTTATAATTATTGGTAATAAATTATTTGATAAAATGAATATAACCAGTTATATTACCTATACTGTATTGCGTATTCTACGACTAGTCACCGTGGGTAAACGTAGAAAGGAAAGTGAAATGACCTGTGTCCGCCCATCGATCAATCTATGATAAAATTAGTTTTTTTTCTTCGTTGTAAACCTTGTCTAGGGTCTTCCCAAAAAAGGCTTTCACTATTTCTATAGGATAAATGCCTAAAGCCTTAGCTTTCGAAAGAAATAAGGCTGCTCGTTGCACCATCAGCACTCTACGATACGCAGTGACAAAGCAAAAACACAAAACAAGTGCAACAAATTATAACACTGCCTCAAACAATTGACAGCCACCTAAATACAAACCTGAACACCTCATAAATGTATGACAATGATCTCATTACTCCCACACGCATAAACAAGTTATTGTAACAGATTGCGATGGCCTACAACAGGAGTCCATAACTAAACTGTGATTATGTAGTCATGCCGAAAACACGTCGCACTTCAAGTGTTCCTTAAAAGGAGCAATCTGCACTAGGCCGACGGAGTAAGGTCAATACCGCGCCCCAAAAATGGCAAGAGCCATTTGTATGAATGACATTTGACAGAAACGCTGCTGTGGTAAGTCTTTGAGATGTGACAATCCGGAAGTATGGAAATAAGCTTCGAGGTCGAATAGTTGCATACCATTACCGATACAGTAATCGATGTATAAAGTAGTAGTAAATAAACAGGACCAACTATGGATATTATATTTTGAAAAACTGCTCTTCGAAAAAAGGTGGGAAGCAATAACTAAGATAACAAAACAACTCTTTTGGAACAGTTACGACGATCATATCACAACACGTCCTATTCATTGTATATACCCATTCTGCTACATCAGCTACAATTCCTGCAGTCCGTTTGGCCAAGCCAAAAAGTAGAACCACTTAAATCTGCTGCATCAAATGTGCATCAACGCTCTAGGACATTCCAAATAATCTGAAATCTGTCTGTTGACGTATTACTTAACACCTAAAATTCTGTCCGATAGCTGTTCAATGTCACAGCGTAAACAAAGCACGCAAAAAATAAAACGTAGTCCGATGCGCGTGGGCAGGCTTTGTGTGCAAATTCGGAACAACTTGTGGAAGAAAAATATTATAAACGTTAGTCACTCCAACCGGTAGTTCTACTCAATTATCATACATGCTTCATTTGTGGATGGACATGGACATGTGACTAAAAGAGTGATGAATATAAATGTGGGTGGATGGACAGGGAGAGGAAGACCAAAGAAAAGATGGATGGATTATGTGAAAAATTATATGACGGAAAAAGGAGTAAATGATAGCATGACGAATGGCAGAGGAGACTGGAGGAAAGAGACATGTTGCGCCGACCCCAAATAAAATGGGACAAGGGCAGGAAGATGATGCTTCATTAGTGTGAAATTTTGAAAAACAATATTATGAATGTTGTGATATTTTAGCTGGGTGCTGAATCTATTCAACCATAATAGATGTGTGGAAATAGGCGCCTGTTCTACAAACCAGTCTAATTCTAATGCAAATACTTCACAAAAATATTCAAGCTCTGAAGCTCAGTGTGAAAATTAGAGACCGCTCTCTAGTGCTATGAACGCCACTTTTACCAAAAATTATTTTAGAGCTAGCTCTTTAGTAAAGGAAACTTGTATCCACAGTTTTTTATCAGGTGTTCACAAATACTGCCAAATATCATCATTACCATCTGGCTGTTATCATCATTGCCTTGCCATTGTCCCAATCTCTCCTCCGCAGCATCTCTCTTTCTCTTCTACTTTATTAATCGTCATCTTAGTAGTCAGCCCCTTTCTAATGTCATTACTCTCATATTACTACCTGATAATAAAGTCATATCTCCACTCGACACGTCTACAAATTCTCCCCTAATAACAAATGAGTCTGTTTATCCGCGTACTTACGACCGCGTGAAGTGGCAACATAACGTAATTACATAAACAGCGTGGGACACGACGGGTGCTATCTTCACAATCATGTGCGTATTATTGTTCTATTCGGCACTCCCACATTGCCAAGTTTATGGCCGAAAGTTTATGACGTGGTACTACAATGTTATGCAAAAGGTTTAGCGTTCTAGACGAGATTTGTTTTTTTTACCTCACTAGGTAAAATTCACATACACAAACAGAGCCGGACCAATAAAACTGTATTCCATACAAATATTTTTTTCCGTGAATCGAACCGCGACATGCAACGCAACAGACAATCGCTCAGCGACTGCGCCTTGCCAGTAACCTTGCCGTCAAAAGTTGAGATGAGGTTCTTAGCTCACAATAGGCCACCCTTCCGTGACTGTAAGTTTAGATAGTAAGATAGTAGTGTCGTAAGAGGAACTTCATGCCGTGGCAGTAAGTCAGCTGGTTGCTTGGTTCTTAAAAGAGTCCTTTGGGTCCGAGATATGACCGGAAACCGGCTAGTATCATCCTGGTAGAGGCAAAGTATGGGGCTAATAGAATAGAATAGTAAGTACCATCTAGAACAAGCTGCTGACTGCACTCAGTGCGCCGGCTTTTACTGACGAGGTTATGAATCTTTTCTAGATTGTGTTTATGTGGGCGTGGGTCGACGGTAGATGGAACAACATCGCCGCGTGCAAGCATTTGCTTCCGTTCTACTTGTGTTTAAAGAGCTCGAAACATCAAATGTTGCGATGAGTAGACCTTCTTAAACTACGCTTATGCTAAACAACATTAACCAACTAATTATTACAGATTTCGAGAAACTGTTATATGTGCAAATTAATGAACCAGTGATACTCAATTAGGTTCTCGGTTACTTTACAAGCATTGTTCTTTAACTGATGGATATCTATTTATAAAAGGTACATTATACTTCACTTTGCAACACCTAACACATACGTATCTCCAAAACATTTATACTCAACGAAAGCTTTTCCCACTTCATTAAAAACTAAATAAGAAATATCACGCACGACGCTAAAACGTGTATCCGCAAAAACACAGTAAATGATCTCGTCGGAAGATGTTCAAAAGCTCGCAGTCTCTTGACTCGGCCATACTTGTACAATGTCAAATACCTCATGTTCGCTACTTGCGCGTAATCAGTGGCTTTTAATCGGAGCGTGTGGCCCGTGAAGGCTCATCATGGCCCATCATGGCCATCATGCAGGCGACAGCTGTATCAGATCGTCTGCAAACAAAGCGATCGTCCTCGTGTAAGGTCGTTACCACTGACGGACCATACGTCTTGTCACTGTATTGTCGTTTTTGCAAATGGCAAAGAAAATAATCAATTTGCCTTACAAATGATGAAATATAAAACAATTGTTTTAGTAGCAGTTGGAAAAATGCTGGTGAAAAAAAACTTTATTAATTTAAATACTGTTCTAAGCTTCCACGGTTTATAACTACACTTATACTGTCACTCACGGGCAGTTACGGGGTATCTTCCGTGATTATCAATACATATAATATGTATATTAATATCAGGAGCTCACATAAGTGTTGATTCAATTAGTTCTAGTGGTAGATAATTCGTGGTATAATTATAAAAACATATCTGTAACTCACGTGGAAATCTGCACCACGTAAGTTCTGACTGCATCGCACACTACTTGTACAACAAACTCGCGGGAAATGGAAAATTTCGTTAGATCCGAGGATTCCCGTGGCAACCTCGTGTCTCTATACGGACTTCATAAAATGGTAGTGAATGTATACATTCTACGTAAGCAAAGAGCAAAATCTACCTTTGTCATTACTAAATTAGTCGTTAAAGAAAGCTATCTAATACCTGACTTCCTCCCTACTTTATGGAAGTTGTATCTTTAGACCCTACAACTCCACGATCAAGACAGCTATAGAAGTAAAGTTGGCAGGACACTTAAAAGGACTTTGTGATCGTTACGGTCATTACGTCACCTAGGCATGTAAGTTAGGTACGCAGTAAAGCTCGACAAGGAAATGTCTGCACAGACACTAAGGGTCCGTTCACACAGACCGGCTCGAAGAGCATCGGCCGGCGCTCTTTTTTTCACACAGACCGGCGCGAGGTAATACGCTTGGAATTATTCCGCAGCCGACAGCCGTTTCCAATAGACCAGCTGGTTGAGCACTGTTTTTGACCGGATGCACTCGGGGCAGGACGGATGCGCTCGGAGCCGAGCGGGTGCTCTACAAGGGTAGTATACCTCCAGCTCCGCGCAGTCCAAGTTTTGTTTTTTATGGCGGCTGTCGGTGGAGCGGCGGAGCGAGAGCGGACGCAATCGGAGCCGGTCGGCTGCGCAAGCGTGAAAGAGTACATCATCAGAGGTAACCGGTCGGCTCCTCTTATTATTTCACACTAAGCGCGTTAGGTTTGCTCTCAGTCATTCTCAATCATAAAAGAAGGGACATGTCAAAATAAACCTTATTACAATGATTGAAACCTCTTTTTTAAACGTGATAAAAATACTGCTCTCCTCTCTAAGGTCTGTGTGAACGGACCCTTAAGGGATAATAGTGCTTCCTTTTAAGGCTGCCGACGTTTAATCTTTTGCGTTAACCGGATGTTATGGTTGACCAAGGCAGTATAAAACGTACTCAATCTTAATAAATCACCTTGTTTTTTTTTCTATTTTTGTGTTGATTTTTTCATAATAATTAATCACGTCTTTTGTGTAGTGTTAATAGGTAGGCAGCTAGGTACTTGTGCATTATTCACGGGTCGTTGAATATTTACAAGATTGCTAATATAACTTTTTTTTTAGCTCAGGACCTCGCTTAAAAATGTATGTCACACATCTAAAGAAAATTAAAAAAAAATAGTTGATATTAAGATGATAAATGAGCACGAGCGTGTGCCGCTGCCCTTTCGTGAATTATTAAGCCTATATAATATTATCTTGGCCATTGTAGTCGAATATGTAAACGTTACTTTGAATTTATTTTAGCAACTACAGTTTTTGAAATTTCCCAGCTTAGGATAACGCCATCTATTGAACGATGTAGTTTTAACTCCTCATTACTAGATGGCGCTTCTGCAACATGAGTAATTTAGCTATCCGTCAAGAGGTGGCGCAACCAACATTATTTTACAACCAGTATGTTATGTTATTTGCCCATTGGAGAAGTATTGGGGATAATAATAATAGCCATCATAATGAAGATGAACACCAACCTCTGTGATAGGCAAGTATATCTAGCACAGAGATCGGTGTTCATCTTCATTATGATGGCTGGAACAATATTATCTACTGCGATTATAATTACCGCAATTAGCCGTTAACAAACGTCTCATAAAACTTTACACTTGTAATGAAAGAAGATTGCATGTAGCGATGATGAGCATGTTGAAATGGAAGAACGAAGGTGAAGAATGGATAAGGTAAGAAATTAGATCGATAGAGGAAATAATGATAACAGCGGTGGCCTGAGAGCAGCGGTGGCCCAGTGTTGGCAGCCCCGACTTACGAGCAGTAAGCCGTGGGTTCGGACCCAGGCAGGCGCATTACTTTGTGTAATTAATTTCATCACCGCTGCCCTCAAAAACGGCGAAGAAAAACATCGAGAGGAAACTGGCATGTGTGCCTAGAACAAAAAATGTGACACCTACCAATCCGCTCTGGGCCCGCGTTGTGGATTACAGCCCACTCCCTCTCATATAGAGGATGCCTGTGTCCCAGCAGTGGGAACATTATAGGCTGATGATGAGGAAATAGCAACAGTGACAGGATGTTTTAGGGGACATTGCTTTATAAGTGTGCATGTTTGTAATAAACTGATAAGTGACAGGAGATCAAAAATAAAAGAAGGTTGGATTGTGTTGTGTGAAGGATGCTTGGATAATTGGTGAAAAAGGACGAAGTCCTGTCTCAACTTAGGAAGGTACCTACCTACCTAACTTGAGACAGGTAGAAGAAGAAAACAATTCATGATTACTTTGCATTTTTTGCTATGACTAAGTTTTAAAATAAGATATTTAAATAGCATATGTTTAGTCAATTGTCACTGGTGGATCAATCCTCAAGTTAAGCCGTGCTTGCCTAGTTTGGTATGTGGATGGGTGACCACCCATTACATATCGAGTTTCCTCCGCGTGTCGGATAGCAGGTTAAGCCGTTGCTCCCGGTGGTCAGTGCCTTGAAAGTCTGACAACCGGTCTTACCAAGGGGTATCGTTTTACGCAGTACTAACTGGGTTGTGGAGGTCAGATAGTCAGTCACTGTAATTATGTAAAATACTGGTATTGAGCTGCATCCTGTTAGATGGAAGCCGACCCTAAGATAGTTGGGAAAAGGCTAGGCAGATGATGATAGTCACACATAATTGTGGATCACAAAATATTGTTACACCATTGTTCTTTCATCGTCTCCATTTCAGCCGAAAGACGTCCACTGCTGGACATAGGCCTCCCCCAAATGTCGTCACATTGACCGGTCCCGTGCGACTTGCATCCAGCAGATCCCTGCAACCCTCACCGATCGTCATCCTGTTGTTTAGTTCAAAATATACCAATTTCCTTATAAGCAGAGTAACGTTTTGAGAGACGCTAAAACGTCGAGAAACCTCTATCTGTATGGTATACGTAATTCATTACTTGACCTAAATCAGAAAACAGGATTTTTGAATTAACCCCATAGTAGGTCAGTACTTAACTTATCAGCCGCTTATAATTATAATTATGACCCGGAACTAGGGTTGTAACATTCGTAATTTATTATCTGCGTATGTTGTACTAAATAATAGTGAAAGTAAGACCAACATTCACATGTCAGAAGCATCGGAGCTTAGTAAATGGTAGGAGAAACGTACTGAGTCAACCTATGTATAACAGTAGTACCTAGTGAGTGACCTAGCGCTAGCAACCAGATAGAAGGAAACGCGTACCTTCCTATAGTATAGAGGAATATAATAGAATAAAATAGAATCATTTATTTCAATCGCAAATGATCATAAAATTCAACAAACAGTAACACATCTTGAACTACAAACACACCGATAGATAATATATTATTATAAAATAATTCATAATTTAATCTAATGAAATAATTATAATTTTTCTAACTCTAATAATTAATAAAATTGATCTATAAATAAAAGTCATAAATGGTTTCTTAGTCAATTAATTAAATTAATATAATTGTGGACAAGTTTTAAAATTATTAATTGACTAAGTATTATTAGTATTTATTAGAAACAATAATTTTACATTGCCCTACAGGGGCCGTAATTAATTGTACTACAACGTAGTGATGATGCATAGTAGATTATTGGTGGTAGAGATTTTGTTCTGATGGAGGTTATAAACCAAATTAATGACGTAGATAGGTACTTAGTATCTATCTATATTATGAACCCTACTGCACGTCTAATCACTTCTTTTGTTACGGAGAACGCAGGACTCAGGAGCAGTGAAGAAGCTTACCAAGACACCCTTAGGAACCTACCGCAAATAACCATACTGTAGGTTTTTTTTACGATTTTACTTTTTTCAGTTCTTTTTATTACCACATTTGTCGGTTAATAGTTATTACTTGTTCAAGCGACTTACTCAAGCCTCCACAAAATACCTAAAACAATCACGGTAATTCTCCAACATGAACACCCCAGCTAACAAAACAGCATCTATAAAATAAAAACTAAAATATTGCAACAGTTATTAATCGCCAACTGAATTCGAAAATTAGGTTTCTATTTGAGCCACTTTTATCCGGCAGTGACACCTCCGACCGAGCACGGGCCTCGGTAAATGTGACCGCACAGATTTGGTCGAGGCTTAAAGTTATGCAAGCCACGAACGAGCGCGAAATGCCGTGGAAATAAATGCAAGCTCTACAGGCGAAGCGACCGAAAGCTTAGTTTTGTTTTTAGGTGTACAAACACACTTTTTATACAGGTTCGGAAAAATGCAAGCATGGGTTTTGAGTTGCTTGATTACCAAGTACAGTCCTTTGTTCGTTTTCAGTTCTAGGTATTTACGGTACGTGTTTATTATGGCGCGAGCCAATTGGTTTGTGTCGTTGTGTTGATTACATAATCATTCATTTTAAAATAATAACATAGAGCTTATAAGCTTCAGAGTTTTATTTTTCAATCTATCCTTAAAAGTCCCGCAGCAGATCATTTAGTTTTATTTCGATTTCAGTAATACAGTCAGCTTAAACACACCTTCACTTCAAATCATCAATACTCAATATTATGTTCCTCTCAGTGGTAGTTGAGTAGAATCACATACTAAAGTTGTAAAATAAACACTTTTCCGCACATCGGATATTCAACGCCCGGTTGAGTGCATTTCGTTACCTAAGTTGTATTTTACTTTTCCCGCTGACGTACGAGTATTTTAACTTAGAAAGTTGGTTGAATCAGCTGAAGATTAACATTGAAACACTCATTTAACAGTTCAGTTTTAATTAACAAAAAAAAAAACAAATGCATTTTACAGGAATAGCAATACTTGAACAAGTATTTTATGAGGTAATTCGTAAATTAAAGAAGCAAATAAACATCAAATCTTTTCCGATCTACTTTGTCTTGGCAGCCATGGCGTTCATTTTCTTGTAAGTCAGGACTGTAAGGGCGACATTTACGATGTAGGTCGATATACAGACCACGCAGATGTCGTTTAGAACAAAGGCCAGGAGGTATGCCAGGTAGAAACACATCGGTATCGAAGTAGAAGCGATCAGAAATAGCATACGGCCCACCAGCACTTGGTCGAATGTGGCTGAAACAAACAAGGATTGGTTGTTAGACTGTTAGTGTACCGTTATCTTGGCTCGATGATGAAAGTCGTGAGAAATACATCAAGGTAATAGCTTGTTGGAAGTCTCGGTGTACAAATACAGAAATCTAATAATATTTGAATTGAAAATTGAAAATAATTGCCTGGTTAAATTTTTGTATAAAAAACCATTCTGGAATTAAAAGATCTCATTGTGAATCAGGTATTTTTACATCTATTCTATGTTATAAATGCATTTATGGTAAGGAATCCATTCGGGTTAATTCCTTAGCCCTACAAATCCCGAGTCATGACTCTCATGAGGCAATTGAATATCTATTGTTCTTGACCCGAATTCGAGTCCTTTGTTTAATAGATGGATGGTATGGTTCAGAAAAGTATAAACTAATAACTATTTATTCTGTGCTATTACGATCTTACCACAGAATAAATAGTACAAGTAATCTTACCAACATCGAGTATAAACGCATAAGAAAAGAAATAAATACTGTGCAATAGTTTTTTTTTTAAATATAACACTAAACACAGTTCCTAAACTTAGAAAATGGTAAAGACTAGTTTCTAAAGCTCTAACATCATATTTTATTTGGTCATAAAATCAAATCAAGCATAGAGCAATTACAATGACAGATTATGAGCACTCAACACAACAAAAGAGATCAAACAAAGCGGCTGTGGCTTATTTCAATATCAGACTGAAATAACACAATGCCCACTACAATTCCGAGCATTTACGAGCGTGTTTCACGGAATTAACATTTTAGCGAAGCAATAAAAGCTCACGCAAACCCTCTAAATATTCAAATAGAGAAACATTTTATTGTTATAGACTGCAATGCTATTGGGAATATTAAATAACTCAAATTCGACTTTCTTATTCGCCTCATTGAGCATATTTTAACAAATTCAGATTGACCCTGATTAAACACAAATGTTAATTAAGTTGCGTATAACTTTCGGTTATCGCACCACTAATAACTATGATAAAATTGAACTAACTGGCTCAAATTGGTGCGAGTATATTTTCCCTAAACGTGTAAATCATATTGGCACGTAACTCGTAACATTTCGCACTTCCCAGGAGTGTGTACCAATGTTAGCCTATTACGATAACAGTTATTCACAGCTCGTGAGCTACCAAATAAGCTTAGAGTGAGCACAAGCGCGGAGTTCCGCAATATTTTTCTCGTGGTAAAGTCACGAAGTCGGCAAGGCAACCACGAACCGCATTGATGTGCGAATTGCACGCCGACCGACCGACGCCGACGATGCATCGTAATGCTATGTCGATTATTGGCATCGCGATTATAATTACTAGTAGCTGTACTACTCGTTAATTCAATAACGCCAACTGTGGGAGCAGTTTTAGTACAAATTTTACGACTAACAGCCGACTCGCAACTTCTTAAACAGCTTTATAAAGACATCTATATTTAATTAATAGATTGATTTCTTCGTTTCAGTATTTAAAATGACAGTTTTACTGGCGATTCCATCTGAACATCATAAAAGTTGATAGCGATTAATTTTTATTGGTTTCGGTTAGATCTGCAGAAAAACGACTGCATTAATGTGCTTTAGATATCACACGCAGATGTTTAAAAGAGTGGGTTAACGTCGTTAAGTTTACTACAATTTTATTGGGAAATTCTGCGAAACAAAAATAGGGTCGGATAGCTCTATAAACGTCATTATTAAGATTTTTAAACGTACTTAAAAATATCAAGAGGCAGTAGAACATTATTCCGTAGACGGGATTCGGTATCCTCAGGGACGAGTCTTTCGGTATTAATCCAAAACCTTTTGAGTACCTGGAAAAAGTAAACACATAATACACGTTAGATTTATACACACATTCAAGTTACCGTAATAAAACCTTAACTATAAAATAGAATGTACAAATGCAATTCTTAATTGTAATAATATTGTGAATGTAACTATGAACTTATTTATTGTATCTAGTATGTAATCTTCAAAACTTAATAACGAATTTATCCTTGTTCCTAAATATTTCCCTGTGATAAGCAACAGTCCTAAATTACCACTATATTGTGGCGCCCTGACTCAGCCAGCGACGTGGCTGGCCTCGTAGAATATGGCGGGAAGAACTGGACAAAACCAACGACCAATAGATATCAATTATAGAATAAATATAATAAACATTCGATGGATGAAATGGCGGCAGGTCAAGGGCACTGGCTGCGACTCCCGCATTTCCCTCAAACTAAACAATGGTTGGACCTGCTGTCTTGTATGGATAAGGATGAATAAAAAACATTTGGATGTCGCTGAGATGAGAATGCTAAGGGGGATGTGTGATGTTAAGCGAATGGATAAAATAAGAAATAAGTACATAAGAGGATTTCTGAAAGTGTCGCCGGTGACTGAAAAGATGTGTGGGAATCGGTTGTCGTGGTATAGGCATGTGATGTGGAGGAATGAAGAAAATGTCGTGAGGAAAATTTTGAGTATGAATGTGGATGGGTTTAAGATTAGAGGAAGACAAAAGAAACGTTGGATGGACTGTGTGAAAGATGATATGGCAAGAAGGGAGATATCTCATGATATGACAAGTAGTAAAACAGTAAGTATGGAAGAAGAAGACATGCTGCCCCGACCCCAAATAAATTGGGATAAGGGCAAGAGAATGATGAAGATGATGATATAGATTTATTTGAACTTACTCCGAAGAAAGAACCCGAGAGCAGCTTGCGTACTCCGAGATATCACAGAGTGCTGCATACCCCGGACGTGCCTCTACCGCCATCTCAACGTACAACGCGTAAGTGGACAGCAGGATGCCTAGAATGCAGACCAGCACTATGGCACGATCCAGACGTTTCGGCTGCATGATTACCTAGAAAATTATAAAAAGATATTAGTATATAACATTGTAAAGAACTAGAGCAAAGTCAAAGGAACCAAGAGTACGATTTTGGACAAAACCATATTTTTAGTTTTTTAAATAAAGCTCCACAAAAATACTATACACTGTTCTGTTTCACTAGACGATAATGCTGATAGGGATCAATTACTGCAAATTAAATATTGTTACTGGACTCAAGCAAGACCTTGAGAGCTTTACATTTCATAACCATTGCTTTATAAAGTCACGACTTTATTGCTACATCAGTTGTGTCTTTGTGGTGTGGCACCTTTGGCTGATTTCCTTCCTACCGTTAGTCCAGCAAAACCTTATTATATGCTTAGATACATAAAACGAATTGAAGACCCGTGTTTTGCCATATTGTGCATACTTTATTTCCACGAAACATCTTACGCTAAACGTTTTTTCCAAGGCAAGGTAACATCGTATTCAGCCGGCAAGCGGCTTACTCTCTGGCCCCTCTGGATGTCAACCAAACCACGATACACATTGATCCCCCGACGAGCTACATTTTTAGCGTCTGTGACTTTTTACTCAATAACAATTTCGTTGCTGTTATGTCAGCGCAATTTCGAAAAGTCAGTGGAAACAGGAAACTGTAAAAAGCTTATGTATGGACCGAAACTCATAGAGAATTAAACTCTAAGTAGCTACGAACGTAAACGAATAACATCTCTCTATCAAGTTTTGTTTGTGGTTATTTACTTCGAGACAAAGCTCATTTATAAAGGTCAGAAGCGAAGATTGTTCGTATGGTCGTGCCATACGAGAACCTTAGTTCAATTTTATATAATATCCTTAAGTAAATATTACATACCTACGCTCACATATTCACAGCACAAAAAGCAAAAATCTTTATGTATGTGCTTGATAAATAAGTGCAGTGATAAAATAATACGAAATGTAGTCCAAATTAATGTGAATATTGATGGTTTAATATTAATTCTTGAATCATTCATGTGTAATTAAAATGCCAATAAACATTGTGAGAGTAATTTATTCACTAACGATAAAAGTTCTCCTATTTTATTTAAACTTCATTCATATTCATGATTACTGAATTTAAATTTTTGCACGTAGACATTTTACATTATTTTATTAAATTAATCGGCTGCATGAGTCATAATTATACATATATAATAATTAAGTAGCCATGAATTTATTAATTGTCTTACAAAAACAATAACAAGCCAACTTTTGTAAAAACATCAAACTCACAAAAAAATCAGAACGATTCAAATTTTACTCAAATCCATTCACACGTTCTTTAGCGATGTAAATCAATTTTATTTTAAAGGGGAGGCCCGGGCTGCAAGCTCTACACAGCAACAACGGTTAAAAAAAAAGTAAAAAAAGCTGCGTCGTTTAGTCCTAGGTCCGTTTCGCCACCCCTTCGTGTACACACGGCATTATAGCCGAACGGTACAGAAATTAAAAAGAAAATACACAATGCAGGCCCGTCGGAGGTCTAACGTTTTATTAGCATAAAACCACTAAAGCAAACACTAATCGTATTAGTACTTAAAAAGCTGGCCACAATATGTTCTTAAAATAATAATGAAACATTTACGTACAAATTTAGCACTGAAGGTAACTAAAAAACCCGTTTTTAATAACACGATAGGTATCATTATGTAATTATCAACATCGTTTTATTACGCTGGCATTCACGATCCGACAGCTGGCCGGCAAGTTGAAGGTGCAAAATTATTAACACAAAACGTTTATTGATTAGTAACAACATACCTTAGCTGCACAGACCGATAAGACTCACAAAATCAACGTCCAATTCACGTAACGAATAGATAATTCTGTTCTTAATACAGCATTAACATTAATTTATGTTTGAGTAAATAATGTCATATCAAAAGCAATCTTAATCACGTTTTTAATTGATAACACACGAGTTCCGTTCATAATATCTCAAGCTCAACTGGATCTATAACACCCGTTTTCTTAAGATTAAGTAGTATTTTATAAATATAAGTAAGTTTATTCACACGCTCCAAACGTACTATCAACTTAGGACGATGCAAACTGGTAA
The DNA here is from genome assembly GCA_949152445.1 of Cerastis rubricosa. Lineage (NCBI taxonomy): Eukaryota > Metazoa > Arthropoda > Insecta > Lepidoptera > Noctuidae > Cerastis > Cerastis rubricosa. The sequence continues at coordinate 11,260,187 of OX424540.1, read as the reverse complement.
CAAACATGCTGAATAATGATAATTAATATATTTTTTTTTTTACTTTAAAAAAAATGTCTACGTCATACTTTATTTAAGTATATGCTCCCACACAAAACAATATCATTTATGTAAAGCCTTTAATAAATACATACATAGAATTCCTAATTGCGATATTTGTGCTAGAGGTAAGATGACCGCGTTATCTTTTTCTAAGTCCGATGGGCTTTGTGCTGAGACGTTATACATAGTTCATACTGATATTGTAGGGCCTTAGAGATGTGATGATGTGAATCAATGGAAGGTGCAAAATATTTTATAACTTTTATTGATGATAGTACACACAAAATAATATGATTTTTGTAACGCCTTCAATAAATACATACATAGTTTAATAAGAAGTACTAGTTAGGTTCTTGGTAAACACTAGCCTAGTTACCTTTTCCCGTGGGTGATGTGAACCCCTCATCATACGATTATTCTGAAGGGCCGTATTCTGCTTCATCATCATCAGTTAGTAGTCAGATGTGGCAACGTAGGTTAATGAATTGATATTCAAGCTTTTTAAGCAACCAATATTTATTAAAGCCATTTAAAAACTACTAAAGTTATCTCTGTCGCAGCAAAATCTGGTTTTAATTTGCTTAAAAAAGTAAAAATTACGTGAAGGATAATCTACATGGATGATTACAGTAAATTACAGGATCAGTTTCATTGTAAGTAGTTCTTTAGATTTATGAGCACTTACATAGCTATAACGTCACGCAGCAGATGCATAATAAGTACCGTTCACCCACAATCCGTCGATGACCGTCATCGGCATACGATTTTGTCCCATACTTAGCGTGAAGGAGCAAATATGGTTCCATAAAATCAAAACAGAAGGAAGGTTTCCTGGGACTAGGACTGGGAGAAATTTGAATGAAAAACCCTGGCAAAAAACCGGGCCATCGAAAATAAAATCTGGAGATTTTTTCTTTATTCAGCAATCAAATACCTAACTGTTATTTTTTTCCAACAAATCCACTTAAGTTGCATGGTGCGGACTTAAAGCAAGGCCGGACTGATTTAGACGGACCTTATCTATGCTAGACCTAGCAGAAGTTCCATCAACGGTGAAAAAGTTAAAAATGGAAATTGACATGAGCTATCGAAAAGCGTCTATATTTATATCGATCTATTGAATGTCATTGTAAAACACTTTAGCTTAAAACGAATTACATTTTTTTATGATTGTTTACCCTACATTGCCATTATCAGCTACATAAAAGGGCTTTGGAAGCGATTGTCTATGTTCTCTGGTCACCTGATTTCTATATCTTAGAGGAGCAAGGGGGGTTAATATTTTTAATAAGTCAGTAAAGTAAACGGAATTTTTAATTCTTATTTAATCTTTAAAATATTCAGGGCGTAATAAAACTAGGCATAGTAAAACTAATAATTTTAATGTAATTTATTAAAATACTTACTAAAATACCTATAAGTAAAAGAAAAAATAATTTATAGTAAAATAAAATCAAAATGTTGATTAAAAGTAAGTCCTACACGTGTATTTATATTAACTATAGACAAGCTGTTGTTAGTGGGTTTATTTCTAATTTTCTTTTTTGTATCTCTTGAATTTGTTCTCGAAGTTTAACCATAAAACTTTTAGGTACACAAATCTATTTCCTAAATATCATATCTTTTGAAAACGCCAAGCCGATATCTATCCATGTCATTTAAATTACTCAGTTCAGTGGGCAGTATAAACAACATCTCCCGCCACTAAACTTTATTGTTGGCATAAAATAATAAATGGTTATAAATGAATTCCACCTCTAAAAAATCGTAGTTCCTTATATATAATTATAGTTTATTTTTGAATAGATAACAATTCAACAATGTCATTTAATCATGCCTACATAAAAAAGATTGACGGTGAAATGGTTTTGCATTGTGGCCAGGGCCTAACAGTCGGCGTCATCATGAATGTCTTGGGCTCAATCCAGGAAAAGAACGTGCGTGATTTTTATTAGAACATAATAAAGGGTAAAAAAATACCCTTAACAAAGCAGAAAGGCACTTCTTCTCCCCGTTATTAGAATCATTTTTTGTTCTGGACCTTCTTGTTACGATATTTTTTAAATAACTTCAAGTTTTTAAGTTAGGCCGCGAAATTCAAATTTTCTTAAGATTTTTAAATTTATTTGCAGGTCGGTGTTGGGTTGTATATTGATGAAATAAATATTTGCGACCGTAACAAATATATCTTTACAGAGTTATTATCATTAAAAACATCAATACAACCTTCATTTAATCCCAATTAATAAATAATTCATGAAAAAGTCTTTCAATTTTGGCCAAAGAATCAGCATTGCAATCTAACTTTTCCTATTGACAGCGATGTGGACCTGTTTTTTGACGCCCTGTGATTATTCTTTTACCATTTTGATACTTGTACATATTTTCATTATTTTATATCTATTTCTAGTTTGTAAATACACAGTAATAAAAATAAAATATTTGAAGATATTCTGTTAAAATACCCAATAGCCAAACATTTTAGAAAACAAAAAAAAACCATTCTAGAAAAAGTTAAATATTTTAGAAAAAGTATAAAAATATCCATTGATATAATAAAAGGAGGCCGCCTTCTAATATATCAATGTTATCATAAAAAAGTCGGTCAAAGTCGGTCAACTAATATAACAAAAACATAAATATATCGAAATTCAAAAATAATGTAGTTCAAAATATCAAAATCATGTTCTCTTTGAGAATGATTGAATTAACTGAATGAACTGAGATTATTTTTATTTGCAATAAGAACTGTATGCCCACAACATACATTCACAGATAACAAAGTTTATTTTTTAATTGTGAACGCAACCTATTACCCAAACGTCAAAATCAACACATGCACAAACTTCATTTTATTAGTTCTTCTCAAACGACAGTTTTTGTGAGACATTTTGTTACACAGTGCTCTTGAAAGTAAAGGAAAATAAAGGAGAAATTGAAACACTGTGTACCACAGAGTACTAATAGTTGGAAAACTCCTACTCCAAACAAATTCGTTCACGAAATGCCAACATGAAGGAACTAAATTAGACATATCCTCAGTAATATGGATTGCAATATCTAGTAAAGAAAATGTGGTGTAGAGGATACAAATATTAATAATTTCACTCGTATATTTTTAGGATAAGAATTAATTCATGTAGACACTTGCAAAATATCAAAGATTTAAAATTAATATTTGTGTTGAAAAAAGAGACAACCTTACCAGTTAGAAGAGAATGACCAAGCGCCACATTGCCAATGACGCCCAGTATCGCGGAATGTCCGTGCGTTAGGTTGGCAGCACTGCTTTTAGTTCACCATCGCGACCGCAACGCAGCGTTGGCGTCGTGTAACACCTTTCATTGTATTGACTATTGACTGATTCTGAACACAGAGAATAATGTATAAAGTTAATTTATCGTATTATTGTCTTAGTTCTTGTTAAAATATATAGTAGTATGTTATAGTTTAAGTGGAATAATGCCTCCGTTTACGTGAATGTGAAAGAAAGCAGCCCGTGGAGTGCTACGCGGCCATTTTACTTGCAATGCGGCAACGGTGTACGATCCGCCATTGGAAACGGCCAGTGTCTTTTTCTGAGTGCAAGATTTGTATTTCGTTGAATAACGCGGCGTAGAAACAACGGATAACCATGTGTGATAAAAGTGTAGTGCGGACTTTTGTGTAGTGAAGCACGGTGGTCGGGTGTTTCGAATAATGTGTGAACGATGGAAAACGAAGTGAAGCAGCGCAATCAGAGAAACAGGCGAAGGGAGCGGGCACAGCGCATGCAAGCACAGCGAGAGAGCAAAGTTAAGGATGGAGACAGCGGCGAGGACGAGTCTCCTACGAGAGAGAAGCCGCCTCGTCCTCCTGCCAGGAGGAAGAAGTCGCGGGAGCCGCTGGGAGAAGAGGACATCATCGATGGTTTCGCCATAATGGCATTTCGCACATACGAAGATCTCGAGGTGAGTACCTAATGCTCTCAAAAGCTTTGTACCCTGTTTTGGAAACAGTATATCTTTGATAACAAAGTGACAAGCAGTAGATATGTATAATTAAAGATATTGCCTTGTGTTTTGCTTAAAGATACCAATTATAGGCTGCAAAAGAGCCAATAAAGGTTGTTTACATTTGCATAATAACCTACAACCTTGCAATTATCGTCTCTATGTCTATGTCAAAAATTGGATAATTATCTGGTATCGTGATGACGACATTCTATTGTCGTCATGCAATATCTGCCACAAAAATTGTTAGATCTTCTAAAAATTGTAAGCGAAATAGAACTAAATAAGTCTACTAGGATGTTCAGCCTTCTTGTATCCCATTATAAAAAACGGCGCTCTGTAATCGCTTTGGTCGTCGCCTCGGAAGTGCATTGACCCAACGAATGAACCCTGCGTGTAAAAAGTAGATAGTGAAATTTAGTTGTTATTTACGTAAATGAAAGTAGGTCTTTTTATACTTCGATAAAAATAAAACCTGTATTCATGAAGTGTTGTATGTATTATCTGTACAAGTATTTAGCGGTTATGTAGTGAGCAGCTGACTGTGGACGGGCGCGCCTGTCGGATCGCGGAGCGCCGTGCTCGGCTAGCGAGGTGCAGCCGCGGTCTCCCACAAAGTGTAAATTTGGTCTAAGTGGCTTTCGCTCGTTTGTGCTCATTTATCGCGCCGTCCTCGAATGGCAATATGTTGTGTACGTTGAAGTCTCGTATGTGCACAATAAAACTACATTCCCCGCTATCGTTTTAAATTATGGCGACAGGCTTGCCGTTTGTGGCTCGTTGGAGCGGCGCGCGCGTATATTATAGGCCCGAACAGGTTCCTTTGCTCCTATTTAATTCACCACATGTAATGTGAACTGCTTATGCAATTTCTACTTACAATGGCTTGAAGTTATTTTTTTACTAGGTAGGCACATACACCCACTATAGATTATCTAGATACGAACCTAGATAATCAAAAGTAGGAATGCACATACACAGACACTTATATAGCAATGACATTTTTCAAAATACCAAAAGGTTCTATATACGAGTATGTTAAGAACAAGAAATAAACAGTTTATCTACTCCTGATGTACCGTAAGTTTCTTAACAGCGAAAAAGTAAACACTTGTAGTATAAACATTATTTCATAAATAATACGTAGGTAATACAAGTAATTCAAAATTTCATTGGGTATTAATTTATTACATACCTAAAAATTAATTAAAACCAACGAATAACGAATTATACAGACGCTATATTGAGACGTGGTTTGCCATGACATTTACTTATTTCATGTAGCAAATTATGCAACATATAAATACACTTGTCACAAGTAGAAATTTTGCGAAATAATAGGTGGGTACCTACACTAATAACGTAGACAGGTAGGTACAATCAAAAAAGTAGGTATTGTATCGACGGTTCCAATATGCATGTTTAATTGTGATTATAAACCGTTTACCCATTGTCCCGTGTAACGGTTTAACCATTATATTATAACGCAAAAGTAATTCAATTACTTACGAATTCATACAACAGTAACACGACAACAAACGAATGAAGAGTAAAAAGTAGGTAAAACTTAATTCGTTTTCAGGTTTAAATTCACCAAGATAACAATATTGTACAATATTGTAATAACAATAAGGTATATGTTATTCCACGTCTCGGGACCAAACTTAATTCCGACCGTACGCCCGACTCGACGAAAAAACAAAGATTATTGTTGAAATGAAACATTATCGCTATACATGTTTTGTTAATTTTAGACGATGTAGCGTAGCATTTCAATCTAAGATGCGTTACGCGTTTAAAGGTGTTGATGAGGCTTTTTAAAACCGTCATTTTACTTGGAGAAAATTGAGGAAATACATGAAATTCCTGAGTTATCATACGAAATTGTTGTCAATCGCTATCGCAAGATAATAAATAATGCAATAATTAATTTGCCGTATTAAAACTTATCGACACAACATCAGTCTGTTGATAGTACGTAAGTTGAAATGTTTGTTTGCAATCGCGTAAATGAAATACGGTGTATTTAAAATGCCTTTTAATTAACCCACTAAGTTAACAAAATTAGTATTCGTTATTCAATATTACATTGATTTATCGTTCCCAGCTATAAATCGTAGTTATGGTGGATTGAAGTACAGTTAATGGATAAAAACAGTCGAGCGTGACGATGTCGTCTGTCGCCTGTAGAGCGGCGATCGACTCTTGAATATCAACAATTACCTTGGCGTTAACTTATTATTTTCCCACGGTATAGCTACGTCAAGTTGCTACGGATTATCGTAAAATATTGATTTCTGTATCGCATTCCCGTTTCGTTATTGTTATTCGACAAGTGCCACTTATAAGATTTCAATTGGACAAATAAACACAAGAAAGTTTCTTGACTAATCTTCTAAGAGTAAACAGAGTTATTTCGCGGATTTAAGACTAAAATATTAAAAAAGGTTGTAAACAAAAACTGTGACTAACATTTCGACCATTTGAAATGTGGAATTTAATACAAAATAAAGATTTATTGTCCATAGTTACAAAGAAAAGCACAAGTACGCGAAAAAATACAAATAAATACCCGTAAAATATAACTACATCGTGTTGATATTTAGCCGTATTTTTAAAACTAAAGCATTTCTAAGACGAACGTCAAAAACTAATTTGATAAGTTTGAGAAGGTCCATCTACCTGATAAGCGATCGAGAAAAATTGGATGGGGCATGAAGAAGTTAGCGGGCGTGAAATATCGTAGACATCGGATTTGCCGAGGGAAGCCTGCTCGGAATTAATTTTCTCCGCAGTTTTATATTGAAAAATGTTCTGAACTGCTTGAAAACATAATTTGTTAGAAAATCCAACTTCCAACGTTATAATCTATCTTAGTTTTGCACGTAAAACAAATGTTTATGACTCAAATTCATGTGTCTTAAAAAGTATTTTTACACAAATTCAATATTCAAAAGGATGTTTACAAAATTAACAAGTCACGTTTAAACTCTGCAAAATGCTTTTACGTTACAATCACGACGGTATTACTGTAAACTCTTACTTAGTAAACCACCGAGTAATAAACATTAATATTGCTAATCTGCGAGAATTTGCCACAGAGCTGACAAAGGGATTTACCTACCTACATAATTTGTGAAGTAATTAGTTTTCTTCATCGTTATCTCTTAAGCTTTTCGAAAGTAATAGGCAATCCAAATCAAAAAAATACGTACGACCCTAGTCGTACGTATTTTTATAATTTCATTGTCTACCATGGATTTAGAAAATAAAGGGAATTACCATAGATATCGCAAATACTCTTGAGTGTTTATGGATTATAGATTAAATATCAAAGAACTCGTTAAGCTCCACGTGGGCGACACAATAAAATGCGATAAAAGGATAATAAGTTAAACGCACGAATCGTGTCGAATGCACTCTGATAAGTCAACATATTTTTCTACAAAATCAATATCGTTCGCCTTAGAAGACAAGCCACAACGGCAGGCCGCACCGATGTCTCGGAGACACCGACAACACCCCTTTGACCCATCCCCTTGTAGTATTCCCCTGAGCACAATGTTAGCACGTTGCGACATAAATACTTACCTGACTAAACTTTAAACTACATCGTTTCGCTTTTATTGCTACTCAATGAAACCACGGTTTAGCTTTTATACAGGCCAATTTGATTTCTGATTCAACTGCTCAGTGTGGTGATGTAAGATTATTAGTTATGTTTCTACTTTGTAACTAGCCAAATTACTGTGTTGTGTAGGCAATGAATAGGCTGCTTAGTTTCGTAAACACGGCTTGCCCATTCATACTTTATACCTAACACGCAATGCTAACTATCTGTCGAAATAACGAACCATGTAATAAATGAAAGCTTGTTTGATACACTGTAATTTACACATTCTTTTCTAAGATATCATATTGACCTCGTGACTAGTTCGAAGACTACAGATCTTATCGTAGGCAGGTACTTTAAGCGTCAGTGGGTGGGCAGTAAATTGTACAAATTGAGCCGAACCAACGATGACCCGACGACGTCGCGGGAATTCTCGACCTTGACCGTAGTTGAACAGATAATGTGTTGATTGTTACCAGATACTTGACCTGTAATTGAGAAGGCAAATAATATCATTGCTTATTATTATGCCAGCTATGATATTTATTTATCAATTTTATCATGCTAGAATCAAAGACAACCAGTGGAATTAAACACTAACTCAAATCAAATCGTGACTGATTTTCGTTCTACATGACAAGTTTTTAAATATTTGAATACAAACGCCAAGTAAAGAAAATCGAAGAGCATTTCTGAGACTAATAATAGAATACGCTTTTACGCTCACATACCATTAATAACCAAAATTATGTGATCCAGGCAAAAAATACGCTTAAACTATTGATGGAGGCATTTGTATTTCAATTAGCTGACGAAATATTTGCACTATAGTCATGTTGATTTTCAGGAAAATATTACGATAAATAAGTAATGTTGTAGAATAATATTCCCTATTATGAAGTAAATATATATTTATGTATATGTATATAATATGTTAATATTTATATGAAATAACAATTTACCACTACAATTAATGCCATGTCTCATTTACTATTCAATTCATAAACAAAGTAGGTAGGTAAGTCCTTTGATCGTCTAGAGGTGAATCAATACAATGCATGAACCTTTTAACATTAATTTGCACTAACATTTTATTGGCGCTCCTAATATTTATTACCATGCCTCTTATATTCCACCCCTTACGCTCCCTCCCCACTCCGCGGGTAGTTTCAGTCTTTCAGTGCACCTGGCAGCAATATTTACTTGCGGAAGATGTTTGCTGCCGCAGCATACCTACGTTCCTTTGATAGCTACGATAAGTTGTTTGGTTTGTGTAGTTTTACTTGATATTATTGAATAAAAATATTAGGTTTGTTTTTGATGACATAGGGACCCTCAAAATATCTATTGCACTTTCAATCTAAAGCCTCTGTTAAGAGATCAATCATGGTGATGTTGACCACCAATATATGGTTTTTAACCGACTTCTTAAAAAGGAGGTGTTTATGTATTCCACTAGCATCTTTGTTTTTTTTTTTCTTGTATGTACTTACATCTATTTCTCCGTGATTACTGGACCGATTTAGATGATTCTTCAATTTTTAGAGAAAGCTTACGCGGTGATCCCATATGAATATTATTATCTTTGCTTATGTACTTTTTGAGTTATCCGCTTTGTTGCATTTTGTCTTTTGGCGTATGTATGGACGATGTGGTGGTGTCTTTACAATGTAAAATATATACTTGATTAAGATTCATGTGACATACCATAACTAAAAAGGGTAAGATATTAAAAAAAATAACCATCTTCCAAAAAAAAACACTAAAAAGTGGTTATTTTTTATTTTTGGTCGTATTATCATAAACTATTCACAAGAGAATAGAGGTCAAAAGTTTAGAGACAGGCGATACTTGAAATTACCTCGCCAGCTAGTGGAATATAAATTCAAAACAGGATACAAAAAAAAAATATAATGAAATAGTTCAACACAATACTAATTAATACTGTATTCGATTTCAATTACCTATTACCGCACACAATGTAGAGAAATGGCATGGAACAAAGGAAACAATTTTATATTTTGCGAAACTATGTTATATCTGGTCTGTATTTTGGCAACATTGTTTTCCCAGTACAGGTAAAATAAATTTGCGAGCATGAAACCGACTATAAAAATAATATATTTTTACTATTCAACACACAAAACAATAAACACAAACTGAAATAACGAATGAAATCCAAAAAGGCATTCAGAATTCACGGTATTATCTGCTATGAAAATGTGATGTGAAAACTGTCGTTTCATTGTTTTCAGTTTATGAAACATAAAACATATAAATCATAAACGAATTAACATTTAATTTAAATGTCAGACGGTATTTTCCAAGAAGCACAGAAAGCAATAAAACGAAGAAGGTACTAAGTGTAACAGATCAAAGGAAATAAAATGTCGTTCAATCCAGATTTTAATGGTAAATGTATTACCCACTCGAGAGACTCGTTATAAGATGTGCCAAGTGCCCCAAGTGGCAAGAATCGCGATGTCGGTGGAGAGTGGCGCCGACGTCAGGGGATATTCGGCGGCAGGCGACTGCGGGGCGGTCGCGACGTATCTCGGCGATCTGCCCGCGATCGACCGAGCAACCTCTCGGCCATCGCGATCTAATAGTCTGAAGAGAGTCGCAAGAGCCAATGTGAATATGTCGCTCTGGCTGCCGCTACTTGTGATGCTACTTGACTACGCCGAGTACTGCTCGAGGGGCGCCCTTATCGGATTTAGCGCTTAATATGCGTAACTTTCGTGCTATTTCAAATTTGTAAACTTTCTACAATTTTTCACCGATATAACCACTCGAACTCAAGTAACTTACGTATATGAGCAATGATTAACGAGTGTCGCCCTGTCATATTTTACCTGATACTATTCTGCTAGGTAACGGTAGACTTTCCTATATCGTCAACAATAAAATGCTAAAGTGCTTTGTGTTCAAAGCTTTGCTTGCCTTTTGAAAGCTCGTTTATAATAATGTTCACTTGGTACGCTTTCTCAGAACATCAATTAATTATAACAACAAATAACTAAATTATAAATGTATGTTTCATAAACTGTTATAACTGAAATATGAATTTCTCTTCGTCGAGTACAATTATTCATTCTGTTATTTATTGATTATCTACCGTGAACCGTGTATTAGCGTTGAGTGCGCGACATAATATAAACATTAGTAACATATTACTCCATTATCGCTAAATACACGTCAGCTAGAGCAAATGTTTACCGAGAAGTTGTTAGCTATGCGACGGCGTCGGTCGAGAGCGGACGTGTCTCGCTCCGTCTGATTCAGACTGATAAACAGCGAAACGTCTGAGATATTGCCTTTGATATAATGAACATTGTCGATAGGATATTGTTTCTATTACGGTTTTGCACGACAGTAAATAACTAAGCATAACCGTTGTAACATTCCTTTTGTCGTTTTGGTAACGTTTCTCATCTGATCATTAAAAGTAACAATCAAAGACATTGTAATAAACAACTGTATTCTTTGTTATCACCAGAGGTCGGAATTAAGTAGAGTTATTTGTGTACTTACACTGATTTCATACAGTGAAAGAATAAAGTGGATATGCCTTAAATCCCGAATTTAAATATAGAGAGCAGAAAAATCCCGTGATTTATTAAATAAAAAAGTTATTTACTTTAACACAATTTAAACCATCCGACATCGGATGTCCAAAGTTGCAAAATTCCAATGCGCACATGCAAGGGATATACCAAATTAATATCAACATTTCGATGCAAGTACGAAAATAACTACCTAATTCTGACCTCTGGTTATCACTCTGCTCTCCTTTTCCCAATTTATTTGGGTTTGGCGCCACATGTGTTTTTCTTCCAAACTCTCGTTCGAGATGACGAGCATCTCAGCAGTCACCATATTATCCTTCACGCAGTCCATCTATCGTGTCTTTGGACTTCTACTCTTATAGCCGGATGGTTCCACATTCATACTCAAAATTTCCCTCACGAGATATTTCGCATTCCCCCGCATCACATATCCACACCACGATAACTGTATTTTCTGATTAAATATGGCTTTAAAATTCAATGTTTTACTGTTACGACCTCATGTTCCTGCTCTTTACTGTTCTCATGTTCCTACCCTTTTCCCATTCTTTTTGGGGTCGGCGCAACACGTTTTTTTCTTCCATTCTCCTCTGTCAAACGTCATTGCATCATTTACCTCGTCAGCCGTGACGTCTCACACCATCTATCATTTACTGTTACTACCTAATAAACTAAAAAAAAATACTCCTGCAATTCATAGTGAAACACAGTGGGATTCCTATTTAGAACAGGAAGCAAAGATTGTAATTATACTGCAGCGAGTCATAAACCACGGATCTTATTATATAGAATGCCACACAATATTACTTTACATGAAAACTAGTCTTTATTCCCTAGACATTCGAGCGTGTGGCAGTTGACAAGCCAGGTAATCGGTTCGTGGCACGCGACATACATTTACAAACATTTGGATTATTACATCCCTTCATATTTGTTTTCTCGCGCTACTATTTCGCCCCATTCAATTATACAGCTATATTGTGGCTTTCTGTTTCACTCGCGGTTCGATTTAAATATTCATGCGTACATTTATTTTATGTTATTTGTTATTTACTACCAATAACATTCCCTCTAGCGTTAGTTTTATTTGAGACACATTTTTACGTATATTGTTTTTATCAAACTAATATGTACTGAAACATAGATTATGTTTTATTCTTATCTTTACCTGAGTCATAGTTTGAATTACATTCTAATAATACAAAGTATATCCGCTGCTTGATAATGACTAATCGTCATCTTCAGCAGATACCCATTATTCGTTTACCTGCACAATAGAAGACTATACGGTGGAAATAGTTCTTTTGTTGAAAGTTTTTGCTAGATTTTTTGTAAAGATCCCTGTTAAACAAAAAATATTTTTTTCCACTTTTCTTCGGCGTTATTCTTACAACAATAATTGTTTTCTAAACATCATCCGGTAGGTACGGTGTGGTTTCTTTTGAAACTCCACTTGTTCCAATTATGGCACTTCTTTTTTCCTTGGTTTTTTTTAACAATTCCTAAGTACCTAATGTGAATTTTACAAAAATTGAAGAGTGTAAGTCTTGTATTATGTACTAGAATACGATAGATGTACAACATCGCATTCTAGAACCAATAACAATATTATATACGTATATTGACTCAAAAGACCTTAAAATAAAAGAAGAATAATAAATTGAATGTCAGTAATTACTGTTGAACTGATTATTCGCAGTTAATTACGCGCGGTCGGCGCTGCTTGTGGATGAATTAAATTATTACTACAGATTAATTTTCTGCTGAAAATACTGTTACCTGGGGCGAGTTAATTATTACACTATCTATAACCGTGTTGGCTCAGTGGAGGCGTTCCTGCCACCCGCTGACCTTTTACGACATTTAAACCTTTCAGTAGTTTATCTGGCTCTATTTTCATAGCTCTTAATAAATACCTCGGTTTAATTCGAGTTTACGTTCATTCCTACAAATAACTTGAATATAAACGCCAACACTGGAAATTATGTTCAAACAACATTAATTTCGTACTTATATTTAGTGTGAAAGTTAAAATTAAACGGCTTATGCCGGAGACCGGGACCCGGGTTTATGTTATCCATAAAATTACATCTTGTTCAAGCTATTAGAAAAGTGGTATAATCGTTCATTATCACGCAGCTCAGTATCTAATCCGCGCCGTGCTACCACGCCGCCGGCTTGTCTGATGACTTAATTAATGACCCGCCGTGTCGCTGTTAATTAAACAGCTCAGGCTCAAATTGAAGCTCATGCCTTTGCCCGCGGCTGCTACCAGATTAAAAACAAAATGCAATTTGGTGCGCACCACGCGACCCGGACTAAGTGTGATTAACGCACAAGGCCGCAAATATCGTGTGAAAAAGGAGGACGTACTTAACAACGTGATTTAGAGGAATCAATGTTTTAAAATTGCCCTCTCTATTTACTCACCTCATTACCAAATCGAAATGTCGGTGGCACGTTAAAATATGCCCAAATATTGAAACAGTAACACTTAATCATACATAATTAATTATTAATGAGTGACCTGTCATGTAAAATACACTTAAATGATTTATGACAACAGCGTTACGATGACTAATGATATTATCGGTTTATTGAATTAAACTACACGCTATTGCTGTCACAAATTTGTTCATCTAGTTTTTTAGAAATCATAAATTCCAAAACAAAGCATAAATTATAATAACCAATAAGAGCTCTCATAGCGGTAAAGCCCATTAACTAGCAAACAGCATTGACGACCGCTCGCACTGCCTGTTTAGCGGGGTAATTGAGCATGTAGTGAACATTTCCAGTCTCATCTCCGAATATAATTTCGAATTTATCCAACGGAAAATAATTCTGAACTGTAATTTCTACTGTGCGGATGACAGGTTATTTGTGAACACAAACAAGCGTAATTTAATAACGTTATTTTACACAAACTACATAAAATACAGCGCATCTGGCAATTTGCTTTCAATCTTATAGATAAAATCAACCATGTAGTCAGGTGTAAATACGATTAACTATTTTTTGTTATTTCAAACGAAAGTCTTTATTGAAATAAATCAAAAGCTTAATCATATTTAAATTCTGCAGTTATTCAACGCTTTGACGTTGTCTCATTAATTATTGTAAAATTAACTGATTAAATTCGAACGACTAGTTTTGGTTGGTTATTCGATATGAGTGGCTTAATTAATGCCATTATATATTCATGAGCTGAACGTAACAAATTATTGTAGCTGCCCATTATGATGTTGTTATTTCTTTATAATGGTTGTATCAGTACTGTCACATTAGTGATTAATATGTTGTTGGTGAAGCAATTACAGCAAATGACCGTTGTCGGCGAGCCGCTCGCCGAGGTGTGACCGCGTAGCAGCGTAGGTAGGCGATTACCTTGCGGCCTACTGAGTTATTGACCGATGCTAATTATTTGACAGCGTCTTGTAAACACAGAACGTGACGTTTACACACTGTTAACATGGTAATTACTGAATCACGAGACTAGTGAAACTAATTTGTTATTTTAACGTTCGAAGTAACACTGACTGTGATGTCTGTCAGTCTGATCAGATACCCAATAATTTGTTAATAATGCTAATTATTAACAAATCATTGGATATCTGATCAGACTTTCAGTGTAAATTGAAACAATGTAATGCTTGCGGGGCATCTAGAATCCAGCTGCCTTTCCCACGGGGAGCAACGCCGTCGGCAGAAAAATAGCACGCCCGATTTCTGTGAATTCGTGATAACTTTTTTTATGAGGCTGAAATGAATTGTATAAAATCTTTTGTGGAAGTCACAAAGTTCTCGAGAGAATTTGCTTTCGTCGCAGTTCTGAAGAGATTTATTCCTTGTAAAATGAAGTTTATTCTCCCTCTTTTATTATCTTGTGTGGGCAATCGAGTTTACTTTTCTATGTGTATTCTTTTTATAAGATGTCATTTGTATTCATTGCTCAATTTAATTCATGCGTAAATACAAGTATTGAACAGGTTATTTCTATGAATATTGTTAACGAGGCTTGTAGAATTGTCGGAAAGCAACAAAATTACCCTTTTTATTTGTTTCTATTGGTATTTCAACGAAGCAACTGCTACCGTACTATTATGTTAAATATGTCGTTAATACAAATGGTGTAAGCTATCAGCTGTGGGTGTGGAGCGTGTAGTTTATTGTTATTATTTATTCACGTTGGGCGGTCACGGTAACACGTGTCGTTCTGCGGCACGAGCCACTACATCGTAGATCATAAGCTAGATAGTCAAATCGTACTCTGTATCGCACGTCTTGCTCCCGTCCTGAAAGCTGACTAAACACTCTCACACCAATTTACCACACACCCTCGAGCTATTTAATCGAGGGTGAAGGGGTTACGCGTGTACTATTGTTAATTCGCTCTTTAGAGCTTTGCCTTTGTGTTGTTTGGGCACAAACGTACAATTAAACTAAAACTTTTTTTATGACAAGTCGGGTTTCTTGTAGTGGTTTGCAGACAACGGCTTTAAAAATCCTTTGTTTCTTTGTTACTGTTAATCTTTTGTTATTTTAATAAATTCCATTTCTAATCAAAGTAAAACAAGTACTTTGATTAGAAATGGAATTTATTTAATAGGGTAAAGAACCTCAAATATCTCCTACAAATACCCATAATGTAAATAAAATGTACAGGTTGTAAAACAGTAAACTAATAACCGACAACGAAAATTAAATAAACAGGGATTAAAACTGAACACAACTGTTACGGTGTCATGCTTAATCCCTCAGATTTTTTTTCTCATCAAATCAGCACCCCAACGCGATACGAGTCACCCTCGGTCTCGCCTGACCGGTCGATCGAATATTTCGTGTTCAAAAATATGTCAGTGGGACCCTTATTGTGTCACCGCTGCCAAACATATCTCCCCTACAAATTGTTTAAACGCTGTAGCACGTGTTACTCGCACACATTTCACTTTGTGATTTTGATATGAATAAAAAAAAGATTTCAGTTCTGTATTTACATAAGAAATCTGTACCGAGTTTACGACAAGTCTTGCATTTTTTTATCTTGACGCGGTTATTTTGGTTTATCTCTTTTAGTGTTCGTGCGATGTTATTGTTATCATTGCATTTATAGATAACTAATTTGAGTGTTGCGATACGAAGGTTTGGCAGTATCACAAAATCCACATACTGTGTCAAAGGAAATCAGGTTACAACAATACTATCATTCAATTCGCTTAAATTGTTAATTTTAAAACCTATAAGTAACTAATAATTATTTTTGCTGAAAAGAAAAAAAAATACATATAGCAAAATCAAGGTGATCTTTTTGCTTGAAACCTGCAATACGCACAATGCACTTTCAATGGCAATCTTCATCCGTTGGTAAAAATCATTACTGACGTTTAACGCAATGAAGATTGTTAAAATAAATAAATTTCATTAAGATTGTGAGTGTGCTAGAATAGAAGAAGACATAATTTTATTTATTGTAAAATTACGGAATGTCAAATTATCAATTTCTGTTGTGTGATACGTTTGACGGCTATTTGAGATCAAAGGCAACCAAGGCGAACCTTATCCAGTCATGTCGGGGTGTAAAGGTAATCGATTGGAATAACGTTCATAGTCATATGCTTCCCTAGACATTTCACGTTTTTGCAGTATAGACTGACATCAAACTAACTTTCAAGATTGGTTTTCTCGGTAATTTTCGCAAGTAATCAGAAAATACTTGAAAGCTAATTTATTGTTGCTAGTTGTTCCAAATGCCCTGAAATCATCTATCGTTAGGTTTATTTTTACGAGCTGTTCACCTCGTAATAATTTACCTAGTCTGCGATAAAGATAATCAATTAATCATCAAAGTGAAATACTAGGTGCCAAACCATCTAAAATTATCTTTTATCTACAAAACACTAATGTTACATACAGTTACTTAAACGACATAATGAAAGCTATAACACTCGTAAACTCGAAGAAACTTGTAGTTTTCTCAAGTCGTAACTAAGAAGCGGAATACTTAGTCAGCACATTCTTGCTCTCGGGCGTATTCAGCTAAACGGGCGTACGAGACTATGATAAAGTGGGACCATATAACTTGGACGAGAAAATCTGTACGCTGCTAAGTACGGCCTTCCACATACTAACAATGTGACTTTAAGTTCCGCAGTGAACACAAACGAGCTCGTGATTATTGAGCTATTTGTAGAAGTCCGTGTATTAATATTATAAGACAACACGTGCCAAGTTTGTTGTTAATTTATGACAGAATTTGTTAACATTTTACTTAATATACTGGTGAAATTTGAGTAGTACACTCAGTTAAGTACGGCTCTGTCTAACCCTTCAGGGATGACAGGTGTGATGTTAAGTTGAATAAATATTATAATGCCTTTATGTTTGTTACCAGGCTGCTGTAAAATGCGCTTCTTCTCCTCGCACAAATGCCCTGTCGACCAAGCCTCGCTTGCCTTTGGCGGCGCTGGCGGCCGACCCTGGGCGAAATCATCCGCCCAACAACGTCAACTCTCATGTAAGTAACACCCATTATCTTGTCTTAGACCTGTGTCCGTACCATGACGCTCAAACATTATTGTTCCATTCTTATTCCAGAGTGGGAAAGAGATGGAGCTAGACGACCTGTATAGCTCCGTCTCTTTTTCACTCTGGAATAGGAATGGAACAACAATGTTTTAAGACGTCATGGTACGGACGCTGATGTGTATGTCAAACAAATGTCGTCGATTGCTGTCATACTACTACCGAATTAACGGTGTGCAAACGCGATTTAGAACTGTTGTAGAAATATAAAATGCATGTCATGTTCGTGTTTGTTTTCAATAGTTTTCTAGACATAACACAGTACACTCTATTTGTGCAAGAGTACATCACTTCGAATTTTAGTGTGGTTCGTGCGAATAGCGGCAAATTGTTTCATAGCAACAGTTTCGTTCCCAAAAACAAAGTCGGGTTTTGTTAACAGTGATCGTCCATGTTCTTACATCCGCACCTAAGTTAAATGGGTCTGGTGATCTCACACGTCTAAATGCAGCGAATCTAAATCTGTAAGCCATCGAGCGTGCCTCTTCCGGGATCCGCTTTCTCGCCAAACTCATAAAACGTATGCAAACTGCCAATCGACTTGTCACCGCGCCTCGACTCATCTTGAAGTTGGCTTTTAAACCAACATCTGCGAAATGCATACTGTGTTTACTTGTTTTAAATAGTTTGCCAAACCATTAGGCATTGAATTATCGCAAGAGTAAACTAAGTCCTTTATGTAGTGATTGAAGCCACCTAACAACCTTAATTTCAAACTTCACTGCACCTGGATGTTCTAAACACAGACTATTTTTCGGGTGATGTTTATTATGTTAGTTCATTCATCACTATGAAATAATAAAGAAGTTAATAAAGTTTCAATTTTGGCACTTGCATGGCACTTGCATGTGGCTGAGATGAGAATGCTAAGGGGGATGTGTGGTATTACGCGAATGGATAGAATAAGGAATGAGTACATTAGAGGAAGTCTGAAAGTGGCGCCGGTGACTGAAAAGATGCGTGGAAATAGGTTGTCGTGGTATGGGCATGTGATGCGGAGGAATGAGGAAAATGTCGTGAGGAAAGTTTTGAGTATGAATGTGGATGGATATAAGGGTAGAGGAAGACCAAAGAAACGATGGATGGACTGTGTGAAAAATGATATGGCAAGAAAGGAGGTATCTCATGAGATGACAAGTAATAGAGAGGTATGGAAGAAGAAGACGTACTGCGCCGACCCCAAATGAATTGGGATAAGGGCAAGAGAATGATGATGATGATGATGAATAATATTTCAATTTTATGTTTTTTAATACCCAATTATTAATTGCATTCCAATATCCTCTTTGCCACCAGTGGTTACGGAATCACATAATCAGAAAGAACTCATCAAAAGCCAATTTGGTTCTGATGCTGATTGGAGATCAGATGTGTTTCCAATTAATATAAATTGGCGGTGTTCAAATTAAAACGCTTTTTGATCTAATAAAACTGTTGAATAGAATCCTATAATACAAATTGATGTTGGCAACAGAAATCAAGGAAATTCCTTGAAAAGTTAAAATTAAACTGAAAATAGACATGCCAAAATTCATTTCGAAATCCATGTCGAATGTGAAATTGTTTATTCATTGGGCCAGTCGGCAATGGGAGGCGCTGTCCAGCAACGGCACTGGCTCTCGACTATTTAATTGGCTCTTATGAAATCTTTATTTGATTCACTACATTTTCTGGTGGGGTTAAAACTGGTATATTATTTACTAGCTTATGCCTACGACTTCGCCCGCGTTTTGTTCGGTAATTGTCCCACGGGATCGTACTACCGGGATAAAAAGTATCCTATATGCTAATCCCATCAACTAATATCTGTTCCTGTGCCAAAAAATTCAAATTTCATCCAGATCCACCCAGTAGTTTTTGCGTGAGAGAGCAACAAACATCCATACATCCTCACAAACTTTCGCATTTATAATATTAATAGGATATTTGTCTTCATCAGGCCTTTAAATGATTTTAATATTACCAATAAAAATAACAGAATATTTGACCTGGTTGCGATTCCTTTCCGGTTTGCGAGAATCAAATATTTATTTCTTCAGTCGACGACGCGTGTGCTTGCTTGAGTTCTAAATAGGTTCACATTTCTGATTCGAAAGGAGCACTCTGAGCGGAATGTGAGCAGTTTACCCTGTGTGCTCCCCCGTGAATTTCGACAGTTCGCCGACGCCAGCCAAGATATGTCGCAATCCCATCCAATTTGCCTCCCGCCGCTCGTGCTGTTGCTCGAATAAAGCGGAAAATCTTGCTCCGCAGCGCGCCGCCCACGGAATAAATTATGTCAGCTTCAATATGAAACTGTCGGAAGCGAAGGGTGCATATAAAACGTTAAGCTTAAAGCTAATCGTTAATAAAACATGCTTATCTGAAATTAAATGCAGATTTATAAAACGTATATGGATATTAAAAAGAAAGTCAGGCCAATATTTACAAACACCCGTCTCTATAGAGAATGGTGCAGTGCAGCAATGTGGTTGTTTTATTAGGAGTCCACTCGGTTGCAGTTTACCGACTATATCACGGTTTGAACAATATCTAGAGTTGAGCGGGGAATGAGCACGATCGTTTGGCACGAGCTGAGAGCGCGCCGCTGCGGTGTCGGCTAATAGCTCTTCGCAGATTCAATTTGCTGTCGAATAGAATATAGCCTCCCGGTGCGCACTACGCGATCATTAAGTTACGCTCTCGTCTCCGACGACGGGCTAGTAAAATTTGCTTCAAACACCTACCACTCAAGCCAACTAGCTTCTAACTTTAATTTAATTTGCTTCCTAATTAGTTGAGCAAGTAATTGACTTAATGTGACCCCGCTTGGGGTAAAAACTAAATTAAGTTCTAAGATTACAGTGCTTGCTACTTCGTGTGGAACTTTTCTAAAATGAACTATCATTATGATGAAATAAAGGCAGTGTTATTTAGTAGTGTCGCGCATTTAGGCTGTCGAATGGTCCCCAAATCACAATTTCCCTTAGCTACTTAATACCATAAATGTATACCTACTTAAAAATACATTTTCCGAAACATAAAACAAAGGTTTAAAAGTTTTTTTTTAAGTTTATTTTTAACCTAACCAACTTATACAATCCTCATATAAAACATACCAGTATACCTGTGTTTGTAAGTTAACATGAAATTGGTTGCGGCGGACATGGATTGCTTTCGACAGAAGAGCGTCCTTATTGTGTTGTCTCCGGGAAAGCTGGCGTATCGCCACGGACGCGACACGCTGCCAATGCCAAATGTTTTTTATTCCCCCTTTCTGGACGATATTGCCGTTTGCTTACGTAGCCCTCACTTGCCTTATCTTAAACGACAAACGGGTCGCATCGTTCATAGTTCAATAGAGCTACGTTTAATGTTTTTCTAAGTTTTTGCATACCTTGACTTCATCGCGTATTTTATTATTAATGAAAAATTACTTTCCGTGATAATATAACGGGAAATCTTGAATTGATTGAATCCTGACTTTTCTAATCTTGTAATGAATACAAGATCACTTATTACTTAATCGACCCTCTTTTGTTAGAAAAACTTTTTATTAGAAAAAGTCGATCATACATAAAACACTCCGACCAAGAGGGTTAGGATAGTACTGTGACCAAAAACACGCGAGCCGAGCGAGCGAAGCGAGCGGTTTCACGGTAGGTGGGTGCTACATCCAAGTTGATAGAACGTATTGGACTGGAGGTGGAGAATTCGCATCGTTGCTTAATATAAATTAAGAAAAACCACATGAAGCAACACACGATAACCGCACAGTTAAAATATATGTGTTTAAAATGGTACAAGGCTATGATAACATTACAATGATTTCAATTGAAATAAGCCATGCTCACATTCATTAAACACGGCTATGGAATTGAAACGTTTATTTACGAAGCGCTTTGCAAATTTAATGGATTTATTGGTAAATGATGTCTTCATTGAACTTTAATTGAAATGGCACAATGGTTCGCAAATTCGTGACATCCAGTGAACCGTAGAGAATTTAATAATAATGTCATATGAACATGAGGCACGTAATATTTGTTCGCACATCCCGTGGATTTTAATAATTATAAAACACAGCAGTCAATCTTTGCATAGCTGTTTATTTTATATCTACTATAAATTACGTGAGGCTTTCGAGAGTAATTGGATTATTTACCCAAATGAGTACTATTACACGTTTATATGATTTAATATTAAAACTGTTTCTCAACGACTCCGAGAACCATTCCTAGAAAGGTTTTCTCTTGGAATTGGAATGGATTTTACTTCTGTATAAAGTTCCATTAAACAAGTATTCTGGCTGTGTTTGCCGAGAAGTCTGTTTGATTTGTTCGGAGAACTTGAGCCCCAGACGAAATAAAATGTCAAACAAGTTTATTTAATGCATAACGACACACGACTACAACTGGAAATTATGTTAGCAACCTGACATTGCATATTAATGCTACACGGTTACCACGGAAAATGTTTCGTAAACTAAAAATGTCTTTGACATTTAATACACTTATATTATGTTCCCTGTTCATTTAAATGCAAAACGCTGAAATTATTAGTTCGTACTTCTCTGCACTCCATTACATTTTATGTGCAATTAAATAGTTTGTTTCGTTCAGTTTAACGAGTCATTACGTAGTTTAATGCTGCTATTTTTTGTCATGCTATCCGCACAAGTGAAAAAAAAAGGCTTTGTGATCTTTAACCCAACACTTGCCGAGTGTAAAAACGCGGACAGCTGTGAGGAAAAATACTAGACACCTACGTAAGATGTCCCATGTACGGATTCATCATCATCATCATCATTTCAGCCCTAAAGACGTCCACTGCTGGACAAAGGCCTCCCCCAAGTGTCGCCACATTGACATTTTGGGGGGTTTTGCCATAATCGCCACGCTTGGCAGGCGGGTTGGCGATCGCAGTACGGTTGTTACAAAAACACAGAGAACGCTGCTGCCCATTCTCTGGCAAATCTCTTAGTCGCCTCTTACGACACCCACGGGAAGATATAGGATGGTGCTATTCTTTACGTCCGACACCATACAGACGTACGGATTCAGGTTATTTGAATTCCTGTTAAGCTGTACTATATCAATATTCCTATGCAACCAAAATACAACTATTCAAAATGCTGCTATAATTCGCCCACGGCACCCTGGATATATTAATTCAATCACAGATCCATTCGTCCGGTCTGCCGCTCTATAGTAGAACGGTCTGTCGCAAAATTCCATTTGGAAATACCACAGGCGACGCGCGCCGCATCATATCTGATTGGTTCGCTGTGATAGGATACGCCTAATCCACGTGTTTTTGCTGTAATCTCCCAATATATGAAGCTTTAACTTTAGTTATGTGTTGACAGTTTTGACATATAATTTGTGTGTAAATATCGCGAAAACTGAAAGCTTTATAAATTCAAATCCCAGTAGTGTCAGTTTATGTGACATGTCATAGTTGAGGCAAAATTAAGGCGCACTGTTTAATAACGCTTAGACAATTTGTGAAAACGCAATTAAAAATCACAACTTGGCTCAGCATAATTAGAGCGCGGTACTCCGCACTAGTGTTGTGTCAACGTAAGAAGAGGAGTAACGTGCTGCCACATAAATAAATTATGCAATACGTCACTTAACAACACTGCAGCCTTGCATCTCGGTGAGACACCTCGCTGAGACAGCTCGCTTAGAAAATAAGCCCTATGGGCCGCTTTCAAATTTTTTCAACCAATACTTTTAATGTTAGCCTGTGTCATTGCACTGCTGGCCAAAGGCCTCTCCCCATGACTTCCAAATCCTTCGATCCAGGGCCAATGACGACCACTGGGATTTGGTTATGTGTTCTTCCCAACATCTCCTGCGAGGTCTACCGCGTTGCCTTCTGGCTTTGTCAGGGCTCCACAACGTAATTATTTTAGCACACAGGTCGTTGGGCATACGGCCAGCCCAGTCCCACTTCAGCTTACCAGGTTTTTGAGCAAAGTCAGTAATTTGTTTTGGAGCGCAGTGTGGTGTTGCGTATATGGTAACTTAGTTTGACTTTTGAATGTTTGTCAAAGACCAAGTCTGGCATCCATGGGTCAAAATGGGAAGAATACACAAGTCCATGATTTTTCGCATGAGTCACAAAAACTCTTTTCATAAGCCTTTCCTTTCAACTAATATCAACACGATATTAATACAGCAGTTTACTACCAAATTACTGTTTTACAATTAATTACACAACGTTAATTAAACAAACAGGTCGGCACCGGTAGTAATATAATACTTCCAGCCGGAGGGATTTCATTGCTTATGAATTATCATCTGACATCCCGTATTAAGCTGAACCCGAGAGTGCATATCCACTGGAGTGTCTGTTCATGAAAAATGTAATTGAATGATTTATCTCGTTGGTCACGTTTCGCCGCCATATGGACTTCTCATGAATAAGTAATGTTCGGCTGCGGTCGTTGTTTCAATTAGCGGTTGTGTCGACGGTCGGGCACGACTGCTTCCCGCCAGCCACCCACCACAGACTGCTTATACAGAAATCAAAACTATTGTTATGAAGATGCGGTATGCAGTTTCGTGGAATGATTGCCGTAGCGTTAATAGAAATTCGATATAGTGCCACCTGCGTTGATATAAAGTAGTATAATTATCCATATTTTCATAAGGAATATCAATGTCTAACTGTCTTGTCTTACCTTCCAGTAAAATTTTAGAAATTTTTCAAATCATGACATAGGTACGTAAAAATGTCTTTCCCTGGGTGCCTTTTTATCATCGCATTTGTCTTTAGTCAGTCCAGGAATTGGAATCGGTAGGCGTTCTTTGTTCATACGTATTCAGGTTCACAATCACATCCTTGAAAAGGGATATAACACATGTACATAGTAAGGTCCAAAAGTTTCTGGATTCATCTATTAAATAATTTATTTTTTTATTATATTTTTTACATTTTGGGAAAGCTTACAGACTAATAACATTATAATACCAAAAATATATAACTAAATTGCTAATTACAAGCTTCCACAGATAAATACAAAATTGATACTTCCTAATACTACTTAATACTAGTTTCCGTTACTTCCTCAAAGTTAGTTCATTTTATTTTATTTTATGACAATATAATAGAAACAATAAACGGTTCAAGTGCAGTTAGGTGTCTCTTGAACAAAAAATGGCTTTGCTAACAATTTCCTTACTGTGCTTGCATTGGTGCAAAATAGGTCAATGCCAGGTTCGCAAGAAAATTCGTTGAAACTGCAACTGGCTCTCTGAAAGTATGCATTATGCCTATACTTAGTGTTTGCATAAGGTGTATGTAGAAGTGGTCGCTGTCGCAGTCTCATTTGATTAGTGCGCAACATTAATTTCGAGACAAGTTCAGGACAGTCGATGGAACCATTTGCGATATTAAATAAGTAGCATACATCATTAATATGACGTCTACGATCGGAAAAAGAAGGATTAATGTCCAAACAAAAACGGATTGAAAGAAAGGGAGACTATATTGAACAAGAATAATATTTTTTAACTGTGGGAAGGTAATAAAAACCGGCCAAGTGCGAGTCATACTTACACGCACACGGTTCCGTAGCAGCAAAAAATATAACAAACATATTTCGCTCGTTCATATTATGTTGCATTGTATAACATTCAACAGCAAAACTAAATTTGTTTTCCATAGTAGGTTAATGAAAAACAAAGTTACTGCTGCAGTTTGAGGAAAAAATCTCATATCTCGAAAACTAAACATCAAATCTTATTCAAACCAATTTTCGTTGGAAGTTTGCATGGTATCATATATTTTTTTTAGTTTTATCATTCTTTTATTTTAGAAGTTACAGGGGACACACATTTTACCATTTTTAAGTGTTTCTCGCGCAAACTATTCAGTTTAGAAAAAAAAAAATTAGAAACCTCAATATCATTTTTGAAGACTTATCCATAGATACCCCACACGTATGGGTTTAATAAGAAAAATTTTGAGTTTCAGTTCTAAGTATGGGGAACCCCAAATTTTTTTGTTTTTGTTTCCTGTTTTTGTGTGAAAATCTTAATGCGGTTCATACAATGCACTTACTTACCAAGTTTTAACAGTATAGTTCTTATAGTTTCGGAAAAAGTGGCTGTGACGTACGGACGGACAGACAGACAGTCATGACGAATCCATAAGGGTTCCGTTTTTTGCCATTTGGCTATGGAACCCTAAAAATCAGTACTTTAGTGGCATGTTAATTATGTATCTCTGATTAATCTAATGTGTGTAGGCCGGAAACTATTTGACCTTACTGATATGTATACTTGTATTGTACGCATATGTATACATTGGCATATCTATCGATCACTTAACATAATGTGATTTATCTTAATTTGATATTAACATAATTAAGATAAACAAAAAGCTTTTACTCAAATGATTGGCATTAAATCAAGGTCTACTAAGTAAACAGTAACAAAACCCAACATTTTGCACTTGAACAAACCTCGTGAATAGGAGTGGAAGCCCCGTGTTATTCCTATAATCGGGGCGCACGATAATGAGCGAAAGTAATTATGTGGCAACATCCCCCGTTACATCTCGGAAAGACACGACCCATTCAGGGATTAGAGGGATCTCGCTCGCCTACGACGGATTAAATTGATATGTGCGACGCTGCTTAACTCGTTTTATGTAAAGGGTCGGAAAGCAATCCCTTTTATTACAAGTGGAGACATAATCTTGCGCGTATGTCTTTTTGTTGTCTATTATGGGAGCTGAACGTCTCAACTTTTATTGTTTTTGCCATTTCATAACCTACTTGGGATGCTATTTAGGAAGTTGTTTATGGCATCTGCTTAGTATTTTGACAATCTGCTTTTTATGTGCTTTGTGAATTCTTGTGATGTAGCATTTTATTGCTCGATATAAAACTATTTATTTGTTTTTAGTATTTTGTGTTGTGAGTACTCGTATGCGAATTCCACTAATACGTATAAAGATTTTGTTCCGGTCGACGACCGTTCCCGGAAACGGTGTCGTTTACATAAACCTAAACCGGCCGCGAGTAATGGCCTCTACACTCGTACAGTTCAGAGATACGACTTGAATTGCAATGCATTTAGTAATTTATTCTGATTTTTGCTTACGAATGATTATACATATAGTTTTTCAAATCAAAATTATATATATAAAGCTGTTATTCGCATGAACCACTTCATTTAATTTACACCCTCTTTCATTAGCGTCACTGTAGAACACTCGTAGTTAAAAAAAAAAACTAAATTAAAGCACGACATAATTATCAGCTGTTTAATAGAGTCTTTTTCACGGATATAGGACGTTAAAGAAGTATGAAGTTTAGTGGAAATCGTACCTGTAAGTCATATACCCCGTATAATAGGGGGTATAAACATTACTTAAAGTTAAGACAAGTCGTAACAAAAGCGTCAAAATGATCAACATGCGTGGATAAACTGGCGTTAATCTAAAATCTAAGTAACGTTTCAAACTAAGGAGGTTAATTTTTAATCAAGCTGCGAATAACAAATTAATCTCAAAGTTTAAAACGGCAATATGTAGTACTTAATAACTGAAACAGAACTTATACCTACATATTTTATGAAAAAACAAATTGAAAGTTAACAATCCGTAAAGTTATATAATGATTTGGAAGTTCATTGCGAAAGGGTCGTCGAAGTTATCCATTTACGGAGAGTTATACTCGTTTTATTTTCTTTTAGCAGTCCTGTACAGCGTTCGTCGCTGAGCATCACAGTCTCTTCCCCCGCTTGAACGAGCGCCTTTCGAACCCTACCGTAAAATAGACGCGAAATGTGATAAATGGAAAACTCTTTTTATTGTCGGAGCCCGGGGCACGTTACGTTATGGGTCGGCTCCACTCATCCCGCCCGCACCCTCGCTTTCCCGGCCCGTCTTATCAAGTTTTCTTATATCCTAGTTACCGCTCAATTTTGTGAGCCTTATATAAAAAGCTTTTCCTCTGCTCCCCTCTTTGCAAAAGAATTGCTCTTAAGGTATCTGTCTGTACACGAGTCTCTATCACTTAAGTGTGTAAGAAAGCTTATGATTTTCATGCCCTGTTGAGTGCGGCCCTGATATTGAAATTGACCCTGCATTTGTTTTATTCAGGGTATTACGCTGCTTCAAGACGCTGGTACGTCGGATGACAGCGGACGGGCATCAGAAAGACTAACGGGTAGTTCTGTGGCGCCTCGCGACCCCGATTCTTCCCGTGATCGTCTTAGTGACGTAAGTATTTTAATCTTACATCACATTAAGCCCTAGTGCCCATTACCAAAAGCAAGTCGTGGTAGTGCATAGAACCTTCAGCAATGAACTCTCTGCAAAGCCCTTTCATATTATTTTTCTATCCAAGAATTTCACGTTTGAAAATTCTTACCTAAATCATTTACATCCTGTTCGTTCTTCACAAATATCGTCTATTTGTGTCGTGCTTTATAATACGAATACGTTGACTTTAAATGAGGTGCATGTACGAATTCACTTAGTGTTGTGATTGTTATGCGTGTTAGATCGTGAATAAAAAGTATAAATGTCTTCTATTTTTTTGCATATCTTCTCGTCTCTCCTATTATTATAATTGGCAATATTGAAGATACAATTCTTTCTCTAGAAGAACGCTTTTTCTGTATGCTATGTTACTTTGAAAGCATTGTGGCTAAGATGAGTGTTAGGAGAGACGGGACAAACTTCACCACCCCTAGTCACTCCAATCCACTCATATGTTCGCTTTCTCTCTCCTGCCTACAGGCCAGTAGCCGCTGTAGTTCCGGAAAAGGCTATATCGTGAGTATAATCAATGTTGTCCGTTTGCTGTGTAGACCTTTCTTTATTATTTTTCTTCTATTTCACCACGCACGACTCTGTAGAACCCTTGCTGCTTGCATGATTGAGATAGAAATTAAATGTATTTTCTTCAGAATCTGAAAATTATGATAAATATAATTATTGTCATTATGAATATCTAATATGACACTAACCCATAAATGAATACGGTCCATGAATAAATTGAATGAACTAAAGTGGCAAATAACCCTTGTCTGTTGGAAAAGACATGTAATGGCTATAATTCTCTATTACTGTGTGCAAATTTACCCAGATCACGCAACACACATAGACCCTGTTCGATATTCGGCGCGTATCGCAGTTAAATCACGAGATTTGTCGAGGCGGTGCCGTTCCGTACTACATAACATTACCTGCGCCCGTCCTGAATACTTCATGTTCTGTATTTATTTGAAATTGTAATATCTCAGCCTGATCCCTTGTTGTTTCCCCCGGCGTGAACTTACCTCATAAATAACGCGTAACGTATTCGTCGATTTATGTTACGATAATAGTCTTCTTTTCCCATATGAATTGGACTTTTCTGAGATTGTTTGATGGTAATGCGTAGAATACGTTCATCTCCTTCCAAACACTTCAGTACGATCGTATTTTCTGTTAACAACAATAAACAAGCTACATTAAAAAATCACCTCATTATTTTAAGCAGACTATTCGCATACTTAAAATTCTAAGCAATTTGTTTTAACATACTATTTAGAATAAATTGCACGCTTGGTTTAGGTGTGAGTTTTATAATTAGAAAATAAATGATTTCGATTTTGTGGTAAGAATTATGCTGGCAGCTTTCAGATAATTGCGGCTTTAATCTTCAGCTGCGGATTGTAGTAACAAATATATCTTAATAAAAGTCAACACGCATGAATTGAGCAAAGTCCCCCACTTCCTGTGAACGTCACATCTTTTACTCAAATATTTTTTTCTCCTTTTGCAGTGTGATAGCGAAGGCGACGATGACAAGGCAAGTACTTTTATATTAATATCACTTTTCAAAACTTCGCAGTTAATGTTTCTAAACGATATTTACGAATCGCGTTAATTAATTAAACCAGTCTTCAACTCCTCGACTTTTTGAGAGTTGGAAAAGTTGAAACAGAGTGTTGGAAATAAATGTCCGTGTAATGTAAGTGGCGAAGTTGCTCGTTCCCGGTTTATTACTCGGTCGGACTTGCCAGTACACAGTGATTAATCTCGCGGGGCGGAACGCCACGTTCTAAGCACCTGTTTACAAAATTGTTTCGTTGGATTGTGGTTTATTAATTGACTCTGATTTCTTTTCTTTTTTGCTTAGAACTATCTTGACAAACTATATTTATAGAACAAGCTAATCGAATGGATGTATAGGTAGTGCCAGAAGTTCGCTTTGTAGTCGGACTGTTGAATTGTTCATGCTCCAGAGGCTTAACTAACTCGTCAACAGGTTGTGAAATGCGAGTCAAAAGCGGCCAGACTTTGAGTGTTGAGCGCTCTCCGACGCGTGTCGACGTGGCAAAGGGCGCTGATTACGCGCCGTCGCTCTGTTCAGTAATTACTAGATTGGCGCAGTCTGGAAGTGCCCGTAATTAAATACATTACACCGCCTTTAGCGGTATTAACCGCCGGCAGTTGCGCTTTAACATGTCCTGTTATTTATACCAAACCAGTTGACAAACTATTACGTTATATAGACTGAGTGTTGCTGAATTCTTAATTGATTTATGTATTTATTCAATTTTGTCGTTAACTCGTTTGTTCTAGTATTTGAATAGTTATACCATTTTGACAAATTCATTAAAGTCAAAACACACGACCAAAGCAACCGATTCTTACAGCTGGTAATGTCTTAAAACTAACTTTGTCCACTTCAAATACAGCCCAGTCTATAAAACAAGCTCGTAGAACAATCTGTGACAGCAGTCGTGCAAATCCGAAAGCTTTAAAAGACTGATACCATTGTTCGAGCTGCCGCAACCCCGACTCGTCCGTTCCCCTTAATCTAATTATCTGGCCGCTTCCCTGCCTGCTCCGGACGAAACACCCCACCCTCAATTTCTCTCAATTTTCTCAGGAGAACTAAGTATAAGTGTTTTATTAGGCAATCCATCCCTTGATGTGTAATGAAATCTCGGTTTTGCAATGGCATTTTTGTTAACTAATTACAATTACATTAGTGCAGTATGTTTTTGATATTACCTGACCATCATCATTAAGTTGGAAGAAAGGCAAACGTCCGCTCCTGTGCTTTTGCATACAACTCATTTCTCGCAAGGTTTATCAGCCCACAATGTGTGTATTTTTCACGCTTTGCCATCGATTACGCGGTTGCAACTCCAGAACCCTTAAGCTGCCATCAGCTAGTATCAAGTTATCAACTCTCTCCTCAAAATAATAAAAACAAGCCTGTCAGGTCAAACATATTCTATGAAACCTAAGCTGCATGGAATTAAAGCTGTGCTTCGCTACATAAGTTCAGCTTTGCGAAAAGCAGCGAAGAAATCCCGAAGTGCCCATTTAAGTATAATCATTTAATCAAGTTTGAACATAATCCCGTAGTTGTCAAACATAATCGAATTATGAAGTTGAACAGCACAATAATGGCAGTAAATGGATATCTGAGAAGGAAATCAGAGTCGAGTCTGTGTTGTGCCGTAGTCGAATAATTAAATTATCCCGTGAAGTTGACAGCGCTGAGCACGTCGCTCGGAGCATCGCAAGCTGGGAGCGATGTGTCGGTGAGAGCGGGTGCCGTGGTAGCGCGTGCCTGCCATTGCTCGCTACACTTAGCTAGAGAGCGCCACTAACTCGATCCGATTCCACTTGGGCTATTTGCACTCCGAGTTCAATTATGCCTCCACTTTGATATGCAAATCCGGTCGCGTTTGGCTAATTACGTAGACGCTTCCGTAACATCATTTCAAACGTCAACTTACTGAACCTCTACGCAGACATGTGCGTACTGCTAGAAATGAGGTGTCATATAATATTCCTTTAAATTTTAGTTAAATTTTATGTTAGACTTTCTCAGTGGGTTACTTAAAAAAACTAGTTCTTCAGTGTCTGTTATAGTTAAGGTACTACCCTTCAAATTTTCTGATAACAATGGTTAGGTTATGTAAATAACTTGAGCTTGAATCTGGACAAACTCCCGAGCTCGGCAAACTGTTATTAACTTAGTAGTAACAGGAGCCAGCAACGGGTGATGCAGGCGGTGGACCGGCCCGCCCCTGCATAACCACAATCCGTCGGGTTGCGCACTCGTAACTTGCCGTTTGCAGCTAGTGCAACAACATACCACAGCAATGCACATTGTCATAATGCTGATCAGGTATTTTAATACGGAGAATAATTTTAACATTATCATATTTCACACTGTATATATTGCTGGCCGTAGACTTTGACAAATAGGAGGTTAAATCTGTGTCGTAGTCAATACTTAAGCTCATCATCATTCATCAAATGGGCATATCACTTCTGGTCGATTTAAGCGGGTGGTAGTCTCAGTGTGGTGGGTAATCTGTACAAACAGCCGTAAGGGGAGGCTGCCTAGAACTGTCACATTAATAAGCTCATGAATACTGATTAGGTGCCACTAGCCTTAAGTGCTATTATAAATCACTAATCTCGTTTATATTTCAAAACAAAACGTTTCGAAACCCTCGTAAAATAGCAAAAACTTTTATCATTTAATTTGTATTCGGTAGAAACATTCATTTCTTTTATTCTGCATTGGGTGCCACTTGGAAAAATTTACCTTACGCAAAGCTGCCTCGGTTAATTGAAAGAGCTTCTTTCGTTTGGTGTAATATTTTACGGCACAGTCTGTGCCTCGTTGCGGTAATAGCAAAACGGTCTCGCTCCGACACACCAGTTTTCTTTAGTGCTCTCTCCTTGGGCGTCCGCTTACGACTCCTTTTAGAACTCGTTTTAGAAGCAACAAGAAAATAATTTAATCTACTCCACGGAATCGAAACATAAATTTGTTTTCAACATTATCTTAATCGCTACTTTTCTTTTATCATCTTTCAGCGTTGGCTTATTTCTTCAAGTTCTTTTTACTTTCATTTCCTTTGCGAAAAATGCCCTTAGAGTTTTTCAAATCAGCAATTACGGTGAAAATTTGATTTGAATTGCGGTGAAATTGTGTGGGCTTCTTTATATTAGGATTTCATTCTGGGAATATTTACTTTCATGAACTTTTGTTTTTATTTTATATTACCTTGCGAACCTATTAGTGTGTTCACAAGTAAAACATGAATGTTTAGTGCTGTAGTAGGCTGAGTGTGGTATACCCACATGTACCGCAATAAATCGGCCGCACCCACGGCGACGGCGCTGCGGCACGCGAGATAAGGGTCACCGCAACACTATTAAGTACTACAATGTCACAGTTCCGCCGATCAAGTACATAAACCCCTCACCGCCCACTACACGCTTTATGACTTACTCGCACCTACTAACATTTCATCCATCAACGAGCCAACAACGTTTGCCTCGGCACATACCGGTGTTATTTTAATTTAATACAACCGTAATTATAATAAACTACATAACTACGTGATTAACATAATGTTCCTAGAATGTTCTACTTTTGTCTTGTAAACGAGCATAAAGTGAAAGAACAAATTGCGAGTTTCCCCAGTATTTTCCTCGCTCGGAAAAATATATGTTTTATTAAAGCTCGGCATTTCCGAGAGCGCGGCAACCCTCGGGGCGAGGGTGGGCTGGCTCAGGGGGATGGGTTCGGCGGCGCGTCAGTGTATAACAGACAGTAGAGGGATATAAAACATATTTACGCGCCTATAAAGTACTCTCGTACGCTCGCTCTCCACCATTTTCTTTTGTTCCTCGCTCGCAGCCAATGATAATGCTTTCTCCCGTTCGGTTAAACTTATTTCTCTGCCGTCTTATCTGGCTTTTCTTCGGCACTTTTATTTATAACCGAAGTGGTGAAATGTAACAACGTGAAGTAAACGATTTTGGGTTCAGCTTGCTTTTTGACATCTTGTTTTTTGTTAAAGGTTTATTTATGTTGCTTTGTTATTTTTATTTAGGCATATTGTTTATGTAGCGGTCTACTTTTTTACAAAATGAAATATCAACGTAGTATTTGATTGATACCGAAACCAGCGGTTGAGCCAATAAATCCGTTAAACATTTGATACTTTGATAGTGAACTGTGTTTGGTAACTAGTAGACTGTTACTAAATAGGTTGTTCATTTATATTCTTACCCACTTAATGTGATAAAAGTATATGAACTTTGGCTAAAAGAAACTGTAGGGCGGGCACACTTAAAGCTATTCAGAACAAGCAGAACGGAAGCCAGAGTGTTAACAGCAAAGCGAGGAGCGTCTTAATCTTGCGCTACTGTACGGCTCAGAACAGAAACTCCTTGCGTAGGTGAGAGGGTGTAATAACAAGAGTCGCCCGTTCCCCGCTACGCCACCCTTCAGTCGCCCGCAGGCTCACCCGCTTGCAAAGTTCTACGGAGATTCCTATTACTCCGTCCGTGCTCCAGTCTAACCGGCTTGACTGAGATAAGACCTAACTTGGAACGATGTAAACTGAACCTTATACCCTCATACTTAGATCACTCACATTTGAAGCCTTTGTTAAATGCCAAACGTAGACTTATTCCTATCGGTTGGTCATGTAAACAAGTAATATAAAACCAACGCTTTCCCGTTTATTAGAATGCAATGGAATAGAATCTATTTTAAAATAAATATCAGTTCTCTGTAAGATATTTAGAAATAATTCTTGAAAGTGAAAGCGAAAAACATTGTTGCTACTTTCGAAACGTGTAGGACAAAGAGGCGTCGTCAAAGGGCCGTAATCATCCGTAGGCAGGCGAGTGTTAGCACTCGACGCCGAGGTCGGGATATCTCTCGACGGATCAGCAGCTCACTCGGGATGCACTCTGCGATTCCGTTTGTCACTGCACCCGACTGCGGTCTGAGCTCCCGCTCTGATAAACGCATGTCAACGTGCTTTGAATGCGGAGCGCATTTAACCACTAAAGCCGGATAGAATATTACTGCGTACGGTATAATTCAACGCTTTTAAGAATATCGCAATGTTAAGAAGTGCTTTGATTATTTAATACTAGCTGATTTCCAGCATGCGTTGCAATGCACTTTTCCCTACCCACTACCTACCTACTACCTAACTAAAAACCTTCTAAAAAACATTAGAAAACATTATAAAAAAGATGAATCAAATCGGTTAAGTCGTTCTCAAGTTATGGCGTGACCAAGGGAAATAGGGATTCATTTTTATTTATATACGAGTAGAAGATTAAACTCAAGACAAAGCTGGGAATAATGACCTACCCTGATTACCTTGCCTGCCTAGCATTGACTAGGTATGGGTATGGTCTTTGTTTCTTACAACTTCAAGGTATTAACTATGAAGATTTTCATTCCTGATCTAATTCTGATAGATAAAATACACAGGTCTAACTAGTACAAAAAAAAAACGTAACGTAGTATAGCATGTCGTTATTTACTTCTAGTTTATAACATCAACAAACAGTAAATCCCATACTTATGTCAAAGTCCGCGAAACGTAAAAAATCATGTGTATAAAAAGTCGTCGGTGAATTGTTGAATTAATTTTAATGTTTCACGAGCGGCAATATATCAAGCGGAGCAGGGTACGACGGGCGCGGCGCACGACATGCTACGCAGATAAGCCTTTCGGCTATTTGCACGTCGGCGTAGTCGTGTGTGCGGCATTGCGACCCGGTCCGGCCGTAATTAGCTGGCCGCAAAGTTCGCCGAAATGTTACACGAACACCCCACGAGCCACGACTAAACACAACACAAGCTACCGTGCCGTACGCAAATTATACAAGTCCCTTGGAACCGATGAGCTTTGTTTGTGATGTTGCTTTGTGTTTGGAATTGCGACTTTACTTGCTTCTCTTATACACAAAACAATCTTTACCAAGCTTCGCTAGGTCTGCTAGAGGTACTTAGGTGGCCAAATTCGAAATATTAAGATATAGCGGTTTCTTGAAATTTCGAATTTGGCCTTTGTTTTTCTGTTTTGTTACTATGTATAATTTCTCACTTATGGACCCGTAACCAATTTTCTACGCACACAAAAGTTAATACAGCTTAAGTTTATTCGCAATAAGTTATAGAATCTAATTATAATAAATAGTAGCTCAAGTGTTCAAAGCTTTCTAAAAGATAACGCTTAACGGTTCAAGCCTCAGCAGTCGTTATTTTCGTCGTAAATAGCTCTAGGTCGTTAGTGGCCCGAGGAACCGGGAAAACAAACATGTTACTCTACAACAATGTGATAAACCAGTAGAATACACCGTCCCGCCAGCCGTTTAACCGTTCCACGACCATTAATAATTCGCTAACTTTGCGACAACACCCAGTTTATATATTTCGTCTGGAGTGAGATTTCAAGGAATTATTATAAAGTAATCTAAGTTAGGCGACCCATAGAGAGACGAGGGAGGATGACAGGTGTTTAAATATACCGCAGCGCTTCCCCACACCACTTTACAGATTGTATTACGTCCAAGACAGCAGGCCCGAAGGCACCTAATAAGCCGATTCCTGCCGGCTTACCTTTGGGAATGAGGCAATGTACGTAGTGTGTAGTGTCTACTGTAGTCAATTAGTAAATTATGTACACATCTGTGGTTATCACATTACAGTACAGGCATTAAATACATCGAATTGAAAAAAAAAATACCAACATTTTTCATGTCAACAAAGAAAGCAACATGTGGCGCCAAAAGTAAGCCGGAGCTCGGGTGTCAGAATTCAGAACTAAATTCGTATGAGCGCGGACACGTGACTTCGCGGCTATCAGCAGCGTTTTGTAGGGACTAGGTAAGCCGAAGTTTATCGAGTTACGACAATGTTTGTATGTATAGAAAGTTAAATTAGAACCACTTCCCGATGTCCGATTGAATTGAAATTTTCCACACACCTTTGTTTCTAAGAACAATACATTCTTATGACAAACATAACTTAATCTTGAAGTCAGGATCTTCTCCTCACGAGGGAACTCCTCAACGTTTAATAGCACAGACACGAAACTTTGCATACAAGTTCATATTTGGTGGATAATCACAATTTGTATCATGAACTGATCCTAGCGCCAGGATCGTCTCCTCACGAGGGAACTCCTCAACGTTTAATAGCACAGACATGAAACTTTGCATACGAGTTCATATTTGATGGATAATCACGATTTGTATCATGAACTTATCCTGCAGCCAGGATTGTCTTCTCACGAGGGAACTCCTCAACGGTTAATAGCACAGACAAGAAAATTT
Organism: Cerastis rubricosa; assembly: GCA_949152445.1. Classification (NCBI taxonomy): domain Eukaryota; kingdom Metazoa; phylum Arthropoda; class Insecta; order Lepidoptera; family Noctuidae; genus Cerastis; species Cerastis rubricosa. The sequence goes on along the minus strand of OX424540.1, from coordinate 11,223,267 downwards.
GTATGCACGTTCATATTTGATGGATAAACATGAATTCTATCATGATCTCATCTTGCAGCCAGGATCGTCTGCTCACGAGGGAACTCCTCAACATTTAATAGCACAGACACGTGACGTTGCATACTAGTTCATATTTGATGGATAATCACGATTTGTATCATGAACTCATCCTACCGCCAGGATCATCTCCTCACGAGGGAACTCCTCAGCGGTTAATAGCACGCATATGAAACTTTGTAAATTTACGCGTTCACTTTTTATGAATAAACATAATACCTGAAGCTTGTCGCGTGAATGGTAAATGCTATAAAAACTAAACGCGACAAGCTTTTGTGAAAATTATCCTACATCGTTTTAATTTTTTCAAAGATTTATTTTCTTCTTTTCAGTTCATATTCATAAAAGCTTGTTTCAAAAAGGTTTTTAGATTATTTTCTTATTTTTTATACAGTGTTTTATGTAGTTCTTGTGCATTTAATCGTTTCATTACATAAGTTATGAAGAAAAGATCAAGTTGGATCCTTCGAAAATTTTTGGTACTTTTAGCATGGGTGACATTTTCGTGGTTTTCGAGGTCGCTGATACAGACACCAAAATTAAACATAGCGCCGACGCGCGACGTAAATTTCTGTTTTCTTCGTCATGGGTGTCATTTTCGGGGTTTTCGGGTTGGCTGATAATCAAAACGAAAATTGAAAAATGCGATGAAAAAAACTAAATTAAAATTCACATTTTTTTCTTCGGCTTCCCCTTTCATTATTTTCACCCTTCGCCACTGCAAGACAGAGTCATTGAAGCGAGCTGTCGCCCGAGCTTACTGAACTTGCTACGTTAATTACTTGTTATGACTCGGAATGCATTTCATATCTCAGTGGTTAGGTGCAGTGTCTGCCTTGAGGATTTGCCAACTCAAGCGAGCTTTGTTTAGCTTTTACATTATAGATGTATGTTTGTTTTATTTAGATTGATTATCGGTTTATTTATGCGATGCATTAACGGTGTCAGGATGAACAATCAGTACTTAACTATTTATTTAATAATATGTAACCTGGAGGTCTAGTCTCTTTAGTGTGCGTCCGCAAACGATATAGATTAGGGGCACAAACGTAACTACGTTTAATTTTCGTTCGTTGCCAAAGTTACGTTTCGGAGAAAGAGAGTAGACCTCCTGGGCAGGTTCATACATTTTAGTTTACTGTTTTTTATTAAATACAAATCATGAAAAAGAATAGAAATTACTCTGAGATAACATTTTTGATTTGACATTGTCTATTTGTCATCATTACCTTCGCTATTACAACACAAGCAAAACGCTGACACAGCATGCAATTTAAAAGAACATTGCCAAAACACTGAGTTTTACATCCACGTAAACGTCCGATACGTTTACCTAATAAAATCTCCGTAAAAGCTTGTCAATGACAATATACGTGTTTATGTTGCTTGAAATTTGTACGTCAGTCATTCGTTATTCTTAATCCAAGCATGAATTTCGTCTTAGGATGTTGATATGATTCAGTGCCAATAATTTATAACGGTTAAATAAAAATTTTAATGTGTTTATTTATTTAAACAATAATTTTCTGCTTGAAAAGACTATAAGCGAAATTCTTAGAAAAGCAAAAGTCATACTCATAATTTACTGCTACTAAAAGTAAATATTTCATTCTTCTAAACCCATAAAAATGCTAAACAGCGTGATTATCTTGTTACAAAGTGCCAAATAGTGTTTATATTGTATTTTACCCCACGTCGGATCATAAATTACTTTCCTTATCGATGCCGACACGCCGTTATCGTCCCCATCTTACTTTTACTCGACTCCCACGCCTGCGATCACGACCACCGTTTATAGTAATTTGTCGTCAAAAGCATTAATACAACACTTGGTTCTTTTCATTGGTGCTGTTTTTGTAGAATATAAATGTTCATTAATATTAACAGATTCTTAATATGTGTACATTTCCATAGTTTTGTTTTACAACATATCATAAAAGATACTTGTTGTAAGACACATCATTATTGTATATGAACTCCAAAGTACCATTCTGCGATGCTTTAGTGTTCGTCGCGTCGGATTATTTCCCTCTTTATGCCGGGCGAGCGAGATGCGTCGACCACTTTGTTGTTTTATACTTCGTTCGAAGCGACTTTATGCATCGCCTCATTGCTCTTCGCCGTTTCGCTTAGTTTCCCCTCTCTATTTTCAACTCACGTTACTACGTAAATTTATTTTGAAACAAGTGATCCGCCGACGTCCTTATATGTACGACGCTGCTTTTATGTATGTTTATTTTCTCTTTGTACTTGTTTTAGCTGAATTAATGATTTTGTTACGTGACTTTGGTACTCATTTATTCTGTCAATGATGCCATCATTAAGCATTGCATTGCATCTAACCGTAAAATCTAAAAATGGTAATGTAGTAAGGATTTAGGACATGTATTATTTTATTTTAATGGAGGATGGTCTGTAAATTAACAAACGTGAAAGGGATGTAAGAAACTCCCTGACTTTCCAAAATGGTTTAGTCTATAAAAGTACCTGCTAAGATCGAAATAACTATAATTATTGTTAAATTAATAACACTATTGTTAATAAGAACTCTATGTAATTCTTGTTATTATTTGTGTGTTTAACCTGTTTCGTGTATATGTATGCTTGTTTACATTTATTGCAGCACGGCATGTAATGCGATTGTTATAAATCGTTGTTGCATTCCTGATACCAACAATCGAAAATAAATCAAGAGTTTTGAAGAACTTGCAAACCAACGTTTGCATTGCATGCCACAAAATCATAACAGAAACAACATGAACAAAGCTGGAAAATCAATACACAAAACTGTTTAATGATTTGCACAATAACAAAATACGATTGCAAAAAACTTGATAGCAGAAGCCTGAAGCCACCCCACAATTGTCGGCATGCCGCGCGCCGTTTACAAACGCTCAGAAACAAACTACATTTTTATACGGAGAGCAAACAAAATGAGTTAGTGGTGCCGTAGAGTCGCTTTTCCCTGTATTTCCAACGAGCGAGCTTGAAAATTCGCTTTAATACCTTTGTTCTACAGGGCTTTACAGCTCTCATGTTTCGCAGAAATATTTTCCGAGCGCAGGTTTACTTTACCTATGTGTGAATATTCTGCACTCCATTTCGCCCGTTTTAAATATTCTTGCAACAACATTTTTTGCTTTTTCAAATTTCCATGATTTTGAAGGTTTTGAGTGAGGTCATTTCATTGCATTCGTAATTTATTTAAATACTTATGTGCAAATTACTGGATTTCAGCCTTGATGTAATGCATTTCACGACTTTTATTGTGTCAGCAACTCATCATCAAACTGCATTACGGTCACTATAGTACGTAATACATTTCGCATGATATCTGTAAGTTCAATTATTTAAATACAGATATTATTATTAAATAGTTAAATGCAAACAAAACGGCATAAAGTAATGAAAAGCACAACAATTGACAAATCAGTTTGTTAAGTGTTTAAGGTATGATCGCTCCCATTGCGGAATTAAATAAAATGATAGAACCTCCCGGTTGAGTTTATTCATTACAACCCACGTCGGGTGGTCGGTGGGGGCGCCCACCCTCACTCTACTCGCTTTATGGATATAACCTCGACAAAATACCCCTAAAATTGCACTGTTTTTATTATGTTCTCTCTTTATCTCTTTTGGTTTGTTGCTCCTTTTTACGACGTTATTATTTTATTAGGGAATAAAGCAAATAATAGAGTCAACCGTGATTAACTACTGCCAATATCGAAATAGGTTTGAGCACGATATTTTATTAACATCTTGTTAAAAGATACAGAGTTTATTTACTATTACATACCTATGTCTTAAAACCGTGATCACCGAAATGTGTTCCGATTTAAAACTTAAAATAATGAGCTACGAAAATAAAGAAACCAAATTCTTTTTATTTAAATTATTACAAAAACACGCAGTAAATGACGTGAATTAAAGTATCGTGACCCCTTGACAGATAGAGAACATAATCACGTGCAGAGTCATAAAATGACCAGACTGGGATTAAATAATCATTGTTAAAACAGTTGTCAGTGATGAACTGATGACACATTGAAATATCTGATACGATTTTTCTGTATGATTAAATAGAAACATTGTTTAGATGCCAAATAGTTCGCGAGAGCGATAAAACAAAGCGGCTGGCAAACGACCAAGTCGCGCAAAGAGACACGAGTGGATGGGCTCGCGATTTGCAACGCGAACACTGGTTACTACTCATAGCGTCGTGAAGCCATGTCGCCTCATGCCTCGCACGCCGTGCTTAGCTCAGATTTGCACGGATACATTTTAAATGGAGCCGCCAGATCGCACTCCCTTTGAGTTTTCGAAATGCGTCAAGTATGACATTCAATTTGGCGCACAAAGCCTGCATCGAAATGCAATGCTTGTGCAACTACGCTTTGTTGGCGAAATATGTAGTTTCAAGTTAACAGCCTACCTTTTGATGGTATTTGGAAATATTATCTGTATGTTGTGCAACGTGTGCTGCTGTATTTGTTACAACAATTTGTAGTTTGATTCTGTATGTTATTATGACATAATCTGAATCGGTGAATGTTGCAAGTCAGAATTCAGATTGAAGAGTTTAGGCGCTACTCTAAACTTTGTTGGCAGTGTGCTATGTCTGCGGAATGTCGGACGTGTCCACCTGGTACGTGGGCGCGCGCATATCACCGCCTCCCTTTGAAGTGAAGAACACACACATGCTTCGTGTCAGACTTCTGATAAATAAACAAAACAAATACCTTGCGATGCAATCAACCTACATAACGAAGTAATACCGCTAATTGTTGTCTCGTACATACATGGCATGCCTGCCTCCACTCAGGCTCCTACTATTGGTAGTAACAGTAAATAAAAGTAGATATACTAATTTAACGTTACGGTTTTCGGCAGATATTAATTCAACTATACAATTTTGTGCTGAATCAACGTAATATTACACGTTCAAAGAAGTAAAAATATTAAAACATAACCATATGTAAATTTAATATGGTTGGGTTAAGTCGTTGTTAATTAATTTAAGCCGAGCGAGGTGAGGCTCGATTAGCGGAATAAATTGGGCTTGCGGCGGGCACAATCCCTGGCGCAGTAAACAGCGCCGACAACAAAGGCAACTCGGCAGCCGCCCCTGCGCGGGAAAAGCGAGCTTAATGCTTACTCATTATTTATTCACATCTATAACGAGATTGTCAGTGCTCCCTGTTCCCCGCCCGCTTCTCTACAGCTGCCCCGCTTGTTTTATCTCTACTTGTAGACTCGTCTTTGCCGTATTATTTACTCTCACTCATACTTAAATAATTTTCTTTTCCCTCGAGTTATAAAGTTATTAGGTACAATTTTTCTCCAAGTTCTTCCTTTCTTTAAAATTACGATCGAGTACAGAACGCTTGAATTGTATGTTTCTCGTGAATACGGTACGGTTTTATTGAAAATAATATATTTTTCCGACGTTGGAAATACTGTTTTTGTTTACATACGTTGGCATTTTCTGAAATCTCGATACTAGGACGCGCTTGATTATATTATAGATAGGCATGCTTTCATCACGATCTTTATAGATTTAGTTTGGTTATCGAAACCGTACAGTTCTATTCATAAACGTTTTCATAAAAAGTCATGTTTAATTTATGTCTAACGGGAATTTCTGATAACTACAAATCTAAAAGTTAAACGATTGATTAATGTTTAATTCAAGTAAAACCGTATGTAATTAAAGAACTTAGTTTCTCTTGAACGTACGTCTCAAAATTTTATTTGAATTACACTTACAAATTCGAAAGTAATATTACACTAAAATTTATTCAAAAGATATGAAAAGCGTCGGAGCTCTTGCAAACAGCTAGATAATGCCGTCAAATACTCAACGTGGTCGTTGAAAATTTTATGTCGCCGCTCGCTGCATCCTCCTCTGCAACCCCACCCCACATCTTTAATTCTACACCCTCTTCAACGCTCTTAGTATCTGTATACACAGTAATGAGATTTAGTTGATTCTACGTTTTAATTACAGTTTTGTTGTTTGTCGTATGAAGCCTAGTCCTATCCAATCCAAATCGCTTCGTGATACTTTTTCAAATGACAATTTCTCAATTTACTAAAGTTGGACTAAAAAATATCGGAAAATTCGGAATACCAAGTATTTGTTCCGTTGCTGACAACCGATTGCTTTTCCGCTATATAGGCAACTCATTTTTTATCTTCTTTATATTTTTCTGCTACTATTTAAATAAAATACACAAGCATATTATTTATACAAAAAAAAATAATCATGGACGTTAGTTAGGAAAAGTAACGTGTTGTTTCGATCATGTCGTTCATCCACATCACTATTCCGATTGAGCAGATAGCGAGTCACATTTGTATGTCTAGTGCGTTACTTTGCATTCGCTTTGTTGTGTGTCCTCGTCTGTTATGTAGAAACACTTTCAAATTTTTGCCGACGCTTTCTCTTTTACGATACTTAACAGCTTCGCCAACTACAGTTTCTGAATGAGCGATCAAGATACTTAAACTAAAGACCCAAAGGGAACTGCATACAATTTAGTAAATAAATATACATATTCAGCCTGGAACAAATGTATTTTTCAACAACAAAACGTTTATACAGTGAGGGAACGATACAAAAACGCAATCCAACAATACGTTTACCGCAAATTGAATGAAGCTCGAAATAAATCCTGCGGTCGTTGTCTGACTCTCAATACCAGTACCTCCCGTCGTATCTCTCACCCTTGTTTGTCGTTTTTGGGGTTTTATTCCAATAAAAATATCCATATGCTCGTATTGTTCTACGGATATTGTTTATTTTTGATACAACAACTGATATTTTAGTAATATAAATTGTGCTTTATTTTATGATCGGAGAAAGAGATTTTATAAAAATTAAGGGTCGTGAAACGTAGCTTGATCGTTATCGAGAGCCCATTTTCTCTCCCTCGTTTAAGACCCGACCAAATAGGGGTCCCTAAGGTTCAAGCGTCGTAAACCAAGCACTCTAGTGTATCGTAAGTGTTAATTACTTTTGTCACTCCACAACCGGGCGGTTAACAAATCTCTTCGTTATATAATTCCACCGCTGAGAACTGTAATTTACATCGACTGACGCAACATTGTTTGGATAATAAATTATTATGCCTTGAAGCGTTCTTAACGGGCGGCTAAATCGATAAGCGTCGTTTTTATTGCACCATTAACAAGCAGTGCGAGGGGCGAACTGATTTCAATCTGCGTAATCAATGCTGTATCTCACAGTTCACGCTGAACGAGAACTAATTGATGCTGGTATAGGGAATCCGCGCATTTTACATAGCTGAAGCCATCACACGTCTCTTTCAACAGTTTCAAAATTGCATGGGCAATTGGGCATGTAGTATTTGAACATAACTCAATTTTATTGTACAAATATGCACGCTATTATTTAAATTGCCAATGATCTAAAAGCATCATTGTTTCACTATCAAAAACTACCCTTGTTTTCTCCTATTGAACAAGCAAGCACACACTGGTTACATTTTGAGTTCATTTACTATGATATATCGTTGGCAGTCTAATCCCTTCCGGGACCAAAACCCCCCTAGTTTTAATTCCCTGATGCAGTCAACTACTTACACCGCACGCCGTTTAAACATTGATTTCCACGAATCGCTTTTAAATTGTAAGTAATTAAAAGTCAACTTGTAAACATGTCACTAAATGGAATTCCTATTTTGGTTTTAAAATAACACGACTCAACTCAAATACTGAAATGTATATTTTGGTACGTTAAAAAAATCTTTTCTCGTTTTTATTGCTACCAAAAGTGGGAAAACGAGAGGAAAAAATAAACAGCACGGCTGTCGCTCGCGAGCGAATTTCCGGCTCACTGCCGTTCGGGACGTTTCAATTTTACAAAATATAAACTTTTGCCCTCTGGCTCGTAACAATCGGTTCACTCCAATTTATCATGTGAAATTGAATGAAATCTAAGTTCTGTTATGTTATTCATTTATGATACAACGTATAGATTGTAGTGTTCCACAATGCACAACATTATTATTTGAATAATCTTTTTTACCACAATACTGATTTTTTTTTTTTTTTTTTATAATTTCGCTATGCTTTATAATTTGCACTCAAATTGCTTAGCTAAGAGATCATAGATAAGCAAATCATACGTTTTTTTACAATCCCGAACATAATCTTATTATAGTTATGTTATTAAAAGGAAAATTAAACTGCGTGTGTACAATATTGTTCTGCCAGTAAAAACAAGGAGTTTCCGAGCGGAGGGAAGTAAAAGACAAAAATTATTTGTACAAATTAAATGCAGAATATAAAATGTAAGATAGTTATAACAGCAGTTTTTCCCATCTTCACAACAATTTCGCTAATTATTAAATCACTTAATCGTAACCGGTTTCTTGATCTAATTAATATTTTGACACTCCTTTTGAATGATTGATTATGTACTCCGCTTAAATACTTATCATGAAGATAACTTTATCGAATCACTAGTTATTAAAAAAGGATAAATATATGTAAGAAATTCATGAGAAGAATAGGAGCTCACTTATAATAATAAACATTGCTAGCTAAATAGGCATCAACCCGGGCTTGTAACGGTGATTATTATTACACAAAATATCCAAACGAAATTAGTTTTCCAAATGACTGCACAACAGGCCCGAAGGCACCTAATAAGCCGATTCCTACCGGCTTCCCTTTGGGAACTAGGCACTATACGTAGTGTCTATTGTAGTCAAATAGTAAATTATGTACACACCTGTAGGTATCACATCACAGTATAGACATTGAATACATCATAGGATTGAAAACATTACCAAAATGCCAAAATTTTTAAAGTCAACAAAGAAAGCAACATGTGGCGCCAGTAAGCCGATGGTCGGGTGTCAGCATTCAGAACTAAATTCGTATGGACGCAGACACGTGACTTCGCGGCTATTAGCAGCGTTTTGTAGGAACTAGGTAAGCCGAAGTTTATCGAGTTACGACAAAGATTCTATGTACAGAAAGCTAAATTAGAACCACTTCCCGATCTCTGATTGAACTCAAATTTTGCACACATCTTTGGTTCTAAGAACAATACATTCTCATGACAGACATAACTGAATCCTGCAGCCAGGATTGTCTCCTCATGAGGGAACTCCTCAACGGTTAATAGCACAGATACGAAACTTTGCATACCAGTTGCTTTTTGATGGATAATCACGATTTGTATCATAAACTCATCCTACCGCCAGGATCGTCTCCTCACGAGGGAACTCCTCAACGTTTAATAGCACGGATACGAACTTTTGCATACGAGTTCATATTTGATGGATAATCACGATTTGTATCATGAACTCATCCTGCAACCAGGATCGACTTCTCACAAGGGAACTCTTCAACGGTTAATAGCACAGACACGAAAATTTGTATGTACGTTCATATTTGATGGATAAACATGAATTCTATCATGATCTAATCCTGCAGCCAGGATCGTCTTCTCACGAGGGCACTCCTGAACATTTAATAGCACAGACACGAAACTTTGCAATCGAGTTCAAATTTGATAGATAATCACGATTTGTATCATGAACTCATCCTACCGCCAGGATGGTCTCCTCACGAACAGGCTCCTCTGGGAACTCCTCAACGGTTAATAGCACAGACATGAAACTTTGTATATATACGCGTTCACTTTTTATAAATAAACATAATTTCTATAGTTACCTGAAGCTTATCGAGTGAATGGTAAATGCTTTAAAAACTAAACGCGACAAGCTTTAGTGAAAATTATCCTATATCGTTTTCATTTACTCAAAGATTTATTTTCTTTTTTTTTCAGTGCATCATTATAAAAGCTTGTTTCAAAAAGGTTTTTTAGCTTATATTTTTATTGGTTAATAGTTCATGTGTATTTAATCGTTACAAAAAAAGGATCAAGTCGGGTCCTTAGATTTTTTTTGGTATTTTTATCATGGGTGAAATTTTCATGGTTTTTGGGGTCGCTGATAACGATACTGACGCCAAAATTAAAAATAGCGCCAAGCGTGATTTAAAATTCTGGTATTTTCGTCATGGGTGTCATTTTCCGGGTTTTCTGGTTCGCTGATGACTAAAACGAAAATAAAAAATTTAAATTCTCATTTTTTTCTTCGGCTTCCCCTTTCAAAATTTCCACCCTTCGCCACTGCTGCACAATAAACGTCTTCTGTTTGTTTATCTCTCTTCCATTTCAGTATTTTTTGTCACTATTTATACAAAGAGATCCGTTCATATCGTTTTAATTTCCCCTCGGTATTATACGTTAATATTTTACGTGAGATCACAATTCCCTGCAATAATAATCTGTTCCTCTCGTTGGGGAAACTCTTACAAATGTTTTTATATTTATAGATCATTCTTCGGAGACGGTTACTGTAGACAAGTCGAGATTTATCTCGGTTATCCCTGCCGCTTTACTGTTTCCTTCCAAATTAAGAGGTCTTTTATACGTTTTTCTTTGCCGAATAAATGATTTCAAATTAATATCTTGGGGAGGAAAAGCTTTTAAGACTAGAGTACTTAAGTAAAGTTATTTTATCAAAAGAAAGATGTGTTTTATTATAAATATATGTATGATGAATACTTAATAATAGTGGTTTCTGAAGGTTTTTTCAAGGTCAGACTGTTGTGAAACAAAACTATGTTGTAATTCAACGTTTATTACTGACAAATTATATTTTTCAAAAAGTACGGTAGGCTAATGTAAGTATTTTTCCATACTTGCATACTCCAACTGCAATAAAAAGGGAACCAGTTAAGGACTACATCGACTACGAAACATGTAATAAATATAAATTTACCAATATTCAGTCAGTCAAGTTCATTGTGGGATATTGGGTACCCTACAACGACTGCATTAATCTTAGTCGTAAAGCAATAAGTTATAAAACGAATATAAATAAATCGGTTTACGGCCGTTTTACTGCTTTTCGCGAATGTGTTATTGCTACGAACGAACGGACGCTATGCGTTTTACAGTATACATAGGTACGTACCTACCCATGTAATAAAACTACCTCTACCTATTGCTTGTACATAGAAATCTACATCTTACTGTAAAAGCCAAAACGAGGTCAAGTCGTACTTAAATGATACTGATAATTTCTACGATTGCTCAAAGAAGTACTAGGTAATAGCAATTTAAGCAACAATAAAATCCAAAAATATAATTAGCATGATCTGCATTATTATTTATTATCTGCGATAACTAGTATTTAAAGTTTAACCAATTGTGTGCCTGTGATCGGTTGCACGCTAGCCAAGCAAGGTAAAATGGAAAAGCCATCACCGCCGAAAGAAAAGGTATCCCAGAATTAAAAAAAAAAAACCGTGTGTAATTAATAAAAATGCAGAAAAGACTGCTCGTACTGTAAAAGCAGATTTTAAAATATATATAAAATATTATGAATGTCAACAAATCTTGCAAAGAAATTGTTTACAGGTTGTTGCGCAAATACGAATAGAATCGTTTTAGTATTTATTTATGTTGTATTTATGTTGGACTGTATTTTTTTTATAAATTCTATTGTCACACTTGGGGACGGCTCACGGCACGTGTCTCATACTCAGGTATCTGTGATTTGAAGTGCAATTTCGAAATTGTGGTAAGTATAAAATACTATTAATTCTAAACTATTTTACAATCCAAAAAATAAAAATAAAATCCTGGTCTTGCCACGCAATGGTACATACCACACAATAACACATCCTTTACAAGTAAAAACTTATTGACTTGTCCAAAACATGTTTCACCGCGACCGGGATCGGTGCTACTAGTTTTCTATTAGTTTGAACTGGCTGTAATATCTCATATTTTAAATTTAGCCTTCCTCTAAAATTAAATTAGTTACGTCTCTTTTGACATATTTTCTCCCACGCATATTGGTATCTGTCGGCATATTACATGTGTAGCAAGATATATTCAAGAGACGGTATGTTGGGCGGGCGGCGGGCGGCGCGTGCGCGAGGCGCGGGGCGCGGGTTACAGCGGCCGACGACCGGCTGCGGACCGCGCCGCACTCTCGCCCCGCACGCCGCCCGAACCGTGCGTACTCTGTCGATCATCGCCTTCTTTGTCTTGCATACGATCGCGATACATCGGTATTTTTGTGCTGTCGAACTGACATCTAGACCTGCCTTGGATACCTACCGCTCCCTGGATTACAGTGCTAAAGGATTGCAGTGACACTAGTGGAATTTTTTTTTGTTAATGAGTTTGTTTATATGTCAAGTGCACTAACAAAGTTTACCGTCATTGATAAACAAGGTGTTTTTATAGTATTTAGAAGTTATTGTGACATTATAGAACAGTTAAGAACAGTGAAAGTGATTAGTGAATAGGTATGAATGTTTGCGTTAAATGGTGTACGTTCTAATAAATCGAAAGTTTCGGATTTCACCAGAAGGCAACTACAGTCACCATAGTGAGGATCAAAGATACTCCTAAGAACAATGCAGAAGCCGGCAGCAAAAAGGAAAGCAAGAAAAAAAATAGTAAACAAAAGGCGGAAGGTAACGGATCGGTGACAGGGAATAAGAATGAAAAGACAGCTCCTGCTACTGTTAAGGCGGACAAGGAGGGCAAAAGACCATCGCCGACCAAGGCTGTGCCAGAACAACAGGTAAAATCTAACGACAAGATGTCTAATAGATTGAGGAAAAATGCTATGAAGAATTAAATGTAAACAACTCAATTCGTTATTAATAAACATTTATTAATTTTCGTATAATAGATATATCGATGCTGTCTCATAAATCAAATAACTATTTCGAATGGACGCCAGACAAATACATTTTTAATTCCTTGTTGTAAATAACATGCATAATTTATCGTAACGCCTTACGTGACCGGCATCGTTAACATTTACCCCACTTTGGTGAGATTAACTTGAACAATGGAAACAACCTGCTATAGAATTCATATTTAATTTACACATATTCGCATTGAAAAACTAATGGAATGGTTATTGCGCTTGGTCACGAACTACCGAAACGGTAACATGACTTGCGTTTACCTCTGCTAGACTTTAAATAAATACCTTCGTACAATTCCGGTCAATTGTTTATGGCACTATGAACGACGTAATTATAGTTGCTACTCGCCAATCAGCTGACTCGCCTTTAACTGTTGGTTTTTTTTTACAAGTCCTCCAAGTAGGTTTAATACTTCAATGGCTTTACGAATACCGTATATTATTTGTACGTACTTTTAGGTTTCATTTTATTTTGTCTATCTAAGACACTCTGTATACGCATGACACACAAAAATGAAAACTAATTTACATAAGTGGTCAACTTTTCTAATTCAAGAAATACTCTACGAAATATTTGAAAGCAACTTGAATGTATAATTCATTGTTAATTATTCTTTGAACAGCACCTACTAGGTCTTACAACAATGATCGCGTCGTTAATTCACTAAATTACAGCCAATTACATAGCAGACTGAAAATACAAGAATAGGTACGTATTCTGATTATAATTACGAAGTAATCTTTGTTAAGAACGAAAGACTTCAATTAATAAATATACAAATATTACAGTAATGAGAAAATAGCTGAGGAGGTCGTGGCTAAATAATAACAGCCGCCCAAGTCGATCTTTAAGGTTAAGCCGTGCTTGCCGAGGTTGGTCTGTGGATGGGTGACCATAATTACATATCGAGTTTCCTCCGTGCCTCGGAAAGCACGTTAAGCCGTTGGTCCCGGCTGTCATTTGTAGATCTTTGACAGTCGTTACGAGTAGTCAGAAGCTAAAAGTCTGACATCCAGTCTTACCAAGAGGTATCGTATTACCCAGTTACTGGGTTGTGGAGGTCAGATAGGCAGTCGCTTCATGTAAAATACTGGTACTCAGCTGCATCCGGTTAGACTGGAAGCCGACCCCAAGATAGTTTGGGAAAAGGCTAGGCAGATGATGATAATGACAGTAATGAGAAAATAATTTTGTTATGAAGTTCTCACAAAAGATTTTCTACTAGAAAGTATAATTTATTTTTTTCAAACTATTATTTCTACTGCTAGTTGCTTTTATAACCCACATAAATAAAATGGATAGCGCTATTATCAAAAACGAAAAAAAAACAAATTACCTATTTTATTCTGCGATAATAACATAAAAGCCGTATAGAATCTGCAATCGTAGTAATAAATATATCTATCTTTTTATTATGCATTAAATGTCACTGAGAACAAAAATTGGTATGCAGCATTAAATTCAGGTCATGAACAAACAACTCTTAGCGCGATATGCGCGTTGAATACATAGCGACTCTACGCTTTCCACTTTTTATGTGTGAGGCTATAATTTATTACTTATAATGTTATCCAACTAACTTCTGCCGTTGACACATTAATTTTATTACTCAAATACTAGCGAGAAACAAGTCAATTAAGAATTATTACAAAACTTGTTTTACTTTGTGAAATCTAGATTATTTACTAATTACACGCTCACTTAATTGATTTTCTAATTATTACTATAATCAATTATTTCCTGCAGCAGAATTAAAAACTATAAGTTTAATTTCGGATCTACTAATTGTGAAACCTGTCAGAAGAAGAATAGCAAACCTGCCAGAGTAATAATCATTATGTATAAATAAAATATTTTTTTAAATAAATTCAAATTAATTTTATTGTTTCTATATTATCTATAATTATTGCCTCATCTAATTTTGTGATTATATTTTTAGGTAACCTGAAAACCGGAATTCTAAACCAATCAAATTTATTTACAAATCTTACTACATTGCCTTTTAAAGATCGCAGGGGGTCACGGATCGGTATGGCTGAACTTTACTTAGAGAGATGAAATTCTCCTTGAATTTTAAGTCCCATCCTATTAAAAGTTTGTGAAAGTATTAGAATTTGGAATGAGGGGCGAAAAGCTATCACGCCATTTTTTTCCGACTCTCCCCATGGCACTGGGGGAGGAGGAGGGGAAAACGGCCCCGAGGCTGGGATCGCCAGATTATGCTTCGCTGTTTTGAATTCAAAATACGAATTAATTAATTCAGAATCGTAAAGTTCATTCATATTAAAAGTTATTAACTTTTTATAAACGCTTGTGTGGGTGTGCAACGTTCCAAACGTTAGCTTATTCTATTTTTATTACCTTGAGTTCATTGCTTTAACGACTCTACTAATGGAATTTGATAACGAAAAAAAAACTAATTTCGAAACATAATTCAGCAACGCAAAGAAATAACTTCAAATTTTAGTTTGTGTAAATATTCTTAGTTTTATTTTGACAACGTTGACTAATGCGGTCGTTTACTTTTATGGCTGATTTATTTAGAGTCGCGTGTATTTCTCTTCGGAGGTGGGCTCAACGGAACTATTATTGCTTGCCGACACGGTATCACTCAACGCGCTAATCGTGCTGAATTATTATTATCTTTTATGTAACATAGTTTTGACAGCCAGCCAAGGTTTGTCAACGTTGATGGACATCCCTTATTTAATAACAAACGTGAGGTTAAAAAAAAAAAAACGGGTTGCACTCCGGGAGTGCCGGCAGAAGTGAAAACTTGAATAGTAACGTTGTGCATTTTTGGATATGGTTAGGAAATAATTTTGAACGAATTGCTTTAATTATCTAGTTCTATCATTTATGTGGTAAAATACAATATTCATTTATTGCGCTATCATACACAAACATGACAACTTACATTACATAACAAATTTAACACAGAAATATTACGATACGTTTTACGAATTTTACCTCTTTGGAGAAATCGAAGGTTTTGTTTGTGCATAAGATAATTATCCAGTTTTGGAAAACCAAACTCAATGACAGATGTTATAAAGTTCAAATTCCTTCGCAACCTAATGTCAATTCGTCTTACGAATTTTCGATCAGGACACGTGACCTGACGCGAGGTTAAGATTTTATACCCATTACAGAAAAAGTGCTCAACGCCGCTAAAGAAGTTTTCACTTCAAAAAAACTCTCTATTAAATTAATAACCGAAAGTCTAAACTAGTAAGTAAAGAAGTTAATTTATGACCTCTCCTTGTTTGCGTTAAAAAAAAACGTCATAACAATAAATTGTTCGATCCGATATTGGACGTTGATATTCTATTTAGACAAGTGGAAGGTGACAGAAAATGTTTTAATAGCCTGGCGGTGCTTTTGGATGTCTTTATTGTGCTGAGAGGCCGGACGCAGAGCCGCCGCGCCGGGCCGGGTGCCGGCTGACTGCACGACACTCGCCGCCCGCCAGGCACGCGCGTCCCATACTTGATTTATCACTCCATTGTTGCGGAGCGACGACCCACCCCCACCGGATAAGGCTAAACATTCAATTGCCGGAACGCACCCGAAACGATTTGTTCCCCCCATACTATCGATTGACTATTTCTTCCGGATGCCAGTATTTAAAGGGTGTTAGAAGAAAGTTCAGTGATGGATGAGAAAGACAATTTGTGGGCAAAAATATATGAATAAAAATGTTTATTGACAGCGACGTCAGGGGTTTTTAAGTTACTTATTGCATTATTTTCCGGGTAACTAACTAAACGTACATAGCACAATATTTTATGAAAGGATATTCGTCCCGTTGCATTTGCTTTAAAACCGGCCAAGATCGTGTTGGACCATGCACAGTGAACATTAAGGCTAAACAGAACAATATTTCCCTATCAAAATAAAATAAAATAAAACCAATTCAAATAATAGAAAATTAAATCAACTGCGGCAAATCAGATTTAAGAGACAATGCTACTTAAATTGTGTCCATCGTAAAAGGCGCGGTTAGCCAGCTAGTTTTATTGAGTCGTTCTCGGCGCTAGCTCGTAAATATCACTGGGTAATTACTTTCCATTCCCTTTAAATACTTGAAATCCGCGCTGTAAAATAAATAAACTTTTATTGTTTCAGTATTTTTAAGCATCATTGTTTTGTTTAAACTATTATTTTTGATAATGAGGGAACATTAATTTGTCATGTGCCACTCTAGTTGTGTCTAACATGTTTTAATGTTCAGTTAGAGGATTAGACAATTATTCATGTGCTGTAGTGTAGGTTATTTGTGTTTTTATTATATACCTTATTAATTATTTTCTGCTTCACATTTCATCGAATGAATACAACATACATTCATAAATAGTTGAGGGTTGTAGACTATCTGGCGAAAAAATAATGAAAGTTGTCTATAAACAAAAAAAGGCACGAGAAAAGCTTTACTTTTAGTATCCTTTTCTGTACCTACCAATGAAAAACGAGCTTTTCACGATAATAATCTACTTCCTTCTTTTGTCAAAGGCGGTGTCTTTTCGTCGGGGTCGATTGTTTATTCGAGTCTTTCACTTTGTTGGTTTTGACATCATCACATTACGTAACCTTACAATGGCTAGTTAGTCAGTTTCGAATAGGAACGATTTCAATGGGTAATAAATAATTGATAGCCTTTGAAAAACAATTATTATAATTAATTACATACCTACCGCAAACCGTATCATCATCCTAATGTAGCCTGTTATTAAATTGAAATAAAAAAAGTTAAAACATTCCAAACACCACAATTTAATATAATCAACTTATGGTAATATCCACAAACAAGTAACACGTACTTAAGAATGTATAATTGTACGTCTTGTATGTATGGATACTAATGCGATCGTTTTACTTATAATTCTCATTAGCATGTCTTTGTGTCAGACGTGATTTCATCTTCATCTAATGAATACAAAAAAAACCGAAGGCGGTTATTGTGTTAGGTTTGAACAATAGGCATACATATTGTGAATACTAATCATGTCGGTACATACATACGGACAGACGACCCAACGGGGTCGCGTCGCTTCGCCTCGTTCCTCTGTTCTAGACTAAAGGCGAGTACAGACATACATCACACACTTGCAGCTACGTCTTTCTATCTTTGGAATGTATGTAAAAATTCAACGCTGGCAATGACTAATGAGGAACGAGGAAACGATAATTATTTAACTACGCTTCTGTCTGATTAATGACCATGTGGACATGGATACGTATGTCACAATAATCGGATTGCTGATTACGTGATTCTCTACCAAAAGAACAAGATAAATCTGGAACTGGAAATAAATAAACAAACTTAATCATGACGTTGCAAGTAAAATAAATTGGATTTATCACATCGATTTAGTATGAAAAAAATACTAGATGAGGCAAACATAGCTAGCTTCATCATCATCATCGATGATCGAACTATAAACATTCGCCAGAAATATTTGTGTGTAACTCATGTATAAAAGCGACGTCGACGTCCTGTTGCTAGTTGACGGCTTAGCGTTAACATTGTAACGGTCCGCTGTCGTCAGTGGCCACTTCTTATAATTTATTAACGACGCGACGTGCACACACGCGTCTCCGCCGCGACACGCAATCCTCTTTGACGACTCACGGTTAATAAGAGCGTATTTGCACATTCTTATGTTACCGTAACACCTGTAATTACTTGTCATTCATGTAATTGAAGACAATTATGTGTTCCGTTTCTTTTTTGTCCACATCAATGTAATAAAACTTATCGAAAAGAATTATTGTCTCTTGAGTTTGGTAACACACATTGTTCATATTAGCAAACAAGGCTTATTCGTAAACATTTTATTGAAGTAGCATACATGCTGGTCACATCACAAGACATCTTAATCAGGGTGAAAATTTTAAAATTTCTACCGTTTTCTTAAATTTTTAATCACTCGGGTAACGCTATGCTATTCAACCACATTCATTTTCAAACGCGCTGTTACATTTAATTTAGTCCTTCCGGGTCAGCCAATTAGCGATGATTCTCAAAAGATTGCATCTATTCTTTTATCCACCATTCAATTGTTTTAACTATTGAAATTTTTTGTTCCAGGCGAGTCCCGAAAACAGCAGAAATCCTTCTCCAAGGTATCACGATGCATCAATGGAAGATGTAAGTTCCTGGAACTTTTGATGGACGATTAATTTAAATTCTAACGTAACTTACAGAGAAATTAATTGACATTAATTATTTTACAGGCATCAGACGCAGGCTCTCTGTTCCGGATGGCGGGCTCGGCAGCTACGGTTGGAGGCGCCAAAAACGAGCTGGTCGCGCGAGGCGGCAGCGGCGGCGCGCTCGCCTTATCACGTGCGCCGGTGGGCGGCAGCGCAAGTCCCGCGCCCGCGCCGCTGCCGCAGCCCGCGCCCTCGCCCGCGCCCGCAGCCCTGCCGCCGCCTGCGCTACCTCCGCCGCCTTTCCGCGCCGACACGCCACACCGGCCCAATAGTGCGCACATTCCTGCTCTCGACGGTCACGCCGCTACACAAATACCGGCGCGGCCGGTCGGTGCCGCCGGCCCCGACACGCCCGAGCGGCCGGCCAGCAACAGCAAGCTGCAGCCGGGCGCCAGAGCCTCCGCAGACAGTCCTACCCCCGCCCCGCCCGCTCCCCCTGCGCCCTCTCCTCTCTTCCCCTCGCATACCGCCTACCAATCTCAGTCTCAATCGCACGCTGCTGCCGCGTTGCCTGACTACCGGCATACAAACCATGAAACGCGAACCGAGCCTGCAGAACCGCCCGGGGCACCCCTGGACCTGCACACACATCACACAGCGCACCTCACACCACGGCCGCCGCACCTGCCCAGCCCGGCGCAAGCTCCACATCCTAGTCTACAGAGTCGCGTCCCGCACTCGCAGGCGCACCCAGTGATGCCCGGCCATGACGTTCGAAATCAACCGGTCGCGGCTCAGACTCATCCCTCCGTTCCTACCTCGTTTTCGAACCGCGTCAATGGTGTGCCGCAAAGCGTAACACCACATTCGACGCCGTCTTCAATTCCGAGCTGTCTTCCGAGTCAAACTCTCACGGGACGGTCGCTCTCTCCGGCCGCGCCGACCTCTCGCCCCTACCCTACCCCGTCGATCGGGTCTAGTCATGTAAACTCCAGTATAAGTTCCAGTATTCACGGTCACTCAATAGCTTACCAGAGTCAGTCGAGTTTACAGAAACATTCCGTTCAACCTGTGTATGCGAACCGACCGTCGCATCTTGCACCCTTCAGCATATCCAACCACATTTCATCCAGTCATATTCAGGCTTCTACAGCGATTCAACCTTCAGTCCCTCATATGAACCATCCAATAAACAGTCATTCCGTTACAAGTCTCTCCAGCCACCTTCCTGTTGTCAACCCCAGTTCATTACCGACGACTACACCAAATCACATTGGTCCTCCGTCTACTATAGCTTCTATTACAAATACCACGATGTCTTCTTTCACCCCCAGCCTTAAATCACACCCGGGTGTCATGCCGCAACAGGCGACTTCTGTTGCCACACCCATATCTTCTCATTTACCAAGCAGTCATGTGGATTCATTACCCACGTCAAGTTGTACTCCCACGAACGTGACACCGGTGTCGACGAGTAGCAGTGGCAACGGTAGCCATCCCCTCGCTCCTCCCGTCGTGGATTCGAGGCAAGCTCCGATACCATCTTGCGACCTGCCTGCGCGTACTGAGAGTCCAATCGTATCCTCAACCCTGGCTTCCAATAGTTATCCGCCTCCAGCTGTGTACTCAGGATCTTCGTACCCTCCGCTGTACACACCTTACGCTGCCACAATGCAACACAGTCCTTACCTTCCACCCGCGGCTGCTTCACCAAGGAACTCGACAGACACGGTATGTAACTCGGAATGTTGTAACAAAATTACTATAAAATATGCCTATACTTAAAAATTCCAATAGAAAATTTAAAATTACCTATTGCATAAAAGTAGATTGATTTGTGGTTATTGATGTTTTATTGTTTAATTTACTTATTCAAATTTTATTATTAATATTTTTGTAGAGAACGAGTTTATCTGCGTCACCTTTAGTTGCACCGAAAACACCAAAAGGCGTGCGGCCTCACACGCCGGGCTCCACGGGCGCAGCCGGCGCGGCGCTCTCGTACTCTCCGCACGGACACAGTCCGAACAGGGAACGCGAGAGTTTCAGGTACGCAGCACACGCGTCGTTGTTAGTACCCATTCAAAACTAAATGATGTAAACAATCCATTTTTTTAAATAAAATCTAAATAATTTTGTGTATTTTCGCGGATTTCGATTGAATTCGTCCGGTTCGTCGATTGAACCGGATTTACGCCGAACGCCGGAGATCGTGCAATGCCCGATAATGCCCCCCCCTCGCACTTCTTCAATATTCGGTAAGTTTAATTTAATGCGTGTTGTTAGTACTGACTACATTTTGTGAGCCCAGTGACTATCACGCGATAATTGCACTAAACGTTTATCTCACACAACGATGTGGTTGATTTCAGCAGCAACATCAGCAGTTTGTCTCGCGGCACACCGGCCTCGTCGGCGGCGTCCTTGCCGTCGCTTGCGCCATCACTCGTGGCGCCACTCGCCGCTCCATTAGCCACACCCTTAGCTGCCCCGTTGCCGGTAATATTTTAAATCGTTTACTGTTCTTCAGATTTCTAATATTTGTGAGGCCATTGGCTGAGAACGAGGCGATGATGAAAAGAAATACGCTAAATTAACGTGGGTACGAAAACGAGCGATGGCCCGAATTCATACATGCGCTTAGTTAATTCTTCCGAAAACGCTAACTATGGTCGATTTTATTACTTTAAGGTTCGGACAGAAAGACATGAACTGTATAAACCTCAGGGTCCGCTGCCGGTATCGCTGCCGGGCCCGCTGGCGCCGGGGCTGGCGCCGGGGCTGGCGCCGGGGCTGGCGCCGGGGCTGGCGCCCGCGCTGGCGCCCCTGGCGGCGCCCACGCCCACGCCGGCGGCGCCCGCGCAGCTGGCACACTCGCTGGCGCCCGTGCCCACGGTGCCCAGCATCAGCTCCAGCGCCAAGCCGCCGGCGCACTGGGGGGTGACGTGAGTACACAAGCTGGCTCTACTTAGATCTCGGTGCCTACGTGCACTGTTGCAGTATTACAAGTTATACAACACTAGCTCTATTTCGACGCCGCGCTGGTTCGCCCCATGTCCGGTCTGATGATGTAGAACGCGTTATCTTACTGTAATGGATAAATGCTTGTGGTTTTATTTATGTTATGTGTATAATAACGACTGTGTGTATCTTTTAGCAGGCCAACCGGTGCGGAGCGTCCCTCGGGCTTCGCGCCCGCTCCTCCTCTGTTCGGTGCGCCGCTCCCGCCGCCTAATCCTAATCCATTCTCTGCCGAATCACTTTTCCAAAGCAGTAAGTCCTTAGCCCTTTTAAATTAAATCGCAGAAAATAACCAACTGATAAATTCACTTGGACTGTTATAATATCCAATAAATCTTAATTGTCGAGTATAATCTGTTTCAAAGTTATTGTTGGAAGTGTAGACAAACCCTGTTTTGATTTAATTATTAAATTTTTCTCTATAAATAAGTCACAATCATCTGTATTTATAAGGTTCTTAATTTAATTTCACTACTTTTCCTGGCAATAATTTCAGAATAGCAATTAAAAACGAAAGTGGAGGTTAAAAATACCTTAAATTTCAAATAAAACTAACCATATTTAGCAATTGTATTACATTTTCTAGATTACGCTTAATACATACGTTAGTGGACTAATTGGCAGCCGCAAATACGTTTTCTGGCACATTTGTTTACATTTTCATCAAAAACTGTTGGGACTTGAGGACTGATACAAGTTACAATAGTGATTGTTAAAAGTGGTTGTTGGACATGTAGAGGGGTGCTTTACAGGCCCGGGTGCGGATCTACTGCGGCGCGAGCTGGACAACCGGTTCCTGGCGGCCGCGGGCGCCGTGTCGGCCGTGCGCACGGAGATGCATCACCACCAGCACCAGCACCAGCACACGCACGTGCACCAGCACCCGCCGCACGCGCAGCACCACCCGCACCAGCTGCTGGTGCCGCACGCGCCACTCGTACGTATCCTATATACACTGACTCACAGTGTGTGTTGTATGTAAGGGGGGTCCCCTTTCTTCACCATGTTAAACCGGTGGGACGAAATTCCATCTAGCCCGAGAGAGAAGATAACTTGTAAACGCACCGCCAAGTTCCTAACTCCAGGTCTCACTCACCACCACAACACCCAAAAGTACCCCAAGTCTGAAAGTCGCGCTTGCGGCCACTATACCATCGGAGCAGATTCTTGAGGATGACAGCTGTTTTACATGAACACGCGCCGCGCACGAGTGCAGTTCACACCGCGCACCGTTCAAAGACGCAGTACCAGATTTATTATATTCTACTCAGAGCGGTTTCACGTTACAGCAGCTTACTCGTACGTTCCCACAATACTTGATGAAGTTATTCTCGTTAATAAATCTTCGCCAATTCACCGCTTACCGACCATCATTTCCAATATCAATTTGGCTATAAATTGAGCGTCATTAGTAATGAAAATCAAAATAATAATATTGTTCATTCAATTGTTTTCAGTTTAAAGATGTGAGCAAAATGTCATCGTTGTATCGCAGCGGCATCGGGCTCGGCTACCCGTACTCGTCGAGTCTCCTGCACCCCACCGGACCCTACGTGCCTCCCGCGCCGCTTACCACATACGCACCTAAGGTGAATACTCATTTGTCTCATCAATATTATTATTTTGTAAATGTTAAATTTTCAAATGAAAGGAAGTTCAATACTTTAACAATTCTTTAAGAATAACCAATTGATAATGCATGCACAATTTTAATTGTAAAATATTATTGTTTCTGGTTCTTGTCATGAAATCTAACTTTTTAAATGTAGCCTATATCCTTCTCATACCATAATAATTCATTTCTTCACTGACAATTTTCTTGAAAAATTTGCTTACGCTTACTTTATGTTTTAATTTGCTCTAATCATTAACCCTGCATCGCATAATGTTAACAGCCCGTAGTGTCAGCCGCAAGCGACTCCGCCTCTAAACCACCACCACGTCCCGCTGTCGCGGTAGGTTTCCTTCTTAGCACTACATTACATACTTCATGCATGCACCTGTTATTTCTATTTGTCAAACTCAAACCTGTTCGCACGCCAGGACAGTGACGACGTTTACAATAAATACTACTAATTATACGACAATATGTTAAGAACAAAATATGTTGCGCCGACCCCAAGTAACATGGGACAAGGGCAGAAAGATGAATGATGATGATTTTAATTTGATCTTTCTGGAACAGAAAACGGGAAAATGGAATGCTATGCACGTGAGGATCGCGTGGGAGATCTACAATCACCAGCAAAAAGAGAAAACCGGCGGCGGCGCCGTGCCGGGCGGCGGCGACAAGGACAAGCTGCGCGCCTTCCCCGCGCCCGCGCCGCCGCCCCCCGCCTACCGCTCGCCCTACGAGCTGCCGCCCGCGCCCTACCTGCCGCACCACCCGCACCTAGGTACGCTCCGCCGCTACGAGCCCGGCCTCACCGCGCCCGCGCCCGCCGCCTCTCACCGAGCTGTGCGCGTTTCAGGCGTGTCACCCTTCGGCCGGTACGGGCCCGGAGCCTACCCCGGCGCGCCGCCCTTCGGCCTCACGGCGTACGGCCGCGACCTGGCACTGTCCGGCTCGCTGCACGGCGTGCACCACGCGCCGCCGCTAGGCTCGCTGCACGACGCCTGGCGCACTGTGCGCCCGCCCGCGCCGCAGGCCCAGGCCGAGGCCCGGCGCGAGCACGACGAGCGCGAGCGAGCCCGGCGCGAGCGCGACGAGCGGGAGCGGCGAGAGCGCGAGGAGCGCGAGCGGCGGAAGGCGCGCGAGCAGCGCGACCATCGGGACCGCGAGCTGGAGCGCGCTCGTGCCCGCTCTCCGCTGCGCAACGGCGTGCCCGAAGCTATCAAGGAGGAGCGCAAGGAGCCGCCGCGACACGCGCCTCCTTCGCTGCCCGCGTACCCGCCGCCGCCGCCGTGGGACCCGTACCGCACGTTCGACCCGCTGCAGCACATGCGGTTCGCGCCGCTCGTGGAAGCCGCCATCCGCGCCGAGGAGGACCGCGCCAAGATGATGAGCGCGTACGCGCACCACCAGCAGCTCAAGTCGGCGCCGCTGCTGCACCGCGGCCTGCCGCCGCACGGGCCGCTGCCGCCGCTGAGTTCGCACGCGCCGCTGAGTTCGCACGCACCGCTGAGCTCCCACGCACCGCTCGGCTCCCACGCGCCCCTCAGTTCCCACGCGCCCCTCAGTTCGCACGCGCCTCTAGCTCCGCTGGCGCCACTTGCCCCGCAGCTGGCGCCACTCGCTCCTCTCGACCTGCTCAAGAAGGAAGAGCCGCGATGATAGCGATTCGGCGCATCCGCCGTATCGCCGAGTGTGTACATAAAGTAGCGTAAACGACGTCGCAAGTGAGAGTACGACTAATTGAATGTATATCGTTTCGCATTATCGGTTTAGAGAATTATTTATTGTAACGTCGCTTACAGAACGATGGTTGTCGGTTCCGTAGGCCGCGTCTCGCCGTATGGGACAGTGTATTGGCGAGACGGACTAGCGGACCGGAGAGGGTGGTGCGAGTGCACGCTTTCTCGACATGTGCAATATTGGACGAGAACACGCGGCGCTCGACGCCGCCGGCATGTACACTATTGCTTGTTTATTTACATGAAAATATCTATCGAGTTGTTATTGTGACCATTATTAGTTAATTATACATGAAAATTGCTGATTATTGTGAAGGATAGGATTATCAGAATCGCTATCGATATAATTATACATATTTATATATACTTATAAATAAACTGTAAATAGTAGTATGTAAATTAGTGTTAAAATATAGAATTGGTTTATTTAACGTCATACAAAAGAAAATCCCATAAATTATTATTGCATCGGGAGTTTAATTTTCACTTCCGTTAAAAATCTCAATGGTTTTTCAATTGTACCAGTGGAGTTTTATTTATTTATTTATTTATACTCCTATTAATGTACACAATTTCAGGTATAGCAGTTATTTCATTTTAATGCATTTAAAATATGTGATATTATTGTATTGTGAAATACATTTTGTCTGACTTCAAAGTAGTGTCTTTTCTCAGGTATCTAGATGTAACAGTAATACAACAATGGTTGGATTTATATTTATCATAAATCATGTGTTCATTTCAAAAAGTATTTGTGAACAAGCAAAATATTCTGAAAATAATTGTTTAGTGACCTTTATCATATATACATGTACTAGTAAACTCTTTATGTGCCATTTAATCAATATTAAAAGGGCATTGAGTCAGACAAAATTGGATTTAGGATCTGTCATTACAGATACATCTGACGGTTTGTGTTTTTAAAATCTCAAGATTGACTCAGAATTATTATAGTTTATTCAAAATCATTCTGTATACTAAAAAGTAAATGAAAGCTTGGTGCGATTCAGAAAATACCATTAAAACTTTTGATTTTTATACCAATAAGATTTTTTTTACATCCCTTTCTCCCATCTAAATAATGTATGAAGCAAGTTATTTACTGAAAATATAGACCGTTTTATATTATGTACTAGTCCTTACTGTTCCATCTCAAAAATTCACCCTGTATAGATATAATGTCATAAACAGCTGGGCTCAATAAAAATCCTACTTTCATCAGACATTTTCCTCCCGGCTTGATTTCGCGACTATATTTTCCCCATCTGCACCTTGGCGAAACACACACAGCCTCGCGCCACGCTGCGGCTGCGTGGCGACGGAGCCACACGTGCGGGTGCTTCACCATGCAGATTTCTCCGCACAAACGTGCGGAGCTGCAGTATAGTCATGCGGTGGACTAGAGGCCTCAATTCACAGCAGCTTGCGGTGGTGATAGTACATTGCAGAGCGTTGTTTTTTTATACTAAAAAAGGTTATTCATTTAGAACTTATTCAGGATGCTGCAGTTATATTATCTGCTTTTGTATAATCAAATTAGAAGAAATTGTGCCTATAGACGATATTGAGTACATCCCTTTTTACAAACAAGATCGATAAATGAGTAATTTGTTCAGAATTACTTAGATTATTTTAAGAAAATATGAAGATAAATTTTTCAATTACACGCGTAGGTATGGCAACTGCATCTTTTGATTATTTGTGAAGTAAGCAGCTATCACTATATTCTTTACATATCATATTCCAAATTGCTACACGACTTTCAATTTCGAATATAAATATATCTATATCGAGATCCATTTCGAAATATTCTAGTCCTGTCAAAAAAATCCCGCACGATACTGAACTCGGTGTGCCATACCTTGCGTCTTGCCCCGCAGCCACGCGCGGGTGTGCGTGTTTCTCCGCATGTAGGCGCGTGATCTGCAACACTGCGTGAATGCGTTTCTGTGTTGCACTACGCGTGTTTTCTATACAAACACATACTTTCAAACAGCGTAAGAACACGCAGTCCCGCGCTACGCAGCGTGATGTACAGTGTGCAAATCGCCTTATTGAAACCCGACTTAACGGAGTCAAATTAAATCTAATGCCTGAATTTCCAAGTTCCCTGAATAAGTGGGAACACTTCCACAGATTCGGACGCAAATGTAGAGTCGAAGGCCAGTATCATTTTAGTTTGAGGTTTTGTGCATAGAAAATAACGATTTTGGTATGGACTTATGGAGATGCGTACGCATCCGTTCAGCTTTTCGTTTATTCAGTTTTTGCGGCAAATAGGTTTATAATGACGACGTTTTTATCATGCGAATGCTAGGTATAGATAGAGTTCATCAGAACCATACGTCGAATGAGGAGTCAGAAACAGTCCACGTTCAAACTCTGAATGTGGCGAAACAGCAGCCAGCATAGCTGCATACTAACAAAACAACAAGTTATGGACATAGTGTGGAATAGAATACGAGAAAATGGAAAAAAAGCCAATAACGAATATACTTACTTTCAAATACAGACACAAATATAAAAATAATAGAAGCCAACGTGGGGATGTATTATTGTATTAATATAAAATAAGTTTCATCCATTATACCAGCTCGGTGAAGGTCGTTGTATACCGGGATCTTAGGCTATTAGGAGAGTACTTGCACAGACACAACCTTGTAGCCAGGATGCGTATTGCCACACTGTATTTTACCACAGACACGGGTTACTCTGTGCTCCCAGGTAGTTTGCTTTAATGAATGAAGAGCATAGTACATACTGGCACAGACAATGTATGTGTTGAAAGACATTTTGCTTAAGAGTATTAGAGCGCCATACATACGAGTACAGACAACCACAATGTCATTTTAATGTTAAACTAAAACCAAAAATTGTACATTATGCTATCCTAAAGCAAATCCCAAATCACAGCTCCAAACTAAGGCGTTGTCGACGTAGCCCCGCTACTCGGGGCTCCTATTTCTGTCTGCAAGGTTTACAGTAACCTAACACGAAGGGGATGTCGGGGTCTTAGTTCGCTCTCTCACTAGACCCCGCCATCCCCTTCGCGCCTAACCTGTCCGAGTCGGGGTGCCCAATGGCCCGAGCTCGCTTCGTTCGCTCTTGCATCCTAAGTTCTCCTTGATGTGTTTCACTACACTGCCAAATCCTTTGCTCTGCACTCGTACGTAGTTTGCTTTGAAAATGACGAGTAGTATGTACACTAATACAGAGAATGTCTGTGTTGAAATACATTTGGCTCTTTAGTGTAACGAGCACTAAGCGGTCTAGCACAGACTTTGGATGTCTGTGGTAACATACAGTTTGGCATTACGCAGTCAGGATTATCCATCAGTAAATTGCTCTAAAATACAGCCTTGTGGAATCGGAAGTGCCGTACTATAAACGAGATAATAAGAAATACCAGTTTGGCAGTCCCTACTTCCCTAATGTTAATTCCACAAGCGCACAGCGTGTACAGTGAAAGAGTAGAAGCCCACTCCAGCCACTGGGGAGGGGATTTACGGAGATTCCTAAGATGCGACCTGCAAGGTGGATCAGAAGGACGGATTAGGAAAATCTTTTCAGCAGATCGGATGGCGTTTAAGGTGGAAGCGACGGATCAGGATAGCCCGCGAATTTGTTTTTTTTACGTTTTTTGCAGTTTGCACGGCAGTGTCAGATTGTATGTTGATTAAAATATGATTTGTGGCCGCCCGCCGCGCCCTACGGCATTCGGTGCTTTCGCGCCTATTTTGCAGACTTGGTCTCATCCAAAATATTCTTTTGCTTTTTTTCTTCAGAGAAAATAATCACCAAAATTGCAGCAGCAAATGCGATTTCATCGTTCAATTTTGACTCCAGGATCACATGTCAAAATCACATGACAACTGAGAATATCGATTCACAACCGCACTATGCGATTTTGCTTGGAATAGGTTTTTTTTATATTTAAAACATCAATGCTTCTCTACCAGATTTAAATTAAACAATTTTATTTTATGCTCGCACTATAGCATTTATTACTGTAACTGAGGGTAAAATTTACATAAATATAAAATCATCTACTGTTGATTGAATTCATTTATTTCCTGTACCATACTTGAAGAGTTTTCATTCGTTTTACTTTCTTCTGTAATTGAAGAACTCCATAGAGCAAAGCTTCAGCTGTTGGTGGGCATCCAGGCACATATATATCAACAGGAACTATGCGGTCACAACCTCTGTGAATAAAATATGGAAAAAAGGATAAATTAACAACAGCAAAGTGCATTTCTTTTGCATCAAGTGTAAATAAACGAATTTCTGAGTAACAACACTAGCAGCTGAGAATTTGGAGTTGTGCTTGGTAGATAGGATTTAAAAATAACTGGCGATTTCGTGCAATATACACATAGCACTATAGAGTACACCTCTCTCTAACACTTCAGGTAAAAAAAGAAGCGATGTTATGTAAAAGGGTTGTTATGTAGAATTTGGTTATGTTGAATAAGTATTAAATAAGTTGATTCCTTACCTTACAACTGAGTAAGAGTAATGGTAGTAACCACCACCATTAGCACAGCTACCCATAGAAATTACCCATCGTGGGTCAGGCATTTGATCATAGACTTTCCTCAAAGCAGGTGCCATTTTGTTGGTCAATGTACCAGCTACAATCATCACATCAGACTGCCGGGGAGATGCACGGAACACCACACCATACCTGGAAAATTAAAAAAAAAGTGTGAATTGTGACACTGTAGAAGAAAATATTACAATGTAATCTACAAATACTTTTTAAATTTGCAAAATTAACTTGAATCTCAGTCAAGGCCAAGAATTTCTGAAGAGGATCAAATCAAATAATTTATTTGCATAATATGGGTAGCTAGACAGTACATAATTAATGTAACATTACATAATAAAATAAGAAGGATCCGCATTTTCACGATTTCTGGTATACGAAAGCTATATCAATGAAACAAAATCGGTACATACACATAGGTTTACATAGGTAAACTTTTAATTTTAATTTTATACAACATACTAACTTAACTAGCACTAATATAGGTGTTACAATAATTTTCTATTCTTATATAACTAAGGTATTTCTGGGTTGTGCAGAAACTTTTATTGACTAACCAGGATGCAGGAAGAATTAATTTGTGGTACCTACAGGGTTGCCAGTAGGTTTGTATATCTACAATCATAATATTATGCATAGCCTTTTCCCGATTATGTTACAATCGGTTTCAAGTCTACCTGGATGCAGCTGAATACCAGTATTTTATTTGGAGCAACTGCCTATCATTCATTATCATATCATTATCTACAATACCAGGTAATACAATACCCCTTTGTAAAACTGGTAGTCAGACGTTTGGGCAACTGACTACCTGTGATGAATGTCAAAAATCAACAAATTAAAGCAGGGGTCAATGGTGTAAGGTGATTTCTGAGGCACAGAGGAAACTTGGTATGTAATGGATCGTCCCATCCACAGGCCAATATTGGCAAGCGCTGCTATAACCGACTTTAACCTTGAACATCGACTTGTGCGGCTGTTATTATTTATCTACAATACTAGTACACTATTCCTCTAATCTAACTTAAATTGTCTGTCCTGAATATAGTACTAAGTTTATTGATGAATGCATTTACCTAGTTACAAAATTTTCTTAGATAGAGCAATATCTGACCACATACTAGTATTGTTTTATACCTGTCACCTGTACCTGTTAGTGTTGTTTTGTACCTGTCCATGTCGTAACGAGGAGCAGCGATGTGCATCATCTCCACGGCGCAACAAGCGAGCCCAAAGGTCATGGGCCATATTGAACCCTTTCTTCCCCAATTCAATAAGTCGTCAAGCCTGGCCACTGCCATCTCAGCCATGTTATTAGCATCTTGAAACGGCGAGTACGGTCGTGTTTCATTTGGCTTGGGAGCAGGTAAATGGGTTTGCCTTATCTGGTCTACGATGGGCGCAAAACCACCCTTCTTGACAACAGACAATAGCGTTGAAGGAGCTGTTGCTCCTAAAGCTTTGATAGCCTGCATCTTGCCTGAAAAATACGTAAACACAGAACCTCACTTTATTGTCATTGCAACATCAACAAAGCAGTTTTTTTTTGGAACTTGTGTTTGCAGTGCACTTACAATATTAACGCATTAATCAACTATATTCCGTACAGAACTTAAATACGCAGTTTCACTTAAAACTAAATGATTGAAAAATCTATAAAAGAAGGTGCCAATTTTACGTAATTTGTGGTGCGTTGACAAATACCGAATATTACTTGGAAATTGAAAAGATTCCATGAAAAATTAAAAAAGACGCCAATGCAAATACAATTAATTCAGTTATTAAATTAAGTACACAATATACTTTGATTTGTAGTTGTTAGTATATTTTTGTGCTAATAAAAAACTTTGATGTTAAAAATAATATTTCCAAACGATTCAACTTACCTAGCTTCGTAAACAAATTGTGTTATGTCAAACTCGAAATGTTAAGGGATGCTTACACTATCGGAGCGATAAATCATTGTTAGAAACTGTGGCGCCAAAAACAAAAACAGCAAAAAATAAACATTTCGACTCGCATTTCAGAGATCCCATCTTCCTAGCCGGCGGGCTGTGCTGTGCTGGGGTGGCTGCTGCTGCATCTGCTGAAAACTTCTTAAGGCGTAACTACAATAACCGAATTGGTAGTCATGTGTTTTAAGCCGTTGGAATTGAAACACTGGGACCATGGCGTCCACCAGATCCATTTCTTGGCCAAAGCAAAGCAGGTAGCGCCCGCAGGATCATCGGGTCTCCGAGACAGCTAGAAAACGCAGCACCCACCAACAAAAACCCTCACGGCGGCGTATGGGTATAATATCCAATGAAATATTACTATAAGAACGGCCATTCAAGTTCCCCCTATTTATACGCGACGGCCTAATTTAAGTAGCGAAGAAAATGTTTAGATCAAAGCAAGACTGATTTATTGCCATTGAAAGTGGTACCAGCCAGGCAGGTAGTGGTAGTCGCTGTCAGCCTTCTGGGCACTTTCCCCGTTAGTTGATGCTGAGTAATTTTTTTGGACCTTTCTTTTCGCTTGTGATACAATCATGAACATATTTTAATTATTATTTTAGGTCAGTAAACTAAGTGATGCAAGCGCACAGGTATTTTTGACAGATTGAGAAGGTAACTTGTCCACCTGTTTTTCTTTCATAGTATTTTTGCCGTAGCTAAAAGGCAGTAATCCAGATCTTGTAAAATTTATTAAATTATTGACAGATGTCAACATTGTCACTATTGTCAGCTGATAACAGATTTGAATCGGTTTTCGTTTGAAATTTTTTGTTGAGTTTTAATCTCGGAGTCTCTCCGACTAATATAATAATATAGTTATCTGTGCTCGACTCTCGAGAAGTTTAGAAAGATGCCTAAAGTAAGTTATAAATTTTGAGATTTAAATTGTATTAAGTAAAAATATCTTCTGTAGTAAACGTTTAATTTGGTACAGGCGAAGGAATGGTTCAAACCAATGTTTGATTTCGAAGATGAAGAGAAATTTAAAAGGGAATCACAATCACCAAAGAAATTTAAAAGGGAATCACAAGAACTCATATTTCCTGAAAGCAACGGGCCTGTAGAAAATAAGGTATGTTTGTGAATGCTTACTTAATTTGGTGAGCTTATAGACCCCTATTTAATCATTAATTTACTTCAAGGTCTTGGATTCAAACTCAGGCCAGAAACCTATTATCATAACAGATCACAAACATTGGATGAAAACATTTGAACCTGTAAATGTAGAAGATTTAGCTGTAAATTATAAGAAAGTGCAAGAAGTTGAAGAATGGGTGAAGACAGTGAGCAATAACAATAACAGTGATATGCTCCTCATGACTGGCCCAGTTGGCTGTGGGAAAACCATAACTTTACGGGTGTTGGCCACTAAGTATAAGGTTAGAATTGCTGAATGGATTACCCCTGTGGATATTGACATTCCTTCTGAAAATGGTAATTTCTCTAAGTTCTTTTTGTTTGTTTCTGACTAGTTGCAATAATAACTAATTATTTACATGCAACTCAATGTCAGCAATTAATTTTCCTCACTGTATTTTGTTATTCTATGTTGTTTGTCAATTTATTATTAATTACACAAGATGAAAACAATAATTTACCAGTTTAATAATATTTCCTGTTATGTTTTTTTTTTTGTTTGCAGGAGAATTTGAATTTAAACAAAAACAATCAGCCAGATTCCTGCATTTTATATTAAATGCTGCCAATTTCACATCTCTGTTAGATGATAATAGTCGAAAATTGGTATTGGTAGAAGATTTTCCCAATACCTTTTTGAGAACACCCTCAGAATTCACAGAAGTATTACAGTAAGTTATTTGAGTGTTGTTTCTGAATGACTATCAGAAGGTATTTCTTAACCATGACATGTAATTTCTTTTGATTATGTACAGGCAATTCAGAGAAAGGGCAAAATCACCAATAGTCTTTATTTGTTCTGAAAGTCATACAGATAATAAGAATTCTGCTGCCAACATATTCACACCAAGTTTAAAAGAGCAGTTCAAAATACACCATATTTCGTAAGTATTGGTGCTATTTTTCAGCTTTGGTATGCATGCAGTGATGAGAATTAAAAGCATTACTAATACAATGTGTGCGCTTTATGTAATTGTCCTATTTAACAGGTTGAACAGTGTTGCACCAACAAATCTAAAAGCTGCTCTAAAACGTGTTGCTGGTATAATAAGCAAGAAGCACACTGCAGTTTATAACTGCCCTACAGCTGAGGTGATAGAATGTGTGGTCAATTCTTCAGCAGGGGATGTCAGGTCGGCTGTACTAAATTTACATTTTGCATGCTTGAAAGGTAAGTCCAATTTGAATCCTTTAGGCATGATTGGTCCTATGTTTAAAAAAATATCCAATTTGCGGTTGGTCCAAAATTTACAATTTTGTGGCAGGGGGAACATAGGATGCACGACAGCGAAGCGAGCTCGGATGCTGCGGCACCCCGACTCAGCCAGGTTAGTTTCTAAGGGGATGGCGGGATCTTAGTACGCTCGCTCACTAGATGCCACTATCCACTTCGTCTTAGGTTACTTTAAACCCTGCAGAGAGAAATAAGAGCCCCACGCAGCGGAGCTACGTCGACCGAGCCTATCACAAAATATTGATGTTTACCATGAACCTTGAACTTTAAGCGAATTTAAACACGGAAAGTTTACCCAAAACATATGTATATATACAATATACATTTTTTTACGAAAGTACAAACCTACTAAAATAAGTAAAATTGGTTCATACCAATAAGTAGTTTTGTACTTTCATACTAACAAAAGCTGTCATTTGTAAAATGATTATAAATAAAATAAAGTACAATTTGGATATGTTATATTGGACCAACTGCAAATTGGACTAATCCCGCCTAAAGGATCTCAATTCCCAAGCTATACAATTTTTCGTTGGCTCTTATCTCACAGGTCATATTATTTCATTTCCAATTATTGTTCTAGGAGGATCTAAGCAAAGCATGGACACCAGTATTGTAGAAGGAAAAGAATCAAAAAGCAAGGGTATTAGAAAGAAAAAGCAAACTTCTACTAAATTCATGTCATTAGGGAAGGATCAAACAGTTAGCATCTTACATGGAGTTGGCAGAGTATTAAATCCTAAAGGTATTTCTACTATTATTAAAAATCTAAGAACAATAAAAAAGCTGGCCAAGCGCGAGTCTTACTCGCACGCAGGGTTCCGTAACCCCAAACAATAAAATAACAATATTATAAAGGGCATCAATAGTAAATTTACACTCACCAGCAAAACTAAATTTGTTTTTCACAGCATGTTCATGAAAAACAAAGTTACTGCTGCAGTTTGATGGAAATGTCCCATATCTCAAAAACTAAATATCAAAACTTATTCGTACCAATTTTCGTTGAAAGTTTTTTTAACGTTATACAAACCTACATTATTTCAGAAATTTCCTCCTCTTTAGTAATTAGGGGGAGGTACACATTTTACCACTTTGGAAGTCTCTCGCGCAAACTATTCAGTTTAGAAAAAAAAATATTAGAAACCTCAAAATATCATTTTTGAAGACCTATCAATAGATAACCCACACGTATGGGTTTGATGAAAAAAATAAATGAGTTTCAGTTCTAAATATGGGGAACCCCCAAAATTGATTGTATTTTTTATGTCTATTTGTGTGAAAATCTAAATGCGGTTCACAGAATACATCTACTTACCAAGTTTCAACAGTATAGTTCTTATAGTTCCGGAAAAAAGTAGCTGTGACATACGGACGGACAGACAGACAGACATGACGAATCCATAAGCGTTCCGTTTTTCGTCATTTGGCTACGGAACCCTAAAAACCATAATGGCACTAAGTTTTTTTTTCAGTGATAGATACAGAAACGGGTGGTAAAAAGTTGTCACACTCTCCTGCAGATATCATTGAACAGTTCATAAGTCAGCCCATTTCATTTGTAAACTTTCTGGAAGAAAATTACTTGCCACACTTCTCAAATATTGATCATGTTGACAAAGCTGCATCAGCCATCAGCGATGCAGATTTCATGCTTGCAGAGTGGAGGGTAATTAACTTTTTTATTGCATTAATTGGTGTTGTGTATTTGCTGTACTATGTACGTATTTAATTTCACATAATCTTTACAGGAGAAAATGTGCCAAGAATATGGTTTGTATACTGCAGTCGCTAGTTTGATGCTTGCAAATAAAGCGCCAATATCAGCATGGAATCCAGTGAGGGGTCCAAAAAATATGAAGATACAATACCCGTTAGTATAGTAAATATTATGTATATTAGTTAGTATTTATATTGCAGTGGTAGAGCGATTTTAGGTTGATCATGCACAAATATCAATGCCCTGCTTGAAGTTGGTAGCTGATTTACTGTTTTGTTTTAGGTCTGTTCGTGAGCTCCTGTTGTTAGAAGAAAACCATTTATACAAAGGAAAAATACTAGTCTCAGATTACCAAACATATTGTAAAATTATTGCAAATAAAACTGGAACCTGATGCTTTGTACATTATTTTGAACTTGTTAATATTATTACTATTTATGTAGATACTAGCTAGACTAATAAATAAAATACATCAAAATCCTTAAAATATGTATATTATTTGTAATATAGGTTGAGATACATTTTGAATTGTAGAAAAGTTTTCTACTTGGCATTGGAAACAGGATCTTTGGATCTGGGAATAAAAATTGTCTGATTATACTAATACAATTTATTAGCAAACAAAAGTCAGTTTTTCTTGGATATTACAAATATATTTATTAATACATTACACTTCACACTGTAGTAAAGTCATAGTTTGATACAGTTCATCAGCATTGATCACTCACTCAGTTGTTTCCATTTTGCAAGCTTTTATAAAGAAATATCTTGTTAAAACTTTATTCAAATATATGGTGGAAAGTCATAGGTACACAAATACTTACCTGCACATATCGCCATTATTATAAAGTCTACAATGTAATTATACTGGAATCGACCATAAAAATGGGAAATAGATTATACTTACCTCAGGTGTAATTTCTGGAACATGTACCATTGATTGTTAAGTTTGAGAGCCTCCCATTATTAGATAGGTCAAATAATCTGTTGTTTGTATTGGTGTATTGCATGCATGGCGAAAAGGTGTGTGTGTGTTTGTATGTCTGTGTGGAGGAGTTATCGGGAGGAGGAGGAGGAGGACCTGGAACGTCGGCGACGAGGAGCCGCGCGGGGCGAGCGCGAGCGAGAGCGACGCCGCCGCGGCGGGGAGCGGCGCCGGGGCGGTGGGCTGCGGCGCCGGTACCTGCACGTTACAATAAAACATCATAATTTATATTAGTATGGCATTACCAGTTCTTCCATACCTCAAAGGGTTTGCTCCTAATATGCCAATTTTTAAAATCAGTCATTGGAATTAGTGAAACAGGCAATAAAAACTAACCGAGGAGGAGAGTGTCGCCGAGGCGGGGCATGTCTGGGCGGCGGTGGGCGCGGAGAAGGCCGACGTGGACGCGTCGGTATCAACACCGGTGCCGCTGTAATTTCTTGACCGTCGATCTGACCTGCATTAATAGAAATGAGCATTCTGTTTTATAGCTTTTATTAGAACTGGACTACACCAATGAAAAACCCTTCTGTCTGTGGCAGTAAATATGATGGATGAATTTCAGTCAATATACTAAAACGATTATAAAAGGCCTTGTATTATTTACCTCCATCCATGTGCTTCATGGCATTCTCTGCCTCGTCAGCATTACTGAACTCAACATATGCATAGCCACGTCCATTGTGAGGATGTAGTCTGTCCATGGGGAACTCTACTGCTTTTACAGTGCCATATGTTGAGAATATCTCTTGAACGTGATCTCTGGAGACGTTCAAAGTCAAACGCCCTATATGAATTCTTGTGGGTCGTGGTGGTGGGGAGCGTTCACGCTTTTTGCGGCCAGGAGACCTGAATCGAAATATTTTGATTAATTTCTGCAGCAGGCGATTATAAGTTATTCTTTATGAAAATATTGTTTTATTTATAATGGGTTTGTAGACGGAAGAATCAACAATTGACAGATTGTCATTGTCTATCTGTTATTATCTCGATTTTTTGGTAGACAAAACTTGTTTCAGCTGTGGTCATGCTACGTGTGCTGAAATGAACAGCAATTAAAATAAGTGTTAAACAATACATATACAGTAAAAGAATTAATAAGTTTATCTGAGTTTACAACAACATGTATTATGTTTTCAAATATAGCATCTTCTTACCTATCATGTTTCTCCTTACTTTTTCCCTTGTCATTAGCTGAGGGAGCAGCCAATTTCTTCTTATCAAGAGGTGATCTGTCTCTAACTTTATCTCTATCTGGTTCACGGCGATCCTTCACAGGACTCTTGTTCGGGGAAATTCTGAAATTGGTGACAAAACAGTTATATTTTATAGTGTTTTGCACATGATGATTGTTGATGGATGCAGACAGTAGTTTACACTAGCTACATCATGCATAATTATAAAATAATTAAATAATAATCTTTACTGCAGACCACACAATGAAAGATCAAAAATAAATTTAAGATTTATTTCTACAAGCTGACCCGTGCAACTTGATCTGCATCACATTAAATTTTAAAATTAAATCATGATTTAAAGACATGTGGCGCCATCTATTATCACAAGAAGGTTATTGCTGTTTTCCTCCAGAACAGTACTTTTTTTCGGGAGGAAAGGTACCCTACGTCCATTTCTGTACACCTGACAACGTATATGCAATATTTCAGGATGATCGGTTGAATGGTAACAAACAAACCAACTTACTTTCGTATTTTTAATATTAGTTAGGATGTTACCAATATTGTTATTTTAATGTAGTGAGTGTCGGGATGGTGTACATAGACTTACTTTTTTTTTGGTCTGGAGCGGTCATTATTGCTGCTGCTGCTGCTCGACGAGCTGGATGATGAAGAGGAGCGCGAGGAGCTGCCCGAACTGCTCGACGACGACCGGGAAGATGAGCGCGATGAGCTGCTCCCTGAAGAACTATACAACCACAAAATATTACTAAAATACAACAATATATATGGATTTCTGTACCGATTAGTGCTCCTAAGGCAACCCTCTAACCTGCATTTTGTATTGAATCGTATCGTTATGAGGGATGTAAAGAAGATCAATACGTGTGTTTAAAAGTTTAGAAACATAACCTAACCTAAATAACTACCACAAAGATCTTACTTTAGTTCAGGAATAACAGTGCAGGGTAACATACCTGCCACTACTACTGCTGCTAGATCCTCCTTTTTTCTTCTTGGTTTCCCGTGGTTTCTTTTTCTCTTTTTCCGCTACTGCCGAAGGCGATTTTGTTCGCGCCCTGAAACCACATTACACATAATCAAAACAGTTCAATTTGACTTTATACAATTAAATCGGTTCAAATACACACATTTTAAGGCGCTAATGCGATAAGATCGATATTATTTTTATTATAAATGCACAAATCAAATTATTTTTCTAGCGTCGCCGTGACCTGAAATGAACGAACGAATTGAAGAACAAGATTTAACAAGAAACGAATCATCAAATATATGAATGAATGAATGGACCATAAAGTAATACAGATGCACATTTTTGGAAGAGTATTCTCGATAGTCCACTTGTTCGATTGTTAAAAAAAGATTTTAAATGGTCTCCTAAAACTGTTTTCATGCTTGATCAAAATCATAGAATATCTCAACTGCCAGTTTATTGACTGCTATCCAATGAAAACTTGATGTTTTTCTTAATCTAAACTTTGTTTTTCAATAAAAAGCCATCAAGTAATACTGTTTTAATGAAACATTCTCAATTATTTTAGCATTTATGCGATTTTATAATAATATCAGCCGTAAGTCCACTAAGTATTTCTAAATAAATTATAAACGGTGTAGTACCAGAGAGCCCTATCGCGACAGGTAACAGGCGACAGGGGACAATCCGACCATCTGTAAATTTTTGAAGTGATAACTTCTTATGGGAAGGTATACCGCTTCGTAACGTAACGCGTTACGTCGCCACTCTGTCTGGCTTCCCTTTCTCTCACGCATACGGCAGCAGCAGGCAGGCTCTTTCAATAATAGTTCAACTTAGATTAGTTTAAGTTATCACTTCTATCGAGCGTCCCGAGACGCACACGTTTTTTCGTTTAATAAAGATAATCACTGACAATTTTGCCACGGTGGAAAAAATAGGTGGAAAATTTACAAATATTTCGACCATTACCCATAAACGGGTTTTTAGTCTGACAATTTTGTCAATATTTACCAGTGGCGTTTGGACCTAATTGTCAACTCTATTAAAAACAGCACTTGGCGCAACAATTCAATTTATTTTTTAAAATAGGTCCTGGTCTATGTATTCTACTATTTGATACTACCATATAACTCTTTGGACACTGTGACTTGAAGTTTGATAATATAAAAACAACAATGTTTCCTGAGACGTTCGAAGTTTATTATGAGAGGTGCACGCTTCGTTCCGTGAGCAGCTGCTAGATGTCTTTACTTTCCAACTCGTAATCGCGCCACTCAAATCTGTGGATTACTTTCAAAACCGATAACAGAATCAGAATTATTGTAGAACTTTATTTGCTATGAATGTAGGTATATAGCTATAAGATGTACATAAATTAATGAGATCGGCTACAGTCTACCTTCCGGCGTGCAAATTATTACATACATTCATATATTAGGTGGTATAAACAAGATATTTCGCAAAATCCACCGGACTTGGTGTACGAAAATTTACATTATTTTGATTATACCACCAAGACCACTTAGTTCGCCAGCAAGGTAAAAGAAGATCTTTCTCTTGTGGCGACCAATCTCTTGTCATGGTGTCCCAGCCGAAATGAGCTAGAATTCCAATTGCAATTCGTCGCGAATGGTTGAGGGTCCAACTGCCCGCTACGAGTCTGGTCGAGAGGTTTTGTCGAATTTTTCTTACCTTCTCTGGGGGAGGGATTTGCGGTTTGTTTGGGTGTCCCAATCGATGCCGAGATATTCGATCGACCTCGTTGGCCTGATGATCAATTTCTCGTGATTTACACACCAGCCCAGCCCCCGTATTCAAAAACTCTTCGATTCGATTTCGATTCGGAAAGTCGTAGGTCTGTCTCGCTCGGTTTCGTAATTCCAAAACAAGATAGACATACAACAACAACAACAACATACATTTATTTGCAGGCAACTTTGGCCCATAGATATACCTTACAGACTAACATACATACTATTAAATACAATTTGTGTTAGTAAATAAAATCTTAAAGTAAGATGTAACATGTGTGTAGCATGTATGTGTGACATACGACTTGTCGAATCGAAATCGAATCGAAGTGTTTGTGAATACGGGGGCAGACTGGGCAAGAAGCGTACAGCTATGTTTAGATGCGTGCTGAGTACTTCCTTGTTCTGATGGATTGATTAATAAATAGTTGTCTAGATAAACGACGAGGCGCAGACCTTTTGTGCGAAGGTATTCTGTATTCTAGTTTGTAATAGACGCAAACATCTGGGAGCAGCAGCCAGGCCGAATAGTAGACATCTCATTTGCAAAAGTTGACCACCGTAGCTGTTGCGCAAAAAGTGTTCTGTGCGTATTAGAAGGTCATAATAGGCCTAGCTAAGATCGCGCGCAGGTTTGACGATTTTCAGCCTCCCGAACAAGCCGAATTCCGAAAAGGTTTTAGCACCGTGGACCACATACATACGCTGCGACAGGTTATACAGAAGACCGAAGAGTACAACCTGCCTCTTTGTTTAGCGTTTGTGGACTACGAGAAAGCCTTCGATTCGATCGAGACTTGGGCTGTACTGCAGTCTCTCCAACGGTGCCAAATTGACAATCGGTACATCGAGGTGTTGAAGTGTTTGTACAAAAACGCCACCATGTCAGTCCGACTTCAGGACCAGACCCCGGAACCTAAACTTCTGCAGCGAGGTGTGAGACAGGGTGACGTCATATCTCCGAAACTGTTCACCGCTGCACTGGAAAATATCTTCTAGGTTCTGGACTGGAGATGGCTAGGCATCAACGTCAATGGCGAGTACATCTCTCACCTTCGATTTGCCGACGATATAGTGGTCGTGACCATGGAGGACCTCGGTACAATGCTCGATAACATCAGTAGAGCTTTCGAAAGAGTGGGTCTTAAAATGAACATGGATAAAACCAAAGTCATGTTGAATGCCCATGTAACACTCACTCCTATCAAGATCGGAGAAACTACAATCGAAATAGTAGACGATTATGTCTACCTGGGACAAACGGTCCAGTTGGGTAGGTCTAACTTCGAGAAAGAGGTCAATCGTCGAATCCGACTCGGCTGGGCAGCGTTCGGGAAGTTGCGTGGTATTTTCTCGTCCAACTTACCGCAGTGTCTAAAGACGAAAGTCCACCAGTGTGTGTTGCCAGTGATTACATACGGGACCGAAACGTGGTCGCTCACAATGGGCCTCATCAGAAGGCTCAAAGTCATCCAAAGGGCAATGGAGAGGGTATATAATATGCTCGGAGTTTCATTGTATGATCAAATCAGAAATGACGACATCCGCAAGAGAACCAAGGTTACCGACGTAGCCCGAAGCATTGCCAAACTTACGTGGCAGTGGGCAGGGCACATTGCTCGCAGAACAGATGGCCGATGGGGCTGAAAAGTTCTGGAATGGCGATACTAGGTGGACCTATGACCTTGTGAAGGTTGCGCGGATCCGGTCAATGTGGCGACACTTGGGGGAGGCCTATGTTCAGCAGTGAACGTCTTTCGGCTGAAATGATGATGATGATGAGGTCCAGCTTGAACATTCAGTCGCCTTGTCGCAGGAACGATGGCATTTGTTGGTTGATGGTGGAAAAGATGAAATTGTTTTGGCTCCGTGTATAAATTTAGTACTTTCAAGTTGAATATCACTCGATTTTTGCCATTGCTCTTTGTGATCATGATAACAATCAACGACAATTGAGCGACGCGGTCAAAGGAGCAGGCTCTAACACTCATTTACGAACCATCTTCTGATTTTCTACTTTCTGTAGAAAGGCCTTTTCGAAAACCAAATTCTCCGTCATGCAGGTTTAAGTGCTTGTTTAGGTAGTTGTCCATCAAACGGTCGAGAACCTAAGCAATAATTTTATTGTGGCCAGCGATACTGGTCTGTAATTGCCCTTATCTGAGATATCCCCAGTCTGTTCTTAATTATTGGCACGACAATAGTCATCATCAGATCTAATGGCAGGTAAGAATGAGAAACACACTAAAACAACCATCCTGTATATCTGTGTTCCGATGCATTTGAAAATAATTGTTTGTAGAATTAATTTATTAATATTATTCGTTAGTGGCGCAGTCTTCAAAAAATCATGCCACTTTTACCCAAACCCCTTTGACGTCAGGGGTCGCTAATGGCGCGATTACGAGGCCGAAAGTAAGGATATCTAGCAGTTGTTCATGGAACGAAGCGTGCAGTCTCATAATGGACTTCGGACGTCATACGGATCACATAATAAAAATTAAAGAATAAATAAAGGTGCCACTTGCTATTCGTGTGGAATTTCCAGAAAACGTCCAGAAATTCGCGGAAACAAACAAAAACGTCCGGACTTTCCATAAATCTGTAGTTTAAAACCATTCAACTATGACAAGAGTTCCTGTAAAGAAGAAAAACAAGTTCAAAAAAAATACTACAGGCTTTGTTTGTCATTTTTAACCGATTTCTAAAAAAAGGAGAAGTTTATGAAATTTCATATAAGTACAAAAAAATTGCTGGTTCAAAATAAATACTTTTTTGCAAAAACAATCTACTTACTTTTTTATCAGTCGATTGTTTTTATTGACACTAAAAAGTGGAAAATTACAATTTTTTGC
The DNA here is from genome assembly GCA_949152445.1 of Cerastis rubricosa. Lineage (NCBI taxonomy): Eukaryota > Metazoa > Arthropoda > Insecta > Lepidoptera > Noctuidae > Cerastis > Cerastis rubricosa. Next base: position 11,179,496 of record OX424540.1, on the reverse strand, counting down.
CGATGAAATTCCATCGGTCATACGGCTTGCACAAAGAACTATCACTAAGTTATAGGTTTTGTTCTTTATTATGTAGTACTACAAGCCAAAACAGCATAAAACATAACATCACGCCTGTAATCTCCAAAGGGTTAGGCAGAGAGACCTCCTAATAGGACACCCAAATTTCGCCAGTAATGTTTTAGTCCCATGTAATAAGGGGCGAGCCCATGCCTTCAACCGTGCACAAATCCAAACTCTGTGGCTACTGCGAAATTCCTGATACAAAAACACTTTGGCCGACGTGGGAATCAAACCCAGGACATGCTCAGCCGTTGCGCTTGAGACCACTAGACCAACAAGGCAGTTCAATCCAAAACAATGATAACGTACTAATTTAAAAATAGCTATTTACGCAACTGTTACGTTATGGACGGTCTTTTAATACGAGTGCCATTTTTCGGTACAAGCGTAGCGCGTTCCGAACTAGGTGGGCACGAGTTATTAAAAGACCAATAACGTACAGTTGCTTACAAGATTTTATTTTCGAAGGAAGGAATAAAACACAGATATACACAAATAAGTATTTTTAATAGAAACTTAACTACACACTGACTATTGTTTATACGTTCCGCCATATCACGAAATCTTAATAACATTTCTCATATACATGTCTTGATTTTTCTGGTAGTAAATTATTTGTAGCCGAAACCGCGTCCACTTTTTTTAACTTTTTTTATTTAGTCTTTATTAGGTATAAGGCAAATATCTTGTAGCCGCAACAGCCAAATAATATACGATACTTTTGTTCTAAACTTGTTCCATTTTTAAGAACATCATTTACATTGTCTCGATTTCGAAGTAATACTAAGTATGGCTGTAGTTCAGAATGTCTTTGCTTGTGTTTTAGAATTTATGACAATTCGCATAATGCAACCCGATTTCCTTATGGGTATCATAATGAAACCGCTGTCAATTTTGTAATTCGAATATAACGAAACCGAAATAGATAAACAATTAAACATACTTCGAGAAAAGGTAGGTAGTGCCCTTGCGCTTCGCTTGGCTCGTCTTGGCGGGGGCACTACCGTGCCCCTAGATTATTAAAACCTATTGGGTTAGTTGATGGTACACGACAATGCGGTCGACGATGGTGCCAGTTGCCTACGTTACCTATTCACTGGAACTTGAAGAATGGAGTTTTCGGAGTCAATACCGCCCCCTCTATTTCCTCATGACCACCTCTACGATTGAGACAGCCTCTTAGGCTGATAGGCTCCCCAGCAATAAACGTAAAATGGCTGACATTATGAAGATAGTTGCATTAAGTTGCCTGTATGTATTTGCACATAGTTATTTTTGCCAAGTTAATCTATCGTGTCGGTTTCTTGCGTACTGTTGTAGAGTATGTAGTGACCCTATTTCTGCTCGAAACATTTAATTAATAAGTAAGACTAAGTATGTACGTGAGGAGCTCGTGTCGAGCTAAATAATAACAGCCGTACGGGTCGATATTAAAGGTTTAGCCGTGCTTGCCGAGGTTGGTCCGTGGATGGGCGACCATAGTTACATACCGATTTTCCTCCGTGCCTCGGAAAGGACGTTAAGCCGTTGGTCCCGGCTGTCATTTGTAGATCTTAGATAGTCGTTAAGAGTAGTCAGAAGTCGAAAGTGTATACAACATGTAACGTAATAAACGCACACCCACAAACACCCCAATTACAGTATTATATTATAATCATAATACATACTCTGAAATTTTAGTTAAACATGTATAGACATTGATTAGTAAAGACTTTAACTTCCTTAAAACAAGGTTGATTTTTCTTTATTTTTTTTTAAAAGACGGAATTTGTATTGATACAAATGAAACTGAACTTTTAAAGTCTTATTGCCTTGAGTTACGGTCCATTTTAGTTGGTTTGACTGTACAGGGGCAGTGTGTCAGTAATTTACGTAGTTTTAATTATTTTTGGGATAAAAAATAACCTATATTAAAAATGATAGAAATCGATTCAGTAAACGATTCTGAACAAACAACTTTCAGGATGTGCGTTAATTATGTTACATGTTGTATATGACATGGTTTCATGAATTTTTGTTACTCTTTCACACAAAAATAACTGCACGGATTTTGATCAAATTGGGAACACATACAGATAGCCTGGATAGGATACTTTTTATTCCAGTAGTACGGTTCCGTGGGATAAAAACGAACGGCTATTTTGTCACATTTTGTTTTTTAGGTGAAAAACAGGTATTTACCGGAAAAATTTTTTTTTAACTTAAGTTGTCTTTTCTATTGAAAAAAAAATTCAGACAGTAGGTATCTACCTACTTTAAAGCTAATAAATAGTCGATTGATTACGTACTTGGGTAATCACTCTCAAAGACTGGTAGCCGTTAAGTGACCGAAATGATTAGCTATAGGCCTCCCGCTGGTCGACATGAACCACACATTAGAGCAATGGGAAGGCCGTGTTGCATTTACGAGGGGTTCGCCCACCCTCGCCATTGTGACCTCTTCAGCCCTTCCTTATGATGGGAAAAGACGGTGAACAAAATGACGTCAAACAAAACAAAGCTGGATCCACATTAGAACCGCCATGCGAGGATGATGAGGCCATGATGAGGTATCACCATGCCATGTGCCATGGTGATACCTCGTTATCGCGACTAACGCATTCTTACTAGCACGCACTTAAGGCATAAAATATAAATAATAATTAATAAGAATATTGAGGATAATCATATTTCCGAAGAATAATTTGCTAACTTTCCGTGTAGAACTCAATAAACGCTTTTGTATTCGAAGTGGAAAATTGAGCAGCGTAGAACGACCTATGCGGCTATGCCTCAGGCTTATGTTAAAAGTTAAAATGCTTTTGTGTTAACTTACTTATATTTGGTGTTTCAAATTAATGTCGTTGTATTTTGGGTGTAGATAAATAAATGAATTTGAGTGAATCCTGCTTAAATTGTTTTCCAAGAATTATTCATAAGTGACTGCCATACTTTATAGGCGATTTTGTTACTGACGTTGTTGTCGGTTGCGTAGGTATTGAAACCTATGTGGGGGTCAGCAATTCAGCATTATTAAGTACTTCTATTACTCCGTCGTATATTTTACAACGGCACTTGAAAGTATATAATATGTATATTGTGTGAGATTATGTATTTCTCACGATAAACTCACTATTATGGTTATTCTTATCGGATATTTGATGGCGGCACTTTATGGGTTTTTAGCTTTGAATATCAATAGACCCCGGGCGTGCTCATGAAGGCTTGATAGTCAAACTATATGATCACCACACGCCGATAAATAGTTGGCGGTAATCCCCTGGATTTGATCACAATACGTTTTTATAACTATTGCCTCCTAGAATTATTTTATGGTATTTTTCAACCGGTAAGTATGCCTGGATAATAGAGTAGGAAAAGTATTAAAAAATCATAAAATGTTTTTCAAAATTATTTCTTGACATCTACATCTAGATATCTGTTTTCTGACTGAAATCCTACATAATTCGTTAGAGAAGTCTCCACAAAATAACAAAACCGTAGTTTAGAATCGCAACAAAAATTTACCCTACGTTTACCTACTTTCCCCGTAAATTATAAAAATTATGCTGAGTAATAAACGTATTATAACTCTTACTCTTGTTTCATTCTTAAGCTAGTAATATTACTTTACTGGGCTTCCCACGCTTATAATAATTTTATTATGATTCATCTGTTACAGGTTTAAAGCATAAAATATCTTCTTACCTATGTTGTTTGCAATAGCTATAAATAAGAATATGTTGTAACAAACTTTCTTACTTGTTTCCCTGGGCTAGTATGATTTGCCGCCCTGTAGAACGTTACAACAGCGAGTGAAGCGACGTCTAAAATATTTAGTACCGCGCTTCGGATTTTGTTAAACTTTGTTTTGACCAGGCTTCCGACTTTGTTTTGGCAGCATGCTATAAGATAAGAGTACAGTGTTTGCATTGAGTAAATACGGGGCGGCAGCTTAGAAAATAATAAATGTGATGGTTAAAAAACCAAAAAAAAGACGCTTTAGTGTGATGTCATTTTCTTTCTCGCATACGCTCGGTACCCTTATCATGGGAATTCATAAAAAATAACTAGTTCGCCATCTATGGGAGTCCGCCATACTAGATGTAGAATGACGACACTTAGCTAACTATGCATTGTCATCCTAACTAAACATGATGCAAAAATTCAGTTCAATCGGAAATCGGGAAGTGAGTGAAATTTAACTTCTAAGTTTTTTTACACAGTTACTAAAAGCTCATAAATACAGTTCATCATCATCATCATTTCAGCCCAAAAGACGTCCACTGCTGGACATAGGCCTCCCCCAAGTGTCGCAACATCGACGTTTTGGGGGGTTTTGCCATAATCGCCACGCTTGGCAGGCGGGTTGGCGATCGCAGTACGGTTGTTACAATAGCACAGAGAACGCTGCTGCCCATTCTCTGGCAAATCCCTTAGTCGCCTCTTACGACACCCACGGGAAGATAAGGGATGGTGCTATTCTTTACGTCTGACACCACACAGAGCATATAAATACAGTTACTAAAAGCTAATAAAAACCAGTTCAAAAGAGGTTTTTTTTCTTGAAAATAAGGCAGGCCACCCCATGCCTTACTGACTTTTGAGGAAAAGTCATATGCTCTTCAACTTACCACGCTTAACATAAAATTTTATATAAAATAAGGAGATTACGAATTTGCATTTGCTAGTTACGAATCGGAAAACGCTCTCAGGTTTGCTGGAACGACGATATTCGCAGGGCGGCTGATTACAGCTGCATGACAGCTCGAGGATCGAGTTGAACGGGGTGCGATTGGAGAAGCCTATGTCTGGTCATGGGCTTCTCCAATCGCACCCCGTGGACGGCTACAGGCTGATGACCTTCGCCCATTAGTGTATCACCACTAAATGTATTCTATAGGATAATCTCATAAAGGGCGTAAAAACATCCTTAACGAAGCCGAGGGGTATAGCTTTTCCCGTCATTGCGATCATTTATGTTCTAGATTTTGGTCTAGCTGCGTAACTTATTTAGAAGGTGGGCCAAAATTTTGATTCCTTTAAAACCGGCGAGTCATCTTGTAAATAAAACTTGCCTATAGCAACGGTACAGTCAGCATCAGATATCAATATAACACCAAGTTTTGTGCTGATCAGTGTGATCTGTGTGTGTGTCAATGTAATGTTGTTTCGCGAATTTGTGTAACCATTGATGAAAATATTGTTATGTACTTTGGTCTGTTAATATGGATCGTTCTAAAACTAAGACGTCTTATGATTTTGGATATGTATATCTACTTTCGTTGCTGATCGTACATTATATGAGCCAGGGTCTCACAAAACTGTATCCTATTTTTATTTTGACATAGTAATTTTTATTTTGGCATTGATTTATATTTTGGACATAGTGATTTATTTGTACTCTTTTTTACATTATGATTTATATTTTTGAATGAACATTTGTTTTTAATTTTTTTTTTTATTATAAATAATGCATTTTTTTTATGAATTTTTTAACAGTCTACAATTATAAATTCATATTTCATATCTTTATATAATATTCTTGAAATGTACTTACCTAGTTTTGATTTGCATGTACCTAGCTTATTATTTAATATTTCTACACCAGCAATGGTAGTATGTGTGAAACAAAGTTTAATATAAGATCTCAATGTACCATATACTAAGAAATAAATAAATACAATACAATACAATACAATAAAGAAATTTATTATTATTTTTGTTTTGACAGTTTTGTTCCTCCGGCTAGCCGGGAAACACTGCTGGCACGGGCCTAAGCCAAGTGGTTATCAGCTGGGTACCAAGTTGATGCAGTAGATTTCTACTGCATCAACTCGGTACCCAGCTGATAACCATCAATTTAGATACAACACGGTTCTGTGCTGTAGGTTGAATGAACGATGAGGGTATGTTTGAGTGAAGGTGTTGTTGGTGCGGGTCTTCTGATTCACATTGGAGGAACTTCCTCACCAGTCTGCACGTGTTTAATATCACTACATTCTGCAGCATGTGGTAGGTGGTAGAGGGCAGGTTCAGGAAAGTGAGGGACTGGTGGAGTTGTTTTGGGATCTCTCCTGTCATGGACAACACTATAGGAACTATGGTTACTTTTTGTAGATTGCAAAAGTCGGGTTACATCATCTTTTAATTCAATATACTTAGATAGTTTATCCGCTATTGTACTTTGTAAATTGTGTGTATTTGGTATAGCTATGTCGATGAGATATCAAGTTTTGTTTGTTTTGTTTATTAATGTGATGTCTGGTCTATTGAAATGGATCGTTCGGTCGGTAAAAATACCTGTGTCAAAACATAATTTTGTTGAAGTATTTTATACCTACTCAATTATAGAGTAGCCATCAGGGAATGACGGTTTAACATGCATTAAATTCCTAGATCAAAAAGGATCTCGATAAAGCTAATCCAAAACAGATTTATTATTAGGCCTTGGTTAAGTAATTACATGAGCAAAATACAACATAATTTCTCATCTTTTCAGACACAGGGTATATGAAGAACGAGAATGAGAAAGAAAATTAAAATTCTTGGAAAATAAGGAATGCATCTATGGAAATATGACTGTTGTTGTGATAATTAGTGTTTCAAAGGTAACCATTATAAAAACCGGCCAAGTGCGAATCGGGCTCGGGCACGACGGATTCCGTGCCTACCATTATTTATAAAAATCACTTTTTTGTATGGGAGCTGGGATCCCCCTTAAATATTTATTTTATTCTGTTTTTAGTATTTGGTGTTATAGCGGCAACAGAAATACATAATCTGTAGAAATTTCAACTAGCTAACTGTCACGGTTCACAATATACAGCCTGGTGACAGACGGACGGACGGACGGACGGACAGCGAAATCTCAGTAATATGGTCCCGTTTGACCAATGGGGTACGGAACCCTAAAAAGAAGCATGGTCGGGACGTCACACGAACACAAATGTACCTACGCCTTGTGTGAATGTCCACCACTGTACTATGTATCCCACAAGATTTCATTGATGGGACGTTCTTTGTACCTACATATAATAAATCGTTTTGTAATGACCAGTCACATTTCATCGTGGGGTTTAAGTTATTTCGCCTACATACATATTTATGCTTTAATGTAGGCAGAAAGAAGTTCCAAGAATTTGTCTAAAGGCCTGTTAATAGATTCGTAGAAAAAAACGAATAAAAAATTATTGAATCTATCCTACTACTACTTACCTACCTAAAGTAAATAATGTAGACGAATCTTTTTCTTTTTATAAAATTAGTTATTAGAAACAGGTTTACTTTACTAACATTGGCATTTGGTGAAATGGACATCATGCATAATTTATATAATTAGTTTCAATTCAAAATAACAAAATTACACAACACCTGACCGGCGGCAATTGTAAGAACTCTAGCCAATGAGGTATCTGTACCAATGATGAATAACTTTTTTTTTGTAAATACTTAAACTTCTTTAGCTTAAAACTTTAGTTTAAACCCAATATAGAAAATGGTATAATAATTTAAATAAATTGAAAACACGTAAAATAATGTAGCTACAACAATGTTGTAAGGAAAATGCTTGATATTCCTCTTAGACTACTGAAATTAATGATACTTTCAGGCTCACTATTAATAAACATGTAGAACTATCCTAATCACCAAACACGTTCATTAAGAAACTCCTATGCTCATGTGTGCGTACAACAATATTTTTCAAAACAAACAGCCTTGTGAAGCAGCTCACATTGGGCGGGTTATAAAGGCTAGGGCGGCGCGCTTATCGCCCTACACTATCGCTAGAGCTCTCGCGCTCCGCTACTGCCTCCGGTTACAGATCAAACTGTTTAACGAAACTTTTATAAATAAACTTTATAAAAATTAGTGTTTATATTACAGTTCTTCAACGAAGTTGTTTAAATAACGCGCGCGTTTTTTGTATTTTGTGAGTATTTTTTAATGTACCTATTTTTCTATTAAATAAGAAGGGCTTTATTTCAAAAGAGTGTGACGCAAAAAATGTGAAATAATAAATAAGTGATGTACTTTTATTTTCTTAGCGCTTTACATAGCAATTTAGATGGAATTGGCCCATAATTTGGCTACGATAGGCAACAATAATATTATTGGGTCAAATATTCAGTGACCGACGAGTACTAAGGTTCCAAAAGTTTACAAAGTGTGATCTATTGTTATTATATTTTGGATAAACAATGAAATTTAAACTCAAAACTTTGAACTTTAAACTTCTATAACTTAAGAATAACAGGCCTATTAATTATTTGTGTACCAACACACCATATTGTTTTTGTGCCTTACTTAGAACGGCTATTTTATATGAATAGCATACACATTGCAAAAATAAATCATGAATAAACAATTGTTTGCCGGGCGATCATGGCCAGATATCGCACAGGATAGAGACGTTTGGAAGGAGAAAGGGGAGGCCTTTGCCCAGCAGTGAGACACATGAGAGGCTAACAAAAAAAAAAACAAATTGCATCAGGTTATTGTTGGCATGCTTCACTTCACTAAGCTTAATGATTCTCAGTAATAGACAACTATTAAAGACTAAAGCCTCTCTAGACAAGCGTGCCTCGAGGATAAAGAAGGCATAAGAAATGTTATATTTATCATGAGCCTGTAGACTCCCTCTGCAGGGTGTATTACTTCTGGAATTTAAACCGAATCGTTATGTAAATTATAATCTATTATTTTATTATGTAGGAAATCAAAAAATAAAACTAATTTACAGCATAATTCGTAGGTGTCCTAAAACAAATGTTTCACGTGTTGCTTCCACCGTAGGTGATGTTTTTTTATGTTCAAGATGATTTATTTTTTATCTAGTAGGTAATTTTGTTTGATAAGTATCTATGTATTTTTTACTTTGTCTAATATTTTAATGTATTTAATTTTTTAAATTACGACATGAACTATAATTCTTCTGACATTTTGTATTTTAATCCTTTTGACATTTGTGGTACTTATTCTGAATTTACTATTATTTGTTTTTATTTTCGAACATGAGAAGTTTGTAATGTTATAAAAAGCTATTGTAATTTCATTTGAAAAATTAGACTGCCTATATATTTGCACATCTAATTAGGTACCTAATGATACAGTGCACTGTATATCTAATTGTAACATCTTTCTATACCTACCTGTATTATGCAAATAAATAATTTGATTTGATTTGTATATAAACTATTGCGTTAGTTATGACAAAATACACATCTTAATCAAGAACGGACAAAGGATTTTCCTTATTATATTCAAGTGGATCAGTAATTTCATTTAAATTAATATTTCCTGATGATTTTATGAATAAAAAAATATATAAATACAGTTTCTTCGTTACTTTATGGCAAGAAAAGAGGAAGACAATCGTGCTAAACAACGTTTTGTTTCTAAGCCGTTAGTCTAACGTGTTTAATTAAAAGCTGCGAATCAAAAGCTCTGTGAACAATTTAGTGTAAGTGATCTTTATTGATAAAAGTTTTCATACTTTATATTATATTTGCTTGATTGCATCTACCAAAGCTTACAAGACTGCAAGTTGTAGATCGTTTTTATTATATATATCACAAAGCCGGAAAAAGTTAATATTAATTTAAATCAGTAATGGTATTCTTCAGATTTAATGAAAGGTCACAATATCTTAGAGAAGTTTTGCCTTTTTGAGTCGTTTTGGTTCAGGCCCCGTACGATGAGATCAAAATAGACGGTGCTGAAGACACTGTTGTTAATTTTTGGCCCTTTTTGAAAATTGTATGCCATTGGCCGAAGGGTTGCTGAAACTTTTTACACTTTGCATTCTTTCATCATGCTATACCTACTCAGCTCTCATGTTTTCATGCTGGATATGTTTGCTGAAAACTCTGCGCTTCCCTACCATAAAGTAGCAAGCTAGTTGCCGTAGCAACCATCATATTTTATCTAGTGTGGCAAAATAAACTGTATTTCACAGAAGCTAATGTATGCTAACTAGTAGCTATCTGCACCTATTGAAATCTTTGGAATTTTATAAAAGTCAACCAGCGACACAAAGGTTAGGAATCAATAATTTACGGTCGATGGTGTAATAGTTAACAAAAACAGTATCCAAAGAAACTCAAAGATATGATTTATTCAAAACAAATTGATAAGAAAAGAAAAAGTTTCTAAAAAAAGCGTAGGTAGGTGGTAGATACTTATTTCTGTATCTATTTCACCTACATTCATATTATAATTGAAAAATGTATCCGTGGATGTCAGAAAGAGATAAACATTGCACGAAACGAGGCGATTATTTATCCTTGTTCAAAAAGAAAGACGTAGCTTGTCATCCGCTCATCAAGCAGCCTTAAACTCGAGACAAAGAGGATCACCAATTCACCACGCTTTGGCGCCCATCACATTGATCTCGATACTTTTTATTACATTTTTTTCATTTTATTACTTATTACTTTCATATCTGAGGGTTACAACAATTCTAAAAAGGAAAAGGTTAACAAAAACTTTAATGAGGATTTTTTCTATTTATTTTGCCTTCTTGAGCTATTGTTTTAATTAGTGGTATAATTAACTTGTTAATAAAAAATAATGAATTTATTTCAACAACTTAGATAGTATAAAAATCTTTATTATATTATCTTTTACTACTGCCTTTTATCGTTTCTAATACTTTTCAATCCTTTCCTCGAAAACTGGTTTTTATTGAACTGTTTTATATTAGGTTCAGAATGCAGACATAGATATTCTACACCCACACTCGTGTTTTTTTTTATAACTATAAGTAAATGTAACGTCGTTCATGGGTTCAATTCCTATAGTCGAGGCTGACTGTTTTTTTTTTTTTTAATCTTATCGCACATAGGTACAGTATGGCCTAAATATTTTATGAATATATGAACAGTGTTTATAAAATTTACATACTATAATAGAATATAATAAATAAACATTTAAATCAACAAATTAGCCTTTTGCTCGTCAAAAAATTGTTGATTAATGTCATTTCTACAATCTACAGATGAAAGGACTGCATAGTGCTTCTGCATAAACAATCAGTCTATTCCACTCTCAAATAAATCTAAGCTTACAAGAACGTTTTTGGATACGAATTTTACGAACTGTGTCATTCTGATGTATATAAACATTCATCATCATCATCTGCCTAGCCTCTTGCCAAACTATCTTGGGGTCGGCTTCCAGTCTAACCGCATGCAGCTGAGTACAAGTATTTTACATGAAACGACTGCCTATCTGACCTCCACAACTCAGTAACTGGTTAATACGGTACCCCTTGGATGTCAGACTTTTGGGTTCTGACTACTCTTAACGACTGTCAAAGATCTACAAATGACAGCCGGGACCAACGGCTTTACTTGCTTTCCGAGGCACGGAGGAAACTCGGTATGTAATTATGGTCACCCATCCACGGATCAACCACGGCAAGCATGGGTTAACCTTAAAGATCGACCCGTGCGGCTGTTATTATTTAGTCACGAGCTCCGAGGATATGAACATTCATATTATAGCTAATAAGCATGTTTAGAATATGAATCACATTTCTAACTATCGTGTTGATTCATGTTAATGGCCAAGTTTGTTAACCAGGAAGTAAATCATTAACATTTAAAATCAAATATCATGCAAATATCATAATTGGTCAAAGGCATGTCTCGCGGTATTTAAAAATATCTCATAGACCACCCACCCTTATTTCTATTGAAGTCACGCAACGTTAGCGCAAATTTGGAGACCATTGTGTCATGTGTGGTGCTTCAACGACCCGCGTCCTTGCTGTACAACCATTTATATCTGCATGTGAAATGTCATGATGATAATCGCTAGACTTAGCGATGAGTGCCGCATGTACTTAAATTTGTACTATGCCTAATCGTTACCACTAGTTTTACTAAACAGTTCTACGGTTGACCTCGAACTAAATTTTTTTCCCACTAGCTCGATTGTGTACCACCTTAAATCGTAGGACTAGTAAGAACAAATATTCCCATTAGTTCTACCGTAAAACTAGTGGGAACGAACCATGAATACGATCAAATCTAGTTTAAAACATAACGAATTAAACTGACTTTGATCTCCAGAACGTTTCGTAATAACGTGTTTTAAAAGGTTGTTCAAAACAAAATTTGGTTCCGAGGGGAGCCAAACTCATTTATTTATGAGACAAATTTTAAAGTACCTTTAACAGTAATTAGCTTGGAATTTTCTAATAAGGCAATGTAATCTTCTGTGGATTTTAGAAATATGGTAAGGGATATGAGCTCACCGTTGGATTTTCAACTTTGGGAGCAGAGCTGCAAGTTGCAAATATAACCGCGTGCTGAATGTCTCTTATGGCATTTCAATGAAGCTAATTAAAGTATTTGGTGAACAGGTTTGTTCCGTGTGTGATGAACATCCAGCGATGATGTGCAGTCCTGTGCCGCTGTTGCTCCTGGCTCTCACGAGCGCACTCGCGGCTCCTGCCTTGTACGACGACTACACGGTAAGTTTACATTAAACTAGGTAAGACTAAGAAAGGAAGCCGACCTAGGCAGATGGCTGGTAATGCTTCTTCTTCTTCTTCTATATAGATTTTTAAGCTATTTTTCTTCCCTAAAACACAGTAGCTAGGTGTAGGTACAGGTAGAAAATAACAGGTAAGTGGTAGCGTAAAGCCGTAGAAGAAACTTATTTTCCTGGAAGTAATAGAAGGAGCGACATTGTGGCCGTAGAATTTTATATAATCAACAAAGCATTATTTGTTTCTTGGAATCTCTCGGCCTTGTAATTAACTAGGTCATTTTGTACGACGCTTGTGTAGGAGATGTGTGGGGGGAGCAAGCTTTTGATGGACGTTTGGTCCTACAACATATATATTGAGCCGCGGTATGGTGCGTAGGTAGTCCATTAGAGCCTCATTACAAAATATGTCTCACCACCTGTTATGCACTGTTTGTGACTTGTCTGAAGCCATTGCCAACGATATCGATGTGGTTAAGACTGGTCAAAAATAACTCTACTAAAAAAAAACATACATATTTAAATTATTGACACGGCGAAAGAAGAAGTCCTGAATTAAGTCTCAGGGCATTTCCATTCGAAAAGTTACTTGAAACTATTGTTTAGATAGAAATGTGTACACAAATGATTATGTGTATTGTATTGTATGTGTATCTCGCAGGCAATTTGTATGATTCCGCGTTTTAAAAACGGTCGCTGTTTTAAAATATGCCGAAAAAAATATTTTCCGAAATGACTGAACCGATTTTAATGTTACTTAATACACATAGGCAAGATACATAGGTCTACAAATTTACTGCAAAATTACTGCAAAGTTGCAAGCGCGGCTGCTGAGCATGAAATCTTGGGTTCGTTTCCCGGGTCGGGCAAAGTGTTATTGGGTTTTTCCATCAGGAATTTCTCAGTAGCAGCCACGGGGTTTGGATTTGTGCCCGGTTATTGGCAATTGGCTCACCCGTTATTTTTAAGTCCCATGTAATGGGTTACATGGGACTTAAAAATAACTGGCGAAGTCTGGGTGTACTATTAGGTACACCTCTGCGTAACTCTTCGATGATTGCAGGCGTGATATTAAGTTATGTTGATCTTTCAAAACAATTTCACAAATGTTTACCAACAGCGCCCTCCTGCGAGCTTCACTAGGTAATGACCTGGTGGCCTACCATAGCGTCTTAATCTTAAAGCAGTATTGTTCCAGAGTGGAAAAGAGGTGGCGCTAGACATCCTATATAGCTTCGTCTCTTTCCCACACTGGAGTGACATTAAAACAACCCAGCTTTAAGAAATCATTTTTTTTTGTGAATGCCATCTCGCAGTTCAACCTAGGAGGTTGTCGTCTGCTTAACCGAACTATCCTGTGGGTGCCTTAAGAGTAAGGCCTCCAGCCAGGGCATAAAAACTTACTGGCACCCCCTGTGGGGTACGAGCCTCGGCTTAGGGCGTCACTGGGGGAGGACTGCACGGGGACAGGCTGGATCTGAATGATATCATTATTTAGGGGCTGATTTAAAACTACTGGCACAGCATCGCGGGCTGGCTCGAGCGAGGGTCGGGGTGAGAAATCATAGTAACCTCCCTGTACATTATATCGTATGTGTCACAGGAAGTGGTCCCCCAGAAGCGAGCGGCTTTAGTGCTGGACCGTCTGCTGGTGGCGCTACAGAAAGCGCTGCACGAAGACAACGGACCGGCGCGGGTGTACGGCGAGCGCATCGACCCCAACGGACCGCGGACGGCGCCGCTCCGGCTCGCTGACGACGAGATGAACGATTTGGTTAGAATTACAGAATTTTTCTTCATTTATATAAAACATAATATCTCACGAACATAATCGACCCAGACTTTGATTGCTAGACATTCTTTTAGCGATAAAGAGGATGGAATAGTCACAAATGAATTGGATTGACTTATTTAATATAGTGAAAAGAAAAAGCTAATAAAGAAAGGAAAGATAATTAGTCAGCTGCAGAAACACGATAGGCTTCATTGGCGCACAGAATACGTATTCAAATAATACATATGTGTTCTGTGCGGAGATGGAAACCGCAACATGTATCTAAATGCCTTAAACGCTTTGTGGCAATTTTTTTCTTAAAAGTCAATATTTTTTTATGGAACCTCTGATACTCGATACTAACTCACTGACGACGTATAATTTATCTAAATCGGTTCACCCGTTTATAAGTAACGTGGGGATATAGACACGGACACAGACAGTCCACGTAAGTCGTATTTTCAAACTTTATGTGTACGGTCTTCGGTATTTTAAACTTCGGTGTTTAGTAATACAGTCAGGAAAAACACGAGGGTTATGTGTTTTTCTTCTTCTCTTTTAGGCTAACTCGTAGTTGTGTAAAACAGAGCAGCTTAAAAGTTAGGGCTCTGTTGATATGTTAAGAGTTTCAATCCCATAAGTAATAACGGAACTGAAAGCAGGATCCCATAGTCCTTAAAGTTATAATCCTTGGCATTATACTTCGAATCCCAGCGGGACTGGTACAGAGGGTTTTGACCAGAAATTTAAGGTCACAGAAATGTTTTTTATCTGCGCATGATGCGACGTGTAATTCGATTTCATGAGACTTTATTACACCAACACATTTTAGTACCAATATAGCCTTAAGAATAACTGATATAAGTTATGCAATAGTCAAAGGTGCCCCGAAAACGTCGTAAATATAAATTTGTGTCACGTTTTCATAGGACATTAAAAAAATAAAAATAAATAAAATAAGCCTTTATTGCTGTTAGATTTTAACTTTACATTACTTTGTTTTTTTATAACAATGCAGGTAAGAAAACTATTGTAACTTAAACTAAAACATATTCTCGGCATTCGGTTATTCTCCCCTCTTAACAGCATGTCTTTCGACATAGGCCTCCTCTAAGGATTTCCACATGTTTCTGTCCTTTGCTGTACGTAACCATTCTGGACCAGCTACTTTCTTCAAATCGTCTTCCCATCGCTTTGGCTGTCTTCCTCTACTTCTTCTGTTTTCTCTGGGGTACCATTCAGTTATTAACCTGGTCCATTTCTCTTTCTTTTCTCTCAACATATGTCCTGTCCAACGCCATTTCAATTTTCTGCACACTGATTGTGCTTTTCCAAACTTAGTCTTTCCTTTGATATTTTTTAATTGTATTTTATCCCTTCGCCTTACTCCCAAAACGCTTCTCTCTATTCCATTTTGACATATATTTAATTTATTTTGTTCTTGTTCAGTTAAGGCCCAAGTTTGGCATCCGTACGTAAGACACGGCAATATGCAAGCATTGAAAACTTTTCGTTTCTCCGACATAGGCATTTCTTTATTTTTCATTATTTCACTCAACGACCAGAATCTCTTCCAAGTGTTCGCTATTCTTCTTTCAATTTCTTTCTGCATACTCTCTGTCGGTGATACTAATTGTCCTAAATAAACGTACTCTTCTACGTATTCTAACTGCTGATTATTAATCATAATAGCAGTTTTTTGTGAAGAATTGCTCATTACTTTTGTCTTTGTTATATTCATTGTGAGACCTGCATTTGCACTTTCATCTGATAATTGCTGTAGCATTTTTTCCAAGTTCTTTGGGCATTCGGAGAAAAGAATTAAATCATCAGCGAATCTCAAATGACTCAACTTGTCTCCGTTCACGTTAAGTCCGAAGTTTTCCCAACCCAGTCTCCTAAAGATCAACTCCAACACAGCTGAGAATATCTTCGGCGAAATAGGGTCACCTTGACGGACGCCTCTTTCAATCGGAAACTCTTCACCTAACCTTTCCAGCTTTATTTGTGCCGTGCTTTTCCCATAAATGATTTTTAGTATGCGTATGTACTTTTTATGGACCCCTTGCTGTTCTAATGATTCCCATATATAGTGGTGTTCCAAGGAATCAAACGCCTTGTTGAAGTCTACGAAACCCAAATAAAATATTTTTTTGTATTCTCTGTATTTCTGAAGTATCTGGCGTAGGACGTGTATGTGGTCAATTGTCGAGAAGTTACTCCTAAATCCAGCTTGCTCCTTCGGCTGATTTTCATCAAGGGTGTTAGTTAGTCTAAACAGTAGTATTTTAGAAAAGATCTTATAAATATTAGACATTAAGCTTATCGGCCTATAATTGTTAATGTCTCCTTTGTCTCCTTTTTTGTGCAACAAAACTATCATTGATTTCGTCCAATCTTCTGGAATAATTTCTGTTTTCATTATTTCGTTAAATAAATTGGTTAGCTTTGGGACAATTACTGGCATGGATATTTTAAGAAGTTCATTGGTGATTTGGTCGGGACCGGGTGCTTTTCCTAACTTCTGTGTAGTAATAGCTCTTTCTGTTTCTTCTTTTAGAATAGGTGGTATAGGTTCAGTATCTTGCGTGTCGTCTGTTATAGTCGTATCAAGTTTATTATTTTTACTTTTATACAAATCCTTATAATATTCCGTAGCAATATTTAATATATCTGATCTTTTCGTAGTACATCTTCCTTGTTTATCCTTCATATTTGGCATCCAATGCCTTTTCGATTCCAATTCTTTGAACGCTTTCTTTACTCCTCTTGTTTTTTTAATATGATATCGGAATGTGTTTGCCCTTTTTTGCTTTCTGTCTTTCCTTATATTCTTGTTGATATTTTTACTTATTTCTACAATCTCTTTTCGTGTATCTTTGTTTTTATTGCCTTGTAAAAGCAATTTTCTTTTCCTAAGTAGTTGAATTGTTTCGGTGGATAGTGTGTCTTTATTATTTGTATACACTTTTCGGGCTACAGTTTTAAGGGTATTTGCAAAATCGCAGTATGACACCTCAATTGGTTTGTTGTATTCTTTTTCTTCTCTATCCTCTAGAATTTCGTTTAAGTTGTTCAATAGCTCTGCGTTATTTTTAATGTTAATATAGGGCACCGATTCAGTGTGCAGTCTTCGGCTTTTCTTTGTATGTATCCCTTGTAACGTAGCACGTATCATTTTATGGTCCGAGTTAAAATTTAAATTATGTAAAATTGACAGATCTTTAAAAGCTTTTGGTCTATTGGTCATAATATAATCGATTTCATTTTTAAACAGGCCATTTGGTGAAGTCCATGTCCATTTCTTACTTTTTTTCTTTTTAAAGAAACTATTTAGGATACTTAGTTTGTTTTCTAATCCGAAGTTAACTAATCTTTCTCCGTTTTTGCTCCTGTTGCCATTACCGTGTCGTCCTACAGTGTACTCTTCGCCCCTTTGACATTCCCCAATTTGTCCATTAAAATCACCCATTATTATTATATTTTTATGAGCTGAATCAACAGTACTTTGTAATTTTTGATAAAATTCTTCTATTTTGTTTTTATCTTGTTTTTTATCTGCTTCAGTTGGCGAGTAAACCTGAATAATTGACCATGATTCATCTCTGCTATTTTGAACGGGGAGTTTGATTTTGAGTATTGCTATTCTTTCGGATATGCCTTTCAATTCCTCAATTCGGTCGATATATTTTCGTTTTATCAAAAAACCAACACCGTATTGCCCTGGTGTTTCTCCTTTGTAATGTAATATATATTTCCCGTGGTCTTCAATTCCTTCTCCTAATCTTCTCACTTCGCTTAATCCTATTATATCCCAATTAATTTCGTCGATTGCTGTTTCTAGTTCAATAAGTTTCTCTGGGGTTCTTAGTGATCGTGTATTAAGCGTTGCTATGCGTATGTCGCAGTTATTATTCCTTTTTTGTTTTTCTATCCTTAGAGGGTGTTGGTCGTTTTCCCCCACGATGACCAGTCGGCTTGGGGGAGGGTGTAATTTTTCTATTGAATGTTTTTTTGTTTCTTTGTTTTGTTGTATTTTCCGGTTGCCGAGAGTTAGTTGCTACTGTTGCTTGTTTGTAGGGACGTTAGTAAGGGAGTTAGATCTGATTCTCATCACGTCAAATGCGTTGGTTCTATTGGCTATTCTTTTTTTTTTTTTTTTTTTTTTTTCATAGGACATTACGACTTAATAAATAACATCCTTATAAAACATCCAGACATAAATTACCACTTAATTAAAAACCTTTCGACGAAATGATCAAGCGTAGGCAATCTTAATGTGCTACGCGCAACGTAGCACGCGTAGCTGTTTTCGTAGCAGCGACGTAGGCTTGCTACGAATTCGTTGAATTGTAATAACGTAATGAATTACTACGAAATTATAAGCGACTACTACGCAATATTGACAAAATGTAAAAGCTAAAATGTTGTTTGTTTGTAATACGCTACGTAGCAAATTCGAAGAATCCGCGTAGCCCCGCTACGGCTTTGTATAAAATGCGAATGACCTACTATAATCATGAAGTTATTTCTTTTATTGATCACAGAAATATGTGAAATGAAGTAGTTGTTCCTAGTTTATTCCAAGTGTTGTTTAAATTAACCAGTACTAAGTACTACGTTGCCAAATTCATAGTATAAGCGGAGCCTTTGGTTCACAATACCAGTGATTTACGACAAAAATAGACTAGGAATTTCGTTTACCCATACTGCTTTCCTTAAAAAGCATCTTAAGAGCGTTTATACCCTACGGCATTTCATCATCATTCATCATCATCATTTCAGCCGAAAGACGTCCACTGCTGGACATAGGCCTCCCCCAACGCCACATCGACATAAGGGGGGTTTTGCCATAATCGCCACGCTTGGCAGGCGGGTTGGCGATCGCAGTACAGTTGTTACAAAAGCACAGAGAACGCTGCTGCCCATTCTCAGGCAAGTCTCTTAGTCGCCTCTTACGACACCCACGGGAAGATATGGGATGGTGCTATTCTTTACGTCCGACACCATACGGAATTCATACAAACTTTCAAGTCGTAATTTTCCGAAATGACTGAACAGATTTTAATGAAACTTCCTACGCATAGGCAGTATTCACAGGTCTAAAAAGTTACTAAAAACATTTTCGATATGTCTTTTAAAAATGAAGATAATTGAAAATTTCTGTTTCTATAGATAATTAAAAATCGGTCTAATTTAGCAGTAACATCATTTTTCGAAAATGTTTTTTAGTAACTTTTTAGACCTATGTATACTGCTTATGCGTAGGAAGTTTCATTAAAATCTATTCAGTCATTTCGGAAAATAACGACTTGAAAGTTTGTATGAAATGCCGTAGGGTATAAACGCTCTTAACCGTTTAATATTTTTCTACACACTTGAACAACAACAGTAGATCAAAAGCCGATATGTTTAAAGTTACAAGGACGTAAAGGGGCAAAATCTTAAATAACTATCTTGTAGTAAGATGTCCAAACAACGTCAAGTATCGTTGATGTCTACACAATATGATATCGTTTTCCGTAGGGAATCGGGAGCGAAGGCCTATGGTTAATGAGCCCATTGACCGATCCTACGTGATGAGGCAAAATTATTGTAAATGAGTTTAATTCAAGAGCAATGACCCATACTAGAACGATGAGTCATTGTCTATTGTTAAGCATCCAGTTTTCTAACGTGTCCCAAACGACTGTTTACTTTTGAGTTGTACTGCACAATTTTGACTGTCTCCATTTTTCAACTGCTTGTTGATAGTATATACTTAGAGTTTCATGATAATTCCTGCCATGTAATCTATGGTTAGAGCAACTTTCAGCATCAAACCAAAAACCGACATAGGTCTAAGCTCACTTCCTAACTTAGAAGTCTCATAGACGGCATAGATTTTAAAGGAATCGGTATCGTATATCGGGTAGGTATCCACTACTCCACGTCCAAGGAACTTATTTTGCGAACATAAAGGCAGTCAGAATATTCACACGTACGCCGCTCGACCAAGCGGTCAAGCGGCGCTCACCGCTCGTCTACGCGGACAAGCGGCGCGCACAGAACGACCGCGCGGACGTGCGGCGCTCACCGCCTCTCGACGCAGCGTGGCAGCACAAAGCCTCAACATTATCACCGCCCCTTCCCCGATAGCGCGGACAGGCGATGTCGTGTGAGAATCGCAGTACCACTAACTAACATTACCGTTTGCTTACAGAGCGCGCTGCAACGTCGCGGCAGCGGCAACGGCCGGGGGCGTGTCCTCCGATGTTACTTCAACGCGGTCACATGCTTCTAACCTTTTCTTTGTCCACTTATCAGTAAACTAAGCAAGCTATAGTGTAATTATAAATAAGCATAATGTACTGCAAACTATGATTCGAGGAATATTCTATAAGTACCTTCATATAACTCTTAAATTAATATTAAAAATGTAAAATAGGGAATTGTAAGAAGCTTAATACTTAAAATTATTTTAGCATGTCCAGTAATTCATTTGTGCCAAAAATCTACTACTATTTACTATAGCTTAACATATTAGTTAGCCCCCTTATTCATAAACACCTTTAAACCAAAGTGCTAAAGTTTCCTACTGCTGTCTCACTTCACATAAATGAAAATTACAAAGGCAAGCATTAGTGGAGTTTATTAACGCCAAGTATTTATGAATGAAAGTGTTACAAATTGTGTCTTGTATGATAGAACGTACTGTTTAATTATATGCTAAATATTGTTCTTGCCTTCCGAATTTATTCCCTGTAAATATCCAATAATAAAAATTTTGTTGCAATAACTTGTTGCCTTATTTGCGTGAAATTACTTCCGTCCGTGATCTCCGCTTGGGATTAAAATGCATGCGAAATAGAGTTTGGAATGTTGAACTACCTACGAGTAAGGGTGAAATCACATTTGCCTTCGTTCGCACTGGCGATTGTTCAACGCAACGATTTTTTTTTTAAACTGAATTTTCATTGCGGTTCTTGTCGACGAGAGTTGAATATTTAACAATGCACGTTTTTGACGTACCGTGATGCACTCGTTTGATTCTCTATGCTCGGCTATAGAGAGTTGAAAATTCAGTGCGCGATAAAAAAGAGCTCGTGCTTTCGGGGGTTACACAAGAAGGCGCTAAAAACGTCTCAAATTTCAATGGCAAAATAATTATTTACAAAGAACTAGCAACTTTTCAATCTTTTTTATAACATAACTTAAGATCACGCCTGTATGTCCAGCACCATCTCTTTCCCACTCTGTAATAAGATTAAAACACTACTGCTTTAAAGCGTCATGGTAGACCACCAGGTCATTACCTAGTGCTGCTCGCAGGTGGGCGCTGTTCATGAACATTTGTGACATTGTTTTGAAAGATCAACATAACATAACATCACGACTATAATCCCTGAAGGGTTAGGCAGAGGTGAACTTAATAGTATACCCACGTTTCGCCATGTTATGTTTAAGTGCCATGTAGTAGGGTATGCGAGCCTTTTGCGAAAAAACCGGGCACACATCCAGAATCTGTGGCTGCTACTGAGAAATTCCTGATGGAAAAACCCAATAACACTTTGGCCATCCCGGGAATCGAACCCAGGAATTTATGCTCAGCAGCTGACCTTGCGACCACCAGACCAACGAGGTAGTCTAATCTTTATTCTATCTTAGATATTAGCAGCAGCTTTCTATGTGCTTTTGTAACAACCGTACGGCGATCGCCAACCCGCCTGCCAAGCGTGGCGATTATGGCAAAACCCCCCCAAAATGTCCATGTGGCGACACTTGGGGGAGGCCTATGTCCAGCAGTGGACGTCTTTTGGGCTGAAATGATGATGAGATATTAGCTTGAAGTCGTTGTTTGTTAATCTTGTTATTCCATTTATTTGAAATAACAAGTTTTACATACAACGACTTTACTACTAACCATACCAGCCGGGCATAAACAGTAAGTAGTCATTGAAAACACGTGAATATTCAATATTCTAATATTTAGGCAAGAGTAAACACACTGAAACCGCCTGAAATATCACAAAACATAATAATGAATTAGTCAGACCACGCATTAAAAAAAACATGTGCTGTTTTGATAGGATTTTTTTTTTAACCTTATTCATTAAATTCTCTCATAATTATGCGTTTCACTGTTTTACTTTCTGATGAAATAATAAGGATTAAGTAAATAAGTACCAAACCCTGATCAGCATAATCTTGGTTTCATCAATTCTGGGAAAATGGTATTGAGTTAGTTCGTGTACGTCAACAGATACGTTTACAGGAACGTAAAGTGTGTAAAACGTTCAGCTAATAATTTTATTTGTTATGGTTACTTATTTTAGTAATTCGTAGCTATCTATAATTACAGACGAACAGGTCGATCTTCAAGGTTAGGCCGTGCTTGCCGAAGTTGGTCCGTGGATGGGTGACCATCTTTACAAACCGAGTTTCCTCCGTGCCTCGGAAAGCACGTTAAGCCGTTGGTCCCGGTTGTCATTTGTAAATCTTTGGCAGTTGTCAAGAGTAGTCAGAAGTCGAAAGTCTGACATCCTGTCTTACCAAGGGGTATCGTGTTACCCAGTTACTGGGTTGTGGAGGTCAGATAGGCAGTCGCTTCATGTAAAATACTGATACTCAGCTGCATCCGGTTAGACTGGAAGCCGACCCCATCAAAGTTAGGGAAAAGGCTAGGCAGATGATGAATGAAGGTTATTTTTTTATTTTTTTTAGTATTTATTTTATTATAGTATAGGCACGTAGAAGAACGTTTAAACAGTTGATCAGTAATACAATCCAAAAAGGGGCAGAATAAAAGTGCTATATCATTATGAAGTAAAAATATTAATTAACATTTAAGATGTAGGTCAATAAAGAAAATCCAATATTAGTTCCACAAAAACACTGAACTTCATATAGAAATTACGGTAACACCTACACGTTTTCATATTAAGACATAAATGCCAGCTACAATTTACTGCAAAGCCGACATAATGACAGCCCTACACTATTTTAGGAATTACAGGACCGCTAAGTCCCAGGTTACTTAACACAATGTAGGACAGATCCTTTATACCTGACGGAAGCCTGACAGCGGACCGTACGCCCCAATAAAGAGTCCGTCTGGATCGCAAAGTGGATTATGCTAAAATTTAATTTAAAGACTCGGAAAAGGTATTGAAATTGAGTTTTTAGACATTTAGGGTGGTCATGTGAGTACTAACAACCAAAGTGGTCGAAGAGGAGAAAGGGAAAAGGAGGACGTATTAAAGATCGTAACAAGAACCGTTCTGTTGTTTCTACCAACCTAACCCATGAGCACGAGGCGAGAGTAAAATTGTGTAAAGTAGGTTACCATCAGTTTTCAGAAACGAAAATTAAACGCAAGTGATCCAATCGGCTGTTGACGCGCACTATTAAATCTGTTTATTCCTTTTTTGCCATAGGTAGTTATAGAAACATAGCGTAAGGCTTGTAGTTCGACCAAAAGGGACAACATTAAATATCGTATCTACATTTCAATATAATAATAACTACTTATACAGGATCATTCTCCTACCCATAACACAATTTATTTTTACCCGTCATCCCCTTTCTTGTAGCCACTGATCCCGAGATTAGAGGGTAAAACTATTTTTTTTTGTTGGAAACGGATCCCGGTATCCGTTTCGGTGCAGACACCTCCTTTCTTGCCCCTCAGTCACCTCGTTTCTTGCCATTGTCATCCTTCACACAGTCCATCCATAGTTTCTTTGGTCTTCCTCTACTCTTATATCCATCCAGATTAATACTTAAAACTTTCCTCGCGATATTTTCCTCATACCTCCTCATCACATGCCTATACCAAGCCAACTGATTACCGCATAACTTTTTAGTCACCGGCGTCATTTTCAGACTTCTACTTATACATAGAACTCCTTCATTAAACTTAAAAACTTTCCGATCGTGGAAAACATACACCATGGTACATATAAAATTCAACCACTTATATCGTAAACTGTTAACATCGATCATAAAATAAAACCAAAATGTAAAGTGCAGACGGTTAATGGTGTAGTGTAATGGCCATATTATTTATTTTGGTCTAGGCTTTGGTAACGAATGCGTAGACCACATACAAAAACTATATTGCCAGATGATTCTACGGGGTGATGTGGAGGTAGGTGTGGGACAACTGGGGCAGGGTGTTGTGCTGCAACCTTGTGTGGCCTATCCAAAGCAGTAGACTACGATAAGCTATATATGGTGGCTGTTAATTAGTGACTGATGCTGATAGGCCAAAGGCGCGCGCGCGCAAATTTCATACGGCTGTTGTATTATTGTGATAAATATTTATGAGTTTAAAAAATGTTTCTTTGGGAAAGTTGTTTGTTATCATGAGTACAATTACGTGTTTAAGTATCGGTCACTAATGAACAGTCACCCTATTTACAGGTTATTGAAAAACTACGGACAACCTCTAACAGGTAACTTCTTTACATCACATTAAATAATTTTTGTACTTTTAGAAATTCGAAAAATGAAAATTATGCTTCCCATACAAATTGATGCGATCAGCTGATCGTTTACTATGCAGCTTGTTTTTTTTTTGGGTGAATTTTTTAAATTTCTGATGCTGAGTGATGCTACCTGTCAGAGATTGTTGGTTTTTTCCATCACCCTGTATAGATTGACTTTCATCATCTGCCTACCCTTTTCCAAACTATCTTTGGGTCGGCTTCCAGTTTAACCGGATGCAGCTGAGTACCAGTATTTTACATAAAGCGACTGCCTATCTGACCTCCACAACCCAGTAACTGAGTATTACGATACCCCTTGGAAAGACTGGATGTCAGACTTCTGGCTTTTGACTCGTAACGACTGTCAAAGATCTACAAATGACAGCCGGGACCAACGGCTTAACGTATTTCCGAGGAGTAAACTCGATTTGTAATTATGGTCACCCATCGACGGACTAACCTCGGCAAGCACGGCTTAACCTTAAAGATCGACCCATGCGGCTGTTAATATTAAACTTTATATATTTATATTGTAGATTGACTTTCGTTACCTTAAATTATTAAAAAGCAACCCCAGAACAATTACTGAGAATCACCTGTTACTCACCTCATGCTGTATAGTCGCGTTTGTACATCACAACTTTACCAACGAGACAGTCATGACATATATTTTGTCCTACATTTTAAGTTGGTTGTTAAGAACATACTGATCTATGATCTGATCTTTACGCCCACCCAAAATTAAGGAACAACGAACAAGACGTAATTAGAGATGGCATAATATAAGCCGAAAAACCGTATAATTATAGTACGTTGCGATAGCAGCGCTTTTAGACATGACAGAATCATACAGCCATCTATCGTCAAATCTCGGTATTTCGTAACGCGGGGTAAGCCACGAGATTAAAGAGACCAACAGCGAACTGATACCATTCTGTAGTACAGCAGTCCATTCAGTACAGCCTGCTCTCATGAAGTATTATGCTGAAACCAGATGGTGCCACTAGTCACTAGAATTACGGTATTCGGAAAACGGGGACAATAGAGAGACATTGAGATTTTCCCTCTCAACATTAAATTTGTTTTCAATGATTTTTTAATGATACTTTTAAATGATTTCTTTACTGTTTTTACTATTTTATTTTTCTATCATTGTATTTCTATTTTTGTATTATCGGTATTTAATGCTTGAAATAAAACACATTTTTTTTATAACTAATGCTATTGGCTTTTCAACGCTCATCTCAACACCGAGAGTAAAAATTCCAAAAACATGCTTATACTTAAGCATCCAATTATGTAGGTGTTGCTTAGTATTAGTGAAAACGAGCATTCGTATTTTTCCAATTGCTTAATCGTTTAATGAAAGTAACTGTACGTTAAGCAGGCTTTGTATTAAATCGCAGATGAATTGCAGCATAAGTCGTCTAATTAGACCTGATTTAATTTTCTCAACTCATTTTAGCATTTCTTGAGTTACCTAAGTACACAATATGAACTCTGTGCGGTCTTTTGATGTTAATTACTTGTTTAGTTTGTGATGATGTGGTCTCTTGCACGTAACCAGTTCACGAGTTGGTTGTGTATAAATAATCTAAGTTCTCTTCCCTCTCCTTAGAATAAGTGATGACATAATGCGTAAAGCGTTCTTTTGTATACGTGTCACTGGAATTTGCGACCTTTTCCTGATTTCGCTTAATCCTACACAGTTTCCTGTTAGCACGCCCCCATCTGTTACGCTATCACTTTGTGTTCCTAACCACAGTAATTTGTCATTTTACCTCTTTTATATTATTTTTGCGTTCTTTGTTTAGATCATCGATAGTAAGCAGGATACTGGAGTTAGAAGTTGTGCTTTAGTCAAAATTTTACGATAAAAACTGTTTCTAAGGTAAAAAATTCGTAGTTTTCTTTTGAAACTTTCCTCATTCTGTTTTTTCTGAAAGATCTTTGGCATAGTTAAGTTCTTGTTATTGTTAGTTACTTTTAGTTAATCATACCTACTCGAGTACCATCCAATACCTAGGTCTATTGTGTTTGATTAAGAGTATATGTTCTGTTTTGCATATGCATATATTTATTCAAAACTCCCCACATCAACGTAAAGTTCTAAAGAAACGACATGCAATGTTATCTAGAGATAGATTTTTTATCGCGTAGATGTCTGATGGAATAAAAGCAGTCACCCTTGAAGAGCACACCTCTATAGAGGCCGACGGTGAACGCGTCGATGTTCAGACAGCGTGTCTTTTCTTTATGATGTGAACAAAAGTGGCTGTTCTGAGGGAAAGCTTCGCCTACCGTCACTGCGATACATGCTCATTTCAATTCTCGTTTGCCACTAAATTGCATGGGTTTTCGTAAAGGGTTTTGTATGTTTAAAACTTTCGATATTTCGAAAAAAAAACCCTTTAGTATTATGCTGGATATGTACGTCTGCAATCAGTAATTAAAGTAAATGGTGGTCGAATATTTATAGTGTAAGAAAGCTTTAAACTTACAGAATTCTGACTTCGCGCATTGTAAAACAATAGTAACAGTAAAAAGTAAACTAAGGTAAATTAAAGAAAGAAAACAAGTCATTTTTAACCCCCGACCAAAACAGAGGAGTGTTATAAGTTTGACTTGTGTATCTGTTTGTCTGTCTGTAGCATCGTAACGTTGGTTCTAAATGGATGAATCGATTTTGATAGGTTTATATACGTTTGCAAGGTGTTTTAATCGTGGGTGATCTTAACTATGTTTTGAGAAAATCTGTTCAAACGTTTGAACGTCATCACCTCTATTCGGGGTATTTTTTTAATTTTTATAATTAAACAGACGAAACTTTAAGTAAGTTAATTAAAGTTCATTCGTACAACTGCACTCTACTCTGTACAGCGACGAAATTATTGGGTTCGTTACGTTTTGGTTAAAATTAACGTGTTGGAGTTGTTAATTAGCGTAATTTGTATGAAAATATGGCCAAAGCCGAGACGTAGTAGAATTAGGAAGCAATAAAATATACACTGCTTTCAATTTTGCCGTCCGCAGTGCTCCTGTGCTATAATATCAACTCACTTGTGGCTATCTTAGGTTCGTTCAAAATGTTTGCTATTACAATGCGCTTGAATCGAAACTGTTCTGGGTCAAGTTGCTCTTTTCCAGTGGTTTATAAATAAATGGCACCTACATCATTACCACGTACATTAACTTGAAAAAAGTATGAACTGAAGAAATAAGAACTTTATAAATCATTTAACACCGAGACTAACGACAGAAACAAACAAAGTGGAAACTAGGACCATTAGAAAGTAGTAGGTAAGTAAGTGGAAATTGAGCGGTGGCCCGGTGGGAGAGCAGCGGTGGCCCGGTCCGGCAGCCCCGACTTACGACCAGTAAGCCGTGGGTTCCAACCTAGGCAGGCGCATTGCTTTGTGTAATTTATTTCATCACCGCTGCCCTCAAAAACGTTGAAGGAAAACATCATAAGGAAAACATCGTGAGGAAACCGGATGTTCTAGAACTAAAAATTCGAAGACATGTGACATCTACCAACCCGCACTGGGCCCGCGTGATAAATTACAGCCCACTCCTTCTCATTGAGAGGAGGCCTGTGTCCCAGCAGTGGGAACATTATAGGCTGATGATGGTGATGGAAATTAATCAATGCTGACAGAATTGGGGGAGAATGATGTAATTCTCCCCCAATTCTGTTTCGGTCAAGATTAGTAAATTAGTTAGTTTGTAATCGAAGAGAGATTAAGTAATTTCCCTAAGAATTTATCGTGGAGTTAGTAGTTGATTGGGCAAAGTTGCTTAATAATCTCGCTTTGTAAAACATCAATAAGACTGGAGAACTTTTCCTAGTCACGATTATGCGTTTTTCGTGTTTTTGCTTGTACTAATTTAGGGTAATAGTCGGTAGTTAGTCGTGCTGGCTATTGAAGGGGGTCCTGGCGCGTGCTCTAATAGCAGTACCTTGTTACATCTAAGGTCACATCAATTTAAATAGGTACCAAGTTTATTCTTGATTATTTTTGGGAAATAGGAGCACTGTAACACTGTTATAGGTAATATTCAATATCGACGTAGCAGGGGTTAAATAATGAAATTCCCGTTTTATTTGAATAGGTACTTCGAATTGACATAGAACCTTCATGGTTTGAGATTTTTGAGTGAAACTTTTTTCCCATGGTACCTATGAAGTTTTTCTGTAAAAAATGTGCAACATTCGATTATTATCGACTTTCAGTTGTTTTTTTAAATTCAGCTTAGACAAGAAAGATGCATAATTCGAAAATTCGAGTGATTTTTGAATACGAGTTCCGACGTGGAACTAACGCGGCAGAAACATCACGCAATATCAATGTTGCGTTTGGAGAGGGGACTGATAATAAAACCACCGTGCGATTTTGGTTTAAACGCTTTCGTGTTTACTTTGATTTGAAGAAGGAACCACATGGAAGACCGCCCACACAGGTACAACAATGAATTGAAAGAGATGATGAAAGAGATGATGGAAGCCGTTCCGAGCCAAACTACCCAGGAATTAGCGGCATGGTTTAACGTTACCTTACCAACAACATTGACTCATTTGCGTCAAATCAATTGATAATTTGACTGATCTGCAGAAAGAAACGCGTGTTGAAGCTTGTGTTGCCTTGTTGAATCGATACAGAAATTAAGGAATATTGGATCAAATTGTGACATGTGATGAAAAGTGGATTTTTACGATAACCGTAAGCGAAAAATGCAATAGTTGACCCCAGATCAAACGCCGCAATAGTGTCTTAAAGCAAAGCTTACCAATAAAAAGGTAATGGTAACTGTTTGGTGGTCTCAGCATGTTGTTATTCACTATAGCTTTCTCCGATCTGGTCAAGCAATAACGGCAGATGTCTACTGTGCCGAACTCTGAACAATGATAGCAAAACTAGCAGTGAAACAGCCCCGACTCATGAATCGATCTTTGAGATTATGACCTTGCTCCAACGGACTACCAATTTTTTCGTGATTTTTCAATTTTCTGCGTGATAAAAAGTTTTCTTCTCAGGAGGCAGTACAAAATGCTTTCACACAGTTTGTCGAATCTAGATCACCAGAGTTCTATCGCAAAGGCATAAATGTCCTTCCTATTAGATGGCAGCAATGTATTGTTAATATTGGTAATTATTTTGATTAAATAAATATCTTAAAATAAAAAAATCGGCTATTACATACTTTAACCCCTAATACTGTCGTGTCAATACTGTCGACATGAAGAAGAATATCGACTTGTGTTAAAAATATGTTCCTAAAATTATTGACTAACAATGTAATATTGCAAATGTTACTTTTGAATTAATAAGTGAAAACTAACAAACAAATTGATTACTGATTCTTTAATGTGTGTACCAATTTGTTGTTCCTTTTGTAAGGGTATATTTGCAATCTTGTGGCTTTGACATTAACCCCGACCCCTGTTTGTTTTGTTTGAAACTAACGAATTTATCGTGCGTTTATTAGCTTTCAGGGTTATTATCGTCCTATTCTGTATAAGCCAAATAAATATGGTTGCTTGTTAGATAATGTGTTACATAACTTCATCGACACAACCATGTTCTACTTATTCGTTTTATATTTTTTGTAACAACAGAATATTTTCCACCGAACCTGTTGGTAACCACGGAATAGTATATTTCCCGTTCCCACCTTTCCAATTTCGACATGTTGTGTACCAAATTCTGTGAACTGATAACCACTAGATAGATAAATTTAATAGATTTATGAAATAAGTTGTCAACACGTTTGGCTTGACTTGTGAGTAACCATTTTAACTCTACTGTGGTCAGCGAAATGAACAATAGGTACGAAATAATTTTAAATATTTGTTATATGAAAGCTTGCTCGATATTAAAGTTTTATTTGTTCCGTACAAATAAAACTTTAATATTGAGTTGTAAAACTAAACAATAACTACCGAAAATTCCCAATCTATAAGAAACTAGATGTTACCTGCGACTTCATTCGTGTGCAAAATTTTGATGAGTAAATCACGCAAAATCTCATTACGATCCGATCAGCCCTTTAGTCGTGAATAGGTAATAAACACAGTTACTTTCACATTAATAATATTAAAGTATGGATTCAGCAAATAACCAACGGCCAACGTAAGACTCACAACTATTTATAAAGTCACCTCGCAATTAGTATTATCAATGTATTAACGTAATTAGTTCATGGAAAAGAAACTGGCGCTTCAACACACGCTGTTAATAATTACCACAAAAGTTTATAATCTTCTTCTATAACTTTACTTTGAAAAGTATTCTTTTGACAAGCTACACGTATGCTGTAGAGTAAGAACATTAGTTATGAGAGTTTAAATAACATGCCTACGAACTTGCAATTAAACAGAAATAATTAAACAAGTTCAAATGTGACGTAATATTTTCCAAACACTAAAAAAAAGGAATCAATTACAATTTATGAGTAAAATGAAAAAACATACCCACAGGGTAAACAGGAGTAAAATGTAGCTCTAGCTCTATATTTTGACACATAGAACACAATTTTATTGTTAGATGTCTGCCAAGATACCTTACTTTTTCAACATTTTAGGTACAGTTGTGTGAAAAAATATTTTTGTACTTGAATCCTATAATGTGCATAAAAAATACATTTATGAAGAGATTTATAGAGTTAAAGAAATAATCTTCTAAATTGCCGGTTGTAATTAAAGATATTCATAACAATTAATATAAATTTTACTTTTCATCCAAATCGGCCCGATTTCTATTAAGACGCTGTGCCTCGTCAAAACAGGCAACTTTGAACAGTTTTTTAGCCAAATGTATACATTTTAGAGCAACAAAAAAAATATATGTTACTCTTGACCATATTTATGAGGGAACCTTCGGGCCCAAAACACGTTTTTGGAAAAACATCCCGATAAAAAAAAATCGAGAAGTTCTGATTTTCAAGCAAGTGTAACTGTACTACTGCTCAACTAATCTTGACTAAATTAATAACAGTGATGTAATATAAAATAATAAAGGGAACTGTCGCTTTTCTTTTTCGTTTTATTTACTATATTTGTAAGGATTCATGTTTTTAATGATAATTATTCGAACAAGTCCAACGAAACATCACGCCATTCGCGGCGTCTTGTCGCATCTCTTTTATTTCTACGCAGAGTGACAGTGACCGCTGAGGCGCGCTGCTAGATGGACGTATGTCACTTTTTTCCGCTCGCCGCTCAAATTTTTTCAATTAAATTTCGATCTGTTTGTTGTTGAAAGCTGTTTATTATATTTTATTTTATGATTAGTTTTTCGTTCGCGTAAATTTTTGTTCGATTTTAGTCATAAAATGTGTAAATAAAAAATTTGTGATCATCAGTGGCGAAGAGTCAAAAGTGTGGGTGGGGAACCTCAGTGGCGAAGGGTCAAAGTTCTGCAAAGGGAATCCGAAAACTTAAATAATGTAATTTTGTTTATTCGTCATTCCGAAAACCAAGAAAATGACCCCCATGACGAAAAAACTGAAAATTTCATCCGCACCATCTTGAAGTTTTTTTTTTACCAAATCTTCGTTATCAGCGACCCTTAAAACTACAAAAATGACACCAATGATAAAAATATCGAAAAATTTCGTAAGCGCCAACTTCATCTTTTTTGTAAATTGTCAAGAATAAAATGTAGAGGAACCATAAACAAATTAAAAGTGATTTATCATATGTAAATAAGTCAACTAAAAAGCGCGAGAGATACCATATATGAAAACGTCTCATGTTAGAAGACAACATTTTGAAGAATTGTGTCGTGTAGAATTTATATATTTAGATTTTGCTAAAATCATCAAAAAAAGAAATAAAATTTATTTAGACTTAGATTGTTTTAATTTAGTGTATTCTTACTGTTCGTTCACCTCTTAATGCATATCTCCATCCGCCCCGTCCGTATGTCCACCCTTTCATTCGTCTATCCACGCACCCGTCTGTCCAGTAACCTAGCAGAAAGGGGGGGGAGGGCAGAGGAGGGCCTCACAACTTCAAGAACAAAATACAAACATAAAGAAAAATAATAATATGTAGCTAGCACAGCTGTCTTTTTCGGGGATTCCCTCACAAACACTAGCTCAGCTATAGTATAATTCGGAAAAACTTTTAGTTATATCAAGACTGCGAAGACACTTAAAAGCCATTAATGATACAGTTTCTGAGTGGCTATCTTTAGACCTTTTAAAGTTTATTGTAGATAGGGTGATAGTCTGAGCTAAGTCACCCAGTGCTAGGCAAGACCACAGGGAGGCCCTGTGGTTTTGCCTAGCCTTAAACCCTCTTAGCATGCTACTGAGGGGTTCAGGTCTGGGCTTTCGGTTGAGGAGAGGTGGTCATACCTTGCCTTCCAACCATGTAAATGATTGATATGAAACTCTTTGCCCCCAACAATTTGCAACTGATGAAGCTACTGATGGTTACAGAAACTTGTTGACAAATGCGCAGTCATGCATGTGAAGCGAGATTATGGAATCCATGGGATTCCAGAATCTCCGATCCGATTCCTCTTCTCAACAGAAATCTACAAGTATTTGGGAATGTCAGAAGCATTAGGCATCAATACTGCTGACATGAAACAATCGTTGAGGGAACGCTCCTTTGGCCGCCTGAATAAGATGCTAAGCAGTCTTGTGTCAGGCGGAAACAAGTTTCGTGATAGGAAGGTCCGCGTACTGCTAACTGGCTTAGAAACCTCGACCAACATCTGAGGAGTCTTTCGTTTCGCAGCTGGATCAAGGGCTTGATTCAGAAAGCAGTAATTCTGGACAAGGCGCGTATTGTTAGGAGGTTCCTCTTTGAAAAACCCTGCAACGTACCACGCCAGTAAACGCCTACGCCAGTGTGTAATTGTCATTTTGTCCGGTAGGAGTCGCCAGCGGCGCTGGGCGCTGCGCGCTTAGCTACGGTGAAACGTTACCGTAGCGAGCGCCGCTTTCTTTACGCCACCTCGGCGGTCTGTCACCGCCAGGTGAGACCTCCGGTTGCCCGGAGGAGGCCCAGGGGATGACGACCTGTGACGGAGGTGACTTTGTCGGCGCATCCTACCGCTAAGGATGCTGGCCCCCGTCTGCAGACGCTCTCAGAGCTAGCCGATCGCGCTCCAGACTAGGGGCCGTAGTGTTTGAATTTGAGCGGCAATGTACTGTGTAACGCCGCCCATGTAAGCGAATGAATAGCTGGTCTGCGCCGCTCCTTCGTCGCGTGAGTTAGAATGCATGACTAACTCACTTCCGCACCCGTCGCCTATTTATATGGCCGACTCATGTTCGAGAAACTTCCACAACTTCCGTGAATCTCTAGGTAGTTCCTTAGGGGAAACCCATCCTTCGAGAAAGTTCTACAACCTTCTTGAACCTTCCAAATAGCTTTATAGTGGAACCAATCCTTCTAGAAAGTTCTAGAAAGGTCCAGAACTTTCTCAAAGTTTCTAGACATTTCCATTGTGGAACATTCTAGGATTATTCTCGAATCTTCTAGACATACTGGATCATTCTAGACTCGAACGTAATCCTAGAATGTTCTCGTAAAGCAGGCAACGTAACACTGCCCCTCCTTAGACGTCCCGAGCATCGTTAGTCCCGTAGTATCGCGCTAATCGATCTACATGTACGATCTTAGGCGCACCTCGTGGACCCTTCTGTATTCGGTAGGTGACATCGTTGACCCTGGACAATCCTGGTCACGACTCAGTATGGTCCATCCCATATGGTATGGTTTTGCTTGCAATTTCGGAGACTTACCTTTGCTACGCACTGGGTTATGCAACCACACCAGTGAATTCTTGTCGAAACCTCTCCTGTTCGTCTTCTGGTCATAACGGGTCTTCATCTTCTCAGACATCTTGGCCGAATTGTCAGATAAGTTCATAGACATCGTTCAACTTGTTACGCAAGTCATTTGCATAATCTGTAACACTGCGTGGTGCATCAGGGGCAGTTCCAGTGATTGAATCTGCGGGCAACCGTAATTCCTTTCCAAAGTTCGCGAAGGCTAGTGTCACAGCCGTACTTTCGTGGACTGCACTACGGTAGGACAGAAGAAACGGCTGTATGTGCTTGTCCCAATCCTTTTGCCTGCTTGCTACGACTTTTGCCAGATTTATCTACAACGTTTGGTTAAAGCGTCCCACCATTCCATCAGATTGTGGGTGGTAAGAAGTGGTTCTTGTTTTGTGGGTACCCATCATTCGGCAAGTCTCCTGAAATACTTGTGATTCAAAATTCCTTCCTTGATCACTGTGAATTTCTAAGGGTACTCCAAACTTCCTGAACCAATTTATCTGCGACAGTTGTAGCTTCTTGGTTAGGAATGGCGAACACTTCTGGCCACTTTGTGAAATAATACATGACAACCATTAAGTACTTGTTCCCACTTTCACTGTCTGAGAATGGCTCACCATTCCCAGGAGGCTCCAACGTTGTACACTTTTAATGCACCTCTGCTGCGTGTTTGGGGTGTTTTCACAGCCGCACAAGTGATACATTTACGACAACAGTCCTCCACATCTTCTCGACAGTGGATCCAGTAAAATCGCTCTCGGATCTTCATTAGAGTCCTTTTTACCCCAATATGTCCTCCTGAACATACATCATGGTAGAGCCGTAGAACATCCGGTACTTTGGCTTTAGGGACAACCATTTGTAGATGACACCTGTCCCCTCGAGCGTTTTCCCATTTACGGCACAAGACTCCATCCTGGATAACCAAGCTGTTCCATTGGGCCCAATAACTCTTCGTGATGGAACTCATCGCTGCCACATCACTCCACTTGGGTTTAGGAGCACCAGCTTTGATCTACTCGAAGATCGGTTTGATCTCTGAGTCATTTTGCTGAGCCTGCTGTAGGGTTTCCTTCCATTCATCACTGAGATTCGTTCTAAGCACCCTCACGGTTGCTACCTCCTTAGTCTCTTGCCTGGCACAGTGCTTAAAATCTTCAGGACAAGGTCTTCTTGACAAGGCGTCTGCGTTACCGTGAGTTCTCCCAGTGCGATGTTCAGTTATGCAGTCGAACTCTTGCAGTAGTTCAATCCACCATCATCACAATCCATGTCGCCACTTGTCCCTCCGGATTTTTGAACTGTAATAGCCACTTCAATGCAGCATGGTCAGTTCGCAGCTGGAACTTTCGTCCCAGCAAATACACTCTTTTGCAAAAAAAAAACGGGCACCTAAGGAAATTACGTTCTAAGGACGATTTGAGTTATCATCGTTCTCTTGCCATGAACTTTAATTATTTGACGTACTCTGTATACTTATAATCGTGTAAATTAATACGCGTGAAGTGAACTTCGGCAATATTTTTTTTAAAAAGTCGATCAATTCTTTAAAACCGATGTACACGGCCAAACAATAAGAAGTGGTCGGCATAAAGACAAGAAGATTTTTTTACTTTTTTTGATTAAATAAAGTTACAAATGTAAAAACCTAATAACGAGTGT
The DNA here is from genome assembly GCA_949152445.1 of Cerastis rubricosa. Taxonomy (NCBI): domain Eukaryota; kingdom Metazoa; phylum Arthropoda; class Insecta; order Lepidoptera; family Noctuidae; genus Cerastis; species Cerastis rubricosa. Next base: position 11,143,250 of record OX424540.1, on the reverse strand, counting down.
GACCTCCTCTTGCCAAAATCACAACTTGAATCCTTCTGGGTATGCTTTCCACGATGTTTTTAATAACGTTTTGAGGAATACGTTCCCACTCTTCTGCAATGACTCGTTTTAGCTCCCTGATGTTTTGTGGAGCAGGTTGCACTCATCTTACCCGTCTCTTTACAACATCCCAGACATGCTCAATTGGATTGAGGTCAGGAGTTCGATCTGACCAATCTAAACGACGGATCCCAACTTCTTGCATGTACGCTTCCACGTCGTCAGAACGGTATGGGCGAGCATTGTCGTCCATAAAAATGGAATCTTCCCCAAGTACAGTCAATGCAGGTTGTGCATATGAAATTAGGAATTCCATTATGTACCGGTGTGCTTTTAATGTTCCATTTTCTATGAAAACTAACTCGTACGCTGCGTCGAATTAATTGTTGCCCAAAACAAAACGGAGCTTCAGCCATAAGGAGTGATTTCTTCGAAACACACTTCCGCATAGCGTTCCCGTGGTCTTCGTAGCACTCGTCGGCGTCGGTCCTCTCCGCACAAAGAGATTCTAGCTTCATCAGAAAACAATACTTTATTCCAGTCCTCCAGAGTCCATGAAGCACAGTTTCCAGTAAACTAAAGTCGACCAACACGGTGCTTACGGAGTAAATTAGGACCCCGCGCCGGGCGGTAACTCCTGATATTGGCAGCCAAAGCCTCCTCCTGAACGTCCACAAGCTAACTTCTACTCCTCTTCTTCAAGGCTCTTCTTCAGGTCCACACTTGATGCTTTACGATTCCGCAACGCCTGACTTACCAAAAAGCGGTCTCTTGGTTCTGTGCATCGTTTTCTTCCCGAACCAGATCTTCTTTTGACCGAAGCGGTCTCTTGATACCGTTGCCAAGTTCTCTGGACAGTTGAACGACTCACATTTAGCCGCTGAGACACGTAAGTTTGCGAACGACCTTCTTCGAGTAGGGCTATAATTTTACCGGCACTTATCGCTTTTAACTCATATCAAAAACTGGTATTTAATGTAAAAAGAAAAATTAAATTGTTTAATTTGCAAAGAGTTTTAACATTTTAGTAATCAGTAAAAATATCGTTTCAGCAATTCGCGCCATTAGTAAAGCAATTTTACAATAATCAATATTTTTCTTTTGCTCATTTCAAAATTTAAATTTGGAACGTAAAGACTCATGCCAGGATACTTCAAATGACATGCCAATACATTGTCAAATGAATAAAACCTCTTTCTTGTTATTTTTCATTGAAATAGAGAAAAAATTTATGGTGCCCGTTTTTTTTTTTTTGCAAAAGAGTTTATTTACTGAAATGCTGCAATGTCTTTACAACGGCAGTAGCCCGTCGATTAACGCAATGATTTATTTCCGGTTTGGTTTGTTTAAAAATAGGTGTTTTGCACAGACGTTTCTTTAATTCCTGAAATGCGACATCGCAGCTCTTGTCCCAACAGAATTGTCGCTTTTCCTCAGTGAGTTTGTGTAGAGGTTTCGCAATGTCAGCAAAATTCTTTGCGAACCGTCGATAGTAGGAGCAAAAACCACTAAACAAAAAATACTCTGACCTGTGTCCTGTCTTTCGGAACTTGCCAATTCTTGACGGCGACTACTTTCCGTCTGTCTCTTTCCTGTGATTATTCTTTCAACTCCTCGTATGTGAGGCGCACGGTCTTATCCACTGAGCTAGCATTGAACTAATATCGAACCGCTACAAGTTAATTTCTCTATCTTGAGCCTAATTTTATATTTTTATATAAATAAATATTTCTTTAAATATATATTTATATATTATACTTATATCTTATATAAAATTCTCGTGTCACAGTGTTAGTTACCATACTCCTCCGAAACGGCTGAACCGATTTGTATGAAATTGTGTGCATATCGGGTAGGTCTGAGAATCGTCCAAAATCTATTTTATTTATACACATAAAAAAAGTCCGCGCGAACGAAGTCGCGCGCAGTTAGTTATTATATTATAAATGCGAAAATTATTATATTAAAAATTTGTTTGTTACCTCTTCACGCCTAAACCAATGAAGTGATCATCCTCAAATTCTGCATGTACGTTGTAAGGTGTACACAAACGGCCATAGGATACCTTTCATCCCGACAAAAAGTACTGATCCGAAGGAAAACAACAATAAATTTCTTATCACAATAGATGGCGCCACGTGCTATTGTCAAATTCTAAATTTAATCGAACAATAAATTTTAAATTTACTTCTTTATTAAAAAATAAAACTGCACGCGTAGCAAGACCACTGTAGAAACGAGTTTTGTCTACGGAATAATCGACATAATGACAGATAGACAGTGACAATGTGGCACTTTGTCGATTTTTCCGTCGACATAGCCCGTTTCTACGGCGGTCATGCTACGCGTGCAGTTTTTGGAGCATAGTCTGTAGTTCCAGGGCTGTGTGGGCCATGACGTCGGCAAGTCGGAGATTCGTCAACCTCTTACTGCCGACTTTAATGCCCTTGGTTGTCCATGAGGCTGCTTTGAATTATTTATTATTCATTTGACGAATCTATTCGATAATATTTCGATAACCTTTTCTATAAAATAACAATCCAAACAACCAAACAATCCAAAATAACAATCAACCTATAACTTATTAGGAAAAAATAAGAAAACAAAAATATAAACATATTTAAAAAAAAATGCGATATTGAAATGTAGGTACATACCTTATATTAAAAAAATAAGATAAAAAAGAATTGCGTGTATTGAGGTTCGAACCTAGAGATCACCGCGGAAGCAATGTGCGAAGTAGGCTAGCGGCGCGCTAGGCTATTCGTACTTTTATAATGAGTTTTGAAATTAAGCTTCTATACATTTATTGACGTCGCACATCGACGTGATTCAAGCGGGGCACCCCGCCAGTAGGCGGGACTAAAGGGACTACTCGACGCCCCTCTTCATCTGCTTCACCCCCTCAAAAGCATGAAAGTCGCCTAGAAGAGCGCCTTAAGACTCTTTTGAGTATTTTTCGCTATTTCTCATAATTTCGGATTTGGCCAACCACGACGCCGAGTTGAAAAGATCACCCTGTAAATAAACATGGCCCGAAAAAACACAATTTGCTATGCTATTTCTAAAAGAAAGAATATCGTTATAAAATTTTCCAAAATGGATTCGTGTTTTGCACATGACTGTATCATGTGAGATATTAATGATTCAGCGACGTAGTAATAAATTGCAGGCACGATGTGAGAGGGGTGTATTATATAATTTTATACGGAATATCGCGTCGCACCTGAAAGGTTATCCGTTACAAAAGATAGATATGATAATATTATAGATAGGATCATAGGACACACTTAGGATTAGGTATGTTTTTGCTTTTTCTAGAGACCCTTTCCTAGTAGACCCTTTGACTTAGTAAACTTTTTGCCGATATGTTTTTATAGTGTCGTGAAAATCTTTAGTTCTCATACAATATTTTTAAGGTTAGGTTCATTGCTCTCTTGACACCAATTTTGACGTTACTTGATGAAATTATTGAAAACAAAATTGCAAATGATTCTCATCGTACATAATATGATCTTCATCAAATGTCTCTATTAAAAATTAGTATGTCTCAAAAATCAGAGCTACTATAGCTGTTAGATAATTCATAAGATATATCTTAGCCTTACATTCGATTGTATACCTACAATAAACGTTTTAGACGAGATATTGCCATCATCAATCACTATGTTTGACTGACAGGGTGATGGTGGTCGTGGTGAGGAGTTATATCGTCAACCTATAGTTAAATAATAATAATTCAATAGTTTTAGATAGACACTGTATATAGTCAATTCCCGTCAAGTGACACTAAACCTATTTAAAGAGGAAGGTAGGACGTCCATGCGACATAAACGACGTCAAACATGTTACTCACTAATCTAGAGTCACAGCTTACAAGTGATACGTAAGCTTAACTATTTATGTAATTATATTGCTTACTTTTGTCCTCTAAGATATAACGAGGGGGGGGGGGTGTACCTATGTAACCGACATCGAAGAGCAAACTGTCACCACGAATTCAGAGTATGCCTTCCCAAATTGACTTTCTTCGCGGATTAAAAAAAAACAGCTGTTTCAGATATTTGTGACGGTGTAGATATTGTATTTAAATTTTTCGAGGTCTAAAATTTGTACTGAAATGATGGTAAAAGTTTACGACGATGTTTCTTACAACTGTTTATTTTTACTTCATGTGTACCAAAATACGACTTTGGACGTGGCGTTGCGGACATCAAGAATGCAGGCCAAGGACTTTTTCTTTATCGTGTGGTTAGTGCGTAAACTGGTGTCTACAGTTTTTATGCCGTCCATGGGCCTCTGGCTTGGCTTTACGTGCCGTCGAGAGAAATATTTCCCAGGCATGCTGGTTTCCTCACGATGTTGTCCTTCACCGAACCTAGTAATATTTAAACAATACCCACATGAATCCAAAAAATCTTGGTGCCTTGGGATGGAACTCGAGACTTGGCAGGCCAAGGACGATTTGAGTTACACACATCAACAGTTCCACGTTTCAATATTGTGCAAACTGCAAAGAGGAATAAGAATATTTTTCTATTAGAAACGCTGCGAGGACGTGCCCGTCGGCTGGTATCAATTATCCCGTAATATAAAGGCGCGTCACACGACACCGTCGAGGGGCTGATTGAGGAAAGCGATGCTCCGGGATGCACATCTGTCGAGGTAACGTGACTCCATGGACTGGTACGCACACCGTTGTATGAACTGGGATAACTTGACATCCTTGACAAACTTTTTATAGAAGAAAAAAGAACCTGGTATCTTTCCTTTACAATCACACATACAAGGTGTAGTTTTGCATCCGCGTCAGAATTCAAGAGGATGTCACAAAAGACATAAATAGTCAATTAAAATTACAGTACCTGGTTAATATAAATAAATGCTAATTTTTAGGGTTCGGTAGTCAACAAGGAACCCTTATAGTTTCGCCATGTCCGTCGGTCTGTCTGTCCGCGGTTTAGCTCAAAAACGATTGGTACTAGAAAGTTGTAATTTGGCATGAGTATACACGTTAATGACGACGAAAAAGTGATAAAATAAAATTAAAAAAAAAAAAAAAATTAGGGTACCTGTAAAGTGGGGATGATATATTTTTTTGTCCTTCCCATAGTGTGGGAAATAGTTGGATAGGTCTTTCAAAAATATTTGGGGTTTGGCAAGACCGGTTTTTGATTAAGTAAACCGTTCGTGACTTATCAAGCTTTAAAGTACCAATTTTCGTTAGGGTCAAATGTCCCCCCCCCTCTACAGACTAAACGGTTGTAGTTAGAAATACAAATGTCACGGCAGCAGTACTTATATATAACCAAGTTTGAAGGAAAACTATCACACTTAAATGGGCTTTACAAGTTTACTAGTAATAGTCGATCAATTGTATATGATTCGAAAATTTCGAACAACTCCGTAGAAATGTCGATAGATGGCGCGAAGCGTCAGTAGTATCGCGCTGTTTCATTCCTAAATAAGATTTATTAAATAAACAGTTGTTGTTGTTGTTACTATATCAAGTAAAATTAGGTAGGTAGTCATGTTTGGCTTTTAGTTAGAGCGTGCTACGAAACTATCAGTCAGCGAATACGACCCGCACTTGGCTGTTATAAAAACTACGGAACCCTACACTGCGCGTGGCCCGACACGCACTTAACCGGTTTTTTGGTTGTTTATGTTTGTCAGTATTTCAGAATAACCCCATTAACGTGGTTTAAGGAATCAGAAATTATCGAATAATTGTTTAAGGTTGTTTGTACGTATGAAAGCGCGGTTATAGGGAGAGGATCAGATGGGCCTCGTTTAAAACACGGGTGGTTCAAACTTACCGATTTTCGTAAATAAGTAAAAAAAATTACCTACCCATTTTATTATTGATTCGGGACGAGAATCGTTAGCTAGCATATAGTTACCTCCTTGAATTTGACGAGGATGCAAAGCAACACCTTGTATAATTGGATTGGTAATGGTGTTTAAATTGGTGGTGTTGCTAGCTTAATTGGGCATAACAATCAATTTTATTAAAATAATTGTAAAAGCTAGAAAAGTTTAAAAAAATATTACCGGCATGGGACAACACATTTCGTGAAAATTATGTGACATATGAAGATGGAATTTCAAGCGATGATGTGTAAGGATAAAAAGGCAATAAAATATACTTCTCATAAAAGTGTTTACAGGTGGCCACGTTAATGCAAATATTGTTCATAGCAGTGAGTGTCTTAACATATACTGGTCCCAAATTTTAGCCCTACAATAGAGCCCTGGGGCTATCCTATCCTTGTCTGCTAGAAATGAAAGAGGTGTGTGTGGAGGTGTTCAAAATCAAGAATATTCCCTTTAATAATTTTGTTGATTTTTCCAATGCTGGTTGACCCAAGGCCCTTTTGAGTTATAAACAATATGGTTTCATGTTTCCTTCCCTTGAATAACAAGCCATACTTACAGTTTTTTTTTTTACAAATTGTTAACATCATGGTCACTGTTCTACAGGATAGCTCGTTAACTTACGTAGAACATTTTCCTAGAGGACCTACGCGATAAAAATTTGTCATCGAGTACAAAAATTTTAATATTTGTCTTCATTTCTGTTTAAGCATATTATTTAGTAGATATCTGTTTTTAATTCCCAATAAATTAAATTAAATATACTGGTGTAAATTTTTCATCGGCAAAACAATAACAGCTTTTCCATACATTTTGATTACCGACGAAAAATTTCCATGTGGAGCGTTCAGAATGATGTATTGTGTATGTGGTAAGCATTTTCGCGTCGCTGTCCCTTCATCATCAGCCTATAATGTTCCCACAGCTGGGACATAGGCCTCCTCTCTATGAGAGGCAGTCGCGTCGCTGTCCCTTACATCCTGTATATTATTCTGGAATCGAATAGAGACGTTCTAAAAAAACTACAATAAATTAATACTTCTTTGAGAAAATCACTAACAAACAGTCTAAAAGCTACAGATTTACTTAGCAGATTTTAAACATGTCTGGGTTTATTTTAACAGTCTTATATATTATATGTAACATACTACCTACTTGTGTATATCATCAGCACGCGTCGCATGACCACTGCTGTAGAAACGAGTTTTGCCTACGGAAGAACAACAGATAGACAATGACAATGTGTCAGTTTGTCGATTCTTCCGTTGACATAGCCCGTTTCTACGGCAGTCTGAAACTCGAAGTAAACGCAACGCAGCTGCGAACGATTTTTAAATCGAAAATTTAACTCTCGGTTTTGCCTAAAGTGGTTATATAGTTGGTGATAATTAGTACCAATATAATATGAATTAAAATTTTAATTTTTATTTAATTATTGAGTATAATATGAAGCCTTCAAATTGCACAAATATTATATGCGAAAGAAGTACTTTCAATTTTAAAATCGCTCGTATTTTTTAATTAGCTTGTACTGTCCCACTGTTGGGCATAGGCCTTCCCCAATTCCTTCCACGTTCGTATTTACGTTACGTTTATTCCGCCGATTCGTCCCAAGTCCACTGATTACCGAATAGTTAGTATGTAAGTAACTAAAGTACACGACGACACATTAGGTAAACATATTTACCACGCCAATTAACAGTTCTATCTAAAACGTTTTTGGACACCTCGGGGAATTCAATTTGGTAAACTTATATTGGTCAGAGGCAGTTAAATTAACCAGTTGATACAAATATTGACCTTCATTTCTTGATTGCTCCAGCGTCCCTGGACAGCTGGGGCTTGATTATTTAAAGTTACCCTGTTTACGTAATTATAATTATCTTTACGACTCCCTTACGTCCGTTTCGAATGAGTCCAAACATTTAACGAAGCGGAGAAAGAAGCCAAATCTTCTGTTGTTTTGGCTGTGAAAACTATTACAATGAGCAATAATTAAAAAATGGGGTTATTATAAGCGAGCTAAAATTAAATTAGCTTTATATACGTTATTTTAAATATTTCAGTGAGTACTCAGAAATATAAACAAATTATTATTGAACAGTTAACTGTGAATTTTAAATCAATGTTTGTAACAAAATAAAATTGAATGTTTTTCAAATTTAATAATAAATTGCAAACGTAGAAATCCATTTGCTTGCATTGACGGCTTCGCATCCGGTACAACCGGGCAAGCGGAAACTCTCCTTCGTGTCATAAAGGAAACAATCATATTTTCCACTACAAATGTAAATTAAAAGAAAAAAATATTGTTTTTAACGCCAGATCATCAAGATCAAGGTCACTACATTATTTATCTTTGCGAATATTGTAACCCCAGTTTATCTCGAGGTTTTTCATATTTCGAACGCCTCTAAATAAACAGCCAGTAGGTTATTTAAAAAAGTTTTTATTAGTTCTGCGCTTTATTTTTATTGGTCATAATTCTGTATGGCCAGCGATAAAACGTACATGGTAGTTTGGCTGCTATATGGTGCGCTCTGTTTAAATCCCCATGGTACACCCATAAAGAGTTTAAAGAGAGTAGCAAATTATGTTAGCATAAGTGGTAAACATGCCTACCCCGTTGAATAGCAGTAACATAATTTAACACATACTTAGTCTGGTATGTTGTAGCATAGCATATTATAGAGATTCGTTATTTATAGAACTTACACTCACAATAAGTCATGTTCGTTGAGCGACACGTGGAATATTAGCAATAGGTCACCGATAAAACGACATTTAATTTATGCTTCGATAATCCGCTTTATGTAAAATACTGGTACTCAGCTGCATCTGGTTAGACTGGAAGCCCAGCCCAAGATAGTTTGGGACAAGGCTAGGCAGATGATGAATCTGCTTCATAATCAACGATCTGCAAGAGTCATTATTTTTTTACGGTAAATTACCTACATACATGATTAAAAACCAAAAGCAGAAAATTTTAGTTTTTTTTTAACTGCTTTTTACTACGTTTTGACAGTGTACTATGACTAAATTTGGTCGTCTAAAATCATGTACTGAACCCAGAGTAAATGTACGTGTAAGGATGTCCTTCCACCGTGTTTTGTTATGTCGGTAAGATACATAAGTGGAATATACCAAATGGTATCCCGCAGAAAAGTTACGGAGCCATGTGAGAATCGCTTTTACATGTCGTAAATAGTAAGTGGATTGTAATGGACTCAATCAAAGCCTCGTGAAAGCAGGAAAAATATCAGTTTCTTTGCGAATATACATATTTATGATTATGTGTTACGGAAGTCACAAAGACGAAGACTGTATCTAAATCTGGGTAGGTTACACCTAGTAAACATGGTAAATATCCCGTATGCAGAGTTGATACTCGGTTACCCCTTTTGACATAAAAGTAACTTAAAGTTAAATTCATTCAATAAAGCAATAAAACCATCTATGTTGCCGTCCGTCGTGGTGTTGAAGTGGCTAAGAGATAATAATAATAGGAGTAATTATTTTGAGTCATATTTAGATAGATGTCCACGGTATAATCTTCTTGAAAAATTAAAAATTCAGATTGATTCTGTAGTACCTGCTAAACTAGAGCTATGCAGAAGATGATAATGAGAATATTCCAGAGGGTTTATATTAAGAAAACCATAAACAATACAAAAGACAATAGCAAGAGTCGAGGGTTAAAAATATTCTCAAGAATAAATAACGTTGTCACCGTACGTAATATTAAAACCCGTGATTAAAACGTTTGTAACAGGTCTTCTAAAACAAATACATGTCGCATACAGGTAATCTAAAGAACCAATTTCAGAAATGAAACTCTTCGCTCGGAATTACTTTTTTTCAGTTGATAAAATACGTCACATTTGTAGAGCCATTTTGTATTGAGAATTGCAATGCTATTTCCTCTCGTGAATTACTTTTGCAGGCTTTATGTAATGCCCGTTTGTAAAAGGGACAGGGTTGATTAAACTTTAATTTAAGTTACCTTACTTTTTTTCTACTTTAGATAACTACACAATCCATACTTTTTCTTGTCTTGTAGATTTGGTAGTCACAAGCGCGCCTAGTGTCCCGGAATCGAATCCTTTACGTGAGGGAAGCAAAGCGTCTGGGTTCCTTTAAGTAGCATATCTATCGAGAAATTCTCAGAACAGCCTGAAGTCTAGGCTCATGCTCTCATGCGCTGGTGACAAGAGTAGTACATACAAACCGCTTACCTTTACGTCATCTATGTTATTTTTATTGTGCCACCCACGCGGTACAGTTAGAAATATCAATTGTTAAGTAAATTGACACTACGCCAATTTGTTATTTCATAACGGGTGTCTCACGGCAGAGTGGTTTTTTGTGCACGTCACGGCAATTTTTTTTGTGTATCTGTACAATTAAATACGAATTTTATTTTTACAGAACACTTATTCGAGATGAACTTCATCACGTCACACGCATTCACTCGTGGTACCTGCTGGCCTACCATGACGTCTTAAAGCAGTATTGTTTTAATCTTATTCCAGAGTGGGAATGAGATGGCGCTAGACGACCTCTGTCCCACACTGGCGTAACGTTAATACAATACTGCTTTAAGACGTCATGGTAACCCCCCTGATCATTGCATTTTGTGACACGCCGGAGCAAGCTAAGATCAATTTGGATTATTTCTTTGAGTTCAGCCACGTTTGGTAGATTACTGACGCAAACTTGGCTCTTAAGATACCCACAAAAAAACAAACAGGTTTTGTCGATTTACTTATACTGTAAGAACACTGAAGAATGTCTCTCTCTCACACACATACTACACACACACACACACTACACACACACACACACACACACACACACATACACACTACACTTATAATGATACTTATGTATTTTACTTGTAAAAAAAGTTGGAACTGCGATCTCGAATACCTAAAAATATTATAATAATACCTAAAATGCATAGCAACAATAAATTACTTAGTTTTCAATAATAAAATCCCTTTTCATTCACGCTCACATTTTTACACACAAAATACATTCACTATTTACAACAGTAAAACAAACAGTAACCAGAATATCAGCGGTTCATAAAACTCTTTTTTTGTTTTCCTGGATTCAACCACGGACCGCGACCGACAACGAGCATTGCGAAATGGACAAAGCATCGGGTAATGTAAAAAGTTAAATAAGCCGAGGACTTTATCGTTTTCAGCTTCGTTGTATCTTTCAGAATCCGTACAAATATTAAATAACAGCTGATCTGCGCAACTTCGTCTGCGTCAAAAGTTCCCTGTTTTTGCAACATTTTATATTGATGCACCGCTCTTATTGGCCGTAGCACCATGTTATATTTATGTCGTCCCTCGATAAATAGGCTATCCAACACTGAAAGATTTTTTTAATTTGAACCAGTAGTTCCTGAGATTAGCGCGTTGAACCAACCAAACAAACAAACTCTTCAGCTTTATAACATTAAGTTTAGATTTTAAGATGTTCCTAGAAGCAACTTTGTTGGTAAGTTGTGTAATTGTGTTGGTTACTTTTACCAACCACTCTCAAGTCTCAGTAAAACACAAGATGAAGTCTTACACAACATCCGTTTTAATGTTAGCTTAGTAGCGAAATAAGGTTGTTCAAGAACTTTGCATGGTACAAAACACGTGAGATTTAAGTATACATTGAAGGTAATATCGATTTATAATGACGCACATTTGTGTCCCAATGGGTTTGTGTGCAAAATTCGGTAAGTACCACAAAAAGGATGAGCAACGGAATAAGGACATCGGTATATAAGTATTTCGAGAACCATTTGTAATAGATAGAAGAATGTTACCGTAAAGTAAATAGTTCGCAACTATCTACTTTATTTGTAAAATGTCAATAGATTCATAATATCATATCAGTACCAGGCGTTCAATTTAATCAACGCTGGTTGAATATTTAATTAGTGTGTGATGCCAGTTATATTTAACGGTTAATTTTGCTGATAGTGGTAAAATTAAATTCTTAATAAAGAATAAGACTTTTAGAATTAAATTCTGAATAAATATTACATGAGTAGAGGCTTCATTGATTGAAGTTTCATTTGTTCAACTATCCTTTCACATTTTTAAAGCACTGCGAATACCCCTCAGGGAGCTCTATTAGCCAGCTTGCTCTTGGACAAGACTCAGTCCCCGTGATTCGGATATAGACTGTGGCTCCGAAACTTTATGTCTAACAAAGTTTGGGAGCCACATTCTTTATCCGAATTAAGTGATTAGAGACCACTTTAATGTCTTTATTGATAGCAGGGACCTTAAGGTCCTAGATAAACATGGACACCAACCGGATTATATCTGGAAGGTGAATCTTTAGACAATGGATAATAAGATGAAAAGCTAAAGATAGAAGAGTGATCGAAGTGAGCTCGAAAAGTTTAGCAAATTATCCGTACAGAAATACGAATTAATTAGTTGATTTTTGCAGTAATGTTAAGAATAAACTTGCAAGAGTGAGCGAAGCAAACTCGAAAATTTTAGCACCGCCTCTCATATGTATGATCCAAAACAAAAAAACCGGCCAAGAGCGAGTCGTACTCACGCTCACACAGGGTTCCGTAGCTCCAAACAATATAATCAAAATATTTAAAGGCTCATTTATACAATGTATTGTGTTACATTTAACAGCAAAACTAAATTTGGTTTTCATAGTATTGTAATGAAATCAAAGTTACTACTGCAGTTTGATGAAAAAGTCCCATATCTCAAAAACTGAACATCAAATCTTATTCAAACCAATTTTCGTTGAAAGTTTTTGTTTCGTTCTACAATCCTAATTTTATTCAGAGTTATGCTCCTCTTACTTTACATATTAGAGGGTGTGGGGACATACATTTTACAACTTTGGAAGTGTCTCTCTTTCAAATGATTGACTTTGAGAAAATTGGTTTGAGGAACATCAATGTTATTTTTAAAGACCTATCTAAGTATAGACACCCAGCACGTATAGGTTTGATATTTTTTTGTTTCAATTCCATGTATGTGGTTATGTGTTGGAGGCCCTCTTAAGCTCAATTTTTTTTTGTTACAAAATCATAAAGCTATTTACAGTATATATCTACCTACCAAGTTTCAACTGTGTAGTCCTAATAGTTTCGGAATAAAGTGGCTGTGACATACGGACGGACCGATAGACAGACATGACGAATCTATTAAGGTTCCGTTTTTGCCATTCGGCTACGGAACCCTAAAAACGATCGCAATGATGGGAAGAACAAGTGTATTTCGGCTGCGTTAAGGGTTTTTCACACCCGTTATGTATACTCATGCCAACCATGCCATCCACGTAAATAGAAAAGTGTGAAATTCTTAGCCTGAAACTCTATTGCACAGAGTACCTGTATACTTAAGTCGATACATTGAAAATTTATTTTAATCACGCTATTAATAATGTATCCTACAGTGTTAATGTGCCTCCCCTTGGATATCCTTTTAAAGCACTTACGATCCATTATAAATTATAGACCTGCGTGATGTACTGACTGAGTGACTGCAAAAGTGAAGTTTTTATTATAGTGTTATGAGCAGAAACCCGACGCGATATGTAAACAATTTGAAACGCTAAATAACCTATTGTTTTGTGTATAACTCAGAACTCTATTGTTTTTCATTTTTATGAACGTTACCCGACTCTAGAAATTTCTCCTTTATCGTGGGTGCATTTACAAATATTTGAACTCACAAACACCAACAGCCAAATTAGGAACAACTATCTGTAGGCCATACAAAGATTTGTTTTGTGCAGGAATCGAACTTGCGAAACGCAGCGCAGCTGCCACTGCGCCAACCGTGTTGTTCAAAATATGTTAAAAATATGCGGAGCATGCATGGGCAGATATAATATAATAATGTTAAATATAAAGTACTATTGAAATAAAATGGTCTCTAGTATAAATTTTCCTGTCACAACTTTTTATCCAAGGGAGTAGTGTTTGGAGTGGCGACCACGATGCGAAAAATGAAGCGTAAGATGGCTGTAAGTAAATAGGGAGACGATCAGGTACCCCGGGGAACTGTTGGGTGCACGTAGTTTCATTCAACGTTTTTCGATTTACCCATTATTGCATAGTTACACAACCTTTGGTTCAATGTAAGATAGAAACTGAATGATAAGGTTAATTGCAACACTTCCGAATCCACAGCTGTATGAGCTGTGGATTCGGAATTAAATTCCGAAATATTCGGATACATGAAAACAAAACAAATCATTTAAAATTTTATCAAAGGCCTATCGCAAGTCATTGTTAGGCGTTGGCCACTTTCCAACAAACCCTACTACCAACACATTATTTACACTAAAGGTCTTAATGTGTTGTAGCAAAGCAAGAAACTGCGACTATAATGCAACCATGTAACTTTTTAATCTAAAAAGTGTTGAATGGAAATGGAAACAAAATAATTGTTTTTGCTACAGGCGACTTAATCATTTATTATGATCAAAGCGCCAGCTTTTCGGTTGCGTTGCGGCGGAGCCATGTATGTACCTTCGTTCATATTCCTTGTAATGAAATATGTACAGGGTTTCGCGTGAACTCGAATACAGGCCGAAATGAGTGACGAATGTTCGCATTTTAAAAACAGCGCGACCTGCCGTGGTCTAATTTGTCACTAGTTTAATCGTACAATTAGTAAATTGACTGATACTTTTTTCGTCAGACGATGTCAGATGACAATCAGTTAATAACTTACGCCTACGTGGACGTGGAGTGTATCACCTGAAGAATATAGGAGCTACGGGAACTATCGGGAGCACAATAAAACATGGACTTCACTGATGGACGTATATTCGGAGACTGACCCGCGGCTTGTAACAAACAAAGACTTATTTCTAAGTACCCACTATCACAAATATATCACATCACCCATATTCTGAAAGCCTTCTCAAATCCATTTTTGAACTAAGACAAAATAAAAAATCAAAATCGAAATATTTTTATTTCACATAGGCCTACATGGGCACTTATTGAACGTCAACAAAAAGGTGCTTGGTTAGGGTTGGTCGTTTCCTATGAAGAAGAACCGGCAGGAAACTCCATGGTTACTCTTTTAAAATCATTTGGTTTTACTATATTTCTATTTTACAGCGTTAGCGGTATTACTGGCACCTTAACACGCTGGCACCCTAAACACAAGTTAAATCTTACATTGGGTGCCAGAGCTCATCGAAAACACTCTGTTCCCTAGTTGTAACGCTGTATAGTGTTTAGATTAGTGTTTTCCTGTACATTTTTTTAAGGTAATAAATTTTTTTTATTTTATATTTACTTAAGTATGGGAGGCCATCTAAGGCCCGATAATAAGTCGTTGCTTACTACAAAACGTAGAACAAGATAAAAAGTGACCAAGGATCTGGGAATCTATAAGGCCTACAATTTCCACACATTTACAAACAATCGGTAAATAAGAAAAAGAGTCTGTAGGATCCGGTCATTAGTACGGACAGAAAATGAATCGGCAAGCGCGCCAAAGGTAGCACGCGACCTACTTACCAGTCTACCCACACCTAAGCGCGCTTTACAGAGTCGTGATGTTTCGAACTCGCTGTGAGGCGGACAGTCTGTGTCTGACCGCGGCGGATTCAAGACGTCCCGGAACTGTTCCCCGATTCATGGTGCCTAGTGTTATTGTGTTGGATTGTAATTTCAAGTAATTTGTGAGTAGTAAGTGAGTTCGACAAAAGCAGTGTACCTCGTGTAGTGTGTGTTTTATAGCACGGAACCCTTGTTTTGCCCACATGATGACCGTGTCTAACGAAATAAATCAAGACAATTGCGACAAGTCTATAAAACAACAAAAAAACAAAAAGAAAATATTACAAAAAGACTAGATTAAACAAGTGACACATACGTTGTCACCCGTGCTGTAACTATTTGAAACAAAGTCGACCTTTGTTGCCATGACAACAGTTGAAAAGATCCACCAAATCGTATTCCTAGAATTTCGTGGCCGAAATTGACGGATCTTCGAATGATGTACCTCTACACTAGCTATCTTTGTAAAACCCATAGTTGCATTCTGCTTCAATCAATGCTAAAGATGTCAAATGTGATGATGAAAAGTAGGCGTTGGTATATACATATGTCAATTTATAAACAAATAGGTCGAAGTGTAGGCATGATTAAGTCACTCAGTAAGTTCAATTCATGACAAAACTAAGTCGGACTTAACCGAAGAATACCAGTGTATGTCTGTACAATTGATATAACATTAGGTACATTTACGTTAACGTAAACTTCAGCTCTCGACACCCTTATACCGCTACAACGAGCAATATTGAAGAGTACCTAATATATCAGTTGTCACGTTTCCGATGGAACGAGCTTTTGTAGAATGCAATAATGTACACGCACACAATTATGTCAAAGGTCGAGTGACAACTAGTAGTTTGAAGAAAAAACAAAAGATACGATTTGGGTTAAGAATATTTCAAGAAAGTAGTTTGCTACCTGTTATCTTGAGGTCATTAGAATCAAAGTCGGAAAACAAAAGTTATCTATAATTTCCCTACCTTCTGTTTGGCTTCCATTAAAACTGTAAGTGGATAAAAGCTTCAGCTGCAAAGAAAGTATTCTTTAAAAATGTACATATTTATCCGTGTCATTTCTAAAAGTAAAATCTATGAATCCTGTCTCTTGAAGGTTTACTTACTTCCATATATTATGTACAACTTCCATATATTGTGACATGGACCTATACGAGCGCATCAAACAGATTAGCTTTTACAATGTACCTTAATACGATTAGATTTAAGTACTGTTTCATATTGTATTAAAAGATGTATTCTTTGCAGGGTAAGAGCTTTCCCTTTGAGGTAGGCATAGACTAAAATTCATGAAAAAAACCTCTTTACAATCTGTGTTTTGTAAGTGCCTCCACACACAAACACTGTGTATTAATAAAAATACTTTTCATCCTACTCGCCTTGCATAAGTTCAAGATAAGATAACTTTAGGTTAAGTTAAAATTATGAGAGGTTTTAGGTGAAATGTTACTTCTTACAGAAATCCCTAATCTCAAATGTGCAGCCTTTTTAGTTGTAGTGCCAGTTAAGTTGCCAGTTAAGTAGTAGTTAAGTGCAAGCTATTAATGCAGATTTCATGTGGGTGGTTCCTAGAATTAATGCTAAAGGCGAAGTACGAAAAGATGTAGTAACGTTATTTTTAAGGTTCACTTAATTCGGTTGTATCCTGGAAACCGTCCTGATTTACCAAAAGTCCAAAATTTACCCTGCTTGGCTTGCTTTGGCTTGAATTTTCAGCCTTGCCACATTTTTCCACATTTTCCTCACTGACAGGTGATTAATTTTTCGTATTACCAGTGGGTGTTTTAATAGGCCGCTCAACGATCAATTCGATTCCAATATTTGACCACTCTCATCCGGACCCAGTCATTGGCTTTTGTTTGCTAAAATAGATGGCCTAATTTTACCGATTTATGGTTTTAGCGCAATTACAACACTCACAATACACAAGCTTGTATGCAAAAAATAAAACACATGATTGTTAAAAACAACAGAAGGGCGTATTTGTTTAACTAAAGTTAAAGTCAACGAACTGTCATTACAAAGTGTGAGTAAGCATGTTTTGGGTATCACATTAAGACTCATAGTCCCACAGTATATGCCTCGTAGAAAATACTATAGTCATACATTGCCTTTTCATTAAGTTGATTAATTATAAATTTAATAGCTCTAACATTTCCGGAAAAGCCTTTTGATTTGATTAATCATAAGATAATAGAAGGATTACGTATTTTTATTTCTTAATATTGGCGGTGAATTAATGAAACAATATTTTTGGCAACGAGGTGTAAATTTATCGGTAACTTTTCCTCGAAGGGTTCTCAAAGCTCGCTCCTTGCCTGCTTATTTTCAATTGAATCTAGGTAATAGGAACAGTGGCGACTGCAACCATTAACTGCGCAGTTCCTCTTATTCCATGCTCGTCAATATTATCTGATAACTGAAAATTGGACTGCATTGTCTTGTTTACGCTAGAACATAGTATCAATACTTTATTATACCTACCTAGAGTAGATATAGTTTATCCATATTCTGCAAGTTATGTTTAAGTAATATGTAATGTTTACGAGAATATTGCCACATCACCTAAAAGTAAAATAAGTACAGTTCAACTGTTGCGTGACAAATCTGAATCGAAAAACAAACCTGAAAGTTCTTCAAGGTTGAGACTTTTGCAAGGAGTTTAAATGTGTTTGACTTGCCTTAGATTGATTTCCATTCCAAAACGAGCTCAAAATAGATATCAAACCGTAAGTCGGTAAGTAGAGGTAGGTATATAAATTTACATTAAGATGATGGAATTTTCTAATTAAGGAATATAATCGTCTCATCATCTGCCTAGCCTTTTCCCAAACTATCTTGGAGTCGGCTTCCAGTCTAACCGGATGCAGCAGAGTACCAGTATTTTACATGAAGCGACTGCCTTATCTGACCTCCACAACCCAGTAACTGGGTAACACGATACCCCTTGGTAAGACAGATTATTATTTAATCGATTGTTTTTCTTAGCGTGAAAAATCGAATAATAAATAATCGATTTTTCTTTATAAAGTATTCGATTTTTTATTTAATCGATTTTTTCCTAAGTTAACATATAAAAAACAAATTTTTGCGTTTTTTTTTCTAAAATCGGTTTATAAGAAAAGAATAAGAATCATTTATTCATAGGTACATACTTACATAGCCATACCATACCTACTCACATTAAAAATAATTAGAATCAAAAATTAAATTACAAGGTAAGCTACAGTCTGAATTATATAAAAGATTCATTTTGACAACTCAAAATAGTCAGAGAACGTAACTTTGCATGACTTGTACCAAACATGAAAACAATAAAATTAAACAAAAATTTGTCAGTCATTGACATCGTTAATTAAAAACAACTGAATACAAGAGTAAAAAACACTAAACATGCAGCCTTGTAGACGCACAGATGGCCTTAATGTTACAGTGATGGACCTAATAGTAATTCTGGTTCCAAAGTTCGGACTAAATGTCGGTGGGTGCCGAAGGAAAATAAATCGGCAGTGCAACAACAAAAATCGATTTTTCTTAATAAAAAAATCGGTTATAAAAATCGATTATTTTTGGAGAGAAATCGATTTTTAATCGATTTTTACCATAATCGATTATTTTTTCACAACCCTGCCTCTGAGGCTGGCTACTGCTTAACCGGACAAACCTGTGGATGCCTTGAATTTAAGGCCTCCAGCCAGGCAAAAGCTTATAAACTAAGCAGTTTTGAGGAAAATAAACTTCCTTAATTTATTTTTACTGACGTGTTATTGTACCGATATTTTCTTGCTACACGAGAAGAATGACTAGAGAATATATAAGGTACGTCGTACGCATGATGTTGATGACCTGCTGTTTATTTAGAGGTCTTCTACCTTTAAAAAGCCAATGTTGATATCTTCAAGTCTTTGATGAATTGTTTTAAATTATAACCCGCTACGCCCCATGTTTTCACTCGCGCAGACCGGGATAAAGAGCCTATGTGATAATCCAGGGTATAAGCTACATGCCAAATTTCATTCAAATCCGTTCAGCCATTGAGGCGTCAAGGAGTGAGAAACACACACACACCCACAAAACTTTCGCCTTTAAAATATTGGTGTGATAAAGTTGTTTTTGGTCATAAATTATGTTCCGCACATTCAGTGATAGGTACCTAAAGTGCATCCCAAAAAGTGAAAACTAAAGCGCCACATAACTCATCTTAAGTTGGGGGTCCAGTGGACCCATTATTTATTGCCGGTCGAGGGGCCGAGAGTGGACTAAACGATTTCTGAGAAAGCATATTGCCTTTTTCGATACATACTTAGATAATCATCCCTCTTTTCCAGGGGGGTAGGCAAAAACTAGAGAACGCCACCGGCCACGATTCTGACAATCTCCTGTTGCATCGTCCACGTTCATTTTTCTGGCCATGGACACACTCCGTTTGCGAATACTAACCTTAATTTATTAAAGAAAAACCTTTCGGGGAAATTAATGATTGATAATAAATATTGAAGGCAGAATTCAAATCATTGACTCAAAAGGTCGATTGACACAAGTGTCACATTTGTACTTCACACAACAGAGACATGAGTATTGTTAATGATACGTTCTGTTATCACGACATTTCTTTGTATCCATTTCAGAAAATCAGACCTGTGTGTTTTGAAAGGGGTAGGTAGAGGTGTACAGCATACCTTCATATCACTTAAAACATGAGACTGCGGGCCGCTACTGAATAATTCAGAATGAAAAACCCAATAAAACAATTTTGCCTGACTTAGGGATCATCTCAGTGTGGATATAACCATATCCCTATAACTCAAAACCAAAAATCGGTACCAAACCCGAGCATGTCCTCAAAACGATTAAAATATCATTAACACTGGTATTTAATATGGTAAATATCCCGTTACAAATGACCAGTGTTAATGATAACGTGACTATGTCAGTTTAAAAACTTATCGAGACTCATTTATATACGATCAAACTATCGAGACAACGGGGAATCCATCTACAAAAATAATGTTACAGATGATTCTGACCAATGACCATGAAGGATTAGAACTTCGTAGATAGATAGGTACTTCGTGAACTTTCCGAGAAATACTAATGCTCGTTATTACTAACACCAGGCTCCAGTACGAACGAGTAAGACTGGATGTCAGACTTTCGGCTTCTGACTACTTGTAACGACTGTCAAAGATCTACAAATGACAGCCGGGACCAACCCAAACGTGCTTTCCGAGGCACGGAGGAAACTCGATATGTAATTATGGTCACCCATCCACGGACTGACCTCGGCAAGCATGGCTTAACCATGAAGATCGACCCGTGCGGCATTTATTATTTAGCCACGAGCTCCTCCTTTTATTACTTTCTATAATATTTTTTTTTAAATTTCAATCTAAAATAATCTTGTACATACCGATACATATACATGATACATACATACATTGTATATACACGAAATCTTATTATTAACTTTCTATATGCATTGTATTGTCTAATTAACCCAATACGATCTATTAGTAGACCGTCAATTGCACCGTGTTACCGAGAAACTGAGTTACTGGGTTGTAAATGTCAGATAGGCAATCTCTGATTATATAGTATTATAATAAAATTATATATACAAAAAAAAACTTTATTTCAGACCTTGATCCATATGATGTTCGTAATACACACTACTTATAAGCTATGTTAGGAACAAATGAAATAAAAAAAATTAATTCATGTATCTGCTGCACTCACCTGACGCACCGGGTATTGTACTTACGTGTACACGTACCCAATGCGCCATAATGGTGCAGCCCGGCTTTTCACTAATGACCTTCAGAATGTCATTGCTGCTCCCACGTACCTTGCGCATCATAGAAGCAATCTTTTTACGTAAGATGGTACGAAACCGTCAGTACGTGCTTTTGCAAACATTCCTGATGCGCTACAGTAACGTGGGAGCCCCAACAACATCCTGAAAGTATTGTTGTACTGAACTCTGAGGGCGTTGCATGCCATCTGCGTATATCGAACCCTCAGGGTGCACGTTCATAAGGACTGACAAAAAGCCTGAAAAAAAGTTATTTTTACTTCTGGTGTACAACTTGCAAATCTGCGGGCCAACATATTACATCGGACAGCCAACGTCCTCCGTTCTCTTACCATATCAGCGTAATCCTTTAAGTCCTCCGTAACTATGTGCCCCAAGTACTTAAAATCTAGCACTCTTTCAAGGGCCACGCCTTTTAACATAACTAGTGGCATGTTATGTGCTAGTTTTTTAGGCTAAACCCTAAACACAGGCACTTTGCTTTTTGTACGTTGTACACAAGTCCGTACGCTTCTGCATAAGCTTTACGGACCGCCAACAACTTCCTGAGTGCGCTAATCGATGTCGTCCGCGTAACTAATACTGTTGACGGAAAGTCCGTCAATAGAACAGCCAACAAAAGTGCTACTGAGCTCGACAATCAGAGTTGGTTAACATACAAGTTGAAAAGCGCTAGCGACGTCAATCCCACCCAACATTCGTAGCTGCACTGTTCAGACAAAACGTTGGTCCATCTAACTTAATTGGTTTGGTGGCCATACCAATACTGAAACATATTCGTGATGGCGTCATGCACTCCCGCTTCGCGCATCTTACACCACAAGACGTTGTCTTACCAGGTCAAATGCCCTGGAAAAGTCTAGGAATGCCGCATAAACAGGCGTTCTTCTCTCCGTATAGTATCTGACAGTATGCTTGAGGGACAAAAAAACACATTCAGTTGATAGATGTGGCCTAAAACCGAACTGAGAATCGTGTATTTTAAGATTTTAACTAATTTGTCCTTCAAAAATTTAATATGTACAAAAAACTAAAATATCATTGTATGTACATAATAAAAACAAATTTAAAATAGTGTTATTTTCCATCTTTATTTTCCATATCTATAATTGTGCATACAAGGTGTTGTTTTGCATCCTCGACGAATCAAGGAGGTTACTATGCTAATGCTTCTCACCCCGAATCAATAATAAAATGGTTAGGTTATGATTATTTTTTTCTTGTTTACGGAAATCGGTAAATGTGAACCACCCGTGTTTTAAACGTAGCCTGTCTGATTCTCGACCTATAACCGCGCTTTCACACATACAAACAATCTCTAACGTTTATTCAATCATTTCTTATTCCCTAAACCACGTTAAGGGGGTTATGCTGATATACTGAAAAGCTTAAACAACCAAAAAAATTGCGTTTATTAATATTTAACTAGGTACCGTAATTCAAATTGATTATTAATGTCTTTCGTGACAACCTTTTGAATTTTGACGAAGATGCAAAACAATCTTGTATACTTAAATATTAAAGGGTCACCCATTTCTGATAGATGAAGGCCTTGTAAAAAAACCTTCAACACTCCAACATTTAAATATACACAACATAATACATAACATCACGCCTGTAAGGATTAGGTTAGGCAGAGGTGTAACTAATAGAACACCCAGATTTCGCCAGTTATGTTTAAGTCCCATATAGTGGGAGGCGAGCCTATTGCCATCAACCGCGCACACATCCAGACTCCGTGGCTGCTACTGCGAGATACCAAATGGAAAAACCCAATAACACTGGCCGACTTGGGAATCGAACCCACGACTTCATGCTCTGCACTCATGTTTGCGACCACTAGACCCATGTGCCAGAAATATCCAAACAGTTAATAACAAACCCCGTGTGCCACGCTATCAGTGGTTATTCCATCTCACATCATGTTAATAACTCTCTCCAGGAAACAGGCATACGTGATTCACAAGCGATAAAAGCTTTAAGAGAGCTTTGTCCTATTGAGGCTATTTGTCATTTTTATCTTGATAGTGTACACAAGCATTTAATCGGTGCTCGCCATTCAGTCCCCAAATTGTTATTAAAGCCTATCATGACATATTGAGAGATAATTTTGTCAAAGTGTTGATGTATTGCCTCATGGCTGCCAACGATCCCATTAACTGTATGTTGTCCGTATGAAAATAAGTTAGGAACTACTTTGTTGTTATCGTTGGCCTAGTGGTTGCAATGTTACTACTGAGCACGAGGTCCTTGGTTCGATTCCCAGGGCCTAAAGTCTGCTATTTTCATAAACATCGTCATTCCATCACGATCCCATTGTCATTTTGCTAAAAGTTCGTAATTTGCTAAATTCATAATGGTCGATCATTGGTCTGTCAATGGTCTCGTAGTATAATTGTGTTATAATGACATTAGTGTATTGCTATTATTATAAAACCGGTTAGTAGAAATGATTTTCTAAAAACTACTACTAAATTTTAACATTTATTCATGCCAGATTTCATTTAAATATATATTTTTACATATTATTTATTAGTATTATAAGCAATCTGAAGTAGTAAGAAGTTCGTAGATAGCAGAAAACATAAATGTGAAATTAGAAAACTCAAATTTATATCTGTTTAGCTGTCAAAATTAAATTGTCTGTCAAGTCAGTCATTCATTTGTCATTATGTACCATTCTATGCCATTTCTTTCAATCAAGTGTCAGTGGTTGACCATTGGGAAGTCATAATGACGCTATTACATTTGTAGATTACCAAACTTGTCAAAATCAACAATTATGAAATCAATGATAGGCCATTCTGACACTATTGTAATAGCAGCCTTGAGGCCCTGGTCGGAGAATGTGTTATTCGGTTTTTCAATCAGAAATTTCTAAAATTCAGAAATTTCTTATCAATCAGAAATTTCTGAAATTTCGCAGCCCTGTGTCAGGATCTGTAAACAGTTGACGGCAAAAGCTAGGCTCGCGTCCTATAACTATGGAACTAAGCAGTGATAGCTTAGTGGTGTGACTGTCAGATCGCTAAGTCAAGTTCGAACCCAAGACACGCTCCTCTGATTTTTCGGATTCATGTGCGTATTGTATATGACGGAGAAAATGTCTCCGTTCCGTTTTTAAAAAGCGTGACGTCAGCATAGCTGACGTCACTGACTATGTTCAGGGTGATCACTCATCTTCGATCTTCCAAGTAAAACACCACAAGCACACTGTATGACTCGTTTATTCAACCGACAGCGTAACGACTCATTTACATAGATCCGTACAGTTCGGCGGCTCAGGCAAGACTGCCTCGATCGCCTACAGTGCGGTCGTATTTATAGGGCTCGACGTACGTGCACGTTTAATTTTAGGTTAAGTATTGAAATTACAATGATGACATTCATTTTACATCGTAATAAATTCAAAGTAATCAACTTATGGTTTTTAAACTAATTTTTAGGACAATTAAATGATTAAACTTAGTTATTCTAGGTTTTTCTAGACGAATTGTTGTAGTTGCGCCGATACGGCCATACTGACAGGCGGTGCGCGCTCTGCACCAGCCTCGTTGGTTCTCGTCGATTTTTGTGGATTCTCGTAGACGGTTTTATTCTGATGAATTACGGTTTTCCGATTCCGATACGGCCACACTGACAGGCGGTGCGCGCTCTGCACCAGCCTCGTTGGTTCTCGTCGATTTTTGTGGATTCTCGTAGACCTGAAAGAATAGAAACAAAACTTCCTCTGAGTAGTACATCTGTAAACAACTTGCGTTGTTTTGTCTTTTGAGAATATCGATTCTGATAAGGTTAGTAGGTTCTCGGAGATTTTATTAAAGGGTTCTCGGAGGTTCTCGTAGAGTTCTCGGAGGTTCTCGTAGAGTTCTCGGAGGTTCTCGTAGAGTTCTCGGAGGTTCTCGTAGAGTTCTCGGAGGTTCTCGTAGAGTTCTCGGAGGTTCTCGTAGAGTTCTCGGAGGTTCTCGTAGAGTTCTCGGAGGTTCTCGTAGAGTTCTCGGAGGTTCTCGTAGAGTTCTCGGAGGGATATTTAGAATATTTGAATTAAGTTACTTACGGTTTTATTCTGATGAATTATTTTCACCCTGTACATAACAATGCCTCGGGAGTATCTGTTCTCAGGTTCAAATGTGGTGATGATGTTCTTTCGTAACTCTTCCCAGGTACTACTGGTCACCATCCAATCATCGATCCACATTTTCGCACGTCCCTTCAGCAGACTGCAGACTTTCATACGAACGTCGAAATCACTCAACTTATATGCCTCAATGGCCACTATCAATATGTTGACACCACTCACGTACTCCGACATGGGTATCCGGGTCGAAAGATGGCAGGTAAATGCCTTTGATCCTTATTATTGATTCGTTAGGCGGAGCACACAAACGCTCTGACATTCTCTGCATCATTTCCATCATCTGCATAAGGAATTGTGGTGGTATTCCGTCCATCCGCATTCCTTGATCAGGGTATGTATGCGGTCTTGATTGATTCATGGCTTCCATTGATGTATTGGAGACCAGTCCAGGCTCCTGACGCCGAATGTTGGCTGGTTCCAGTTGCTCAGGTGGTAAACGAGCTGATGAGGAAGTGGCTTGAGTAGAAATCTCTTGCGATCCCACTTCTGATGACGGAGAAAATGTCTCCGTTCCGTTTTTAAAAAGCGTGACGTCAGCATAGCTGACGTCACTGACTATGTTCAGGGTGATCACTCATCTTCGATCTTCCAAGTAAAACACCACAAGCACACTGTATGACTCGTTTATTCAACCGACAGCGTAACGACTCATTTACATAGATCCGTACAGTTCGGCGGCTCAGGCAAGACTGCCTCGATCGCCTACAGTGCGGTCGTATTTATAGGGCTCGACGTACGTGCACGTTTAATTTTAGGTTAAGTATTGAAATTACAATGATGACATTCATTTTACATCGTAATAAATTCAAAGTAATCAACTTATGGTTTTTAAACTAATTTTTAGGACAATTAAATGATTAAACTTAGTTATTCTAGGTTTTTCTAGACGAATTGTTGTAGTTGCGCCGATATATATTTATCATTAGCTTCGGTGAAGAAAACATCGTGAAGAAGCCAGCATGTTTGAGAGATATTTCTTAACGGCATGTAAAGCTAGTCAGAGGCGGCCCATGGGCAGCATAAAAAATCTTACACCAGATTAGGCATTAACCACACGATAAAGAAAGAAAGACCATGGAACTTAACATAACAGGCAAAATGGTACAATACGTAGGTTCTGCCTAGCCTTTTCCCAAACTATCTTGGTGTCGGCTTCCAGTCTAACCGGATGCAGCTGAGTACCAGTATTTTACATGAAGCGACTGCCCAGCTGACCTCCACAACCCATTAACTGGCTAATACGACACCCCTTGGTAAGACTGGATATCTGACTTTCGGCTTCTGACTACTCGTTACGACACTCTCAAAGATCTACAAATGACAGCCGAGACCAACGGCTTAACGTGCTTTCCGAGGCACGGCGGAAACTCGGTATGTAATTATGGTCGCCCATCCACGGACCAACCTCGGAAAGCACCGCTTAGCCTTAAAGATTGACCCGTGCGGCTGTAATTATTTAGCCACGAGCTCCTCCCCTCTGGACCACTATAAGCACTACGCCGAACACGACGAGGGCGCCTCATCTTCCGACGATATACATATGCTTTCTTGCGACCACGGCGGAGAACTTTCTTCCATTTTCGGAACACACGTCCGTACCGCCTCCCAGTACGCTTCCAAGCCACTAACAAACAAAAGACGATTTCTCAATGCATCATCCATAGATTCATCCAACTCATTACAAACAAAAATTATTGGACCATGAAAAGATAGTATCATATCACTTTCACACTTCACAGGATAAGCATATTTGCGACCTTCCAAAAGTCTTTTCAACATACTTGGAACACAAAACTTATAAGAAAATTCGTCAAATAATATAACCTTATGATATCCCTCCCGAAACCCTTGCATAAAAAACTTTCCCACCCCGGGATAAAAAACATACTTCATATTAACACGGCGGATAACAGACTCAATAAAAGTAGACTTCCCAACATTTGAAGGTCCATACAAATACAATTTTTTTCCGTTTAAAACCAACTGTCTTCAAATAATCATTCCACCACATACACACCTCCGTGGTCCAATTATCATAACACTCATATATAGGTCGCAAGCGCACATTAACAACAGGTTCTTTAATATCAGCAAATACTTTTTTGCAAAAAACGATAACAAAACCGATGCTCAATTACAAATGGATCATCAAAGCGAAACCGAGAAGTAGTTGTGCTAGGTGATGTAGGGATATACATGTCTCTGTGTAATCCTTCGCGATTACAGGCGTGATGTTTTGATAACTATTTTTTTATTGATTAGATAAACAAAGTATTATTAAATAAACAAGTGTTGAAACTTACAATGAATGGAATAGAATGGAATTTAAAATTATCTATGAAAGTCAACAATGAAACTAAACAATAGTTTTAACAAATGGAATTAATTTTGTTAATTTTCTAAAGGACGTTATCTTATTCTATCAAGAAGGAAACCATGAATGTTTTTCCCCTATTTAATTTTTCAAACAATGTCAATCTATCATTTCGTAGATAATAATCGTTTGTTACGTGTTTTATAAACATGTTGTTTGAATTACAATACTCCATTACCATAATACGAAATGTCCATTATAGAATGAACAGAAATATTGTAAAACCAACTGATTTTAAAAGAGTAATCATGGAGTTTCTTGCCGGTTCTTCTCCATAGGAAACGACCAACCCAAACTGTGCACCTTTTTGTCGACGTTTTATTAAGTGCCCATGTAGCCTATGTTAAATAAAAATATTTTGATTTTGAATGAATACAAAATATAAGAACGTATTTATGAGTAAGAAGACTTTAATACAAATCAGCCTACTCATAAAAACGTTCTTTAAGTAACAATACCAGCACTTTCACGATATATCACTCAAGTTAAATTACAACCCCTCGACGTTATTTTTGATTTCAAAATTATAGAAACTGTTACTGAAATCTCAAAAGTAATTTGAAACACTCTTCTATCAGATCTTATAAGTGAGCAAAATGATAATTCTAAACTTAAACAATTTTTTTTAATCAGGCACTCCAATGTTATGTAGCTAGTTAATAAATGAATAATTTAATATCAAACTGAATTATGGATTACATACATTTAAAATCTCAAACAAACAAACAAAGCAATTAATTAAATTCGCAAATCAGTCATGGCTTCGAAAGTCCAATTAAATCTCGTAGCTTCGTAGCACCGTATCGTAGCACCGTGTCGTAGCACCGTAGGCCGCTACGGTGCTACGGCAGTAGCGCCCTACGGCACCTACGCAAGTAAAACGCGGCGTAGCTTAGACCGCATCACTATATAACCCGCGTCGGCACTTCGCACCGTTCATTTGCTTTCGAAAACCATCGAGGGAGACCACGGAAGCAGCACTCATAGCCTCCCGTACTAACTTGATAAAGTGATCGTTACTAGTTCAAAGTAAACCTTCAGCAGTCAACAGCTGAATTTATTTCGACGTGCAGAATTTAAAGGTACGTTTTTATAACAAAATATAGTTTGTTAAGGAAATCGTTTTTTTTGCCTTTTTGGCGTCAAACTCAGATTATTGACATTTTATTTTCAATTCCATAAAAAGTGAATTGAAAATCAGTTAACTTTCTAGTTTGTGCTGTACTTTTCAAGTAATTATCATATGAAAAATCGTGGTCGTTATGTGGGAAGAAACAGTTAGAACTTTTCAACATTTCAGTCTTCATAAAAAGTTCTGTGTTTTCTGATAGTGGAGCTAAAATATTAATATCATTAGGTTCCATAACGTAAACACACAATGTCCTTAAAACAGAATACCTAATTAAAAAGTGTCGCTTCACTATTAAAATCTTAACTAGCCTATTAATTGTAAACAATAGGAAAACTTTATTAATATGAAGTTAAAGCAGCTCGGTGGTAACTTCACTTAACAGCACTTTCAGATGCACATAAAATACTTGGGACGACCGGTTTATTAAATAATAATCATTAATAATGCCGATATATTAACTTGTGTTTCGTATTTATATACAGTTTCCAACAAGAAAAAAGATATAGCTTTTTGTATACTGTATTATAATCTGTTTATAAATCAGTCATAGTTGACTGTAATTAGAAATATTGCTTTTTATTGAATTACAGTTTTTTCTTTTCCGGTTGTAAGTCAATATTAAATTAAGTATTTGTTTTCAATCGGTACTATAAACCTCTGCTTATACCTTTGGGAAATACGTGACGTTATATACTATTCAACATCGAATTAATTGGTATTTGATAAGTTCGGGCGGAAAAATAAGTCACGGGAATTGTGGATAAAAAAATACTAAGTCACTAATAAACGTAAAATCAGTTTAGTAAATCGAACTATTTCAAACTTATTTCGTTTCGTATTGCGGGATTAATTTGAAAAAAGAAAAAAATATTATTTGAAATAATTTCGATATTCATTATTACGTGAGAGAAGTTAGAAGTTGAGAGAAGGGTTGGTGAATTCCCTAGTATACTAATGTACTGCACTACTAACGTATACATTAAATACTTAATTAATTTACCCACTACGTACATTACATGGGGTTGGGGTACCTACGTTAATTTTTATCATGTGTTATTTCTTTGTTCTTATAATTCTGTTGTGACTATTTTTGGTAATTTAATGTTGGTGCTACCTGAAAACATAACATCACGCCTCATCCCCGAAGGGTTAGGCAGAGGTATAGTACATCGAAATTTCGCCAGTAACTGGGTTCGATTCCCAAGTCGTGCAAAATGTTTGTGGGGTTTTCCTTCAGGAATTTCTCAGTAGCAGCCACGGAATCTGGATTACTGCCCGTTTGATGGCAATAGGCGGACTTAAACATACCTAAATAGTGCTACCTTCTAAATACTTAATATGGTTGGATATCATTCATTATTGTGACGAAACAAAAGGAAACCGTAAGAATTGTAGCTTCATATCGCAGGGAAAACGCTAGAGACTCCAAATTATTTTTAGAGCCTGAAATATCATTTATGACTTATAATCTCTCTTTAATTGGCTCCTTCATAATGAGTCATTAGAAACGACATACATTCGTAAATGATAAAACCGCTCACAAAGTAGGGAGTTACTTAAAATTAGCTTCCCCGTGAAAATTATAATGATGTCGGAATTTCGATTAAAATTATAAATGTTCTATTTAAATTAACTTTATTGGCTAAGAATTGAATATTCATCATTACTATAAAATTATAAAGAGGAAGTTAAAATAATATTCAAGGAATTTTTGATACAGATTGCCTAGAGTAATTGATTCGGACACTGTTATTTTCTGTTTTTGTTGGTGACATCTCTTTGCTGTAATGCGCAGATTTCAGTTTTAATAAAAAGCGTGTGTGTAAAGTGCCCGTAATAAAATTATGTCATTATTTATTTTGCTGACACTTAACATATTTATTTGTGTTTCCTTTTATTTATTTTTTACATGTCCACGATTTGCATCAACAATATTTTTCATAATGCATTTTGGATCTTCCTCATATATTAAATTGATAAATAACGAAAAGGGGAGGCAAACCCTGTACTTTGTGATAAATTCCGTTTTTATCCTAATTAGCCTTAATTCTTTCCCTGCCCTTTCGGAAAAGGCACAGATGTCTGTCATAATAACAAGAAGATTTATGACGTGTTGAAACAGACCAAACATATTTTAATCTTTCAACTTGCTTTTCAAGTTTATAACATAAAAGGTATCATGCAACTAAAATCTTCTGCAACATCATATTACTAGAGTCTTTAAATTATTAAATCCTTAAAGTTAAAAAACAAAAAGATGCAACCCCCATCACATATGTATGAAACTGAAATTCCCCGCGAAGGATGAAAAAAGGAAATGCACTCTAATTAAACAGGATGTAAGAAAACATTTTCTACAGAGTACAGACAGACAGATTTCGTAATAGATCTGAATATTGTTTCTTTTTCTGTCATCGTTAAAATTTTATTCATTAAAATAACCTATAGCCTAACATATACACACACGACGATGAAACGATGCCATTATGGCTGCCATCATCTACATTATTATCTACAATCCGTATCAAATACTTCAAAAAATGTCAAAATCGTTAGAAAAACCATTACAGCAATTGGCTTTTTGTAAACTTCTTTACCGAAAACAAAAATTTACATACTATGAGCAATAATCGGCGTCCATCAGCGGTAGTGACGCAAAACCAACGATTTTTTTTTTGCGTAGTCGTGCCGCTGCATCCAAAAAATTATGGATTCACTCACGAGTTTTAGAGTAAACCATTTTAGATTCAATGACAGTCTTACACAGAGACACCATTTTGAAATAACTTATTAAAGAAATGCATTTGATGTTGAAATATTGAAAAATGAAAAACAATTATTAATCTTATTTGCTCTGTTTATGCTTGACCACTTTTTTTTGGAAATACAAAATAACTTATAAAGAAAGCTGTCAATTCCAAAATCAGACATCTATCTGCTATATATCTATGTATTTAAAACACAAAAATTGTTTCTACCTGCATATGTCCTTTATAATCTCTGAAAACATCTAACCGATGTTCCCAAAACCTTTTTCATTAGAAAAGCAATAATGCGAAGATGGTTATGAAGCAGTTGGTGATGGTTAGACAACTAAAACAATGAAAAAAAAACCCCTAATAGTTAGGTGGGTAGTTAAGAAAAACCGGCCATGTGCCAGTCGGACTCGCGCACGAAGGATTCCGTACCACCGTGCGCCCCTTAAATTTTTATTTTATTCTGTTTTTAGTATTTGTTGTTATAGCGGCAACAGAAATACATAATCTGTAGAAATTTCAACTGGCTAACTAACACGGTTCATGAGATACAGCCTGGTGAGAGACGGACGGACAGCGAAGTCTTAGTGTAGTTATAGGGTCCCGTTTGACCCTTTAGGTACGGAACCCTAAAAAGGACATTGTAACGCATGCCGAGTACAGCTAGTAAATAATAAAATCTGTACCTCCAAACATATTTGATACTAGCTGTCACTTTTCCCGTTTTCGCAACACTTTTCATTGCTGCTCCACTACTATTGGTCGTAGCGTGATGATATATAGCCTATAGCCTTCCTCAATAAATGGGCTATATAACACTGAAAGAATTTTTCAAATCGGACCAGTAGTTTCAAAGCCTATTCAATGCAAACAAACAAACAAACAATCAAATCTTTCCTCTTTATAATATTTATTTGATATTTGATATTTGATTATTTGATATTTGACATAATATTTATTTGATATTTGATATAATGTCCTAAATTGTTTCAGAACTTACTTAGCCGTATAAAATAGTGATATTACTTTGTAGTCTTTTTACACTATTATGAAATATTCAGTATTTCAGAACCTTTTACTACAAGTTACTTACTTGAGTATTAGCTATGTTTTAATAACAGTTGTCCAAAGTCTAGGCTTATGTTACCTATAAAGCCTTCTCATAGACTCCCGGAACTCTATTTCGTATATAATTAACTCAAGGGATCACTTACAAGTTCTGTGTAGGACCCGTCTTTGCCTTGCACCCTAGGTGCCTAGTAATTTCCTGCTTGCAACTGCAATACAAAGGGACCTAATTAACTAAACTGTGTTATTACGTCTTACCGTGACAACGTAAAACGTGTTAATTTTGTACGTACGAGGCAGTTGTGTAGGCAAATGATTTAAATATAACTTGTTTATCGACGAACATTTCATGAAAGCAATTTATCAATAGTGATACTTTATAAATTTTTAATTAGTTAAGTTAGGTTATGTTATCTTTGAAATAAAGTATACTGGTTTCGAGAAATAAAGATATAATTTTGGATAATATTTATAGGTATACTTCGGCCCGAAAGTCTGACAACCAGTCTTACCAAGGGGTACGTTTTACCCAGTATTTACTGGGTTGTGAAGGGCAGTTGATGATGATCTACAGGTTGTAACGGAAAGGGTATATACATACTTAAGGGTTTGCTACAGACCATCAAACTGAACATGTTTCTCCATCGG
Organism: Cerastis rubricosa; assembly: GCA_949152445.1. Lineage (NCBI taxonomy): Eukaryota > Metazoa > Arthropoda > Insecta > Lepidoptera > Noctuidae > Cerastis > Cerastis rubricosa. Next base: position 11,109,824 of record OX424540.1, on the reverse strand, counting down.
ACCAACATCGTCATAGCGAAAAAAATATCAGCTGCCCCATACATTTGGTCGAATAGGTATTGAAATTTTCTACGGGGCAGCAGATAATTTTTTCATTATTACGATGTTTGTTTGTGGAGAAACATGCTCAGTTTGATGGTCTGTAGCACACCCTTAAGTATGTATATACCCTTTCCGTTACACCCTGTATAGACACAGGTATACTAATTGGTTTACCAGCCTACTCTTAATGGCCCTTCTTACTAAAAGAAAAGCGAGCTGTTCAATCGCTTTGACCAAATAACTGGCTTACCTTAACCAACAAAATATAATAGAAAATAAATCAAGAACCCTTCAAAGTAGGTTACTCGACCTGTAATTGGATAAATCTGTTTTCTCCCATCGATGTCCACCGAGTGTCCTTCAGCATAATACGTTTACGATCGAAACAGCAGAAAGGGTCTTCCTAAATTCGTATATAATATTGCTTGCTGGCCAAGTAAAACAACAGGTAGACCCGTGAAATATGTCTATAAATTAATGTGATTTATTTGTAAATCTATGAATATATTGAGCTCCCCATCGGTCACGCATGTTTAGAATAATAACACCAAACCCAGGAAAGATTTTTTTTGGAATATCAACTGTTTAGAGTCTTTCACAATAGTTTATTATCGGTGTTTGGAAAGCGGCTTTCATTGAAAGTTCAGACAGACGCAAAATTTTACTGTCTAACTTTCTAGTTTGGACCACTCTTACATAAAAGTATTTCAGAAATAATAATAGAACTATGTAAATTATATTATTCCTTATAAGGCCAAAGAAGACCTAAAATAACTCTTAGCCATCTGATATGAACTGTTGAAATAATAGAGACAAGTGGGCATGGATAAAGCATCGTGTCATTATTCAATCAAATAGATTTTACGTATCGACAAAATTATACTAACGTATTTGTTCCAAACGTCTTTCTTAAAAACCTTTTCAAATCCCGTGAGTCAAACTATTAAGAGTGAAAAAGGTTCTTGTTTACTTAACTAAGTAGGGTCATATTCTGAGAAAAAATTCTGTCACCAAGTGTGCTCAGTCGCACATACTTACAAAGTGAATCATAATAAGAACTTGCGCAGATGTGCACAGACCATAAACAAACTAGCTTGTTTACGTCGTTAGTCTATTTCTTTCAGAACCGTTTATTTGACTCAGAAGGTTATTCGTACGGCCTTCATCATCAATATAGTTTATTATCTCTCAACCTTATTATTTTAATGGCTCCTATGAAATAGCAATACATTATATCAAAGTGCGTTGTAATTATTAAATTTTTACCGTGTATAATTAACTGAATTTTGATCGGAGTTCCTTTTAATAGCCGGCACTAAGTTACATTCAAAAAAAATATAATGCCATTAATCGAATCGATTATTAAAAGTAATCTACTCAATGTAGGCCACATTAGTTATTCTTTTTCCATACAAAAACATTATCTACCTGCCCCTGCTTTTATGAAAACTCCTCTACTTTTATAAAGAATTTCCTTTTTTCATTACGCAAAAATAATAGTTCAAGGGTTACCTGAGGGGCAGTCAGGCCGATTCATTGGCGGCCGCGAACTTTCGCGTCCAGCCTTGGTTCAATCCTTGGTCCGGAGCGAGAGGTGAGGTGAGGTGAGGTGAGTGATGAGCTCGCTCACCGTCCGTTCATCTTATGACGACAGGCCGTGTGGACGGCGCGGAGCGTTTGTGTTTCACTCGCGCCTCGAGCAGATGTCAGGAAATTGGTCCCCTTAGTCCGAGACGGCTAATCCCTGCCGGGGCTGCGGGACTGGAAACAACCACAACGTGGAAATAGACACTATCAATACCCTAATCACAACAGCATAGGAATAAGGATACCACAATGCATGCGTTAATAAAAACACAAGTAGTAAAACATGCGCAGATAAACTTAAGCACGTATGCAGTAACAAGTTATTATTCAAATAAGGCTTTAAAATGTGTCATTAAATAACGCTAAAAAGGTTATTTCACTCGAGATACTAATATTTAACAACATGCAAGACGGGATCGCTTACTTTATGTATCGTCTTCGTTCAGCTTGATCGGTTTTGCATGTTAATGCCATCTCGCTCGATCAATCTTGTATTACACGATATATGCATACAATTGTAATTGTGTCGTTTATGGAAATTGGCATATTACTTTATACAATGATCATGTGATTGAACACTGCTTTAAATTTTCACAGTTTTGAACTAAACTTGTACTATCACTACGGGATATCTTACGTGATTATAGATTGTTTAATAACATAAGTTTAATGATGTAATTTTCTGCCTTATTTTCACCCATATTGTATAATAGTAGGTTATAATTCAATAAAGGAAATGTTTCCACTGCTGGAAAAGTTTGAACTTGGTAAGTAAGGTATTTGTAAGTTAGATACTTTATTCAGGGATGTTATGCTTTCGCGTAAGCTTTTACTCGTGCAAGTTTTACCAACTAAAAGTAACTTAATACGTACGTACAATGTACATGCAACATTGTAAAAGCTGACAAGGTAATTTCACGTAACTACTTTTAAAAATGTTAGTAAAGAAAGTCTAGAAAAAAAAACCTTGACACTGTATTAGACTATGTAATTCTGGGTAATAAATGAGATGATAAATAAAACTTGGAATACAGCGCGCAATCATGTAGCAGCGCATTACTTAGCCGCAGTGTTCAACAAGGCCAGGTTATTTTCTCCGTATATTGAACCAGCGTAATTCCTGGAGGGATCGCCATTCGCCTTTTCATCAATCCTTATTTAGTTACAAACTTAGATAACTAAATTGTTGGTGAAACTTTCTGAGATTTGTCAAAGCGTTTGAACAACATGCTCTCATCCTGTTCCACAAATACTTGGACCTGTTTTATGTTTGAAGGATAGTTAAATGAAATATCGGCAAACCTACCATTTTACGTCGGGAGGATGACAAAAACGATTAAATTGTATTAAAGATTAAATTTTGTCATCACAAAACATTTGCTACATAGGCAACGATAAACCATGAAGAACGAAATTGTTTCAACCCTGAATATTTTTGAATTCATAGAAATAGTTAGGCACTTGTTTAGGCGCAGCATTTCAGAAACATTTTAGCTATACTTTATTTACTTTCGAGCTCAATAAGGTGTACTAGTTAGTATTTGATAGGTAAACAAGTCAAGAAAAAGGGTATATTTCGATATATTTTACAATATTCTATAATGATTAAGAAAAATGCTCGAAGCGAGTAAAAGATAGTTGGAAGCTTTACAAGTCCTATTTCATAATAGTCATAATGTTCTAAAAGCAATATATTTATTTTCTCTCGCGTCTTTTTATCATCCGATGTGCGTAGTTGCAAGCAGATCTATTGTCTTCACAGTAAACCGAGAGTCTGCCGATATGTACAATGGCTTTATTTTTTTGCGCAGATTCGACATCTCTGGTACACTACTCCTTTTCACGAAGCGACACAATGTTTGCTCATATCTTGATACGAAAAAACGTGCGGTGTATCGATAAATAGTATCTCTCATATCCAATTTATTTGTCAAGGCGATTCCAAATCCTTAGGGTGACCGTAATTTGCGCGCTTTGTGATACGAACCCCCACAGGGATGTTACGAAGACGTATGAGAAGGGCCCAACCTTTATAATAGCTGCGAATATTTTTTCAATGTATCTTTATAAAAACATCAATTTAGTTGATCGTAGGCGGGGTTTTTGGTTTTTCATAACCCTGATGATAAAAGTGACTAATGGATTCCTTTAATGTTATTTGCACACAACTTAACACTTCATTTATTAGTAGCCAAAACCTTTTTGTCAGTTGTATTAGTATTAGGGATGTTTCTGGGTATTACTTCTATTTTAGAAATCGGAATGCATAAAATGGTCAGCCATAAGAAATTTCAGATTAACACACACAACAATTTAACCAAAAGATTAACCCTTGCTTGTTCGAAAATTTGAATAGAGAACGTTTTCCGAACCTTTTCCGAATACGTATAATCTCATATCGTACAGTCGGCATCAGAAGTCGGTTAACACTTATCAATATTACACGAAGTTTTGTGCTGATCAGTGTGATCTTATCTAATATTGTTTTTGAAGTTGAGTAACCTGCACTGATCAAAATATTGTTCAACTCCAATATGTTATTATGGATCGTTCTAAAACTAAGACGTCTTATAATTTTGTACATATTTAGCGAATTTCGTTGCTGACCGTACGTAGGTAAAACCTATAATTCTTGTTTATTCAAAGTTTTACAAAAGGTTACATTACGTATGTTTATCTAAAATGTTTTACTTCGGATTCTATTACATGCAAAAACAAAAATAAGCCAAACGAAAAAATAAACACGTCTTTTACATAAATAAATTAATTTGTAGCATAATATGAGTTTATTAGTCGTGTATATGACGTGTTTGACACCGGTGAAGATCCAGGTAGTAATATAAAACAATGTGAAATCGGTGGACTGTCTGCCCCAGACTGACCGGCCCGGAACCTACGTACATGTCAACGAGGGTGTTGCGTGCACAAGGCAAACGTGTTCTTCACATTGTCTACGTAACACTCGAAGTGGAAATGAAATATTAAAATGAAAAAGCGGGTAATTACGTAGCTTTGCAACCGGTTGACGGGTGACATATTGTCGGAAAAGTCCCTTTAATCGGGAAATTTCGTGCGCGTATTCGTTGTGATTATTTGTGCCTAAATACCCAATAAGGTAGTTATATTTTTTGAAATATGCTTTTTGAAATATGCTTTTTTGAGAGTGCATACTCAAGCTAATGCCAGTTCCGATTAGAATTCATAGAATCAGATGTGAAAAAATTTGAATCACTGACTGAGAATAACTGACTGAAATAAAAATATAGAAAAAGTTTTACTCATTTCTTTAGTGACCTAGATTATTTTCATGAAATGATGAATGAACATTCATTCAGCATTTCACTTCTACCAGTTAAAATAATGTTTGATAATAATTTCAGTCCTAGTATTAAAATATTCAGAGCAGAAATATTAATTCTCTGCTTGAAATACTGCTTTGCGAACTGCTCAAATGAAAATACCATAAACTTTCGGTAAAATAGTACTTTCCGATTCTCTTAGAGAATGGATCTACGTACCTAGTACTTACAAATTATTTTAAATGAAAATATATACACAGGAAAATAACCTATATTATATTTGCATTTGGTTGACTTTTACGATGCTGACGAATACTTTTTTCCATGACATTTATGGCTTATTCCTGGAGCACCACGGTATTTTTGACAACGGCCTAGCACTGAAGGGATATTCAAATCAATTTTTCCTAAGCAAGTGGCCTACCATGTACCAGTGTAGGAAAGAGACGGAGCTATACAGTATGTCTTTCCCACACTGGAAAAGGAGTAAAACAATAATTTTTTAAGACGTCATGGTCATAGTATTTGTAATTATGTTTTTGTGGTTTTCCAGGAGCTTGAAATTATAAGTATCTTAGATATGTAGGTGAGGTGGTAGATATATCCTTATACTTAAGTGTGAATTTGATTAATTACCAAATCAATCAACCCCTATCAATGCTGGGGTGGTATATTTGGACGTGTGACATAGATACCTACTTACGATAATAATGTTTTAAATTTTAATCACGTAGGTATTTTCTACAGTCTTTGCTGGTTTTTAATATCAGTAAATTATTTGAAATACTACCATTTGAAGTGTCTACTGTATAAAGCTAATAACGTTTCAAACGATGGTCCAATAATACATCACTAAATATTATTATAGGTGGTCCTTTGATAACGCGATAAGTTTATGATCGAAACTGTTGTGTATTTATTGCTGATAAAGCTACCTGGGCGGCTAGAATAAGCTGTGTTTGTTTCCATTATGTGTAACGAGAATATCGCGTCAAAGGTCTCCGACATAAACCATCTCGTCACTTAAACATTTTATGGGGTCGACCCTTAAGTAAGTGGTTTTACTACTACTTTTGACGTGACGAGGTCTTCACAAAAACAAGGAAAGTTTTTACCCCCAATACGTATAATAAACGTCCACGCCACCCAATTTTATAGACGCCCGATTTTTCAGTGAAAAAAAATTACAGAAATTCGAGATTCAAAAATGTAACTTTTTAATTATTTCGGGTGTTAAGGAAACGAAATAATTGGCATCTAATTGACATCTATCCGTTGAAATTTAAGAGATGAAAAATCAATGTTGTATTTGAGCATTAAAACAGCTTTGTGAAAGTTCACTGTGACTTTGGCGTTACAGCCGTGTTTTCATTGGGGGCCTAATTAGCTGTGTAGGTGAAATAAATTAATATTTCCTAAATACTTACGTGCCAAAATCCACATTCCGTCAAATGTTCAGGAAACCATTGAACTATAAACTGACCTTTACATGGGTTTAACGCTGTTGTATATTGTTGCTAGGGTATACGAAACCGAATGTCGGTCCCCAACAAAACCGGTTGTTCCCGGGTTTTACTTTGGACCGAAACCGGGTATCTTATGCCCTAACTGTTGCATATTGTTTTAGAGATTTGTATTATTGTTCGTGATAATTAGCAGTTACGCAGCTTTGGAACTTACATGCTCGTACAATGATGTAGCGACCCGTAATGCAGCCGATAAACAAACAGTAACGTACTAAATGAGTACTCTAGCAACTATACTGAACTTTCTATACTATAAAGCAAAGGCAATTAACACACACCATCACGCCTGTAGTTCCCGAAGGGTTGGGCAGAGGTGTACCTTATATTAGTTCAAGTAACATGAAATATTGGGTCAGGTTATTGCCATCAATCAGGCACAAATCCAAACTACGTGGCTACTACTGAGAAATTCCTGATGGAAAACCCAATAACATTTTGCACGACCCGGGAATTGAACCCAGGATCTTATGCTCAGTAGCCGCGCTTGCGACCACTAGACCAACGAGGCAGTCCACAAACAAAGCAAAGGAAGTAAACTGATTTGCTAATCTATTTAGTCGTTGTTGCAGTTGGGAAAACCACAATGAAAGCGAGCGCGTGCAACGTGTACCTGGCGATTGTCGCCGCCACCTTAGCTTTGCTCTTCGTCACGGTCCAGTCTGCACCAATGGTAAGTGAAAATCAACCTTAAGGATGCTCACTTTAAGATACAAGTTCTTAGTACAGACAAGTCGAGACGGATCGGTAATGTTGAAATAGTCCCGAGCTTTTCGTATATAGAAAGTAAAAACTATTTTATCTGGTTACTGCACATTAAGAAAGAGGACCAAAAAAGTCGGCAAAACAAAAATCTGTACCGGGAAATATACATCTTTATCTCTCTTATTAATCTTAAGAGCAGTGACGGGTTTCAATTTTAGTTGTTCATCGGTTAACGGGCTTTACCTATATGCCTGCACATGTTATGGTTTCAGGGGTTGTAGACTTAAATGTAACGAACCACCGCGTAATTAGTATAGTGACCACCAGGGGATATTGTACAAATCGAGATATTGTAAGTACAACACTACGCCCCTGATGTATAATGTATCCTTTCATTACCAACTATTTTGGAAAAATATTGGCAAATATTGGCTCGGAAATGACAATATGTCAGAACATTGCGCAAATTCCAGCAAAAGATTTCGTAGGACGTATTTTACGAGTAGGAAACATCTAGCAATTCACAAAATATTTTATTATTATTATAGCTAGCCCATATTGTCCCAGTGCTGGGCAGAGGCCTCCCTCCATTCCTTCCAAAGGGTCACGAACTGTGCTACTTCTTTCCAATTTTCAATGAAGATATCCAGTTAGTCCCGCCATCTCCTTCGTGGTATGCCGCGACCCCGTGTCACTATTTCAGGGCACTAATCTTGAGCTTTGCGGGCCTACAGCTCGTTCGGCTTGCAACAGACATATCCTGCCCAGTCCCATTTAAGTTGGGCAGCCTTTTGTGCCACGTCTATAATTTGCGTTTTAGAGCGCTGTGTAGGTGTTTCGAATGCGATCTGTTATTTTTACACCTAAGATACTGCGCTCCATAGCACGTTGGCAATCCTTGAGTTTGGACTTTTGGATGTTAGTCAAAGATCAAGTTTGTGCACTGTATATACGTATATAGCAGCTGTACTATGGGTGTATATATTACGTAAAAGGTGTATGTAAGTAATTTCTATATGTTGTTTTGTAAGGGCATTAAATATTGCAGAATGTGTGATGCTGTCAAAGGCTTTAGAATAGTCGACAAATGCAAGACACAAAGGAATTTTATATTCTTGGTATTTCTCCACTATTTAATTAACGGTGTGTAAGTGGTCAGTGGTGGAAAGTCCTCGACGAAAGCCTGCTTGTCTTGGAGGTTATTTAAGATCTAACTGGCCAGCTATGCGTTTTTCAATTACTTTGGTAAAGGTTTTATAAATATGTGAAATGAGACTAATTGGCCTATAATTATGAAAGTCGGATTTATCACCTTTCTTATGGAGAAGTATGATATTGGAATGGCAAAAATTGGAGGGAAGATTACCTGTACGAAGAATGTCGTTAAACAGTTTTGTAACGTAAAAGAGGAGCAAAGGTTCACCCATTCTCAGCGCTTCGGTATTGACACCATCTTCACCGCAGGGTCGGTTATATTTTAATTAGCTTTATGCCTCGAAACCTTCGAACCTTTTTTTTTTGTGATGGGAAATCATCAAATGACTTCTTGCGCTCTGGGCGGAGCGGAAGGGAGTGTCAGACTTGACTGACTAACACCCATCCATGTTCCTTCTTAGCCCTTTGTATTCCAGGGCCACGGTATCTCTTTCGAACAACCCGCAGCCCGATGCATCTCGAACCTCCACTTCTGATATGGGTGGTTTATTTTTGGAACATGAATAGCTGGATATGGTTTGTGTTTTTGATGTATCGGAATAAAGATTCTTATAGAATGTTGTGCAAATTTCCAGAACCTTATATTTGTTAAATTGTTTAATGCCTCTGTTGTCTGTTAGACATGTGATCAACGATTTTTGGTTGGTGATGCCTAGTTTCAAAATCTATTAAATGAAAACTATTTTTTTTTTCTATATTTAAACACGAAGCAGAGTACATTAATGCGTTATCAGGACGACATATTGACAACTCCCAATCAATATTAAAGTTACCAAAGTAGCTTTTAGTGCTAGCTGATAATAACACGATACATTATTAACAACTAGCCTTCCATTATGTGTCACCAAAAAGTTTCTAATCGCTTTTAGGTAGACTTGTTCAGCTAAAAGATAATCATAACACAGAATTAAATAATTTCAAGTGCTGATTAGTCAAGGTGACTTTTGAATTTTAATCGTTTTGATTTTCTGATGGTCTAAGCACACGCTGGTTACAAAGAAGTTCGAAAAAAGAATAGAATACAGATTTCAATGATCCAAAAATAAATTGAAAGTACATTTTTTATTATTGACACGGCATTCACTTCCCAGTCCCGAACATGTCTAATCATTACATTAAAAGTAAATTAACGTAAGAGGTTCTACAAAGACTGCTCTTTAGGTCAATTTGCTAAACGAAATTTCCAAGAGCTCATTTTACACTCTATGTAGCGGATACTAGGAAGAAATACGAAATTATTTCTGAGACAGAGGGTCTTGTGAGGGAAAACAGGCTTATTTAATTACACAAATGAGTGTGGTCAGAGAAGGAATGTGTCGTTCCAGAATAATTACATTTAGGAGGCTTTTTGAAGTGTGAGCAATCAGTGGGCGGGTTGTTGTTTACGGATGGGATTTAGCGAACCGTCTGACACTGCTAACAGGCGTCTAATGTGGAGCTAATGGTCGTTACTCGGAATAAAGAACAAACCAGAAGGCTCCTGCGATCGCCTCTCGCGCAAAAACAAATTAAACAACATCACCCACCTGCCTCTCTTCTTACCACGAGCGTAATATGGCTCGCTTGAGAACATTTGACAATGTTTGGGAAAAGCTTGTCTAGTTTCAAAAAGATTTTCTAGTTGAGAAACAAGGTTAGAGCATACATCAAACTGTGCCTTCTGACTTATTCTTTATTCTGTGGTTGAGTACACAGACTCAGACGTGAGTGTTTGTTTAGGAGGCGGAGGACGAGCAACCGGACAACAGTCTGGTGGCGCATCCGGACGGGGACATGGAGATGTCCGGCCCTTGGGATGCTATCAACACCGCCGCGCTGCGCAAGCTGCTGCTGCAACTTGATGCCGAGGAGAGGTGACTATAATAATGTTCTTGTTTTTTGGAGCGAAAAGAGCTAAACGGCGTTCAAAAGCTGTCACTTTCAACATTCCATACCGAACAACTATGACACTGAACGCTCTTGAACGTGGATTGGATTTGCTGATCGCGTTTAGATTTCCGTTTAGTTTTTTATTGACGTACAAATACTACCAACTGATACTTTATGTTAAATGACAGAGTATTGTTTCGTATATAGAGGAAATACCACAGTAATCATTTGAGGATAATTTTACTGGATTATTTAATGTATGAAACTAACAAACCTAATGAAGTCTAAAAACTTACTTTTAATCACTTGTAAACACTATTCTGTAGTATTAGAACGTTCCGAAAACTAACAACTGATGTAGAACAAAGTGTGAAGTGTAGTGGACAGTCTGTTAGTCCACGGCTTATGTTACTTTGTGTTTAGCTCTCAGCCCCAGACATGCCGTCGTTAAGTATTAGGTAGCCGCCTGCTAACTAGAGGACTAGCTTCTCCCAATATCGGACCTTGTTCCTAAATATGTTTTTCACAGAACAATGGGTTCATGGCATGAATTAATTGAACGAAAGGATGGACTCGAATGTTGTAACATTTATCTATATGTATAGATATCTCAAAGAGGAATAATGTTTATTTTTGTAAATATTTATTTGGTTGTTCTGAAGACTATACGGTTTATATCTAATTTATTGAGTTTTTGTGTTGTTATATGCTGTTGTTTAACTTGTCTTGCTAGTTAATTAATATGCAGTGGTCAAATCTTGCAACCTAATTTAAAACCAGTTCCCTCCAACCAATTGAACTGAAATTTTGCACAGAACTTTGGTTCTGGTGACAATACATTTCTATGACAAACATGATTTGATCCTGCAGCCAGGATCGTCTCCTCACGAGAGAACTCCTCAACGGTTAATAACACTAAACTTCGTAAACGTGTAAAATTTTCATAGTTAAACATATTTTTTTCATTCTAGCATTGGTAAACCTTGTTTTTTTTAAAGAAAGTTTAACTTATTTTTCCTGTTCTTTGTTAAGTAATAGGAAAAAATGATCAACTTTCTATGCATGTTTCTTAGACTGTAAAAACAATGACAATATTAAGTATAGTTCACGAAAGCGACTTGGTGTCAGTGCAGGGTGTATAAAAGAAGCTTGAATAAGTCGGTTCAAAAGAAAACTGCCAACCGTAAATTGAAAATGTTTTCCCCATGGAAAGGATTTGAAATGGATAAAACAAATACGAGTCGCTCGTGGCTAAATAATAACAGCCGCACGGGTCGATCTTCAAGGCTAAGCCGTGCTTGCCGAGGTCAGTCCGTGGATGGTTGACCATAATTACATACCGAGTTTCCTCCATGCCTCGAAAAGCACGTTAAGCCGTTGGTCCCGGCTGTAATTTGTAGGTCTTTGACAGTCATTACAAGTATGTAGTCAGAAGCCGAAAGTCTCACATCCAGTCTTGCCAAGGGGTTTCGTATTACCCAAGACTGGGTTGTGAAAGTCAGCTAGGCAGTCGCTTCATGTAAAATATTGATACTCAGCTGCATCTGGTTAGACTGGAAGCCGACCCCAACAAACTTTGGGAAAAGGCTAGGCAGATGATGATGTGAAAACAAATACATTATAAATACTTATGTAAAAAATATAATGAAGTTTTTAGAAAGCGGTTTTTCTTACGTGGATATACGGATTTCAAAATTAAAATCTAACTAACGCAGTGTGGTATCTTTTCTTAACAGCTCCCAGTATAACCAATGATTTTGATTCCTTTTTGCAAAATACACATACATTATTTTGACCAAACGTTTACACCATCTAGGTACTGGCAAATCTCAAATTATAATATGTCATTCATGACTTAAAGCAAGCCATTACTGTCCTAAGTTAGGGCTTGTACACAAAACTGCGATGCGATGTCGCATCGTAAAAATCTACGAATGATGAAATTTGCGATGCGTCGTGGGAGACGACGCATCGCAAAAACTTGCGAATTGATTCGCATCGCGCCTGCCTGCGATGTTACGCCTATTTTTAGCACCTAGTTTACAAAATACGTTCAGTACGGTTGACGGTCGTCTAAGAAATGGTCACCCGAATCGTGGAAGAGCGAGACCCCTTGCCGCACAAAATCGCATCGCAGCATTCTGCGTTGCAAATTCCCATCGCAGCGATTCGCAGTGTTGTGTACAAGCTCTTACGCGGGAGGCACTGCCCAATTTTATACTGAATGAAATTCTTTTCTAGTAGTTGTGTAATATTCACTTATACCCAATTTAAAATTAGAGCATGTCAAAGTTAAAAAAAAAAACCTTATAAAAATTGTAATTTTATACCGCGCCAAAACATTATGGGACATCTATATACTATTTAAGAACCTAGTAGATATTTTCTGAAATTGAACAATTCAAGCAACATAAACAAATATTAAATAGGTATCATGCTAATCAGGATTGCATACCGCCATGTAAATACTAGGAAAATAAATTAGTATACGTGGTTAGTGCCACTTATAAGGATTTATTGTGCGAAGTAGCTCGTACGTTTCCCGGCCAATTAAACGTGATTGATTCTAGTGCACACACGTTGCATAACATAATTGATTTCCGTAACAAACAAATTAAACGATAGGACTATAAAATTTTTTCTACCAGAGAAGAAAATTGAGTTAATAACTAAGTCGTAAGTACCATATATATTTCGTTTACAGAATACTTACCACTTCGTTTGAAAGCTATAACTTTCATGATGACGGAAGGGTAGGCCCGATGTCGATGAAACATAAAAAAGACTATCTTGGGGTCGGCTTCCAGTCTAACCGGATGCAGCTGAGTATTTTACATGAAGCTACTGCCTATCTGACCTCCACAACCCAGTAACTGGGTAATACGATACTCTTTGGTCAGAATGGATGTCATAGCCCATCCAGACTCACGGCGAGAAGACTCGGCGAGAAGTTTCGCCGAGACTTCTCGCGAGAACTTGCAATTTATCCACACTCTCATGTTTCTCACTCGTGAACTGTTTCCTATCCGGTATGGACGTTACAGACGATATTCAAACACATAACTGAAATTCAATTTATTTTTATAATTCGCCAGCTCTTTCTGCATACAATGACATATGGGCGTCTACTCTCCGCAGCTCAATAATCGGTACTGAGACAAAACGTGAATGTAGTGGTCTTCTCTCTTGTCACCCGAGAAATCCTTTGAAGCGGCCAAAACTACCGACACTGATCGGAGAACAGGCGAGCGCGAGAACGAGACGGCGAGAAACTCCTCACATTCACGCTTCTCGGGTGTTCTCGGGGGTTCTCGCCGTGAGTCTGGATGGGCCATCAGACTTTTCGCTTCTGACTACTCGTAATGACTGTCAAAGATCTACAAATGTCCAACCAACGTCTTATCGTGCTTCTGAGGCACGGAGGAAACTCGGTATGTAATTATGGTCAGCAACCACGGACCAACCTCGGCAAGCACGGCTTAACCTTAAATATCGACCCGTGCGGCTGTTATTATTTAGCCACGAGCTCCTCTATCTATACTAATATTAACAAGAGGTAAAATTTGCTTGCATGTTTATATGTTAGGGGTCATCTTCGGAATTTCTGATCCGATTCCGAAAATTCTTTCACTAGCGGAAAGCTACATTATCCCCGAGTTTAATAGGCTTCATTTAAATCGTTCCGTACATAACAGGAGTGAAGCCGCGAGCAAAACCTAGTTATTCTATGTGACACTTCATCCATAGTAGAAACTAGGTGTTCCGAAGAAAATGAAACAAAGCCTTTTTATACACGAACAAGATCCGACTTAATAGAAGCTGACTTGCAAAGCGACCGCGAATGAAATTGCTTTTTTTAATTCTGATTGAAATTGTATATTTAAAGACGTTTATTTCTTTGATAATATTGTCGTATGATCGTAAAGTACAAAGTAAGATTCGATGGTGTTTATTTAAACTTTGAGGACTTTCTTTTATTGGTGTTAAATGAAAGATTTCTTTATTGAGAATATTTGATTTTATTATTTTCTTATTGTGAAAATGGGTAACAATAGCAGTGTTTTACATGTCATAGCGTCGTATTGCAACAAATACAAATCATTTAATTGCATAATACAGGTTCCGAGGATGTTACAAAAACTTCATGGTATACTGTATTATAACCATGCGAGGTGTGCAAGTATATTTGGAAAATTATGAGATTAAAATTATTCATGTTCAGTGGTTATTAAATTACAACGTCCTTCAGGTTAAAGATGAACAATTTCATTACACATAATAACGTTAAAATGAGTAAATTATAAGTAATAATAATGTCATGCAAACTAATAATGACATTTAAATTTATAAAGAAGCAAATTAATAATGTCATAGATCAAAGTAATTTTACTATCCATCATATTGAATTATTGCACAAATAAATTATATAATTTAAATACAATATCTTTATCTTCTGTCTTTTACATTGTAATAACATTTTTAACTAGGTAGGATTTATTCTTAAATAGAGGAATAGGTAAATTTTTAATGTCATCGGACTTTTTTTTCAGTGATGTCAAATAATACTTTTATTGAGTAGTGTCATTTTCCCCTAAGGAATTTCTACATCTAACTTCTTTTTCCTCGTAATTGTCTATAATAGCTATTAAAAGCAGTCTTATGATAGCTTGGAGTCGATTTGACAAATATTATTTAATTCGTATATGTACGGAAGGTAATGTTAGGATTTTTATATTTTTAAAGGAAGGGTGAGAGCTTATATATGGTACTATCTAGATGGCTAATTGCTCTGATGCATTTCTTTTGGGCTTTGAATATAAATTCCTTGTCTACCAAGTTGCTCCAGAATATAACACCATAATTATCTTAAAATCTAAAGTTCAACTAGTCCATGATATGCCGTTAAGACGGCGTCTTTGTTGATAATTTTGGAAAGTTTGTAGAGAACGAATGAGGATTTATTAATTCTTTAACAGAGATTATTTAGATGCTTTTTCCATGACAAATGCAGGCGATCAAATGCTGATATTGTCCTGCAAGAATAATACACTAGAAGACAGGGAAAACAGGCAGTCTGGTAGATATTAGGAACCAATACTCATTTAATTTGTTTGTGTCAGGATGGGCAGGGTGTCCCGCTCGTGGCCACAGGCGGAGCCCCGCGGCTGGGGTATGCGGGCGCTGGACGGGCGCCTGGCGCGCCAGTGGCGGGCCGACAAGCGCCAGGTGCGATTCCGCCAATGCTACTTCAACCCCATCTCCTGCTTCCGCAAGTGAACGCCACCAACTCAACGACGCATCGACCCTATGACCTAGTTGTGTAGCATTCAAGTGATTTCAACATCTTACAATAAAGTAGCAACCTAACATCTCACCGGCCACATTGTGAAGCGCCCACGTCAACCAACATTGTCAAATTATTCATTACTATCCATAATTTGGCGGCCGTTTCATAATGAGGTCGATGACCATCCCAATTTTACTGCATGAACATCCATTCAATGTAAATACATACTTATTGTAACCTCTTTAACGTCGACTATTCAACAATACTTATTTATCTTATAAAATCATAATGGCAAGCTTGTAATAAAAATGCGATTATTTTGTAGCCAAGTTTCTGAAGTACTAAATTTTACGTAGACCGTACTAAGAAAAGTTTTACCTACTTATTAATGTATTTATGGATTATCCCTTCACTCGGTGACAGTGTTCATGACATTAATTAAATACTTTAAATAACATACCCACCTTAGTAGATCGTGTCTAGTCATAGCGTATAATGTCTATATAAGTCGTGGCAAATATATTTTAGGGTAACGTACTAATACTTTTCATTTGAACTCTCTTCCACTGAACGATTTAGTTAAATATCTTACTAGTCCGAAATATTGTTTTGGTAAAGACCTGTCTCTATATATTTATATTATAATCTCTACATTATTATAAGTAATATTTATACATATATAAAATCTATTGTAGATAAGTGTTATTATTAATAAAGATAATCAATGAAATAAACTTTTGTTTGTCTAATACATGTTTTATTTCCTTTACTGGGAGGAAATCCTTTTGAAAATAAATAATTGAGTGCAGCGTTTCTTACAATATATTATAGATAAACAGCCAGCAGTCGTCGAAAAAACGAGTACCTACTTATGAATAAAATTTATTATAGTATACGATGGACACACTTCCACTTGTATTTACAGTTTATTTAGGCATAAAACCTAAACACTATAAAAGTAATAATATGGAATCGAATTATTATGAAATGACGATCTTTGTTGCATAGTGAAACGCACGATATTTAAACATGCCTACATAGGGAACAAAAAATTAAGCTAAAATTCTGACTAGGTACCGTTCACACTATTGAATATTGAAATTTAATAATGTTAACGTCATTTTATAAATGACAGACTAGCACATATTATTATAGTTCCATGGGATTCATATTTTATGAGCTACCAAAAAACTTATGTCAATCCTATTAAAAATACATGTCCAGGCACCCTTGGCAAAATTTGGTAAATATTGCGTCACTGACGTCACAAACACGCCACAAAGGATTCTTCCGGGATTTAATTATACCCCTACATTTCCCTAAACAATAGCAACCCGACATTCTAAAACAACCTCAGTATGTTCCGTAGACTCGAACTTCTTAAGAAGTTAGTATGAGAATAACAGTACTCATTTAACAATTTAGTTTAATATTTCGGACGTGTAATCCAAGTGAAAGAGCCGTTTCTAATAGTCAGAAAGGAATTCCTCGAGTAAGTTCTAACCACAATTTATTGCAGGACAGAGAAACATCTCAATTCATTAAAATGTTCTTCAGTCTTTGGTGAACAAAGGACCTAACACAAAGTTACATTCAGACGATTCAACAGTTCCTTGTACAGCAAACTATAGAACCACTAGTTATTTTACTCTGTACATTAAACACAAATAGTTCGTATCGCTCTGCAGTTTACTTTTCCTCCGATCCGTTAACAGGGTGTCGTATAGACGGCAATATTAGCAACACAAATGTTCCGACGCGGTACCAGTAATCCGTAGAATTCAAATAATGCTGAACGTTTCAAAATACCTCGGAGCAAACGAACTGCGCCCTTTAATGCCCAAGGATGGAAGGCTATTAGGCATTGCGTTCATTTAAATTCATTTTTTTTGCCATCATACTTCATATTTATGCGTGCTAGGGATTTTATACTGTTTGAATATTTGCATTCAGTTGATCGAATTTTCTGTTCCTGTTTTCATATTGATTCCAGTCAGGTTACGTAAAATACGCTACGAAGCGATTCTTTTAATGAATACTCAATCAAAACTGGGAATTAATTTAACAAACAAGGAGAAGTCATTATGGCGAACTCTTACCGTCATCATAGCGGTTCTTTTAACGGAATTCACTCAGACGAAAGGGTTAAAAATAGTTATACAAATTGTGTACATTATCGGAATTACCATAGGGACCGATGCTGAATTTCGCGAAAAATGGAAATACTTTGAGCGGTCACTTAACTTAGAACCTTAAATAATAATCAATAAACTGTAACACAAGATACCTACGAGTATGGCGACAACGACATTTCCCAAAGTGTTCTTATTGCCAGTTACCACGTAGATGCACGAGATTGCAAGAGATGATTCTATTAAAATGGAAGCTTGGCTCAGGCACTAATAGGTAATCTAGGAAAATCTAGATTCATTCATTCTAACTTTGCTTGTAACTAATTAGTTGGTTACATATTTATGATATTTGTGAAGATATATACTGAAAGCATTTTTTAAGAATTAATTGTCTGTGAATTTTATATACGATAGAATTGTTGTAGGGATGGCTGAATAAAGAAAAAGTAGAAAAGGTCTACTTTAACATGCAGAATGATCTTAGAACTCTACTTCTGTTAGGCTGATGTCTCAATAGTGCGTTGCGTCGTCGCTGCATCAACGCTGCGTTGTTTTACATATATTTTTGTTTTAGTGACATGCCATATTATGCGTTGTGTCGTCGCACGTGACTTTTCAACGGACGAGAGGCGAAGCAGGGAGAGTGATGCACTGAACTGTTGGAGCTCCCCGGTGTGGCGACGGATAGTTCTTAATGCAATTAAGGGAGATATCCAGAATTTTATTGTTCCTACGTTTGTTTCGGCAGTGGGGTAAAAATAGCAATTTAGTACACATTTGTTCAGATCTGAAGACTGAAATCCGCACTGAAATGCTGCGCTACTGAGCTGCGATTGCGTGCGTCGTTGTCTTGCGTTACGACGTCGTGCGTCGTCGCAACGCAGGTGTGGCATACAATTCGTTGATCCGTTGCAACGACGCAACGCAACGCACTAGTGAGGCCTCAGCCTTATGTCAGGGCACAGAAGCTCTATTGCGACGCCCCCGAGTGGTTTGGAATTATATTGTAATTTTTAAACATTATTGAAGCTCCATTTATTTACAATGAACTACGCAATGGTTCGTAAGTGAAAGAGGTAGGTACTTTTAAGCAACATTAAAAGTACTTGTCCTTAGGTGACGTTTAGTTGAAGTTGTATCCAGTATCTTAGAATATTTCTTCCCATTATTGTATTCAAGTTCCAACATATTAACTAATTTAATAATGGAAAGAAAAGAAAGAAAACACGTTTATTGGTACATGCCACAAGTACACACAATATAAAAAAGGAAATATATTAAAAAAAAACTTAAAACTAAACAAGAAATATTGTGTGACTCACTGCTGCACCAAATGCCTTTGGCATTAAGTCCACCTACACGCTTGAATTGTTCAATAAATAAATAATTTCCCAGTGTGAATGAGCTTATGCGTAAAAAAAAGAAAAAAAATTGTCGCGGTACATGACGTGCAAACAAAATGACACAAAAAAAAATTTAACATACAACGCATAATAATATTTTTTTCATCCCCCGGAGTCCCCGGAGGAGAACTACTCGGAAAGAGTAGTTTTGCTATTCGATATCTGAGTGCAAAGGCCGTTTTATCCGCTAGAGGATAAATTTAATTGAATTTAGAACATCGTGTTCACTAAGTTTGTGAATTCAAAACATCATTAAACCTATTTACTTCTACCTCCATGGTGCCGAATTTATCATACCTTTTTTAATTTGTTAAAAACTCAGACTCGGAACCTTCTTGGTGTATTTTTTTTAATTTACTTTGCGCGCGCCATTTTCTTATCGCGTCATATTGTTAAAACCTTAGGTAAAAAACAAGAAACCTGAAAACAAGTGAAAAACCTAAAATTAGTGATTCTAGCGACGAGGAAGTTTATTTGGCGCCAACAGAATTGACTGAAACTATTAATAATGCGCAATTTAAATGAGCTTTCTCCCTCAACAATCACGCGAGAAGTATTTGAAACAGTACGATATCTTTAACATGCGGCGACTAGCTAAAGGAGCCAAAACTTTCTCAGAAAACGTTTTGCTGGCATATTTTATTGCATTATCCGAGACCAAGAAATCAAGCACTCTATGGAGTACGTATCCAATGCTAAAAGCAACAATAAAGATGAAAAATAATTTACATATCGACACCTATCCTAAATTAGTGGCATTTTTGAAAAGAGCCTCATCTGGGCATCAACCTTGAAAAGTTTCTTAACGAAGGACCTGATTCCGTTTATTTGGCGGCAAAAGTAAGTCAGTTGCACATTCAGTATCTAAATATATTAATCAACTACGTAACATAATCTAATACGTACTTAGTAGATGTTGATAGGCATAATTATGCGTGCATATCAATTTTATTAATTTATCTACTACAATACTCTTTACGTTACAGATTGTTCTTATTATTGGTATAAACGGTGCATGTCGAACTAATGAACTAACCATTGAGAAACATTCAGATGACTTAATATTAATTAATTTACCTATACCTAATACAAAGACAAAAAGAGACTGCCCCCCTCCCTCGATCGCCCGCGCGACAACACGTATTTTTCTGTGCTCTCAAACTAAAATCCAAAACTAGTGTCCAAAGTTTAAATTTTACCCTTAAACCTATTCCGTTGTGTGGCGAAGTGTACAAACCTGTTAGTGTGCTAACTCATTTTTGATTCCACCCAGTGATCAACAAATAAACACAGTTTTCGTTCAGCAAAATCAGTGCAGCTAAACAATTACTCGCCTGCCGAGCGCATGACTCATGTTAGTCATCGTACGGCAGAGCGACGCGGCAACTGTCAACAACAGTCCTTCGGCGCACCTCGTAGCTCCGAGAACACGTTCGGCTGGACTCGGAATTACGGAAATCCCCGATCACACGAAGTGTTGTCAACACCGATCTCACTACTCCTGCGCACCGTATCTAAGTCAGTAACAAATCTACTTGTACAGTGCTAATTAAGTAAGTCTAATTTGTACAGTAAATCCCGCTTGATGATGCCGTTACATCGCTCACCAACGGCGACGAAGCTGCAAACACCTCAGACAGCGGTGACACCTGCGCCGTCAACTTTGCCCGCCAGTTTCGAGCAGGCGCTTTTCACTCCACTTAGTTCTTCTGAACCTTCTTTAAATACAAGACCGGATTCACCTATTGACGACAATTCACCTAACGTTACATTCCGAAATGGTAAACGCAGGCGACTAAAGGACGGCGAAGAGACCAAGTTATGCACTTTTATGTCGGAAATGAAGCAAATGTTTCAAGATTTTAAAGCCCACCAGGATGAAAAATATGAAAAGCTGTTTTCCCTAGTTAATAGCATACGTGATTCCTTTGATCACCTCTCGGCCCAGCACGACAACCTTAAATCACAAATTGAGTTGTTGGAAACGGAGCGCAAGGAAAATCACTCATATATAAGCGACCTCGAAAACAAGCTGGATAAAATGGAACAGAGCTCGAGGTCCACCTGTTTAGAGATTCGCAATATTCCGTCCACCAAAGGAGAATCAAAGTCCTCTCTATTAAAGACTGTAATTGACACTGGTAGCCTACTGAACCTTGCAATACAGCCAAGGGATGTGAAGGACGTATTCCGCATAAAAACTAAAGATCCTGCCAATAAAACAATTATTGTCGATTTTACCACCGTAATCTTTAAGGAAGAATTCCTAGTTAAGTTCAGGAACCAAAACAAAAATAGCTTTAAATTAACAACTGAACATCTCAAAATTACTGGCCCTGCTAAACAAATTTACGTATCTGAAAACTTATCAGCTAAGAATAAAAGGCTGTTCTTTCTGGCTAGGGACGCTGCAAAAACTAACGAATTTCAGTTTTGTTGGGTCTCTCACGGGAAGATACTTGTTCGGGAAAAAGTCGGATGTCCTCACTTCCAAGTGCAAAATGAGGCGGATCTTGGCCGTATCAAAAAAGTCGCATGACTAATTGTTTATTATTATGTAACATTATTACCCTATTGCCTCATAAACGTAATGTTATTGTATTGTTTGCAAATCTACTGTTTTAAGCTGAAATATTCTAAATTTGGGACTACTGTTAAACACACATTGTTAAGTAATACTCACCTTTCACACTCACACATATCTTCACACACCCACTCACACCCCCGCACTTTCCACTTTCTCTGTATACTCCCCCTAAAGATCGTCTTGGAATGCCTAAAAATCACCCTAATAAATCCCTCTATGTGTCCTTCTACTGTTAGCTCAATAAACCTGGGGCCGCTACACGGCGACCACGAGTATGATTACTCTACCCTAAAATTTTGTTACTCTGTTGTTATTATAAATAAAAAATGGATGATCTTACCGTGATCACTAGTGAAGTTGAGCACATTGCCGTATCAAATTGCTATACATGTTCCCCGGAAGCAAGTGATAAGTTTTTGGATTGTTCTCTTCATGATCTTAAAATATTACACACTAATATTCGTAGTCTAAACAGCAATTTTAATAATCTGGTAGTTTTTATGAGTAGATTAACGTACATGCCTGACATTATTATTTTGACCGAGTGCTGGCTGAGCAAATGCCCTACTACTCCCTTACTAACCGGCTACAACTCACACGCTTCATCGTATAAAACACAGAATGAAGGCGTGGTTGTCTATGTAAGAGATTGCTTTGACATCATTGTCGAAATACCCTTATTTAATGAAGCAAATGTCCTTCTTCTCAAATTCTCAAATAAAGCTGCTTTTATCGCAATTTATCGTTCTCCTTCTTACAAAGATTTGACAGGTTTTCTTGGCAGCTTAGATAGTTTGCTTGGTGCTTTAAATCAATTTAAAACCGTAGCCATTATTGGTGACATCAACCTCAACATTACACCTGAGAGCACTGACCCTAATGCTGATGCATACCTCAATCTTACAGCTTCACATGCAATGCTGCCAGCTTACACTCTCCCAACTAGATTCTCAAACTGCCTTGACCATGTGATACTCCGCACCCTAAGCACTGCTACTTCACTAATAATTGATTCTGTCATCACTGACCACTCTCCTATTATTATCTTCTTTAACCTCAATGTAAAAACTAAAACACCCCGCCCCTCCAGATTAAAAATAGATTTGCCACGGGTTGTAGACCAGATTAACACCACAGATTTTTCCTTAATCCTTCAGTGTGACAACCCGAATGAAGCTGCGGAATCTCTTGTATCGATTATGTCTTTGGCAATCAAATCCCACTCTCATCGTTCACATATTCCCAGTAGAAAGCGCAACATTAAGCCATGGATTACTCCTGGCCTTCTGAAGTGCATACGTCACAGGGATAAGTTGCATCTTAAATTTAAAAAACACCCAAAGAACGAGACACACAAATTGATTTTCTCTCGCTACCGCAACTTCTGCAACAACCTCCTAAAAAAAATCAAGCGTGAATATGAACGTTCTCAATTTCAGCAGGTTAGAAATAATCCAAAAGCTACATGGAAACTTGTAAAACGTGTAGCAAGTCTAGGCCAAAGCAGAGACTCGGCCTCTGACCTGCTAAACTACTGTGCCGAACCTTCGCAGTCTGTGGACAAAGTCAACAATTACTTTGCAAATGTTGGTGGACTCTTGGCGGCAAAAATAGAACACTCTGTCCTCTATAAACATCTCTCGGATAGTCGTTCCAACCTTGACATCCCGGGTACCTCCATACAATCCGCACCACAATCAATGGCCCTTCACAGCGTGGATAGTGCTGAGCTGGAAAATATTATCCTTAGCCTTACAGACCACTGTGCTGTTGGTTTTGACGAAATATCCCCCTCGATCGTAAAAGCGACTCGTCACATTCTTATTCCAATCCTTGTTTTCATATTCAATTTGTGCTTTTCAACAGGAACTTTTCCTGATGTTTTCAAAACTGCAGTCGTTCATCCTATCTATAAGTCGGGAGACAGGGACAATGTCGCTAATTACAGACCCATTTCAGTGTTGTCTACCCTCTCAAAGATATTCGAAAAAGTTATTAACCACAGACTCTCCAAATACCTAAACAAATTTAACCTTCTTTCAAATAATCAATATGGTTTTAGGTCTGGAAAATCCACCGAAGACGCTGTTCTAGAACTTACAGAGACCATTGCTGGCCATTGGGAAAATAAATATAAAACTCTTGCCATCTTTTTAGACCTATCAAAGGCCTTCGACACTGTCTCAATTCCCATACTTCTTTCGAAACTAGAGCATCTTGGTATTCGCGGGACGGCCCACGATCTCTTCAGGAGTTATCTTACAGGTCGTAAACAAATAGTAAAGCTTGATAACTACCTCAGCAACCAGGAGACGATCACTTTTGGTGTACCCCAGGGCAGTGTACTGGGACCCCCACTTTTTCTCATATACGTTAATGAGCTGTGTAAGTTATCCTTACCCAACTGCAAAATCATAGCTTATGCCGATGACACAGCTCTAATTGTACATGGCCAGGACTGGGCTGAAACTCGCCTCAATTCGGAGTTTGCCTTGAGCACCGTCATGAGGTGGCTCACCACAAATCTTCTTACACTAAATGTTAATAAGACCAAATTTATCACGTTCTCTACTACGAAGTCAAGTCAACCACCCACACCGATTGAAGTTCGTGCGCACACTTGCCCTAACACACACGATAACTGTGGCTGTCAACAATTGGAAAATACTCGTACTATCAAATATCTTGGCGTCACTCTTGATAGCAACCTGAAATGGAAACAACATATTGCTTCAACTGTAGCTCGTGTACGAAAACTTATATATATATTTAAAAAGCTCAGAGGCGCTGCCGACTTTAACTGTTTAATAACCGTCTATTTTGCTCTCGCTCAGTCTGTTCTTGGGTATTGCCAAACGGTCTGGGGTGGTGCCGGTAAAACAGTGATGCTACGTGTCGAACGAGCGCAGAGAGCTGTCCTGAAGGTGCTGGCAAGGAAACCAATCCGATATTCGACATCCTCTCTGTATACCCTCTGCCAGGTCCTTACCGTCAGACAACTATTCATACTTCAAACTGTTCTTCGCAAACACAGCCAACTTATCTTTGACCCAAAATGCTGTTCTACACGCCGCTCAAATAGGATTTGTAGCACTGAGTCTCGTAGAACCGTTGCTGCAAGTCGACATTACAAACATATAAGTTCAAAAATATATAACACATTAAACAAAAGCTTACACATTTACCCATTAACCAAGACCAAATGCAAAATGAAGCTTGAGTCCTGGTTAAAGTCACAAAATTACGATGATACAGAGAAACTCGTGGAAGTGTAAAACACGTATCTTACCCTCGCACTTACCCCAACTAAGCCTCACACAGCACACATGACACAAACACCACACATGCCACAAACACCACACATGCCACAAACACCACAAGCACCCCATGCACACCTCATTAGCTCACCGCCAAAATACATCCCAAATGTTATGTTTCCTGTACTGTTTATTTTTATTTTATCTTATATTTTGTTTTAATTAAAAATTAAAAAAGAATCTATATTAATTACCTCTTAAGAACTTTTAGCATGGAACATCTTTCCATTCTGTATTTGGGAAAGGGCGTTGTTAGCTGCGCCACAGTTTATACTTTTGCAGCTACCATCGTTTTACTTGTTTGTACCTAGTCTTATGTTTTTGTTCCGAAATAAACTTTTATTATTATTATATTATTTATATATAACTTCGTCATTCGCAAGGAATACGTAACAATTGTTGAGAAATATCAAGCCTTACGCGCCCGCCTAACCCTCCAATCAATCGATTTTTTCTACAATATCGCAACGGAGAGTCTGTTAGACAGCCTTTGGGTGCTAATAAAATTGGCAGTATCCCACGAGAAACAGCAACATTTCTTGAACTTCCAGAACCCCTGTTGTACACGGGTCATTGTTTCCGACGAACATCAGCCACACTTTTGGCTGATTCAGGAGCTGATCTCCTGTACCTAAAGCGCCATGGAGGCTGGAAGTCCAATGCGGTTGTAGAGGGATACATAGAGGATTCTATCTAAAAAAAGTCTAAAATATGTAAAGGCATCGTAGGAGCCATTACACTCAAAGAGCCTCAGTCAGAACCTTGGACTGGCCCTTCTACATCAAAAATGAGCCGTTACGAAACACCCAACCATCGCCCTCTCTCGCAAACATTTACACCAAGGGAATCCGATGAATCGGTACAACTATGAAGTATGACAGATAGTTTACCGAAAAACAGTACACAAGTCACTAACACCAATATTACAGAACCTAACAAAAATTTTACACTCAACATAAGTAACTGTAGTAACGTTACTATCATTTTTTCTTAATTTAAAGATGAAAATATAAAAGTATCTTGTGATTGTAAATGTATTTTTTTTTTTGCATTTAGTCATTTCCTTGCTGAGGTGGGATTAAAAGTTACGTGTTGCACTCGAGTTTAAAGATTTTTCACCTCGTGCTCTTTTGATTCCCTCGGTAACGCTCAGGATTCTAATTTTTGAATCCTAAGCTTGCTCGATCATCAAAATTGAGCACGCGGTTAAAAAGCAACTTTGCACTCTTGTATAACAAATAACTATTATGATTTATAAATTATAACAGGACGACAAAAATTGACAGTTTGCATGTTGTGACTGCTAGTAGCAGGTTACTCAGCATGATACTGTGCTATAGGGGCCCACAGTACGGTCGTTTTCAGTGGTTACTCGAAATGTTAATTTTTAATTATTATCACTTGTACCGGAGATAGATTAATCTGCTTGTAAAAATGTTCGAGTCAATGGTGTAATAGGAAAAAAGAAAAACTTTTATCTCACGCTCTCTGTCTCAGCAGCCGGGCTCAGTATCCAGTAGGTTATTGTCCCTTGAATTGACACCACATCACGTGGCGGTCCTATATTTTGCCAACCTACTATGACTGTACCTCCTAAACTAAAACGCTTTTTCGGAATCTAAGTTATCTGCTAACAATAAGCTATAATTTTCAAAGAAAATCATTATGGAAAAGAAATTGCAAAAGAAAAATGATTGCCTATCTATAAATTGCAATCAGACATATTTATTAGTTACACGTGCCCATAAGTGACGTCGAAAGACTTGTGTTTACTTATTTAAATGTGTACTATTTATTCCTCATGAATCGGAAAATCAGCCATTGGAGCCCATTTTAGCCACAGGGGTTCACGCAGTGGTCGCGTCATGGCAATCAAATGTTGTTTATCGTATTTATTTATCTTGCTCCATTTCTGGGGGACACTGAATAGGATAAGTAATATTCCTGATCTACACGATTAGATACTTATTTATGACCATATATATACACTATGGTCGATTCATGCTAAGAAAATGATCGATCAAGTAAGAACAGAATTTTGCGTATTTGACATACGGTTCTACAGCTTAGAGTACATTTATTGTAGGAAGATAGACAAACATACACGCGCAAAGTCAACTAAAATATCCTGTGAAACTATCAGAACACACACATCGTAAAATAGTTCTCGCATCGAAAAAAAGTTTAGCCACGCCGTAGCAGCGCCTACGCGCTTCGTAGCGCCCGCGTAGGCTACATGATGGCATGTGACTTTCTATTCCACCTCCGCAGTTGCAGAGTGATCATTATAATTTTACTGCAGCATTATTTAAAAAGCAGATTTTAAAACAATAACAATCTCTAAACTATGTACCAGCAACTGACACGAAAGTAGTCTTTATTAAACGCTTTTAGAAGTTTGTTATAAAATAATTTCCAAGACGTTAATTATAAAACGATTATCGCACAATGAGTGGACATTTTAAGAAGAATTTAAAGTCGGATAATAACTTTCCAAAGATATTTAGTTAGTGTTGAAACTAAGTATACAATTTTAGCTATTTTAATTTGGTAATATATTTTAAATTACCTAAGTTATTGGATAAAATTCTGAAGTGAGCGACAGTCTAATAATTCTGAGCCACGGCCGTACTCTCGAGACGTAATGAACTGGTCTCTTTTCTGTAGTCGTAAAATTATGGTTCATTATAGTTAATGGACGCTTCTCTGTGCTAGCGTTAGGGATATACAAAAAAAAAACACAAGTTGTTATCAGGTTAGTCTGCGATGCTGGGAGTCATGTAAATTTTATTATTCTTTATTTGGGCATTTCTAAAAGCTTGTTGAATAACACTCCTGTAAAATAAATATTTATGAATATGAAACCGGAGTATAATAAAAATAACGATGGAAGCAGTTGAAAATTCTAGTGCGATTCCCAAACTTCGAGGATGTAAGTAACTTACGGATAATACCTTTCCTCTGATTAAACAGCTTTATTTCAGCACTCAAAAATTATTCAGTTATTTTATGCGGAGGTATTATCCACATGTTAGTGTTACGGACCTGCTCGAAGTTAAGGCAATTTTACTCTAGCTATTCCGATCTCTTGCGATTAGCCACGTGTAGAAACGAAAGAAGAAGAAAATAATTGAGGTTAATTAAATTATTAACTTATTTCGACTCAATAAGTCGCCCCACTATAAATTTCCACAGGGACTTTTTGTCGGCTGGCAAAAAAGCAATGTATTTTCTTTTACACAACTAAATGAAATGTTCCTCCTTTTTATATTCCCTACATAAAACATTATCTATATTTAATGTTCCCACTGCTGGGGCTCAGGTCTTCTCTTAGACGTACCTATGAGGGAGCGAATCGTAATCCATCATGTGGGCCCGGTGAGGGTTAGGGGATGTCATGTCTTTGTAATATTAAAACGACGATCGAAAAAATGTAAAGAAAATTGTCTCGAATTTATTCATATGTATAGATGTTACAGATTGTGCTTGTTGCAAAAAATTTAACTAAAATTCTAATAGGATAATTGCATTTTCAATTCAAAAAGGTCACCAGCGCTCCATCTATCTTAACCTTTTTCCGTCAGTGCGCTTACTCCGATGAGTTGATGTTCCGATGAACAGATAAAAAGAATACAAACACCTTTGCTTTTTTTTCCTCAGCCCTTGTTTACTCAGGGCTACATGGTATGAAAGGTCCATTTTATGATTATTATTTAAGGCGTGGATATACGTGAATTGGGCTCCATATGAGATACATTGGAACCTTTTTTTTCCGTAACCCTTACAAGATTTTTTTTCAAAATAATATATATTAATCTACACAATATAGAGCATGTCCTCTTGGCTTCAAAAAAAATAAAAATTTAATTGAAATATCATAAATAAATATGCAAAGTGGCCTCTGTTTTTGTAAATTACTACCATTTTTCTCCTAAACTATCAGTCACAGGATCTTTTAATTGCCACCAATATATTATATTTAGTTATACCGAGGGGACCTTCGGCTTATTTTTACCAATAACTTTCTTAATTATTTTTACGGATTTTTTTTACGTAATCGCTACTCGCAATTCGTACAGCAACCCCTCCGGCGTCCAATAAATCAGTGCGGGACGAGACGCTGTGCTGAACGGACCTGTGACACTTTTCTCCGCAAACAAAATTATTGTCGGTAGCCCAACCAATTATATATTTTTTGGGTTTATATATAGTGTGTGTAAATATTAGGTTATTTTAGTACGTAATTTACACCTCTGCATTAGAGACAGCTACTGGAAGCGATAAGTAGATAGCATGCGGCGCACAGTGTGCGATTTGAACAATCTAGCAGGATAATAGGTATTTAAATGAAATGTTTAAAACTACGTTTTTTTAATCTTGTTACACTTTCGAATAGGTACCTACATCTTCTAACTGATAGCAAAAGGCAAATAATCCCTCGTTCCTTGGTGTATTGAGTGCTTGTAAGTGTTTTTAGGGTTCCGTAGCCGAATGGCAAAAAAGGAACCCTTATAGATTAGTATGTGATCACGTGTGTCTGTCTGTCCGTCCGTCCTTATGTTCGTCCGTATGTCACAGCCACTTTATTCCGAAATTATTCTGAAAAAATATTGGCATGTAGAACGTAAAAAAACTTTTAACGAAAATTGGTTTGAATAAGATTTGATATTTAGTTTTTGAGATATGGGACTTTTTCACCAAACTGCAGTATAACTTTGTTTTTCATAACAAATTTAGTTTTGCGGATGAGTGGAAGTTTACTATTCAATGACTGCTACATTGATTGAAGAATTATGTAATTATCTACAGCCTCGCCAAACTGAGCCACCACATATAAGACAGCTCGAAGAATTATTAATTCTGGTAAAGAACAAAGACCTTATACTCCTGACGAAGCGTTGGCCTTTTTCTTATCAAATAATTTCACTGTCCAGAAATACAAAAATGTTCACCAAGAAGCCATAAAAAGGGGATTCAATGTATACCCTTGCTATGATCACGTGGCACAGGTGAGGAAGCAGTGCTATCCTCAAGTTGAAAATATAACAGTAACCGAAATATCGGCTGAAGTAAGACTGGCTATACAAGCAACCATTTAAAGATACCGATAGCACAGAAGAATATATGTTTATCATATCTTTAGTTCCAATAAGACTTGTAAACAAAGCACAGAAGTTCATATGGGAAAATCCTCGGCCATCATCACCAAGATTCTGTAGAATTATCAAATAACGCATCAAAGAAGAATGCCAAGGCATTGAAAATCAAATACGGATGTTAACGCCGATTCTCGTGGAAGTCAGAGGTGTGTCCATTTCGATCACGCACCAGATGATTCTTTCAATGATTGATGGTAAAGTTTGTAACGTTTTAGCTGAAAATAAGTCGGCTCAAAGATGTTTTATCTGTAAGGCAACATCAAAGGAAATGAATTCGGCATGAATGGTTATATAGAGACCCTGATGAAAATTTGTACCAATTTGGAATCTCTAGTTTACATGCGTACATTCGTACAATGGAATGTCTTTTAAATATTATTATCGCATGAACATTTGAGAGTGGCAAGTCATAGGAGGCTCTGTGTGGTGTCGGACGTAAATAATAGCACCATCCCATATCTTCCCGTGGGTGTCGTAAGAGGCGACTAAGGGATTTGCCAGAGAATGGGCAGCAGCTTTCTCTGTGTTTTTGTAACAACCGTACTGCGATCGCCAACCCGCCTGCCAAGCGTGGCGATTATGGCAAAACCCCCCAAAATATCAATGTGACACTTGGGGGAGGCCTATGTCCAGCAGTGGATGTCTTTTGGGCTGAAATGATGATGATGATGAAGCCATAGGAGACAAAAATAAAGCCACATTAAAAAAAAACTAAAGAAGAAATAAAGATAAAGTTTTAAGAAATTGGTCTTATAATCGACAAAGTTAAACAAGGATTTGGTACAAGCAATGACGGAAATACCGTACAAGCATTTTTTTATAATTATGACACAACAGCGCGGACTACTGGTCTCAATGAAAACCTTATTCATCGTTTTGGGACAATTCTTGCAGCCATAGCTTCAAGCTATGAAATCAATACCGACAAATTTCATGACTACTGTGTGGAGACCAGGGAGATACCTAAGTATATTTAAGTTTATACCCATGATATAACATGGATACAATTTTTATGCAACAGTGCATACAATTTTGGTACTTACATGGAGCAAATTTAATAAAAAAATCGGTGATACCTACCGATAGGAAAAATGTCTGAGGTGGCTTCAGAGGCTAAAAAAAAAAAACAGAAAAGCCAGATTGGGACATACATTGAAGACATCAAGACACAGAACTAATTATGATTTAATTAAATATTTGTTAATATCTTTAGACCCTTATATCGATATTTTATTAAGAAAACTTTCTCGAAAACAAATATCTAAGCGAGCCATAGATATAAGAATTTTATTAAAAGATTAAAAAAAAATGTTACACATTTAGTTTTGCGTTTTATTTACTACAACATTCATATATACTCGTATACAATAAATATAATACATTTACATAGTATAATATAATAATTAGGTTCCCGAGTTTTGTCCCCCTAGATTAGTCAAATCGTCCACTGTGCGGCGGGCGGCGAGGGCCGGGCGCCGGGCGCTGCGATGCAATATAATTATAGTTCGCGTTGCACGAAATTATTGTTAGGGGTGGGAGGCGCACGCGGGGGGCTTTCTCGTCGTAACGTCCACATGACCAAGGTCACTGGCGTATATCCCGCTCTTAAAAATATCTATTGCGCATGAAAGTATTGAAATAAACCCTTTTATGTGTGGATTGGATGAGAATTTTAGCTGGTTGTCAAAACTTTTAATGATTGGACTGTTAGGGCTGTTACGATGGTAGGTCACGTGTTCAAATTTTACTGAAGGTTTATTTTAGCTATGAAAAGTAACTGAACCACGTGACGTTATGTAATACATACAAACTTATTGTCTAACACAGGTACCTATGTACTTTGGGTAGCTTCACAAATATTCGGGTCGGCTTGATTCAGAACAGCTCAGCGGCGGCGGTGTAGGTTGCCGCGTCCGTTCTGGAAGCCAGAGGTCAGGCCAGTACTGGAAGTCAGTCCTCGCGCCAGTACTGGCAATCCTACTCTCGAAGCATAGATACCAATAAGTAACGCTTCTGGTAAGGGCAGCATTCCGTAGGTTAGAAGGATGTCGACAACAGATGACATAATATGATTATGATGGGTAATAAAACAATTTTTGTTTTTTCACGTTTTCCTCTCCCGAGAATAATTACAAATGAAAGTTTTCCAACAAGGCTCTCGATCGATAGTCATTTGTCAATAACTTAACACTTATCACTAGGTATTCAAGCTCAACCGCTCAGCAGGCCATGTAGTGAAATGGGCCCCTTTATCTAGGGCAGGCTTAAATGTTGAGATTTTGAATCTATCGGGGTTCTGAATTTAGCACGGATATGATTTAAATTTTCCAGACCTCATACTTCGATTTCCTATACCATTTTTGGATTCAAATCCATTTCCAGACTTCTGTCTCGATGGTTAAATATTTTTTATCTGTGTCAGCTTATCTGTCAAAATTGGCAAAATTTTTGCGCCAACAAACTTTTGTTATCTGTGTACGCTCTCCCGTCTGTCTGTGATCTGTGAAGCTTTGTATTTTAGTTTGACCGAGCGCTGAAATTAAAACTTTTGAGAAGTGCTTCATAACTTTTATGTACAAATTTTGAACCAAAAATATCAAGATGGGTGACGATCTGCTTCCAGACAGTGCAAACACTCAAACTCAGACACAAAATTCTCAAATTGACTGGAGTCAGCATAACACTCCATCTTACATTCCTACAATATGGGGAAGATTGTATTCTACGAAAGTGGCTGTTGCTGGGAAGCACTGCTGGAATAATGCCCAATACCCTGAATACTACGGTAAGAACATCGCTTTTGTACATAGTCCCATAATTATTTGAAAAATCCATCTACCTTCATGTCGTTTCTCTAACAGAGATTTTCTTTCGAATGTTATTTTTGCTATCTATGAATCAAAGTACCTGAAGAAGCTAAATATTATCTTAAAAAGAGCTTCAGAAATCCTTGGGTGATCTTTGACTAGTTTGGTGAATCTAGGTATGAGAAAAAGTGGTGTCATCAACCCAATCCACTTTTTACAAGACTTCATCAACTTAATCAATTTAATTTTTATCCTCACAAGGCTTTTGTTTTATACACAGATCTCATACAGCCAGAGTTTACTCTGGGAAGGGCCCTCAACTGCACCTTTGTGGTGAAAAAGGACATGATTAAGGATAATATTATAAAAAATGTCAGCAAACAACACTTTTTAATTAAAAGGGACATGTCGTAAGTTTCTGTAAATTTTGAGTAATTTTTTGGCATTAACTTTCAAATATAAATGGTTTTTTTTTTTTTCAGTGAGCCTCTATGCCCTGCTATAATAACTGATCTATCATACAATGGTACATTTGTCAATGGGGTAAAGATAGGCAAAGGAAACTGCTGTGTATTAGATGATAACGATGAGATATCGGTCACTCATCCCATTGTTAAAAGTTAGTAACATTAACTTATTTGAAATGAATTTTTGGAACTTTGTTTGAAAACAGGTTATTTTAAATAAATGTGAATTAATACTTATTTATTATAGTTAATTAAAACGGTATTACACCAATTACTTGACAAATTAATAGATGGACTAAGAAGTTTTTATTTGTTTTAAGTTTGTTTTTTTTATTTTTTGTTTTCAGTTTTTATTTTCAAAGACTTGCTGAAAAATGAGCAGGATCAAGTTCCTAAGGAAATATCAAAGAAGTACTATATCTCAAGGACACTGGGCCAGGGTGCCTGTGGCTTAGTTAAACTTATTTATGACAAAGTATATACTGCATCATATTTTTACTTTATTGTTCTATTTATTAAGTTTAAGTATCAGAGTTGAACAAATTCTTAATTTCAGATCAAATGTACAAAGTATGCCATGAAAATAATTAAAAAGAG
Source organism: Cerastis rubricosa (assembly GCA_949152445.1). Classification (NCBI taxonomy): domain Eukaryota; kingdom Metazoa; phylum Arthropoda; class Insecta; order Lepidoptera; family Noctuidae; genus Cerastis; species Cerastis rubricosa. The sequence goes on along the minus strand of OX424540.1, from coordinate 11,075,828 downwards.
CAGAATGACCAATGGACAAATTAACCATTTAAATGACCCAGAGAAGATAATGAATGAGATTACTATTATGAAGTCAGTAAGGCATGTAAGTACACTGAGAACCTGAAAACTTGTGTCCTGTAATCGCAGCATATCTGGTTCTTCCATTTATCTCTTTTGGTTGTAGTCACTTTTGTTGAAAAACTATGTTACTACCTGTCTTCTTGTACTTTTCTTAATACTCAATGACTTCCCAAATTTTAGCCATGCATAATCGCCACTGAAGAAGTGTTTGACTCTCGCGAAGCTGTCTACATTGTGCTAGAACTAATGCAAGGAGGAGAACTATTTGACAGGATAACTAAACAGGGACGCTTGTCTGAACAGTTTACCAGATTTCTATTTAGGCAAATGGTACTAGCTGTGAAGTATCTCCACTCTCAAGGCATCACTCACAGAGACCTAAAGGCTAGTAAATAATTCTTTTCACAATTTGTCTAATATATCATTTTTATTCTGTTTATTCATTTATACACATATTCTTTTATATTTTTACATATTTCTTAAAAAGACAAAAACATTTAAAAATATAAATAAAAAAATAGGAGTCATAAGGAGTGCCGACAGAAGTGAAAACTCAAAACAATGGAACTACGTGTGGCTAGTCTGGCGCAATACGTCACGAGCATGTTGAGGTCATCGGTTACGCGAACCCATAGGTTTTTCCTCTACCAAAAATCGCCCAATGCGGCTAAAGAAGTTTTACTTCAAACAATGTTTCCCCCGGTGTCGAGAGCAGGGTCGAAGCTACAGGGGCTCCAGAGACAAAAACCTCCTCACAATCGGGCCCTATCGAAGAGTACTGCCTTCTGAATCAGGCCCTTGATCCAACTGCCAAGTGATTACTTTTTATTATTATTTCCCATACATAAATTACAAAATGCTTAACTTTTAGCCTGAGAATGTGCTACTTGAGAGTCAGGAGGACGACACTCTAGTCAAAATAACTGACTTTGGATTGAGTAAATTTGTTGGAGAAGACAGTTTCATGAAGACCATGTGTGGCACCCCACTTTACTTAGCACCTGAGGTGTTGAGAGCAAATGGACAGAGGAGCTACGGCCCTGAAGTTGATGTATGGAGTCTGGGAGTCATTTTCTTTGTGTGGTAAGAAAATCTAATTAATCTTTATTGAACCTCGCTCTTTTAGGTGTTAACAAGTTCTTGATCATAATCATAACCAAAGAGTTGATTAACTTATTCCTTTGCAGTCTGGTTGGGTACTTGCCGTTTTCGGCAGATTACAAAGACATGACGCTCAAAGATCAGATCTTAACCGGGAGGTACAGATACTCGCAGTCACACTGGCAAGGCATCAGTTTGCAGGGCAAACTGCTGATGAAGAGAATGCTTACAGTACAAGTTGGCAGGAGGATCACTCTCAATCAAATCCTGAATCACAGCTGGATGCAGGTAGGTGCTGTTTTTCCACTGGCTGCTTCTAAATATCATCAACAGGATTCCTAAGTGTGTTATTTTTTGTTTTACAGGACAATGATGTCATCATTAGAGTAGAAAAGTTACTTACCCAAAAACAAGTCATGTCAGGCATGACTCAATTGACAGTTTCGTCTTCATGCGAAGATGATGAGAATGGCAATGCAGACACAGTTACTGTGATAAGGTTGGTGGCTACTGGAAAACGGGCTCTGAGCGACAGCTACAGCTCATGTGAGCCTATTCCTAAGAAACTAAGAGTTGGAATGTCTATTGAAAAACATAATGATACTACTTCTACAAACAGCTACTGCTCTGATGATTAGATTTAATTAAAATCTTTGACAATTTATTAAATGACTGGTTCTAATAATTCTATTGTCATATTTTATACAATTATGATACACAATTTGTGACTGCACATTCCAGTGGGCGATTTTGGATGTATGATTAATTAATGACGGGTATTTTCTGTGTTTTAAATACCATTTTATTTTCATTGTTGTTTTTAATAATTAATATTCTAATTTTGTTCAGTAAGGACATGTGATATTTTTTAATGTTTCTCAATTTTAGTAAGTCCAGTGTGGCAGTTTTGTTAAGAGATACTTAATTTGTAACATTAGAACTGCGTACTTTAATAATTAGACACAATAAAAATGTGTGATGTGTCAACATTTATACATATGTGATGTGCACAGATTGTGAAAGCTTGTTTTTTAATTGTAATTAATGCATAGTTAAATGATTGCATTGTTGTTGTTATTAAGTGCCATATTATTTTTATGCCTTGCTTTCAAATCAGTCTTAGTAGATATGTTTTGCTGTTTATCTTTATATGCATAACCAGTGGCAAACACGCAGTACCAAGTAATTAACTTGTACTGATGTAATTGAAACTCAATGATTAAATACAGGCTGATTCCTAATAGTCATAAGATAATGTATGAATAACTATATTAACAACTAAGAAGACTTGTAAACTTAAGAACTCGCATCCGCCTCGGATACCACCGATTTAGTTTTACATCATGTTTGTCTGGATTTAGATATTGTTGATTGTTCAAATGGTAATTGGTTTTATTGTCAATAAAACAAATGTTATCAAAAATAAATTATATTTTTATTTCAATTCCGTGAGATGCTATATACACGGTTATGTACAAACAAGAATGAATGTAATTATTATATTATTTGAAAAAAATTTAGACAAAAATTAAATTTATTCAGTCTTCTATGATATTCAATACAGTTTAACTTTGTCTTACTACAAAGCGATGCTTGAAACAATAATAAATATATTACCTTAAATTATAATCATATTAGATCATTAATCTATTAACATACATCTTATTCAGAATTAGTTGAGCACTCGAATAAACACTCACAACGTGACAACGTCGCGTCGTGACCATTCATAAAGTGCCAGGCTAGCAAGCAACTTCTTGAGACCTTCGTCAAAGATAGCAAACACAAACCATAGAGACAATTAAAAGGACACAGAGTTCACAAATAAGCCGTCAATTCAAAGTTGGAATAACTTCAACATCTATTGTTACATTATACCTTAAAATATAAAGAAACTGCATCCATTAGGAACTTGACACGACAAAGATTGTTAAACTGCATGAATATTTTCATACTAGAACACTGTTCGAAATAATAACTACACATTTTAATTCACTTTGATAAATCATACATAAATTTGATTTAAATTAATTATTAAATAAATTATTTGTGTTGATTTTTTAACAAAATATTTGAGAAAATTTAGAACCCAACACGAAAGATAAATAGGCATTACGGATATAATTGAATTATTGTTTTGTGTTATTATTTGATCAATTTACCTACTACAAAAACGGCTTGCATTAATTTATTATTTTAACAGGCACATGGCTTCTTAATCAAATAGGTAACAGTAGATCCTGTGAAGCTTAGTTTCTAACTATTCACAATCACACAGTCGTTTCCCACTATAATATAACCAACCCTCTTTTAGCAACATGCCTTACGACTCAGTCTTATAAAATAATTGTGTTGCAATAAAATCCCTATAATTAATAAGTCCCCGTTAAGTATCTCGTCCGGAAACGACTTGCGGTCTATGATAGTTATCGATTAGATTGCTTGCTAAGATCAAATATACACAGGCGATAGTTAAATTATGAAAGGGAACTCAATTATAGTTATTGAACTGGAACATCGTACTGTCCCAAGTGTTCTTTCACTGTACTCTCACTTTCTTATCACGGAGGTAATTTCATCCAATATAAATGTCATCACGTGTTTATTCACCTTCGCTCCCACCAACACCGTCCTGAGCTGCACTGTGCGAAGGCTCCCGGGACTGTGCGTCCGCTTCTGTAAATAGTAACTCATATTATTGCCAAGTCAAATGTTCAACACTTGTACAACAAATCAGTAAATGCATTTAGCTCAACCCTTGGGCTTTCAATTATGTGGCCTACCTGACTTCCTCTAATTTATTTCATTTTCCAAATTGCGGCCACGCATCAAGAGCTTTTACACCTTATGGCATTTCATACAAACTTTCAAGTCCTTATTTTCCGAAATGACTAAACCGATTTTAATGAAACTTAATATGCCTAGGCGGGATACATAGGTCTAAATAATAATAAATAAAATCTTTTTATTTCAGACATTGGTCCATAATGTTTGTTAGTAAAACGACTTAAAAAACTATGTTACATTGAAATATTAAAAGAATAAAATAAATAAACAATAATTCCATATGAAAATTAAATTTAAAAAAAACATTGACATTAAAACAAAATTAAAAATTACATTTAAAGAATTTAAAATTACATAGAACTATAAAAAATATATATATATTAATTTAAGTATTTACCACCTACTGGGGCCCCGGGCACCCGCACTTGTGCTTGAACCCAGTGCCCCAGAAGGGGGCTGTCCAGCTTGTGGCTGAGCACATTCAGGATGGTTTTTGCACACCCACGCGTACAGAGTAAAAAGTTACTGAAAAACAATTCAGAAATGACTTTAAAAAAAAATTGGAAATATCTGTTTCTATATATAATTTATAATCGGTCTAATGTAGCTGTAACACTATTTTTCGAAAATGTAACATTTTTAACATAAGTAGCCTGCTTATGTGTATTAAGTTTCATTAAAATCGGGCCAGTCATTTGTATGAAATGTAAGGTGTAAACGCTCTTAAACCTGCCTTAATAAATAGCTGGCATCAATACAAACAAGTTTTGTATTAGCCAATATCTTCTAAAGTGTCTCTTTTCCAAGGTGTATATGCCAAAACAAAATGGTCAAATTTACGCTGGTCACGCTTCAGTCTATTCTTTTTCTGTCAATCGTTTGAAGATCACAGACAGAATGATGTTTTAATTAATTAAATACGCATATCGTTAAATGCATTTAGCGATTTGTGTGGTGCTAAGTGTTGGTAGTGCGCCCCACCATTGTTACCAAAGCCATAGTTTTGCAGATGCACAGTGCATAGCAAGCAAGCTTTTTAATTGCGTTGGGGGACTCACCTACCACGCTACTACATTAATTTTACCGAAGATACTGAAACAATATGAACAGTATTGGTGATATGTTGTAGTTGACAAACTGTTGTTACATATTATTATGAATCTAACAATTCTTTGGTCATGTTCTGAGACTTACAGGTATAAATTAAACCAGTGCGCAAATTTTTACAATATTTTGGCCTTTCGAGACTTTCAGTTTTCATAAAGGGCCAAATACTAAAAACGGGCTGTTCAGCAACATGAAAAGCAACGTTGGTTTTCATGTTGCTGAACAGCCCGTTTATAGCCCATAAATCTTTTCGGAGTTATTGTGGCCTTTCACTATTTTCAATAGATTGTGTTAATATTTTGCTGATCAAATCGGATAAAAAAAAAGTATTGAACACAATGTAAATGTGTTCTATTACTGATACTGAACCACCAGGAAAAAATGCGATTTGGCTAAATAAAAATCTGTCTAATAAAACTGTCAAAGTACGCTGCGGTTCATATTACAGAGTTGTCAGAAACGAAACGTCATAATAAAAATTTTCCTCATGCCCAGGAGTATCTGAAAATACCCCATGTATGTATGTTTCGTGATCCTTGGTAGTTCTCAAATTGTATGGGAACCGCTTTAAACTAAAACTACACTATACTACACTACTATATGCTATACTATTATTATTTTACACAACTTTTTGTTACTCTAGTTGCTAATAAGATTAGAAAATGAATCTAGTTAAAGAATGTGAAAAAGCCGTGTACAAATAATGTTTTTTTTAAGCGGTTGCCATATTATATTCTAGAAAATATAACTTGAAAACTCAAGGGTCGCGGAACATGCATGGGGTATTTTCGGATACCTCTGGGCATGAGGAATAATTTTTTTGTGACGGCACTATTCTGACCACCCTGTATATTTTGTAACTAGCAATAATGAAGCAAAAGCTAGACATGATAGCAAAAAAACTGAATGTGAACAACTGTTTAAAAATTTCTTACACAAAATTAAGTGGAATAGCTATTTATTTATTTACTCACCGGCAATGGCTCGCTCGACTTTTAATTTGTCTCTGACAATGTATATCGCAGTTAACAAAAAGAATACGCCACCAATGACTTCCACAAAACACGTCAAGAACAGGGCGTATTGTAACGATTTGAACTGTATGTAGTTGGTAACGTCTTCCTTATGCTGTCCTGCAGGTGACAAACTTATTTTTAAAGCTTCTGATATCTGTAACAAAACAGACAAATGTAAAAGAAAAGTAGTCACAAAAAGAAAAATCATCGCATGATCACAGACGCCCAGGAGCGTATTTACTCTAGGGTCAAAATGGCTATGGCCCGGGGCGGCGCAAGCCGCATATCGCTCAACTTATTTGACCTTACATGCCTGAAGAAATTGAAAAAAAGGCTACCTAATTAACAAAAACTACAACTAATCGCGACGGCGGTGGGGGGTGGGGGGCGACGGTATGTCCATGGGACTCCGATGTTAGGCATTGCCTAAAAATCCACAAATAAAGTCTATGAATGATCGAAAAAATTTCGAGCTCGCTTTGCTCTCTCTTGCAGCCATTGAATCTTGACATATTGTGCATGGTCGACCAAGTAAGTCATTTAAATAGGGTCAAAAACAATAACCTTGTCAGGTTAAAATTGTTTTATGAATGACTTACATGGTCCAGGGTAGGGAGTAAAAATTTAACCAATCCAAAGTGCTAATATTTTTTTAAGGTGGCTATTGCGTTTTACATTTTTCGAAGAACTTTAGCTGCAACAGTAAATAGTAAACTTAACACTTAAAAATGTTTTGTCTCATCTGCCTCCCCCCCCTCTCTCTGGCTCAAAAGCTGGCGACGCCTTTGTAGACTTCCGGAAGCAAAGATCTTTTTTTTTAAGATTTGTTTTTGCCACCATTTTGTGTGCAACATTTAGAGTATTTGCTGCTGGACAATGGACATCTCAAATTATGCTTAGGTTTATTATGTGTTTCAACTACTTACCACTCCAATTAAATAGGGACTTCCAGCGTCGCCAAACATGTGTGATATCAAAATTTGGAAAGCTTCTGCTGTAGACCGCCTCGGTGGAACCACCACATACTGAAATATAATAATTTTGTTAACAGCTATAAATTAAACACTTATGTTTTGTATGCAACAGCACAACACTGCATTAAACTACTTATATACTTTTATTTTTTTGACAATCACCAGTTCACTAACTACTTATTACCAGTATAATTAAAATGCATGCAACTATTCACTCAAAACGCACACGTAGTATGTATGTTTCCTTTTTGATCGATGGAAACTTCAAATACGTTAAAATACTATTATTAATAAAAGAAAAATTACTAATGATTCAAAAAATTAATAATCAAGTTAGCACTCTTATTGATATAAGCGCCATCTGTATTGTTTTTTAAATATTACTCTTGTCCGTGTGCACAGGATGAAATCAAAGGCACTAACTAGCGCAAGCTAAAACTAACAGATGGCGCTGTTACACACACACATTGAAATCGGTCCACCGGCTTGATATTCTAATAAAAATATTCCAATGAGACCACAAGTTCCGGAAATAGTTGATCACAACTTGGCAATGGCGAGCCGTCAATATGTGCTAATGAGTGACTGGTTTTAAATATTATAAGCATCATATACAAAGCAAAAATAAATAAATAATTTAGAATGATGCTAACACAAACCATGCTAAATTTTGCATGCACCAAAATACTTAAACTAAAAAAAAAACAACAATACCATACGAGCATTAAGAAACTTGCTAGCAACACAACACAAATTAAATAAAACCACCTCAATAGGCAGCCCCCGGAATGCGATCGGTTCCTTTAGCAACAAGCAGAACCGACGGCAAGCCAGAGGCGTCCCTGCGGTCGGAGTCTCTTACCAGCAACATATCGGCTATTATTGCCCAGTTGAGATTCAGAGCGATTTGGCCTATAAATATGAGGGCGTACGGCGTGTAGAAGTAGCCCTCAATGAGGATGATCCCGAGCGTGAAGGCGGGAGCCGAGACCAGCAGGCCGGCGCCGCAGATGACGGGGTGCGCGCGCGGCCAGCGCTTGATGAGCTTCGTGCCCAGCCACACGCCCAGCGGCACGCCCAGCAAGCCCGCCGTCATCGTGATGACGCCGAACGTTAGCGACACCCTTCGTGCAAAGTATCGGAGCGGTCATCACATGTACACTCTTACGGTATATCGCATCTCCAAATCTCATGTTACCGAGACGACTCGTTTGCCGATTGAGTCACGAGCATATTTTGATGCATGTGAACAAAATCATGCAAGATGGATATTTTAAATTTATAATGTATCTTTTTTAAATTGCCGATATTATGGCACATTCATATTCATGCTAAATGTATTGGTTAGATATTCATATAACTAACTTGATATCTTAAACTCAATAGATATTCGATTGTGTTTCATGCATTTATGAGTATTAAATAAAATATTTCGAAAAACCATGTGTAACTGACATGACTGAAGCTTGCAATAATTATGTTTTATCGAAGCGGCATTCTCTACAATTAGTATTATGATGAGATGATTGTATCGCATCGTGAATTCCCATACAACATGAATACGTTACGAATACAATGAAGTGTTTCGAAACCGCGTCATCTCATTGGAATATTTTCTCCAGAATCAGTTCGAGCCGGTGATCGATTTCTGCTTTAAATAGCTTGCATGCATCCTCGAGCGTGCAAGCCTGGTCCCGGCAATGTGTCCGCTCAGCGTCATGTTTATAATTATTAACTCTCAATGAAGAAGCTACTCACACAAGAAAAAAAACAAGTTTTTGGAGGAGACACATTCTCGGGCCCGATAAAGACAGAAAGCGCTCACCAGAATGATATCGGCCACGATCGACCAGGTAAGGTTGAGGGTGGTCATGCCGACGAATATGAGGCAGTAGGCGAGGCCGACGTTGACGTCCACGGTGACGAGCGCGAAGTAGATGATGGGAGCAGAGCCGAGCAGCGCGAACCCGCAGATGAGCGGGTCGCAGTCGGGCACGCGCGCGCGCAGGCGCTGCGCCAGCCACGCGCCCGCCGGCACGCCCAGCGCGCCCGCCGCCATGCCCACCAGCCCGAACTTGTACGACACGCTGCGTACGCGAGTGCGTTACTCTCGTATCACTAACATTTGCCTCATAATTCATTATCATCATTTCAGCCGAAAGACGTCCACTGCTGGACATAAGCCTCCGCCAAGTGTCACCACATTGACCGGTCCCGTGCGACTCGCATCCAGCAGATCCCCGCAACATTCGCCTCGATTTCTCCCAACTACGTTTGGATACCAATATTTTACTGCGACTGCCTATCTGATCTGACCTCTCCCAGTTACTGGGTAATATACGATCACTATCGTCATTGTTCTGCCACTATCCTAATAAATTCCAGCTGGTGCAACACATCTTCTTCCATACATCTCTAAAGTACTTCATCTCAATATTCAGTTACCCACTCACTCTCGTATACCTTCTAGCTAACAGACTGCAATCTATTTTAAAACCCTAAGCCGACTCGACTTCCGTCGAGATATTTCTAGTTGGGAAAAAAACGTCAAATCCAAACTTGACGGTTAGTAGGTACTCAGTAAGGTTCTGATCGACCTTCACTTATGAAGTTATGACTCCTTGCTACTTATACAAATCCATGTCATACCAAGACTTTATTTTTGCAGCGGGTATCGAATACCGCTAAGCCTCGGCTGACGCCATGTTAGTAACGAAATGCGCTTCTAACTTCAAAATAATTGCTTCAGCCTAAGCCGAAACCTTTTGTTTGAGACTGACCTGCCAATAGTAATATCAGCGCCGGGTTGCATCTTGAGGCCCTGGAATATGAACTGCGGTCCCCACCACGCTAGAGAGCCTGTCACGAATGCTACGCATGTGAACGCGAGCGTCGACAGCATGAATGATGGACTGAAAAACACGATTGTAACGTGAGCTTAACTTTAGTTCAGATTTAATTTGTTTGGATAGTAAGAATGCGTCGATGTAGTAACTTAGTTTATTTCGTTACTAAATAACGCTATAACGCTAGTAACTTTACCCCATAATTCTATTGATAATTAAAAAAACATTGTGTCGTGTTGTAAAAATTAAATTGGAGTTGTAACACGTTACGCTATTTTATTTTATACTTACTTCTTAATAAGTGCGCGAATGTCCTGGCTGTATGTGGAGGGTTTAATAGTGCTGGCCTCAGCGTGGCCTCGGGGCGGGTCCTCCATGACCCAGTATATGAGGATCACAGCCGCGACGCCGAGGAACGGCGTGATGCGCAGACCCCACCGCCAGTCACCTGCTGCGGCGCCCGCTAGTGAGCCCACTATGTAGCCCAGACCACTGGAATTGTGAAAAATAATAATAAGTTTCTATAATCCCCGAAGGATTTGGGAGAGGATTTTTCCATATGCCTATACACACCCACAATTCATCCGTTACGTTATAAGTGCCATGTAATGGTGGGAGCTTCTTGTCACCAATCGGGCGCAAGTCCTGACTCGGGGCTACTATTTAAAAATGTCTGCTGGAAAATCCCAGCACGCGTAACATGACCGCCATAGAAACGTAGGGTATTTCAACGGAAGAATTGAAAAACTGACATATTGTTGTCATTGTCTATCTGTCGTTATGTCGATTCTTCCGTAGACAAAAATCGTTTCAACAGTGTTCATACTACGCGTGCAGAAATTTGCCCTACCTGGGCATCAAATCCTGAACCTCATGCCCAGCAGTAGCTCTTGCGGCCACTAAATCAAAGAGAAATTGATTACATGAAGTATGGTTCCCCTCAGTCCCTCACAATAGAAGAGACATACTCACACATATAAATATACAAATATGCTGTAAAGTATGAAAATGCAATGTCACATTTTATTTTGTTGTCAACATTTAAGTGTACTTTGATATTTATTGTATGGAATGTGATAAGTTAGCAAGTAAGGAATTCGATACTTTAAAGGAAATTGAAGCATCTTGCAAATTAAGCAGTTTATTTAGCTATTCTATGAAAAGGTACCTATCCAGGTAATTTAATTTTCATGATCGCATTACACCAATGCAAAGCCAGTATGAATGGACTGTTAAAAAAAGGGAAAGGTTATACTTTTGACATAAGACTATGTACTTAGAAGTAGGCTCCAATAATGATTTAAGTGAAATAAGCTCGCAAAGTTGAAGCCGCGTAAAAGGTGAGAAATTAAAATAACACCATCAGGCACCGATGTTGAATTACTTGAGAATAAGTCTAATTGGATCACTCTGGCTTGTAGGTAATCTAATTTATGGCACGTATGAATGGTCCAGTCAGCAATGCGTGTTTAAGAATCAATAACATTACAAACACACGTATACCTTGCCTAAGGAAATAGCCAAAAAGTTAGAAAACAAAAAATCTCGACAAATGGTAAACATTTATCCCGATCGGTCTAGTGTCCACCCATACAAATATAGTATGACTTGAATGTGGACATTCAAGTACTAGTCCCCCCCGACCCTTGCTCGAGCCAGCCCGCGATGCTGAGCCAGTAGTTATAAATCAGCCCCTAAATAATGGTAATCAGATCCAGCCTGTCCCTTTGCTGCCCTCTCTCAGCGACGCCCTAAGCCGAGGCTCGTACCCCACAGGGGGTGCCCTTAGCGCTGTCGCTTAGTTTATAAGCTTTTTGCCTGGCTGGAGGCCTTAAATTCGAGGCATCCACAGGTTTGTCCGGTTAAGCAGTAGCCAGCCTCAGAGGCTGAACTGCGAGATGCCATTAGCAAAAAAAAAAAAAAAACAAGTACTAGTCTACTTTACCACTAAAAAGTTTGGAATGGGGGAAGGGCCTGCGTGTGTCTACTAACTGACAAATACCTGTGAGCGAGTTACACCTAAACCCAAACCGATCTGTGCCGATAGCGCAGATAATCTTACCTCAAAAAGATTGAGCGCTATTCTAATGTAATTAACTAATGAATGCATGCTGAAATAAATAGATTGTTTTTTTTTTTACCTACATATTTGTATTGAGTACGTGAGAACTTGTAATTTAAAGAATGCTTCATAGTAACAGAGTTACGCATCCTACCACTTTCGCTTTAGGAGGAATTTGTAAAGTTTGCAATACAAATGCACTTAGCGATTGTTCGTTTACCATGACCTACGTCTTGTGTGTTGCAGACGGGCAATGAAACCTATTAACTCAACAGCGCCTAGGTCAATTGCGAATATATAAATAAGTGGACACTATTACAAACACACGTGTTTTCCCATGCCCTATTAACAACAAGTTTGCGTGCACGCCGAAGCTTTCCTAATCGCGAGCCGACTGAGGTGTAAAGACAAAAGGAATACATAATAGCTGAAGGCTCATCTGCATTTGTCTTCTGTATCAGTTAATGACAATCATTAACTGGAAATCTAATACAACTTCGACAGCAATTATGTTATCCCCATACGTTTCAGTAGTAGACTTCTTCGGATTTTTTTCGTTCAGAAAAGGACCTTAATATGAGTAAATCCTTGGTTGATTATTGATAATCATAAATTTACATTACCTGCCAACTGGTATAGCGAAGTAAAAGATAGCTAGCATCTTTGATCGTATATTGCCAACGAAAAGGTCGCTGATGATTGTAGGTGCTATCGTCGAGTACGACGCCTCGCCGATACCCACCATCCCGCGGAAGATGGCGAACAGAGCGAAGTCCTAAAAAAGGAAGAAACTAAGGTTACAGTACCTCTCAATAAAAAAATGATCTAAGGACGTTTATGGTTGTACTAGATGAGTAATAACATCGACGAGGCTCAGATCAGAAATCTGACGGAGTCGAGTAAAAACAGATAGATGATGAAATTTTTGGAGCCGGTTAGTCATCAAATTAAACACTTCGTCACGCTGATAGAGTGTTAACGTCATACAGAAATCGTTCAATTAAATAAATAACTTACGCGAGCGAAGGAGCCCAGTAACGTAGTCATACACCAAAGCCCCACTCCGAAGGCCATGATGGTTCGTCTCGAGTACCTGTCTCCAAAGTACCCGAATACTGGCGCGAAGATCATGTACGCGACCACGAACACAGTCTGAAGTAACCCTGCCAGGTCATCGCCGATTTTGAACTCATCTTTGACATCGCCCAGCACACCTAAAATTAGATTAAGGCCATCATTAGTCACATGTCGGTTGTTATTGTTTATTCTCTGTTTAATTATAGTTTTCGTATTGTTTAGTTTCGTCAAAGGGGCGTTTATTTTATGCATGCCAGAAACGGTCATGCGCGTATTTACCAAACTATTATATGTATGACACTTGGAGTCCTAGATGTTTCGTTTCGCAGATTCTAATCTGGGATAATAATATAATTTATTGTGGCTTGTTGACTAAACAGATAATATTATGAATTACCCGAGTCAAAGGGCTGTAAATAATTACATGTTTGAGCCGACACTACTGATTTATGATAATAATTTGATTAATGTCATAGTAAAGCCATACATAAATTAATGCAGAGCTTTGTTTTTAGCACGTGGCTTTCCGTTGTTTTTCAAACATTATGGAGAGGCTAAGGATGTGGAAGTCTGCTTGAGTCACCAAAGCGTTTCCTACATGGAAAACAAAATAATTAACATGCGAAAGATACTACGAATTTCATAGTTTTACAATTACTATGGTTGCCAGATTCTCTGAATGTAACGTTATTTATCTGCCAAGAAATGGTGCTCTGTTAAAAACTTAAAAGCCAGAATATTTTTAGCGGCCTTGAAAAGGTGAGTGGCCTCACATTCGCAACCAGACGATGCAAGAATATAATTTGTGGCGAAGCGATGTTCTTGTTCAACCAAGAGATAACTGGCGCAAGTGTGTACGTGACAAATCTGAGAGCCAAGGGAAATATTGATATAGAACTCGAAAGGAAGGTGCGGTTTAGCAGGGCAACGCTTGCAAAATAAGCTTGGCAGTTGGCACTGCCCGATAAACTAAACAAACAGACAAACATGAGGGATCTTTGGGTCAACGGATACGATAAAAGAACTGTCCATCACCGTAGGTCTACGTCTAACACAAGACACGTTTCGGTAATCGATTAAATTAACATGAAGCACCCAAGTTGATTCAATTACCATAAAATACCACGAGTCACGAAGTCTCACGTGAAGGAAATATGTATAAACTGTTTTTCTACTTCAAAATTGACTCTAAATTGTTTTAGATTATGCATTTGAATGACCATTAAAGGCATTATTTCCATGCTATTCTGTTTTTCTAGGTATTTTCCATTACAATTTTTGTAATGGTTTAAATGTCATTATCTTATAAGAAAACAAGTATCCCTATGTTCACTGAAAACATTCATTACTATTTATAAATAAATAAAGGGAAATAAAAGAAAAAAAACTGTCACAGGCCTATAATTATTTATTTATGTTATTTTTCAATAACACAAAAATGTTATTACTATGAGTCGAATCTCCAGACTTTTCTGTAATAAAACCCGTATCATTTTGACACCTCTATAAATCATTTCTTTTATTATAGAGGCCCTATTATTTGCCCCGCCGTTGTTTGTCGAAGCCCCCAGCTTTTATTCGGTCCACGTTCGAGTGCTTTTATTTTCTATACGTTTTGGTTTTTTTTGTAGCGCGGAGTGAATGTTCCGCTGTAATGTAACAGTTTACGTAGGTAAAGGTGGAACAATCAAGGTGAACAAAACGTATGTACGTCACAGCAGAACACGTTACTTAACCAACAAGTACAACATTAATATTATCTGAATCTCCATCTTGTGGAACAAGATATTTTCAATTCCAGCATTCGTTAGTAATAAGTGTAGTGTCTACTCAAAATTAATTTGTACATAAATCATCATCATCATCATCATCTGCCTAGCCTTTTCCCAAACTATCTTAGGGTCGGCTTCCAGTCTAACCGGATGCAGCTGAGTACCAGTATTTTACGTGAAGCGACTGCCTATCTAACAATAATATCTAATAACTAGCTGTCCCGCGCAACTTCGTATGCGTCACATTTTCCCCGATTTTGAAACATTATTAATTGCTGCTCCGCTCCTATTCGTCGTAGCGTAATGATATATAGACTATAGCCTTCCTCGATAAATGGGCTATCTAACACTGAAATAATTTTTCAAATCGGATCAGTCGTTCCTGAGATTAGCGCGTTCAAGCAAACAAACAAACAAACTCTTCAGCTTTATAATATTAGTACAGATTTGTACAAAAATATTTTAATTAATAACAATATTAGGTACCTAACCCTTTACTAATAATATCAATAAAAGCTATGGAATCTAAAATAACGTCCAGAGTTAACGAGTTATTTTTTTCCTTTTCCTTCTATAAAAAGTGTGTAAAAACAACATAATTGGATGGTGGTCTCATGGTGGGCTGATGTGACGTCTGCATGGACTGGAGTGGCGTGATATAAGGTCGCTGTGTATGACGCAAAGCCACGGTCAGTTCACGGTCACACTAATTAATCAGATCCAAACTCCACACAGGTGAGCATTTTATGTACAAGGAAATAGTATTTAGTAATATCTGGAAAACTAATTCCGTAACATAGGAATTTACACTTTACATAAAATTGTAAAGGATAACTTAAACAATTATGGTCATAAATAATAACAACTTATATCATCTGCCTAGCCTTTTCCCAAACTATCTTGGGTTCGGCTTCCAGTCTAACCGGATGCAGCTGAGTACAAGTATTTTACATGAAGCGACTGCCTATCTGACCTCCACAACCCAGTAACTGGGTAATACGATACCCCTTGGTAAGACTGGATGTCAGACTTTTAGCTTCTGACTACTCGTAACGACTGTCAAAGATCTACAAATGACAGACGGGACCACTCACACACTCGGTATGTAATTATGGTCACCCATTCACAGACCAACCTCGGCAAGCACGGCTTAACCTTAAAGATCGACCTGGGCGGCTGTTATTATTTAGCCACAAGCTCCTCTAATAATCAAATAAATAAAATATCATAATAACAACATATACTTAAACAATAATAACTTTTAAACAACATACTGAAGTATAAAGAGGTTAAGCCGTTGTGAAATTTATCATAGGTGCGGGTTTTTTGTACAACATGATACCGGACATCGTGCAGACGTTTAATATTGCAGTTAAAAGGGAGAAAGTTTGACTGACTAAATTACGGTATTGATCCGTCAGATTTATAGCCAAAAATTGGCACTAGACTAGACTTGCGTACAGAAAGGGAAGCTTCCAGGTTTTATGTTGACGCTACATATGTCTGTAAGTCTGTAAGTTAAGAAAAGAAATAGACTAAGTAGGTACATCAGCAACTACACTTTCGTTAGAACTAGGATTTTACTGATGGACTCCTAGCATTTGGGATATTCTTTATACAACGTAAAATTAAATTAACTGGTAAAACTCCAAAGACTAAACATTTTATTTTGAAACTCATAATTTGAAATAACTGTTCACAACCATACCAGATGTTTCCACTTGATCTATGAATGATGATGTGTATAAATAAATTGTACTTAACATATTTTTACAGTTTTATTAAAGTGTTGACTATGTGGGCATTATGAGGTGTTCAACCTTTTATTAAGTTACAAACTCTGCTCATACCTCCAATGGCGTCATGAATAAATGCATGCACACGGCTCGGTGCACTGTGAATTGATTTTGATTAATTTATTGTTCGTCCCTCGTTTAAACCATGATATTGCCCCTGTGGCTTCTAACCAGTGAATATCACCGGACAAATTAATTATTCTTCGTTGAAAAAAATAACGTTGGCCTAAGCAATGCCCCGAAGTGGCGAAGTAAGACAACTAACACGGTTTCTTGGTTTAGAAATTTAAGAAGATCTAATTTTAACTACACTCGTTCCTCTGACATGCCTGGATTTAGAATAGAACTAAGAAGGTTCATTTTTAACTAAGTTTTAACTTATTAAACTGTGTAGGTCTTGTTACCTGCACCAAGTTTATCAATAGGTAGGTACTGCTTAAAAAGATCTAGTTCTGCATTTTTTTTCCTAGACTGGCTTTTAAGGAAATAACTAATGTTAATATTAGAAATCGTGTTGGAATTACCCGTTTCCTCTACGTCTAGGATGTTGATGTTCGTAAATAAGTAAATAGTTACCTACTAGTGACTAATGTGTACAATAGGTTAGGTGCATTATGTAGGAAGGTAGGTATCTAAATATCTAGGGTTATGTTGCTAGGTTTTGAACTTCTGAAGTCGACTTCACAGTAACGCTAATCGCAATACCCATAAAATCGATAAGAAATGGACAGAGAGTGTAGTTTTTTTCGAATCGGTGTTATTGTTTGTAGAATGCCTTCATCATCAAGATTAGTGCGGTGACCTTCATAGCTAGTGGGCGTCGCATAGCGTGGCGCGTCGCGCGATCATACGGATACGCTACGTCATCCTCGTGTGGCAGCACTAGCGCACGAGCCACGAGCACGCCCGTCGGCGGACACATCGGCTCCGCACATCACGCCACCAATCCGACCAATCAGAAGCAAGAGATTCGTGGCGCGAACGCGAACCATTGCACAGCGGCTAGTGACGATGACAGCGTGCGGTGTTTTCTCGGTCATGACATTATGACGAAACTACACATTTATTTATATCTGCTAAAATATTTTTGCTGTACTACGTAAAAAGCTAGTTACATAATCTTGTTGAAATCGATTACTTACAACATTTACAATGAACTCGCATTACATAACATGGGGTGAAAATAAGAGAAAAATCAAATAAAAATAGTTTAAACGCCACATCATCGGCACGGCAATCGACAAATAGGCCTCTGACTCTGTCTGTGACGAGACATGTAATAACATTTTCACGACATCGCTGTAATCGCTATTGGAAGAGATTGAATGCCGGCTTTCATTTCCGTTGACACATTCGATTACTGGAGGTGACAGGTTACTCACCGTGGGGTTCAATAAAATTCAGCACCACAAATAGAACCCTCCGTTACCGGTAGGTAGAAAAAAAGTTTATTTACAGAGTGAATGAGGATATAATATTTAATTAAATAATAGTA
This sequence comes from Cerastis rubricosa, assembly GCA_949152445.1. Taxonomy (NCBI): domain Eukaryota; kingdom Metazoa; phylum Arthropoda; class Insecta; order Lepidoptera; family Noctuidae; genus Cerastis; species Cerastis rubricosa. The sequence continues at coordinate 11,057,732 of OX424540.1, read as the reverse complement.
GGTACCTACTGAACCAGTGGGGAAAATGATAGCATTTTCCTTTTTTGCAATTACCGCACCTCCTCTAAAAGTAACGCCCACTACACCGTAACATACGGTTACCGTAATGGTATTGTACGGTATGGTGGACAGACTCCTTTACAAAGCTGCCGCTGCCCCATCATCAAATCCAAGTAAATATTGGCATTTCAAAAATATTACACAGGGTGGTAAATCCACATGTACCACCCTGTTATCTTTATATACTGTCCAAAACCTGCTTAAAAAGCATTTAAAAAAATCTAACCCCATTCTAAAGCCTAAACATTTGCGTTCTATGCCATACAATTATTATTATCTGTGATAACTGAATGTTGAAAAAAAAAACATGGCATGACAAGGAAAAAAAAAATGACACAGTTCAGGAATTCTGCCCTCTTAGCAGCTAGGCGCCAGGTAGAACTATGTTATATTTATAGTTGGTTCACGCTCTCAGTGCCAGCGCGTCTGCCAAGTGTGTAAATGGAGTACCGACATACCCTGGCGACAAGTGTGTCAATACTCACTTTATTATGTAACTTATGCTGTTACAACACTTATCGCTAACACCTAACCGTTATTAGTTATTTGCTCGCTGAACGTTAGCATAACGCACTATGACTTGGATTCAGATTCAGATTCATTTATTTGCAAAAACATGTGTACATAATATACATAGTAAGATGCTTATTATAGGTGTTAGAAGGTCTTCCTTTAGGTTCAACATGTTTTACCATGGCTGGTGTACAAATTTGGTCGAAACACAATACGATTACAAAAAATACAAAGAATAATAATATAAATCAATAAAAGAACAATAATAATAAATTAAAAACAAAAAAAAATTGGAGATAAGCTATTTACAAAATACATTAAAATAATCATCATCATCAGCCTATAATGTTCCCACTGCTGGAACACAGGCCTCCTCTCTATGAGAGGGGCGTTAAAATAATGGTTATTTATTAGTAATTGCTTTGAAAACTAATACATAATTTCTTCTTCTAGCTAGACAATAGACAACTTGCCTGCCTGCTACACGGCGTATATAAGCGTCATCCGTCATTAAACTCGTCAAACATTTGCTTAACATACATGTTAAGCAAATGTTACGCGTTATCTTCAGAGGGACTCTGGTCTGTAGACCTATAAGATAATGCGTTATTAGAACATAGAATACGCTGACCACTTTGAATAAATCCTATACTTTATGCATCATCATGCAGCCAATTACAATTTTCCTAATGAAAAACGCTGCAATTGTGAAATCAGTGAACAAATTAGGTTAAGGCCTCGCTGACAATAATGTATTGTTTTCAGTATTTCTTCAGCAGACTACTTACGATTCGAAGTATTGATTGCGCGTACTTAGATTTGACTAATATTCCAGTTATGTACATTCCACGATCTGTGGTGTCGGACGTAAAGAATAGCACTATCCCATATCTTCCCGTGGGTGTCGTAAGAGGCGACTAAGGGATTTGCCAGAGAATGGGCAGCAGCGTTCTCTGTGCTTTTGTAACAACCGTACTGCGATCGCCAACCCGCCTGCCAAGCTTGGCGATTATGGCAACACCCCCCAAAATGCCAATGTGGCGACACTTGGGGGAGGCCTATGTCCAGCAGTGGACGCCTTTTGGGCTGTAATGATGATGATGATGTATATCCTATAAGTTGTATATAGGTACCTACCTAATTTTCTTATACAAGATAGACTTGCGTTTGGCTGCATCTCGCCTGATGTGAAAAAATAATGAATAAGAAAGAGAATGAAGAAAATTATAATGATCATGGAACAGAGAAGCCGGCACTTGTAATGCTAATAACTCAAACCCCATTTTATAGGCAATTAATTATATTATTTACTAGCACTTCGCCCGCGACTTCATCCGCGAAAATTATGATATAATATAGCTTAGGTAACTTGGTAAAGATACAGCTTAATAATGGTGAAAGTATTTTTAAAATCGGTCCAGTAGTTTTTGAGTTAAATCGTAACAAACACTGCAACTTTTACACATTTTCTAAATTGACACAAAATTATTCGTCAATCTACTTGTCATATAAAAGTGTTATTTGATGCTAACTTCAATATCATTAATATTGTATAGTGTAAGAAGGATATCTAATCGGATCTACTACTTAGACTTTGTCGATTCTAACGAAAAACAATTCTACGTTTTGTTTGAGTAATTTCAAATACAGATTGCAAGTATACGTATATCGTGATTATGTCGGTACATGTTATTGTGCAACGCGATGCAACAGGTGAACTGTCAATATCAGGAACCCGTGAAACCCAACCTGGACATATCCTCTTTCACAGAACGTCACACGTACACCGAAAAATTATTTATGAATTAACTAGCGATCACAATATTAAATGAACAATTTCAAAGATTTTTTTCATGAAATCTCGTTGACTTTGTCTCTGTCATCTCTGACCTAGACTAGGGTCAAGAGCAAACCCATCAAAAATAATAAAAGAAAACCGGCCAGGTGCGAGTCGGACTCGCGCACGAAGGGTTCCGTACCATTATTTATAAAAACGAGCAAAAAAATCACTTTTTGTATGGAAGCCCCCTTTAAATATTTATATTATTCGGTTTTTAGTATTTGTTGTTATAGCGTCAACAGAAATACATAATCTGTAGAAATTTCAACTGGCTAGCTATCACGGTTCATGAGATACAACCTGGTGACAGACGCACGGACGGACTGACGGACGGACGGACGGACAGCGAAGTCTCAGTAATAGGGTCCCGTTTGACCCTTCGGGTACGGAACCCTAAAAACAAGGATAAATCAACCGTGCATCAACAACATTGAACAGTAAAAAAACCGCTCATAAGTTTTATTATCGGGCACAAAAATAATGAAAACGGCCGTTTTCTTATTACTTCAATTAAGGTTAAAGTCGTATAACCAGCTGCACTATTATCTTGAGTTAATTATAAAACCTCATACTTATGACCCGACTAGACGCGACTGACTGAAATATATTGTATTTAAATTGTCGACTGCCTAGAGAAAACATAAGAAAAGTTCAATAACATTAATATATCGTACATATCAGTCGCAACACTCAACTATAAAATATAATAAGTAAATAATAAAACTTATTTATCACAACTACCGGTTATATTTTATTTTTAATTCCCGACCAAGATCAAACTTATAGTTATAATATTATAACACCCCTCTGGTGTTATAATATTATAACTATAAGTTTGACGCGTGTATCGGTGTCTGTGGCATCTTAGCTCATGAACGGCTGAACCGATTTTGATAAAGTTGGTTTAGATTGAAAGGTGTCTTAATCGAGTGTTCTTAGCTATATTTCAAGAAAATCTATTCAGCGGTTCATCACCTCTTTTCTAGTTGATGAACAGCTTTACCAAATTTTTAAGAGATAATTTTTCCCGTTTTCGTTAATTGGCTAGAAGAGGCGCAACACCGACAAGTGTGGAAGGAATGAGGGAGGCCTATGCCCAGGAGCGGGACATTCCAGGCTAAGAAAAATAATATAAGTTAACTCCCAACACAAACTAAAAACAAAACAATGAATATCAGAATATTGTCTCTTTACTTAAAATATAAGTAGTATCGAAATCGGTTCATCCGTTCAGGTGCTACGATGCCACAGACAGATCCACACGTCAATATAACACCCCTCTTTTCGGTCTAAGGTTAAAAAGAAAAGAAAAACAGGGTGCGACAGAAGTGGCTAAAATAAAGATTGGCGCCACAAGCAAGGCGTGTTTTTTTTTCCGGGAGGGTGAACCACGAACCCTATTTGCTAAAGGGCGATTACGTCGACGCAACGATGATATTCCCACACTATGTTACCAAAGAGAAATGGCCCTTTACTTTCTCTCTATTACTTTACTTGGCACTAGCATTATGCTGTTGGCAACCACTTTTTTCAACTCAGTATGGCGAATTGTAGAATTTCATTACTTATTTATACAAAATATAAAATAAGTACATAAATTAAATTATAAATTCACACTACAATGAGAATTACATAGCTGTTATTTTAACATAGAGGTAGGTCGTTAGCATAATATTGACAGAAAACGAAGACACTCGCATGATAGTAACTTTCATTTACTCACGTGCGCGTAGTAAATACTAGAAGTCGACCGCGTACATTTGTCATCTGTCATCAACAAAGGGAAAGGTTTGTTGATTTTCCTTAAGCCGTGTACATACCCTAGAAACTCTCCTGACATTAGAAAAACAGATAACGTTACCATCTAGGAAGCTATAAACAGAAATGAAGCAATAGTAGCAAATGGGATGAATCTCGACCGAGTCTAAAAACTGCGAGACAAATAAAAATCTAAAGAACGAACGGAAACAGTGCGATTTATTGAATTGAAGAAGCAGTAAAAAACAACTGCCTTGGAAGTTTTTATACTTTTTAAAATATCAACGACGGAATGCCAAGCAACGATTATCATCACAAAATTCAACCGAAATGCGGTTTTAATTGCATGACGTCGTAACTTTAAAGTCGTTGAAGCAGGTAGACAAAATAAGAAAACACGTTAATACTTAAGTATGAGAACAAATCCTCATTTTTTTGGCAACTCTTGCTGTTCTTCATCGTCATCCGTTTCTAATTTCTAAGGCCTTGAGAATTTTATTATATATTTTTAATGCCATAATTATTATTGCGATGCCACCAAACTTGATTTGATCGTAACTGGTTTCAATTTGGATTAGTACACACGGCGACACATTAAGTTTTACATTACCAGTATAACATGGCCTCGCTTTGTATGGATTTACCGTACAATGAGAGATCCGCTTAAACTGGATTTGTGTAGCTTGGTTGGTCGTCGTGCGTACCCATGATCGCACCACTAACCGCGCCGCACCGCGTGGTTTTATGAAGTACCCAAATCGTAAGGCTGCGGTTCCACTGAGGCGGAGCGGAGCAGAGCGGAGAAGAGCTGTGCCGCGATTCACCAATCACATGGCGGAGCTGCGGAGTCGAGAATTGGTGAATCGCGACACAACTCGTCTCCGCTCTGCTCCGCTCCGCCTCATTGGAACCGCAGCCTTACCAGCGTTCATTATCGGTAGTACCCGTATCTACTGTAAACATTGATCCACTTGACAACCCGGCTTGCTTGGAGTTGGAGTATGTTGCAATGCCACCACGGACATATCAGCACTTTTATCTTTAACACCGATTTTGGCAGACTACGCTTCGACCGGAGTACTATCTACTAAGAATTTGATTACGTTTTCATATTTATTTACCTGCACCTAGAGCTCAAAGTAGACCATTCTGATTGCTTTACATTATTATTCATTACTCCGTCAGAAAGAAAAAATAGTTAATAATTCTGTTACGGTGGACGTTTGATAAAACTTTGGGAATCCTTATTCAAATTAGAATTCAAACGAAACTACATTTCATTTTAATAATCTAATGAATATTTATGTATTCCAATGATCTATAATAAAATAGATCCGAGATTGAAACTAGTTAGCTCTGTTTATTACAGCTTTAAGTCAGTGTAAGTAGATAATGATAAACTATTAATAAATGACATGAACCTTTTATCATCTGCTATCGTAAAAGTGGAAAGTTTTCTTCTTTTGGTCGAACCGATTGACTTTTATCAGATAGCCTCAGCATCTACATTGTCGTATGATGACCCGTGTACTGCTATCTTTACTAAACCATTAACTGCAATATAAAAAGCGATAATTTCCTATCACACGCTGCACATCCATACGCCGACATGAAAATTCATTTTTTTTTAACTACTCCAACAGGCCTAAATGTTATCGTCATCTGTTGGTATAGTATCTCTAAAGTCGGAACTAATTGGCCCCAAGTGGAGTCTCGATGGGCACTTGAAACGCCGATGCACCGGCAAGCGGAGCCGCGGTATCTACGTTAGTTATTTGTGCACAGCTGCATCGCATCAAATCAAAGCAGCTACTGTTGGAGCACTGGACTTCCAGCCTGGGAGATCAATTGCCGTAATATATAATCGCTTATTGTCCGCAACGCACTCGGATCAATATGGTACCCATTCACCATCGTATCTCTACAATACACAAAGTCACTAACACGTGCTTGCCCTCACAAGATAATTTAAGAAGAAAACGTGAATATTGCGATAGTGATACTACAAATCCAAAACATCAGTCGTCACCCTATTTCATCATCTAAACAAACAGATAAGGTTGAGATAATGCACAATCAGAAAAATACAATAAAATGATGCAGTGGTAAAGATGATTATAGATGATGTAGAGGAGCTCGTGGCTAAATAATAACAGCCGCCCAGGTCGATCTTTAAGGTTAAGCCGTGCTTGCCGAGGTTGGTCTGTGGGTGGGTGACCATAATTACATATCGAGTTTCCGCCGTGCCTCGGAAAGCACGTTAAGCCGTTGGTCCCGGCTGTCATTTGTAGATTTTTGACAGTCGTTACGAGTAGTCAGAAGCTAAAAGTCTGACATCCAGTCTTACCAAGGGGTATCGTATTACCCAGTTACTGGGTTGTGGAGGTCAGATAGGCAGTCGCTTCATGTAAAATACTGGTACTCAGCTGCATCCGGTTAGACTGGAAGCCGACCCAAAAATAGTTTGGGAAAAGGCTAGGCAGATGATGGTAAAGATTACAGAAAATTTAGCAGTTATGTCGACATAACATAGTAGCACTGATGCAATATCCAAAGGACAAGAATAAAATCGAATACCATAAAGCCGAATTCGGGTTACTTTGCTTGCCAGCTATAAGCCAAAAAAACCCAGTAAATCCTCTTTGATCCCCAGCCACATGATACCGAAACCGCTCGATTAATGGCTACAGATTAAAACAACATTAAAAAGGATTGCTTTTAAGCGCAGTCCTAATGCATACCGCATCTGTCAATGGTCTATGTCCTTTTGTAATCAATTCTCTAGTATATCTTGGTGAAGGCAATCACTGTGAACGACGGACAGCCAGACTTTTACGATTTCTTGTGAACCTTGGCTTTGCTTGTGCCTTTGAAGAAATAGCGATGCTCGAAGCAATTTTACGATTTACACCCAAGTGTTCACTTAACTGAGGCATTAAAAAGGTGGCTGGTGTCAGTGACAGCACTATCAGTATCTAAACGTAAAATCGTATCAAAATCTATTCTCAATTCTTTTGACGATTTAATATGTTTGAATCGTGTTAAATTAACAGATAGTGTAGCGTTTCTAATGCCATATTACAGATATGGTCAGTTGATCACAAACACACTATGTATTATATTTATAGTCGTCTATACAAAGTGGCATCCCTAAAAAGTAACCACATTTTTAACCCCTCACTGGGCGCGGTGTAAAACCAACAGCTTCTAAGCTTTCACATATTTTATTTATTAAACGATGTGCACACACCCGGGACCCATAGCTAACACAGTAAAATAGGGATCACACGAACCCTTTTCTAACTCAACGATTCGGATCAGAGCTAACATATTTTTATTAACCATTTAGTAACATTTTTGAGTAAGAGGGCGTCCATTAATTACGTGAGGCAATTTTGGCGATTTTTCGACGCCCTCTCCCCCTTTTTGGTGAGATATCGTGAAAATTGACTTGACCCCCTCACCCCCCTCTAATCTCACGTGAGATGTATCAAAATTCGTAGTTAAGTGTAAATACGTTAACCTGTGCTTGATTGCGTTGGATTGATTTAAAAAACATAATTTGCTTAATAATTATCATTGAACATTTATTATTCATGACAACATGTAAGCATATTTAATACAGCAAAAAAATTACGTGATATTTCCCGAGACCTCCCCTCTCTCCCTCGTGAGATTAAGTGAGATTTGGCTCGACACCCTCCCCCCCCTCTAAACGCCTCACGTAATTAGTGGACGCCCCCTAACATGGATATTAGTTAGGGACATTACGGTAACATGGATAGACAAAATTTTTTTTATGCGTGTATGCGTCAATACTAGACATGCGCAAAACAGTGCGTTGTAAAGTGAAGTTATATGACATTACTTTTCGTACCGAGGAATGTTACATTACACCATGACTCCAAACATGACGCGACATGAAGCGCCACACGATGGCTATTGTAATGAAATGCTCGCATCATTACATGAGATGAGATATGGCGTTATGTTATAATGTGATATTGTAATGTGGCAATCGTCAAACGCAATGCGCGATGGCTATTGTAATGAAATGCTCGCATTATAGCATCACATCATTACATGAGATGAGATATCGCGTTATGTTATAATGCGATATTGTAATGTAAAGTGCGAGAGCCATGATTATAAACATTACTTACTAGGCAGTCCGCGGTATCAATTAAACATAAACCATAATACATGTACAATACGGTTTTAAATAATAGTTTACCTAGCCGCATGCTCCTTCTCGCTTGCACACACGGCAGACGAACGAGCCACGGCGCGTCATGTTTGAGTGTCATGTGCCATGCTTAGTTTGGTCGAGTCATGTGTAATGCTACAGTACGCGGTCGGGATATATGACGCGCAATGCAACAATCGCATTACTTACACAAGTCTAGTCAATACGTCGTCATCGTCGTCAAACACGAGATAATCTAAAAGTTGTAATAAGTATTAAATATTCATAATATTAATCGACTTTGGAATTTGGAATGGTCTCTTTTAATGAGCTGGTAAACATAAAGATAAAATGAAAGCAGGGTCACTTACCTACGAGACAAACTGTCTCAAGTCCAATATGCTAATACACAAGTGGCCCATAACGGTTAAATAAAATACAGAATGTGACTCATTTTTGAGTTATCATCATCAATGATTCGTAGATGATAAACTTCGTCAAGAATATTAGTAATGCGTAAACATAGAACGATATGAATGAGATAATTAAACAGTAAAAAAAATTAAGCAAATACGACAAGTGAGTGTTATCTTCAATTGTCTGCCATCACGAGACACCAGTAAAAATACTTCATTACTAAATCATTCAGATAACGGGGTACTTTTGATGTTACTCAATCCCGTTCTTTGGAATCCTTATTAAATCTATTAATAACCACAATAGCATCGTGACTAATTTGTGGTTTCTCTTTAGTCTTATCTCTCTGTAATCTCAAACCTTTCGAAGTCTCAAACGTAATAAATAGAGAGGTAGGTACGTTTCATCCATAAAATATTTTAAAATCAATTGGCACGTTTTATAGAACTTTTAAGTTTTATAAAACGTGACAACTGCACACCTGCTTTATTTTTGTCTGTTTTTTTTTATCTTCCGCAGCAATCATCATTTTATGATTATGCGATGTCTTGGACAAATTGAACCTCATGATTAGTTTTAGATTTTAATTTAGATAATAATATTTGTTGCGTGTTATTGCGGTGGTAACTTGCGGATTGCCCTCTGGGGAAATCAACCCTCCTGCACCCCTCTAGTAATCGCTTCAATAAAAAATAATATTGCTTATGGTTTTTTTACACACCCACGAACTTACTGTTACCACTCCCTACACTTATTCTTTTTTTTTATATCGTTCGGGAATCAAAACGATTTATAAAATTCTCTTTACGAAATAAATAAAAACAAACAGTTATTTACATACGAAGCGTACATAAACATGTCCAATGAAATACCTGTCCTAATTCCACAAACAATCAAGTTATAACGCCTGTTCCATATTTAAAGGGCGACATTGTATTGGTTGAAGAATGAGGAGGGAACCCACGCACGTGAGTAGACACTGGAGATTAATTCTCTGATTACGTGACAGCGACACACCCTGGCCGCCAAGCGTTCACCATTCATTCATAGAAATTTATTGACGTCTAATACATACGTTTTATCGTATTGATTAACGAGGAACCATGCTTTTGAATTCATTAGAGAATTATAAAAGAGGAGCCGGTTTATTGAATCTTTCTGGAACACGATTCACCTTATCTGAGCATGTTCTGAGTGGCAGTGACTACTCGCGGCGTGCATCAGTTCCATAAGGCTACATTATAAACTCAGTATTATGGTACTGAGACAGAAATTCAACCTGTCCACACTACGTTACGTTTATAGCTGCCCACGAAACATTCCATTTTGTGTGCTTTAAGAGGTCCCGCTCCTGGGTGGTTTTGAAACTTAAAAAGTCAATGACATCGTTCGTGGTTTAACTCAAAATGTAAACATTACGTAGTCAGGCTCCTGAATATATTTCGTAACAGGATTCCTCCAAGAATTTTAAGTAGCGACCGTAAAGTGCTTTCCAAGATAAAAAGGATTATTAACTAATCTATTTTAGAGCCCGCTTTTGACGCAGGAAGATGTAGTTTTATTTTGACATGAAAAGATTAACCACACAACAAGCCTGCTGTGATGTAACATGGACTGAGCCTTTTACAGCTACTATTTTTGTTCTTGTCATGTGTGATGTGCGCCTTGTTGGTTTTTAGTTTTGTTTTGTTACCCTATCGATTCTTCCATATCCGAAGTTCTGGGTTGTTTTTGGTTCCACATAATGACCTGTAGAACTATTAAAAATAAAAACACCTTCACACCAAATAATATTGATTGCAATGCAATTAAGTGCCTTCGTGAAATAAAGGCAATTGAAGACAAGACCTGTATGGAGTGAGGATTATTATGACATTTATATTTATATGGAATTAAGGCCTTGATAATGCCTACATCTCAAGTGATTGGTTAGTAATTATTTCTTAGGAATCAGTTATAAGATAACGCTAGAGTGGATGCTCAACTGGGGATCACACGACGAATATTTATAGGGTGATTCCTAAAAAGACCCGATGAGGCGATAAAGGACTCTGATTTTGTGAAGTATCGTACAGAATATTATTATTATAAAAATATTAAGTAAGTGTGTCGTATCGTATTGCTTAGATTATTCTTAGAAATGTTATGTAAAATTAACTAAACCATGCCATAAGATTTATCGCGGTTGCAGGTAGTGACTTACACAAACTGTTGGCTTGTTTTAAATATTACGAACAACAACGATAATTCCTCGTTCACTAAAAAGAGAATGGCTATTAATCACGGAATATTTTAGTTACAGACGAAGTTTTGGCATTCATGAAGATAAGATAATATTAGTACTTTTGTTTTCGGCCCTTGAATAGAAAAATACCGGTGACGTAATCGTTTAAGTTCGTTAGCTAGTGAGATATGGGTGTATGACTAAATCAGACAGCAGACACAGATGGAAGCGAGGGGTTAATGAAAATTACGATTAGGTGACTATTATTAGCATACCTCTATGAATCATTCGAAATGAATTTATAGTTACGACTTTTCGAGAACATGCCTTTACGTCTGTATTTAGACATTTGTTAGACCCCAATTATTAAAATTATGTCTCTTTATATTATTAATTCTAAGCGGAACATTCGGAAACAATATAAATATGACACTAATTTAACGGTCATTAACAATATGATGTATTATAAAAGTACCTATGTTACTGCTATTCGTGTGTACAATCAGTTAGCACAAACGTACAAACCGTCAGCAATTAAACAATTAAATGGAAATATGTTTAAAAATAAATTGAAAAAAATTGATAATGTATTTTATAATCTGCATATGATTTTTGATAAAAAATAATGTTTGTAAGCCCCTAATTTCTTAAAATACTAGGTATTGCATAATATCCGACTTGGGTAGACTGTTGAGACCAAAAATGTAATGTTTATTGATAAGAACCTAATGTACACAGTTATGCCATAAATATATCTTTATTTTTGATGCACACTAGGTTCATGGAATCATGGCTTTCATAATTAAGGGGCCATTACTTATACAGAGGCCCAAGCACGAGCGTTCGCTGTAAGCGTAAAGTAAATACGTCGATTTTTGAATCGAAAATACAATTAAGTACTATCTTGTAGCATTTTAGTTACATTGTTTGCTACAAGCACAATTCGTATCATCCATGGACATGAATACATTCTTTAAATTATAAAAATATTAACTGTGAAACTGATATTTTTAATTTTAACTAAATACTAACTGCCTTAACTGGTCTTCTTTTTTTAGGGTTCCGTACCCAAAGCGTCAAAACGGACCCTATTACTGAGACTTCGCTGTCCGTCCGTCCGTCTGTCACCAGGCTGTATCTCATGAACCGTGATAGTTAGCGAGTTGAAATTTCTACAGATTATGTATTTCTGTTGACGCTATAACAACAAATACTAAAAACAGAATAAAATAAATATTTAAGCGGGACTCCCATACAAAAAAGTGAATTCGTTTTTATAAATAATCGTACGGAACCCTTCGTGCGCGAGTCCGACTCGCACTTGGGCGGTTTTTTTTTTAATTCACATAGGTATTACATTAGGTATGTTCACATCGCGAGTTCGTGCGAGGGCCTCCGAAGTAAGTATGGCATCTTATATTATTATAATGCAGTCACACTGCGCTATTTTAGGGTTTCGTCGACAGCATTATAGGAAGGAACCCATATAACTCCGTCATTTCCGTTTGTACTGCACATAGTTAAGTAGTTGCTTGGAATATTCTACAAATCCTATTTCGTATAAAATACGATTTACTTACTTTTTATCGGATGACGGCAGAGAAAGGGTGGGAGATACTTATTAATATTGTGATATCGTTTTGTTTGAGTTTAATTAGAACCTTTTAATTAATTTAAAAATAAATATTAGGACAATAGTCTTGGGTTATCTTCGCACACTGCCTTTACGTGATTTAATTGGTGCCGCCCACCCGATATTATAGTTAATTAGGAAGATTAGTGGCGTGATCCGCTCGTCAAAGATATGGATCCAAAGTTGACAACACTGACGCGCGCGCATATCATATGTCACTGACGCCTGTGTATTAAAACAAACACATTATTTATACCTACAGCCATTCTTAATAAATTGTATGTCTATAAATAACAAATAGACACAACATAATGCGGAAGTAGATTGTAGACTTGAAAATGAATGCATAAAAAATAATTAAGATTGTCTGTCTGTATGACCAAATGTATGTCCATCAAAATAACGCCTCGTTGGTCGAGTGGTCGTAACCGCGACTGCATGCGGTCCTGGGTTCAAGTATGGGGTCGGCAAAGTGTTATTGGGATTTTCCATTAGGAATTTCTGATGGTGATGGGATTTAAAACATAACTGGCGAAATGTGGGTTTACTATTAGGTACACTGCTGCCTAACCCTTCAGGAATTACAGGCATGGTGTTGTTATGTTTGTAATGTATGAAATGTTTCAAAAGCCATTTCAGTTTTTGAGGGTTATCTTGCCTCATTCAGTATCTCTTGATAAGATTTTGATAGATTATGCAACTAAAAACGATACTCGAACATATGACTCAAGTTGATAAGATTTCAAGCTTATCTTTTGTTACTAAAATTTTATTTAGATTCAATATATTCAATATTATTTACTTTCTTAGTGCTTTATAATATATATATTTGCATTATTTTATACATAGATTTATGCTATATGAAAATTCCTTAAACTCCAACAAGGGTGTGCCAAGAGTCACCATAAATCATAAAATATTTTTGTATAATTTATAACATTAGTAGAGACATGCTTTTGATTAAGTCCCCATAAGTTGAATTAAAAATACTGGTATTCAGCTGCATCTGGTAAGACTGCAGACTTCTGGTAGCTGACCCCAACATAGTTAGGAAAAGGCTAGACAGATGATGATCAAGGCGATAAAAAAAAAAACTTATAGGTATCAATAAAAAAAATTGTGCATTCCCCCTATGTGAAAACGGTGTGAAAATATAATTCATACTTTCCTAAATATGGTAACACAACATTGTAATTTACCATATTTTTTCAATTAACCATAAATATGACTTCAACAAGTTGCTACACATTTAGAGAGGTCATTAGTGTGATATTTGCCACTTAGGTAAATGTTACACTTTCTTAAATTGCAAATAGTTGATTGCATAATGTTAAGTTATGCGATAATGAAATTAAAGATAACTTTTTACTCAATACTCACTCAAATAAGCTATTTGAGTTTGTATGTTTAGGTATGATTAAAATAAATAAACAATTCAGGAAATTTATAAAAATTTAAATCATAAGTAGGTACGCAATTTAGCCTTCTATTAAACTATGTATTATTTTGCCAGTAGTAACAAGTACAAGTTAAATAAATTACTTCCTGCACATGTTCTTATAAGAAAATTATGGATATTAGGTTCTAATTGGGGACTCCGGGACGTTTTTTTTTTACTCTGTGCCGTCTCGTAAACAATATGAAATACGATTTCTTCCAGTCAACAGATGAAAGTAATAGAAAGTGGTTGTTCAAAGTTCATCAAACTTACCAGCTAGGGTGAATCTGTCCATGTAGTTGATGAGGTTGACGAAGCACAGTATGCCGACCGTCATGTATTCCACGAAGGTTACTTCACTCAAATTCTCTCTCCTCCTGCCTTGCTTCTCCTGCAGTAGCGCTGTCGCCGATTCATTATCACTGTTTATAACAAGCTGCTGGTTCGAAGTGTTTGGGGTTATGCCACTCTGGTCCATTTTGAACAACTATGAAGTATGAGCAACCACTGCTACAACTACAAATAGCTATCACTTTCAAGAACACGAACTTCCAATGCCGAAATTTTGATCTGTCCGAAGTTGCTTGCTTGTCAATAGAACTCCTTACTTTTGTAATTTATGTATTATGAACTAAATAAAATAAAATGTTTATAATACAAATTAAATATAAAATACTGAAGGAGATATAGATCATTAGGAACTTAAATCATAATTCGCTAACACGACTCGAACACCCGTGATGACAACTCAACGTTCGTGACGTGAATATTTTTAAAACTGCGTCAGTACGAAGCTGTCAGTGTCACGTTGTATTGAACGATGAACGGATGATAAATTGTACACAGATAAATAACATAATTGAACGATTGAGGCATCCAGTGTAGATTCACGTTTACACTAGATGCTGTTGAAACGGTTGAACATGATTACGGAACGCTTTCACAAGCGTGCCGTAAAAGTGGTATAATCATACAATTCATACATCGTACAGTATAGTGGTGCAAAGGCTGAGGCACTCAATGCCAGGCCGTAAGGTCTGCCAAGCCAGTAAAACCCAGTTGCACTAACACCCTTTGTTTGGCTTTTTAACGTTTAATTTTGTATTTAAAGCGGCTATTTTAGACAAATCCTGGCTAAAAGCGCTCCCTCAACAGGAGCATTCGTAATGTAACAAAATAAGATTCGATTTTCCAAATGCTCCCATTGAGGGAGCCCGTTTAGCCAGCATTGGCCAGCAATAGCTACCATGTCAGCTGGGCTGGTCGTTTGAATATTATAGCCAATACATAGTTCACCAGTAGAAAAATAGGCACAGCTCCGCTTTTAGTACTGTCAGATTTCTATTATGTAGTTCCTTAACACCATTTATGAATGCTTAGAATGATGTGTATGAATTTATCTATCTATCAAAATTTCAGCACAGTCTCCTACATTTAATAATCATAATCTATATATAAAAAAATGAATCGCCGAAATGTATGTACGCGTATATCTTCCGAACCGCTGCACCAAATTGGTAATTCTTTTTTTACTATTGTAGGGACAAGGATAAGCTTAATAATTTTGGGTGGGTAGGGTAGGTAGAGTAGGGTAGTATAGATAGGCTAGGTAGGAAAAAGTGCATTGCAACGTATGCCGTATACAGCTAGTAATTCATTTAATCTGTTACCAATTCATTCAATTTTATTCAGAGAAACGTCAAATGTCAACTAAGATTCGGAACGCTTGCCAATCTGTCAAACGCCGCTGACGACCGAATCTCTCTGAAACTCGTCTCCAAACCAAAGACTCTCGTCTCGTTGAAAGTGTTGAAACTTGAACTCAAACTCAATTTCTCATACTCGAGAAACTGTGCGAAATAGCGGCTTTATTTTCTGTAATTATTTTTCTATGAAATTTCAGTTCTTTAGTTATAACTGAAAAGTGTCGATTTTGTTAACCATGATTAAAAAAATATTTTTCGTTGTTTTAATTTGTTTCACTATTAGTATAGCTAAGAAGCCCAAAGTTGAGGAAAAGCCGGATTGGGCTAAAAAGGATATCAGAGATTTTTCTGATGCTGACATGGAAAGGTATTTATAGATTTTAGAATTTCTTTATCCATGTGTAATAAATAAGGCCAATATCAAATTAATTTCTCAAAATTTCATTGTTATCTCTCGTTCCTGCCTACGCCTACGTGGTCTTGTGGTATAGGAACACATCATTTTTTAACTAATGAGGAAAATAATAATATCTCGCTCTTTTTGCTCACTCACATATGAACCACTACATATATTTATTTCCTATTTCTAATTTCAGACTTTTTGACCAATGGGAAGAAGATGAAGAACCCTTACCAGAAGATGAGCTGCCAGAACACCTTCGAAAGCCACCTTCCATAGATTTCACTAAACTGGACATGTCAGACCCAGGAAATGTATTGCAAGCTACTAAGAAAGGACAGACACTAATGATGTTTGTGTCAGTAGCTAACAAGCCTTCTAGAGCAAGAACTGAGGAGATAACCAAGATATGGCAGACTAGTCTATGGAGTAACCACATTCAGGTGGAAAGGTTTGTGACATTTGACTTAGTCAACAAGTCTTGTATATGATGGAATTAATATAAAAGAAGAATCAAATCCAATAATCACCATGTGACATAAGATGTACAGTTTCGCAGCTTAATTTTTATTATTCTTCTGTTTCAGATACCTTGTTGACGATGACAGAGCAATATTCATGTTCAAGGATGGAGCCCAAGCATGGACAGCTAAGGAATTCCTTGTAGAACAAGAAGAATTAAAAGAAGTTCAGTTAGAAAGTCAAACATACCCGGGAACGAAACCTGATGAGAAAAATAAGTCTATCCGTGATGAATTATAAAAAGTAGTCTTTTTTAATATTTTTATATGGGTACAGTCAAGTTTACAGCATAATTTTAGGTTGTATATATTTTTCTTAAAGCATTTATTAATAATTAATATCTAAAAAAAAAACTAATAATAAAACAACTTCTGATATTCTTGATATTGATAACTAAATGTCAATGTGTTTTTATCAGAAGTAGGTACATTAATTTCCTCAATGTGAGTTAGAGAACATCCATTTTATATATTGTAAGTGAATACTGAATATATTTTTTTTGTATTTAAATACAAGCATTCCTCATAAAGTAATGGTTTTATTCATGATTAGCCTAGAATATCAGCTTTGTGAGTAAAAAGAATTTTGAGTGATTAGAAAAATAAAATAGAACACTGCTTTAGGAATAATGTTTTTTTATTAGACTAAAAGTTTATCAATGATTTGGTGGTGTAGTATACAGTATCAGTGAACATAATGATAACGCCAGTTTCTAAAATGACATACAAATCAGAAGGCTCTAGAAAGCATCCGTAGCACGGTAATGCTCTTCATCAATTGTTGAGTAAATATGCCCTTCACCACACATCCATTCCAAGATATTTCTGAAAATATAAAAATGGTATAAATTATAGACAGATCTCATTTCACACAGTTCAAAGTTAAAGTGTACAGTTTGGATGTAGATGCAAATCTCTAAAAGTACTCATCCAATTTCAAAAATTCTTTCACTGATAGAAAGCTATTGGGTGTCATGTTTGATGATAGATATAATTAAATTCCATGCAAATGAAGTTACTGACAGAAACTGGCTGTTCATAAAATGCATTAATTTAATGAAAATGTAGTTCTTCTTTTTAATAATTTGAGAAATATTCAATATGAAAAGATATTTCTGTCTTTTACAATACTTACTCAAACTCCACTTGTGACATGCGGTCTTTCAGTGAGCCATACATATCTTGTTTACTGATACCCTGTTCCAAGGTAGAAGCTCTTATCATGTTGAACACCATCATTTGTCGTGGGTTGAGGCCGTTTACTGATGCACTGCTTTCAGTCACACCAACCATGGAATTTGCTGGTAGACCACCAGTGAATGTTGAGTTATTGTTTTCAACCTTTTCCTGTAAAAAAATTATGTTCTTATTAAGGTATAGTAAAATAGTTAATAGGTAAAAATCTGTGGTTAACCCAGCGCCTTGGGTTACGCATACATCAACATAGATACTACAGAACATGCATTCTAAAGATGAATATATTTATCACCAAGAAAAAGTATCAAAAAAATTTTTCAACCCATATGCTGGGTTCTTTGGCACCGAAGGTATTAGTTTAGCAGCAGACAACATTTTGTTGTAGTATTTATCAGATATGAGTAAATCAAGCTATTCTATGTCAGTACTATTAATTACCTTTTTGGAGTCAGCTTCCATTTTGAGCCTATTTTGGATACAGTGTAAATAGTGGAATGTTATTGCATTAACATCTGTTATTGGCATTATTTTGAATGTCATCAGCACTTTCTTGCCTTTGTTGGCCTTCACAGTGCCATATACTTGTATGTAGTCATTCACCTGCACCTTTGGTGTGGCCTTATCCTGCAAAATAGGTTTATTTATTTATTTAAACTTCACATACATTGGTGGACTTAATGCCACAAGGCATTCTCTACCAGTCAACCTTTAATTAAAATTAAATTTTGTTAGTTCAATATTGTGGAAAAATAAAGGAATGTTTATATTAGCATTTCAGCTTTCGGAATTGTACAGATGTGCAAAAATTTATCAGCAGTTTGAACATTGAAAAACTGGCCAAGAGCGAGTCATCCTCACATGCACACAGGGTTCCATAGCTCCAAACAATTTAATAAAAATATTTTGAAGGCTCATTTATATGTTGTATTGTATTGTATTAAATTCAACAGCCAAATTTTTTTTTTGGTATGTTAATGAAAAACAAAGTTACTGCTGCAGTTTCATGAAAAAATCCCAATTTTGTTTGAACCAACTTTTGTTGAAAGTTTTTTTTACCTTCTACAATCCTCCATTGTTTCAGAATTTACCTCCTCTTACTTTAGAAATTAGAGGAGAATTTTAACACTTTCGAATCTTTCAAACAATTTCGAACGAAAACTTCGAAAAAAAAAAAATGGTTTTAGGAACTTCATTATCATTTTTAAAGACCTATCTTTAAACCCCCACAGATATAGGTATAATGTTTTTTTAGTTTATTTTCCATGTATCCCTTTAATCTTAATCTTTAATTTAATCTTTGTGTGCCTTTAATCTAAACTAATATTATAAAGAGGAAAGATTTGATTGTTTGTTTGTTTGCATTGAATAGGCTCCGAAACTACTGAACCCATTTGAAAAATTCTTTCACTGTTGGGAAGCTACACTATACGCGGGTGACATAGGCTATATTATATTTTCAAAAAAATTAGGGATCCTTACTAAAACTGCAATTATGTAACCCAAGGTGTTTAAAAATTACCTAAAATATTCTTAACATCGCGTGCGCTGCGAAAACTATTGATGATAGAATAAAATAATGTATTACGACTTTGCAGAACACATCATTATTTACAAAAAATGTCGCGACAGTATATGTCTAACTATTATATTTATGCCACAATAAGTGTTCTTTTATTTAAAAAAAAAATATTTTAATGCCGCCGTTAGAAAAGACTCTGTATTTGTATCTTGGTATTAATCCTTATCAAAATAAATTACTTCATATTCAAGACTGCTTCAATACCTTTATATAACTTTTTGAATTATTCAATTCGGACATTCCATTCGAAAGATATCAGGAGTTTAAAAATGTCGGTATTAGAAAAAAAGTTGCGTGGTCGCCGCTCACCCTGCTCAGCTGGCTAGGCATCACCTTATACGATGTAGGCGTCACTGGGGTACAGGCCGTACGGGAGAGGAATATTCAAACTTTGTTTATAATTATTTTTTTTAGTTCTTCATCATTTCATTTTTGTCCACTGCAGGACATAGACCTCCCCCAAGTGTCGCCATTGACATAAGGGGGTTTTGACATAATCACCACGCTTGGCAGGCGGGTTGGCGATCGCAGTACAGTTGTTACAAAAGCCCACAGAACGCTGCTGCCAATTCTCTGGCAAGTCCCTTAGTCGCCTCTTACGACACCCACGGGAAGATATGGGATGGTGCTATTCTTTACGTCCAACACCATACAGAACCCGACACCATACAGAATTTCACACCACAGAGATTTTTTTTATTTACCTGACGCAAATAGAAGGGTTTTTTATGTTTGTGTATTGTTAAATACCCGTGCGAAGCCGGGGCGGGCTGCTAGTCTATTAGTATTTTTTTTTTTAGTTTTCAGAATACATCTACCTACCAAGTTTCAAAGGTGAGTGTTATTAGTTTCAGAATGAAGTGGCTGTGGCATACGGATGGACAGACATGACGAATCTATAAGGGTTCCTTTTTTGCCATTCGGCTATGGAACCCTAAAAATTACAAGACAGTGACATAAGACACACACTTTTGGTCAATTAAAATTGATTTAGTATAACAAACATCCTAGAGGCAAATAAGGTTTGTTCCAGTACAAGTTAATTAAAACAAAAAGCTTACATCTTCATCAGCTGCCTCTTGGTCCAGCCAAAGCACAGCTCTCATCCTGCCAGTTATATCTTGTATGGTGTATGTGATTTTCGTGCTTTGCATCCGGATGTTCCTCACACGAGCCACAATGGAAACTATCTGGATCTCTGTTCCCCATATCTTCACACCATCATCTCCACTATGCAGAGCCTGTCTGATTACTATAGGAGCTGTTCGCGATGCTCTTCGACCCTGAATAACAAAGTATATGAAGTGTTCTATAGAACCGATAGAGCAAAAATAATGTTATGGGTTCTCAAAGTACTTACCGGCTTTTGAGCCTGATTTGGAGTGTTTACGTTTCCGAATTGGTTCGGCGAGTTGAAAAACCCTCCGCCAACAGCAGACTGATCTGAAACATGGTTAAGAAACATGTTTTTGACTTGTACAGTTACATATTGTACCGTTGATGATGTTAGGAATTATTTGATCGTTTGAAGTAAATTAGTTTCGTATGTACATTGTGTACAACTTACCATTCCACATTGTCAGAATACAAAGTGAAACTGTTTATTTTAGAAAATAGCCGCCTTAATTGGTTTATACGTAGAATTTCAAAAATCAAGAGTACTTCAAATTACGATACGATCCCTTTTTTCGTTTTTCTGACGAGTTTCAACACGTCGTTGGGGGCGCGGGAATTTTGTTGTTTGACAGCAGGCAGTTGATTGACAATGACAATCTTGTAAGGATTGTTGTCAGATTAAAATAAACGTCTCTTCGGAAGTCAGTCAAGTGTAGTCAATGCCTTATCGTGAAAATTCGACTAAATTTCTCAATACACTTCTCTTAAAATGTTTAGGTCTGTGGCCTTCGGAAAATGACAGTTTGAGATTGACATTGTCGAAAGTTTACGTTTTGTTTGGAAGTTTTCAAAAGTTCTAAACTAATGAAAATAGTTATCGTTTTCATGATAATGTTGTAATTGTTAAAACAGTAATGGCTTATAAAACGTTCCACAAAGAAAAATATTACATTACTTTTAAAAGAGGTTTCGAAGACTGCAAAAAAGATGTGACTGTAACAATTGACAAACTTTTTGAAACCGATACTCTGGTTGGTCTCTCTGTTCTGAAACTTTTAAATTATTATAGCAGTGCCCAGTAGTGTTACCTAAATTTTGTAAATCAAAATGATTTAAGTGGTTAACTTATTTAATTTCAGCGCATATCTTTATCAGACGATGAGGACCCCACATTTTTATGTGTTCTGACTATTACTCGTATGGACTATGAAGATTTAAAAAAGCAACAAGGTCTATTGGTGGATTTTGACAATTTCCCATCACAGCTTGTGAGATTGCTACAGCAATGTGCTTCAAACAACATGTGAGTGAAGTGGTTTATTTGTATAGTGAGGTTTGAGTATTTAGGGATTACAGATAATTTTATGCATTAGTATTAGGTCCACAGAGTTTATTCTTGTTTATAAACCAACAACCTGACTCCTCATGAATACTGAAATAAAAACTCAAACTCTAAGTGTTTATTTCAATCAGACCATTACAGGCACTTTTGAAAGTCAAAAAAAGGTAAAACTATTGTGAATTTCTTCTCTTTCAGGTTTTTGATAATGCAACAGAAAAACCCTGTGCAGTATTATTTAGAAGTTATAGAGCATAATGAGTTTAAAAGACTTGTACATTTATCATTGAAGACTGGGCCAGCTACAGATGCTGACATCAAACAACATATGGCTGATACAATCATTAACCTCAAGGTAGGGTCATAGGTAGTTAAATTAAAAGCAAATTGTTTTAAATAAAAGATTTTATAAATGTATAAGACAATAATCAACATCATCATATCAGCTTGGAATCACCCATTGCTGGGTATAGGCCTCCCCCTTTTATCTACCACACTTCCCATTTCTGTGCATCTCTCATCCAGGTGTTTCCTGCAATTCTTACAATGTCGTCGACCAACATAATAAGTTGATACAAAACTCAATATCTGTTGCTCTGGATACCTTTTACAAATTTAAGACTATTTAAATAGGGTGGTATACATTTTAATAAACTACAATATTAATGATTTCAGAAAAGCTTGTCTTCATATAAAAGTTCAGCGATGAGTACTGAGGCAGTATTGAATGAAAAATGTATCAACATGGAGAGAAAGGTCCATGACCTGACTCATACTCTAGCAAGAATGGAAGAAGAAAAATCTAAATATGAATTAGAGTTCAGAGAAACTTTGAAAAAGGAAAAGGAAAAGATGATACAGGTGATTATACACATTTGTCCATGTTTTCTGTAACTCCCAAAGGGAAAAGGCGTATGTATGGTCTGTGAATAGAATAGAATAAAACTTTATTGTACATAAATAATGCAACAACATTTTTACAAAACTGCTAATTTTGTGGTTACAACAGCCTTATATCTTATCGCTGATAGCGATACCTTCTAGACCACCTTTGGATGGACATAATGAAAATAAAAAAGAGGGTGGTGTATTACAGAGGGTGAAAATGATAGGATAAGATAGGAGGCCATTGTGGGATTTAACAGAATACTGTTGAGAAGGGATAAAATATGCGCATTACGGTGAAGGCTGATAGGCAACCACTTGAGTTTAATGCAAAACTCTGAAACATGATCATATTTGCTCAAACTGAATATTAATCTGATACAAACATTTTGGAGTCGCTCAAGCTTATCTATGGTCAAAATAGATTGGTTTCAATTTAGAATTTTTGTTCTAAAGAAGTTTGTCACTAAACCCTAATTTTGTATCTTATTAGTTTTGATTAACCTACCAATTTAGTTATTCTATGTGCTAAATTCTTTATGTTAAACGAATGTTACAGGAAAGAATGCTCTGGCAGCAAAATGCGGAACTTAATATGAAAACACAGCTCACTACATATCAAGATAATCTCAATAAGAAAGAAAAACAGACAGACGAAATGAATTCTCATTGCAAGCAGTTACGTGACAGCATTGCACAATTAGAAAATCAGCTAAGGTATATTTATGCATGCATAGCATTATACATAATTAATATTCATTGCACTACGGTTTCTTCGAGGGAAGCATGCTCCACCCACGCATCATTGCTTTACATCAGCCAATGCCAAAGCGATGGCCAAACGCAAGCATAATCAGTTCCTTTAAGTATTAAGATGTTATTAAAAGTTCTTTTGTTGTATCCTTTTAATGTTTTCAGTGAAAAAACCCAGTGCTTGAATATGTTGGAAAAAGAAGTTCAAAAATCACACATTGAAGTAGCTACACTAAAAGCAAAAAATGCTTCATTAGAAGGGGATCTTCTGGAAAAAGAAAAACAATATCATCAAATGAATTCCAAGTGTATTTATTTAGAAAAGGTACATAGTACTGCCTTGCATACAGAAGCGGTATCTCAGGAAATATTGTATCGAGGAAACATTTAGTTTTGGAAATATTGTCTTCTTTTTACCACAGATTGATGCGTTTTTTTTTAAGCTATCTGATTGTATAAATGTTTACTTTGGGATTTTTTGAGAGACCATGTTTGAGCTCAGCAAGGCAGAATACAAGTTATTCAAGAAGAACCAAATTTTATTTGGAACTGATTGATAATTTAATGTTGTTTATTTTCAGACAATTAAGGATAACTCGGATGTAATAAGGGAATTAAACAGTTCTCTACAAATAGCCAAAAAAGAAAAGGTTTGTATAACTTTTTGATGTATACCAAAATACAATACCTTTAAATAACATTGAACAATAGCTATAAGTAATAAGATCATTATATTTTTCCTATTATAATATTTTCTGTGCCCACAGACAAGTTTAGAAGAAAGGTTGACTTTGAGTGAATCTCTTGTAAATAGGCACAATGACGCAGTCCAATCGACATCAGAACAGCTTTTAAAGGCTAACCAAATCATTTCAAAACAAAATACCGACCTTATTGAAATGAAGGAAAAGGTAATTTATTATACTCTATAAATCTTTATAAATAGTAAACTTAAATAGTGAAATTACTTATTTCTTTTCTGGGAAAGATTTCAACTCTTTCAATTTAATATTTCCAGCTTCTATGCAGAACAGCAATAGCATTAGAACAAGAAAAAGTTATAGAACGTAATAATAAGGAAACAGAAGAATTAAAAGAGCGATTTAGTAACACTAACCATTGCATGGAAAAACTGCAAAAAGAGTTAGACGATTTGAAGGAAAAGTATGAAGCCAATGAGAAAGCTCTCAAAGATAGAGATGAAACTATCAAGAATAATAATATGGGTGAGCATTCATTCTATTCATAGTACAGACTGAGCACATCAAGCCACAACAATCTGTCAAATTTCTTTAATAGATTTCCAACTTTAGTTTAAAGAATTAGGTTCAAGGTTGATTGGGAAATTTTGACAGTTTCGGGTTTGATGTGCTGGCGTCTGAGCCTTTGTCTTTGAGATTTCAATGAAGAACTCATTACCTCGTGCTTGGCTGTCTGCTTATTTGCCATCCAGTAACACACAATTTTGCGTGACGCTATTATTATAAACAATCGGGCCCTCCCACAACATTTTTTTTTAAACAGCCTTTGTTCAGTAGCAAAGCTATAAGTTAATAACTGGTTTCAGTAATACAATGGCTTCATAAAAAGCTGGATAACGTGGAACCCACAGACTTGGTACAGAATAAGAGGCTTGGAATACAAACTGCAACAAGTTCGACGCCATACTTCCTATCCAGAAACAACAACCATACTGAATCGTCACACGGTATAACCGAAGAATCTATCGACTTTTATGCAACGTCGAAATCGTGAGTGTTATTTATTGACCGTGTTATATCCACCTAAAAAACACCTACAGTCTAATCAATAATTATTTCACTTCGCGATACTATACACCGTGAATTTTCCAAGAGACTTTTAGTTTTCATCAAAATCGGGCTCGAGACCGAGTAGGTATTTTTCGCTATTCCTCGTTTTGGATTTGGCCATCCACGCCCACTTGAAAAATTCAGCCTGTATATAGTAAAGGTCACTAGTTAGTACAGTATTATCAGTAGTAGCAACCCAACAGCGGCCTTATTGTAAGGAAAATAAGAATTACAGTAATTTTGTCAGATATGCCTTGTCGACCTAGACTATAGGTGGTGGTAGGTAAATATATCGTTAAAAATGCTGTTGTTTTGTTATATCCAGGGCGTCAAATTTAGAAGAGTCACCAGGTCCTGTAATCCAGAACAGAGTTTCTAAAGTTGGACTGGACCCGAAATATCTGAATCCTTCTGAAACGGACAACCAAACTGGAAAAGGTATAAGTATAATTATGTTATAGTTATAAAAAAGTACTTCATTTTGAGCCTTCAAGACTAAAACTCAAACTTTGATGTCGTCCACAGGTGCGAAAACGAAGCCAAATAATCCACCAAGTCAGTCAGGCAAAGAAAATATTAACTTACCTAAAGTAAACTACAGGGAAAAGAAATCTGCGCGGGGATCTACCTACCGGGCAACACCCGTCTCCGCCTATTTTCCGTAATTTATATCATAATTTATTTATTTGTTAACATTCGTGCAATTATTATTATAAGTAATTCTGTTCAGTGTGGTGTCTGTGATTTTTATCCTAATCCTTGTCCTAATAAAAGCGATTTGATTTTGATTCTCACGGCATATTTTTTCGGCGCTGACGACGCGTGGTTAACGCGCTTTATACGAGATTCAGTCATAGGCAGTAATAGCACATGTTCAAAATTTTTGTGGCGCCGTAAATGCGCGTATAAAATTATACCGTCGTACGTTTGTACGCGCAGATGCGACGCAGACGCAATGCGAACGCGCTTCACGCGCACGTTTGTGTCGCTCCGTACGTCCGGGGCCATGAACCTGCGTTCGTGAAATTAATGCGGGTCGTCGGCCTATAGAAAACGCCGTGTCAGTTCATTAATGAAATAAGAAGGTATTGGTGATTTTAATGATTCTATCTCAGTAGTCATATTTTTACGGTTGCAAATCATATTTTCATTACTCATACTCTGAAAGTAGGTCTGAAGTTGCCTGAGGAGCGGGATGAAAGTAATACTTTTCATCCCTAGGGAGAATCGCTTTTAACGGACTGATGTCAAATTATAAAAACAACTATTTCTATTTTCACATTTTTATTGAACCATGTTCCAACTTTCTATGCAGCCACGATGTAAAATTGAAATAACTTAAAGTTAAGCATTGATTAAAGAATATATATTTTTTAAATAACTTTATTCTAATTTAGTTTCAACAATTTCTTTAAAATAACAGAGTTGGGCAAAATATTTACCATTTTTTCAATGATGAAAATGAAAAATATTGGCTGGCTGGCCACAGAAAAAAAAACAAAATTGGCGAAAAAGCGGCAATCTGAAATAACATTTAAAAATTTTTTCTTTAGCTAATTCATGTTTTTTTTACTTTCTTTGTATTCGTATTGAAAAGCACAGTGTTTACCTCGGGCTAAAGACTTATTTAGTCCCGAGACTTCGTTCAGGCGCCAATAGTTCGGGGGACTAAACAAGTAACTACCGAGTTACTTTCACCCCTAGGCTAACAATGTACTATTTAATCAAAATACAACCTGACATTGACCTGCAAAATGAAAAACAGGAAAATTTAAATTTCGCGGGAGTCTCTAGGGCGCTTCTACGTTAAAAACATATTTATCGCCTCTATTGCTATCGAGAATTTAGCTCCGAACTATTCTTCAAACCTTTGATGTCGTGTGTACACGTAGCGTAATGAACGTTTTTGTTGTCGTCGAAATGTATTTTCTGCTCTATGTTGTGCGAGAGAAACATCGATATTGTCACAATAGTCGAATGCTAAAGAGTTGGGAATAGTCTTAGTACTAATTAGTTCCATAGGAATAGTAAATATTAATTATCTATATTCAATAACTGAAGCATCAAAGACGATTCATCAATGAAAATTGAAATGTACGAACGACAGAAACAGAAGTGACGGACCGGATTAAGAAAATGAGAATACTATTGGGATTGGTCGGGTGGGGAAGGTTATCATTATTTTGTTTGAGTGATTCATTATTTAGTAATTTTATACTATTTACCGAGTTCTCCTCAATGTGACTAATTACAAAGAAGCGCCGCAATGTTTGAGTTCTACAAACAATGTTCGTGATTTGGACAGACTGTTTTAGGCTTTTTTGTGTAAAAAAAATAGTTTAATGTATGGTGTCTAAGGTTTGAAATAAGTTCCAACATAATGCCGTTCGATTTTCTGTGTTGTGTGCGGCCTGGCGTAGAAGATATCGTGGAGCTGGACTATTCGCACCAGTCACTGGTCGACTTCCCCACTGAAGTGTTTGTGTACGAAAGAACGCTTGAAACTCTGCTCTGCCAGAGTAATCGTGTGACGGAGCTCCCGCGCCAACTGTTTATGTGCCATGGATTGAAATATTTGGATCTTAGTGATAATGAAGTATCAGGTATACCTGCAGCCATATCTTCGTTAGTGAATCTGCATCACTTGAATATCAGCAGAAATACTTTAACATCAATACCAGAGAATATGAAGGCGCTAAAGTATCTGGCATTCTTAGATCTTAGTGTTAATCCATTGGAAAAACTGCCAGATGCTATTACAAATCTTACTGCATTACAAGAACTATACCTGAATGATACATACTTGGAATATCTTCCAGGAAACTTTGGACGGCTAGCGAATTTAAGAATACTTGAATTAAGAGACAATTATTTGATGATTTTACCCAAGTCACTGTCTCGGTCAACTGAATTACAGAGATTAGATATAGGACAAAATGATTTCCAACAGTTTCCTGAAGTGATTGGAAGGTTTGTGAAGCTAAGAGAGCTGTGGATAGATAACAATAGCCTGACATGCATTACATCTGTTATAAAACCATTGGATAACTTGATACATT
This sequence comes from Cerastis rubricosa, assembly GCA_949152445.1. Lineage (NCBI taxonomy): Eukaryota > Metazoa > Arthropoda > Insecta > Lepidoptera > Noctuidae > Cerastis > Cerastis rubricosa. The sequence goes on along the minus strand of OX424540.1, from coordinate 11,029,297 downwards.
TGGAGGCAAGTAATAATATGATAGAAGAACTTGCTCCTGAGATTGGATATTGCACTCAGCTGGTGGATGTGACATTATCATTAAATATCTTGACACAGCTTCCAGAGAGCATTGGGCAGCTCTGTAACTTGGCTACATTAAAATTAGATAATAATAGATTATATTCATTACCAGAGAGCATAGGACATCTGGCAAATCTTGAAGAATTAATGCTTATGTGCAATTATTTAGACAAAATACCATCTTCTGTTGGACTACTCAGGAAATTGAAATATCTTAATATTGACGATAATATGCTGACATCAATACCTCCTGAGATTGGGAGTTGTTCAAAATTGTCTGTGCTATCGCTACGATCTAATAAATTGACTAGAGTCCCTCCAGAAGTAGGCCATCTAACTTCTTTAAGAGTGTTAAACTTAGTAAGGAATTCATTAAGTTGTCTTCCTCAGTCCTTGTTGAATTGTGATAATTTAGTAGCCCTCTGGCTGTCTGAAAACCAAAGCAAACCTTTAGTGCCTATGCATTCTGAAGTCGACCCTCAGACCTATGAACAAGTCCTCACTTGTTTCCTCTTCCCCCAAGTGCCTTTAACCCCTATTGAAATTAAATTGGACAATGACAAATCTGAAAATGTGGAGGCTAATACTTCTGCCCGCCATATCAGTTTTGTTGACATGAAAGCTGCTCCTAAGGTTACTGAAAAACCAGGTCAGTTGAGACGAGCCCCAACACCTTACCCAAAAGAATTGAGGGCACTAGCTAAGCATGCCAGGAATATACACAAGGATGGCACACAGGATGTTACACCTCCTATGCAAAATGCAGTACATATCAAAGCTGCCAAAATAACACCTACTTTACAGCAAAGATTTGCATCTGATAACAAAATAGAAATGGAAGGTGCTGGGAAAAGTAATTTGGGAGGAACAATTAAGGATCCCATCATGAAAACATCTGTCTATGATAATCTTCCTGCTGAGAATGCATATGATAAACCTCTGGATCTTTCATATGAGCAAGATAAAAGCTACAAAAGTGTTGACCATGCTTTGTATCCTGAAAATACTGGGCCTGTGAGTGATTTTAAAACTGAATGTGGTGAGAATTATCTGTTACCACAAAGACAATATAACTCAAAGCAGACTGACAAATACAGTTCTAGACAAGACATGGATAGAGCAAACATACCTCTACCTCCAAATATCTACAGAGGACACATAGAGCATAAAAATTATCAATTGCCAAATGATGTGAACTACAGAGCTGGCATAGATGACCCTCACAATAGATTGCAAAGGTTGAGCCTCAGTTCTCAAGAAAGGCAACCAGTTAATGAAGCAATACTGTCACCACATTTTAGTGAAGCCTCTTATAATAGCAGAACTATGATGGAAAATATTCCTCCTTTTGATCCTATATATGCTAGGAAAGATCACATATGCCACTCTGTGTCTGAAAACAATTACCATGAAGGTATATATGACAGCGACAATTGCACGCGTGCCAAAGATAAGATTTATGGTCAGCGGAATTATGATGCCTATAATTATCACTCACACGGGAATCGCGATTTGCCAAGTCCTAGGTTACACACTGTTAGTCAAGTGGTTAGTTCAACAACAATGCCAAATTTAAGTGGTTATAGTAATGTTTATCCTGTTGGTGTTGTCGAAAGTCATGAGTATTCACCAAGTCTTCACCAGCACCAACCACCGACCGCCAATATGTATGGCATAGCAGCTAGTCCCACTTACGTATCATCACAATCTCCGGAATTATACTCCCCGACAGGCCACACTAACACGACTAATCCCTACCGAATGGCTACTACGCCATTGATATCAGATGATGGAAGTTATAGTCATGTGCATTCACCGACTAGCCAAAATATGTACGATCTATATGATGCCATACCAGCTTCATCTAATCCTCCGAGTGTGGTTAACCACCGACATAGTCCTAGCATTTCTGAGCCAGTTTACGGTCGAGGTCAACCTCCGCCTTATCACATTGCAGCTCCGTACACGAAACACGCTCAGTATTTCAATGGAACGGGAGGATAGTGGTGTCTTAAACACGGGAAACCACGACGTTTTCTGAAAACAGACTCTTGTGAACGTTATTAGAATGAGTTGAAAATATTGGTGATTTAATTCCTGTTTCGTAACATTGGGTTTTGTTCTCTGCATGTGCAATTTAAATGTGATATAATTGTGTATAATATATGTATAATGTTGTAGAAACTAATTTAAGGTGCTAAGGGACGAAAAATATTTGTGTTGTTGGAAAATCTATCAAAGGAATATTACTATTTTTAAAAAGGTTGAATTTATTCAAATAAAAAAATGAAAATAATTGTGTCTTTTCTAGTAATGGTTTTAATTAATGTAGCACGCATTTAGAAAATGGTAGGTACTGATTAAGTACGAATTGTAACAACTGTGTTGTTCCAAAATATCTTTTGTAATTAAGTAATTATGACATTCTGTCTTCTTAGTTATAAATACTAACTCGAATTTTATTATAGCCTGAACGGAAAGTACTCGTCTTATATTTTACTACCAGTAACAGAAGTGACAAAAAATTTATACATGTATATCCACCATATTTTTGAGTGGTAAGGTGCTGTGCTCTAAACTATATAAGGGCCTAGTTTCCGGGTAGGCTACACCTAAATGTTGTACATACCTAAATATTTATATGACGAATTGACGACATCGTGTTGTAATGAATGTCTATGATATATTTTTGTAATTATGTGATAATTGTGAATTTATTGTAAAAAAATGGTTTATTTATTCAAGTCCAATACATGAAGTACGTATCAACCTTGATTCATTTTGTTCAAGTTATGACCGCCAATGGCGCCAATACGTCTCAGTTTTGTAACATTTTCAATCGGCTTTCCATCCGATTTATTTATTAATTAATCAACTCACTCAATTTATTTTGCTTCCTGGGCCTCCCAAGTAATTTATTTGAGAGATTTGAAATCTTTCTTCACCAGTCATTCATCATCTTCCATGTTATTTTGTTCACTACAAAACATCAGCTTTACATATTTCATAATACGATAGGTAGGTACTCTTTGGAAGCCTTCTTCAGTTTGCGTCGCTTCCCTATTAGTCACGCTTCATGGGAGCCAAAAAGCTAGTTACCTTATGTGTCTGCTGCGACAATATTAATCGATCTTTGTTTGCGGTAGGCACATTTGCATCATGTTACAAGCATGTAAGATATCAGCTCAATTCGTTCACAAATAGGCGTACCACGGTTACAATTAATTTAGCGTTCGCTTTTCTATCCACATTTCCATATTTTGTCAGTCGATTTTGCGAGACCGTATTTTATATGCTTTTAAGGCATTTATTGTGTACAAAATTAAAATATTATATTAAGTACCTATCTATATTATATTAAAAGATTTGATAATATTTTCATATTTTGTATTGATACATTTACACTTTCCATTTAATTGCACAAATATTATTTTCTAGCTTTATTTCTGAGCAGTAATAAGTTCCTTTAATTGACGAACTTGCGGAATTATGTACTTAACTATATAGCTATGTCAGGGTTTATAATCTGGTTGGTAGGCTTATAATTATGAAATACAGGTATAATCTCGTTAAATTGCCCATTGATGTACTTACTTAGCTACCTACTGAATGTCAACTGTAAGAAGGGACCTTAAGCTAAACTATACAAACTGAGTTTTATTATGAACTACTATTGTATCCATTTCTCTTAAATAGATATTTACCTTTGGGATAGTTTTTTTATTAACTCCAGAATCTATCCTGGATTCTCCCTGGCTGTATGCTAACTAAGCTTCTACGAACACCAGTGTCTTGTTGAATCTCGAAAGTTTTTTTTAACTAATCCTAACTTGAATTCGGAAGTTTTGCTTTGGGTAACCTCGGAACAATCTGAAAAAAACATATTAATCAGGAGCTGTTTCTTAGTTCATATTTTGAAACTTTTTTGACTGAAACCTTCGGAAGAGGGTTCGGTAAGAGGGTTACCTAAAAATAATTTCGTCCCTCCGTCCACGCGGCCTTTTTGGGTTTTATCATTTGAAATGGACCTTATTATTTTTTATGGATAGGTAAGCTCACAAGGCAACTGGCATTTAAATAAGCGTACATCAACGCACATTCATTATAGTTATTTACGCACCAAATAAATGTATAATTTACTTGTGATTGTCACCTTTTTTTGACTTCACCTTACAATTTGCCTCTGTTTTTTTTTTCTTCTTTTAAAAGCTTATTAATTAAAAATTGGTATCTATTTAAAAATGTTATAACAAAGCAAGTGGAGTTCTTGAGCCAGATTTTTAACCAACCAAATCGAGACAATCGATTCGCGCTTTATGATGGGATACCAGACCGGAATACGAAAGCCGATTAAGCTCAGGTTCGAAATATTACAGGAAGCGCGACATAACCGAACCCAAGTGTTTTGGCATTAATCAGCACAAATATAATAATGAGCTGATTTAGTATTTATTTTTATATTTGCATATCCATGACAAGTGACCAAGTGCTTGTAAATTATTTTTGATACATCAACGCTGAACTAGCAGTTTTGCTATTTACAAACAAAATATATCTTTATGAAATTATACAATCAACCATTTTCAGCTATAACTGAAATATTTCAGTTAGCCTGCCTGTTGACACAGCTACTTGATATAAGTTAAGCTATTTAGTTTTTCTTATTAAATTACTTGATTAATGTTCAGTACCTGTGACCTATAAAAAATAAAATAACATAGATTCTTTGTGTTATAGCTCTACTATTAGCTAATAAATGGTAGGTATTATCTTTATTATGTGTATGAGTAGTAGGTATAAAACTATAAAACATAGAAATAGAATACAAACCCCTGTTATATCAGTGTCATTTATTAATAATTAAAACTCTACCGTCTTCGATGTGTTGAGTATACTTGTAGCAGACCTGTAGATACTTTAAACAGGATATTTATGAGATCTTTTGGCTAATAGATAATTATGTACATACGACAAAGTTGTTGATAGATAGGTAAGCCGTAATATTACGCTGAAAATTAAATTTGTTGATCCAATGTGTAACTAGGTAATTTTAGTGGATATAGAGATTCTAGTGTTTTCCTTAATTGTAAAATGCACATCTAAATTTTAAAAATACACTTGTGTCATATTTTTGTTGAAATATATTACAAATAATTGTATGTTTATAATATTATATTTATACTACCTACCTTTTTAACTTGAAGCGAATTTCCAATTTCGTTTTTCGACGTATGATATTGTAGAGGACGCAAGTTACTGATGAAGATCGTCAGATCTCATTTTGTAGTACCTATGAGATACTTTCTAAGAACCGAGCCAATTTCATGAATATAATTTATTTTAATATTTATTTACAATTAGTCGAATACAGAGTATACTGCCAGTTTTTGATCATAATGATAAATTCTGATAATATAAAAGAAAAATAATGTACCTACTTTTTAATAAATTAAACATTTTTTTTTTTTAATTTACACAATTCACATTCGTATTTTTTTCATGATACATGTACTACCTATGACACATTCAAATAACTGAATAAATATTATTTTATAAATGTTAGCTTATTTTATTTTACGACCTCTGTTGTATGACTTATAATACACAAAATACTTAAAAAAAAATATCCTTTGTATTTGCATTAATAAAGGACGATACCAAAATCTGACTTGCGCTAAATTTATGCGAGCTTATTATTATTGTACCTAACAATATGCAAGCGTGCGAAGGAAAATGTTTTCCTTTTCTTTTTTTTTTTAATTATTTTTATTTTGAAGAGTAATAAGGGTAAGCTCGGTGAATAAATAGTTGATGTAAGTACCCACAGATACGTAATTAAATGAAAACAGTACTGACTTTTTCATATAAGCTCTGGTCAGCACACTATTTGAATTTTGTAAGTTCCTTTGTGCAAAGGCTAATTTAATAATTTTGAATATACATTTTTATACTTATAAATTTATAATAATATGATAATATCTTATATAGGTACCTAATTATAAAAAGAAATCTAGTCACTTTTATATGGTTAAGTAGTTTGTATTACTTACCTACTCTAAAACTATTTTTGTGGTAATCCTCCAAATATGTTTAACATTGGGACCATTAAATCTTCAAAATTATAACTTGTTTACATTTTATAAATATGTCTAAGTCAAACCTGAGAAATTGTAAGTTCATAAATAATATAATTATTATGTCACACTTGTTAAAGTTTCGTGGCAATTGTTTCTCTACCTTAAAAAATGTAACTACCCTCAAATAATGTTTTGGGAGGAAGTAAATCATAAACATACAATAATTTCATTAACATGAATTAAAGAGACATTAATGTTTTATACATATAGTCCGAATTTATCTTGCTAATTTTTAAGGGGTTAGAAGTTAACAATGTAGGTATTATATAATAGTGTTAGCAATAATATAACAATAGATCGTTGCCTATACGGGCCATGTAAGCTAAGGCACAGTTGAGTATCATTATTATATATACCTATTGTGTTAGATAATTACCTACGTTAATACGTTTACATATTACCTACATTCTATTAACTTGTATGAAGTTCATAAAACCAAATGCTACATTTTCTCAAGACTGACGCCTAAAACATATCATTTAACTGTATTTTCTTGTAACTAATGCATTATTTTGTGGTACCTACATTGTATTTTATGTACATACTGCTCGTTGACTGTTGTAAACAGTCTTATTTTACCGATGTAATGGTTCTATATTATAATATCTGGTTCTTACTTTGACGAAGGAATTTAAGATACTGAATGTATGTACTGTCACGGACTTTAATTGATGAGCCACTTTCAAACTTTCCAATTACCCAGTTATATACATTCACGAGGTTACACGATTAAACACGAACTCAAACCGCATGCTCGTAAACAAGATGGCATATTACTAATAATCGGAAATGGTCTTATTCAAAGAGGTTGAAGAATGACTAATAGGTAAGTTCTCAATGAAAAAACTATAAAATGTTACATACGTTTATCCAACCTATTTCTTACTCATCCTCCTTTGAATTAGAGCTCATTAAATACTCTTTATTTCTGAAAACATTGGATAGGTTTTGAGACAGTTGAAGTGTCGATGTCACAGACGATTATTGCGAATTTTGGTGAATCGATTAATTGTCATGAACGTCATCTTGAACGCCACGCGTTCGGATAAAATCGTGGGATAGAGTTTTTCCGATGTTGAAATTACCAATCATAATTTCTCTGTACGCTAAGCGTTACCATGGCTTCGTTAAAACAAAATTGTCGCTAGGTAATGGTTGCTAGACCTGCAATTGGTTAACTTTGGGTAGTCACTCGGTACTATGTACGAATATAACCGACTAAACCCGATTTGCATTACACGGGTAAAATTCGAACAGTGGCAAGTGGCTTATCATTTAAAGTCCGCGACTGTACATAAAAACTCGTCTCATATTAACGGTCGTATAGATAGAAAAGTAATTTATTTTACATATGCACATACTTCATGAATTTCAATACAGCTATTTTTATTCTTTCAGTTATCTATCAAAAGCATTGTTACTATTTAAAATTAGCTATCCTAATTTATCGTTATCCATTGTTTCAAGTTGACAAATAATCATAATTATTTTTGGTATTGTGTGGTACGTTCGGTAATCAATAACGACTCTTGCCTAAAGACGTATCGTATTATAATACTTATAATACAAATACTAGGTTTGGTTATAAAGGGCATTGGGTAAGTTTGTATGGACCAGTGGCATGATATTTTTTCACAGCGGCCACAAAACTAATTGTTGCTAACGTATAGTGGAATATATGATAATAATGACTCCTACAAGGATTTTGCCGAAAATTATATCGTAGCTGAAATATCTGATGTCAAAGTTGTGTTGTTCCTAATAACAGTTTGCATACTGTTATGTATTTTATCAAAAAAAAACTCTTTCCTATTTGTTTGCCGCATGTCATTACTTCCCAGAATTTGATCCTTAGCAGCGACACTATCGAATGGTGTACCTAATATTACAGGGTGATTCAAAATTAACGGTTTCGATTCCTGGCTAGGAATATTGATTTTTCAAAAAACCAGTGATGCAGTTTCATTTTTTATCAAAATCAGGCTCGGGACTCCTTTGAGTGTTTTTCGCTATTCCTCATAGTTTCGGATTTGGCCTTCCATCCACTTGAAAAGTTCACCCTGTATAACTCGGCTTCGATGCATTTTGGAAACAATTGTTCATAGAAGAAAATGAATGTCTTATTGTGTTCTTACTAATGAAATATTTTTCATTAGTGGCCGCAGACTTAAAAAATCATGCCACTTTTACCCAAACCCCACTTAACGAGTTTGACTGCTGCTCACTTTGACTTGAGATAATTAATCATGTTTTTTTATACACCGTTACATTTTAATCGTTTTAATCCCTTGGAGGGTCGATTCGGTGCATGAAACACTATCGATTTGTAGTGATAAAATTAAAAATAATTACCTTTTTTGTAACCTCGAACCAATTTTCGCATTAGTGAAAAAGCAATGTAAACCATTAGTAGTACCATTTGAAACTCATTTCGTACCATATGATGTGGTGTATGTACACATTGTGCGAATATTACGTTATCACATGCTATTTTTAGGGTTCCGTAGCCGAATAGCAAAGAACGGAACGCTTTTTTTATTTTAAGCGATACAATGCTGTGTAAGTTGTTTATGAACAGTATTTTGAAAGTTGAATCACCCGTCCAAGGGATTAAAACGATCAAAATTTGGCGGTGTATAAAATGTCTGGCTGACATGTATAGATTTATTCGGGAGAGGAATACATAGAAACAAAATAAACTACCCTGTATTCGTTTTGTAATATTAAATATTATGCTAGATAAGTAACGAACAAAATATTAATCGGACCTTTTGTACCCCATTTTCTCAAGAATGTGCAGGAATGACTGAGTGGTTATAATAAAACAAATATGACTAATTTATTACTTTAATTTGTGGAAAATGCCAAAATTAAAATGTTTTTTGGATTTGTATTTTTATAAAATTAAGATTTTTAGCTAAGTATTATTTATTAGATTTTATTACATAATTACGTAATAATTTTAAGTTCATGCAGTCCTAGAATCATTCTTAATTCAACAATAATTTCTTTGCTATCACGCCATTTAGCCACTCACATGGTGTTTTAGTAGTAAAATGTTGCTTTGTGTAACTAATTGATTTAAATTAAGTTGTGTAGGTACTTTTATATATTTTGTAAACACAGTTTACGTTTCGTCTGTAATACAAACTAGAAATAAAATGTTAAAATTTGAATGTAATTGTCGATATATTTTATTTCGCTATTAAGCTTACCTCTATTTTACGCCGAAGTGTGGGGGGGACACGGTTTTCTAGTTACGACTACAAATTATAAAATTAATAAATAGACTTAAAAAGTTTATTTAATTTAGGTTATTTAAAAAAAAAAAAACAGTTGTTTCCTACAAAAGTGCAATACAGCACAGTCAAAAAGTCTGAAACAGCTAATTTTAACTTATTTATGTACGAAAAATGGTTTAGTTTTAAATTGTTAAAGCTGTTGCGTAAATCGATGAGATGGTAGGTCGAGAAATGATGTTTCAAAATAATGGGCCTTCGCGCTGCCGATGATTTGAGCTAATAGTTATTCGAGGTTTTGATGCATCGAGGTGTACGTTACCCTAACAGGAAAGTGTCTCCTAGAGTGATATTAGTGGAAACGTATATTTAGTGCGTAATCTGCTATAAATGTGCGCTACTTAAACAAGGTGTTGTTTTGCATCCTCGTCAAATTCAAGGAGGTAACTATGCTAATGATTCTCGTCCCGAATCAATAATAAAATGGGTAGGTATTTTTTTTTGTTTGTCTTATTTACCGAAATCGGTAGGTGTGAACCACCCGTGTTTTAAACGCCGCCCGTCTGATCCTCGCCTTAAATCCACACACACACACATACAAAAAATCTCAAACGTTTATTCGTCATCATCATCATTTGAGCCCAAAAGACGTCCACTGCTGGACATAGGCCTCTCCCTAGTGTCGCCACATTGGCATATTGGGGGGTTTTGCCATAATCGCCACGCTTGGCAGGCGGGTTGGTGATCGCAGTAAGGTTGTTACAAAAGCACAGAGAACTCTGCTGTCCATTCTCTGGCAAATCCCTTAGTCGCCTCTTACGACACCTACGGGAAGATATGGCATAGTGCTATTCTTTACGTCCGACACCATACAGAGCGTTTATTCGATAATTTCTTATTCCCTAAACCACGTTACGGGGATTATTCCGATATACTGTCACACATAAACAACCAAAAAAATCAACGTTTATTAATAATTAACTAGGTAGGTACCGTAATTTATATTGATTATTTATGTATTTTGTGACAACGTCCTGAATTTTGACAAGAATGCAAAACAACGCCTTGTAGAATTTATGCGCCTGGCCGTTTTGGAAAACGTTTTGCAGAATCATGTATCTCTAAAACCATCGTATGTGCGCCTGTAAAATAAATTAAGTACTTACGCATAAATTAAGAGCTACTCGTGTAAGTTTATTCCACAGGCGCACCTACGATGGTTTTAGAGATAAGTACACGATTCTGCAAAACGTTACTCCAACAAGAAACGCAATATCTCGAAAACCTGAAGACAAAGTATATTTTCGGTGCACATTTTTGCACAAACATAAGCTCTCTGCCCATGCGCAATATTTCTCTCTCCGATCATTCGTTTAGAATTTTCCTGCTAGAAAAACGTTACCCTAGCGGGAATCGCTTTCGAAAAGCGATGCCAGGCCAGGCGCACAAATTCTATAAGTACCGCACATTTATAGCAGATTACGCACTCGTTCCACTCATATCACTCTAGGAGACACTTTCCTGTTTATGTAACGTACACTGCATCGAGGTGGTGAACTGTCGCGCTCATAATTTATCGATTTCAATTACTATCGAGATAACGTTTTCGAGCAAGTGTTATTCGATCTCATGGCATTCGATTTCAAGTAGGGAACCCCATTAGGTAAGCCCTAGAAAGATCAATCGACTCTATAGCAATAAGAATAATGACTTCCCTTTTTTAGTAAGACAAACCTGCTGGCAAAAGGCCGATAAAAGATCAACGGAGTAAAGCAGCCTCTGAATGAAATCATTATCCAAAACAAGCATCCAGGTTTAGCTCGAGTTAAAAATAAATGGCGTAGGCGTAGTATTGAATACGGGAACAAGCGAGGTTCAAATTGTTAGAAAACTACTTAGAATGCAGATACCTTTTCGGAATTTTTAATTTGAGGAGCCGCTGCTGGGTTTATTTATCTTGTAACTATGTAATTGTAGATATTTGTTTGATACCGGTAGAAATAAAAAGTAGCTACATATATTTGTTAAAATGTAGGTCAACATGCCTGGAGCTTTTATATTTCGAGTCCAAAGTTTCACCATTAGTACAAAAAGCACCCATCTGTTACTTCGGATACTTAACGCAGGTGTGGAGAACTTAAAAGTAGGAACCTAACCTTCTTGGTTTAAATTCATGAAGACCTTCACGATCATCCATCACATGAAGGTACATATTATGATACCTCTCTTGGTAACAACATAAATCCTACCTACATACCCACCTAATGTAAAAGAGGTAGGCAGATGTAGACACCTAGATATTTCACGTAGGCTCGTTAAAAATCACTGGCACGTTGGTCAGCTAGTTAACGATCTGCGGTTGACCCAGTTCTGCGATCATTGTTCTCACTTCATCCGATAGTAAACAGTTTTATTGCTATAGTAAGTATTACTCCCGAATTCAGTATCAAATGGCTATACCTACCTAATTATATCACTGTTTTTTATTGATTTCTAAAACTTTAGCCAGTTATACAGACTGAACTGAGCTTATCCAAATAATAAGTTGAGGAAATTGCAAATTAGAAATCAACAAATGCGATAAACTCAGTTGTTGTTGGTGAACTTTCGAAGGTATGTGAATATAACTTTATCTGGGAAAACCAACGGTAATCTAGGTGGACAACCACATTAGCATTCCTATAGGGGATGTGAGTCGGAAGTGGATAAAACCAATCACACACAATTATGAAAAGCTTATTGAATTACCCACTTTAAAAACCCATCGAGGATTTCCAGTACAATGGCTGGGTCATGGAATATAAAACTAAAGGGACAGGGTGCAGCTATGATAGCAATTCCCCTACCTACCCACTTAGCTATTGCAATAAGGGGCTCATCCACTTACCTTTTGCAATAAGTGGCTCATCCACTTACCAACTGACATTACGTTGGTATCGACACAGGAAATAACAACCTTCATAAATCTATGGAGCGTTCACATTCTTAAATACTTTTTTTTTAAATATACCGAAATATTTCGAATGTAGGTAGTATAACCGCCGAAGATTTTAGGCGCTACTCTCATATCTTATTGTTCTTACTGAGTGCGGGCTGGTGGTGTTTGACGGCTCATATGGCTGATGATTCTATACATTTTAAATGACCGCCCCCAGGCAGCCTGTTTCAAACAACAGGGGCCGAGCGAAACCTGAATGTGTACCTACCTACCTACCTATGCGGCATGCCCCCGGACTTGTTAAGCTAGTCAAGTCAGCTCAACTAGCTGGTCACTATCTCACCATCTTGAACTTCCGCTATTCCGCGTTTTTACAAAATAGTCAAAGAATAAGTAGTATGGTTGATACCAAGCACTAGGGCGCCATAATCTTCCGTTGTCTATAGTAAAATTGACCTGCCCCCGTATGCACAAACCCGTTCGATTCGATGTCGATCGACAAGTCGTATGTCTATCTCGCTCGCTTTCGTAATGCCAAAAAAAGATAGACATACGATTTGTCGATCGACATCGAATCAAACGGGTTTGTGCATACGGGGGCTGAGCTATACTCGAGGTAATTTAACGAAGCATTTATCTAAAATACTTTACTACCAGCTGAAAATCATAGAATAGTTTAACCATAGCACAGCAGGGATCAGCGCATCAGCTGTTCCAGAAGTGGGGGAATCCAAAGTGAGAACAAAGTATTTTTTTACAACTTTGATTTGCTGTATCTTTGGCTTCCCCGATTGATCAGTGCATATTAAACAGCTAGATACTGGAAATAAATATCATTCGGTATAAGATTGCTCGCAAAAAATATGTACGTGCTGGGTTCCTTTTGAATGAAAATATAGTTTTTTTGGCTTTTTGGTTATATTAAAAACGAATTAAGTGTTACATAATAATATATCAATAAGAATATTTTAAATACTTTTTTTCGTTGTAATATCCAGTCAAGTCTCCTTAACATACAACCTCGCGTAAACATGACTATACGTAGATACCTATCAAGAAATCGATAAGTTGCGCGCGCCGACTTATCTTCGTGTAACAGTTGAACAAGTTCACGCAAATATCGTCAGCTGGCCTTTTAACATCACCAGGTATTGTTCAAGTCTAACTACAATCCCAACTAGGTGAATAAAAACAAACGTTTATAAAATGTGTCCAAGATATATCTATAAAACGTAGCTTTCATTAACATTAAAGGCTTGAAGTGTAGTGGAATCTGAGTGCAGTTCCTAATATAGCCCTTCCATCATAGTGACAATTCTACGTCCATAAATAACTGGAGTAAGTCGTGTAGTGCAGTGCAACTTCGGTTATCTCGCCTTACTTGAATTTATGTCGATGTCCTATTAAAGATCATTACAAGTAGTTTTCTAGCTAACCAATTATTTTATTATTTTTTTTCAACTTAAAGTCACCATGCCGGGAGCCAGGCATAAGATACTCGGGCACGTCCTATCTGGCTTTTGCCTAAAAATGAACCGTCGTAAGCCAATATACGGGGACTCCTTGGATACCCCACTGAACCGATGTCTCACTACCTTGGACATCACTTTACTGGGTGAGTATTAGCCTTATACTTGGTTAATTATGTGTTTTCCTTCCTGTTGACCCAATTGGATCAATCTGAGAGGTCCCAAGAAAGTTAGGGTTTCCGTTGCGGGTTTTCACAACCATGGAACGACTTCCTGTGACAGGATGAGATTTAATTTCCTTTGTATTTCGAGCTCATTTTTGTGTCCTGGCTAACAGAAGTATCTACCTAATTCTATACTTGTATGTACATTTTGTAGGGAGACCTCGCAGCGATCGTTGTGCCCGGTGGCCGAGATTCCCCACAAAATGTGAGGTCTTAGTAGTAGATGACGTCCATTAGTGGCCGTCGCATTTCCTTGGATCCGGGTGCCTTAAACCTATTTCGCTGCTTCCAGGTGTGGGGCACATGGTCGGAGCTGGTATTTACGTCCTGACGGGAACTGTCGCGCGGCACATGGCGGGACCAGCAACAGCCCTTAGTTTTCTGCTTGCTGGAATAACATCTACTTTAGCCGCTTTGTGCTATGCTGAATTTGGGACCAGAATTCCAAGAGCTGGCAGTGCCTATGCTTACACGTACGTCAGTATTGGCGAATTTTGGGCTTTCATCATAGGTTGGAACATCGTATTAGAATATATGATAGGTGAGTTTCTGCTACTTAAATATATCAATAATTTACTTATTCATTCTATTTTATACTTCGTTTGGCACCAAACTCTATTTTTTTTTTTTCATTACAGGAGCCGCCTCCGTAGCTAGAGCCTGGTCCGGTTATCTAGACGCAATGTTGGACGGTGCAATAAGCAACGCTACCATATCCATTACAGGAGAAATGCACGAAACTCTTTTGAGTAGATATCCAGACGTTCTAGCATTTCTTATTTGTATCGTAGCATCCTTAATTTTAGCTGTTGGTGTTAAAACCTCTGCCTATATTAACAACGGTCTTACAATTTTAAATCTATTGGTTATATCCCTTGTCATATTCCTTGGTTTCTATTACGCTGACCTTGGTAACTGGTCAGAAAAGAATGGTGGATTCATGCCATATGGAGTAAGTGGGGTATTAGCCGGAGCAGCTACGTGCTTTTATGCATTCGTGGGTTTTGACAGTATATCGGCGTCAAGTGAGGAAGCCAAGGACCCGTCGAAATCGATCCCTATCGCCACCATACTTTCAATGGCACTTGTTGCTTTTGGTTACATCCTGGTTGCTCTAGCTTTAACTTTAATGGTTCCATATCAGACTATTAACCCTGATGCTGCTTTACCGGCAGCCCTCGGTGCAGTCCACGCAGATTGGGCCAAATATGCCGTTGCGGTTGGAGCGGTATGTGGTATGACCACGACTCTATTGGGCTCCTTATTTTCTCTTCCACGTTGTTTGTACGCGATGTCCGCAGATGGCCTGCTCTTCGGTTTTCTCAGTGATATCAGTAACAAGTCACAGATTCCCATTATTAATCTGATTATTTCAGGCCTGTCATCTGCTTTGATAGCTCTTTTGTTTGATCTGGAAAAGCTCGTGGAGTTTATGTCGATAGGAACTCTGTTAGCTTACACTATTGTTAGTGCTGCAGTGATCATTCTGCGTTACCGGCCCGTTGCTGCAGTGGAAGATAAAGGTTTCGGAGTTCCACAATTGGAATCTCCAGGTGACCGGGAAGATAGTTCAGCTACCGGCACTCCGGGTACTGATGGCGGTTCTTCTTCTTCCGAGGTAGATTTATTTCTTTTCTAATGTATTTATTAATTTTCTTGAACTTTTAAAAATATCTGTCTTATTTCAATTACAGATGTTTGAAGCTCTGACAGTGGGCCGTCTTCGGGCGCAGTACTCTTGGCTGGAGCCTCTAGCGGGTGGCAGGGCTCCCGGGGCTGCAGTCACGAGCTGTGTATACTTGTTCACAGCTGCCGCAGCTGCTCTTTGCGCTCACAACCACTTCTTAGCTGAGCCAGCTGGACTGTGGGCGCTCCTACCGGATTTCGTTCTCAGTTTCATTATTGTGGCTTGTAAGTGTTGTTGCTCTTGTTGGCTGCTTTTTTCCGTCACTGTCTAGCATGTTGAAATTAGGAACACAATTCACTTTTTGTGTGTTTTTCAGGTTTGGTGATAATTTGGGCGCATCAACAAAGTCCGACGCGGCTGCCGTTCCGTGTGCCGTGGGTGCCGTTGCTGCCAGCCCTCAGCGTCTTACTCAACGTAGAGCTCATGATCAACCTCAACGCACTCACCTGGGCCCGATTCGCTATTTGGATGACTTTCGGTCAGTTACATACATTGTCTTATCTATAGTTACGACATAATTTACGTGCCAAAAACTTGGAACTTTTCCATCGACTAATTATGTAGGTGTCACTCATTACAAGTAGTCACATAACTGTCTTGTTACAATAGTCGTGATGGGTACATTTTTTTTAGGTAGCTAATTTATATTTATGGCCTCTTGTTTGTTAACTCGTGTATGTAACTGCCGTAAAAGGTGACAAATCATTACAATGTAAAGATGGGCTGCCATAAGTATGGGTACCTACTATCTATACAATGTGCTATTAAATATCCCTTTTCCAAATTATTCAAATCTCCATTAGAACACTGTTGTTTTAAACTTTTGATATTGAAAGGAAATGTTTAACAATTTTCAATAAACTGTACTGGCATGTCCGACAAGATTATACGTAGCTACATTACATATGAGGAGTACTTAAATAACGTCCAAATGTAATATTTCCAGGTCTTCTCTTATACTTCCTATACGGCATCCACCACAGCAAGCTGGGTGAGGGTGTGACCGGTCTGCTGTCCCGCTCGGCTAGCGGCGGCGGGCACAGCGGCGGGTGGGGCGCGGTGGAGAAGACTAGCGCCATCGCGCGCCGCGTCGGCCGCTTCGCTCGCGGCAGTAAGGGAGACGACCGCAAGCCAATCATCAGCGACGACGACCTATCTAGGCGCGAACCTTGATTCTAAATTAAAATATGTATAATATTCTTTACTTATTCGAATTTCGAACAAACTATACCGTGTTTGAAGTTTTCTTAGTCTTGCCAGCTTTTTAGAACTGATTTTTGCTAAAGTATTGCCACAAGAGTGACCGTTATAATCACTGTGATCACAATTTACCGGGAGAATGTACAGCTGAGCATAGTTTAAAGCGCATCACCATATCTCATAGTTTTTTAAATAGAGTTGATTATTGAGTGTTTATTGTTTAGGGCTTAAGCCGTAAAGTAGCGTGGATTTATGTAAATTGTAATTATGTACTACTGTATTAATTCGATTTTGCTAAGCTAAGAAACGAAAATAATGACATCGCTATATTATAAGGGATTAGACGCACGCCAATTTGGTAGCTTTATATTTGAATTATACAGAGAATTCCAATCCACATAAAGTATTATGATATAAACAGTAGTTCAGACCTAATCTATTATAGTGTGATGATCGAATTATAAAAATATAAGTAATCAATAGTGTAATAGTTGACAGTGCCTACAGGTATAGAATAGTGAACCATTAGAATCTCAATATTCAAATATCTCATAAGGATTGAAAACGAAAATATACCAAAGTATCAACCAAACAATCATACCAAAGCATTATTAATTGATATAGGTTAAGGATAAAGCATTATAGGGAAGTTAGATAATAGAAAGCTTGCAAATCACAAGCACGCGTCATATGTATTTTATGCCACTAACATTATGGTCTAAATTGCAATGCTCGACGCGTGCTCGTGAATTGTAACAACTATCCTTGTTTTATCTAGTTTTAAATTAATTTAAATGAACCAATTTGCTTTAATCAGTGGGTAATTAAGTATGTAGAACTAATGTATTGCTTTGTAGATGTGCCAGGAAAGAATCGAATCTTCTGCTTTGACTTCCTACTCGAATTTGTTCATTTAAAAATAAGAAAATTATATTCATAATTTAATGGTTTTTATTGCCAAACAAAATTCATTTTCACAGTGCCATTTTGATGTCAAGTATAACAGGGTCAATTTACGTATAAAAACAAAGTGCTGCGACACTGTTACTACTCAATCACATTGAGCTGGTCCAAAATAACAATAAATAACGTTATTGTTTATTTTGAAAATATTGAATGAATATTACAAACAAACAGTGTGCAGCATTTAACTAATAAATGAGGTTTTATTATAAAATATATTGAGAGAAGCGAAAATGTTGTTGAAAATATTTTGATTGTTATTCCAGATTGTATTGAAATGTATAAAAATAAATTATTTATTGAACGAATGCACAAAATGTTACTGATATTATATCAATCCTTTCACAAAGATTCTACGTAGAAATTTTCCTTCCAGAAATGCTTGAATTTGTTTTATATATTTAATTTATTTTAGACTTATTCTTTGTTAGAATTTATGACAGTTGCAAGTATTACTTAGCACAAAGTGTACTCTTATGTTGTTAAGTAAATGTCTTCACAATTGTATGGATTTATATTGTATTTATGGCGCAAATTACATAAATAAACTATAGCATCGTTGTTAAAAATATTGTATATTTTAAGTGTTGATGTGTACATAAAGAAATTATAAATAATACGTCACTGCTGCGTTTTTTTATTCCCTGTAGTTTATTTTTACATAAAAAGTTCTTATACAATAAATATATATAGAAAATTGAGAAAACAATAAGTAAAACATTTGTACTATCGACAAAAATACAATAGATATTTCTTACTCATAGACGTTGTACGCTATACAGTAATACTTAAATATTAAGACATGGACGTAAACAATTTATAATAGACAACAATTTTAAAGTAATTACTTTAACATAATATATAAATTAAACAATAATCACACATCCATAAGGAAATTGAACTAAAATTCTTATTTAAACTACCTTACTGCTACCTAAATACGTCGACAGACGACTATATAAAAATTATAGAAACTGTCATTAAATTGGAATAGTATATTGCACCCTTTGTAGAAGGATGCGTACAATTCAAATACATGTTAATAAAATATATATATTATAGAGTGGGGCAATTTTATAAATTCAGCTCTGGCAAGAAATAAAAAAAATAAAAAAGTTAAAATTTTAAGTTATTTTTAGTTAGTATTATTTATCAAAGTAGGATTGAGGTATAGTTAAAAAAAATACTGAGAAGCGGGAAAATCTCTGGCGATTGGCATGTCTATAGGCCGCTTTGTAGAGTTAGGGGGATTTGAGATGCATATTATGATTATGAATATTATACAGACCACTCACAAGTATGGAGCACCAACAACTAGATACATAGTGAGTATAGTATACATATATTTAAAAAACTATACGAATATTTCATAAGAAAGTATTTATATCTAATCGCAGACTCAGCAGGCAAATGACATACATCCTGCTTTGAAGAGGACTGCGCTTAAAAATAATAATATTGCGTTCATCTCACTCGCTGGAATTGTGCAAACTGCATTTGTGTCTCGTTCAGTGAAATTATTAATACTTTGTCACACGGTCACAAATAACTGAGTCAATCTTCTGAAGAAAAAAACTTAAATACGACTTTGCTACCATAATAACTTATTAAATACACACAATTTTACTAATAAAAATGCAAGCCATGTCAACCGTGATTCTGAACGAAATTCACAAACATAATAATCTTCATTACAATTATATAAGTTTTTGAGGAACAGTCCTATTGTATGAGTAAAATCAGTAGACGTATTTTCCTGGAAACATTTACATTATATACATATAATAGCGGAATTACGAGATTCAGTCTTATCTGTTGTATCGGTTGATTTGCCAAGCGGACGAGGGTAGCCGCTGGAGCTTGTTAATGGTCGGCCGGCCCCACTGCAGCCACAGGAAACCAACAACTAGACACAGCACGGTTTCAATGTAGAACCCGTCCACCCGAACGTTGCATGTGCCGCCGTCTGATTTACATAGCTGTGGACAGGAAAATGCAATTGATATATACATAGGCATACAATACTACTATGTAGTTATTGGATTTTTTACCACTGTATGTTTATCTAGGGATAATTGCAACAACCAATAAACTATAATTGTGCATAGGTATGTACTTCACTGTGTCATTATATTTAGATTACATCAGTACCTATTAGGTACAGTACATTCAATCTCGTTCGTCGACTGAATTTAGGGGAATAGGGGATTTTTCTGAAATAATTATAACATAAAATTTTCCTGTTTAATAATTTAACTTACCGACTCTTCCAACGCATTTGCACACACGTTGTCATCTGATGTTGAGCATGACTTGTACGTCAGATGGTCAATGGCCCAGAGCGCAAGAGTGTTGGGCCAGTTAGTGCCAAGGTTCGACATTGTGTTCAAGAAGGTCATGTAGGTGCCGCCCACAGCCGGGTCCGATACTTTGGCGAAGAAAGCCATCACAGCCACAAACATGCAATACAGGCACGTCTGAAACAGTCATGAAGGATTATTGATATCATCATCATCATTTCAGCCGAAAGACGTCCACTGCTGGACATAGGCATCCCCTAACGCCACATTGACATAAGGGGGGTTATTAATATAACTAGAAAATATTAAATAGATGTTTTTTTTATGTTAGTGGATCTCAAATGTTTTGTTCTTATGTGTGGGCAGAATATGCGCAATATTCTTGCGCAAAACACAAGATCCTGAAAACTTTGGGCACAAGTGATTATTGTCTGGTGTTAAATCAGGTAAAATGATAAAAAAAAATAACTCGGACAGTTTTCTCAACCCATTATGTAGCACATTGGGTTGAGAAAACTGTCCGAGTTATTTTTAATGAGTAATCTTTAGACTCTGGCATGTTAATGGGCAACGGCAGTTATTATACGTTTTATTCATAAACGCTGGCTAAAGTTACGAGATAATGAAACATATACTTATGGCTTAACTGTTGAGAATCATTATTTATCTTTAAGCAGCTTTTATGAATAAATCCCTAACTATTTTAGTCCGAGGATCACATACCTGATGAAAGACATAAAGCATCATCAAAAGGCCTAGGTACGAGTAGGACGGGCCGGAGTCACCCAAGAGGCTGGGTGTGAGGGCCACGAGACCAGCGGCTAGCGGCCCTACTAACAGTCGCAGCGGGAACGCACGGAGCCATAGCGACAGCGGCGCTGGACCCGTCGTGTGTTTCGCTAAGAGCTGTTATGTAAAACTTAATATTTGAGAATGTATAACAAACAATTGCCACATTTATTTTCAAAAGTTTTAATGCTTTTGCCTCATCTGTTTTTTTTTCTTAAATTTATGAAAGAGGTTTATGTGTTATTCAGACAGCGACGCTGGCGGGTAGTCTTTCAGTAAGTAAACACAATACATTTCAAGCGGACTTTTGAGCGTGTCATTCCGACCAGTTTTCCAGACTTCGATTGCATGTGCAGGACACTATTTCTGCATGACATACAATATAATTATTGTGCTGTATTCAGGCTTCCACACAGACAAAGAATATTTTAATACTTACCACTGGCATTATAATTTGCACTGGGACTAGTGGTACTGCAAGCAGGGCCAAGTCTTCCCTTGGTACTCCAGCCTCTACGAGTTTCAGTCCTGACACCGCATCAGCTGCGCAGAATCCGAGCTGTAGAAAAAATAAGAACCAGATTAATTAATAAGCTGAAATAAATGTTGTGAAGTGTGTGTTTTAGGCCATATGATTAAATTAGATATTTACCTTAGCAGTAAACAGGACCAAAGCTAAAGTTCGTACTGCTGGCAACTTAATAATTGTGTAAAGTTGTTTATAAGCAGTCACAACATCACTGAAGCCTTTCACATTATTATCTTTGGTAATAACAGAATCATTAGCTTCATGCTTGAACACTGCTATGAGCGTGGTGGTGATAATGAACACCCATCCCCAGAAGAGAAGGAAACTGGCCAGAGTAACAAGACCAGTTTCTTCTGGCACGGACCGCAGATATTTGTTGCAGAAGTATGGAGATTCCAGCGCCAGGAACATGACATATCCGAGGAAGAATCCAGCTGTCTGACCAACAGTGTTACAAGTTGAAGCATGTCCTACATTACACCTGGAAAATAATAGACCCTGATTATTACATAGAAGTGATTATTATCTAATCCATTATCACATAAATACTGATAAATAAGAAAAATATATTATGTTTATTTATACTGATACTAGCTGCCCGGACAGACTTCGTTCTGTCAAAAGTTAAAGCAATGCACTTTTCCTACCTACCTACCCTACCCTACCCAACCCTACCTACCCTACCCTACCCAACCCTACCTACCTACCCTACCCTACCCAACCCTACCTACCTACCCTACCCTACCCTACCCAACCCAACCCTACCCTACCCAACCCTACCCTACCTACCCTACCCTACCTACCCTACCCTACCTACCTACTACCTACTACCTACCTACCTACCCTACCGTACCATACCCTACCTACCCTACTTTACTCTACCTACCTACCCTACTCTACCCTACTCTACCCTACTCTACCCTACTCTACCCTACCCTACCCTACCCAACCCAACCCTACCCTACCCAACCCTACCCTATCCTACCCAACCCTACCTACCCTACCCTACCTACCTACTACCTACCTACCCTACCCTACCCTACCCTACCCAACCCTACCCTACCTACCCTACCCTACCCTACCTACCTACTACCTACCTACTACCTACTACCTACTTAAAAAAAAAAAAAAAAAAAAAAAAAAAGTATCCTATGTCCTTCTCCTGGCTCTAAACTACCTCCCTGCCAATTTTCAGCTAAATCGGTTCAGCCGTTCTTGAGTTATAAGCGAAGTAACTAACACGACTTTCTTTTATATATATAGATTTAGGATTACACTGAAATTCAATTTGAACTATCTTGAATAAAACAGTCTTATTATCAGACATGTGGGTATGACTATCAGACAGCCTAATGATGTTGTGCTTGAAAAGTCAATTACAAATTATTATTCAAGGTTACGGATTTAATAGTCACAATGAGTCTGTTGATTTAGGTGTCTCTGTATAGGAAGTAATGGAACTGACACAGATAACTTTAATTTTTGAGTGCACGAGGTTTGCGTCTGGCCAAAACAGGATTTTCAGCTAAAACGGAAACTGAACCTTTGGCCGAAACCAAATCTTTTTAAAAATATAAAATTTAGTATTCAACTTTTTATGGCATGTTAATATGTAGCGTATTTATATTGTTACACACCTACAGATACTCGTTAAATTAAATAAAAATAAATAATATAATAAAGTATGTCAACCAAAATTGTAATTTATCTAAGTTATATTAACAATTTAAAGGCGTTCACGACAATTTACTATAGCGAGTATCGGCGGGGCTGAAGTTTCGGCTAATAAATAGCCGAAACCGAAACTGGGGACAAAACTAGATTTCCCTTTAGTTGTTCCGGGTAACACATTTTATTATTTACCTTTTAAGCATGGTAAGGGCCCATCCATCAACAGCTATATCTTGCGTAGCTGCCAAGAAGTTTAAGAAAAGGAATGACATTGTTAGGACAATCATTGAGGGAGCTATCTCATCAGTCCCAAGCCAATCAGTGACACTGTATGACATGATGATCATCACAATTCCAATCAAGTATTGAACTGGTACAAGCCATGTTTTTCTTCGGCCAAACTCTGGCCAGAATAGAGCATCCACTATAGGAGCCCATAATAACTTCACACTGAATGGCCAGTTGACAAAACTGAACTCTGCCTGAAAATGAAAAAAGTTTTTAAACATTTATGTAAACAACTTGTTTTACACTGAATCAATTAAAAACTGGAATTGAATATATAAGAAATTAGTTAATGTAAGTAGCCTAGTAACTATTAATATTAGGTTTTTGTAGCTCACTGTTGTTTTTGCTTGTCAAACAAAATTTGTAAGAATAACAACTACTGAAATATTTAACAGGAAGTTACTTGTGCTGGCTAAAAAGGCTTCCAGTGACCAACTAATCCTGCATAAGGACTACGGCAGAAGAGCAAGAGAGTTGTCAAGGTCATTTCTGTTTATATGTTGTACATAGAAACAAAGTGCAATTGTTACTGTTGAGTGTACCAATAAAAAAAAACCCATTACAGTTTCTAATCACGAACCTATGCCATTAAGTTATCATAAAATTTTATGAGTTAAACCCATGCAGGATTGATTTGCAGTAGAAATATTGAACAACATGAATTAATTAAGAATCCTTACCTGTTGGGTGTAAGTTATGCCGCGATTTTGAAGGAGCATGGGCACCGCTCCAGCCAGTCCTAAGGGTATACCCTGTAGGGTATACAGAAATAGCAAAACAGCAATATTGAATTCATCTCCTTTGATATTACTTCGGCCACCCTCTACTACATTGTCACCATTTTCAATTAAATCCTCCTTCTCAGGTGAATGCTTACGCTTTGTTATCGGCATGACTGAGCCAAGTATAGCCTGAAAATTGATTAGAAAATAATATAAATTCACATGACCAATGTAACAAATACACGTCATTGAAATTGATTCTGTTCCAACTTACTACACACCTTAATTTTGCCCGCAATCAATCAATTTGTTTATCAATTAACTGTCGTGCTGTGCCGGGAAGTACGAAAAGTATGACTGACCATTCATATATTCCTATAAAATTTCATTTACCGTAAGAAAAATAATTTATCTGATAAAAGGGCAAGCGCGTTTCCTACCTAACGACACAAGCACGAGTGGGGAAATGTCAGCTGTCAAGTTGTCATTAAAATTCATTTTCACATCAAGTCAAAAGTTACGTCAATAGGGCTGTGCTCAGTTATTCAGTTACATCAGTGGTTATTAAGATCGCTCACGCCAATGATAACGGAGGCATTCTGAGTGAACGCCAAGTTACTCACTAGTCACCATTCAGAACTCAGTTTATGGTTAGGTACTCGGTCGTATTTCAGTTTCAGTACAAATTGAAGTTTTTATTAATCTGTTCGACTAGGCCCTCTGAGTGGTCAGAATTGGCCTTGAGAAATTATTGTCCAAGTTCAAGCCAAGCTAAGCCAACATCGTCAATCATCGTTAGGTAAGTACTAAGCTCGTGTTAACCAGGCGTTAAAGGTCATAGGTCAAATTATCAAGGATACGTCACTGTATATATTCATGAATTGTGTACAAACCTAAGTACAAACTCGCGCTAACGGTACTAGCGTATAGTGTTCATATTGTTTTATTACTATTAGTTCTGTTATTATACTACGGTCTATGAAACAATCATCAAAAATCACTTGTTACTTATTTAAATTGAATAAGTAACAATCTAAATACCCCTTAGAATGACTTTTTAATAAAATAGTCATTCATTGGGATTAAATGGTTGTATTAATGATTTTAATTATTATAACTTTGTAAAACCATATTTCTTATGGCCGCGAATCATATTTTATTCAACATAAAATCTGACACTGACCGGCAAATTGCAAAAAACGTAAGAAAATTTTAATTTTGCGAGCCACTTTGTCACTTCCACCTTATTAGATTTTCATAGGATCAAGGTTGATTGGGAAAATTTGACTGTTTCGGGTAACTTGATGTGCTGGCGTCTGTACAACATTCATTGCCACTGCCATTCCACGAGACCACGATGCATCCTGCGTCTGGTCCTGCGGCTTGGACTGTGTGGGAACCCTCACACAGTCCAAGCCGCTCTTCACGCCATTCTGCTGCAGTCCATATACGAATTTTATTTGTTGGAAATAAGAGAAATTATTATCTGTGAGCTGAGTTTTGACATTGGCTTGACATTGACAGAATTTTGGTGTCCTTCTTCTTGGCATGTCATTGTCAAATCAAAATACAATCAAAATGTTAGCTTAAAATCTGGGAACAAGATTTTTTGAATTTAATCACAATATTGTAACCTTATAACTTCTTTTAATGGGTTCTGTAGGTCGATCTTGTTTCTTAAAATGCTTGTTAGATTCCCATGCACCTATAAAATTAAATCACAATGTCGAAACAATAATAGGTCGCAACAAATTAACAAAAATTAAGGATCCGGCTTGTTCTCGTCAGCAAAGTAAGAAAAATTACATTTAGTAAAACGCAAAGAAGATATCATAATCCTCTTGCACCTATCCCAACATGCATGCCCGTGCATTTCTCAATCTTTTTTTAGAAAATATTTATTTCAATGAAATAGCTACATATTCTCTGTTTTTTCTTTCTAGTTTCGCTCAAAGCAGACTGTGATGAATGTTTGGTTGCAGTCAAACAGCTGGGAGTAAATTCCTCAGGTCTTGATGGGTTTGCTCTACAAAAGGACCTAGAATATAAAGTAGAACATGGGTCTAGAATTGAAGTCTTGTTAAACAATTATATTCATGTCATAGAATTTGATCCACCACCAGATAACTGTGAAAAACCAAAACCAGGCAACAAAAGAAAACTAGAAGAAGGAGAGTCTCCTAGAAAGAGGAAAAACTTAAAGAAAGAGACTCCTCAAGTAAACGAAGCTATGGAAAATCTGTGGGAAGATATTGACAAAGGTGAACTGTATGTATTTACCTCAAAAGGTGTCAGACCTAGTCACAAAATAGCTGCATTTGATATGGATGGAACATTGATCAAGACCAAATCTGGTAAAGTGCATCCTGTTGACACTAATGACTGGCAAATAGCTTTCCACAATGCTCAAGAGAAGTTAAAAAGGCTTATAGATCAGGGTTATAAGCTTGTGATATTAAGTAATCAAGCACCAATCGGGAATGGGAGGGTAAAGATAGAAGACTTCAAGAAAAAAATTGAAAACATTGTAATAAAGTTGGATGTGCCTTTTCAAGTATACTTAGCTACAGGTAAAGGATTTTACAGGAAGCCAGCTACTGGAATGTGGAAAATTTTATCAGAGCAGGTAAGGTACATCACACTGCATGCAAATGATTCTGTTATTTTTTAACTGACTTAAAAAAAAAGGAGATTATCAATTCAACCTGTATGTATGTAATATTGTCAGAATTGCACAGTTTTTATATATGTTAGTCTATTCCAACTTCTAAACATATTGTGTACCAAATTTGATCAGTGTATGTATGTTTGTCCACGCATATCTCAAGAAGTTTAGGTCAGATTGCAAACACCTTTTTTTTGTTGGATTAGTTTTGGTCCAGCTTAGGGAAGACGGCAAGGTTTCATCAAAATAGGTTCAATAGTTTTTGAGTTATAGAGCATGTTTAACTCACTGGGGAAACAGGTAGTTGGCTTGACAGCGTAATACAAAATTTATAAATTGATGAAATAAAAAGTAATAAAATTAAATTAAACTGCCTTTTAAAAAAACTAAAAAGACGGAGAAATAAAAGTTTAGTCTTTAAAATAACCTAAAATACCTAAATATGCCATTTTTCTTTGGGGTTGTGTGATAAGATATGTGAGATAAGCTATGCGGGGCGCAGCTAGTCCCAAGTATTAAAGCTGGAACATACCTCAAAAAAATGGTACTTTTAGGTTATTTTCATGAGTAACTTTTATTTCTACATTTTTTTTAGTTTTTTCAAAAGGCGGTTTAATTTGTTTGAATAACTTTTTTTTTGACATACAAATCATCATCGTCACCATTCTCCTGCCCTTATCCCAATTTATTTGGGGTCGGCGCAGCATGTCTTCTTCTTCGAAACTTCTCTATTACTTGCTTGCCATCTCAGCAGTCACGTCCTGTCTCCCCATATCATCCTTCACACAGTCCATCCATCATTATTTTGCATTCATACTCAACGCTTTCCTCACTACATTTTTCTCATTCCTCTGCATCACAGTTGCACACAAATACATTAACATAGAAAACTTATTGTTATTTTTTTTGTTTTAGAAAAATGAAGGTGTGGAAGTTGTTATGAGTGAAAGCTTTTATTGTGGCGATGCTGCTGGCAGAGTCGCCAATTGGGCTCCTGGTAAAAAGAAAGATCATTCCATGGCTGACAAACTAATGGCTGAAAATCTTGATCTTGAGTTCTACACTCCTGAAGAATTTTTCTTGAAACACCCAAGAGCTAATATCCCTATGAATAAGCCAGATTTTAACCCTAAAGAACTCAGTTCCGGAACATTCAATACTGATTTGATTGGAAAAGAAATAGAAGTGAGTGTGTTGATTAAAAGAAATGATGAAATATAATGCAGTTTAAAACTTTTAATAACGTTTTTTTTACAGATACTGGTTTTGGTTGGGTTTCCTGGTAGTGGAAAGTCATTTTTGGCAAAACAGATTGAAACGAAATCTGAGCACAAATATGTCACAGTGTGTAGAGATGTCCTTGGCTCTTGGCAAAGATGTGCTGCTGAAGCAACCAAAGTACTGCGGGTAAGATCACATGATTTTAAATAGCTAAAGCAATAGGTTTGCTTTTATTGACTATTTTTTAAGTAAGAAAACCGTAATCTATCTTTATCTATATAAATTACGTGTCACGTTGTTTGTCGGGGATGGACTCCTAAACTACTTAACCGATTTTAATCAAATTTGCACACCATGTGCAGTTCGATCCAACTTAAAAGATAGGATAGCTTACATCTGAATTTATAGTCGCAATATTATTTTATTGCAAATTAAGTCACAATTATCTGTTAACTCCAAACGATTCTAACAGATGGCGGTATCTGTTGACTGGATAGAGTAAGTATTCAATAGACGGCGCTGTATAGGAGCGGAGCAGCAATGAAAAATATTGCGAAAACGGGGAAAATGTGACGCAGACGAAGAATGTATATGTTCATTATGTTATAGCGCTATTCTTGAGTGTCTTGTGTATAACTAGTTGGCCTTGAAAAAAATTATACAAGTCAAATTATTGCTCAAACTATCATTCGATACAAACAAACCAATTAGCTATTATGTAATCTATGGTTGTTTCCAGCGAGGCAAAAGTGTAATAGTAGACAGCACTAATCCTGACAAAGAATCACGCGGTCGCTGGGTGTCGCTTGCCAAAGAAATGGAGGTGGGCTGCCGATGCGCGGTCTTGACGGCTAGCATGGCGCATGCGAGACACAACAACAAGTTCCGAGAACTTATGAAAATCAAGCACATTCCAGTCAATGACATTGTTTATCATACTTACAAGTAAGTGCATTCAAGTTAACTTACTCAACTAAGGCGTCAAGTATACAGAGTGAAAGGGCAAAAAAAATCGGCTGTTCCAGACATTTTGACCACTTTGTTTTTTTTTTTTAAATAACCTTTGCAAAATGTCTATGTCGGGTTCAGAATGATGTACTGAGTACTTGGTAACAGTTTTCGCGTCGGAGTCCCTTCCACCCTATATAGGATAGTTTATTTGATAATACAAAGGCAAATAGTTCTTAGTGCCAAAAGTTTTACATAAAAATTTCGCACTCACACAAAATCTGACTGATAGTCTGTTGAAGTACGATGCTTCACGACACAACACGTAAGTCTACTGTGAATCAAACTTTAACCTGTGCAAATGAAGTAATGCTTTGATAACACGTGTCGACTACAATGGCGAGACAATACCAAGACAGATAACTCGGTAAGTATAATCAGTTTATCCTGTTACTTAATCCAACTTTACGTGCAGGAAATTGGAAGGTCGGGAAATAATAGTAAATTCACGTTCAGCGGTTCAGGCCCGGAGTCCACCTCCGCTCATAGCACGCCGAACGCGGCTCACGTTTCTTGTCTCCGCTTAGCATTAGTGGAAACGGTTGAGCAGAGAGGGGAGGAGAAATCTCGTATTTGTTTAGGCAGCGGTTCCACTGAGGCGGAGCGGAGCAGAGCGGAGACGAGCTGTGTCGCGATTCACCAATTACATGGCTTGAAATCCACGTCTCTTCTCCACTCCGCCATATGATTGGTGAATCGCGGCACAGCTTGTCTCCGCTCTGCTCCGCTCCGCCTCAGCGGAACCGCAGCCTTAGGCTAGCCACAGTACTCGCAGCGCACAGCGAAGACGAGAAGAGAAGTGCGCGGCGTTCGGCGTCCTCACGCAACCGCAACCTCCTCTCCGCTTTGCTCATTGCCGCACACATTCGGTGGATATACACTAGCTCCTAAGAATCTCTTCTCCTCTTCGCTTCACACAAATCTCCTCTTTAGAAGAGTCCGGCCCTTACGTTACTCAAGTACTTTTTGCGTTGTTTCAGAAACAAATTTACTGAGCCATCAACCAGTGAGGGATTCACAGAGGTACTTCCTGTTGAGTTTACGCCTATTTTCGACGATAAAGAAGCTGAGAAGGTATATAGAATGTACTTGTTAGAAAAATAAACTTTGAATAATATTGTAAATGCTTGCTATGAAATAAAACAACTGTGATGCGAATCAGCATTTTTATTGCTAAATTAACCACGATCATCACTATTTCTATAACATCGTGTAGGCCGTTTTTGTTACAGTAACAATGCTAATCATACCTGCAAATTGTATTACCGATAAAAGTTGTGAAGTTCAAACATTTTTCAATTCAAAGGCAATATTATCATGTCTATTTATTTGAAATGCTTTATGCAACATTAATTTTTTTATTAACTTGTTCAATTTATTTACAATTTTAACTTACGGCTAACATGAATAGTAGTGAAAAAATACAAGGTTTTTTTTTTGCCTTATAATTAGGTACTTACACGTGTCAATTGCATCAGGCAAAGCGTGCCCAACATGGCAATGGCGAAATGGACGGATGAATTTTTAACAATCATGTACGACATTTAAAATATATTTTAAAGCGTATTTACAATCACAAATGATTCAATTTTGGAAATCAAGATCGCACCAAGCAAGCGTATAATCTTGTAAAATCGCCTAGGTCTACTACACATACAAATGAGATCAAAAGGTTTCCTAATTAGATAGGTATTCAAATACTAACAGCTAGCATGAATACTCATAAAAGTATCTAGGCACTAGAAAACATTTTACTTATAGAGTTATAATCCGTGGGTTATTTTCCTTCTCAATGTGGGTTGTAACGCTTTTATGTTACCCAGTTTATAGTCATCCGCAGTAGCCCATAATTGGTACATTATGGCTACGCAAATCAATTATTATAACAGTAACAAACCCTTCACTTTATTAGTTTAGCTACTGGGCCTACAGGCATAATAAAAGGTCTAACTTTAGTAGGTAAATAGTTCTACGATCTAGCTAGCTATTTTGCGCACTAGAGCGCGTTATCATCAGCCCAATCATGGAAAAATCTCCGTAGGTAGCTACGAAATTAAGAATTGTATTGATTCCTATCAATCGACATGATTATCTAGGTTTATGATCCATTCAGCCAACCTGCATTAGCCAATCAGCCATCGAGCATTAATCAATGGAGTCGTAATGAGATGATTAGGGGGCGATGATGATAATAGCATTAGCCTGTTGTCATTCTCCGTCAGGATCGTCTTCCTCCGCGTCTAATAGATTATCCAGATTCGTATCAGAGTCATCTTCATGTCATCTGGAAACAAGAAACCTTTAAAGCTTTTAAATACAAAAAGAGGTGTTTACCATTACACTACCATTACCATTTATTTACTAGACTTTCTTTTACCAACCTTTTAAAAGTAGCTTGATAGTATGAATGTTGGATATACAAGGTGTAAACGGAGGGTCCGTTTTCAGTTGTTCAGACAAAGCCAACCCAGAATTTTGTACATCAAACCAAGTAATTCTATGCAAAAGTTATTGCTGGGAAATTACTTTTTTTATGATACGGTAAGACTCAATTTAACGCAGTCAAAACATTGTACTGAGGATGCATCGTTTAGGGTTCATGGAGGTGTTTAAAATATAGGTAGTTATAGTTAACATTAAAAACTCGTAGCAAAATAAAAGTTGTTGGAAAACTTGGAACTTTGACCCCCAATATCTCCGCAACTAGAAGGTTCCCAGTTATGGTCCAGAACAAAACAATAATTGCAAAGACGGGGAGAACAATGTCCTTCCGGCTTCGTTTAGGGTCTTTTTATGCCTATTATAGGGTTGTATATGAGGAGTTTACCTGGCTATATACACGGTGTCTATGTGAGTCAGGCGGGCGCCGCTCAGGGGTACAGTCGCCGACACCGGCCTCAACTTGCGTCTCTCCATTGCCGTGCGTGCTTGCTGCACTGCCAGGTCACCGCACCAACGTTCACAACGAGCGTATATCACTACTCCTGGAATACACAAGATTTATGTAGATTTATATTTAATATATTATGACTCATGAAAT
Organism: Cerastis rubricosa; assembly: GCA_949152445.1. NCBI lineage: Eukaryota > Metazoa > Arthropoda > Insecta > Lepidoptera > Noctuidae > Cerastis > Cerastis rubricosa. Next base: position 10,997,145 of record OX424540.1, on the reverse strand, counting down.
TTCTAACAGAGAAGTATGAACCCTAATAAATTGGGATGAGAATAGCATCTTCATCATGAACTAGGAACTAAGAACATCCGCAGCTTAGCTGCCAAAAAGAGGCAATTGAAGGTTAAAGGATTTTTCTTCGGGACTGACCCTTTCCATGTTACTACGTTTATTATACTTACGGGTGATTATAGTTCAGTGTATTCTAGGAGAAAGGTCCTTACCAGCGCCAGCGAAGAGAGTAATAGCTGGCCAGGAATCTAGCAGTAACGGAGTCAGGAACAGCAGAGCAGTCAGCATAGTTATTGGACCTTGGATACTTTGCGACTTCCGCATACCCAAGCTATGCGCGGGCTGCCAAGCGCATATGAAGGTACCTGTCAGCCAGACTGAAATAGAACATAAGTAAAGAAAGAAAGAAAATAGATTTTATATTTGGCATTAATAACAACTTAAGAATTAAACAAAATAAATCAACAAACAAGACTAATAATCCCCAAAGGGCCTCAGCTCAGCATAATGCCAGATGGCAACACAAGGTGTACCACCTGATGCTGATTTTCAGCTGCAGCCCACGAGTGCCATACGTTCGAAAACATAAACAAACAAATATTTAAAAGTATTAAAAAAAAAATTGCCCTGAAAACTGCCGACTTATGCTGAGGAATGGAAAACTGTTAAGAAAATTTTCGGCCCTCCCCGATTTCGTACTACAACATACAAGTCAAGTTATTTTAGGTAAGTACAATTGCTTACACTTGCTTGACTGCCTCGTTTGTCTAGTGGTCGCAAGCGACTGCTGAGCTTGGGGTCCTGGGTTAGGTTCCTGGGGCGGGCAAAGTGTTTTTGGCTTTTTCCACGAGTAATTCTCCGTAGCAGCCACGCGGAGTCTGAATTTGTGCTCGGTTCATGGTAATAGGCTCGCCCCATATTACATCATCATCTGCCTAGCCTTTTCCCAAACTTTGTTGGGTTCGACCCATCCGTCTCACCGGTTGTAGCTGAGTATCAGTATTTTACATGAAGCGACTACCTATCTGGCCTCCACAACCCAGTGGTAATACTGGGTTATTACGATACGAAACCCCATGGTAAGACTAAATCAGTGCCGGATTAAGCAGCCGCGGGGCCCGTAGCAAATTCTTTCAAAGAGCCCTTGATCTGCTATGGGTTCTTACTTAAGTATAAAGTAGTAAAAAAACAATTCAATACTCAATACGTTTATTTGACATCAGGGTGATGATAGAATTACGGCCGAACTTCTGAAGGCGGGTGGAAAACCGGTGCTTAAAGCCCTCCAGACGCTGTTTGATTCCGTCATACTCGAGGGGAAAACGCCACAGGCATGGTACAAGGCCGTGGTGGAACTCTTCTTCAAAAACGGCGACAATGCCCGGTTGAAGAACTATAGACCCTTCTCTCTTCTAACATATGTCTACAAGTTGTTTTCAAGAGTCATCACGAATCGTCTCGACGCAGTTTTGACAATTTTCAGCCTCCCAAACAAGCCAGATTCCGAAAAGGGTTTAGCATCGTAGACCACATACGTATACGCTGCGACAGGTTATACAGAAGACCGAAGAGTACAACCTGCCTCTCTGTTTAGCTTTTATGGACTACGAGAAAGCCTTCGATTCGATCGAGACTTGGGCTGTACTGCAGTCTCTCCAACGGTGCCAAATTGACTATCGGTACATCGAGGTGTTGAAGTGTTTGTACAAAAACGCCACCATGTCAGTCCGACTTCTGGACCAGACCTCGGAACCTATACTTCTGCAGCGAGGTGTGAGACAAGGAGACGTCATATCTCCGAAATTGTTCACCGCTGCACTGGAAGATGTCTTCAAGGTTCTGGACTGGAGAAGGCTAGGCATCAACGTCAATGGCGAATACATCTCTCACCTTTGATTTGCCGACGATATAGTGGTCATGGCTGAGACCATGGGGGACCTTAGTACAATGCTCGATGACTTCTGTAGAGCTTCCAAAACCAAAGTCATGTTGAATGCCCATGCACACCCACTCTTATCAAGATCGGAGACTCGACACTCGAAGCAGTTGACGATTATGTCTGGGACAAACGGTCCAGTTGGGTAAGTCTAACTTCGAGAAGAGGTCAATCGTCGAATCCGACTCGGCTAGGCAGCGTTCGGGAAGTTGCGAGGTATCTTATCGTCCAACTTACCGCAGTGTCTCAAGACGAAAGTCTATGACCAGTGTGTGTTGCCAGTGATTACATACGGGACCGAAACGTGGCCGCTCACAATGGGCCTCATCAGAAGGCTTAAAGTCACCCAAAGGGCATTGGAGACGGCTATGCTCGGAGTTTCCTTGCGTGATCAAATCAGAAATGAGGACATGCGCAAGAGAACCAAGGTTACCGACGTAGCCCGAACAATTGCCAAACTTAAATGGCAGTGGGCAGGGCACATTGCTCGCAGAACGGATGGCAGATGGAGCCGAAAAGTTCTGGAATGGCGATCGCAAACCGGAAGTCGATGCGTCGGAAGGCCTCCCACTAGGTGGACCGATGACCTGGTGAAGGTTGCGGGAATCCGCTGGATGCGAGTCACACGGGACCGGTCAATGTGGCGACACTTGGGGGAGGTCTATGTCCAACAGTCTTTCGGCTGAAATGATGATGATGATGATTATCAGGCCGACTGAAATTCTACACGTTTTTGTAGAACTTGTGCGTTTACCGCTTCGATCAATTATTGATCGAAGGTTTACCGTATGAAATTCGGTGATTTATTTATGCCAAGGAAATAGTCGGGTACCGAGTGTCTGACGTGGATTGTCTTAGTAGGAAAAATTGTAACGTTTAACGTTTTTGTGACATCAAAAAAAATCAAAATACCACATTTTAATAAGTTTTACTCAAAAAATTACGCTCAGGCAGAGATGAGTGGGATTGCATATGCGGGGCCCCCTTTCGCGCGGGGCCCGTAGCAATTGCTACTCTTGTTGTGTTTAATCTGGCACTGGACTAGATGTCAGACTTTCGGCTTCTGACTACCCGTACCGACTGTCAAAGATTTACAAATGACAGCCGGGACCAACAGCTTAACGTGCTCGCTCCCTATTACATGGGACTTAAACTTAACTGGCGAAATGTGGATGTACTATTAGTAGTTATACCTATTCTTAACCCTTCGGGGTATATTATTATTCACTAATGATCTTATCAATTTCATACGTAAACTTTTGCCGGACATACAACTAGTAGTGTTCGCAGATGACACAAATGCTATAGTTGCAGCTAATAATATCCATGACCTTTCTGTTAAGGTGAATGCAGCTCTGGAAACTTTTTATTCTTGGTTTAAGGCAAATATGCTTACATTAAACACATCTAAAACGAATATTATGTTATTTAAAACTACTGCTCGTAGCAAAGATACTATGGCCATTGAGCTAGATAAAGTTAAAATTGAGCTTGTCAGGGAAGTTAAGTTTTTGGGAATTTATATTGATGATCTCTTAAATTGGAAAAAAGAATTAGCAGCATTGGACTCATCATTATCATCAGCTTGCTATGCTTTAAGAACTCTTAGGGATGAAGTGAGCATAATACATTTAAAAATGGTATACTTTGCGCTGATTGAGTCCAAACTGAGGTATAGCATACAGTTTTGGGGAACTAGCTACTATTACAACTGGCACAGGGCTTTCATTCTCCAAAAAAGAGCTATCCGCACCATTGTCCGCATCTCTCAACAAGACACCTGTCGACCATATTTTAAGGAACTTGGCATACTCACAGTACCTAGCCTTTACGTAGTAGTACTATTAAACACTTTTTTAACACCGTTGCTCGTAAAGCTGATGTAATTCCACCGGTTTTAAATATGTAAAGCGGGTCATAAAAAACGCGTGTGTTATCAAAGCAAATAGTTAAGTTATAGTCCATACAAATTCCATAACAGCATTATTTGCAATTTCGCGCGCTGTTGCTATTCAAATTTCGAACTAATCGCCGCGCGGCGCCAGTCAGTCAGTAGCACGCTGTTAAAATGGCGGGAAAGCTACAGTGTGCATTCACAGATTCAGTTTATTTAAAATAAAAAAAATCAGTTTAACAATATACAATCAGTTTATCAGTTTGGTAATTTAAAAACTTGGCTGCGTGCTCTAACGTCTTTGCCAACATTTTCACGCAGCTACGGCAGAAAATAATCCTCGCGCCATTTTTCTCAAATTTTCTTTTCTTTGTACTTGTATTGTGAAAATTTAAATATGACAACTTTCAATAATGAAGAAGAGCCATATATTACTTCAACTCCACCGGATATACTAACAGAAGCGCGAACCGCATGCGACAGCTTGCTGCCGTCAATATCCAAAGACAGATACATAACCACGTATGAAAATTATTTGAAGTGGAAAAACATGAAAAATGACAAGTAATTTTCCGAAAATGTAGTTTTGGCGTATTTTAATGAACTAGCTAGTAAATATAAGCCTAGCTCAATGTGGACAACATATTCGATGCTGAAAAGTACCCTCAAGATGAAAAATGGTGTCGACATTAATTTATATTCAAATCTCATTGCATTTTTAAAGAGACGCTCTGATGGTTTTATAAAGAAAAAATCTAAGGTACTGTCATCAAATGACGTCGAAAAGTTTCTAAAAGATGCTCCAAATAGCCAGTACCTCCTGGCAACTAAGGTCAGTTTACCTCCTTATTTAATGTATTGATCTACCTACTGTACATACTCTTTTACATATTTTTTAACGACCGTCTGTAAGCTAAGTACCTATACCTTATCTTACACATTTTTATTTCTTTTCAGGTTGCGTTAATATTTGGTATTAATGGTGCATGTAGACGGCAAGAGTTTCACATATTACCACAAATGAAAATCAAGGCAAAATGCTTTTAATTTAAATCCCAAACACTAAAAACAAAATACCCCGATCTTTTATTATCAACGGCCCATTTTATGACGTGGTCAAAAAATATGAAGCTCTGCGTACGACTAAGGCAAAAAATAATCATTTCTTTCAGAATTACCAAAAAGGTAAATGTACTGCGCAACCTATTGGCATAAATAAATTCGGTGCCATGCCAAAGGAAGTCGCCAAGTTTTTAGGATTGCCGGACGCTGATTGTTATACAGGGCACAGTTTCAGAAGAACGTCAGCTACATTACTTGCTGATTCGGGAGCTGATATATGGACTTTAAAGCGGCATGGCGGGTGGCGTTCTAACGCAGTAGCAGAATCTTATGTAGAAGATTCCATCCAAAACAAAGCAAATATAAGTGCCAAAATAACTCGGGCAATAAATTTGGAGCCACAAACGAAGAAGTTTTGCCCTGAGCCGCGCCCCTCTACTTCTACTGAGGATATTTTTTTATTTACAACTAATGACGAATTACAATGCTCTTCTGCCGCCTTTCAAGAAGTTTCGTCGTCTCCAACATTTACCCTAACACAAAACAATGACATTATGAATAGTAATAATAAAAACATAATTAAAAAACCAACTACAACTACGTATCATTTTAATAATTGTAATTTCACTAACTGTTTCAATAATTAGAAATTAACATAATATAAATTGTTTTTTTTTCTGTTTCCTCGCAAATGTGTTAAAAAACGTCGTACGATATACGTGCGTATTGGTTATAACATGCTCGGCTCAATTACGCCCTCGCCTTCGGCTCGGGCTGAAATTCCGCCTCGCATGTTATAACCATCATAACGCACTAATATCGTAATGTACTATTAAAAAATATATTTATGACTTTGAAACAGAAGAGGGCAGGCTGGTAAGGGAACAAACGCGTAGGTTAGACTTCGCAAATAAAATCACCCCGGCTCTTGGAATAGTCAAACATAGTCCTCAGTATCAAGCAGTTAAAATATTTAATAAATTACCGCTGGAATTAAAAAGCATTCTGTACACAGGCTCATTCAAGGCAAGGCTCAAAGTATTTCTGTTGGAAAAATGTCTCTACTCAATAGACGAATTGTAATGTGCCTAGAATTGACATTTTTTTTTTTTTTTAACTAAGGTGTTATAATTTGTTTTCCACTTTTATTTTCGTTGTTCTATTATTATTTTCGTTTTAAAATGCTATTAATTTATTGACATTGTTTTTTTTTTATTTTTATTAATGGTGTGTGCATGGTATTTTACATTATTTTAATTTATTTAATTTTAATTTCTTATATTCTTAACTATTTGAATTTCATGTATTATTATTATTGTTTTGTGTATCCATTACTGTTTCATGCAGCTTATATTCGAATGCAATGTAGATTGTTACTGAATAAATAAATAAAATATACCGGCGTAATGTTATGTTACAATTGCTTACAATGTTTTGCCCATGAAGAACAACTTCCACGCTTAGCTCAAAATTAAATCAACTAAATTGCTAATATATTGCTAATATATTGGGCCCTAGAGTACCTATTTTTTTACCCCAGGCGCGGTTACTTAGGTGGTGAACATTAATAATGTTCTTACGTGGTATTCCTGTAGCGAACATGGGCACCCTGATGGCTTCATTGCAGAAGGCGACCGCGATCAGCGCATCAGCCACCAGTTGCACCACAGCACCAGCTGCCGACCATCGTGAGCCGCGCACGCACGGCGGAGACGGCGCACTCGACTGAGGGACGGAGGTCACCACCTTGGAAGTAAAAGATTGACGATTTACAGCCACAGAGACAAAGGACATACGTAAGGGATTTTCCTAATCAGGGTTATCTTCCGCTGGATGTCGGCATGGCAAATTTAAATTAAGTACCTATACGCGGTGTAGGTAAGGGACATCGATTAAAGTTTTACGACCTACAAGTCCAGTTAAGCACAGAATTTCGAAAGCCAAACATTATTTAATCGGTTGTTAAAAAAAAATACAGCTGTTTCCTACAAAAGTGCAGTTCCTACACGGTCGATGTACTGTATTGTATTGGTGGTTTGGCTACTGGTAAATTAGGAGGCTGAATTAAAAGTAGGCAGAATGTGAATATTCTAAATAATTTCAATGCTTCCCAGCATTGAAATTATTTAGAATATTCACATTCTGCCTACACGGTCGATGTACTGTATTGTATTGGTGGTTTGGCTACTGGTAAATTAGGAGGCTGAATTAAAAGTAGGCAGAATGTGAATATTCTAAATAATTTCAATGCTGGGATATTATCACTTGTTTTGGTGAAGTAAAACATCGTGAGGAAACCAGCAAGCCTGAGATATATTTCTCGACGGCATCTAAAACTAAGGCAGAGGCCCATGGGCGGCATAAATACTCTGACACCAGGTTGCACTAACCACATGATAAAGAAAAAGAAGAATGGGAATCTGATCTTCGCGTACTCGCTCCTGCCCACTGGATTCTGGATACGACGAAATGGCAGATCTACTTAAGACGGTATCTATGTATTGATGCGTAGAAGTCATTCATAGGCATGTAGATTGAACAAAAATCAAGACTTCTTAAGTGTAACTATGGTTTGGTAGTTGAATGACCTGATACTACCTTATTATATTAGGTCTTTACCTATGAAATTGCCGTTTTGTTTAAAAAAAGTTAAAGTATTTTTTTTTTCGAACTTATTTATTTCTTTTATTCAAAGTAATCACCCCTGCAATCAATGCATCTTTGCCAACGCTGTGGCAGTTTATGGATGCCCTTCTTGAAAAAATCAGCTGGACGGGAGACAACAAACTCTTCAAAGGCGTTTTGTACTGCCTCTCGGGAATTGAATTTTTTTCCCGCTAAAAAGTTGTCCAAATTTTGGAAAAAGTAATAGTCGGAAGGCGCAAGATCTGGTGAGTATGGCGGATGAGGGAGAGCTTCCAAACCCAACTCATGCAGCTTAGAGACGGTCTGTTGTGCAGTATGGGGCCGCGCGTTGTCGTGAAGTAGCAGTGGAGACGACCGATTGACCAAAGCTGGTTGCAGACGTGCGACCAGCACTAGACCACCAAACTGTGACCATCACCTTTCTAGGGGTCATTTTTCGTTTTGCACATTGCTTTGGTACCGAACCAGGATCTAACCAACTTGCTGAGCGCTTTCGATTGTCAAAAAGAATCCATTTTTCGTCGCACGTAACAATTCGGTTCAAAATTCCTTCATTTCTGTGCCTGTTAAACAGCGCAAGGCAAGTCTCGACGCGTACGTTGCGCTGGCGATCGCTAAGTTCGTGGGGCACCCATCTATCAAGCTTTTTTATCTTGCCAATCTGTCGCAAATGGACCAATATTGTTTTAATGCTAACATCAAAAGCTGCTGCCAGCTCAGCTGTAGATTGAGTTTCATCAGCTTCAACAATCACCTTTAATTCATCATTGTTGACCAAAGTTTCCGGACGACCACGAGGTTCATTTTTCAAGTCAAAATTCCCAGAACGGAACCGAGCAAACCAATAACGGGTTGTGCGTTCGTTTGTACAGTTCTCTCCGTAAACGTCGTTGATGTTACGGGTCGTTTGTGCCGCGTTGGTGCCACGACGGAACACATATTCCATAATTACACGAAATTTCAAAGTATCCATTATGAGGAAAAATTTTGAAATGTAATGAAAATACAACGCTAATCAATAAACAAAAGACTGATTTTGTAAATAGAATGTCATATTTTTAAAACAAAATTAATTTGAATTTAGAACTCATAGCCAATCAAAACTTTTTTTTGTTTGAAAAAGTCTGTACTGCAATACGGCAATTTCATAGGTAAAGACCTATTATTTCCCTTTCACAACTCTAATGTCTTACTTGAATTCTGTCCCTGTATTCCTTGACGACAGCGTCAATGTCTGTGGAATCATCTCCAGAAGATATCTCTTGCTCGCTGGCTTCGGCGTCAGATACCACGTCAACTTCAGCCGTGGCCATCGGCACACCACTGCTGCTGCTCGGGTCATTCTCCTCTGTTTGACAGCCTGCGTACTCGTCGAGTAGAAGGCACTCACGTTCCTCAGTTTCTGGAAATATTATTGAAGAAAAGTGTCAGGTAGGTCATATTTATAGGCTTTCTTCGAATGAAGTTCAAAAACATTTCAAAAGTAAGATAAAGTTCTCATTAGGAACTTAAATTAGCCCTTTAGATTACGTGGGGATAAAAGGGTTTAAAAAGGGTAACATTTCGTATTTTAGGTTTTTAAAACATGTTACCCTTTCAACCGTCATCTAACTATAATGATCAAGGTAGAGGCACGAAATCAAGATCAAAGTGGAAAATACTTGAACAAAAGACTGGCCTTGCCGGGTATCCGATCCTGTAACAGAAACAGAAGAATGTACAAATCTTGATACCCACCTTTTGTCACTTTAGACTTTATACTCTCCAGAGTCTTTGTGTGACGAATAGCAGATGGGATGAACCAGAGCCCAGAGCGCTTGGTCTTACTTGCAGATGCTTTGGATCCTCGTGCGGCTTCTCTCCCCAAGCGCTTGTATTCAATATCTGCAATATGGTAATGCATACGTAAGTCGAAAATGAATCGGAAGGAAGTAATGCAACCTTGCAAAAGATAGAACCAGTAGCCTCACCCCCAGCTTCCTTCTGTTCAGCTGTAGGCACACATCGCATAATGATAAAATGCAACGCCTGTATCGATATCCCGAGCAAATGGCTCGCATTCATCAGAGTGATCATGTGGGACAGTGGGCACGCAAACGCAAGTATCGCTGCCAAACTTCCTGTAAATAATACACCAATTAAGGCCTCACCCACACAAATGTGAATCAGGACTGTAATTTGTTAATTCTAGTTAGTAGTTACGTGATTAAGCGATAACCAGTTATCCTACAGAGTATCCCGGTTGGGTTGCTAAATGACATCATCCCTGATTTATTCGCTCGTTATTACCAATTGCCAGGACGTCGACGCCTAGCATAGTTGCGTAAAATGTACTAATTATGAATACTACTGCAAATTCCAATTAGCATATGACTGAGATACGAACCGGCAGTAAAAACGGCTAGAACTGGACTGCCTGTGGTTGTGCTTTCATAAGTCATTGACCTAGTAAGCACCTTCCATTCTGGTGACGCTAGTGCCACTAGGACAGTGAAGAGTAAGGGACACAGTTCAGTTAAGGCTAGACAGATGCCAGCCACGGTCACAGCAGCCAGTACTGGACAGACCCAACCCGCGGCCCTTGCCTCTAGCAGAGTGGTCACTGGCAAAGCTGCATCAATGCTGTTCCTGCAAGAAAATGAATAAATTAGGATGTAAACAGATACATACGATTATCTATTATTACGTCCATTGATAGTAATAAGATGAAATGTTAGATACTATTACGTTTAGTGGGTAGAACGACCTACTTAAAGGACACCTGATGACATTCCATTTTGTTATTAATTCTTAAATATAATAATATCTGCTTACCCTTTTAACATATTAGTGTAGAGGAAACACAACCCTGAAAGTACAATGGTGGGTAGACCAATCATGAGAAAGAGATTCTTTTTGAGAGTTCCATTGTCTTTGGGAAGTATCACATTGAACGCGTAAGATATTGGTGCACCTGCAGCAAACAGCTGTAAAAATAATAAAATTGTTTTTATTAGCTCCTATTTGTATACATACAATCGTGTTGGTTGTTGGTGGTGCTTACCTCATATACAGTAATTGGTATTGGCATATTGATATTTGCAATATCAAAGTTAATAAGGCCGAATATGGCAAAGAATTGACTAAAAATATACAACAGAATTAACAGCATAAATGTGAACATCATGCTTTCCTGAAACAAATAAAAATAATATTAACACACAAAGGTATAGATATATTAAATGAATGGCGTAAAAGATTCTTACAAAGCTCCCGGCATTGTAATGCTATCACTAAACCACTTAAAAGGCTTATCGATTACGGCAATCAAGCGAAACTTTAAACTGGCAACGAAATATTTGAGTTGCGAAACTATTGCAATTATAGACAAACAAGTGATCTCACAGAAAGTTACGCGACAAAATCGAGTCTATTAATTGTTTGACAAGTGGAAGTTAAGTATGTATTTACCTCTAATCCGCACATGAACATCGCGCAGACGACCATTACGACGGTGACTCCAAGCACGTCAGGCCAGGGTTCCCCCAATGCTCTGGTCTCGTACCCGAACAGCCACCTTCTAGTCCGACCACCAGTCACATGGTCAGCTGTAGCACTCAAGATACGAGCACAGATGGCAACAGCCACCAGATGTGACAGGAAAGACATCCACATTGCCATGAAGTCTGCGAAAGAACGTAGGTTCCGCTCCCGACGGCCTCTGGATGTTTTAGGTGGTGGTAGTATCTCAGCCAACTTTTTGAGATCTTTGCATGTGAAAGCTGTAATAAAATTCATGTTGCTTATGTATGCATGTTTCAATTTATATGGAGACTATTTTTTTCGCGTCTTAGCTCGCGTGGTGGTCGCAAATCACTCCGAGGGAACGACTACTGGGATAAAAGTATTTAAATTCTCTGAAAATGTGTGCAAAATTCATTGACATAGATGATAAAAGAGATAGATGTATTTACTTTCGCATTTATAATTTTTCGAGTATAGTTCCAACTGGTGGACTGGAGGAAACGACGCGAAGTGAATACAGGATAAATCTAGTTATTTCTAGTTTTCTGAAGTAGTTAACATACTGGCTATAGTGATGAAGATGGCCAGTAACATGACAGCGGGTACGGCGCAGTAGCTGGAGTTGGCTGCAGCCAGCGGCGCTAGGAGAAGCGCTCCGAGCGTCCACCTCGCGCCACACGCCTCCCCACCGCTCAGCGCGCCCAGCGCTTTGCTCATCTTGCTTCGCTCGCTCCGCTCAGTCATCTTCGTGTTTCTGTAAATAAATGACAGGCACGCATGTTCACTATATTCATTTATTTTTAACTAGCTTCCGCCAGCAGCTTCGCTATCGATAAGGTCGGAAATTATCCCACGAAACATTTTAAATACATCCAATGGCACTCTGGCTAACTTGTAGCTTTCCACAAGTGAAATAATTTTCGGAATCGTGTCAGTGGTTCCGAAGAAAACCGTCTACATCCACAAACTTGAAAAAAAGAAAGGTTGTAAAAGCGCCAGGAAAAAATGATGCGCAATAATTAGGTACGATCAAGCGCGATTGACAGAGATAGAAAACTAAAGGAAAACGATAAACATGCATCGCAATTGCAAGTATTTTTGCTACCGTCGACGTTTTCAGCAGCATTCAGGCTCTATCAAAGCCACTTATGAGATAATGCGTTTAAATTACATGACTGTCATTTCATAAAGCAAATAACACTAATCTTATCAACAGTAATGTTGGAAAATTATATAGGTATCAGGCTTCCAATTTTGTTTTCATACTTCATGTATAGAGTTTCTTTGACGTATCTGATGTTTATATTCAAACCAAAATGATTGTGATCAGTGTTATTCGTTATGGAAACAAAAAAAAAATAGGATTAGACTGACTAATTTTAAAGCATAAAAATATATAGGCAGGTTGGGTACCTACTCGAAGGAAAACTATCCGAAAAATTCTTTGATATGCAATTCTTATGAATTTAAGATTTTAATACTAATTTATTGTGGCATAAATGATTTAGGTAACTTACCATTGTCGCAGCACAGAGTAATGACGAATAAACAGCACTTTCAATAACAATCCAATTCCACGTAAACTCACTACATTTTCAACAGATCTTCTTACAAAGCACAATTTACACAAACGATTTACGTAATTTTTTACCTTTGTGGCATAGAATTTTGGATTTTTGTGGGTGTTTTAGCAGAGTGTGCCGGTAAATAAGGTCGTGTTTTCATGTTTATGCGACAAACGAGCAGGGTAGAGCTATAGCTGACTCTGTTGTCTCACTCGCGATCGATACTCGGTATCGGCTGGGGTGACCATTCTCATGGAAAAAGGTTTCAAGCGTGGCGTATTTTTTTTGTTAAGGGTCTTAATAGCGTAAACTTTGTAGTCAGAGAGATAGGTACAGACATTCTTGTCGTCATACTTGTTATTGACTCCCTGAAAATGTTCAGATTATTTTGTGGCAATACCTTGCAATTTGTGGATGGGTGACCTTAATTGCATACCGAGTTTCCTCCGTGCCTCGGAAAGCACGTTAAGCCGTTGGTCCCGGCTGTTATTTGTAGATGTTTGACAGTCGTTACGAGTAGTCAGAAGCCAAAAGTCTGACATCCAGTGTAATCAAGAGGTTTCGTATTATCCAGTTACTGGGTTTTGAGGTCAGATAGACAGTCGCTTCGTGTAAAATACTGGTACTCCTCAGCTGCATTCGGTTGGACTGGAAGCCGACCCCAACAAAGTTTGGGAAAAGGCTAGGCAGATGATGATGACTTTGCAATTTGCATGGCACTAAAGCAAAAAGTCTTCTGCTAAATTTTATCATCATTATGTCATTTCAAACTTCATGCCAAAGGCTCAGTTGTATTGCTTTGATTTTCGGGGGATACTCCTATTGTATACATAAATGAACGTTCTGATATAATAACGAACGGTTCTCCACATTTATGGCCACTGTATGCTTGTCTAATGCCATAAAATTTTCTAAGACTTCCCTCTAAACGGTCTACTTGACGCGTAAACCTTGTCAGCTAAAATACAATCTACTTGCTGCTAATGCTGAGTATCTGTCTGTAGGTACCTATGTTGAATTCACAGTAAATACGTTTAAGAATCTTTGCCCTGCAAAGAATTTAGAAACAGAAGACAAACACTGAAATACTTAGAAGAACGGGGTTGACAAATATTCGGTACAAAGCGGTGATTCTGGTTTCTCCGTGCATGATGCATATAATTAAAATGAAGTCAGTACTAAGACAAGTGATGCGGCAAGGAAGGGTCAAATTAAACTTTATTGTTCCAGAAACTAGCTGAGGTCTCGAAAAATCTCACTTGCCACGTAGTATAGGAATTTGCAAGCGTAAAAGGTTAATCCAATTATACGATCTGACTCAATGTTCCTCATTGTAGTTCACGGAAGAATTTACAGGCGGCACACTGAAGTCATGATCGAGTTTCAGACAAACATTTTAATTGAAGCTTGTTAACAGTCATGACAATGTGGATTATTTTGTTGTTTGGATAGTTCCTATCGCGTACGTAATTAACAGACGACTGGAAGTCTTTTTATAGAACCATGTTGTTGTGACATGTTCGCTCGCTACAGCATGGAAACATGTGGAAAGAATGTGAATAAATCGCTCTAGGGATTCTTAGGGTTGTATTTATATTATAACTACGATAGCAAGGCAATAACGAATATTGGTGTTATATCCTGTGCTGTTGGGTTCATGGATCTTAAAGGGTATTAATCGCTGGTTACAGTAATCTATCCTTTAACTTCCGGTAGTTTTGGTACCATCGTCCGAAAGAGGTAAACAATTAAAGACTATTTGTTTTAGACCTTGTAGACTCAAAAACATGGTGTAGCTGTAATCTGATCAATGATCTGCTGGCCTACCACGACGTCTTAAAGCAGTATTGTTTTACTCTTATTCGAGCGTGGGATAGAGACGGAGCTATACAGGATGTCTAGCGCCATTTCTTTCCGACACTGGAAAAGAAGTAAGTAAAACAATAATGTTTTAGGACGTCATAGTAGGCCACCTGTTGTTACTTCGCGTTATCTCGCTTGGTGAATGTTGATGCCTTTTGTTTGATGTGACAATTGTTATTATGTTCAGCTCCTCACCGAATTTAGACAATATCAAAGAGGTAACTTTCACAAACGATATCAAACTCATCGACAGTACGTCTTCGTCTGGCAGTGCAGGAGGATGATAGGTAAGAAGTGGGGCCTATCTCCCAAAATAATACTTTGGCTATACTGTGCGGTGATCCGTCCCATGATCTCGTACGGGGCGGTGGTCTGGTGGCCACGCACCAGGCTAGTCACGGCCTCGAATAAACTCCAACGCATGCAAAGGCTTGCCTGCATGGCAATTACAGGCTGCATGAGAACCACACCGACAGCGGCTCTCGAAGCCATGCTGGAGCTTCCGCCGCTTCATCTGTACATACAACAGGAGGCAACAATGGCGGCAGCACGCCTTAAAACTCTTCAACTCTGGAGTAAGTCAAACACGCAACACACTGCGGTACTAGAGGGACTCTACAACGAGTTCCCCCTGGCGAAAGCCATTAACGATCGGGTACCAAAACAATTTGTATTCGACAAAAAATACAAGATCCAGCTCCACGAGGATCACCGCTGCGAGGGGTTAAATCCCGCAGAATTACGGATCTTCACGGACGGATCTAAAACAGGTACAGGTACTGGGGCTGGAGTATTCTCAGAGGATCTCAACATCCATATAGCTGTACCACTGGGGGTCCACAACACGGTATTTCAGGCGGAATGCATGGGCATTTCCCTGGCCGCATCAGCCATCTTAGCCAGGAAGGCTAGGGACCACTCTATCCGTATACTTTCAGACAGCAGGGCTGTACTGTTAGCACTTGACAACCACACGGTCAACTCCGGGTTAATATACGAGTGTCACCAGCGCCTTAACCAGGTCGGTAAGCACAACAACATAACCATACAATGGATAAAGGGCCACAGCGATTCCCGGGGCAACGATGCAGCGGACGAACTCGCTAGAAGGGGTTCCAGTATGGCAGCAGTGGGACCAGAACCCATCGTGCCACTCCCCTTCGGGTATCTACGGACTCTGGTAAGGAAACGCACCAGTGATCAACACCACAAACTGTGGCTAGACCATGGTGAGTGTAGGCAGGCCAAGGAGGCACTTCCTTCTATAGACGGCCGTCTCACCAAACGGTTGCTTAGGCTGACCAAATTACAGCTCCGCATAGTCACAGCCGCCATCACTGGTCACGGCTCTTTTAATAAACACCTCTTTGTCCTAGGAGTCACAGATAGCCCACTGTGCAGAGCCTGCATGGAGGAGGACGAGACAGCAGCCCACGTGCTTCTACACTGCCCAGAGGTTGCAACATACAGGGCGAAGTACTTAGGTAACCCAGGTACTCTCCGCGAGATCGTCAGCAACACCAAGGAGCTGCTGGCCTTTCTCGGGGAGCTGGGGTGGTTGGAGTAATGTTCCCACCCGTACGCAAAATACGCGCTTTAGACGTGGAGTTGCGGAAACCAGCCCGCTATACAATACAATACAATAATACGTCTTCGTCTATCACGTAAGAAACCAACTTTGTAGGAAGAATAATCATAAATAAACTGTCCTTTTTCAATAAGATTAACACATCAGATAATATGCAGACAGCAGACTGTCAGCATAATAATATGCAAATAGAAAATAATTTTACAGCGATGGTACGGCGTAAACAACAAAAGATCCGCACATCTTATCTCCGTTTGAATAGAGCATTGTTCTGCCACAGCCATGTTACACAAAGAATCACAGATTATTAGATGCCTACACTGTTTTTAATTAAAACCACGTTAAAGGGGTTTAAAACGAGTAAGCTCGCATGTAATGTAATGTTCTGGTCAGTTTTAATCTTCTATCAGAATTACATATTGTTAAAATCATTCGCAGTGGGTTCCATAATTAGACTAGAAGAAATAATGTACTAGGATACTTTCAATGAAAGCTAGGCTTACCTAAATAAAAGGTCAGTCTGGAAAAAAAATCTAAGAAACTGAAGTAGAAGAATGAGTTGTTTTTAACTGTGCACTTGAGTTTTAATCTTAAAATGTCAGCATCATATTTTGCTGAATGTGAACGTACTGTTTCGGGATTTTTCTCATTACTGTCTAATGGCCAGCCTAATTGGTCTAATGGTCCCAAGCGCGGACTGTTGAGCATGACGTCCTGTGTTCGATTCCCAGGTCAAGCAAAGTGTTGTTGGGTTTTTCCATCAGGAATTACTTTGTAGCCGTCCCGGAGCCTGCCCGGTTGATGGCGATAGCCTCGCTCCTTATTACATGGGACTATACTTAAAAATAACTGGCGAAATGTGGGTATTCATCTGCCCAACCCTTCGGGGATTACAGACGTGACGTTATGTTATGTTAATAATAGCATAATAATCCACCAACTCTTAATGAATCAACTGTCAATTAAAACAAGCTTAATTCTAAAACATCTATCAGTTAATTCAATTTGTCTTGAAAGACCGATCAATTTGCCCAAAAGCATCACTCCAGTCCTGATACTTTAATTGACGAACTAATTACACCGGCTGTCGAGCGCGAGACGTTTCTGTCATACTTCTATCTACCTCTCGTCTGGACCCGTCGGGAAGAAAGTGAGTAGGCGTGAGTACGTTATAAATGCTGGAATCGCAGCTATCCAGACATTCCTCACAACAACTGAGAGCCCACAGGACGTCTGCTGCAAACAACTTTTCGCTTCTAGAATTTTTTTCGCGTCTTTGAAAAGTGTATCGTTGTGTGTAACAATGAAGTTACAGTACGTGTGCTTTATTTTTGGAATTATTTTGTGTTCGTTTGCAATGTACGAGGCGTTCCCATTTCGAGCGGGAAATATTGACTATGTGAGTACATATACAATTCTATAAAATAATAATGGTGTAGAAGGGTAGATATGGGTGTACAAACGAAGGTTGGAAACTCGTAGCGTGCATAGCGTGTAATTTATTAAAGTGCAAGTCATAAACCGCTCCAAAACATAAAACAGGTTGTTTTTTTATAGTTTGAAATGCCATGTCATTTTTATAACATAACAAGTACTTTTCAGTATCAAACAAACCGAAAAAGCCTACCTATGCACAAATTCATAATTTTATTTTAAAACTTAACGAAAGTTTTAAAAGTTTTGAGTGTGTAGTTTGAAACAGCGTATGTTTATTCAAGTTCATTAACAATCACACTCATCGTACTGATACTTAACAGGGAATTTCCCAAATATTAATTTAAACTAGGTCATGTTTCAAAGGCAAGCGGACCACACGATATTATTGCATTCATCTACTTGGCGGGTGGTCTTTGGCCAGTTTTCGTCCTTCCCGGTATTACTTTGACATAAAAGTTAAATAGTCTGCCCATTTTTCTATTGACTGACATATTAAATTGGAGTAACACGATGTCTACGAAATCTCGTAGCGCTGCTACGAAAAATAATGGGATTTCAAAATTCGTAGCAGTTGCCTACGAAAAATAATTACGAATTGTTTTAACTTTAACTTGTAATTTTTTTTATGTAGTGCCTTCCTAATAATTCTGAAGTGCATTATTAATTAAGTTTAAATTAGAAAAATATAATAAACGGTGAGGTTAATATTTTTAACAAAAGCAAGAGATTTTTAATTAATTTGAACTTTGCAGAACTGCACAGTTTTAGTGGTCATCGCATTTGACCGATTAATGATGTTGTATACGAGCTGTGCAACAATTATGCTAGGTACCTAAACAAAAAGCGTATATTTTTATACAAGGTGTAAACAGAAGCCAAACCAAGCCTTATGTACATCAAACTAAGAAAACCTTCGCAACAAATTCGGTGGGACACAACTTTTTTTTGGGTGAAAAATCTTGTTTCACCGTAAAACTCAATGTAACGAACTCAAAACATTGTGTTGATGGATCAACCTTCAAACAAATAGTGCGTGGAGTCCCCCCGCGCGGAAGAAGTGAAACTTCGTAATGTGGAAATAAGTGCTTTCATACCCCCTCCATGGTAGCGTTAAACGTTTAACGCAACCTTGTTGGAAGTCGCATAAGAAGTTTCACTTCAAATAGTATTTAAAAAGATAAGTTGTGATAAAGTTGGAACTTTGACCTCCAATTTCTCCGTAAATAAAACCTTCCCACAGATAGTCCAGAAAAAAAATGATCGCCTTGTCAGGGAGAATTAGTAATTCCTTTATTTGCTGCTCTGCTGTGTAAAAGTTACAGGCAAATACCGTGAGACACTTCGCATCAATAGTTCTTTGTTTACTATAACTATTTGATTTGTTTCAGATGGAAGCAATTCGTCGCATGCAGCAGATTCCTCAGTGGCACTGCATGAGGTATAGGAAGTTTCAGCTGCATGGCCACTGCAGCCGCTGGCTTCTGACGCGGCGGACCTGATACAAGGGGATATCGCATAGGCATTGGAGGTCTTGAAAACGATCCCTAGAGTCGACTGTGAAGTTATACGTTTGTCACTTTTTCGGAATTACCTACTATAAAATTTTATGATTGTGAAATATGTAGTTTGTGCGTCAGACTTGGGAAAGACGCCCATTATTTAACACCTATGTCGTGCCTACGTGTTTATTTCAAGGACGTTATTGGTTGTTCTATATTTCTGGCGATCTCAGCATTTTAACGAGGAACTAGAATGTCTAAATCTCTACTAAATTTTCGCAACGTATGTCATCTATCATTCATTATTTATGATGACTATTTTGGTCTTGTTTGAGACACATTTTGTAAAAGTTACACATCTCATGAACTTTTTATTGACTTTCGAAATTATTGACTGAATCTAGGGACCTTTCATTAATTCTAAATGTTAATAACTTTACACTCTTCGCTATTTCGTCAAAGTAGTAAACATGAATTTTTAAAAGTATTTGAAGAAGTATGCCATCGTCTAAATGGCTGTAGAATTTTAGGAATGTTTTAAAAATGTCTTCTAAATTGTGAATAGATTTAAAACATGACAAAATTATAGCAAAGTTCGGTTGGTCATAGAGTTTTTGGAGATTATGAGCAATAACTTTTGTAAAAAAAAAAAACACTACTAAACGTCGAATTTATGGCTAAAAGTTTTATATAGTTAAGTACCTGTATACCTAGTTAGTGTAATATTACCGTAGATTATGGATTACAATTTCGTATGTTTTCGAACGTTTGAAAGGAGAAGACATACCTAATAGATGTTATCGCAGATTGATTATAACTCAACTAATAAAGTGCAGATCGATTAAAAAAAATAACACATTCTCTTGTAAAGGAAATAGTTTCTTGTTTTAACAACAAACACATGGCATGTTACCATTTGTTTGAATAATTTTTGTAAAAGATGTTTGTTGGCCTAAATAATTAAAACTCAACAATGAAATCAAAATCCTAATCTATCTGCTCGTAAAAACACAAATAAAGGTTGAGGTCATGCTGTACAGTTAAGAGCGAAAGTATTTTAAGTCAAACCTTTCACTGTGGTTCAAAATGAAGAGACCTTAAGTAGTGGAGCTGTTTTCTTTAAAACTTGGTGATTTTGGTATGGTTGTGCCATTTTCTTCCTAACATAGCATATATACCGGAGAGCACGGTTATACCTCGACCCATTCTCTTCTGCCTAAGTATTGCGCCAGCAGAGCGCAAAGTCTGTTCTTAGATTAATAAAGACGTGCTTGCAACACCGCTGCGCGCAACCAGTGTGATCCCAACCTAACTTGTTTAAGTACTTATAATGTAACTTATCAGTATTATCTATTTTTATGATTATCTACTAAATAATAATATTTAGCGAAGTAAAAATAATTATTGTGGAAGTAGTTATAGTAGAGTAGTTACTGATTCTGTTGTTACTAAAAATAAAGAAATTTGTCGGAATATTTGTTATTTTTTTCATTTGACCTAACAATTTAAAAAGTCACATTCAGATCGGATAAAAACTGACCCTTAGAAGTTACTCAACACACGTCCTTAAAGACGCATCTGTCAAGTATAATTGAGCACAAATTATACGAGATGGGCTGTCTGTAGAGAGCAATGGGCTCTTACATCGAGTCTAACCGATGGCTTCCTGTACCGACTGGTAACTGACCCACTCCCAGAAAGTGCACACACTTCTATTTGAGCACTCGGTGACTGGACCATTTCGTAATGAAGTACCTGAGAATCATATAACGTTATAGTGCTGTAACATTGGGAAGTAACGCGGTAAAGTAAGAGTACTTGCTCTTAGTTAATCTGATATACTGTAATGTGACGCAATCAGGAAATGCATTCAATTTGTAGCTAAAATGTCATCTGCAAAAATAAACTTTCAATGTATGAAGTTATAATAATAATTGCATTGCGATTACGAAACATTTATTCAGAAAGGTTAAACTTTTTCAATAATAAATAACCACAAAGCGAAAAAAGCCATTTCGCGAAGAGTGCAATGTTACAAGCGCAAATAACAAGGTTCTCATATGTTAATTTGAATCCGCTTATTTTATGAATATAAAGTGAATAAAACGACAACTCAATCACGTTGTATATTTTCATATTTTTCACGTGGCTGCCTTTAACGCTCATCATAGAAAACTTGGAAAAACTCCATTAATGTGAATATTTACAGTTATTTGGGCTTGTTTACAGTATTATACATCTTATGATAAAATGTAGGGACTCCACTTGTAACATACGCTTCTTCAGACATAGAATGACGTGGCAGGATTTCCTCGAGTTCAGGCAGTTCTTGCACGGTAGATTCCCTTGGTTCCACAACCACAATATTTTCTCTCTTCTTCCTTTCCATTAAGATATTGCTGATGAAGCGAACGGTGAAGAAGAAAAAGAGTTCGACGAAGCTGAGCAAGCTGGCTCCGACGAATAGTCCTGTCGTACCTCCAACGGACACTAAAAAGTTTTCAGAAAGTTATGTTACATGCATCGTGGTAAAAGCTATAAAAGAAAAAGCGTTCATCATGTGTCTAGCTTTTTCTCAACTACATTGGGGTCGGCTTCCAGTATAACTGGATGCAGCTGAATACCTGTATTTCACAACCCAGTTAGAACTTGGTAATACGATACCCCTTGCTAATATTGGTAGTAGGTCTTTCGGGCCACTGGCTACCTGTAACGTCTATTAGTTTATATTGACAGCTGGGACCAACGGCTTAACAAAGCACGGGCTAGACTCGGTATGTATTGAGTGGTCACATATCCATGGGCTAAGCCGTGCTTGTCTCAATTGCGGCTTAATCTGAAGATCGACCAGGAAGGCTGTTATTGTATGCGTACTCGGAGCGGAAAAATGTCGAAGTTCTTAATTTCACTGTAGCAGATATTTAGTGTATGACGTCGTGTAATTGTGTATGGTAAGTACAAATTTGTGCATCCAACCATTTCGGAGCTATTCAACAAAAACTGTTTCCACTGGAACTACGTCATCCTAGCGGCACTTTTTTTTTCCAATGGATGCAAAAGAAAAAAAACTACATTCAATAATTAGTCTGTAACGAGAGGTAAATGTTTATGTTTAAATGAAATTTGTGTGTCATAAAAATGCGAAGATAATCAAGTTTCTGCTGCGCTGACGTTTCTTCGACAAAAAAAAACATTGCCTACATATATTTACCAACTAAATCAAGGCGACTCCTAACAACGTTTCTCTTGAATCTTTCAGTAGGTAAATAAGCGAGAACAATTTCAATACGCGCCTTCTTTTTGTGAGCCTTGCCTTTAACCCTGAAACAATAATGGCCGATAAGAAATAAAACAAAGACCAGCACCCCCTAAACAAACTGATAAAGAAATGGTAGCGGTGAAAATGAAAGCTTTGCAAAGTATACAAATAGAGATAACCTACATTTAAAATTCTGACTGGATAGATACTATACTAGATAGATACTATGGTGCTAATATTCGTTAAAGGTAGAGTAATAGTCTATCTTTACTAGTATAATAAAGAGGTAAAGTTTGGATGTAGGCGGTAATCTTTGAAACTACTGATCCGATTCTAAAAATTCTCTCAGTAATGGTTAGCTACATTATACCAGGAGCGAAGCCGCAGGCAATATAAAATAACTTGGATATTGGAAATGTATGATTTCAAAAATATCTTACGGGGTAGTGACATCTTTGATAATGGTGATCTCCGTTTCATCACAGGATGGCAGACAGTTACAAGAGAGCCCTGGACGATTTGCCCAGGGTGGCTTCAGGGTAGTTAAGTGACTCGACAGTGTGTTGAGACAGGCCATTCCTGATAGATTGCAACGGGTTTCTTCAGCTGAAAGCATTGTGAATATTTTTATTAATCTAGGTACTACTCAAACTTTCTATTGTGATGCTTGGGAAAACTGAGTTTTGACATATCACAGTAAAGTCGCTCCCTCACCGAAAGCTTCGCCTGCAACGTAACAGTTCAGATTTTACAATTACATCCGTGAGTGCGGAGAACCGAGCAACGCAATTTGTAACAATCACTTGTTTCTGTCCAAAATCGGATCAAAATAAAAGTAACCTGTTATAATCTTACCAGTCGTATAAAGGTCAAGTCATGTGCGCTACTTGCTAAACAAGTTAACTTAGATTACGGTAATAATTAGATAGTGTTTCATAACAAACCAGCTGCCAATTGATTTGGCAATAAACGGGCCATTTTTTACGCAAAATGAGATAGACTAGAATTGTTTCGTCATCTGTCTTTTGTCACGTCACGCCATAATGGTTCACCAGCAGAAGTTAACGGCCACAGATCATCAACTATAAGTTGATGATCTGTGGCCGTAAACACACACCACACATCACACACACAGATCATCAACTTATAGTTGATGATCTCTGTGTGTGATGTGTGTGTGTGGTGTGTGTGTGTGGTGTGTGTGTGTGGTGTGTGTGTGTGTGTGTGTAGTGTGTCGTGTGTGTATGTGTGTGATGGTGGTGTGTGTTGGAGATCTGTGGGTGTGTGTGTGGTGGTGTGTGTGTGTGGTGTGTGTTGTTAACTTCTGCTGGTGATTAAGAAGGTAGTAATTATGTAAGAAACAAGTCTCTGAGAAAATACAAATATGATGTGGAAGTTCTAGGTGTGGTCTGAGTGAATGTAAGTGGTCACTCACTGGTGCCCAAAATGAAGTGGTCGTTGCATTGACAGTTTTCAAGTTGTGCCTGCTTTCGGCAGAGGACAGTGCAGGCGCTGTACGAGTAGTGAGGGTACAGCCCCCCCTCGTTCTCGTGGTGGAACCGGCAGGCTCGCTGCTCCGGCGTCGTCTCCGTAATCAGGGGATCGTTCTCTATGTT
This sequence comes from Cerastis rubricosa, assembly GCA_949152445.1. Taxonomy (NCBI): domain Eukaryota; kingdom Metazoa; phylum Arthropoda; class Insecta; order Lepidoptera; family Noctuidae; genus Cerastis; species Cerastis rubricosa. Next base: position 10,973,276 of record OX424540.1, on the reverse strand, counting down.
GCGCACTGACAGGATACGGCTGTGTGAAGATACATTATTGGAATTCGTTTAAATTGTCAGGTGCAACAGGTGTTTTAACTGTGGTTCTTTATGTCATTGTTTACTAAAGTCATTCAAATATTGACGTCCGATAGACAGGAAAAGACAAAGAAAATCGTAATCCAAGACTTGTTACTACTTAGTAACAAGTCGCTCGGTCTGGTCAAGTCTAGCGCCACACGCCCGCTTGTCAGGTAGTATTCTTGTGCAAAAATCAAAAAAGTTCGGGATCAAAAATTTTATATGACTTGATTCCCAATGCCTGCACTTTAATTCTTTTAAATATCTTAATTGCTGACACTTCTTACCTACTAAACCGCTACTAACTATATTTTTTATTCAAGATTCTCTTAATTTGCTGTCAATTAAGTACTTTCATCAGTAAGGCAAATAAATAAGTGACTATTAAATTTAAATATTCTTTACTTACCGATAAATGTAGCCTGGTTGTATCTTTAATGTAGAAGAATGCAGCGTAGTCACAGTTGGTACTTCATCCTCCCCCAGGGTATACATCTACATAAAATAGTTTATTTAAAATCTATGTCATCTACTTACTCGTAGTTACATTTTCAGATTTCAAAACATAACAGAGAACCTACCATTGTTGTCAAAAATGCATCGAATTTTATAACTCCCCGCAGATTTTGCAAATTATTCACCATTGGGTATGGGTGAGGTTCTCTAAAACAAAATGGTACAAATAAATAAGGAAGAGGTTTTTTGGTTTTTTTCTTAGAAAACAAGACTACTTACTTTGTTTGTATGGAGTTCAAAATGAAACACGGTCCTATGTCAGTCTCTATGGGCTGGAAATATTCACAACACGGAAATTCCACATCATTGTAAGTGCAGTTCTTTATGATCTTGGTGCAGTCGCTTCGCACAAGACTGGCGTAGTAGCTATAGTTGGACTTAGGACACAGGGGATCAGGGTCGGGGTTCAGATAGCATGTGCCAACTAGAACGTAGGTAACGCCACGGAAGTAGACTATCTCCTTTAGTGCATCCTCCAAATCCAATAAATGACCGGGAGGCCAAATTCTGTAAACCAAACCACAGTAACATAGGTAATATTCCATGGAGCATAAAACAAAATCTATTACAATTATCCGAAGAAAGATTTTACTTACGTATCAGACACGTTGAAGATTTTAGGATTATTAGCTATTTCACAAATGGCTACAGTGGGCATCTTCGTTTCCCAGTCAGTGTAGGTGGTTTCCAAGCCGAAGCTGATGGGGCTTAAGAGGAAAGCCTCAAATGCCGAGATGATGAGGAGCGCTGACCCGTACCATGATAGGATTACTAGCACCAGCCATAATATTCTGGCGGAATATTGATAAAGGTTAGAATCTAATTTTACATAGTATTCTTTATTATTTTCGTTTATACATTCTCATAGACGACAAAAGTCGATTGACTTACTGCGGCGCCTTACCTTTCAGTAATATGTTTATTTTCATCTGCAATATAATGTATTCCGGCAAACGTGCAATTTGCGCAATAATCTTTAATTAACTCCTTGCATATTGTTGTTTTTGTTTTAGACATACTGAAAAGTTTATTATTCTTTGTTTACACAGGCCCTTTAATGGTCACAACTGATGAAAGTATTAAAGTCATTAAAAAGTAACACCAGTAGTGTTTCATGTTGTGCAAATGCTGTGAATTATTAATAATTAATTATGTAGGATTATGAAATGTCATGATTATACAGCGCAACAACGAATGCCTAGCATCCAAGGTCACTTCGTCCATTTGGAATAAAACAACCTTGTGTATGTAATTGCTTTGTTTATTTTCAACAATGGCGGTTCACATTAGTAAATCAACAAGCACACAAAATAATAATGGTTTTCAAACAATATTGTACTCAATAAACAAGTGGCACTTTACACTAACGATGTTTTAGTACTTATAAGTATTGTAAGGAGAATCCTCTCTTACGTCAGTAACTACCCTCTACCTCGCCTATAAAAGCGAGGTGCTGGGATAGTTCGCCCCTTTTTTCCTGCTCTGCGCTCTGACTGGACGGACGCATGAATCATCAGCTAGTCGCAAAGTTACGTAAGCCATTTGAGTTTAGTTTAGTTAAAGGTGATAAAAGTGACATTTCGGTTAGTGGATTTTAAGTGTTAGTAAATTGTTGATTGTGATTTGATTAAACTGTAATTATGAAGTAAAAAAATGGTTCTTTTGTTGTACTTTGTTTTTCTTTTAATGAATTTCCATTTCTGAAGCTTACATCAGAATTGGGATCAAGAACTTTTAAAGCCCACTTAGAGAACATTTCGTAGCTATAAATTGTCGTGAACAGAAAAACCATTTTTTTTAATTCTTTCTATTTTTGTGCATCTACCCACTTTATCACTTTTATTTTTATTCGATAATTTTGTTTGCTTGTTTTTTGTGATAATGGGGCGTGAAGGCTCGTGTACTCGTGACAGACGGTCACATACTCGGGATAAGTCACGCGGCCGCAAACGACGTCGATCTCGTGGCTCAAATGATCGCCGTAGTGGTAGATCGTACCGCGATTCAAGTAGGAGTCGTTGTACTTCGCGAGATGGCTTACGTAATAGGCATGATTCTCGTAGTCCCGAAAGGCACCGATCGCGTACTAGGGATAGGCGCGATTCGCGTAGTAAGGATCGTCCGCGTAGTAAGGATCGTTCGCGTAGTAATATTGGTAATAGAAAGCGCACTTGTACTCCGTCGCCCCCGGTTCGAACGATTTCTACCCACAAGAATAGCGAGGTTTTGCAAAAAGCCAAAGAGCCGATAGTCCTTAATACGTCGGAACGACATCAGTCTATGGACTCTAGTGTCCCCGGCTCCGAGATATCCACTCTCGCTCATGCCTTGATGCAAGCAATAAAAACTATGCAACCAGCAAGATCACAGCACTATTATGTGTCGAACTTTGACCCATCAATTAACAGCATCGAGGCATGGTGCGACGAAGTGGATCGTGCTAGAGAGGCTAACGGTTGGAGTGACTACGAATGTTTGTCGCGTATGGCTACTTGCCTTAAGGGTGACGCTAAGGTCTGGTTGGGGGAATGGGTGACGAACGATAGGACGTGGTCCAATTTCGTACGCGAGTTCAAACCCCTTTGTCCGAGTAAATTAGACTACGCGAATATTTTGTTAGAAACTATGAATACTACTTCGGACAAGTATTCAACTTACTCAGAATACGCCCGTCGTACCTTATTGCGTTTGAGGATAGTCCAGGGGCTAAGTGATGAATTACGAATACTAATAGTTATACGCGGTATAGACAATCCACAAGTGCGTGCAGCTACTGCTAACGCAAACTTAACCCCCGACACTATTGTCTCGTTTCTGTCAATTTATGCGAAACCGTCGAAGTGCGACAAGGTCGTCGATTCTAAAAGGCAAAGTCTAATAAAGTTAAACCACCGTTCTGGGCCAAAATGTTTCAAATGCAATCAGACTGGTCATATCAGTCGCAATTGTACGAGACCTAAGGTAAATACAACCAATAGTAAGCCTGCTAACGTGGCTTCAGACTCGTCTTCCAATACACAACCCTCTTCGAGCAAATCTTGTACGTTCTGTAAGAAGTCTGGGCATACTGAAGACAAATGTTTTGCAAAAGCTAAATCCGAGCAACGAAATCCGCGTAATGTCAACCTTTGCTCTTATCGATCAAGCATTGCACAAAGTAACGACATGACTACCGCGATAGTAGATGGAATACCTGTAGACGTGCTCATTGATAGCGGAGCCCTCGATGTATCCCTTATCTCTTCAGATATTTTGAAATATTTTACGTGTCAGCCAAAACCGAGACGTTGTGTGTTGAAAGGTTTGAGTGAGAAAGAAGTGATCGCAACATCTTACGTCACGCTCACGGTGGAATTCAGCGATATTGCTATTGAAGTCGACTTAGTAGTAGTTCCATCGACTCTTATGAACGCTCCTATCATAATTGGCACTGATGTTTTGAACCGCGAAGGCATTACTTACATTCGTACTAAAGATGAGCAATATCTCACGCGTTGCGACAAAATTAGCGCAAAAGTCAATGCCATTTGTGTGAGTGAAAAGATCAAAGTAAACACACCCCTTCAGAGTACGGAGTTGGATAGCCTTATGTCGATCATAGACGAGTTTTCCGACTATCTAATATCAGGGACTGCTATGACCACAGTCCTAACAGGTGAGATGGAGATAAGGCTTACCAGTTCCACCCCTGTTGTGTATCGTCCTTATAGATTATCCTACTCCGAAAAACTTAAAGTAAGGAAAATTACACAAGATCTTTTAGATAAGGGAGTGATTAGGCGTTCGAAATCTGAATATGCGAGTCCGATTATACTTGTGAGAAAACGTGACGGCTCAGATAGGCTCTGTGTAGATTTCAGGGCGTTAAATCGAATTACAGTGAAAGATCGATATCCTCTGCCACTAATAGATGATCACATCGATAGGTTAGGCGCTTGTAAATTCTTCTGTAGCCTTGATATGGCTACAGGGTTTCACCAAATTCCTCTTAAAGAAGAATGCATTCACTTCACTGGTTTTGTGACACCGGAAGAACACTTTGAGTACGTCAAAATGCCTTACGGTTTAGCTAATTCCCCAATAGTTTACCAGCGCATCATAAATGACACCTTACGCTGTCATCTCAATGAGGGAAACGTCCTAGTTTACGTTGATGACGTCCTCCTACTAAGTAGTTCTGTGACAGAAGGGATTGGACTGTTGCGTAAAGTACTCAGGACGCTTACATCAGCCGGTTTCTCAATAAATTTAGCTAAATGTTCATTCCTTGTCACAGAAGTAGAATATCTAGGGAGGTTAGTTAGTCAGGGTCAGGTTAGGCCGAGTCCACGAAAAGTGGAAGCCCTGGTTAATACCTTGCCACCTGAAAACGTAAAGCAAGTACGGCAACTCTTAGGTTTGGCGGGCTATTTTCGGCGGTACATAAAAGATTACTCCACTAGAACTGCTCCCATCGCTCATCTAACCCGTAAAAATGTCAAATTCAATTGGAGCCCCGAATGTGAGGCCGTTCGCCTTGATCTCATTAGAGAACTGACCAATGAACCAGTCCTTTCCATCTTTAATCCTAGCTTTCCCACCGAAGTCCATACAGATGCCAGCAGTGCTGGATACGGTGCGGTACTCCTACAAGTACACCCAGATTCAAAAAAACACGTGGTGGCTTATTTCAGTAGGTCCACTCAGGGTGCCGAAGGAAAATACCACTCCTACGAGCTGGAGACCCTTGCCGTCGTTAAAGCCCTCCAAAACTTTCGTCACTATCTGGTTGGTCTGAAATTTGTGGTGGTAACAGACTGTAACGCCCTTAAGGCAACCGAGCGAAAGAAAGACCTTTTGCCTCGAGTAGCCAGGTGGTGGATCTACCTCCAGGACTTCCATTTCTCAATCGAGTATCGAAAAGGAGTGATGATACCCCATGCTGACTACTTAAGTCGCAACCCTGTTAGGGTCAATCAAGTTTCTAGACCCAGAAATTGGGCTCAGATTGCACAAGCAGCCGACAACGAGACACAAAATCTCATTCAAAGACTTCACGATGGCAATCTCGATTCTGATCGTTATTCCGTCCGAAATGGAGTCTTATATTACAAGTACACCCCAGTAGGCCAAGATCCACGTCTACTCTGCTATATACCCAAAGGGCACAGACTTAGTCTTTTGAGAGTATTTCACGACGAGCACGAACACATTAACGTAGAGAAGACCCTTGACCTCATCCTAAGACATTTTTGGTTCCCCAAACTCAGACCGTTCGTTAGCAAATATATAGCCCACTGTCTCGTGTGCGTGTCGCAAAAGAGAGTTCCTCGGGCTCCTTTGCAAACAATTACTTCCTGGGAAAAACCCGATACACCGTTCCACACTGTTCACGTGGACGCCTTAGGCCCTCTGCCTGTGTCTGAAGGGTACAAATTCGTTTTACTCATCGTCGACGCTTTTACCAAATATACCCTTCTCTACCCAATTCGTAGACAAGATGCTAGTGAGTTAAAACGTGTTGTTTCTCAAGCTATTTCTTTGTTCGGAGTGCCTAAGCTTATGGTCACTGACAAGGGACGAATGTTTGAATCTCGTGAGTTCGTGACATGGATAGATGAACTCGGTTGTAATCTGCATTACATTACGCCGGAAATGCACCAGGCTAACGGCCAAGCTGAGCGTTACATGCGTACCGTCCTCAACATGCTACGTATCCAGGCGAACTACAAGAGCGTCCCCTGGTCAGAAACGTTGTGGAAACTTCAACTGGTCTTGAACATTACAAGACAGAAAACTACGCAAGTATCACCATTGAATCTTCTAATTGGCACCGAATCTACAACCCCCGTGATTCGAGCTCTGGTGCGCGATATAACAGTCGAAGGATCGGCACCGAACAGAGAGGCCCTACGTGAAGTAACCAGAAGCAGAGCCCGCGAACTTCTAAGGAGCAATCAAGCCAGGCAAGATGAACAGGTTAACCAACGGCGACATCCACCTCGCCAATTTAACGTTAGTGACTGCGTGTTTGTTATAAAATTTTCTCAGTCAACAGGAAAACTTGACTCTGGAATGCGTGGTCCGTATAAGGTAGTGGAAGCACTGCCTAGTGGACGCTATACGCTGCGTTTGCTCAGCGGTAGCTATGGAAAGATCACACAGGCTGCTGCCCAGTACATGGTGCCGTGGCGCGGCGAGTGGTGCCCAGAAACGTGTGCCGCATTCTTTGAGAGTAAGTAAATCACTGTTGTTTGATTTACAAAAGTAGCATCGTGTTTGTTTGAATTTACAGACAGGAGTGATGTGGTGGCTGCTGCGTTGTACCGCGGTACCACCAGTAGCAGGCGCATGTGTGTCGCCGATTGGGTTGGCACCTGTGCCCAGTCACAGTATGGTCAATTTGTGGTCTCACACGCATGAATATCATCAGTGTGTTGAGAGAACTCGTACGTATGAATACGGTCTGCGTATCGAGAGGGCCTTTACGCATGATTGCGATCAGCGTATGGGTCGGCTTACACGTATGAATACGGTCTGCGTGTTAAGCGGCTTGCACGTATGAATACGGTCTGCGTGTCAAGCGGGTCTACGGGTTGGTAGACCATGTTGCAGGTGGCGGAAGTTGAATGCTGGTCGCGGTCGCGGACAGCAACATGGCAGCGAAGAACCGGTACTTGCGCGCTGGACACATACAGGACAATGGTTTTGCTTTGCTTTTGGTTCGAGAAAGATGGATGTTTGTGTCTATTTACAAACTTATGAACTATTTGAAAGAACGATGAATGAATTAATTGGCTGAAGACGAGTGGAACTTCATGAGAGGCTGAACGCTTTTATAGAAATTGCTTGAGTAGCTTCTAATAAAAATTTTGTTTGCAGATAAAGATACTGATGAGGACTCTGGACAAACGGAGTCTCCTACTGTGGTCGACCCGTCGCCTCGACCAGTTGGCGAAGTCGAGGTCGAGCCGCCGACCTCTCCAATAGCGGGTCCTAGCCGGGCCACCCCAGGAGTTTGTGCCGAGGACGACACCTCGTCAGGAGAGGCCGTGTAAGGAGAATCCTCTCTTACGTCAGTAACTACCCTCTACCTCGCCTATAAAAGCGAGGTGCTGGGATAGTTCGCCCCTTTTTTCCTGCTCTGCGCTCTGACTGGACGGACGCATGAATCATCAGCTAGTCGCAAAGTTACGTAAGCCATTTGAGTTTAGTTTAGTTAAAGGTGATAAAAGTGACATTTCGGTTAGTGGATTTTAAGTGTTAGTAAATTGTTGATTGTGATTTGATTAAACTGTAATTATGAAGTAAAAAAATGGTTCTTTTGTTGTACTTTGTTTTTCTTTTAATGAATTTCCATTTCTGAAGCTTACAGTATATTTACACAATTAAATCTATCTTAGTCTTGTAAATATATTAGATAGGATAATTGAACCCAGTAACGTTTGAGATGGGTCATCGTTCTCCCTTATAAACATAAATCTTCAATCAAAACTAACTATGTACCCTACATAGTTAGTTTTGATTCAGCTGGTGGAATCACTTGAATAAAGCTGTTTATGTTTTGATTGCATCGCCCCAATATTTCATATCGTCTACTACTTATGAGTAACTTACTGTTACCCTAGAGTTTTTGGACACCCCTGAATACATAAAATAATATAAACTAGACGTATAAAACTACAAGTATTGTAAGAGATCTTGTTTGGGGAAGTATGATGAATCATAAAACTGTCGTTCGTTCCACTCTTCCGGCCAAGTTAGAGGGATGTGATTGTTTTGATGACCTTCTTCCGATGGTGGAAACCTTCTTCTTGGGATCAGACCGGCGTGAGTGAGGATGTTATATATTTCCTTGCGTGACACGTCATGAGCATCTCGTGCGTAAACCTTGAAAGTAAATATTTAACAGTCAATGTGGCGTTACCATGCACCGGTTTGCTAAATAAATGATGAAAAATTTTAAGCAAAATTTTGTAGGATTGATGTCAGACGAATATCTTGGAAGTTCGAAGTTTTGCCCCCAAAGCTTTGAGTGGGAAAACTGCATAACACTACGTCTGCTATTTCTGGAGCGATAAACCAGACCCAAATGCTGATTCCGGTCTGCTATTGGGTTTCTGACGAAGAAGTCTAATAACGCTTGGCCCATAATCGAGGACTCAAGCAGTATCGTTTGCAACGAGGCAGTCCATTCAGTTAGTTTATTTTCAGTTGAATGGATAATTATTGACGAATTGGTCCAGATAACAGCCGAAATCAGCGATATACATCGTTGGGTCAGTCAGTAATTTTTAACTTCTAGTAGTTTTAAGTTTGACCCATAATAGGAATAGCTTCTGTTTCGTGGTTTAAACATTTAAACTCCCATACACAAACAGCTAGACCAACTACAACTACCTGTAGCTGTACCATACAAATATTTGTTTCGTGCGGGAATCGAACCCGCGACACGCAGCGCACCAGCCAATCGCTCAGCCACTGCGTTAACTGTGTGAGTGAGAGATAGAATTTAGTTCTTACCAGATTCTCTCCTTTATGCAACAGGCTAGTCAGAGGCAGTACTTGCAGTAGGTGAGGGTTGCGCAACGCTGGACTTCGCTGTGAAGGGTGCAAGCGTTCCTCTTCCCGTCTAACTGCAAGGACATCGGGGTGTGGAGGTGGCACACACCTCACTAGGCACGTGCATGTTGCTATCAGGAACACCAATGACTTCATTGTTTATAACTGCAAATGTTTGGGAAAACATGGAGTAGTTTATTTTAGAAACATTTGTATTTACTGCCTGAACATTGGGTTCGATCTCAAACTAAAGCAAAAAAGAGAATTTGCAATAAAGGTTATATAATTATGTAGGTGACAGTTATTATGACAAATTAAAGTTCAAGAATATAAGCAGCCATAAGATTAGGCAGGTGGGTACATATGTAAATAATTACCCCATCTTATATTTGAACAATGCATTCTTTCGTATAAGTAAGTGAAGAGGCGCATTATTTTGTCATGAATATGTCAACTGCTTTTGCTATGAATCATTATAATTATTTACGCTGACATGTCTACCCATAATTGTCGAGAACTTGTCTTCGTACTCAAAACGTTGCATAGTTAAAGTTTCCATTCATTGCAGACTTTGTATTGACTTCTTCCTATTTCACACATTTTACAAACGAGGAAATGGTGAAATTCAATAGAGGAATTCTAAATATTGCACACATAAATGGCTAGCTACAGCATGGCACGGGAAAGATGCTCCACAAAAACGTAGGTGGATTCTTTTCGATTCAATTTTGTAAACTCATCGATTATTTCTTGACGAGTAGATAGGTAGGTTCTTCTATAGTAATTTTCTAATACACATGCAACTATTGCACTTGACACTAATATAAAACTGTTACTGGGTAAGACAAGTAATCGTAAGAGCAATCTACGGGTGACGGCTGACCGTTAGCAACACACACGTGCTTACGAACAATGCGCCAAGGTCAGAGAACATCAAAACATAACACACTTTCAAACCATCGTTGGATTCGACGGACAATTCAATCGCAGTCGTTGGTCAATGTTCGAGAACATACATACGTAGGTACATAACGAGACTATAATAACACAAACCGTGTAAAATAGAATGGATGTTGGACGATCTTATGTGCTGTCGTTACTGTATTGCTACAAAACAAACCTTTCAGCAATGAAAATGAAACGCAACGAAATGTCTGTTTTGTTTTTTTAGGTTTGGCAACTCAAAACATAAGTATCTTATTGCCAAACGTGACTAGACAAATTTTTAATGCATCTAATCTGCAGGGAATGCACGATTCATTTCATTCCGAAGGTTGCGACATAGGTCAACAATGGCTGGGCATAGCTGACTTGTGTTAAGAAATATTTGCACTTTGGGCTGTGCACTTTGAACGAAGTGTTTACCTAATACTATTTCAAGAGCTTTGACCCTGCGTTCACAACTCACCAACTTGATCAATCCTTTGATCAAGTTAGTGAGTTCATGCATGCTCAAAGGGAATTTTCGTGCATATTGAAGCACAGGATTCATTGAGCAAAAGCAGAGGTAGAATATATAGAATAAATTAAGAACGTGCACAAGAAAAACATGTAAGTAAATATAGAAATACATGACGGCGAATAAAAGTTTTTAGGCGGTAATGAATTCATATCAGAATAGAGTTCATAATGAATGATCTTCAAATTCGAATGTTGATCGTACATAGTACTCCACCAAGAATACAACTTTGATTCTCGTGTGAGTGGTGATACATATTAATTATACAACTATATAAAACAGTAATACGTAAACCCTCTGGCCCAAAATAATTAAAAGAAAGATTGTTTTTTATTTTCTTACTAAAGACATCAACGCTCATAAGTAATATTTTTCCTTTTCCTAGTTATCTTGGTAGACTCGTTCCTTAAGTAAGTATTTGAATACGGCGAATGTGGCATAAGAAAAAAAAACTGAAGTCATAACTTACCCGAAAAAAAAGTGAATCCTTTTTAATCAAACACAATGTGTCAAAAATAGTTTCTCAAATATATGTCACAAATACCAACCAACACTCCACTTTGGTCCACAAAAACACAAAAACTTCGTGACTATAAATACCGCAGTATGTATCTATCGAAGCTGGTGTCTTTGAGTGAGGCTGACCAACATTTGCGATGAGGAATCGCCCAGAGAGCGGACACCGGCGCCTGAGAGCCACCTCCACCGCGGGTGTTGCACTTAACCTTGGCTATCATAATATTATGACAACTATGTTCTATTCCAAAACATGTGATGTGATGATATGCTATTTTAGCACCCTACTAAAAGATTTCCAAGAGAGCTAGTAATTTTTCTTTCTTATCATTTTAAATTAAAAGTAGCAAACACGTCAATTAATTAAAGATAGATAACTGTCGTAATATTCTGTTTGGAAAGACGTTAATTTATTACGAGCAAATAAAAAGATGTTGCAGTGGCGTGAAAAAAATAACACTTTTGTTTCCAAAATAAAATGTAATTACCATTTTTCGCTAAAGATTCCTATTTCAAATATACAAGTCAATAAAGTAACAAAATATTAGGTATTGCTGTTAATGCCCAGGCACGATGTTAAAGGATTGAACCTTACTTACTTTTAGCAGTGATAGTAAAATTGTGAATGATGACTCATCTAAATCTTAACAAACTGATGGTCCTTTTATAATTAAATAATATAATTCATTACCGTTATTTAATTTTGAGATTCAAGGATTCTGGTTGCGCTCTACTAACTTGTAAAGTAATTACAATTATCTTTGAATCAAAGGTTTTTACGTCAAACTTAAAAAGGAAGACGTTCTTTCCTAAGTGATAGTCATTAAAATCTTCAACTACTTTTGCCCATAACTGTTCTAGTTGTGTGAGCATCATGACAAATGTTAATTGGATCGAACATTAGACCTCTTGAACGGAACCCAACTGTTGTGTTGTGTTTTGTTGTTGTTTACGCTGTTCATTGAATAAAAAGCACTATAATAAAGCTCAAAAGCTCATAAATATTTTTTATGGCCACATACCATTCTATGATAACAGTTAATAACAGTTTGTTATAACGCTTTGCTATGCAGTAGTATTGTTGAATTACGTGAAAATATCGTGTAAAGTGTGCATTGCATTTATTTTTCCGGAAAACGGGGCAGGTCGGATTAGCATGTAACATGCAAGCAAACACCTGAAGTAAGTACCTACGTAAGGTTAATTGTTAAAACGAATACATAATTTATGTATCAATAGAGCTTACACGTTTCTACGTGAGTAGTAGTTTTTTATTCAGCATGACAGGGTTTATGTGTGTAATTCTAATGCTAATATTGCTAATAAACATAAAAGTGTTGCGACTTTTAATGTCATTCGTATTTAATTCATATGAAATTACATGTTACTCCGTTGCGAGACTTAAAATCAAAGGTAAGCAATGAAATCGCAATTAAGAGTATTTCAAAATAATTTTATATCTCTTCAAGTAAACTTACACACCTGTGTAATTTTCGTTTGATGTTATGCAACTTGCTTGTTATGGTAAGTAGTTTAGTAAAGATTTTTTAAGGATTGAGTTACTCCAGCGGCCCTTGAAAGTCGCAAATTTGGAACGCCAAGCTACTGATATTTATATTTGCGTTTTTAAACATTAGTTTGGAAAGAATTCGTCGGACCATAATACAAAATGCAGATAGGTATTTCAATATTTTTGAAGATTTTCCTGCTGTTTAATGTAGCACTTATGACACATTCAAGAGCTGCAAACTAGAGCCTGTACAAGCTGGCTCGTTGATAAAGCTGGCTTGATTGGGTTTATAAATTGTCTTTAGCTGATTCTGTCTAAAAGTAAATTGTGCATGTGTTTTAATTGTAAACTTTTACAATTAAAACACATGCACAATTTACTTTTAGACAGAATCATCATACTACCCAAAGACATTATGAACAACAACTTTTATTTTTTATTATCTATAGGGTCGCGCTTGACCACTATCTCACTTGATGGTAAGCGATGATGTGGTCGACGGTGAGCAGCACTCTTGATTTAAAGACCCCTAGATTGTAGCTATCTGGAAACACAGACTCCGGCAAGAAATTCCACTCCTTAGCGGTACGCATTAAAAAAAAGTATTCCCAAAAAGCTTAGTGCGTATAGGTGGGTTGTCTACAAACTCTACAATTATTTAAAAATTAATAAGACTCGAAACGAATCTCGTGATGCGTGACTTATAGTAACTTATAGTGTCAAAATCTATTAATACTTACTAAAATATTATAATAACATGTGTAATCTGAATCGGAATGTTACGCATCAGTTACATTGTCTCATGCAGATTAGTTTGCGCAAGAGCGCGTGACCGACGGAGCCTGCGCGGGCGCCGGCCGCCGGCGTCTTTCTGACGCGATGGGGAAAGGACGTCAATACTGACCACCTGACCAGATTCTGTGGATGTAATAACATGTGTTGGTAATGTTACAATTATTTTGACGTAATTTCTGCTCGACTGTAGATTTCGTTCACAAACTATTGCAGAGTTCAAAGTGCTGAACGTAGGCTTTGGACTATGTTTCGTGGTCCTAGCTATAAGGTAAAGAGTGTAATTGTAAAAAGATTCTTTGTACACAATACCTATACTATCAAGCACTTTCTAAGGGCTGAAAACTTCAAAAACTTTATTTGTGCTATTCCATTTACTCTGAGACCACAAAATGTTTGTTCCAAGAATGCGAAAAAATACCTTGAAAAAAGATTTAGCAATTATAGAGTGCCTATGGGACTATTGCAAAGCAATCGGAATCATCTTCTTTTGAACGACACACATAAAACAGATATTTTAAACATAGCAATATAAATAAGAAAATTCCACGCAATATAAGTGAATGTGGGCGGAATCGGAGATGGCCGAATTGTTTAGCAATGGGTTTTGCAATTATGTTGCGAGTCCGATCGAAATGCCTACACCTATCATAGTAAAAGATGCTCTACCTGTAGCCATGTGACTAGGTTTCGTCAATGTTATTTTCCAGTTAATTAAAACCATTTTTTTTTCTAGGCCGGCCATTCTTGCAATAACTATAACGTCGGCTAAAGTCAGAATTACTCATGAACTGACCTTGGACCGTGATTTTTAAAACACTGTTTTGTTTTTTTGATTTCCATCGACATAAAAGTACGGCTATTCATCATATTTTATCGTTTTCAAATCAATATACACCAATACACGAGAAGAATCGATTAATCACAGCAATTAACCTCACATCAAAGCTCGATGTTATCTTCAAATAGAATATTTAACTACTGCTATTTATTTTCCCATTGAACTTTAAAAACAAATTAGACTCATTGCTTGGTTCGTCTGGTTCTCGTTATAATTGTTTGTTATATTAAAAAAAAACTGGTCACACCGGCCGTATAATGGATAGAAATTCACAAAGTTCGTATGATTTTGCATATCGGCGTCGCTTACGCAGGAGATCTCCGGAACCTAGCCAACTTGACATACTGAAGGCGAGTATGAAGACTGTCAGCAAGGAGTATTGCGAGGAGTCTTCCATTTGCGGGCTGAAGCACCTTGTTGACGAAAATACTCCGTTCATTGAAAGGTATGTCATACGTGATAGTTACTGTGCGGAATCGGTGGGTTAACACTTATGTAGGTAAGTACTTGGATTATTGCTCGTTGCTGAGATAAACTTGTCATGAACTTGTTCAGCTGGCTCTCGTAAGGTGTGTTACTTGCCGCAATTACTAATATCTTAAAGTGGAAAGGCTTGTTTATTACATCACTTGAGATAAACTAACTTAAACGTAACTAACTATAGACCAATCTGTATTATATCACAATTTGCAAAGATGTTTGAGGGTCTTATTTATAATGTAGTTTATTCTCATCTTCGTCATATTATTAGTTCGAAGCAACATAGGTTTTGTGTCTCTACTATGTCGAATTTACTTATTTACACTACTTTCATTGGTAACACCTTTGAAGCTAGGGGTCAGGTTGATGCTGTTTATACAGATTTTGCAAATGGCTTTGATCGTGTTGATCACTCAATGCTTGCTATGAAATTGAACTGCGCTGGTTCATGGCTTTCTGTTGCGGTGGTTCGAGAGTTATGGCGGGATATGAATCTGTACCTTTTTCTCTTGGCTCTGGTTCACAGGGCTCTAAATTGGGCCCTTTGTTTTTTTTGGTATTTTTGAATGATCTTTTAGATTTAATAAATTGCAACTATTTAGCCTACGCTGATGATTTAAAATATACTGCAGGATATCGACATTCACGAATAAAGTGAATTGCCTCAAATTTGATTATCATTTAAATGGATCAGTATTGAGCCGAGTATCAGTCATCCGTGATCTAGGTGTACTTTTTGATACATCTCTCTCCTTCCGTCATCATATAGATACTATAGTTGCTAAGGCTAAAAAAATGCTTGGCTTTATAATCCGTATGTCGAAACCTTTCCGTCATTATAGTAGCATTATTCTACTCTATAACGCACTGGTAAGGAGCACCTTGGAGTATTGTTCCACTATTTTGTCTCCCTATTACTCAGGTTATTTTGTTAATGTTGAATCTGTTCAAGCCCGTTTTGTTAGGTATCTACATATGTATGAAGAAGGGGATTCGAAAAGCTATACCGGATTACAATGATAGGTTAGGGCACTTTAAGATGATTAGCTTAAAAGAAAGACGGATCCATTCCGACTTACTTAGTTTATACAAAATTATAAATGGTTCCATAGATACGCAATTAGGGACTATTTTAACTTTAGGACTTGCCAGCGTAGCAAGCGACACCATCGCATTTTCCAATTGTCTACATCCACTTTAAATACCATATTTAATAGCCCCTTGACACGTATGGCGAGGCTTTATAATGAAAGGACTAACTTGACAGATTACCCCATCGATGTTTTTTCTATGAGTTTCGCTTCATACAGACGTTCCCTATATAAACAGTGCGACCAATGTACGTCTTTGTAGCTCTAATTGTTTTGTTTTTGTAGTGTTCTGGATTTAGGTCTGCTGGACACACTTTGTATTTTTTCTTGTCCCTGATTTCATTAGTTAAGTGTCATGCATGCCTGTTATTTGTATGGTTACTGGAATGCCAATTTTAGATGTAAGTTTCATTGAATTGTAAGTGACTGTGCTGTTGGCGTGCTTATTCTTATAAATAAATAAATAACTAACGTTAAGGTAGAAGGTCATACAATTAAATTAGAAAACAGGCATAAAACATAAGTGGTGGTGCGTCTGATTGGATAATTGTCATTTAACTGGCAAATCTATACCTAACTTATTTCTGTGGTTTTTATTTCACCAATTTTTGTTCACTTTCTAGCTCTACATTAAATTGTGTCTGCCTTTTTGAAGGACAAATACCTAATTGAGCTTCCTTGTTAACAGAATCATTTGGATCATAACACTAGTGGTTGGTCTTATCTGCTCAATATCCTTAGTTTGGCTGACCTTCGAGAAGTACTATAGCGCGCCGCTAGTGACCACACAGTTGCCCGAGGGTCTGACCGTGAATAAGATCATATTCCCTGCAGTCGGCATCTGCTCAAACAACAGAATCAGCAAACGAGCTGCTGCGGAACTCGCCAAGAAATTGTAAGACGATGATCTTTAATACGCATTTTTCTTATGGTGTATTTGTTTGTTAGCCATAATCACCCAGGATTGGAGGACAAAATAAGCACACAAAAAAGCTACTGTCTCTGATCCCAAGGGTCAGTTTTTGGAAGTAACATATTTAACATATCTGATATATCTATAGTCGGCTTTGTTAATAACGAAGTAGGTAGTAAGTAACTCTATTTTCCACAACGCAGATATTTACAGCTTCATTGACGAGTCTAAAGTACGAAATGATAAATCATTGCCTACCTTAAATAATAAGTAAATAATAACCTACCTTAGCTCGAATATTTATGGCTAGTTCTAGTTTAATTAAAATTCGTTTTAGAAAATCAGGGCATTTATGTTTATCATATATTTTCTACTTTGTAGATTGAAAGCGGAGCGTAACAGAAATTACACAGAGAAAGATATGATGTCCCTTCTCTTCGGACTCGGACAGTTGTACGGGCTGGGTGCAGTCAACTACAACAACGTGTCGCCAATCCAACTGCACGACGCTTTAGGCGAATATGATGTTCATGAGCTGATACGGAGTGTACGTGTTCATATCGGCTAGAGAACGATAAATAACCTAGTGTCCACCTTTAGAGTTCATTTACAATGGCACAGCTCTTTAGTACTTCTAAACCTACAGCCATAGCGATATATGAAATATATGAAAATTTAAATGTGTAGCGCAACCAAAGAATGCAGTTACTAAATACAATACGCAATCAAAGTTAAAGTTCTATTCAGATTTACGAGTACAAATAAATATTGATTCCAACCATACAAAGTAAGTCTGTTTGATTTCACATTAACATAACGTATTTTGACTGCAGTTAACACCTCGGTGTGAAGATCTATTGGTTCGCTGCGTTTGGAACACTCAGCCGAGGAATTGTCTAGATTTGTTTGACTTTCGTCTCACTATGAACGGCTACTGCTGCACCTTCAACTATTTGCGAATCTACGATACTTTCTTCCAAAGGTAGGTAATTTATATCCGTTCTATAATTGAAATGTTCAATGAGTGATCATCTATCAATTAACAATGTTAATTTTTTTTTGCAGTAAAACCAGTAACACAAGAAGCATTGATATGTATAAGTATGGCAACAAATCATTCTTTGATTTCGATCAAGGCCTCAAAGTATTGCTCCGACTCAATGACAGTGACGATTTTTTTTACAATATACCCTTGCAAGGGGCTCAGGTATTGGCTTACATATTTTAGCATAATATTATACCTATATGAATTTGGGCGGAGCTTACGAGATTAATAAAAGCGACATTTTTGCAGCTACAGTTCTCAGATGCATATGATTTCCCTGATTCACCAAGTGGAAGCTTCGCTATGCAAATCATTAGTCCCCGTGTAGAAGTAAGCATAATATTAAAAACCCTTTATAGCCTCAGCACGCATCATGAAATATATTTAGTCGTCAGCTCAATGAAATGTAAAAATGTCTTTCCACTACGATGAATCCATTCGCACGACTGAGCACCGCTTTAAGGTGTATTCTTTAAAACCCATTCATGCGTAACTTTAACTTCATAGATGACGGTGATGGTAACAGCTAGTTTCACAGAAGCGTCTAGAGACATCCAGCATGTGCCGATAAAATTGAGGAAATGTAGATTCTATGACGAGTCGTCATATCTCCCGTTCTACACATACAGCGACTGCATACTCAAGTGTAGAATGCATTTTCTATTGGATAATTGTAACTGCACGCCGTTCAATATGCCGAAGATAAGCACTGCTAGAACGTGTGACATGAAAGATGTGCCCTGCCTTAGGACTTATTATTGTAAGTATTTTATGACTCTTGATAAAATCAATATAAGTAATTAAGTGCTTTCATCATAATTTTACTGAGCGATGCTGCGTATTGAAATATGGCTCACACCTATTCACTGATAGGAAACCTGTTTCCTGATTACCTTGTACCTGTGAGTGCCTAAAACGCCGGAAAGTCCTGTGCAGTAACATTAAAATTCTGTTAAAGAAATCTAGAATTATTTAGTAACTATGAGAATCTTACAATAATCTACAATCTACCTACATTCAGCACAATCCATATCTGTACGTCCGAACGAAGAGTACGTTCCAGAAGAGTTAGAGCTGGATGCTGTTAACGGAGGCATCGACTGCCCGATGTGCAACCCAACTTGTTCCAAGACAACATACAGCTATGACTTCAACAATGTGCTCATATACCCGGAGTATCTCAACACTGTGCCGGATAGCGAGCGAGATGAATGGCTGTAAGTACTACCTGGACTGTGACGTTGGCAAGTTTATATAATGTTGCTGGCAACATGTTTTCAGCAACACAAAACATGTTGCAGCAACAATACAACTTTTGTTTAACTTATTATGAGAAATGAATGGAAATTTTGTATATTGAATACTTGGCTCCAAACCAGAATAAAATAAGTTCTGTTGTATATAAATAATAAAAAAATAAGTTATGATTTATATAGAACAAGAACAAGCAAATAGGTAATATGGGTACTTGATGTTCTAATTCAGCATTCCGCAAAGTGTGTCGGCCAGTGCCAGTTTTAGAACTACCAGCGCCCTGGGCGAGATTTCTACGACGCCCCCTAACTGCAATTCAAACCCATACGAAAAAAACCAGCTCAGTGCGAGTCGTAGTCGTACAATAGGGTTCCGTTCCGTAGCACCAAACAATGTACATATGTAAATTTATATTCAACCAATTCAAGGGAGAGTCAGCTTTCAGAACGATGCGCAAAAAACTGTTTAGAGCGTTAAAACTATGTATAAAAGATACAATATAAAAGCCTATGCACAATTAAACAAGCTCATATTTCGCATTAAATACCTTTTCAGCAATTTAAAAAATTAGTTTGTTGATTTATGTAAAAAAAGATTTTTCCTTTATGGTGTACCTCCAAAATTTTCCAATTTCCTAGGTGTATACTTGAACCCAAAAAAAAATGCTGAACACTGTTCTAATTGATATATTACTGTACTTAATTAAATTTATCGTTTAAGTCAATTTCGAAAAAACACAAGAAAAAATAGAAACTTAGACAATTTATTCGCATTTCATTAGATACCAAAACACTACATCAGTAATGTATACAAAAGTAGACAATTTAAATAGACCAAGTACAACCAAGGAATATCACAGGCTTTCACAATTTTACTTTCGTATTTCAAAAGATTTAAAAGCGCAGTTAGAAATGGGACACTCGTTTCGGAAAGTTGCCTTTTCAATCCGCGATTTGGGGCTTCCCTCCTTTTGTAGCCAGAACTTCATTTTTCCGACAGCCGGCGTAGGCCCTTGCAGCTGTCCTATTACAGTCCCTTGAGCAGTATTCATTACCCATCCTTTAAGTCCCAGATCCCAAGCTTTCTTTTGAGTATGTTTCCTAAAGAAAACACCTTGCACTTTTCCGAAAACTTCAAAGTCGACTGTTGTATAATTTGCGTCTGCCATACTGATAATAATTAATTAAGAAAATTAAATAGTCTTCGACCTTGCAGCATAAGCATACAAAATAGCCAACTTCACATTTTGACAGTTTCTTTGTTGACGTCGTCGTTTGGGAAACGAAAGAAAAAGGCGTCGTTCAAGCCTGTGAGGGTTGTCATGGAACTAACAAATAGGCTAGATAATAAATTCAATTGAAAGCCATCACAAAGAACTTCTAAATAATCATAAATATGAATGGAAATGTATACCTAAATGAGAATAAAGAGAATTCAAGGTATCTCATGTGGCCTATATTTTACTGAAACCAACTTTGTCTGAACAACTTCAGAAAGCAAATAGAAGAATATATGGAACACTTTGTTATGCGGAGCACGTTGGTTACATTGAATAAATTTGTTCTGAACAAGAACAATGGCGTTTGTTGCAGGCAAGGCGTGAATTTCACCGGAACCTCGCGAGTTCACGTCAAGTATGCTAGGGATGTAGCCGACTGCTACGGGCAGAATGTTATCATGAAGTGGTTCGATTTAATTAGTAAGTATTGTTAGCAGGCTATGCCGTATGCAGTTTTATGTTCACGACTTCCATCTCTTGTTTCCAAACTTCATCCAGTTTTATGGAAATGATATATGATCGTGCTTATTTTTGTAAAGAAAAATCCAGTACGCTATCATTTAGCGATAACAATGGTCAACAGTTTAGTTGTTTTTTTTTTTTCAATTTAAAACATTTAGTTTGTAGATTCAAAAACCAACCTTCCAGGTATTAAAAATGTAGGAACTTTTTACAACGGGAAACTGTTTTAGAGTTGGGGCTTAAACAATAATATTCGAAGACCAACTAATTCTTCTATTTTCCTTTCACCAGGTAATATCGGTTCGACCTGTGGCTTCATCACCGGCTTCAGTTTCGTTTCGGTGTTAGAATTTATTTACTTCTTCACCGTGAAGTTGATACGGGAGGTTCGATCGCGACGGCAACGCTTCAAGGGAAGTACTAAAGTAACCATAGAACCTCAGAGAACGACACATTTCGAGCCCATCAGGACATATCGACCGATATACTGGAACGAGATCACGGCTTGTACTAGGCTGGCTCAGAGGTCCACTTAATTGATTATGACAAGAGACTGAAGATATGTGGTGACCTACTTAGTGTACCTATATAGAAAAAGTTATAAATGCTAGCCACAATCAGTAGCATATCAAAACTTTGTACCTAGAGGCACTTGTTGTAGGGGAAAATATTTATTAGGTAATTTGTGTGTAGTGGGTAGAGGCATAGAACATAGTCGTATAGTAATCAGCATTAGATGTTATCAGTATAATGGTTCAACCATTTGAACACCTGTGCCGTTCTCATTCTGATTAAAATCTATATTAGAACTTAGGCACCTGTCGTAATTTTACATCTCCATTATTTATTTGTTCTGAATCATGTACGTTATTGTTACGCACGTAAGTTATTGTATAAAAATAAAAACTCCAAATGTAAATGGTTCAGTCATTTCACATCCTTTGTTCAAGTTATATGTGATAATATGGTATCAAAGGAATCCTGGAAACGGTATTTGGAGATTTGGTGGAATGGGATCAAAAGTTTGCCGCAGACGACGTCCATTCATGGTTTCAGATTCATTGCTGATACTCACAGACATTGGGTCGAAAGGTTATTCATTACACAAATTAATTAAGTCCAGAAAAAAATCGTATCTTAAAAATTCAACAAATTGAACAAATAACTACGTTTCATTCATTTTTGGGTCAAAATAAGTAGAACTGGTACCCTTAGAAAGTTAGAACAGACTAGGATAATCTATAAATACTCAAATAGGTAGATACGTTTGTTTCAGGATATTCTGGCTGATAGTCGTAGCTCTATCCTGGTACGGGTCGTCCCTATTGATCGCAGCCCAGTACGATGCGTTCCAGAACAATCCTATTTCGTTCGTCGTGGAGACAACCTACAAGGATTGGAACACCGAGTTCCCAGCAGTTGTTGTTTGTGAAAATGACAATTCAAACCGCGTCGAAGCCATATCGGATAAGTAAATCTTGTTTTCGTTTATCGTGCAAAGCTCGGAAAAGATCTGAAAACTTAGTTAGTTGTTACTGAAACTGCAGCGTTCAATGGCGGTTCATTTAGTTGGAAATTAACTTACTTAAGGTTTGATATAATGTACTGAAAACCTCTTGTTTTTTAACTTGGTCTGTGTTGGTCAGTTTGGTACTTTTAATATTAGGAATCGATTGTGATTATCACTAAAACATACATAGTTACTTTATAAACAATTATGCAAGGGGTCCTAATAACGACTTTTACTCGATAGTATTTATTCTACATTTCCTTTGATTCCAGGAAAGCTATCTTAGATCGTTGTCATACGTTTTTGCAGAATTTTTTATTGCAGAGGAAGTGTATCTTAGGTCTCTTTCTTTGTAGATTATGGGGAGAAAATCACGATTTCAACATGGAAGAAGTATTAAAAGAGCTAGCTTTTTTCAAAGGAATTACTTATTATACGTCAGAATTTTGTAACTTGGTGGACCCTCTGCCAGATTGTATGCAGACAAACCTGACATATTATGCTAATCTAGTAAGTATCTACTTATTGCCTTGGTTTACTAACATTAGGCAACTCATAATGTAATGCGTAAACAGTGAGCCACATTTCATCGCATAATATGTAATTGTGTGTGGTGTTGATATTCCCAAAATAAATTATTCAGGTAAATGATCTAAAAAGCCGTTTGATGGACGATGGATGGACTGTGTGAAGGATGATATGGCAAAAAAGGAGGTATCTCATGGTATGGCAAGTAATAGAGAAGAATGGAAGAAGATGACATGCTGCGCTGACCCCAAATATAAATTAAGATAAGGGCAAGAAAATTATAATGATGATCTAAAAACCCGTTAATATCCTGCAAAAGTAATTCATAGATTCTAACAGTCCTTCAATGACTTTCTTGATCTTGATAATCTTTTCAGGTGAGGAGCACCTGCGAAGAAACCTTAGCAAACTGCTCATGGAATGGGATTCCATTCGAATGTTGCAAGTACTTCAGACCGATGGACACTGAGCTCGGAACGTGTTTTGCTATTAATACTTTGCAGGGAAGGTAAGGGAAAGTATCGGTCGATACTCGATACTCGTAGCTATATGGAAGGTATAACTACAGCATGTAATAATCAATTTTTAGGTAGGTACATCATTTTCTTCTTCCGGGAGTGAGATTGTTTCAAAATAAAATCTTGGAATTATTGATTCCTGATGATCAAGAAGCACCGGTTCCTTACAATTTTATGGTGTAGGTACTAGGTACAGTCAGTGAGCAGCATTAACTGACCCATTTGCCTCTTTTTTGCTTTGTGAGATGGGTCAGGTAATGATGCAGGGCACTGTACACAGTCAATTGGAAATGGTCTGTTTATGGTGTGTTTTTAAGTCTGAAGAAATGATTTATGTATCTATCCGTTTGATAAGGACCGCTCAACAGAACACAAAGACTACTAAGCTAGCTAAACCTACATTACATACCTAATCCTGCAATGATTCATCTTTTGGATAGGACGCTTATACGTTCGACGTTCTATTCTATTCTTATTACTTGCTAATTACTTAGTTTGTTCCACATAGAGAAAGAAATTCTCCAAGACTGGACATGGTGAGTAACCGCACGACAGGACCTGGAGCGATCAAATTCGATGTAATGGTGACTGCGAACATTTACATTCTGAACGAGGAAGAAGTGCCGACGCTCACTACTATCGGCTCAGATGTTTTAACAGTTGGACAAGAAATACAACACAAGTAAGTTATACGTATATTTAGTAACATTTCCTTAATGTACGACATGTCGAAATATGCGAATTCGACCATCGATATGAGAAACCATAATGAAATAATGACGTCCCGTTTTGTGTTGCATCGCATGCAAGTATCTCGTAAAACGATGTCTATCTAACGAGTTCATCAAATTAGGTGACACTTAACAAATTGAGTCCAAGGAATTTCATATACACTGCTGTAATACCGTTAATTTTAGTAACCCTTTCCATGATTTGTAGGCGTTTCATAACCATACGCAACATAGAGAATGACGCTGGCGCACGCTTGATATCGCCAGAAAAACGAAAATGTCGTTACACTGACGAAAACTTCTTGCAAGTATATCACCACTATTCGTACACCGCCTGCACTGTGCAATGTAGAAAGGACGCACAGTTGCAGCTTTGTAACTGTACTAATTATTTCATGCCGAATGTTCCGGAACACCTCAGATGTAATGTCAGTGGCATTATCTGCTTGAACAGTCATGTCACTGAACTTTCGGTAAGTCTCGATCGATCATAATATTATAAAAAAAAGTTGCAAATGTAGGTAGGTATATTGATGGTCGCGTAGATGTTACAAAATTTCTTTGCAATTATATCAATACTGCGTAATTTAATACCATTTCTCAATCAGTTAGTTGGGAAAATATAGCTTCGCTTCGAGTGTTTTATTGATTAAAATGAATAGCGACGAATTTCAATGAATATAATCTGTTTTGAATGAAGGTCCTCAAAGCCAGCTGGTCGTCCCGCGCAGGCCTATCCTGCAACTGCCTACCTTCATGTACGGAGGCAGAGATCACAATCACGAAGGACTTCAAGTTTGTCACCACTGACAGTTACGCGAGTGTTCAGATAGAGCTGGCAGTGCTGCCCAGTGAACGGTACAGGAGGAACGTGGTGCGAGGAGTACTGGATTTAGTCGGTGAGAGATACGATTAAGAAAACGGATCTAGTTTAATAATTATTGCTTGTAGAGAAAAGACAAATGTAGGTAGACTTTTGATAAGAAAGAGCAAGTACAAGAGCTGAAGAACCTTCCAATTGTCAATTCTACGGCGATAAGGACCTACTCTTTTAAATACAATACCTTTGGAATTATGCAGCTTGGAAAAAATAAAAGATCTTAAGGAAGGTTAAATGTTTTTTCAATTTTATTTCACAGTATCCACCGGCGGAACTGGCGGTTTGTTCCTAGGCGCCAGTATCCTCAGCTTTGTCGAACTGTTCTACATTCTGTTAATCCGTCCGTTCTGCGACATATACAGTCAGCGAGATGACGACCCCTGGCACAGGAAGTTTGGTATGCGACGCCTTCAAGATAACAAATTTATCCCGAATTGGGGCTGGACATACGAAGGTCGAAAGTAACGAGAAACATTGCGATTAAAGATGGCTCTCCTTAAATGTCTAATGACGAGTCTATGAAAAGCCTTTTGTAGCATACATTATGTAGTGCAGTGGAAAACTTACCTATGAACTACAGCGACAGCAGTTATTACCTATACATTTTTGTTATTCTAGCTTATTGTTATCTTTACACGTGTAGGCAGCTTTATCTTGACAGTTAAATTATGTACACAGCAACCACTCTACGTGTGTTAACCTAAACATAATAATAAAAAGTCCACATCAAAATTGTATTTATTTTAATGCTTACCTAAGTGTGTGTATTATTTTGCAGGTATACAATATCTATCTGCGATTTCTTCAAAGATTTCCATGACTTTTTCTTTGTAATCAGAATTACATTCCATCATTTTCTTTATAAATACTCCCTTATTTTTGGAGAGAATTTCATCAAACTGAGCATTATCACAAAAAATTTCGGTAGTCAGATCTTCGTCTAACCAAAACTGTGGTATTAGACAAGCACAAACTATGAGCCCCCATTGTATTCGTTCTTTAGCAGAAGTCATAAATTCTTCTTTTGTCAATATTTTATCAATTTCGACATCGTGTTTATTTAGTATTTTCGTAAGTTTTTCATAGTAGAAATTCAAAAATATCGCGATATTTTCTTCTCTAAAAGTTGGGTCTAAATTACAACAAAGTAGTAACATGACATCTCCAGCAGGTGGCTGATACCTTATCGCTTGAAAATCAACCAGCACACAATTATCTGGTTCCGACCGGTTCTTTTCAACCGTGCTGTAGTGGAACATAAGGTTATTATTCCATAGGTCGCGGTGGCAGATCACATTCTTCTGTTTAGGAGAGAAATCGCCTAAAGTCAAGGCAGTAGACCACACGTCACGCCAACGGCTCTCGATCAAATTCATTTCTGTAAAGTCATACTTTGAAAATGACTTCATAGCTTCTAATGCCCCTGTCATGCACTGACAGAACCAATCAGATGCTAGATGGTATCCATCTTTGGCTAGGGCGTATTCATGATGCATTCCCCTGTATTTTCCCATAGTTTCCTTACTCTTCTTGTCTTCATAGATAATGGAAGATGCGTGGAGCCTAGCTAACGTTTTCAATGCTTGAAGAGTGTGTGCCATGTCGAACCTATCAAATTTATTCCGTAACTTATATTGCGCTGCGTTTAAATCTTCAAAAACCATTGCATCGTCTAAAGCTGTTATTAACCTCGCGGCCCATGGTTTGTGACCTGAAAATTATAACCAAACAGATAATTAATCTCTCGCCCTACACCAGAAACAAATTGTTTTGGTACCTAAAACTCACCCGGTATTTCAATGTTCTCCTTGATCACCGAATAGAAAAATGATTCTTTATCAAAGAGCCGCATTTCCTTCACCATGTTTGCTTTCGCTGCATTCGATCTGGAGACGGCTTTGATAAAAAAGTAAAGAACTTTTCTGTTTGACAAATGCACTTTCACTTTCCAATATTCTGATAGAAATCCCAACATTTTGTCACTGGCCGGGTGAACAGAATAGTTTTCTATGATTATTTCTTCATTAGCGCGGTTGTAGGAAGCCAAGATTAATTTGATATCTTCTTCTGTTATATGGTTTACTTGGTCGTTACGTTCAATACTGGATGTCGCCATTTTTGCAGTATAAGCTGAGTATAAGTCTATCAGCCTGTTAGCTAACGACAATACTGCGGCAATTATGAATATTTAGAGAGACTAAATATGTGTAGTGCTCGAGGCAGAGTATCTTGTCGTTAAACATACATTACAATATTCTTGAATCGCTAAGTAAATATTGATATCGTAAGTATAGGTAAATTAATGAGAGTAAATATAGTGTAATAGATAGAGAAATACTATGTCGGTATTGCCAGCTTTACGTTGCAATAAATTTAAAAAGGCAAACCAATGG
Organism: Cerastis rubricosa; assembly: GCA_949152445.1. Taxonomy (NCBI): domain Eukaryota; kingdom Metazoa; phylum Arthropoda; class Insecta; order Lepidoptera; family Noctuidae; genus Cerastis; species Cerastis rubricosa. The sequence continues at coordinate 10,945,957 of OX424540.1, read as the reverse complement.
CCGCTGGTTCCATTTGTTGTCAGATACTCGAACGAAATATGAGGTCTGTAAATGATATCTTCAGAACTTAGATATTACTGCAATAAGTACCTACACGTCATGTGATTTTTCGCTAGTTCATTCAATTTTGGTTTGTAAACTTTATTGACATATTATTCCGTCAAAGAATACACCCCAATGACTCAAACCCTTGGCACATGGACACTCACAAAAAAGATAGTCCAAAGAGTACGATTTGCACAAAAGGCCATGGGTTCAGCCCGGCATAACCCTACTAGACCGAATGAGTGCGTAACACGCACGGGGCAGAACATCTGGCTAGACGCGGTGATGGCCAATGAAGTACATTAATACAGTTATGACCGAATGGTGGACAAGGTCGCGGGAAACAATTGGATGAGGGCACGTTGCGCACGCAACCAAGAAGCAGGTATGGCAGAAGAAAGATTAGGCCAATACCTAGCAGTGTGTGAGTCCGGGCTGAAATTAGTGCGTAGATAACAGGTTTAATAATTTACACAATGGTAATGAAACTAGTACTAATTTAGGGCTAGGCTTACGAGAAGGTATTTTTTTTTATTTTTAAGCTGGCAATACAAAATATAATAGCAACTTCTTTGATGATTTTATCTAATTTAAACACAGCGATAGGACAAAATAGATACAAAACATCGTTTAACTAAGTAGCTGGGTATATTAAGGCATAACCAAGACTTATTTACCTAGTCTAAGACGATATGTTAACATTAGATATAACTAAAACTCAAATCATTTATTTCAATTAGACTTTCAGCCTGTAATAGGCTGAAAGACAAAAAACAAAAAAAAAACAACAGTCCCAGTCACAATAAGGTAATATAATAAGGTACAAAATAAAGTCTAACGTACAACGGGATGGCAGGGAAGGTTATTTTATCTTTTGCCAGAACTTACAAATTATAACTGAATGTACGGCTCAGTCAATTCAAATCAAAGGTTGCTCCAAGATTTTTTGGAAACACAAATCTCTCTACGATTTCATCGAATAGTTCCGTTACTCTTATTCGGTATTTGTAATCTTCTTTAGCTATATCGATAAACTCTTGACTACGGCTCACTACGTTGGCTCGTTTTGATAGTTCGGGATCACAAAATATTTCCTCTCGCTTCTCCTTACTCATAGCAACGATAGGTGTTATGATTGCAGCCTGAGTTAGTCCAAATACTATACTTTTCTTGTAGGCCTCCGCAAGAGTAGTTTTAGCAAATATGTGCGTTACATCTACTCCTTCAGCATTTAGTTCTTCAGATAGCACTGCATAGTAAACTTCCATAAATTCGTCGGTCCATTCATCTCTATAACTCCTTCTTGTATTGAAATATATCAGGGAAGACAAGTCAAGCATCGGAGAAGAATATATAACAGTCTGAAAATCAACGAACAAAGCGTGACATGCTGAGTTTTGATCCGTTCTGAGGAAAATATTATTGGTCCAAAGATCACGGTGCACTACTACGTTTCGATATTCTGAGCTGGGCTTCATAAGGTCCATGGCACTTTCAAATAATGTTGGCAGAATCGATTCTACATATCGATTGAAGTTTGGTTTCGATTTATACTTCGAAAATACTTTGAGATAATCGATCACAGCATTCCTTCCCGTGTTCCGCCAATCTAGCCCCCTGTTGGGTTCTTGAAGGTAATCACTATAATGTTCCCATATTCTGTATGGTCTGCCCAACTGGCTACTTTTCCTCTCTTCATAAATGTATGATTGAGCGTGGAATCTTGCTAGCGTTGTGACGGACGCTTTCAATTCTTCGAAAGTCATTGTGATCTGGTGATGTGGCATCTCGTATCCAAGAAGAGAGACGTTTTCAAATACAAATATTTCTTCTTTGATAAACAGTAATTTAGGACGCCATTTTTGTGATCCTGTAATTTTTTGGAATAAATAATTATAACGAGAGTTATTTACTTAAAGACATTATTTAAAAATAAGTAAGTGAAAGTTATTTCTACAAATAAGGACAAGAGTACCAATAACTAACTAATGGGGATGCTGTAAATTAAATATCTTACCGGTACCATTTTGAAATTCGTTGAAAAGCGTGCTGAGCATGGCATACTCCTTTTTGAAGAATCCAAGCTCCTTGAGGTATTCCGCTTTCCATTCATCGTACCTCGGCATGCACTTTACAAACAGATTAAGTGTAGAACTGATCCCTTTCACCTCTACTTCCATTATCAGTTTCATATGGTCACCCAGATATCCAATAACTTTGTCTGAAAAGTCCTCCATTTTCCAAGTTAACACTTTTGTAAACCCACATTGTTTTGCGATGAAATTAATTTCATCTTGACTTAATAATTCCATTTTGCGTATTTCTCGTATCATTAGCAATGAGGTATCTAAACAAATAGTTGCAGTGTTTTATAGGGTAGTGTAGGTATCTAGTGTCTAACTACATATTGCAGATAATAGTATAATGTGACAGATAACGCAGAAAAACTTACTGTAGGGACAGCAAATAAAAAAACAAGCGTTTGCATCGGCTTGGATAATTCACGAAAATCAATGAAAAAATAGTTTTTGTTAATTTAAAATTTATTTAAAGTATAACCAAAAAACTACACAGCGAACATAGAACTGGTAGAATGTAGATCTAAGAAAGGTTCGTGAATTATTTTGTTTAATTTTTTCTCTTTCACGGCTTCGTAGTTCGGCGTCCATAGTTCCGTAACTCTTAGGGCGTAAGGGCCCGTCTCCTTGGACTCGTCTCCGTCTTCATCATCACTGGAGTCTTGGTCTACATCATCGGCTTGCCTTCTTGAGAGTCATCAGGTTGTTCAAGCTGTTCCATACCGGATAGGCGTAGTGTAGAAAGGAAGTGCAGAGAAGACTCACGAGTTCTCGCTCACATCGCTGCACATGGTTGGACCATGTGCGGCGATGCGAGCGAGAACTGAAACAAGGATGCATTCATACATAAATAAATAGTGTTATCGGTAACATTTATGATTTAAATCTTTACAAAAAAAGAACAAAGTAAATTCACTTTTATTTTCATCTGTACGTATTCGGTTATCATCAAGTTAATATGTAATAGCTACCAGTACCTAATACAATGTTACACAAGAAAAAATTACGAAGATTAACTTTAACAAAAAGTAAAGAGTTTTGCATCATAACCATCAATTCAGAGATAAGAGGATCCGGAACGGAAAAGTAACAATTTTTTTTTCAGATTTATATTGATGTATATTAGACTTATTAAATCTTCCTGAGGACCAGTAAGTTGCACAATATTTCAAGAGCAAGTTGATAAAGGTAAATACTACGTCATGTCGCAAGGATACTAATGCAACAATAATAAAAGGTCATTGTGCTATCAGTCAACCAGGGTATCGATACAAAATACGTTGTATATAAATATAAGACTACAGAGAAATAAGACTTTCATTTATAAGGAGATAAGGTTGATTTCAGGTTTATGCTGGCTTCCCACGGTGTGTGATATTTTTTTATTTTATTTTATTTATTCGGGTAAATAAACTGTTATACATTAAAATACTAACTCAAATACTAACTAAAATATAACTCGGTATGGTGTAGGACGTAAAGAATAGCACCATACCATTTCTTCCCGTGGGTGTCGTAAGAGGGGACTAAGGGATTTTCCAGAGAATGGGTAGCAGCACTAGCAGCGTTCTCTAAGCTTTTGCGCCAAGCGTGGCTATTATGGTAAAACCCCCCAAAATGTCAATATGGCGACATTTGGGGGAGGCCCATGTCCAGCAGTGGACGTCTTTTGGGCTGAAATGATGATGAATGATGACATTAAAATCTTACCCTAAGAAATATACGAGGTTCACAAATGTATAACCTACGACATTTTCCACAACATATTAAAAGTTATATCTAACTAAGACTGCGCTATTCTAAGATTTTAAAGCACAAATGTACCTAGTTAAAAGTGAACTTAAACAAAGACAGGCATGCAAATAGCAGAAAAAGAGAGAGAGAGAGAATGAGCAAATATTGAACTAAATAACCAACTATTATATTGTAAAAATATCTATGTCGCAGACTGATGATTTTATTCCGTTAGACTCGGTCATCATGTGGGCAGAACATTGGTTTCGTGCAATGAAAACACACAGACACACTGTACACTGCTTTTATCTAACTAACAAATTACATGAAATTACAATCCAACACAATAACACTGGTCACAATGAATCGTTACAGTTTCGGGACGTCTTGACTCCGCCGCAATCATACACCGACTGTCCTACTCGCAGCGAGGTCGAAACATTACGACTCTGTAGTAAGCGCGCTTAGGTGTGGGTAGACTGGTAAGTAAGTCGCTTGATGCCTCCTTTGGGGCGCTTTCGATTCAATTTGTTTTGTATCCATACTAATGACTAAAATCGACTCCGACACGGCCATCCTGCTTGCACACGTCCTCGTGTGATGGTTACCCCGCAAGCAAATACTCCACAACAGAGTTTTGTTCCACTCGGTCACTCCTGACCAAACTTTAGATTCAACGGGGTGGTGGAAATAAGAACATTGTAGAACTAGTCGTTTCATTTTAACCGAACCAATTGGAAATAATCGAAAATACAACTATGATGACCCTTGGCCATGTACCATAGTCGTTCAAATCAACCTTTAAAACTCTACTGCAACAAAAAAACTACCAAGCTTATAGAAACCCTCGAGTAAAGCCACTAACGCCACGGCTCTCTAGCCGACCAGCAATCGCATTGCTCTCACACATCCTGCGCAAGGATCAAAACTAAAAATTAGATCAAACAAACAATTAGGTCAACTAAAATGCAAGAGCAACCAAGTACCTCTTCATCCATCTAAACACCACATAAAGCAGGAATCTCATTCGTGGCCTATGGGTAACACTCAGGCCCTCCAACAAATCCCTGTTTGTGTTATTACGTTCCTCAAGAACGCCGAGTCCCACATGCATGACTCTATGGTCTTTACTAGACCGGACCTCCGCCAGAGCCACCCGCGCGCCGCGCATCCACGGACTACTATAAGCAGACACCGACTTCTACCGGACTACGGCTACGAAATGGCTACTGGTACTGGCAGCGGCGATTGGCGGCGGCGGCGACCTCTCGCGTCCGGCCCTGGTTCAATCCATGGTCCGGAGCGAGAGGGAATGGGAAGCCGTCGCCTCCTTCTGCGAAGCAGTCATGCTAGCGAAGGAGGTGGCGGAACGTGAGAGGGAGAGAACCTCACGTCCCAGCCGCCGCGGGAGACGCCCCGGTCGTCGGGGGGCAACCAGTGGCCCCCGGCCACCGTAGGCGCGGGCCTGTGGATGGTGAGTAATGGGCTAGCTCACCGTCCGTCCGTCTTATTACGACAGACCGTGCCGACGGCGCGTTCGTGTTCCACGCACGCTTCAAGGAGATGTCAGCAAATCGGAAGGGGTCCGATAGGGCCGATGCCTGCCAGGGCTGCGGGTTGTTCGAAAGAGATACCGTGCCCCTGGAATGCAAAGGGCTAAGAAGGAACATGGATGGGTTTTAGTCAGTCAAGTCTGACACTCCCTTCCGCTCCGCCCAGAGCGGAAGAAGTCATTTGATGATTGCCCGTCAAAAAAAAAAAAAAAGGTCCCCCCCACGTATCCCATTAAACGCAATTTTCTTCAAAAGCAATTCATGGTCAACCTTGCCAAAGGCTTTCTTGAATACGTATATATGATATCAGTTTGAACACGGGCATACAAGTTTTTAAACAAATAATCTGCTCAATATCAGCATATGCTGAGGAATGTTCTCCCATTCTTCGATGAGCGCTTAATTCAAGGCACGAAGAGTAATTGGAGGTGGAACTCGTTTTCTCACACGTCTGTCAAGCTCATCCCAAGCATGCTCAATAGGATTCAAATCGGGGCTCCTTGCTGGCCACTCCATTTTGTTGATTCCTACGTCCTGAAAATACTCATTTACAACTTGAGCAGTGTCGGCCCGTGCATTATCGTGCCTGAACACTGCATTGCCGCCCATATTGGCCAAAAACGGACCAGCATGTTCATTGAAAATCTCATTGATGTATCTCACAGCAGTTAGGTTCCTGTTTTCGATTGGAACTAACGCTGTTCGACCCTCTGCAGAGATACCAGCCATTTTTCTTCAAAACATGCTTGTGCAAAACGTTCTCCTGGTCGTCGGTATACTCTTTTCCTCCCAACATGATGGTACAGCATAAATCTTACTCAATCTCACTTAGACTCATCAGAGAACATCACTCTGCCCCATTCGTCCTCACCCCATTCTGTATGCTCGCGGGTGTATCGCAATCGGGCAACTTTATGATGTCGTTCCAGTTTTGGGCCATTCGCTGGCCTGTAAGGCTTCAATCCTCTTTCGGCAAGACGTCTCCTGACTGTCCACTCGCTTATTGGCTCCCTTCGAACTTGCAGAAGTTGTTGTTGAACCGCAACTCCCGTCTGATGTCGATTTCTTAACATGGCTGCCGCAATGAAACGATCTTCTCGGACTGTTGTGCACCTTGACTTGCCAGTACCTGGTCTTCTCAGGTTTAATCCAGTCTCCCTAAACCTTTGGATCACTCGTCGGACAGTAGTATGTGTCACGCCCATTATTCTGGCCGTATTTCTTTGGCTGATCCCCAATTCCACCATAGTGATGATTCTCGTGCAATCCTCGGGTGATAGAGGCATGATTTATGGGTACGAGAGCCGTAAGACTTTACAATTTAAGAATTCTTTCACAACAGCGAAAACAAGGATGAAATAAAAAACGAAACAAATGTATTCCGAAATTTTCAAACCCCTTCAAAAAGACCAGTATTTAAAAGAGTTTAAGTTTGCATATTAAAATAGATTTCATTAAACTTTTTAATTTATGAAGCTAGGTTCTATGTCTTAGGAGATATTAAGGTGTTTGTCGGCATTTTGTGGGTGGAACTTTTTCATTGCTCGGCAGTGTATATAAAAACTGAAAAAAAACATGACGCAATATAAATTTAAATGTGTAGTCCAAGAACAGTGAGGATCTTATCTTATAGTCCCGGTAAATATCATGTGATGTGCCACCAACGCCTAGACAAAACCGCATAGCAATTACATCAAAACGACTTTTTACTTTATTTTAAAGGCAGAACATATTAAAATAAGGGCTTTACATGTAAGATCACGTATGACTATGAATACAAGAAGTGTCTTTCTCACAAAAACTAGAACTGATATACTAACTGTCAGTGAGGTACCCGATACTCCCAGTTGCTCCGTTGTGAGCCCCTTGCAAACTCGATAAGCGCTCAGGATGTTGTCGCGTAGTATTCTCGAAGCATACTTCACTATAATATTTTAGGCATGTTATTATGCTGGTGCGCGTGTGGTACTCGATGAATAGATATTATATCGTTTTGTTGTTTAGTGCAATTGACAGCAGAGCCAATTTTCAGCATTAAATTATTTCATTACGCCTTTCCGGTATACCTATTGCATATTTCTATATTACATTTTCATCCGCCCTGTTCGAGACAATCTTAGACGCCAAACCAGAGACCAGCCTTTTCAAACCAGCGGACTAGTGGTTGCAATCCGGCGTCATTTTCAGTCCGGCCGGATTGATCAAATCAGGATTTTTGCTTTTCGGTTCAAATGAACTGTTAGTACGTAAATCAAGTGTCATTTTACTTAATTTATGTAGTTTATACAAAATAAAACATAAAATCAACTTTATTTCCAATCCAATGTTAAGATTACACAACGAGCAAACAAATTAAATCTAGTAGTTTAAGTAATTAGTAAAATTTTAACGATTTAACGAGTAGTTCAGTCTTCCTAGATTTCACTTTCACAGATAGATCAATTATTTTAGTACCAAGTAACTTCATAAAATCTAATATAATTAACCTTACGTAATTTACTGAGGTAAGATCACAATAAACTAAAGTATTTGTAAATTAGTATTGTTTATATGTTTATAGTAAATTATAAATGGAAAAGTTTTGCGTTTAGTGAGATCCGATCCGGCGACACTTCGCGCAGGCCCACTAAGCCCGCTCGACCACAGCAACTTAACAATATACGCGAATTTAAGCAGCACTAGGTAAAGCACAACATTGACGAGCACGCGCTGATCATGTGGCTGTTGATTCTTTTGTTCTCAACACTGTGGAGTTATTAAGTTTTAAACAGTTTTTTGCAAATAACTGAGATTAAACTGAGATTATTATGAAGTTATTTTGATAATTCGTTAACACTATAGTCACTGTATGCCACAATTAGATTTTGTCAAGTTTAACAAGGTAGTACAAGCCTACAAGGTATTATTCGATTTTATAGTAAGAACTGTCTCTAACACACGGTACTCAGGTGATAGCGCACGACTGAATGATATCGCAGATGTGCTCGCGTCCGTCGCTCAAAATGACGTGGATAAAGGCTTGAAATTACTAGTAAAATTTAAAAATCATAAACTTGTTGAAACTAAAACTGAACTTTTTGAGTCAATGTTAAAGTTGTAATTCCAATAGCATTAATTTTGTTCACGTGTCTGTTCCATAGTCTGTTTATCAACATACAATGAATTATCTAAACTTTAAGTGACGCAAAAACGTTAGTTAGTCGCTATGTCTGTGTTCGACTTGATGATGTCTAGCCAGGGTCAACCAGGGAGATGTATGAATAAAGCACAGCGACCTTGTTCCAACGGTGTATTTCGCAGAAAGAGAACGAATCACGTTTATAGAAATCGCTAAGGGGGCGCGGCTGGAGGTCTCGGGCTTCGCCCTCTGTCCGCGGAGGCCATTCTTCGGCCCGTTAAAACGGGCCCGTCCTTATTTTGCCATTTTTGGCTAGGCTTGTGGGCGCGTGCCCTGCAACGCGCGCCTAGGAGTGTGGTTGCTATAAATATTTCAGAAGGCGCGCCACAGCACTGTTATATAAAGCGCTGCTTTCTTCGCGGCACCTCGGCGGTCTGTCAACGCTAGGTGAGACCTCCGGTTACCCGGAGGAGGCCCGGGGGGGGTGAAGACCAGTGACGGAAGTGCCGACTCGACGCACCTACGAAGGGTGTGAGGCTCCCGTCCGCCCCGTTTCCAGAGCTAGTCGGTCACGGTCCGAACTAAGGAGCCGTCAGTGTGTGCGTGGACGGTATTGTATTGTGTAACACCACCCGTTGACTGCATGGGTCGCGAGCCCGCCCGCGCCGCGCCTCCATGCGTGAGTCTAGCTAGTGTAGAGAGATGCATGTGCGAGATGCCACGATAGATGGCGTTGCGCGATTTTCTAGATCGCGCGGTGTCGTGATTCTCAGCCGATTACTATATGTTTAGGGAACTTATGTACTTAGATTCGTTTTCTTTCTTCTGTAATGTCATGTCTAACTATATACCATAATACATAACAGCGAGCTCACTAGTTTTTAGAACAACACCCCGAATTTGTTAGAACTTCTTTTCAATATTTTAAGGACTATGGAGCTGCAGGTTTAAAGAGTATGCGCTCCGCACCCTTCCGACTCTCGCCTATGGATATGAATTAGCATCAATAGTTTGGTTCGGTGCGGCTTGCGCCGCCCCTCGCACCCTGCCGTCCCGGGCTATGACCCTTTTGGCCCTAGAGTAAATACGCCCCTGTAAGAGGAGTTCCCTTGGCACATGGACACGCTCAAAAAAGTTAGTCCAAAGAATACGAGTTGCACAAGAGGCCATGGATCGAGCTATACTCGGCATAACCCTACTAGACCGAATGAATGCATAACACGCACGGGCAGGACATCATCTTGACATGGAGATGGGCAATGGAGTACAGTAATACAGTTATGACCGAAAGGTGAACAAGATCGATCAATAAGCAGGTATGGCAGAAGGAAGGTCAGGCCTATACCTAACAGTGTGTGAGTCCGGGCTGAAATGATGACGAAAATAGATTTAAAATATTTTATTTAGATATAATAATATTGATAATAGCTTTAATAATTTTCACAATGGCACTAACTGGTCCTTATTTAGGGCTAGGCTAACAAGAAGTTAAAATTTATAATGTTTAATAGAAATGAGTACAACAGCTGGCAATACAAACGATAGCAACTTCCTTGATGATTTTATCTAAGTAGAACAAAGAGATAGACAACATTGGTTTATTAGTAGCTGTGTATATAAACCATAACCAAGACTTATTTATCTAGTCTAAGACATTATGTTAACATTAGATATCTTATACATATAATAAGTTACAAAATAAAGTCCAACAACGGACGGACGGAAGAGGAGGGCATTTCATCTTTTGCCAGAACTTACAAATTAAGACTGAATGTATGGCTTGCTCAATTCAAATCAAAGTTTGTTCCAAGATATTTGGAAACACAAATCTCTCTATGATTTCGTCGAATAGTTCCGTTACTCTTATTCGGTATTTGTCATCTTCTCTAGCTATATCGATAAACTCTTGACTACGGCTCACTACGTTGGCTCGTTTTGATACTTCGGGGTCAGAAAATATTTCCTCTCGCTTCTCCTTACTCATAGTAACAATAGGTGTTATGATTGCAGCCTGAGTTAGTCCAAATACTATACTTTTCTTGTAGGCCTCTGCAAGAGTAATTTTATCAAATATGTGCATTACATCTACTCCTTCAGCATTTAGTTCTTCAGATAGCACTGCATAGTAAACTTCCATAAATTCATCGGTCCATTCATCTCTATCACTCCTTCTTGTATTGAAATATATCAGGGAAGACAAGTCAAGCATCGGAGAAGAATATATAACAGTCTGAAAATCAACGAACAAAGCGTGATATGCTGAGTTTTGATCCATTCTGAGGAAAATATTATTGGTCCAAAGATCACGGTGCACTACTACGTTTCGATATTCTGAGCTGGGCTTCATAAGGTCCATGGCACTTGCAAATAATTTAGGCAGAATCGATTCTACATATCGATTGAAGTTTGGTTTCGATTTATACTTCGAAAATACTTTGAGATAATCGATCACAGCATTTCTTCCTGTGTCCCGCCAATCTATCGTCCTGATGGGTTCATGGAGGTAATCACTATAATGTTCCCATATTCTGTATGGTCTACCCAACTGGCTACTTTTCCTCTCTTCATAAATGTATGATTGAGCGTGGAATCTTGCTAGCGTTGTGACGGACGCTTTCAATTCTTCGAAAGTCATTGTGCCCTGTTGATGTGGCATCTCGTATCCAAGAAGAGAGACGTTTTCAAATACAAATATTTCTTCTTTGATAAACAGTAATTTAGGACGCCATTTTTGTGATCCTGTAATTTTTTGTAACATATTAGTGATGCTTGTTTATTTATAATATTAAGGGCCGATTTTTCAATCCTCAGTTAAGTCGTCCAATAACTATCTAGCGTTTAAAATTATCTGTCTGTTTATCAAGCGAATAAATATTTTCAATTTTTCAATAGCATTAGACTTGTGTAAGTAATGCGACCAAACTAAGCATGGCATATGACACTCAAACATGACGCGCGGTGGCTCGTTCGTCCGCCGTGTGTGCAAGCGAGAAGGAGCATGCGGCTAGGTAAACTATTATTTAGAACCGTATTGTACATGTATTATGGTTTATGTTTAATTGATACCGCGGACTGCCTAGTAAGTGATGTTTAAAATCATGGCTCTCGCACTTTACATTACAATATGACATTATAACATAACGCAATATCTCATCTCATGTAATGATGCTATCATGCGAGCATTTCATTACAATAGCCATCGCGCATTGCGTTTGACGATTGCCACATAACAATATCACATTATAACATAACGCGATATTTCATCTCACGTAATGATGCGAGCATTTCATTACAAAAGCCATCGTGTGGCGCTTCATGACGCGTCATGTTTGGAGACATGGTGTAATGTAACATTCTTCGGTACGAAAAGTAATGTCATATAACATCACTTTACAACGCACTGTTTTGCGCATGTCTAAATAGCATTATTATCTATAGAATAGCTATCAGTGGTTCATACTAGCCAACTTCACACTATTGAAGTGCAAGCGAGATGCACAGATACAGTATTCAACTTGTTAGATAAGAAAAGCAACAAAACGTGTATTTAACACATGGGACTACTAGAAACAATGGTTCGGCAAATTTTATTATTGTTATATAAAAAATGGCAGTTGCATAGAATCGTGGAGTGAGTACTTGAGTAGTAAGTTATTAGGTTGATGTGTAGAAATTGTAAGAAAATTTATATCTGATTTCATTATTGTAAGCATTTGTTGCCTAACATTTGTGTTAAAACATTTTCTGTTTCGTGTAAATCAATTAATGAAAGTAGGTTATGGTATCATTTTCAAGCATCTACTCCGAAATTCATTGTCGTCCCGTAAGTTAAAATTATTCGCTCGTAAAAGTCAGTGTTTTCTTCAGGTGGTTAAATAATTAAAGATTTCACTTTCTTCCTCGATTTCAAAGTCGTAAATTGTTTCAAACACATCCATCATAAATTCATAACAAATCATAGTACCTATGTCGTGTTACCAAAACGCACAAAACTAATGAAACTGTCAAACATAACCCAAAACATCATACTTATTGGGGAGATAAAACCCTAACTGACCCATAATGTAGCAGGTAACTATATTCCTCCGTTAGAGGCTTTATTCGACAGTTAACTACTATCTGTCCATTGAAAAACCCAGAATATTACTATTCAACGAATAAAGTCGTGGTTGTTTATCTGAAGATTGAAAAATCGGCCCTAAAAAAAGTTATTTCTACAAATAAGGTCAACAGTACAAATAACTAATTAAGGATGCTGTAAATTAAATAAGTATATTACCTGGTCCATTTTGAAATTCGTGGAAAAGCTTGCTGAGCATGGCATACTCCTTTTTAAAGAATCCAAGCTCCTTGAGGTATTCCGCTTTCCATTCATCGTACCTCGGCATGCACTTTACAAACAGATTAAGTGTGGAACTGATCCCTTTCACCTCTACTTCAATTATCATTTTCATATGGTCACCCCGATATCCAATCATTTTGTCTGAAAAGTCCTCCATTTTCCAAGTTAACACTTTTGTAAACCCACATTGTTTTGCGATGAAATTAATTTCATCTTGACTTAATAATTCCATTTTGGGCGTGTTTTTCGTATAATAAATTAATTAGCATATTGTAGTTTCTAAACCATAGAGAAAAGTAGTATAACGTGTTTAGAGAGGCCCGTCGCAGAATTTATTGAAGACAGATAATGTCTATTGATCGGATACATAGCGCCATCTATTATCGCCATCCACAAACTTATGACATGTTTAGCGATAACGGGTGGTGTACGGAGGGGAGCGTAAAACAAAAAAAACCTAACCTATCCCAGATGATTCACCAACAATAGAGGGGACCTGGCGATCAGCGGCCGCTGCCGCGGCACGCTCGCTCGCTTTCGCGCGCTAATGGTCAATGTTCTAACCTAACCCACATGATTCACCAACCATATAGGGGATCTGACGCAGGAATATATGAGGAGTAATATAGGTACTAACTAAATACAAATCAAATGTGCATTGTATTAAATGTTTAATATAAAATTAGGTAAATTGAAATTATATCAACAATACATTATATAATTTCATCGTTTTATTGAACAAAAATTATATCAAATGAAATAAGTTCGTATGAGCATTAGAACTTTTGTTTTATATCAAATGGTACGCACCCAGCTAAAACTAGCAATAGGTTCTACCTATGCAATAATGTCTGGCCTTAGCTTCCTTACCATTTTACTTGTTTTCAAGTTGATATAGTTAACTTAATTTATTTTTTTCTAAAACTTTAGCAAGTTGAAAAACAAGTCAAATAGTAAGGAAGCATCAATTTCTAAAGGTGGTACATACATTGAAAAAAAAAACATCTTTTATTTTACTTTTTTTTTTTGGTTTTATCGCATAGAAACACCACAAACAAAGCGTCCAGGTCGCAAAAAAACGATTGCACTAGAATGAATAAGGAACTGAAAGCTCAACTCACACAATAACTTCGGAAAAATCTACCTCACTACGGTGAGAAGACTCAATAGTCCGGGGCTTTTAGATTTGAACCCTGCATTAAATATAAACAGCGATTTTTTTCTTGAATCGTGTACTTGACCTTAGCTCTTGAAATAATAAAAAAAAATTAAACATTTTCCGAGACCGGATCAAGCTGAAAAAGACGAAAACACGTTTTTGTGAATAAAAACATGGGAAAAAAAGTTATCAGGACAAATTTAGTTACTATAGGTAAAGAATTGGTGACAGTTATATATTTTTTCAGAATTAAACATTTTCGTCCACGGAAATTACGGTAAAAAAACATTTACGAAATTTTTGGATTGTACTTAAGGCAAAAATATAAACAGCGGTTTTTTTGCATAAAATAACTTAAATTAACATATTACACCGCCAATAAACAAAATTAAACAAATTGTACTACCGGAAGTTATTATTACCAGTTTTTTTACAATAGCGGTTGAGGCAAAAAGGTAACAGGGTTTAATTTAGTTTAACTTTCATCTAAAGGCTATTTCTAACCTATTTACACGAAAATTAAACACTTTAAAGCAAATCGTGAAAAAAGAACAATTAATGTTTACGTAAATTACGTCTGCAAGCTTTATTCTTGTATTTGGCGCAACAATTTTGTAGGAATTTGATCTTTCCATAATAGAAATAAGGTGTACAATCGCGTAACTCAATAAAACACCGACTCAAACAACAACACAGTCATACGCACACAATGAATGCAGCGCTTATCTTGTTTACGCACACTAGCACACGCCGTACGCCACACGCTGCTTAGCGCTGACACCGTGCATCGTAATTTAATTTTTCCTTTGACAATATTAATTATCGCTCTAATTTGTTTAATTTTGGGGGATTAAGGTTTGGATTTATATATTTCTCATTATTAAATGAATTTAAAGAAATAGTAAAAATTAAAGAAATAGTTAATATAATAAGGTCAACCAAAAATAAACATAGCTGCGGTATCGATGACATTCCACCAATTTTATTAAAGCAATGCGCAATAGAACTTTCCATTCCTCTAATGTTTTTAATTAATCAAAGCTTCCAAGACGGCCAATTTCCAGACGCACTAAAAGTAGCTTTAGTAAAACCAGTGCATAAAAAAGGTGACAAGCATATCCCAAGCAATTATAGACCCATAGCACTGCTGCCAACCTTTTCCAAAATATTCGAAAAGGCTATGTGCAATCAGCTATATTTATTCCTAGAAAAGTTTAATATTCTTGACGACGCACAAAATGGATTTAGGAAATGTAGATCAACAACATTAGCAGTTTATAAATATGTTCAACAAGCGCTACAACATATAAACGACAAACAATACGTAATTGGGCTACTATTAGACATGACAAAAGCATACGACAAGGTCCTTTATGACATCTTACTTACTAAACTATATGGTTGCGGCGTACGAGGACCAGCTTATTCGTGGTTCAAATCATATTTACATAATAGGACACAAATAGTACAAATTGAAAATTACGACCATGCTAAAAACGAGATCAAAATTATTAGATCACAAGAAAAACAAATTACTTGCTCAATCCCACAAGGAAGTGTGTTAGGATGCCCGCTATTTTTAATCTATATTAATGACCTTCCCAAAACAGTAGAAAAAGAAAACGCTTTACCAGTACTATTTGCAGACGATATTTCAATATTAATGAAGTGTAAAAATATAAATAACCCTAGTCTACAAATACAAGATACCCTCCAAACTATAAATACTTGGCTCCAGATCCACAACTTAGAAATTAATAGCAATAAAACTAAAATAATACAATTTAGATCATATAAAAAACACCCCTCAATTTAAAAACAACATTTAGAAACGTGCAAATAGAAGAAGTTAGTACATTTAGCCTACTTGGCATTAATATTGACACACACATTAATTGGAAGTCACACATAGAACATATAAAAACGAAACTCTCGAGATTCACTTACGCTCTTTTTCAAATTAAACAAAGCACTAACACACAAACAGCTATGGCTGCTTACTACGCATACGCATACTCATGGCTGCGATATGGCATCATGCTATGGGGTAATAGTGTAAATGTAGATGAACTATTCATAATACAAAAGAAGTGTATAAGAATTCTAGCTCAAATAGACAATACGGAGAGCTGCAAACCATTCTTTATTCAATATCAGATTCTAACTCTGCCGTCTGTATATATACTTGACATTTGCTTGTTTACTTTTAAAAATATGGATAAATTCATTAAAGTAGAAGATACGCACAACGTCAACACTCGCCATAAAAAGAGGTTATGCGCACCATCGTCAAGAATTAAAATGTTAAGTGACAGCCCATACTATATGGCAATAAAAATATATAATAAGTTGCCCAACACGTTTAAAACTGAAAAATCTGAAACAATATTCCAAAAAAGGCTAAAACTATTCCTAATTCAAAAATGTTTCTACTCAGTAAAAGAATATTTAGAGTCTAGCTTAAAATAACGATTTACTCTCATGTACAAAAGTGATGATCTGTCCTATAACAACAAAATAAAATTAGTCTATCTTATTCCTACGTTCATAATTTTAATTTGTATTACCTGAAATGATGACATAATTGCTGAATAATTGTATTGAATTCATAACTATTGACATTTTATTTTGATATAAATAAAATTTTCTCAATTTAATTGTGCTAATATAAAGGAAATAATTAAGTAATAATAATATTTAATGCATGATATTTTAGCATAATAAAGGCAGGCGTATGATACCCAATTGCAATGCTTGTAAAAGGCTGCTAAGTCTTAAGTACCTACCAACATAAACAAACACCAACATTGTACACTTAGTTCGCAATAAACATTTTGACTTTGACTAAATCCTGTTACATTTTTGCCGTAAGTAGTATTTAAGATTTTTTGATTTTCTTGATTTTCTGTGAAGTCCGGAGCAGAATTTGTTTAATTTTCATAATAATAGTTAGATATGGTGATATAAATCATTTTAGCACCATTTTTGTCCTGTTAATATTTTTGCCTTAAGTACGAAGTCAAATTATAAGATTTTTTTAAAAAACGAGTGTTCCGTGGACGAAAATGTTTAATTTTCTGACCTACTTGTAGTACTCAATCTGTTCTACAAATACTCCAAATAAACATACCTGTTTATATTTTTTTCCACCAAGTTATATAAATATTAGACGTTTTCTTAAAAAAAAACATATACGCGGAGGTGAACTTTTCGCGGGATACAGCTTAATATACTCTCCTGTCCATACCCTACACATTCAATGAAAAAAATCGCTGTTTTTAATTAATGCAAAGTTAGCCTAATATTCGGCGTAAATTCCCCGGACTACAACACGGATCGGCGGATTAATTTCACGAAGAAAAGCACAAACATGGGACGAAAACAAAATAAGCGCAAACGCAAGATGCAGTCGCCGTTTTTGTGACCTATGAAATCAATAAGTCAGTGTTGCTATCGTAATTATTACGCAGCTTGTAATTTACACAAAAATTTAAAGACTATTATAATACGTATTAAATAAAATGGTTAAATAATGAGATTAACATTTTATTAATTTATCTTTTAGTCACAAATTCCATTTGTATCGATAGTGTCACGATGGGGATAACAGATGACGCATTATGAAAGAATTTACCCCAAATCTGTCAGTGTCAATGTATGAAATTGTCCTACCCCTGATCTAAACAAATAGTTGCAGTGTTTTTTATGGTAGTGCATCTAACTACATATTGCAGATAATAGTATAATGTGACAGATAACGAAGAAAAGCTTAGTGTAGGGACAGCATATAAAAAAAACAAGCGTTTCTATCGGGCTAGATGATTCACGAAAATAATGAAAAAATTGTTTTTGTTAATATAAATTTATTTAAAGTATACTTAACCAAAAAACTACACACCGAACATAGAACTGGTAGAATGTAGGTCTAAGAAAGGTTCGTGCATTATTTTGTTTAATTTCTTCTCTTTCACGGCTTCGTAGTTCGGCGTCCATAGTTCAGTGACTCTTGGGGCGTAGGGGCCGTTGAGCTTGGACTCGTTTCCGTCTTCATCATCACTGGAGTCTTGGTCTACATCCATCGGCTTGTCTTCTTGGGAGTCATCAGGTTGTTCAAGCTGTTCCATACCGGATAGGCGTTGTAGAAAGGAAGTGCAAAGAAGACTCACGGGTGGGACCATGTGCGGCGATGCGAGCGAGAACTGAAACAAGGATGCATACAAATAAATAGTACAATCGGTTACATTTATGATTATAAGGACTGTTTACAAAAAAAGAACAAAGTAAATTCACTTTTGTTTTTCATCTGTATGTATTCGGATAGCATCAAGTAAATATGTTATAGCTACCTACCTAATACAATGTTACACAAAACAAAAAATGTCGAGGATTAACTTTAATAATATGTAGTCTGAAAAGTAATAACAAAAGAGTTTCACATCATAACCAACAATTTAGAGATCAGAGAATCCGGAAAACAAAGTTAAAATCAATTAAAATCTAATATTATAACATTTTTATCAATTTTAATATTTTTATTATTATTTAATCATAGTATAATTTTGTAAATGAAATTGTTTCTGATCTGATTTTGTAGCTATAGCTAGTAACAGCATAGTAACTTATTTATTTATCTCATAATATTTTTTGTCTGTGGTAATGCTAGTGGCAACCACTGATTTTTCAATATGTCTATCTGCAGATAATGCAGTAGACTGCAATGTTAGTACTTAGTTTTGTTAACCTTATATTTTATATATGTTGTAGTTGTTTATACACCGCATAAATGAATAAAATAAATAAAAACAGAAAAGTAACAATTTTTATTCAGATTTATTTATTAGAATTATTCTTTAAATCTATAAATAATAATAATCAATAATTTATAATAATCAGATTTACAGAATAAGTCATATAAATAATGAAGAATAAGTAAGTAACCAACAGACTGCAGTTGCACACTTGCACAATATTTCAAGGACAAGTTGATAAAGGTAAATACTACGTCATGTCGCAAGGATACTAGTGCAACACTAAACATGTAATTCCTAAGTCGCAAAATTCTCCTATAGTAATCGACATAAAAGACTAAACGTCTTATATGAATCCAATAAACGGTTTGACTAAGAACAGTGATCTTATAAGAGCATCTTAGAAGATGATTTGCGCTACAAGTACAATCGAATCTATAAGTAGTTTTATAAACGTTTACAGGATTACTTTATACGATTCTTACTAGAGCTGGCAGTCTAATAAGCGCAAGTTATAAAACTGATTAGCAAAGTGTCACTTTTGATCCTATAATCACATATAATACGATTATTTGCACTTGTTAACGTCTTGTTTCATACTACTATAAGACATGCACTCCTATAAACGTCTTAGATATAATTGCAATAGGTCAAGGATATTATAGGATTCATTTGTCTGAGTCGTGACTTCTAATGGAAAGTTAGCACCAAACTAGCAAGCCCTCCGATTTTTATAGGTAAGATTCTACTTAGTATATGTGTCCTACGTTTGCTATTACTAGAGTAATCAGCCTTTTTGTTTGCATTTTGTATTTGTTATAAAAAGCAAGAAAAAACAAAAATGGATTTAAACAAATGTAAACTATTTAAGCATAGTGACGGTTGGACCTTGAAATAAAATCGAGGTCGGAGTACTGGTCGATACTCTTCTTGAATAAAAAAGAGTCTACGGAAGTTTGTGATGGTTCCGTACAACGTGATATCAAATTAAATAAACCTAGAAGACTGCAAAGTAATACTTGTGATAGTTGTTATAATTAAAAAAATAATGAAATAATAGCGGAATCAGTGATAGTAAAAAAATGAATTGAGGGAGAATGTAAGACAGTGGGCTATTGAATAATATATCACAATCAGGCTTAACTGAAATTTCGCGATTGAGAAGAGAATATCCGGCTCAGAGACAGTGGTCGTGGAGGTCGTGGTCGTGGTCCTTGCAATGTAAAAAACTACTCAAAATCTAAAATAAAATCATCGCGTGTTTAATTTCATTCTCTTAATAAACATATCAAAACGTAAAAAGTTATAATGAAATAATATAAAATGTTACGGTTTCGCATCCAAACACTGTCACTGTCTTGATTTATGTCGAAATCAATTTTAAAGAGAAATGTAAAAGCGTTTCAAAGTAATTTTGACACTATTCTGAAAATATTAGGTCTTTACCTATGAAATTGCCGTAATATAAGTATTTTTTTTTTCGAACTTTTTTATTTCTTTTATTCAAAGTAATCACCCCTGCAATCAATGCATCTTTGCCAACGCTGTGGCAGTTTATGGATGCCCTTCTTGAAAAAATCAGCTGGACGGGAGACAACAAACTCTTCAAAGGCGTTTTGTACTGCCTCTCGGGAATTGAATTTTTTTCCCGCTAAAAAGTTGTCCAAATTTTGGAAAAAGTAATAGTCGGAAGGCGCAAGATCTGGTGAGTATGGCGGATGAGGGAGAGCTTCCAAACCCAACTCATGCAGCTTAGAGACGGTCTGTTGTGCAGTATGGGGCCGCGCGTTGTCGTGAAGTAGCAGTGGAGACGACCGATTGACCAAAGCTGGTTGCAGACGTGCGAGTTTCGCCATCATTGTGGTCAGTTCTTCAATGTACACATCTGCAGTAATGCTCTCGCCGTTTTGTAAAAAGCTATGATGAATCACACTAGCACTAGACCACCAAACTGTGACCATCACCTTTCTAGGGGTCATTTTTCGTTTTGCACATTGCTTTGGTACCGAACCAGGATCTTACCAACTTGCTGAGCGCTTTCGATTGTCAAAAAGAATCCATTTTTCGTCGCACGTAACAATTCGGTTCAAAATTCCTTCATTTCTGTGCCTGTTAAGCAGCGCAAGGCAAGTCTCGACGCGTACGTTGCGCTGGCGATCGTTAAGTTCGTGGGGCACCCATCTATCAAGCTTTTTTATCTTGCCAATCTGTCGCAAATGGACCAATATTGTTTTAATGCTAACATCAAAAGCTGCTGCCAGCTCAGCTGTAGATTGAGTTTCATCAGCTTCAACAATCACCTTTAATTCATCATTGTTGACCAAAGTTTCCGGACGACCACGAGGTTCATTTTTCAAGTCAAAATTCCCAGAACGGAACCGAGCAAACCAATAACGGGTTGTGCGTTCGTTTGTACAGTTCTCTCCGTAAACGTCGTTGATGTTACGGGTCGTTTGTGCCGCGTTGGTGCCACGACGGAACTCATATTCCATAATTACACGAAATTTCAAAGTATCCATGAGGAAAAATTTTGAAATGTAATGAAAATACAACGCTAATCAATAAACAAAAGACTGATTTTGTAAATAGAATGTCATATTTTTAAAACAAAATTAATTTGAATTTAGAACTCATAGCCAATCAAAACTTTTTTTTGTTTGAAAAAGTCTGTACTGCAATACGGCACTTTCATATGTAAAGACCTAATATTAGTTCTTATTAAAACATTATCCTACATGTATTGGCATGCAATGTTCTTTCTGTTGTATTTCTCTTAAAGAACCCTAAAACTTAAATATGGTGGCTAAATAGGTATATCTTGTAGTAGTCTTAACTTTGACTAAATGGTTTTATAAAAGTTTTGATAATGCTTTATTACGACACGTGTTCTGAATTCAATGGCGGCTTAAGAATTTGTTAATTATTATCGAATAAACAAATATTAAATAAGTTTAGTTTTGAAGGGGCATTAAGATATGTTTATCGTCATAGAACACTTTATCAATAAAATTAATTTCGCAAGTTTAGTAGGCATTCTTTACACAAAACACAAAGTCACCTAGGTTAGGCTAATAGATAGAAGATATTATAACGTAGATCACTTGTCCATTGAAAATATTTATTTTTCCTAAATCGTTCATTAACACGTTACCGTCACGTCACATTATCGTTGAAGAACGAATTATCTAGTAATGGCATTACAATGACAACTATTGGATCAAATACACCAGTAGCTGCACGTGCCAGACCGTTAAAGGACTAATTGCGCTTGCTCAGTGCGTTTTGCGAATCTTTATAGGACAATTATATCCTGTAAAAGCCAGTAATAAGATAATTATAAAATCGAATTGCACTTTACCGGACTGTAATAAAATGATTATAGGTCGTACTACTCCTATAAACTGGGCCCAAATGCGGTTCTATAAACGTTTTTAGGATATCTATAGGACTTAAAAATACATGCTGTTAGGATACTTAAAGGACCATATTTTGGTTGTGCTATCAGTCAACCAGGGTATCGATACAAAATGCGTTGTATACACCGTTACATTTTAATCGTTTTAATCCCGTGGAGGATCGATTCGGTGCATGAACAAAATAATTACCTTTTTTGTAACCTCAAACCAATTTTCGCAATAATGAAAAATCAATGCAAACCATTAGTAGTACCATTTGAAACTCATTTTGTACCCTATGATGTACCACACACACATTTTGCGAATATTACGTTACTACTTGCTACTTTTAGGGTTCCGTAGCCCAATGCCAAAATCGAGAACACTTAGTTTTTTTTTTAAGAGGTATACAGGGTGTACCAGAAAGAGCAAATACATACATAAGTGTGTGCTACAGACCATCAGACCATTTGATGGTCTGTAGCACACCCTTCAGTATGTATTTACTCTTTCTGTTACACCCTGTATATATACAGAGAAATAAGACTTTCATTTATAAAGAGATATGGTTGATTTCAGGTTTTTGCTGGCTTCCCACGGTGTGCGATATCGCAGATGTGCTCGCGTCCGTCGCTCAAAATGACGTGCCTAAAGGCTTTATCTCTGATTTTATGCATATTAAGTTTAATTGAAAATGACTAGTAAAATTTTAAAGGTTTTTACAAACAATTTTCCCAAAGTTTTTTTTTTTTCACTCATTATTTTTATCAGAATAACACAACAACCGTATGAAATTCGCGCGCGCGTGCGCTTGTGACCTATCAGCTGTTAGCCGCATTACGCCGTTGTGTCTCATTAGTATCGTTCCGTGCCACAGTGACACAGGCAGAGCACCCGCATGGCTCGGCAACCCCGATTTTCATTTATTATATTATGGCTATTGTGATAAAAGTGAATGAGTATAAAAAATGTTTCTTTGGGAAAATTGTTTGTGATGAGTACAATCACGTGTTTAAGTATCGGTCACTAATTACCAGTCACCCTATGTAGATTACATACCTGCGCTATAGTGGAGCCGGCAAGATTATTGACGTCGAAGACATTAGTGTCGGCGGTGGCAGGCTGCACCTCAGACAGTTGCTGTTCAGCTAACAGCGCGCTAAAGTTGGATGTGGGCAGCTTGCGGTGCGATATCACTTCCAGACGACTTTCTTCCGTTTGTTCGTTTTCGATGCAGTAGATCTCCTGGAAGAGATTCACTCAGCTGTTAAGAGATTGTAGCTTTGTGAGATGGAAAGCGTAGAGGATGGCGTTTGTCCAGCATAGTTCAGTAAGTGTTGATTGTTCCCTGAAAGTTTCGGTCAAGATGTAGTGCATATGTTACGCTGCACTCATATTTGAGCATAACACATTTGACTGCTGACTTCCAATAAGGGCGAGCATAAAACGGGCCCAAAACGGGCCAAATTCGCAATTCGGACCAGGTGCAATCACTGGACAATTAACGTAGACGTTGGTGTTTTATCATTATTTTTAATTACTTTGTGCTCGCGACTTCGCTCCCGTATGTACGGAAATTAACCTATGGGAACGTTTAAATGTAGCTTAATGACACTCGGGGATAATGTAGTTTCCCGTTAGAGAAACAATTTTCGGAATCAGATCAGCACGCGTAGCATGACCGCCGTAGAAACGGTCTATGTCGACGGAAGAATCGACAAACTGACACATTGTCATTGTGTATCTGTCATTATGTCGATTCTTCCGTAGACAAAACTCGTTTCCACAGTGGTTATGCTACGCGTGCAGGCCCCATAATCACAAACGCTTCTTCTATATACATTCTTATAGACATACGACTTGTCGAATCGAAATCGAATCGAAGCGTTTGTGAATACGGGGGCAGGAGTTCCAAAGATTACCCCTTACACAAAAATTACAAAACTAAAAAAGTTAATACCCTAACATACCTACGCCAATGACCTTGAGCAAACGAGACATATTCACATCGATCACTAAATTAGTGATCGATGCATATTCAACATAAAGCGCCGTCTATCGACTAACGTCAGTGCGTCAACTGACGTTTTCTAAACAATAGTAAAATATAAGCAGAACAGATAAAGACAAAATAGTTTTTGCCCGTTCAACTCCGTGGCAGCTGATTCGATTTGCACGACCAGTGTAATTACGTGTATTTTCAATTTAAAAACAAAGAATCTAACATGTATGTACGTAAGTATTCAAATACTTTAATGTCTAATTTGAAAACACTAATGTTATCACTAAAACAAAACAAGCAGTTACCAGAATATTATTATTATAAGAACAACAGTGGTATGGAACTAGGAGGGACTCAGAATATATCAGCATGTTAAATTATGGTTAATGTTGCAATGCGATGCTACTTTTGCGAATATGAATACGAATCAGAATAATTATTTACTATTCGACGAATACAAATACCTAGCTAATTGTTGTTATAAATTATTAGTTTAAGAAAATAAAACATAATGATACATTATTTTATTACTACTTTAATAACTTCTCGTACATTTTTTAATATAAAATCATAAGATTTGTTTTTTTGTTGGTGACAAGCGATTTCTACCAAAGGTAAAGGTAAACAATACCAACCGGCAATTACAAAATAATCAGAACGTCAACAAAATAGTATGTTCCGTAACCTACGTGAATCGGGTGCTCGGCCTCTTCTGCGCTGATAAATTGCTTAGTCTTTGTCAATCTAAATAAACACACTGAACACTAAAGTCAGGATAAAAATTTTTACCCAGGCCGCCTGGGTAAAACTTAAAAACAATGAATAGCTGTAAGTAGATAAAATATTTAATTAATTGTATTTTTTTTTAATGAGATCAAAATTTGATTTTAATTTTTTTTGTAAACGCGCGCTTGGTCTGCCCGTCACGAGGAGCCGCTGCAGACTAAAATGTCACTGACACGTACTCGTCGCGAGCTTGTACCTAAACGAGAATTCTCATATTTTTAAATTTCCTATTTTTGAGTGGCAATTCTGGCAATACATAATAATAAACATGAGTCCCCTTGTGAGTGATATTTTTTTTTCATATTGATAGACCTTGTAACTTTTTCAAAATATCGAGTTGAAAAACCTGACTTGCCAACTCTTAAAACCTTAATTTAATTTGATCCAGTATAATGTCGATATATTAATATATGCCTGATGTGTAATATTTTATTGTGGCTTGGGTTTCTCTGACGGATCGGATTATTTTTGGTTGACGGTACGGTTGGCGCAGCGGTTCAGTGATTGACTGCTGCGCTGCGTGCCGCGGGTTCGATCCCCACACGGAACACACCCACAATATTGGACAAATTCCTAGTGGGAGGCAACTTTTTTTTTAAAGAAAGATAGATCTACTGCTGAAAAAATATAATAACAAGATTGTGTATACTTACAGAATTATTTCTCATAAGGTACAGTTTAATATCATCATCGAAGCATGTGCCAAAGGTAATTTGTTTGAACACGCCTGTGGCTGGGTCCAGTAAGCGCTTCTTCGTTAGTATTGGTTTTGAGTTGTGCGGTGTAAACACGTACACTGAAATAAAAAAAAAGATGACATTAGTTGATGAAGCGATTATTGGTGACTTTCTTCAGAGTGGTCAGGTGAGTAGTAAGCGTATGCCTAGAATCATGAATGCGAACGAAGGAAATGGAGTATGGCATAAACTGACGCCTTTGAAGGTGTATGAAAAAAGCGACTCGCTGATCCAGTAATCGCAAGCGCGACTGTTGAGCATGTGGTTCTGTGTTCGATTCCCAGGTCAGGTAAAGTGTATTGGGTTTTATCTTCCGGCTCGCCCCCTATTGCATGGGACTTAAACATAACTGGCGAAATATGGATGTACTATTACCTAAACCAAGTTAAGACATTTTAGAACAAATAACCATAAAAAAATCCAAACTTTACAATAATAAATGCAAGAGACATACCATCATTGTTTTTGGTAGCTACAGCCAGTTTACTGGAGAACCTGTGAGCGACCAAGCAAGTTGGATTGATTTGTACCAACCATTTCATTGTCAATGATAATAAACTCCATACGGCCACGCAAGTTTCCGTCGTGCATACCAACTGGAAATAAATTTGGTAAAAATATTATCGGTATACTTGTGGCAAAGACACATTCGACTCTATTACAAAACAATGTTTCTCCTTCGAGCAACGTTAAAAACATCAAACGAATTTAGAACTTAAATCTGACAATGTTAATTAAAGTTCTAATTAAAAATGCATAGCAGCTGAGCAAGTGGTTATTTTTTTGTGGAAAATTTAAAAAGAACTTTGCCTTGGATTTAAGTTCGAACACGTTCGTATTGAGATGGATATTCTTTATAATCTACAGATCTAAATTGAATTATATGATACTCACGTAGTGTGCAGCGTCTCTGTTTCCAAACTGAACGTGTACACCTTTAGGCCGTAACGCAGGATGAGACAGCGTAGTGCTAAGGTTACATAGATGCGTGTCCCACAGCGTCAATTTGCAACCAAACCACGCGGCGATCAGAGAACCATCCTGTGATATCGCTACACCTCCCATGTCATACTCACTATCCCTCCTTTTAGGCACTTTCATACTCTCATCATCAACCAAAGAATTTTCTTTGTGAATGTTAAACAATTTCTTAATAACATCATTTTCCTTCGCCACCTCTCTCAAATACGGCAAGTCCTCATCCCTGCCAGGTTTATGTTTGACGCCATCTTTAAAATCGTTGAGAACACTATTTGAAACAAACTGACCAATCCCAGACGAGTAGTAACACGCAGTGAAACAATTCCACGCGATCTTTTTTCGATGTGTCTGTGAAATGTTTTCTTTCCTCCATATTCTAAATTTTTGGTCGGTACCGGCTGATACGCAAAAGTCGCCTCTATAGTTGAGAGCTAGAGAGACTACATTGCAACCTCCGTGGGATAGATTGACGCATGTGTTGAGTTGAAAGGGTAAATGGGAAGTCGTTTTGTATTGTGCTGACCAGAACTTGAGCTTTTCCTCGGGGTATATAATGCCGTCGCTTCTGTACTCGGAAGTTACAAGCCATTCGCCGTTGCCGCTGACTGCAGCGCATGTCACCTCAGTTTCTAATGGCAACAGATTCCACCTTTCTGATGGTAAATTGTTCATTTCTGTTATGTCTAACTGCAAAGTGAAAAATAAAAATGTGTTTTACGTATTACAGATACAGCATTATTTTCTTTAACACAGTTCCAACTTTAACAATTAGATAACGAAACCTTTATGTGGGAGCAGTAAGGGCGGTTTTCGGCAATCAAGTGTTACTAGTGAAGCATGATGTGATAATATGACTCGCATTTTATTTTATAATCTAGATGAGGCTATGTAACGACGTCATTAATCAAAAATATTTTAGGTTTTTTTTTGCAATGAATAGGTCAGATTTGAGTTTTAGTGCGATCGTAAAAGATATGTATTGACAGAGTTATATTCAGTCAAATCATCCAATACAATTCACTAAGTTAGCTTTAGCCTTGGCCTCAACATAGAACCTGATACTGACCTGAATTGCAAGAAACGTAAGAAATATTTCAATTTATCGGGCTAACCTGGCGTTTACACCTTAAGGTGAAACATACGGTCTGCTCATGGCCAGGGCCCGCTAGATAGCGCTAAAGTCAACATTTTCGGTTTATTTTGTTTTGAAACTCACATTGTAGAGCACTTTGTCGGTGGTAGTAGAGTAGAGCTGCAGATGTCCCGTGCGGCCCGCGGTGAGCAGCGCCTGCAGCGGCGCGTGGAACAGCAGCGCGCCGCCCACCGCGCGCGCCGCCGGCGACACGCCGCCGCACTCCAGGAGCGTGGCCACCACGCGCAGCTGTGCGTCCGCTATTACTATCGCTGGAGGAGGAACAACATTTTATTGGAGACTAGTTGAGTTATGTGTTGTAATACTAGCCTTTAGTACCACAAGCCTTTTCTACGATTTTTTATACAGGAAATCTTCTCTGGCGTATATAGACAGCTGTACAAAAAAGAATCAAAATCGGTTCAGTAATTTAGGAGTCTATCGGGTACCGAACACCCAAACATTGTTTTTTTAAATACATATAGACAAGATATCATGATGACCAACTTTTCGAGATAAGATCCTGTACTGCATAATGTGTTGGTATTTTTTTTTTTTTTTTAAAACCCCGACACAAAGAACGCCCAAAAAGAAAAAAAATATATCCAAATATTGTCCCTTTACGTTTAATGTAAGTAAATATTTAATCCAAGCTTCGTTGCGTCGGGCGACCGCTTATATCCCTTCATAAAATAGAAAAAAAGTGATGATCTTCAAACGGCTGAGTAGATTTTCTTGAAACATAGCTAAGAACACTCTCGATTAAGAGACTTTTCAAACAAAAACAATTTTATCAAAATCGGTTCCGCCGTTCAGGAGCTATGATGCCACAGACAGAAACACACATACACATGTCAAACTTATAACACCCCGACGGGTTAAAGATGTTTGTAACCTACAACAGTGTCTTTGCAGTTTAGCGGTTTAACGCAAACATGCATGTTTCAGGGGTTTTTAATGCCTCATTGTGAGATTTCATGTCAAAGGTACTTGGAAAAAAAAAACAACCAAATTGAGAATATTCTCTTTTTCTTGAGGTCGGAAAATAATAGGGTTTGTCTACCCAAAAAAGAACGTAAGCCAACCCGGAAGTATTGGCAATTGGACTTTACCAGGAACACTCAGCAGTTAAAGTGGAGTAATATGATAATTTAAATGACACTTACCATTGTTAGTTAACGTCAGGGCAACGTGACTGTTGTTAGTTGTGATAAATCTGATCATTCCAGGCAGACGAGGGATGAAGGCTTTCTCATTGGCCCTGTAGGCTAAGTTGCCAATAGTCCATTTTACTAGCACTTTCTCCATTCCACCAGTATACAGATAATTGCCTGAAATAGATTAAAATACATTGAAGTTAAAATACGATTCAAAAAAAGAATTTTCACATACTGCTAGGAATAGACAATGTTACCATAATTTTTACTAGGCAGAGAAATCTGCAGGTACCGATGCTTATTACAAAGAAGAAAACTGGCGAAAAGCGAGTCAAACTCGCACACAAAGGGCACCACCTACTAATATCATAATAATATTTTTAATCACTATTTTCATTTTATTCATCATATGTCAATTTACACTTAACAGCAAAATTATTTTTTTTTTTCATAGTAGGTATGTCAATGACAAACAAAACAATAAGACTTATAAATAGACACCCCACAGAGTTATATACAATATGTAGATTTTTATTTGAACTATCAGTTACATGTATGGAGGGCAACCCATTTTTTTTTCACAATATTACATTATACTAGTGTAGTGATTCATAAAAGGCACCTACTCACCAAATTTCAACTGTATGGTACCAATAGTCTCAGAGTAAAATGGCTGTGACCTACGGACGGACAGACAGACAGACCGAATCCTGAATCCATAAGGGTTCCGTTTTTACTGTATTTGGTTTGGATATTTGCAGCCATTCACAACAGCATATTAAAATATATTTCAAAATTACCTTGTAAGGAGAAACATGTAGCAAGTGGTGGCAAGAAATGCCAATGTAACACTTCTCTTGCAATTTGACTGTAATTAAACAAGTTCCCTCTGATGATTGTGGCTCTGCCGAGCGTATCTGTAATGGCTACGGCATTGGCTCTCTGATTGGCAGTCACTGACATTATGCGGTAACCATTGTGGTTGCTTATTCTGTAAATATAACGATTTTTTGCGAGGTAAATAAATCTTGTGCATATTTAAAAATTGAAATACAGACTTCAAATAAAATAATAAAGCAGTTTCAACCAATAAAACAATAAAATAATATACACATACAGTTTTAACCACTGCTCGGCTCCACAGTTGTAATGTGATGTTAAATAGCCTATAATGAACATGATAAACACCTTTAAAACTTACCGAGTCTTAATATGTGGTCGCTGCAAATTCTGTATGAATAAGTACTTTGTTCCATTTGTTACTGCCGCATATCGGTCTCCGTCACACCATCCTAATGACACACATATCATGTCCCCATGTATTGGTCTAGTTTCTTTATACTCATACAACAGTTCTCCCGTCTTTACCGAATAAGAGCCAAGATTTAGTTGTTTTTGTTTCGAGGAGCTTGTGATGAAGCATTCATTGCTGTCTGCCAAGTCAAATGTACATACTTTTACATTTTCTGGAAGGCTCAGTTTCTGTAAGGAAAAGATTAGTTTGAAAAAGTGGACAAAATGACAGAATGTTTCATACTTTGTATTGTGAATGAGACTTCTTTATTGTATGTCTGTCTGGTGTCCAGAATTCCACATTCAAAGAGTATATTGATAACAGAAGATATTGTCATCATAATCATTTTCCTGCCCTTCTCTCATATAACTATCAATAAAAACCTTGTATTTTCATTATAATCAGAGTAGAGGTTAAGTAAAAGTTTTGTTTACATGGAAACTTACAATTTCTCTAAGAACAGCTCCATTCTCCCAAGTCCAAGTTGTAACGTAGCCCGTGTCTGAGCATCCATACAAGTTATAGTCTTCATTTTCCGGGAACTGTATAGCAATAAGCTCATTTATTGGACTCTCCGTTTCAAGTGTACGAACACAGTCCCCTGTTTGAATACTGTACACTCTTACTATATTCTCTACGATAATTGCTACTGACCTGAAATCACCATTAAACTGGTTACGTAATTGACCATAAGACTATTTACAAGAGGAATTAATAATCGTAATTCAACATACTCTCCATCCGGTGAGAAAACTGGACGACGTTCAATGATACTCCGGCCTGCTTTTCTATGAAAAGTAAAATTAACTTCTTTTTCACTGACACTATTCGTCACTACACCCATTTTCGCTATTTAAACGGCTGCAGTTAATTAGTAATTCTTAACACATTTAAATAAACACACGAATGTCGTATTCAAACATATGAGTTAACCTCAATCTTTTATTTTATGTCATTTTGAAGTTTAACTCATTTTTATTTCTAGCATAGCATGGTTAAAGAAAGAGAAAAGAGAAAAGTTATGCTCTACGAAAGAAAGAGACTGCCAAAATGATGTTATGCTTCATAACAGGATCCCAACATTTTCAACACTGGGAGCTGGAACGCAAATAATTTTCGTTCGGTAATGCAACGCGGACGTCCTAAGACTCGGTGGAGCGATGATCTGCGCAAGGCAGCTGGCAAGAGCTGGATGAGAGTGGCCGAGGATCGTGCTCAGTGGCGAGTCATGGGAGAGGCCTATGTCCAGCAGTGAACCAATACAGGTATGATGATGATGATGATGAATGCAACGCGGATTTTTTCCTAACCTCAGATTTTTAAAGAAATTAGTTTCTACGAGTACAGCATCATCTGCCTAGCCTTTTCTCAAACTATCTTGGGGTCGGCTTCTAGTTTAACCGGATGCAGCTGAGTTCTAGAATTTTACATGAAGAGACTGCCTATCTGGCCTAGTTTCTAAACGTCTACATGGATGCCAAATTTGACAAATACAAAGGCATGTGTCAATGTGATTGTCAATTCGGAACAGCACGGAGTTTTGAATAAGCGTTTAATTTGTTGAATTTATTATTGAATGTGTGTTTCTTTCTCAGTTTCTGGTCCGTAGTATTTCCTAAAATATTACAATGTCTGCCGAAATAGCAGAAGTCCAACTACAAGTTCGGTTTATAACCAAACAAGAACAGTGAGTAAAGTTTGTGCATCCGGCGTGGTGAGGCATGGTAGGCTGATATACTTAATAAGTATTGTACTTTTTTGTTATAGATATGCAGTACCCGACAGTCCTTATGCAATTCAGAGTAATACTCAGCCGACAGATCTGAATACGTTGATAAATGCTTTGTTGAAAGAGACAAACCCATCACTAGAGAAGGCAGTTGAGTTTGATTTCTTAGTATGTGGAGAGCTGTTGTGTACAACGCTCTCAGAACACTTGCAGGAGAAAGGAGCATCTACAGAGGAAACATTGGAAATAGAATATTTGGAAAGATTTCCTGCACCGGCACCACAGGATTGTTTGATGCATGATGACTGGGTTTCTACAGTCCATGCACACTCCAACTGGTAAGTGAAGATAATTTTCTAAACCACGTTAATCTTATACTTATGGTGTATTTCTGGTTTCTCATTTTTGAAATGTGTTGCAATAATTACAATTGGTATTTCAAATATTTTTTTCTTTCAGGATATTATCTGGTTGCTATGACAACAGTATTCATATTTGGAGTACTAAAGGTCAACACAAGCTTGCCATTCCCGGACACACATCTCCAGTTAAGGCAGTTTCTTGGGTCTCTTTTAATGATGATCAAGCAGTATTTGCAAGGTAACATGAATGAAATAATAATCTCGAATCACATTTTATTTAGAGTGATAATTATATCAATCAATCACCTCAGCCTGTCACAGTCCACTGCTAGACAGAAGCCTCACACAAAGTGAGCCACAACACCTTGTCCTCTACCTTCTGCTTCTGCTTTCAGTCAGACACCCCAACCTTTTAAGGTTATCTGTCCATGACTCGTATGAACAGTATTAACCATTGCAAATTTGGACCTGCACAATCTTGTTATACTGCTGGAACGGAGATACAGAACATCACATGCATTTTTTTATATTAAGTATTCATAAAACTTTAGTTTAGTTAGTGGATCCACTTTCACTTTGTACCAAAATTTAAATGACCTTATAACAGTTCATTCTAAAAGACTTATGTTATTTCAGTGCCTCCCATGACCAGTCAGCTATGCTATGGGTGTGGAACGTAACCCGGAACTCGGTGGATTGTGTTGTGACGTGCCGCGGTCATGACAAAGGTGTTGAATGTCTTGCGGTGTCAGCTGATGCGAACCGCTTTGCTACAGGCAGTTGGGACAACAATGTTTGCTTGTGGAGTGCTAGTAAGTTTTATGTAAAGTATTTTGATTGACTACTACCATACGCAAAATACGCGTCATATTTTGTCCGTAATGTATAAGTACCATATAATAGAGGGCAATAAACTATGTCGAGCAATGATAGCCTAAAGGTGTGAACGTCAGACTGCCAAATCATTGGTTTTGAGTTTGAACCCCAGCCACGCACCTCTGGTTTTTCAGATTCAAGTGCATTGTTAAAATGATCACTTGCTTTGGTGAAGGAAAACATCCTGAAGAAACCAGCATGCTTGAAAGATATTTCTTGGCAGCATGTAAAGACCAGTCAGAGGGCCATGGACGGCATAAAAACTTTGAACCAAGGTCAGGCACTAACAACACAAAAAGGAGAAGAAGAATAGAGAGCAAGGCGAGGCCATTAACTGGGTACAAATCCTGGCTCTGGACATCATCATCATCATCATAATTTCAGCTGAAAGACGTCTACTGCTGGACATAGGCCTCCCCCAACACCACATTGACATAACTGGGGTTTTGCCATAATCGCCACGCTTGGCAGGCGGGTTGGCGATCGCAGTACGGTTGTTACAAAAGCACAGAGAATGCTGCTGCCCATTCTCTGACAATCCCTTAGTCGCCTCTTACGACACCCACGGGAAGAAATGGGATGGTGCTATTATTTACGTCAGACACCATACAGAACTGGCTCTGGACAGTTAATGAGAAATTCCTGATAATAAACCCAATTCAACTTCAAACCCAGGACCAATAGCTCTTATGTTCACTATACCTACCAGGCAGGCCATGTGCACCATAGTCCATATGTATAGAAATCTAATCAAGATAGATTATGTTTTTCAAACTATTGTGCAACAGCATATTTGCTTTGATAAATCAATGAAATCAATCCTGTGCATATATGTATTACAGGTTTATCAGATGAGGATAATGTACCAGCAAAGAAAAGAAGTAAACCAGAACATGGAAAGTCTAGGGTAAGTATTCAAAGTCTCTTATATCAATACTGAGCTGAATTTTGAAGATAATGCTCATAGAAGCTGTGTTGCAAGTAACGGACATAATTTTGAAAGAAGGCAACAAGTTCCACTTCCTAAAAGTCTTCTTATGATGATCACTGGTAAAAGTTATTAGGATAAGATAGCAACAGGAGGTTCAATCTATTTGCATTTGATATTTGCCCTGTGAAGCGACCAGCGTGTGGCTTAGGTTTGTCGCTATTTGGCAACACCCCAAGTAACTGTGCTTCTCTTATCAATTCTTTATCACTTTCGGTGCTAAGCATCCAGCGTTTGGGTCAAATGATAATTTGATTGTGTGCCCACAACCCGCCTCCCGAGCCGTCGCTATACGTGGCTGTAGATTACTTGCATACTAGTAAAAATGGATTATTTTAACGTGGCAGCGACAGTGTTAATGGAAACGTGTATTCTAAGTTTTACTGATTAAGGTCTATATTAGAGTGCAGCCTGTCATGCAACTTTAGCTTTAGTCGCAAACTTACTTGGATTCAAAGTTATTAACAAATTAATTATTTATTTAGGAGCCTTTGACAACTTTGAAAGGCCATCGAGAAGCAGTATCAGGTGTGCAATGGATGGATTTCAACACAGTATTGTCCAGCGGATGGGATCATTTGTTGAAACTGTGGGACTGTGAACTTGGTGGCATCAAACAGGAGCTTGCTGGTAACTAATTTTCTATTATTTGACAATGACTCGGTTTTTAGAGAAAATTCACTTCTCTTGCGTCAACTGTGGGCGCGACCACACGTTCGGGTTCGCCGATTAGTGTTTAGGACACGGCCTAATCTGTGCCTGGCCATCGCGTACCGTTGCTCGTAGAGTTCCCTTTATTGCACACCTTTCTCTATAACTGATGATAACAGTCGAAGTTTTTCGGGAAAAATATCGAGTGTAAGCCTCGCCAGAGCCGGCTGCCCGAGTTCCTTTACTTATGCTTATATTTTATACTTACTCAATATCTTAAATACTTTCAGGTAACAAAGCATTCTTCGATGTGGACTGGTCTCCGCTGAACAACAGTATGGTTACAGCATCAGCTGACAGACACATTCGTCTATATGACCCCAGATCTACAGGTATTTTTATAGTTTTCTTCTTGTTATTGTTTCTTTGTCACACTTACTCATCATGCAGCTGGGTATTTATAGGTATATTACGCGCTTTTTTTTCTATAATGACCTCAAGATATTAGTTTCCCCATGGTCAATAGTAAGAGCCTATGGGCCAGACCAGATACGGCTACCCTTACATTAAACTTTCAGAATGATCACAGTCTTTAATTCTTTGATATAGCGATTAGATTTCAGGATTATCTAAACTAATATTATAAAGAGGAAAGATTTGATTGTTTGTTTGCATTGAATAGGCTCCGAAATTACTGGTCCGATTTGAAAAAATCTTTCAATGTTATATAGCCCATTTATCGAAAAGGCTATAGGCTATCATCACGCTACGACCAATAGGAGTGGAGCAGCAATGAAAAATGTTGCTAAAACGGGGATAATGTGACGCAAACAAAGTTGCGGACAGCTAGTATTAGATATGACGGACCAACGAAAAAGCCAGTTACTATCACGGCATGTACCTATCATAACCACTTCTTTACAGAGAGCATCGTGAAGACGACGTTCACCTCTCACACGGGATGGGTGCAGTCCGTGCGCTGGTCCAAGACTAAGGACACATTGTTCCTCTCCGCTGGCTACGATGGACAAGTCAAACTGTGGGAAACAAGGAGGTAAGTGTCATGGCCAGGTATTCCTTCTCTTAGATTCCTGTAGGTTATTTAAAGGAAACCAGTTAACTGTTTATAGTTAGATTGATAACTAGAGATCGGATATTCGGATGCATATTTACCTAAAGTTTGAGTGTTGACTAGTATGGAGCGCGCGTCAGTATGGGAAAAAGGAGATTATTTAAAAAATAAAAACTAGTCTAGTTACTTTTTCGTTTAGCTCCAAATGAATTATGCCCAGACATATTTACCATTTTGTTTTAGAACTCGACATTTCTGCACAAAAATACGAATTCAAATAGTTGTTGTATTTTTTTCCTTGTTGTTTTCAACAAGCTTGCAGGTTTTAAATAAATTTAAAATAATCGTTACGATATTTTGAGTACTACATTTTATACTTACTAAAGAATTATGAAATTTCGCAATCCCGCGATAAAAATTGGCATTTAAAAAGCCGCTTCCATACTTTTGTACCTTTTGCCAGGAAATAACGTACTTTAGGTAAATATGCATCCGAATATCCGATCACTATTCATAACACAGCATAACATCACGCATGTAATCCCCGAAGGGTTAGGCAGAAGTGTACCTATTTAATAGTACACCCTCAGTTCGCCAGTTATGGTTAAGTCCAATATAATAAGGGGCGACCTAAGCCAGCAACCGGTCGACAATCCAGTCTCCGTGACTGCTACTGAGATAATCATGATGAAAAAACCCAGTAACTAGACCAACGACGCTGGTCTTTGGCTAGATTCTTCTGTTGGAATAATCAGCCTGTAATGGGCCTACTGCTGGGTCACAGGCCTCTATATAAAAGAATGGGACGTAATCAACCACGCGGGCCCAGTGCGGGGTATGTGAGTGTCACATATCTTCGAATATTCGGAATAGTCACTTAAATTTCATCAATCGAAACAGCCTAGTGCAGTGTTCCGCAAACTTTTTGTGTTCAAGGTATATCTAGGCAATCGGAAAATTTTGGAGGTACACCATAAATGTAAAATCTGTCGCGTGTTTTGCGTCTGTTTAAGTAGGTATTATTCTCTCATTTGTCTATTTAACTTTACGAGATAACCTTATTTATCCGAGCACGGTACACCAGTGTGCCGGGGCGCACACTTTGCGGAACACTGGCCTAGTGCAATATAACTACTACTTATAAGCTTCTCCCAAGTTGTGCTGTAACAGCCAGGTCTCTGGATTCATTTGAGTAATATCTTAATGTAACTTATTCTTGGAGACATAAGGTTCAACATTGAAGTAATTCCCATATTTTCTTCCTATATATTTACGTTATTTATTTTTTCAGTCCCCGCACGCCTCTGTACGACCTGAGCGGGCACGAAGACAAAGTTCTGTGCTGTGATTGGTCAAACCCTACACTGCTCGTCAGTGGCTCAAGTGACAACACCCTAAGAATATTCAAAGCGAAACACTACGGCAGCGCGTGAGGGTTAATTTATATTTTATGACTGACCAATACCTACTAGTGTTCGAAATACATTTTGACGTTTTTATTTTATTTTTTACAAAATATTTCGAGTTTTATTCACAATTGAAGCGTCCGTCTTAGGTATACGTCATGTTATTTAGATTAATATTTCTATTAGCTGATAAGACCAATAATAAATAAGTTGAATTTTATTCCGTTTCTAATTTTGTGATTACTTTCTCACAAACAAAAACAAACCTTGTCTTCCTTTAAATAAAGCCGAAAGCCGCGTGTGAATGTCCGCTTTGATACCCAGTTGCGGAAGTTGATCAATTTTCAACTTCATTTCGGTCGTGCAGGGCTGATATTTGCAATCAGTACTATTAATATATGTATATATATATTTTAATTGAGTGTTGAAAATGTCGACGGTTGGTGTTGTTTGACTTATAGTAGTTCAGCATACTTAGCAGTATTCAACTTAGTTTCATCAAATCCTTAAAACATTTAATAGCACCTAGTAACTTAGGTATTATGTCTTAGAGTTCTATGGCATCATATTACCTACAACAATGGTTCACTCAACGAATACAGATCGCCCAACGTCGATAGATTAGTGTTATAACATCAAATCAATATCGCAGTTAGCCTGCTTGCATTACGATATAGTTTCCAGTACAGATAAGTCGGCACAGATCGAAACCAGTAAGATAGTCTGAGAAGCAGGTACAGGTATGCACATATTTCTTTTGTGTGTGAGACTGCGAGCATAAAGAAAGTATGGGGCTATTTTACACGTACCGGTCGGTATTACAAGCCAGTGTCTTAATGCCAGCAACCGTATTTCCCGTAGTTTTGTTGAGATTTTGCTTGCAGAACAAATGCTATATGCTTATGCAAATAATATCAACATGAGACAAATTAGAAATACATTCTACTTTTTTATAGTTCAAGATCCTGGTGGCCTACCATGACGTCTTAAACCATTATTGTTTTACTTCTTTTCCAGTGTGGAAAAGGGACGGAGCTATAGTAGACGTATAGCGCCATCTCTTTCCCACTCTAGAATAAGATAAA
The DNA here is from genome assembly GCA_949152445.1 of Cerastis rubricosa. NCBI lineage: Eukaryota > Metazoa > Arthropoda > Insecta > Lepidoptera > Noctuidae > Cerastis > Cerastis rubricosa. The sequence goes on along the minus strand of OX424540.1, from coordinate 10,907,527 downwards.
AACAATACTGCTTTAAGAAGTCATGGCCACCTTTTTCTACAAAAAGGTTTTCTTACAAATAAAGGAAATGGAAAGAAAATAATGAACTAGTTTTGGTTTCGCTTGTTTTATTCAATCATTTTGCTCTTACAAAATATGTTCAATGCAAAGGAACATGACTTGTCACAATAAAACATGCTTCTTAGTACCATTTTGATTTATTTATATTATATTTTAGATTCCATTCAGCATAACTATAAATAATGCGGGTCACATAAAATGCTCATAGCACATTATACAAACTTGCAAACACTTTGTAACAAAATAGATACATAACTTTCCTCTTCGTCTTTTTCTCTGCGAGAAATGCTTTTACACTATTATCATAGTTATGCTAAACCTCACACCATAACACAACGAAGCAACACGTCCCTTAAAAATAATCTGTCTTACCAACAATTTCATTTCATTTTTTTTTTTACATTTTATGAAGTTTTTATTTTTGCATTCATAATTCTATAATACTACCTAACTAAATATTTACCTATACTATGCTACTGTCTAGACTAGTCTGCTGGGTAGAACACCACACTATATTAATACACATTGGACAAATACATTCGTATCGACACTTCCGTTTTTTTTTTCATGTAATTTTTTTCTTTACACTTATTCAACTACATAACGAAAGAGGTGAAAGCAAACGTTGTTGAACTGAAACTTATCTTGAATGTGTTCACTATTCTCTTAGACGTAAGTTACGCTATGGCGGCGGCGCGGGCGCGCGGCGTGCCGGCTTCAGTCCATTCAAATTAAATTATTTAATAAACTAACAAAGGAAACTACCCTAGAGCCGGCAGGACGCGCCCGCGCCGTCTGCCCCACAAATATATTAAATCTAAGGCTCTATGCTATCTATCTTAGCGTCGAAACATTGTTTTCTATTCTATCCTATCTATAATTAAGCCTAAAAACTAATCCTAGCCTTCATTCGTTTTCGTACCGTAGCTTTACTATTCACTGTATTACATATCCTTGCGTTCTCTTATAATTAAATGACTTATTTTTAAAAACATCTACTTAACATTTCTATTCTTCGACATGATTTTCTGTTGAAACATAGTTTTGGTTTTCAAGACTTGGTTCCCCAATCGCATCTTTGTGCTCATCTTATGTTTTTTTTTAAATTTTATTTCTCACTACATATTATATAATGTAAGTAATACAAATCATAGTCCGTAATCTCAAAGTAAAGTATTGTTATCAGTTATCACACATGTCTAGAATGTACAAGTGAGTGTAACTAGGAACATCTACGTTTCTGTCGAGTTCAATTAATTTTACATCATGTGTGAAAAATGCAACTAGCCAGATTGTTTTCTTCAAGTTGTTAATACAAAATATTTAAACATAGTTTTAACATTATCACTACGTTTATGTATTACGGTAAGTTCGCTATTACCTGTAAAAATATTGTGTAAAGCACATGCAGCTGCTATATTGTATGATACCTGAACATTACTTTAGAGGAAGCTGAAGGCACTACCATCAAATCAACTTATTATTGCTTAAATGGAAGGGAAGCATTAGAAAAATAATTTCGTGCTAAAATACTTTGCTTTCGACGGTGTTCTACTACACAGGACCGTGCCACGCTATCACTACAAGTCACTTACATGAATACTTCACGTGCGGTACGTGAACTCGTTTTGGTACATGTCTTTACTCTAAAATACATATTTGTTTACACAACGACAATTCACGGAAACAACGATTTGTTTCTTGGAATGAAACTAAAACATTAGATCGAGGAAATCATAAGATACACTTATAAACGGTACGTTCAACCATGGTTTGGGTGATTCTCATAACGTGAAATGAATTTATTTAATACATTGACATCAATTTTAAATGCAAAGTTTAGCGGAAATATCTATCGGAAGACTGCGTTTACAGAAAGCCACAGTGTACGTGGAACACTAAACGATCAATACTTAACTAGGTAGCACGCGCTGCGACGCTCGGTACTACATTGCACTTTATGGTTATTACATTTCACAAGTAAAGGCGGTTCTTATTCAGTACAATAAAATTTGGCTTGATCAGACGTCGTACCCGTCCTCGCCTGATCGTCGGAGTATGTGGTTCAGTACGTCTCACCCGAACGTTTCAGAGTTGCCGTGCGGCGAGTGAATGCGTCGAACCGGCTGTGTCAGCTCTTTGCGATCGCGATCGGGCGATCTCGATCGTCGGTAGGTCATGAGGCAGTCAGCTAATACAACTACTGTCTGGGGCTACCTACGTGTTTGCGTTTTGTCTGTTCACACTCGAGAGTCGTGAGTTACCTTCTACGTGGAAGATGTTTAGCAGTACGTTACTAGTACAGAACTAGTGAAAATCTTTTGAGCTAATGTATGTACATTTCAAAAAGTAATTCAATACGGAACAACAGTACAGTTCAGCCTTTTCCTGGATAAATTAAAATGTTTGTTTACAAATCAAGTACAGATCTACTTAATCGTTCAAAATCTACGTTATTCATTCAAAACCTGTTGTCAGCTAGTTTCAGTTCCTGTATTGTTTCTTTAAAGTCGGTTCACAGGTTTTGAATAAAGAGGTTACCGCTTAATTGTCAGTTAAAATACAGTTAATATATCAAACATTTAACTAGTCTTCAGTCCCTGAGTTGTATAAATATTTTCCTACTTCTTACTCGACTTTAATGATTTGTATACTTTGGTTCTGATGAAACTCTTGACGTGCCAAAATAGAATTAAACAGTTGCGATATAGTAGGCTTTTACTCGTACCCATCAACAATGTATATACATGTATACATATCCATGTATAATTTATATATATTTAATATAAAAATATCAAATTTCATATAAAGTCATAAAGTGTACCCAAAACCTACGTGATGGTACAAAAAGTGCTCAATTACACCAAAACGGTGTGTTTACACTTGGATTTCAAATCCATTTACATTTTATAATGTGGAAATCAATCGTGGAATTTTTGTTTGAGTTTTCTTCTAGTGGAATGTGCCGACCGCCTACAAAATAACAACTACAGTTGACTCAGTACATGATTCTCAAAAAAGGATCATTTCATTATTCACGTATTCAAACATGTGTTTTCCAACGTACAAAAATTTGTATAGACTCGTAAAATGTATAAATAGACTTTACATACAACTGCTTATTGCTAAATGTTGCCGTATCATCAGCATTGTAGTGGCGCGAGCGCAGACGTCGAGTCGTGGCCATGCAGTAGTCGCAGTACACTTAGCTAGAAGTGTGTAGTCGTGGGCCCTACAGTCCTACAGTCTACACCGTGCAGTCCCTATGTTATGAACCAAAACGCGGGTCAGAAATATTTGGAAGTTACAAGTATGTATACATTAATTCAGTCTGTGTTCGGGTTTGGCAACGACGTTATTGTTATTGAAGTTTGTTTCATAATCGCATCTAGATACACGCAGAAAATTATAACGAATACAATAATCCTATTTGTGATGAGAAAATAATGACTTTAAGAAGGAATATTACTTTACGTACCTCTTACAAGTATTAAATTTGTTCAGGGAGGTTGTTTTATGTCTATTCGTGAGAGACGATAGTTGGCTGACAGCCCATACACGTGGCGCCCGTTGGGTCAGTGAGCCATACGAAAATGAATCGCGATCTTTGGAAGACTGCGCCAGTATGAATAGTGTTTTTGATAAATAATACTGTTTTTCATACATATTCATACACATATTCTGGGAACATAATGAGTTAGAGCACCATGCTAACGTATATAAGTCTACACAATTCGCACTCAGGATGGTGATCCCTCGCTGAGGCCGGAGGCACTGCTCTGTGCTCCTGTAGCGGAACTTAGTTTTGCTTTTACTACGTAGAGCTGCCTGAATTTATGTTTCCGACTATAAAATGACGCAACGACTGTATTTTACAAATACCTAAACTCATCGGAAGATTCTAAATCTCCGGCTTTTTTATCGTACAAGATCTAATCGGTGTACCCACCATTACTAACCCTTACACACATAATCATTTCATTATTCTTTACAATTTTTGTTAATTTATTTTTGATTCCATGATATGACCTTTTCCACCTATCTTTCTATCCGATTCTCAGATATTGCTCTCCTCATACACTCCGATGAAACAAAAATAATTTAAATAAAATGACACAAATGATTAATTTCAAAATTTCAATTTTTCTATATATTTTTTTGTATGATGTGATTGCACCATTTCTTTGATTTTAGTGATGTTCATTGTTTATGTTATGCGTAGTAAAAAACAAACGGTAACTGGATAGTTACAGTTCTGAGTATGACACTAGCAATCAAATAAAATGATAAGATTTACCGATTTTTCTGCATTGAGGACAAGTTTAATTTGTCACTTCATGCATGAAAACACTCTATGCTAAAATAAATACCTAACTATCTTAAATAATTCTGTCAACATGTACGAAATCTGCGCCTAAAATCTTAATGAATTTTCATAAAACAATAATAAAATTATAATGCAAAACACTTTTAAAATTGCAACTATATCTATACATCAAATCCTCTCCTCGAACCGTCAAAAGACCTCATCAAAACATCACAGCAAATCGAACGTCCAGCATAAAGCCAAGAGGACCAGCCAAATACGAAGCCCGTCGAGAAAATAAATAGTCGAGGCGATCAAGTAACAGGCTTAACAACTAGAAGAGACGCCGGCGGAGCGAGGGCGCCGCGCAGCGGAGCTTTCGATGAAGTCTATAACGGCCGCAAATTAAAACTAAAACAAATTAACATTGTAAAAAGTCACAGTTGCTTTGATTTTTGGCTCGTGTACAGCACGTAGTGTTGTAGCGTGGCTTACGGTCTACTTGGGAGGCGGGTACGGCTGGTAGGCCTCGTCGGGCGACGCCGCCGTGGACGCGTGCTCGCTCTCCATCGGCATCTGGATGATCGGCGGGGTGGGACCCGCGAAGTACTGATACGGGTGCGACGTGAAATACTGCAACACAACATCGTGCCGTCTCAGCGCTCTATCGATATATCATTGCCCCAGGTGTGTTAATTTTTCTTTTTTCCATTGAACGGTTAAACATCATCCATCTTTGTGTGTATTATTAATTTCCCATTTTTAGCAAACACGAGGTAACACCAGGCACTTAGTGTCGTATAGCAGAGTGGCAGCATAACGTGTGGCAGAGAAAGCGAGAGGAGCGCTAAGTGAGCGGTGGATCGTAAGCAATGGGACACGGAAGGTTAGAGCGTTCGATTACAATTTTACTGTGCACTCACGTATAACTCATTTTCCGGCCTTAAGCTGTCCCAGTTTACCTGGAAAACAGAGAAATATTATCAGCCTTGTATTGTTTTAGACTGAATATATTCTCGTAAACCTCTGACTCGATAGTTGTGTAGTTTATAGGCCGCCACCGCACTCCTCGTGTCCTGGCTTGGATGACAACTGGCACTCTGAAAGGTCCGCAATCGAGTTCTTGCGGAGTTGTAGAGTAAGACAGAACAAGATGTATCTAATTGAGAGAAATGAGCCAGTTGCTTAGTTGTGAAATGAGTACGGTACACTTACGTATTGGCTAGGCACAGCGTCGATCGGTAAATGTGGGTGCGCGGGGTGCGTAGCGTGGTGCGCGGGGTGCGCGGGCGGGATGAGCGCGGCGTAGGGCGCCAGCCAGGCGGCCGGGTGCGCGGCGTGGTGGTGGTGGTGCAGCTGCGGGTGGTGGTGGAAGGCCGCCACGCCGTACATGCCGCCGCCGCCGCGGTACATGCCGCCGGCGCACTCGCCGCCTGCGCCACCGCCGCCCATTCCGCCGGCGTAAACACCGCTCACAGCCATTGCGGCCTGGAATTGTACAAAAGAACAATGATTTCTTGATTTTTGATCAATATCAGTCAGTGATCATAAATTGACAACATTGCAAGCTTAGAAAATGAAACCATCATTCGGAACATCTCAATTACAAAATCGAAGAGGTTGGCTCGAATGAAATTGATTTGTAATCAACTTACTTTCGCAAAACGTTGACAGAAACTCGAGCCTAGCATAATCTGATTCTTTGCTAACCAACTCGCCGACACCAGAAAATGAGAATCAGAATAATGTAATTATGCAGTTTCTTTTCTTTAATTCAATAAAGAAGTTAAAGCCGCATAGATAACGAGTTACATATTTACTTGCACTTGTTACTAGGTGCCTCCGTCCTGATAAAACTTGCACAACTATCTGTACCGGAAAGCGACTTATGCTAATTTGTTCGCTAATGAAGACTTTGAGTTACGTAAGAAACCGGTTCTTTACGAGACTAACCCCAAGTTGTTTGTTTGATGGAATTGAAACTAAAGGAGTGTCTCATTTCTATATAGCGCTTATCAATCTCTGTAGACCAACACCATACTAGTGACAGAACAGTCATGGTAGTTTCACACATCCGAAGATCTATTCATTGAATTTCTGTTGGCAGGTGGTTCGAGTATTCCGACGCAACATCTACGTAAGTACATATTTGTGTGGTCACTCCCTTTATGGGTGCTGTCTATTTCTCACAATAGGTTGTATGAACGATGAATCATTTTGTTGGAATATGTAGGAGAATTCTTAAAAGTAGGGTTTGTATGCTAGTTACTGAATTATCGGTATAGCATGGTTGACTTGTGTATGGAGGAGTAATAGAGTACGAAAAGACTGAAAAATTATATGGCTGAACAGGGGGAGACTTGAGATAAAGACTAGTAGGGGACATGGAGATCATGATGATGATGTAAGCTAGATATTTAATGGATAGCTGTCAACTGACTACCTGGGTAATGGAATCAGCGTTGTCCCTCCATGCTCGTCCGTTATTATCGTTTTGTTTGTTGTACAGCGCCTTTTTCTTGTTACCGCCATCGGCGAACTTAACTAGCAGAGGCTCCTTAGCTCCCGGGATCGGGTTGCCATTGAACATCTGAAGGAAATGGAAATGTGTTGTTGTTTGTCTTGATTTACGTTCTGAACGTTCGTGGAATATGCTGAACAAATAAGGGGTGAAAATATTGATCGACATCAAAAGACCAGAGGTAAGTTTAGCATGTTTGATGTGCAAAATATTTCGACAAAGCGACTCTGTTGCTGAAAAAAGTGGTTTTTCTCTATTTTATATTAGTTTTTCCACTCACTTGAATAATCTGCTCGCACTTCTCCCTGGACTCCATCCTTGCAAAACCCACGCCTTTGCTTTGGCCGTGGGTGTCACGCAAGATTCGTGTGGACACCACTTGGCCAAACTTGGCCAGCAGTTGGTCGACATCGTTCTCCTTGAAGTGCGGCGGCAGGTTGGCCATGTACAGGTTGGTAGGATCCTGTTCTTGTTGCTGTAAATGCCCCGGAGTAATAGGTGAAGAACTTGCTCTCCAAATCTTCAATGTTTAAAAATTCAAATTGGAAGTTTCAGTGACATTATCAGAAAATTTCGAGCACCACAGAGGGTGATTGATATTTGAAAAGTTAAACAAGTGCTGAGACTGAAATACTTTGAAGTGCTTAGCACGTTCAGCTATTGTGGGGATTTGAGATTTATATAAGTACCATGTGACAAGCCCCGGAACCACTGTGAATGCTTTAATGTGCGCATATGACACAGACATATATCCATTGCGTGGTTGCTTTTGCCACCCACCATTAGGAAAGCATTGTCATTCGGGGAGTTAATACATACTGTTTTATTTACATGTTTCCAATGTGTACTTGAGTGTGATGGAGCAGACTGTGACGTCATACGATATCAACGGCTGCATGACAACATGTCTTGATTTTTTTGTTAACTATTAATATAAATGTCTCTAAGCGTTAATTTAACGTGTCTGTGAAATTGTTCTTAGAATGTTAAAATTAGCTTGAAGCCCGCATAGAATATCTAGACACTGAAGCCAGCTCTGACGTAAATCAGCAGATTGATCTAATGTACTAATATTACGTAGGTGTTATCAACGACATGGGCATATACAAGTAGCATAGATATTACGAAGCTAGTTAAAATCGCATACACACTAATTTAATATCGAAAGCATAGAAATACCCGAGCCCAGTAGCGATAGTATAATTATACATTGTTATAACGCGGAAGCATACGACAATAGTATAGAATTAATAGGATGAAACAATGTCTGAAGTATAGAATTAAGTAAGCGTTATATTTGCGTCGATTTGCGTACCATTGAAGGGGTAACATACTTACAACACATTAGTGTTACATTGTTCGTTTGTGAATACGCTGACACAACATTACCACTCGTGTTGTTCCCGAATGGACTACACAAATGAATGATCGTGTACGGTGGTAGCTGTGTTAATACCGGGACAGTTCAAAGTATTTATCGCCCATATTGTCGAAGATCTAAACACAGGACCTACTTCTAGACAGTCAATCTATTGAATCAAACAATTAGGCATTATAGTTATGGCTGGAAAATAGGAGCACGTCGAAGATTTCACCTCAAGTTACATGGATTGGGATGCTTATGCTACATTTTATGCATAAATGTCAAATCTAGCAGTTTACAAGTTAGGGAACACTCTTTACTTTCAGTTATGTATGTTAACAGCACTTTTTAAATAGATAGGGGGTATAAGTACTAAAGCTATAAGTAAGGGAAGACGGAATAAAGGGTTGGATCAGTGGGGAAGGCAACTGTCTAAATGGCGAAAATTCCACCATTTTCCTAAGTAATGACCAATATAAATTTTAAATTATGAAAGGCTCTAAAGCATTATACGATTCCAACTCCCGACAAGAAACAATCGGACTGCGCTTTATGCACAGTTGCCATTCCTTTTGTTTTTAATGGCTTCGGGACATTCATTATATTTTTAAGGATTTTAGTCGGAACAGGAAGTTAAGAGTTAGTTGTCGTAGGTCTTCTTAGTAAAGGCGAAGGAGCAGAAGTAGAAGACGATGGGATGAGAGAGCGGACAAGGAGCAGGCGGTTAGTCATAATAGTATTACTTGCATGCACAACGTACACGGTTCAGTCTACGCAGGAACCAGATACCCACTTTAGCCATCTGGGCCTGAACACCTTTGGCTTGTAATCCTTTAACAGCTGCCTCAGCCGACGCGATCGTTTCAAAATCTACAAAACCGTAACCTGAGAAAAAAAGTTGAATTATTGTATAGTAGGGAGTTACCTCAGCCGGTGGGGACCGCTTAAAAAAAGTTTGTTTTTAGTAATTTCGATGACTCATGCTTTTTTATGTATGTATGTTGTAACATATATCTAAAATTCCAAAGAAAGAACAGCTATGATACATACATTTGATATGTAACTAATGAGCGCGAGTATATTGCCTACTCGACATTAGCGTGATGAAAATGTGACATCGAAAAAGGGTAACATCGTGATGAACATTAAAATTACTGTGCAAACTTCATATCGAGGTAATAATTTAGTATCATCTGTGCTTGGGTGCAAATATAGTGAACATGATAATATATCTACTATAAAAATATATAAAATAAACATTTAAACATGATAATGTCATAAATATGAATCAATCAAATTGAATGTATCTAGTGTTCGTGCATATATTGGAAAAAAGTCTCACCATAGATGGGTTAGTTTAATGAAGGTAGGTATATGGTATTCTAGAAAATATTAATATATTGTTTAAAATAATTCAATTACGAATAATCGTATCAATGCAACTCTATTCAAGTAATATACTGTAAAACAATATTTAAATACATACGTGAGATACTATGCACAGATTTATAACTAAGTAGGTAGTACTTTACATGTACATATCTCGGTAACTCGCTATGACAGTGTATATAAAAGAGGACGTACGGTATGAATGTTGTTTACCTTTACATTTATTTGTATTTTTATCCAATATTGCTTTTGTTGAAATAATGTTGCCATACCTGAAAACAAAACATAAATTAAAGTTGGTAACATGATCGGGGACAGATGTTGTGTGTCGGTGATAAGCTTACATCTGGCACATTTGCACGAGGTCCTTATCGGTGGTGTTCTGGCTGAGGCCCCTGATGTAGAGGTTGGTGCGGCTGAGCTGCTCGCCGGCGGCGCCCGTGGTGGAGGCGGACGAGGCCGGCGGCGGCGGCGCCGTGCTCAGCGACGTGGAGCGCGTGCCGCCGGCCGAGCCCGTGTTGGACGACGATGACGACGCCGTGTTGGCGGGCGACGCTGCGGTGGGCACGCGCCCGCCGCCTCCGCCGCATCCGCCCATTCCCGTGCCCGTGTACTGAAACAACACATTCACTGTTACCGTCACTGCACAAAGATAAAAGAGTTCTACGAAGCTTGGGAAGTTCAGTTCCCGTTCCACATGTAGAACAGAAATGGTTCTTAATATTCCGAGCTGTACATACATAGATGCACTAAGGACCACTATGGACCATGACATAAAGTTCGCTTTGTGGTACCAATTGAGCTGAGCAAACTCTCTTATCATCAAAAAGTGCAGTAGGTATCTTTATTAGTGTAAACTTGTTTCTTCCTATTACACAAACCAAAATCAACGTCTTGATTTATGACGGTGTTGAACAACTTGAACACCTTACATAACTATTTAATTAAATGTAATTCTGCGTGTATAATCGAGACATGATGTCGATGGCTGTAATCCCCGAGAACATGTTGTAGGTGTAGCTCGGTGTCGGAACGATTACGTTATATTCACTGGATCAAAGTGTTAATATGCGCGCTCGTAGCAACTTAGCGAAACGGCTGGTATAAGTCGGCGCACGGAGCCCAACCGAGGCGACTTCATTGAAATAACTGTTCACAGTGAAACGCGTTAAGACGACGACTATTAGTTATCTAGCCGACGAGTAATGAATAGGGAGGAGTAATGAGCGCATGCCGATTCCGAGCACGCACCCTTAATCGACTCGCATGCTCGATACCCGCCGAGTTAAGAAAAACCAACGGTACGGATTGCACGTGCTCTGTTCCGGCAACGAACGCTACAATTTGTTAATGGATGAACAGTTAGTTGGGATTAACGAGGAGGCTCGGGACTCCGGCGACTGGAAATAGCAATTTGGTTCGATAAACAAGTATTTAACATGAAAACGTTAATGGATATATTTTAGATACTCGTAGCGTGAAACGACGCTTTGATAACGCAAACATGAAATTGATTACAAGGATATCGTGTAAACTGACGGTATCATCGCTATGAACGAGGGACCATAACCCAGGGTTTTATTATGGTATAAAAATACACACAGTTCAGAAAGGATAGCATTTCTTTAACGCTTGTGCGAAATTTCCCTCTTTCAGAATACCTAACAGACGACAGAAAAGTATACTTGTTTCAGTTAATGAAAACAGTAGATAATTATTTGTCTTCACTTAGTTACGGTTACGTTTAAACCAGTCCACACAGACATACTAAACTGGGTACTGTACGATGTTCTGCTATTTGCATTTAGTTAACATATTAATCCCATAAACTGTGCGTGTCGTTGACGTAACAACTCATCAAGTGGAGTTACATATGTGCTGTAAACTTGCCATTTGTGTAATTAAGTTCAGGGTACACATAAAATTTTACCTTTTGGAACCTTTTAAGAGGACTTTTCCCGGGGTTACGACGAATTTAGATTCGTAATCCAATTGGTATCTTGGTAGTAGACGACGGTAATTGGACCAATTTGTGTTAACTGCCGGAACGACCACCGCGGCGATACATGCGCCAACATAAAACAAATTAGCAAAATACGTGGTTTATACCGCCGACCACCGCGATCTCGATAAAGAACAAACGTTTTATAAAGTGAAAATAAAATTGGTTGCGTTTTTCATTACGGAAACTACAGTTCGTTAATTATTTTCGCATTGAAACTTGAAGGAAGTTAATAAACTATTTACTTAGTTTGTATTAACTCGGTCTGAACTTTGACAGTGGGTAGACTAGGTAATGTTCCTAATTTGTTAACTTTGGCGATTTACGTCATGTCTCTCTCTACCCACATAGATGTTTTACAGGAACGCTGAAATCTCCCGAGGTTCTTGGAATTTTATGTCTTAGTGAAAATTAATGTAGGTGCTTATACGTATAAAGCCAACGTGTAATCTTCTTCTATCTGAAACCCTCCTTTAACAAATGCTGAAGTGCATGTTCAATCAAGAAATAATGATTAATGTAATTGACACACTTTACAGTCTAACCAATCGTTAACAAGACAACTTTTAAGTGGCAGTTAAAAGGCAAAATGTCCGATTAGAGCTATTTAAACTGTGTAGTTCACAACGAGTTCACATTATGTCGGCCACCTGTGCAATTTACTCAATTTAACTTTATTATCTGCTCGGAAATTTTGGATGGATAATTAAGTGAGTCAGGCCGGCCGCCATGCAGTGTACTCGCGGGACGGAACAACCGAAGTTTGGTTACAGTTCGGCTCGTGTTTAGAGTTTGTTGACGGAAATACCAGCCACTGTTACTGTGACCGAGATTTAACAGAGTTTTACGATGCCTAGTGGCTGAAAATAAATTGCAGTGGAACTAGGTCTTGGAAGTAGCTAGTAGCGATTGTACAACAGAATGGAAGTTCTTAACGTCGAACAACCTTAATTTGAACAATAAATGCTCTACCATTACCATTCCAGCCTTTTCCTAAATGTATTGAAATTAGCTTCCAGTCTCCATAAGGTAAACGGTGTAACTTCAACCTCCTTTATCAACTTAAAAAAAGTTATTGCGTAAAAATCCTCCTTTTATACCTCAAAATAAATCACAGATTACATCAATACTTAACACGTGAATTTTCCCAAACATAAATAACAATCCTGTAAGCTTCTGAGAACCGCAAAATCCTGGCGAAAGTAAGTTCCAATCAGTCTGGCTTAGCTTCGACAGGTGTCAAAATGTACCTGGTACGAAGTGACGGAGCGGTGGGAGGTGACAGTTTATGACAAGTAATCATCACGCGTCAAAGTTGCGCGAACTTCGGCGTAAGTGCCTGCTTTGTGGGAACTTTGGCATGTTTTCTGAATAAATGATTTTTGTTTTGTGGTTGGTAGAGTGATCATATATATTTTGTGCTGATAAGTATATTTGTAAATTACTAGGAGTTTGTGGCTAAATAATAACAGCCGCTCGGATCAGTCTTCAAGTTCAGCCGCGCTTTCCTAGGTTGGTCTGTGGATGGGTGACCACCCATTACATATCGAGTTTCCTCTGTACCTCGGAAAAGCACGTTAAGCTGTTGGTCCCGGCTGTTAATTGAAGATCTATGACTGTCGTTAAGAGCGTTTATTACCCTACGGCATTTCATACAAACTTTCAAGTCGTTATTTTCCGAAATGACTGAACAGATTTTAATGAAACGTCCTAAGCATAAGCAGTATACAAAGGTCTAAAAAGTTACTAAAAACATTTTCGAAAAATAATGTTACAGCTACATTAAACCGATTTTTAATTATCTATAGAAACAGAAATTTTCAATTATCTTCATTTTTAAAAGACATTTCGAAAATGTTTTTTAGTAACTTTTTAGACCTTTGTATACTGCTTATGCTTAGGAAGTTTCATTAAAATCTGTTCAGTCATTTCGGAAAATAACGACTTGAAAGTTTGTATGAAATGCCGTAGGGTATAAACGTTCTTAGGTAGTCAGCCGAAAGTCTGACAAACAGTCATACCAAGGGGTTACCCAGTACTAGCTGGGTTGTGGAGGTCAGATAGGCAGTCGCTTCATGTAAAATACATTCAGCTGCATCCCGTTAGACTGCGAGCCGACCCCAACATAGTTGGGAAAAGGCTAGGCAGGTTTGTAGATAAGCGTCTCGTGAGAGGAGATTACAGCCCATCATCCCTGTTGCAAAAAACTCACTCACATGGGTACCTTAAGTTTAACCGCGTAGAATTTTCAGGCTTTTAGATAAACATAGCACGCAGTACTAATAAAATTTTCTTAAACAAAAGTGTCCTCAAAGAAATGATTCTCAAACATTGTTTTTTTGTAATGGTGTCATGTTCCGCTCTTTTCTACTGAGAACTGTTAAGTAAACAAGTTTCCCATAATCTTATTAAGTGTTTTTCTCAACAAATTCTCTGTTTAATAGTTTCAAAGTCAGATAAACTTAAGTGGGGTGGGGTAAACAAGAACATTGTCTAGTTTTTCACTCCTTTTTTCGTAACCACGTATCTGATGACTAATTGAGCAGGGTCAAAACGTCCATGATAAGATCGTGAAAAGTACTGAAACTGAATATAATTAAAAAAACTACTGAAAATCTTTTCCTTATAACTGTTGTAAACCTAATTCTAGGTATTGTAGCGAAAATAAAAATAAAAGTCGTCACTGCTACATGTTAAAACGTATAATTTTGCTGTTATAAAAAAGACTAATACAATTTTTTATAAAAAAAATTTAAAAGGATCAAAAAAGGAATTAAATAATGGACGACATGTAAAATAATTTTATGTAAAGCAGCGAAATGGGTTGTTCAGAATTGTATAAAATCTGTAATTTTGAAAATTAAAACAAGGTGAGAAAGGGGTTGCAACGCCTACTCAGCCCTAGGCGCGATCAAAATGTATACGAGTTTAAATATAACACCGGAAAAAATACATTGCGCGACCTTTTGACACGAATAGGGTTTAAATAAATTAAATGATTGTACAACAAAAAAAAAAGAGAAACTATACTATTGCTAAAGATTTAAAAAAAGGATTAAAACAAAATTTGTTCCCTGAAGGTCCGGATCCTCGCTCGAAATCGGATCTTCGCTGTTGCTCCGGGTCTCAGGCGGCAAGCCTCGGAGCCAACCGCCAGTACGCGTCTCCCGACCCCTGGTCGGCCTTGAGTCGCGGCGCCGAAAGTATATGGGTCACTAGATCTTAGCTAGGATAAAAGTCCTAGAACCGATTCTGAGCGAATCGGTTCTTGGTGAAATCACTGATAACCGACTATACAGTACAGCACTACAAAATTTATCTTTCTTAGGTCCTTTTTTACTTTATCAATTAAATTACGAAACGGAATAATATGTCTGTTATTTCCAAAGATTTGTCGTCCATCTGAGAAAAATTTTCCTCTGTCACATCCATGGAATCGTCATATTTTTAAATTTGAACCGAAGTAAGAAAAAGTAAATTGATTAGAAATGAGGTCGACTTACACGAACAGAATAGTTTTTATTCAGCCGAAAACAGCGTGATAATGCTGCAGTATCCTGTACTATATAAAATATCACTTATGGCAGGAAAAATGAGTGATATGTCTAGACAGAACAAGCCAGTTTAATACTAAAGCAACTCCAATGTAAGAGCAACATCAGCTGTCCCAAATGTAGCCGCCGCGCCGCCAGCAATCAACATGGCAATAAAACACGCGATTTTAATTCTGTCCCCAGTAAAATTTAATGATGTAACGTGAACGCACACGTCGCCCGTCGGGAGTCGGAAGCATATGACTGTGGGTGATGACGTCACGCGTCGCGCGTAGGAGGGCCGCGAGGGGAGCGGAGCTGTATCTCAAAGGTATGGGGTGGCGGGAGATAGCACTCAACAGTTGGTCTCGGCTCGATAGCGCAGCGCGTGCGTGCGCGGAACCCAACCACGTCACATGGCCGGCCAACACGCACACTTTATATATACAAACTATTGTAACTGCATTCGAATTACCCACGCTCATATCGCAAAACGTTAAATAGTGACATGAAAATGGTGTAAACCTATCCGTCGAAATTTTATAATGAGTTTTTTAAACGATGGAATTCCGGTTTCAATTTTGAAGCAGCCGCGCGGCCACAGCCGCGGTGGCCGGCGAATTCACATCGCGGGATCCAACTGATTCACGCCGAAGCTCACGAAATTAAAATAAATCCCATTCAATCTATTTAAATTGAGTACTCCATTTGTTTTATCGTCAATTCAATCAGGAAATCGATCAATTCGTTCGCCATTTACTACGGCGAGACAGTCCACTTGATGAGTGCCTACGTTTATTTAGACTGTGTGTAAAAATTGCCTTTTGAGTCTACAGAATGGTCATTAGTAACTAACTTGATAAAGGAAATCAAAATTACGTAACTAATTAATTTATTACTAATTAGGCTGAACTGAAATGCTAGTGCAATTAAGGCACTACATTATTCACACCTGAAAAGGAGTAGTCTAACTAACTAACAAAAGCAGAGATAAATAGGGTTGCTACGAGATAACTGAAGCGAGAATACGGGAGTTGATAGGCTTCATCGTGATGGACAGGTGAAATTAATTACCTATAGCATTCAGGCTCTCCCACTGTGTACTTACTAACTGACTTAGTACTTACTAAGTACTAATTGGTTCTTGCAAACTATCTGAACTGAACAAAATATAGTGATTTACATACAAACAGTAGCTTAATGGCTCATTGATCATCCTGTGTTTAAGTCAGAAAAAAACGTTATGATCTAGAGCCAGAAAAACAAAACCATTGGCAAGGGCAAATGATTCAGAAGGCTGGTATGGACGAATTTAAATATCGGTAGCGGCCGCAGCCCTACCCTCTGTCACACCAACATTAACATAATTCAACAAAAAAAACACCACCCTTACCAGAGAAAAAATGATTCTTTTTTCTGCGCCTTTTGACCCGAGCTATAGTTCACAATATTGGACATGTTTCACCGCCGACGCTACCCTACCCTATAAAAACAATTTGATGTAACTTACATTATGTTAAATATTTGCACTAGGAAGGGTAAGAAAAGCGTAGACCGTTTCAATTATTTAAATACACAGCATACTGTCAGGATGTTCAGGAATCTACGTTTTTGCTTCTTATGGGAGAACAATTTGTCACAAGCGCATCATGATTAATACAATAACCTTTTGCATTAGAATAAACGTCTGTCAGAGCAGAGTGATAATATGTTTCCGCAGCTCACGAGGGCTAGGGTCCTTCACCTTCCGCCAGAGCCGAAATAAATCTAATTCCTTGGATGACAGATATCAGCAAGCCTTGTTTATTTATACTTTCATCCGACTCATTGGAGGGTGGCCCACGTGGGACGGGCTCTACCCCATTGCAGCATTGAACAGAAATAAACTATTATACTCACAAAGTCAACACATGCACATCACGTGATTAGATAATAGCAAAACTGTATTATTTAGGAATATTCCGAGAACCTTTCACACCGGTATTCATCAATCGTTGCTTGGGATGTAATTGATGACCCTGCCTCATTTATAAAATAGACGCAGTTATACCTATTACCGTGTTCGACATTGAAAAAGGATCTTCTAAATATAAATTATACGGCAGCGGAACCTTCCAAAATAAATGTGGTAATTTCATTTACAAAAAAAAATTCTCCGCAGCGAATACATTTAAATATATCAGCATAATCTTTGAGTGCGTGCGTGTGAAAATGGAGAGCCCAGGAAGTCGACTAGCTTCGGCCTAGATAATTCTAATGGAAACGAGGAAAGGCATTACTACTTTAATCTCGACCGCAGCCTTCCTCATGAACCTTACATATTAACATCACCGTAGTAAATAAAACAGAAATATGAGAGCATCCTCGTCGGCCATTGCTACGGAGAGAGCTACCGGCGGATTAGGGCGGTCTCGGACGTAAAACGCATTAGAGTATTACAGTCAGACACTTCTGTCACTCCTTCGATAAAAACGTTGGGTCCTTTAGTAAAAAACGTAACCTCTATTTAGGGCTGCCATATTTGGGAAGGGGCGCGATGGATCTAACAAGCTCCGGAGTTGTGACAGCCCTGACAGCTGACATATTCCGGTCATTAATCAAGCGGTCATAGATATATGTTACGACTACAAGCTGGGGACGGCGAAGTCCAATCAAAGTCGTGTTCACTAAAAAGTGGGACAATAAACTGATTACTATTGTCAAGGAGTTTTAGTGTAAAGACAAAGCAGTTCCACAAATATAAAAACTATAAAATGTATTTTAAATCGTCTACTTACTATTTTCATTGCGGAATTTGCTTGTTTGTCTATTTTATCATAACTTGCACATAAGTGTTAGTTTTACATTTTTTAACGCAGTGTTTGTTACGGTAAATGAAGACACGAGGCCGGCATAAAAGTTAAAACAAACCTGTAATTGATCACTTCAACGTAACGTTACAACCACAGTTAGGAATCGTCGGAACTGATAAGTCGACTATTTTACGACTACGATTACTTTATCGGAAAACAAAACGTTTTTTAATGTTCTTTTATTAGTACATACACATTTAAGTGTTGATCTTATCGAATAAAGAAAACGTGACAAGTGGATTAGAAAAGACAATTGCATAGAGCAATCGAAAACTGTAGACCATATATTTTATCGTTAATCCCACAAGACGGAACTCCTACAACGAATCTTTAACCACGATATAAAATTGCACAAGTAAAAGGAAAACTCGGGCGGAGCAAATCGCATAAGCGAAGTTCTTTTTCAAATGTTTCTCGATGTAAAAAAACGAGTTCAGTATCGGCACGGAGACCATGAGATAAATCCTGAAGGAGACGCGTTGTAATAAAACACGTACGGTTCGGGGAGCTACATTTTATTTCGAAAAGCGATAAGGGCGCGAGAAATTCCTTTTACGATGTTCTTGTGGAGGAGGGTGGTGAGTTGCAGCCGGTCTTTGTGCAACATCTGGTTTGTGTCGCCTCGTAAACAGCCCAGTAAGGTCTCTGTTCGATGACACTTCACACAAAACTGTGATTATACACAAAGAATTAGACAACTGTTTGTTGGAAAATATTTATGCAAAATCTGATTTGGTTGGAATGCTCTATGGATACAAAACCTGCATAACCAAGAGCTACAAGATTCCGATTTGTAAATAGAAAATATCATAGCAGTTCTATCAATCTCCTGCTTAAATTCTGCATGCGGAAGCAATGAGCGAGTTCAAACCCAATGATAAACAGAGTAAACTTCTAAATTAACTAGTTTTATGCAAATCACGATTTAGTTGTGTTGTTTTAAGTGCTCCGAGAAGACATTAATCACATAATATTGTTTGTGTGTAATGTATAACGAGCTACAGCCGTGGCGGGCGTAGAAATTGATGGAGCGATGTCAACGAGCCGACTTCGTGGTTAATTATCCAGTCCAGAGCCGTAAGCAATGTTGCCACGGAGCCAGGGGTTTGCCACTTGCTAACTAGAATTCATGCTTATTGATTTAAGCACAGTTTCTCAGGTTTATTAAGTAGATATGATGTTTACATTAAAGAAAGTTAAGTTAATCGTCACTTATTAGTTGAATGAAAGAAAACGTTTTACAACATTAAGGAAGCGTTCGCGGTCCGGCGGACAGCGGAACCTCCGGCCGCCGGCACTCGTAAACCCGATCGTAAACTTAAACACACCTCATTAGAACATGCAGAAGATGGCGCCGGCTAAAGATTCTACTTTATTTATGGGATACTTGCGCTCAGTACAAGGAGACAGAATGGGGGTGCGATATTGATGGAAGTAGCGCAGTCAATTATGTTGGCACCAAAGTGCCAACATAATTGACTGCGCTACGTCATTCGTAGCGGAGTTTCTGATTCAAATACTATATCGATCTTTCAGCTGAGACGCAACAATTTTATTCTACACGAGTATTTTGTTAAATCTTTCGTGAAATTTCAGCGAAGAACTCCAAAATAAGTAATTAAAATGCTACGAGAGGACATCTAAGGAAGTATGAAACCACCGTAGTTTTCGTAGCAGTTTCGTAGTCGCTGAAATATTTACAGAACCTGGAACCCGTGGAAGGCAATTTAAACAGATTTGAAAGAAATCTAAGTTTTCATGAAAAAAAAAAATATACCATGACGACAGTGAAGTATTAGGGATTCGATATCTTACGAAAAGTCATGATTGATGTTGCCATGAATAAAAACAATAGAGGCGCATACGCAACGGCCTTTAATACGAATTGAAGAGCACGGGTTAAATTCAAGACGTATAAAAATAGTAAGTACTCTATGATTCACAAGTACCTACTCGCTGAAAGAATGCCGGAAGATAGATAAACATTATGTATCGCGGAAGTTATTATTACAAGGCCTATTATGAAACGTATTATTTATATCGCATTGCATAGGGAGTTGTGGCAGATATGCGTTTCCAAGAAGACGAGTACTTAGTAAATGAACAGATGGAAAAGCCCGAAGAGGACAACTGTTGTGATGTTTATTATATATTCTGTAAATATTTATAAGGCTCTACTGTGGTTAGTTCTTACTTCTCCAATTTTCTTTTCTTTGCGGATTAGTTTTGATGCTTCCCAAGCACTTCATTCCCTAGCCCTAGTCTAGTTTTAGCGCTATTTTGGACACCTGAAGATATTCTACAAGAGATTTAGTGGTTTAAAAACCGAAGTTGAAGTTGGAGTATTGTCTTCAGTGATTACTATTTCAATGAAATGCTCAACACCTGCAGATTGGGTTCTTTCAGGACAACGTGATTCAAAATCTAGTAATGTACGAGTATAATCCGCTGTATTTTTGCTATATCTCTATTTGAAAAAGAACGTGGCCATGCAGGCACCACCAGATCTTTCCATGCGTTATGACAATATTGATTATGATTAATGACCATAAACTGATGAAATGCTGCTATCCAGAGGAACCTACAGTCACGAGCACCAATACGTAAACACTTAGCAACTTTAAAAAATGATTAACTCCTTCTATTCTGATTTAAATGTAATGTTGTTGCGAACATAGTATTTTGGACCTTAAATATTGTGAAATATATCCTATCTCAAAGTTACAATCGTTATTTCTCGCGAAAATCGCTTTTAAATTTAGGAAAGTGTATACATATTGGTGCTCGTGAGTTTACTCTGAAAGATGTTTCACCGATTTTGACTCACCTGAGGCTGATTGTAAGGGCTCGCGTACGGCTGCGGCTGAGGCGGCGGGTAGCGGCAGGGCTGTGGCGCATAGGCCGCCGCCCACTGCTGCGCTCCGCCGCGGTACTGCGCCCCCGCGCTCGCCATGCGCGCTGCGCACCCGCCTGCGCCTGCGCCCGCGCCTCCGTTTGCGACCGTCACGGCGCCCGTGCCCGCGTTGCTCGCTGAGCGACAACCACCGCCGGTGCTCTGGGAACAATACAGAACAAATATTAGTGCCGCAGGAATAACACCTGAAATTTAGCAGTGCAGGGTGTAATGGAGAAGCTCGGATCTATCCAGTAGGTTTGGCTTTCATGCGCCCTAGGTGGTGGGCTAGTTTCACTTGCCAGTTGCTAATGTACCTGGTTCATAAGAGTGAATCCCGTGGAGGGCATGTTAGCTTCTAAGGCACTAGTTATTTCTATGGTGAGTTCTATATCTCCATGAATACATATGTTTTAAGAGGCTCGTGCATAGCATTGGAATGCGACTGCGACTAGTTTTGTTAATAGTGATTTGTAAACAATACATTTTGCTGCATCGTTTTTTTTCAAGGCGCCGTATTTTCACAGCGTAGAAAAATAAACGGCTATTACTATGAACTGTACCTACTATTTGCAGTAGCATAAATAAAGCCATAAGAAAATATTTAATAAATGAAGCGACGTGATTTTGTAGTCGGTACAACTTTCACTGCAAAGCGGCCATTTGTTTCGATAATGCATGGCGCGCAAATATATTCCTGTCGGTTACCGTAGCGGGAGAGGCAAGCCAGGCATAATTTAATTGTAAAACCATTTTAGTGCCTAATTAGTTTACCTACAATATTCGATGCTTGGTCCTCTTTCGCTAGAATTTTAGTTCGTCCTCCAAAATAAGTCTTCCGTTCATGTCTCTTGGACGCCTAATAAAGTTAAGTTGAAAGTCACTTTTAGTAGCATAGTTAAAATCATCTGGTAATTTATTTGATAGTGGAATAATTGCCTCATTAGTCTAGTGGAAACAAGTTCAGTCATGGACCGTAGCGGAGCGCAGCGAAAAGTTTCTAACAAAAACATATGCGAATCACAAAGCTGCTGCTGCTGCTGGTTTTTGGAAACTGCATCTTTATGCAGTTATTGTTGTATTTAGTTCAAATAAAATACAAAGTTTACAAGAAGACTACAAATCGAGATACGGCAATAGATTTTTTGTACGGGATAACATTTCGAACATTCAGATCAGCTGTTAGTTGGATTAAGGTTATTTTTTAATGAGTAGCTGTAAAGCCGGGAGCCTATCTGATGCGCGTATATCTCGGGGCTCCGAATGTTGCATCACGTCACTGACGTAGACATATGACTATAACAGATTGGCATCTGTGTGCCGAGAGCCGTGACGAAGCGTGTCTGCAGACTTTCGCAAACGTCTAGAATACCTTATACATGCACATAATGTACTACATAGATCTGTGATGTGTAGTTTTGCTTGTGTACATGTACTCGTATCTTATCTGGCTAGTTTCTATTTGTGTCGGATTTGTAAAACAACTGCGTATAGTGAAATTTTTAACTATTTGTAATGTTTTTCAATGTATCCGGTAATTCAGATAAACTAATAGTGTAGGCAAAGGTATTTACTTACATGAACTTAAGGCTAACTCAAGGCTTGAATCATCATACAAAACTAAGGTCATCATGATTACCACGTACTAAGCTACCTGTTTCAACCGCAGCTCTACACAAGCTCTACAATGAGAATATCGTAAACCAGAATCTACGACGATTGCCACCGACAATTTGATGCGAACGAGAATTAAATTCACAAGGAGTTTTAAGACAGTTCAACGTTTCACAATTCCCTGTGGGTGAGAATTAAGTTCAAAGGAAAAATTTTAAGAAAAGAAAAGAGATTCGCACTGAGGCTAAAACGCTAATAGTCGAAGAACTTGGAACATTAAAATCCTAAGAAACTGCTTTTACAACATCTTGGTAGCTGGGTAATAGACGAACGTTATTTATTGCGATTCCATTAATTCGTCTATCAGAACCGTCTACACAAAGCACGGGTCAATAAGCACACATCATACTGTTCTCGTTACGAGAACAACACATGGATACAGAAAGGATCAAATAGTTATTTAGTTAAAACATTTGCGCCTTAGGACTGTGATGTAATATGAAATTTTTGTTGTCTTTATTTGTTATTCTGAGCGAGTGCGTTCACCCAAAATGAGATTTATGGTGGCAATAACAATGTATAATTTCACCCAGCGACCCCCATCTTGGGGACTTAATTATTTGAGTCACGGAATTCGAAAAACCCACGAGGAAAGCCTCAAGGATCAGGGCTTTGTTGTAGTTTTTTTCTCTCTCGATAAGTAAGATTCTTATACTTTTAAAACTATTTTTTGCTATTGAAAAAATAGGTTAGTATGTTTTTAAGGCGATAAGCTGGCAATCCGCTTAGTGTGCGAGGGACCACTGCCAAGGAATTAGCGTAAAATGTATATATTTGTCATAGTAAAAGCTAAGACCTTATGTCAAATGTAGGTAAGTCTGGCGGTAGGAGATTAGATTGTATCTTTATTGGGTTTTCTGTCTTATATTACGTGTAAAGGTTATCCACGAAGTGCCTACCTACATAACTAGTGTATTGAAAATATTGGAACATTTCCGAGACGTTACGTAAAGACTTACACTAAATTATGGTATCTTACATTAAAGTGAGTTACAACGTCGTTAAAGCTATGTTCACTAAAATGGCAACATGAATTTTAAGGTTCATTGTCAATTTTCTCGTGAGTCTACGTGTCTACGTAAATGAAGTTTCATTCCATTATGCGGAACTCATGAAGCGAGCCGTTATTTAACTTCGTCCAACTATGCTAGGTATTTCCTTAGTGATTTATCATTTGAAACGTCTAGATTTTTCTTAGTTTTATTCAGTATGGCCCGAAGTTTAAAGATTTTACTCAGAATTGTTTGCTTTACGAACAAAAAAGAAATAGAAAAACTTTTGAATAAAACTATAAAGTTAACTTGGATTTGCTTACGGATAAAACAGTGCACGGGTTTATTTCTGCTTGTCTGAAGAAAACTGAAGTAGCAAATCTTGTGCTTACTGTGTCGCCAGAAAGGAAAACACAAACTCGGCGAGCCGAATAGCACAGAATTGATACTCGAGTCAGTGTTCACGTCTTTTGCGGAGAGCTATTGCGTTTTCTTGTTGTCTGTGGAGATTTAGTTTTATGTTGAGTGGAACTCTTGGCGTCGGCGGGTCGCGCCGGCTCTGTCTCGACGCCAGCTTGTTGCTGCCCCGTGCCGCGTGCGCCGCCTCCTTACCCCCCTTTCTCCCCTCTCCTCCCCTCCATTCCCTGTCACCACCGCCACCACCACCCCCTTACCCACTAAAGATCCGGTTTTAATCTGGAATGGACACGCCTGTAACTATAGCCTTGAGGGCTTGGAATTGCTTTGTGAGATCACTATGCTGCTTTATACAGCATCTATATCAAGGTAGCCGTTCTGCTGATCTAGGAAGTCTCAATTCATTAGGGATTTAGTTAAGAATTGCAAATGTTTATTCTCCATACAGTTGTTTCGTTGTGTTTCCAGGGTTGTACAAGATAATCAATATTTTCTCGTAAATCTTCGTATTTTTTTTAAATTTTCAAGTGATGAAGATCCAAAACCACACCGTCGTCCACCAAACCGTCTAGATTTTCCAATAACACGCGACGTAAAATTATTAAAGAAACAGCTTCAAACAATACCTAACGATATTGTTTAAGTTAAACAAACGGCTATCTGTTAGTTAATACTGGAAGTTAATTATTCATTCAAGTAGTACAAGGAAGACTGGTACGATTCAGGAAATTATATAACTTGCTTGTGAATAGATAGCGAACATGAGCGACTCGGGATACTGCTATAATTCTCAGCAAAGATCATTCGCTTTGAACGAATTGTCCATTCAAACTTCGATGGACATAAATTCGATACGACCAGGAATCAAACTCAAATTCGATTTGGTACGGGATAGTGTCTTATTACATTTCATGACTTTATTGTGTTTCGTCTTTATTTAAAGGTAAAGTGGATCTATTGAGATTTCTCTGCTCGTTTAATGGAATTACACACGGAGAGCACGTCAGCCAGTTAAAGTCAGCGTCGGCTGCGTGTCCAATACGTTCGTACAGTCTTTAAAGTTGTCACTTTGAACGTTAGCCAATAAGAGGCAATAAAATTGCTCCCTGTAGCTACTCCTCGACTTTAGTAAGAGCGACCAGGATCAAATAAAGTGGGGTTTCGCTAAAAGCATTGAATGACCACCGGTTTTACGCTCTCCAGACTTTATTGAGCGAATAACATTTTTGTGTCATCAATGTCTTTGTTGAGTATGAAGGATATTTGAAACAGCCATTGTTTGAAATTATAAATCAATGGCAAACAGTCGATGCAGTATGAATTGGAAATAATCAGAAATAACAATAAAGGCAGTCTGGCTAAGAGAAATTCTTTAATGAGTGGGCGATCACCCGACGACGTCAACCCTTGTGACGACTACGACTCCGCAAATTACGAACCGCCAGACGTTTCAACTAGTAGCAGTCACATCTTTGGCCTCCCCTGGCCGTCGACCGCATCTAATCCGTCCCGGCTCGTCTGATTACCGGCAGCTCACAGCGGCCCGCAAACAAAGCCGCGATGACGAGCTCAGTTGTCTTCCATAAATTCCGGATACCGCTCCCAAATTGTTAGACCGGCGGCAATGTAAATAATTTGTACTATGTCGCTACTGTTTCGACTACATCAATGGGTAGGTATCCGATAGACCGTCACTTTTGAATAATGCGTTTTATTGAAAACCGACTCCGTTTTTTGTTCGACGTTTACAAATACCGGTGGAATAGATTACTCACAAACGTAACCAGCTTGACCACCTATACAATACAATTAGATTTTTTGTTTTCTCTGCCTCTGCCACAAAAAGTGCGGATTAGTGTACGGTGCACTAATAACTAGACAGAATAAAAAGTTTGTTACTGAATACCGATGTAGACATAGACGGCATGAGTCATTGAATGACGCTAATCTCAGCAATTTCCCCGAACAGTGAATGAATAACAAAAAAACGTCATCAGTCACTCCGTTCACTGAAAAAATGTTTACTTTGCGCAGGTCAGTTACGTTACGTTTGCGAGCTTGATATTATTTTATTTAATACAGTTTACATTCAGCAGATATAAATACCATTCTTATAACAGTGGGTGAAAATAATCATCGATTTCGTAACAATGGTAGATTCCACTGGATCACTATAGCACCCTTAATGCGAATAAACTCAGTAGGAATTCTGTCGTAAAATTAGTCATCTCCTGTAGCTTAAAACAATCATCAAAGCAAGACCAAAAAAGTTGAATAAGGTGAGTAACACAGTGTGCACATTTCTCAGTGGCCATTGCATGTAGTCACCCGATCCGCAGCGGTGACGCACTTGGCACATGCCAGCAACCTGACCCCAGCGCTGATCCGATCGCTGCTTGTGTCCAATATGGCACATGGACACACCGACAGGCGACCATACACTTCATATTAAAAAGTTACAATATTATAAGCTCTCCGAAAGTAATACGGTTGTAAAATGCATAGAGCGTGGCTTGACTGCATCATTATGTGTGGTATAAAGCTCGTGTGAGTGGTACAACTGTGAGGGGACATTATTCAGCATTTTTTGCTCTGGCTCTGGCTGGCGGCACATTTGTATGCGATTCGCCTCGGCGACGGCTGCCCGCGACGCGAGATTAGCGCCTGCCACCGTACACGCTGCGTGATTAAACTGTTTCCGCTTTGCAGATATTCCGTTTTGTCTCTATCTCTCACGCCGATGTGAGCTACGAAGCTGCTGCGGTTAAATATTCATCTGCCTCACTGTTTTATACCACGAATAATTTGAGGTTTAATATCGCATGTGGAGCGATAACGGTGCGGTGCGTAGACGGCGTGCGGCGTGCGACTAACATAACAGTTCTAAACAATTTTGTGAATGCAACGTGTTGCATCGTAATAAGGAATTCCACTCCGCTAGCGGTACACTGACGCCAACTCCGGCCGGTACTGCAAAAGTGCCTTATGTACTTTGGTATTAATGTGTTGTTGCACAAACACACACAGGGACACAGCGCTACGTGTCGGTATGTGTGTCATCTCGCTGTAGTGGTGCGCGCCGGAATGCGGCCGCGTCCTTCGGCGTACGCCGCGCCGGATCATTTGCACACAGGCGCGCCAGTTCCTATCAATTCCAGACAGATATTTTATTGCTTCCCAGCCATCATCTATATACCAGTAAAGTTCTGATAAGTTTAGTGAAGGCGGCCACTTGATGACTTCGTAGAATATCGCTCGGTCACTTGAGGAGGTTACAGCTCCGGTCTAGCGGTAGTGTTTAATACACGCTCACTTCACAGTTTACGTTAACAGCGCTTGCACATACTTGAAAATATTTAAACAGGTTTGAAAGCTTTGATTGTTAAATGCGCAGTAGATTTAAGCGGCGCGGCGTGGTATGTGCTTATGTAGGGTCGTGCAAAAACCAATCTCTATAGAATCAGTGGGTTGGAGGCTGCTGATTGTTTCCATTCAGACTTTTTATTAAAAATGCAGATGTCCTATAATGTGCATCTAATGAAAACTGTACCTATAGCAAATATTACAAACTACTTATTATTTATTATAAAGTAAATTTTTAAGCATTTTTAAAACTGCTCAAAAATGCGAATTTGCATGTCTGTCTTAAAAAGCCTAGGGCGTTCAATAACAATTTAAATAAACGAGTATTATGGATTAATAATACCCAAAGCCAAATATAATTTAAATGGCATCTGCCAAGCGAAGTTCTGGGGCCGAGAATGTTTTTAGATGACCTAAGTTGAACCATGTGCAATAAGACAAAATCAGTTTCCATTGAAGTCGTTTCAACGGTTTCTTGGAAATTCTCGGACAAAGGATACTTGTAAACACATAAATACGCAACTGATATTAGGTGCAATGGCGTAGAATGACACAAAAGAACACCATACATAATATTCCCGGTATGCATGAAAAAGAGCCTCCATTTTTAAAGCTTTTTAAAAATCTAGCTCCGTTACTTGCATAGTGGCTTGGTAACTAAGCAATCTCGTACATAGAGTAATAATTGCCAGGCTACGAAGCGCAGTAGCCTGCATGCAGAATACATTGCGGAGCCCCAGGGAGATTTATTGTTCACTCGCGCTCAGAATGCCATAATGGTGTCGCCAAACTATGAGAAGAACGGGCTTGCGGCCATCGCCCAAATAAGAGTGTTACGCCTTCACTATGAGCCATAAAAATGCTTTGTCTGGATTCCAACATTATGTATAGCATGTATAAATAACGATATGGTACGTAGCCAAAAAAGTAAGTAGACAGAAAGTACCAAGCTAGTTGAGGGTGAAATATAAGAAAAGACGAATAGCCAAGAGGCTGCCGAATATTTGTTCTCTTAATGCCGTTCTATTTTTATAGTATAAAATACTTTAATAGAGAACAAGGGTAGGAAAAACGACTTGGGAGCTTGTTGTAATCAAAACGTCAAAATAAAAAATGATCTGGCGAATTTGTTTCATTTTAAAAGACGTCTTTTCAGTGACGCTCCACTTAGCTTACAATGATTAAAGGGTACAATTCCAGAATCATTTTTCAATTCACCGTCCAAATGGATATTATGAAGAAAGGATTTCCTTGTGAATTTTCATCAAATCCGTAAAGAACTACGAGTATGTGACATTAGTGACATATTAAGGGACGAATATGCCATTATAAGGGTTCAGGCTCATACGAAATCCTAAAAAAATATAAGAAGCCGTCACGAAGGCGAAATAAAATAATCTCTTGAAAGGTGTAACGTGGTCTAAAATAAAAGATTTCGATATAGATAGGAAATTGGTTTTGATGCGGATGGAACTGGATTACTGCCCATAGTCTTTTTAAAGATGTAATGAATGTTTACAACAATACTTTCGAACATGTAACCCGCGTGCGGTAGCGTGTTACTCTTAATTGCACTCAATTACTAATTAACGTTACTTTCATTGACATGACAACAGATATAAATTGGTGAAACGTGCGTACTTGTATGCTCATGATTAAGTACGTTTTTTTGTAAAGCTTCACTTACAATTATGTTTCAATAATTGCGAATAGTGATTTAATCGTTGACCGTAAAGTAATTTAGAGTATTGTCCGCAATTTTATACGAAACCAGTAAAAAATAACAGGCAATTAATTTACGAGTAAAATGTTCTGAAAATGATTAAATAAAAACGTTGTATCGGCCCCACTTTTCAGGTTTTGTCAAGATATAGAGATTTTTTTTGTTGCTACCTGCATTTTTACTAACAAATCGGTCGTGTTTCGTATCTGAATCCAACGTGCGTGAGTCATAAGCCGTTACTATTAGTCATTAAATAGGCTTGTTTACTATTTCATAAGCACATAATGGGTTAAACATCAGTTGCCTCATTAATCGTATAAACTGACACTTTAAATGGCAACTATTAACTTCCTATTCAACTACTTGAGCTACCGAGTTTGCAATATCTGAATATCTTGTTCGAGTATCATCTTCTTGATTAGATACATACTTAAGTAACTATTTCCCTACATTTGAGGCGCCAACTGTTTATATGCATATTGTAGTCTACGTCCGTTCTATTTCAGTCAACAAATCGCTTGTCGACAGATGTTTATTTATTAAAACTGTCTGTACCCTAGCGCGGGGCAAAAAATTTCGAGATAAGGGTTCAACAAAAGGAAATGACGAAATCCTCACTGATTGGGATTACCGACGTACTAAAAGCGTTGTAAATGTTGTAACAGATAACGTTGGGTCAAATCACAATAGAGGATCAACAATACATAAGTGTGAGCCGAAATGTGACGCATAGTTATCGATTTCTAATCATACGCCCCCGCGCCGGACGGCAACACCGATTGTGGATGGTGTCACATCGCATGTTGCCATATTGAATGTGCCGCAGCCGTCGTCGGTAAACGCAGATACGATTAGGATCTTTTGTTATGCTACGTTTGTAATTCAAATATAAATATGTAAACCGTGACGAAGTGCACTGATAAGACGTGTTAAATAAGACATAAGTGACAGTCACAGACGCACTCATCATCTGCCTAGCCTTTTCCCAAACTTCGTTGTGGTCGACTTCCAGTCTAACCGGATGCAGCTGAGTATCAGTATTTTACATGAAGCGACAGTAACCGGGTAATACGAAACCCCTTGGTAAGACTGGATGTCAGACTTTCGACTTCTGACTACTTGTAACGACTGTCAAAGATCTACAAATGACAGCCGGGACCCACGTGCTTTCCGAGGCACGGAGGAAGCTCGGTATGTAATTATGGTCACCCATCCACCATCCTCGGCAAGCACGGCCTAACCTTGAAGATCGACCCGCGGGGCTGTTCTTATTAAGCCACGAAGCTCACAGCTAGACGCACTGAGTTTTTCAAATCCTTAATGCGACAAAAGCAGCCATATAACATATTATATACGTACAGTCTCATAGTCCCATTTATTTATATCAATCTCGGGGGAAAATATAATTTCTTTCCACTTTCTATATGTATGTAGTTTTCATTGTGTTTTTCCCTGACAATGCGTAGTGGAGCCCCGTCTGTTATCAATAGTGCCCGCTGGGCTAGCTCTATATACCCACAACGCATAGATATACAGTTCGCTTTGTATTTAAAGCTAGCCACCACAGAGCGAATCATGAAGGGTTGCAAGTAGTCCCCATCGTTTGTGCAATTTAGCAGATTATTCCAGTCTGTAACGGCTCTGTTAGGGATTGTCTTTACACCTAATAGGTACCTAAGTGTTACCAGAATAGTATTATCATGTGTTGGATGACCGCTAACATTTTGTAGTATTGTTTTAAAATGAAAATGTATGCGTAGGTACATCAGGAATTTTTCTTTATAAGACATACCCAAAACTGGTTTCGGAATGACCAATTTTTTAAACTGTTAAATATACTGGTAGGTTCTGAGTCAATCGAAATGTGTCATGGTCGTTGTGAAACATGATGGACAGTTTCGAAAATAAGTGTTGGAAGGAAATAGATTATTTGAACAAACTGATAAAAGAACAACAGTTATTATGTTATCAATACAACGTAATTACTTATTCTAATTAGGAGCTGATACAATCGACGGTGTTATTATCTGTCCGGTAATTGAATCCCGGGAATCTAATACCCGTTTTTTTTATGTTACCAAAAATATGTTAGCAATCAAGTGATAGGTAGTGATAGGTCACTGTAATTACAGACTGTTATTGATAGTTACCCTAAAAATATATACCTATTAGGTTTACTTTTATCGTTTTAAACAATATAGAGATCATTACAGTTTTGTTTACTTAACAAAAATAGGTCTTGATGCGTCATTATGTGCTTTAACGCAAAATAAATAAAAAGTCCTACTTACCCGTCTTTCAAAGTTCTTAGAAACGTAATTTTCTAATACACTTCTTACTAAATACAATAGTTTGGTCTGAATAGTGTTATTTAAAGTGGTAATGAGGGTGGGGAATGTCCGGGTCGGTCACGCGACGTCCGGCCCGCCTGTTTGGACGTACGGCCACATGGAAATGAGCCTTCCACCTAAATTGCCTCAACAATTTATTTTATTTCACAATATTAATTTCCCTTTGAATTAATTTGTAGAAAACATGATTTTAGATGACGAACATATTTTTCTTGATGTATTAAATTGTGATTTTCCAGTTTATTGTGTACGTAAACGTGACGTTAAATACTACTTTATAATGACAAAAGTGGTTGAAAAACCAGTACAGATATAATCGAGGCTGCAAACACAGTACTCTGTGAACACTACACAGATGGCAGGTTCGAGTAATCTCTCGGGGATGACGCATGATTACTGATTGTCTCCTTTTGACAATGTGTTGTCTGTTGCATGCACAGCATCACAGCGAGGGGAATTAATTTTACCTTAACATACACGAAACAGAAATGAAAACGGAATTGACAATAAGGAAGGGAATGACCAAATCAAATGTGTTTGTGTTTTGTAACTAATTCTCATGTTTTTGATAAAAATCATCGAATCGTTGCAAAGCCGTATCTTAGGTTTTTATCGGTTATGTGATTTTAGTCTTGGATTTTATAAATATATAAGTAGTAATATATGAGACACTAACGAAATGTTAACAATTAAAATCTCCTGTCATTTAAATGTGTTCTTGTAAGTCTACACGGAGCTGTTGTTTTAGTTTTACAGCTGCTATTTTAGTTTCAATTTGCCGCCGTCGGCTGGTATTAGCGTAGACGTGCATTTGCTTGTAATGTAAGGGGTAAATCAGTCTGGACGGTCTGTGGGGCGCGTGGGGTGCGTGGGTGGGGCGACGGACTCTGATTGATGACGATGGGGCCACATTGTGCGTACGTTTGCCCATTGTCCGAGCAACGTAAATCGAAACAACTGGACCAGTAACACAAATGAGCTCTTTTATTGCTGACGATTATCCTTCATACGATAAGAGTGCTCACATTTTCAAGAAATTATGACGAATGCGAGGTTATTCTTTTCACAGTCTACAATCATGGCCCGACGTTCCCTAATACTTAACGCAAATCTTTACATCGTGTTCGTAAAGCACATAAGGATAAACTTATTGAAAGAAAGAGGAAGTTTTTTCCAAAAAGCAATTGTTTCACAAATCATAAAAAATGTACTAATATCAAATACGGGTGTTGTGAGTGGAACGACAGTTTCCAAACAAATAAATGAACTGAAATAAATTTCTCGAGAGGGTACAAACATGAAACGCGAGCGAGTGCACGGCTGTGAGACTTGTCGATCGTACGACGTGCCATGAAATAGCTTGGAAAATAACTCCATTCCCGCGGGCTCGACTGCGATTCAATCAAGTCTGATTCACAATTTTGGAGTTCGTTTACCGAACCGGCGAGTAAATTGAGAAAACGCAACCAAAATAGCCTAGGGATTGAGAGAGAAAAGGATTTCGCATTTAGGTAATCGTTTTACGTTGTACAGCCAATTGCCAAAATCCAGGGAAGTAGCAGATAATGCCCTTGGCTTACACGATCGTAAACAGACTGGCGCGCTCCGCAGTCCAATTTTATTTCCGCTTTTAATTCATTTAGAACTACATTGTAAGAGAGGGCTAGGATTCAGAGGGACCTGTCAAATACTCCTTTATATCTTTACTTAAAAGGCAACAGAGTCGTAATGCTATTAGAGCAAAGAGCTTTTCACTTCGGATCTTAGAACTGTAGCTACGTATCGCCGTGTTATACCGTCTTCAGGAAAACGCGAAAACTGTCTTCGGCTGAAACGAGAGCTTTAGTGTAACGAAAAGTGCACTACGACGTAATCCTCTAGTTTTCGCGAAGTTGAGTGATTTTATACGCCTTTTGCAACTTTACTAGTAGAGTACTTTGTCCTGTTATGATAATTTGAATATATGTACGGTTTAGTTTGAATTGCAAATGACGATTATCCAATACGGAAACCGGTTCCAATCACACGGGTGTTTAGACCGCAATATGCCACCGCTATTCCTTCCCGAGACGTTGACATTGCCCAAATTAAACCCCAATATTGAATGTTACATTCCATAATCCCACCGTTATTGAAATACACACAGAAACATAATTGCTTTCATATACAACTTCAAGTTTGAAATAATATCTTGTTATTTCAAATCGTACCTTTCGTGAGAAATGTGCTCAAGTGTACAAATGAGAAATTCAATAAGAAAATTGTAAGTAAAATTCAGTTTTGTGAAAATAAAAGCAATTTTTATTAGATTTGTAGAGAAAGATTGCGTGCATTCTCTTTTTCAAATTCCCTTCTACGCGAAGCAAAACAAAACGATTAAGTTTTACATAGCGTGTTATAAATCGTTATAATATTATTTAGTGCGGCATGCTTGTATCGCTTCGTATAAATCTAACAGATGGTATCTGACCTCTCGGGGGATGGGGCCTGCTAATTTATTTAGCGTAACAGCCTAAGATTTATACTTCATGAAAGTTCACTGAGGAATCGTCTATATATAAGACTAGAAACTTATTTAGTGCTTTGTTGACTCTGAGTTTATGATGTGTGCCGTTTTATTATATCAGATTATATCTTGATACTTCAATCATTAAAAACAATAACTATAAATAAAAATCAACTTATTTTATTGTTTTACTTGTCATTGTTATTTCGTTTCCATTTGAATCTCCGTACGTTTCTGAATTAACGAATCGTTATGAATTTCACAGACCGTAAATAAGCATCGGTTATTCTCAAATAAAAAGGCACAAACTCGCACAGAGTAATAAAAACATAGACAGACAATGTGTCACGTTCAGAAGGCTGTCAGTATCGGTTTTGAATGGCGGAGCCGATTGTTTGCGCAAGGTGGAGGTCAGCTCGGTCGCGTCGAGAGCTCTCCGGCCGGCGGCGATGCACTCCACTCTGACGTCATAACCTGTCATTATATTTGCACTATTTGACAGACTATTGCTACAATCAATAACTGCCCGTTTGTGTGAAATTCGAGCATGGACTATTCAATTAATGGAGTGCTCATACGTCTTTTTCGTGACAGAATCAAACTGGACTAAATAGAAAAATAACCGTGATTGGGCGATCGCCAGTGCCGCATCTTGAAACGTCTACCGTATAATTCTGATTGATTGTTTCTGTACTTAGTTTGTAGAGCGCACGTGTACGCCCCCGCATTATCACTCTTGCAGCTTACTTCTCCGTGGTGTTCACCGAAGGTATGATAAATGCGTTGCACATTGCTCCCCTAAACCCTTCCTAGGATATTTATATTCGGGCTCCTTCTGTCGTCACGTATCGATTCATTTGGTTCTTATGCGAAGCGGACGGTGACTAATGACGTGAGTCCGGCGAATAATGTCGTCCATTTGAGCGTGGAATATAGTAAGCTGGCAGGAGACAAGAAGTGATGTACCTTGTTGACAACTTCGTTCCGATAATGATCGTTTGCGCAGGCTTATCGGAGGTCATTAGCAAGCTTGATATCTGTGTGTCATTAAATAAATATTAGGTTTTGTGGAACAGTCATCTAGTGTGATTGTGGTAATCTAGATCCGCCCACGGAATATGATACAGTAATATACGTAATCTGTGCACACGTACCTACATTATATTATTACTTACCTACCTACGTTACAAATGAAAATGCCCTGAAGCTAATTTTCTAAATTCCACAATTTCCGCGGTTAACCTCATCGTGGAACGTACACTTTGTTGGCACCGAATTATTATAGATGCCATTACCATAGATATTCAGTTGGAAGATATGCGGCATGCGATTACGAATATTAATATTTAGGTTAATTAAACTTGAAAGTTAAAATGGCTTGCTCGAACGAATGATCCGGTAAGATTGACTGTTTTGTTATAGTAGGTATTGCGGTAGGTAAGTATTCTGCGTTAATTAAGTAAAAACCACGAGAGCACAAAAGAGGTTTTGACCTTTTTTGTGTCGGTGCTAATCCGACCCTCGTACCGCGAGCCGACCGTTTCACTGAAGATAAGATAGACGGACGTTATATAATCACCGCAGCATTTAGAGATGTAACTCAGCATAAAAATCAAAACAGTATTCTATTTTCTATTTGAGTGCTCTGTAACAAAGTTGTGTTTTGTCTGGAGGTGTACAACACGTAAATAATAAATTGTTCAAACGAAGTGTGGCTGAGTTTGGGCGGCGTTTGGGCGGCTCGGTCGTCGCCCGCCCGCCCGGCCGCCGCCCTCGCCCCTATAAATACATCGACAAAACACAAAAGCAGATGCACTCCGCGAAACATTTTTAATTTTAATGATGCGACTTTTGCAGGAATAAGTTTCCAACGAATCACTAAAACGTTCGATGTTTATTTTGGTTGCACTGTCTGCTCTCCTAATAACGTTGTTTGCGGACAGACGTTGAACAGAATGGTTTTACGGTATCGTTGAGGAAGTTTGCTTGTTCTATAAGTATTCTTGCTAAGAAAACGTGAAGGATGAAAATAAATTAGTTTTGTAATCAATTTCAGTGAAAGCCAAATCAAGTGCAATATGCTTATTCCAATGAATACTTCTAGTTCATTGGATTATTTTATTACCTATTTGATTTAAATTATTCACTTGATTTCTGAAGCATTTTCTTTACAACGCGATTATACCATGTTAATGGTACCGGCGCCTCTCATTGAAGCTGTCATTATGGAGATGACTGACTTATTATGGCAGTTACAATTCACAAGCCTAATTTATTTAGTTAGAGCACCATTTCTATTAGTTATTTTGTGTTCTAAAACAGTACCTACTCGTACTATGGCTACAATACAGGTTACATTTCGTTACGCTTTCCATTAAATAGTCTGAAAGCCTCATTCAGTACAATGTCACCCCATAAGGAAGAAAAGTCAAGAAAGCACCTTTTAAATCGGCTCAATCAATTGAATAAACGCCGCTTCTAAATGGCACAAATCTGAGAGAAAAGGAAAACAATTAATTAACTCATTTCCCGCAATTAACGAGGGACGGACACGAAATTACTTAAGCATCTCTGGGTAATCAGCACCGAGCGGGAGATGGCGGAAGACAGCTTTCCTTTCCCCGTTCGCTCGCTCGGCTCCAGCCGGCGATAGCTCCGCTCCGCATCCGGCATCCTTTGTCCACCACAACAATACAGTTTTCGGTGAATCGAATCGAAACAAAACGACAAACACGCCATCTTTTATCGGTAGTTACGTGACGTACGCGTAGGTAGGTACGATATTTTCATTGGCCATGTTTGTATTAAGTTTGCGACTGTCTCGTGTTGACAATTGTTACGACAATGTAGCGCTTTATGTGGCACGTCTTGTCGTTTATTGTGCTGTTATATTCTTTATTTTTTACACGTGTCGCGGTGTAACCCTTGGCTCGTTTGAGAATAAAACGCCCACAAAATGTGCATCTAATTAGCGTTCCTTCGCGTCTTTGTAAAGCGCTCAATTGACCTGCAAGGGTTGCATATAGACCGTGCTCAAAGGAGTGGTTTCAAAGAAGACACAGTAAGACTCCCCACTGGGGGTCGAGGAAAGGTGCGTTCCGTGAAAATGATCGCGTTCACTGTTCTCGGTGTCTGTCGTGTTTACAAACAAGCATTTAATTGACGCAGGAATTCCAAACACCGCCGGTGTAAAAGGAAAACAAGCACCTCCCTCCCCGCCACTGGTGGTTACAACCAGGTGTATTTTGTGAGCGAAATATTTTATTAGCGAAAATATTTAACTTAAAAGAAAAGTGTACCTACATAAGTAAAATGGATGGGGAATACTTTATTCTTTCCTCAAAATGAAAGGATCCGTAAGCTTGGCAGTGATACTTGGGACACAATGACTTTGAACGAATTACGAAAGTAAAAATATAAAACACGGTGTATTATTACATCCCAGTTTATAAAGCTCTTTATGTCTGTGGAGCGTACAGCATGCATTATTCACAGAGAAGAATAATCTCTGTACTAAATAATACAATGTACCTTGTTCACCGGGGGACGTGGACTTCTTTTATTTTTAATGAAATCTCCTTGTTTGCTTAATTGCATGAGCTACGCGATGTATTACGTTACAAAAATACAATATTTACTAGACTTCGTTACTTCAACAATGTGTTTTCAGGGAATTGTAAAATTTAATCATCAAAACTTCATAAAAATGAAGTACTCTCCAGAATTTTTAAGGATTGTGCAGACTGTGATACAGGGTGTATTATTAATGCGAAATTGTAACTTAATACCATTAAATGTTTCCTGAGGAAGTGTTCAGACAGCACAACACATGTGGAAGACAAGTTAAGCTCATCCGATTTGTTACTTTACCTAATCGTTTTTGCAACGCCAGCGACTTACTCCGAAAGGTTTACGATTTTATTCTAGTAAACGGCATTCCTACATCGCATCGTTAATATAATACTTTGTAAAACATTACATGCTCAACAGTAGAAAAAATATATAAAGAACCAAGCACCGCTGAAAACGTTTTCTTTCGTGCAATAGAAAGCCTAATGAAATTATTTTTCTTTTTTCTTAGGTCGCATTTGGGTCGTCGAACGAAGCAAAAAACTACGCTCACTAACTAGACGTGTCGTGTTTGGCAAAAACTTCGTAGTGGAACGATGAAGTTTCTTAATTCTTACAGATTGATATCACTTTAACGTTTTATGTGAGTACATAATGGATTTGAGCCAAACCGTAAACAATACTCGAGACGCGGTTTTTATGAATGTCTAACGTTAGATGGATACTGAAAGATTTATGGCCGTCGGACGCCGGGATTATTTCTTGCAAATTCAAGACAGGCGGTGTCTGTTTGTCTGAATATTCATCTACTGAGTTGGGGAGTTAATACCGCATCCGATTAATGTTGATATTTACCCGCATTTAGCTTCTGTTATTCAGGCGAGGGAGCTCCGAGCACGATTCACCGATTCGTTTTCGGTGGACACATTAGCGACTGTTTCACTTCGCTTTGTATATAGCTTAGTGTTTAGAATGGCATTTTCGTGCGCCGGCCGAAATTAATTTAAGTTGAACGAGGTGTATATTAGGCCACATATTTCATGAAAGGATTAACGACCCCGGAAATTGTTTCGGAGTCTACGTCAGACTTCACTCTGTTTAGTAGTGTTTGACGGGAGCGCGGAACTTTGAAGGAGGTACCTACTAATAGAAGCACCATCTCATCAAGTATTTAACAGCGGCGCCCACCCTAGCGGCCACTCAAACAAAACTTAAATCGGCGTGAAAAGCCGCAAGAAAATTCCGCTAGCGGAAACCGCAGACCGTTTTAAGTTAAATATTAAATGCGCTGTAGGATTTGTTCGCGTACGGGCACAGGCCGGGTTTAATATTTGATAAAGCGCTGGCTCCCCGTCGACGACGTTTTGTCTGGTCCTTAATTGCGGACTGATGCGTCCGCGCTGTTCTTCCGAACTCGGCCGCCGCCGCCGGCACAAGAAAATATTAAAAGGTCCCGTGGCGCTCCCGCGGCTTACTCAGCGGCCTAACAGTTTATTGCCAGCCTAGAGACGTTAACGCCTATAAACTTTATGTGTGTTCGCAATGCCGCCGTAAAATGTTGCAATATTGCTAAAACCCGTA
This sequence comes from Cerastis rubricosa, assembly GCA_949152445.1. Taxonomy (NCBI): domain Eukaryota; kingdom Metazoa; phylum Arthropoda; class Insecta; order Lepidoptera; family Noctuidae; genus Cerastis; species Cerastis rubricosa. Next base: position 10,868,431 of record OX424540.1, on the reverse strand, counting down.
GTTTTTTTGTTCTTAGAAATGTACAGTGGATACAGCTGAAGGTTACAGATTAGAAGTAGTAGCGATGCAATTTTATCTTGAAATGTATTAACCTAGCAGTGCATCTTGTTAAATAACTCATAATCGTAATATTCTTTACACCGCCAGACTTGCAAATTCCTCATGCATGTGCGAGATAAAATCTGAATTCCATTTTTTACGGATTGGCTGAGTTGATCAAGCTTCGCATTAAAGTAAACGAAACGAATTAATTTAACCGTTTAAATCTGTTTTTAGTAGGCTCCAAAAAAGGTGATTTCAATCCCGAAACGATTCATCCATTAACTTAATCCGTAGATGAATTTCAAATACAAATAATGAACGTTTTCGTGACGGCTGAAGCTCGGATAACGATCGGATCCCCTCTCAAATGATTACGTTTACAGTTCCGTATCGAGTCAATATAAAAATTACATTAGCACGTCATTCGTTGAAGTTTACAGTTGGATCGTAACGAGCGGGCGGGCCGGCTGGTCAGAAGAAACAAACAAGACACGCACTGTTGCCTTCAATTACTGCGCGTACGATATATGACGTCGTAAAGAGATCGCGAAGGTTTCGAGGGACAGTTGTCGCAAACACTCGCGCCCGATACTGGCCGCTTGACAAATCGCTACACACATTCGGAACCGTTTGTTACACCGGAGAATTACCTGAGGTCCGCACTATCAACCCATTTCGGGTCCGACACGTTTCAATTCGCACGCTATAAAATACTTCTTGCGATTTACGGCGGGAGAGGTTTTGGAATGTTACGGATGAAATACTCCTAATGTTTGTGATCTCTAAAGAGTTTGGCTAAGGTTTACTATGTACACGCACTCTACATGATTAAGCTCAACGTGGAATTGATTGAATATCTAGTCCTAGGCTAAAACTAGAGTCGTTATTAGCAAAAAGCCTTAGTATATGATTATCTTACCTTAACTGAAACTGTTTTATTTACCACTAGATCAACAAGGCAACTATTGATCACAGATTTCTTTAAACCGTGGCCCATTGATCCCTGGATTTTCAGGGCTTCTGCAAATATTCAGTTAAGTTCCGATACAGTCTATTGAAAATATCAAGATACTTTTTTGAGTATTCCTAGGAAAATATGATTATTTATTCCATTAAAACTACTCACAACATCAAGACTTGACGTTATAGCAAGTAGTGACGTTTATCAACGTCACTACGAGTATTTGCGTCACGTGATAATAAAATAATGTAGGTACTTACTCGGTATACGTAGCTGTTACTGTATACGTAACTCCTTTGCGTCTGGCATAGCGAATTGTTACGTACCTGCAAGAAAGAATTAAACATAAAGTTGGTGATTAGTAAAAAGCATTGATTGGTTACAAACTTATATAATAAGGCACAAATAAAATATGAAAGAACTTAAATCTAATGTTTGTTTTCACGTTTCAATATATAGGTAATTGTAAACTTTTTTTAAGAAAACTCTTTCAGGAGTTTTCATGTGAATGGTTAATAGTAAATTAGAAGTTAAATAACTTGATAAGGTGCCTAGATTACAGTAGAACTATAACAAATTCACCTTGAACCATTTGTTCGCTCGTCCTTAATTTAATTTACCGGTAATCCATCCGAAGTTTTTCAAGATGGTTTTATTTTACATTTTTTTTTTGTATATGGCTTTGAACTTTGTTCATAGGTATTTATTAAATAAAAATGCGATACCCGTGTACTGTTTGAATAACAGTAAAGTAAGTTAGGCGTTCGAATAATATTTTTAACATCCTATTAGCATAGAGTTTTGAAATTGTGATAGAGGTCTATGAACTAGCGGAAGGAGGAAGTAGAATTAAAATTCCCCTCGTACAGTACAGCCGCCAGTAAAGTACTAATAATTGAATTATTTATGTGTCTGTGTCCGTAAATATTTCACGTAATGAATACCTATGAAGCCTTTGCAGAAGGCAACTTTACATACAAACTGGTCACATGTGCTCGTTACATGACATTACTGGTGAGAACCGCGCTACTTAAACTTGACATATTTTGTACAATGTTTCAACAGTAAGCCTGCTGAGGGGTCTACGGGGCCCCGACAAAAAGTATCAAGTGTCATAAAACCAAGCAATTTGTCAACACGTAACAATTAACAGTCGTAATTAGCCGAACATGGTGGCAAGTTATAAATAACATGGCATAGCAACCCGACGCTAATTCAAAGTAATAAATAAAGAAAGTCACCCGTCTAATTACAAAGTGAAATATAGTGATAATGTTATACGACGCGAGTGATTACTTCATTGTAATGGTTCCTGGAACACTTCCCTCTATATTATCTATAAAATTGTTGCCATTACTTGTCTTAATTAAACTTGGACGATAAGTAATCCTTGGAGTAAACGTTCGAATGAAACGCCCAAGAATTTTTAGTCTTAACAGCAGAGGAAATACAAAACAATTGAAGATAATAATAGCTGAACTTTGCTTGTTTCTAATGATATATGTTACCAATAAGTTACATTATTAGTTATTATTATTAAGTGACAATTTACTTATCAAACAAAAGTGTTTAATAAGTAAATAGTTATTATCTTATTACAATTTAAGTAGTTATAATTATATTTGGTTTGACCCTTGATAGTGCCAATCATGTTTACAAGTAATCATTACGAACACAAGTTCACGACTGTCTTGGTAACATCATATAACAAAATTTAATTACTAATGAAACTTAAAGGCGATAAGAAACTGTATAAGCTAATCTTGAACGTAAATTACACAAATAATTCCGGATTGCCCGATAATAAACCCGTTTCGCTAAAACGTTTAGAATTAGTTAAGTAATTAAAACAGTTAGTACTGTAGTTAAATGGTTCTATCGTTTAAATATTTTGATGTTATTTGTAAATAAGCTGATTCTAAGATTTCAGAATGTTGAAGAATCTGAACATGGGTTTTTTAATAATCTAATCGACTAGTTCACTAAAGAGCTTTTACGCCTTACGCTATTTCATAAAAAATTTCTAGTCCTTATTTTTCGAAGTGACTGAACCGATTTTAATGAAACTTCATATGCATAAACAGAATACCTACATAAGTCTAAAAAGTTACTAAAAACGTTTTAAAATAATAAAACGTTTTTATCTCATTCAGTTATTATCATTTTTCCTTCACCTTCGTGAATCATGAGTCACTAGTATACTTGAGCCTGCATACATCCGATATACATACACCCACTATGTAATGGGTGCAAACCAATTATGTTTCACACACAGTTACTAATTATAATTTCCTCGGCGCTGCCATTCGGAAAACTATGTTTAGAGTGTTCTATTTATTAATTAGTAGCTAAATACGCTGCAGTGAGCACAGTCATGTACTACTTAAATTAGTCGGACTTTATAAAATTTTAAACTGGCTTCATTTCACTGTGTAACTGTTAAAATAAGTAATAATAATTTCAGCTTGTGGCAATGCGTCAGTTGCGAATACAACATGCACCTACGTACTCAGAATACACTGCACGTCCTCCAATAACTTTTAATAGCCAACAAAGTAGGTGGTATGTACGCTGTAATAAAAATCATACAAATCCTTGTGTTGGAATAAGATTCATGCTCGTATGACAGTTGATTTAGTATCCAAGTTGTGGTCGTTGTGACATCCATCTATTGCCGGTAAGGACACCGCACATCGCCTTGGGCCCGCACCATTCAAGAACCAAGAACTCACAAAGCGCATATGCTAATAATATATTTGCAATTAAGATCGCGACGCCCACAAGGGAACGCCTTTGTTTCATACATGTGAAATGTGTCTACTTATTATTTATATAACGATAACACATTTATAACAATAAATGCAATTCAATCTTGCTCAATGTTAATAGTTTTGCAATTGAATAAAATGTAAGAGTAGCGAAAGCTTTTTGCGGAGTTGAATAGCGACATTCGAATACGGAACGGAGAGGAATTTAATACTGAATTATGAAAACATTTCGTTGATAAAACTTTCGTTCCACCGCTGATACTAATGGAACGAATTTTCAAAGTAAAAGTTGTACAACAAGCAATCTCCTGGCATGGAAAGTTGGGCGAATTTCAGTGAGCACCGACCGGTGAGCATCACCAAAAGAATGTAATAAGGCACAGGTGCCGCAAGTTCTTTATTGGATTTCGCACGTTCCAACTCGACGTGTTTGATGGCCGGAAGATTCTTTCTAAACTCTTTGCTAGATATTAATTTTCATCCAAAATTATCTTTAGATTGTCGGCAACTTAACTATTGTACGAATACAAATGTATTTCAGCCGTGGGAAAGTGGGTTACGTTTATAGCGCTCACCTGTTGAGCGGGCCCTCGGCTCCGTCATAACAAGATTTTAAGTTTTACTTACACTCGATGGAACCACCTGTATTATTTACGCAGAAATGAAGACTGACTTCCGATTATATAAACGGTGTGTTTTCATTGTAAACATTGAATTACGTTGAATCATATTCGTGCATCAATATCAAAACACTTGTATCGTTAAAAAAAACAGTGCGAGTCCGATGATGCAGCTGTGTCACAAGGTCATTCCGAAAAGTGTTTCTCGGCGAACGACGCGGACGGCGACTGAAAGGAAAAGTATAGGCCGCAGCGGTGCGCGCCGCCGCCGGTGCCGATCGTGTCATTGACACATGCAAATTCGAACAACGCTTCGGTGTCGGGTCATCGAACCCCCCATTCAATGACTGTCGAAAGTTATCCGTGAATACGACGCCGGCGTAGCCTACAAAGAGCTCCTGCACCGTAGCCGTCACGCGATTTAAGCGTTTAAAATCATTCATAAATAAAGCGAATTTACCTTGCCATCCCTCACCCAGCTAAAGGAGAACACTAAAGTATGTGTCTAGTTCTTCGTTTCGTTATTGAACACTAGTATTCAAGGTAAACAGCGACTTGTCACGAGTGTATAAGGTTGCTTATTTGATGTGTTCGATTGAATTCGACAGATGCGCTCCTACACGAGGTGCGTCTGGGCATTGTATTATTAGCATTGCGAATTTCGACAAGCTCTCGGTGCTAGACGCCATTCGCAAATACAAACGGTTGGTATGCAAATTTCTCTTGTCTGTAGGACGACATTTACATAGTTTGTTAGGCGTGGCCTCCGACAGACAACTGTCCATAATGTATTTAATCATTTTTCACAGTTGCATCGCTACTGTAATGCACAATTTGTTACACTTTCATTGCCTTACGTGATGTATAGCGGCTGTTTCTCATATGCGAACCATCTCGATTTGCACAATGTCTTAGGTATATTGTCAGCACTCGACGTTATTATGTTTGCAAAGCAAGCATCATATGCGCACGGCTGGCGGCCGTCGAGATAAGCGAACGTCCTTGTCCGTTGTGATGGACGTAAAAACTCTGAAAGGACGACCTAAATAACGCGGAGAGTAATCTCTGATGTGTGCTATCATCGCGGGAGATGGTAATGTTGATTGTTGACCTAATCTATCACGTGACGTCACGGAGCGGGCTGCAGCAAGCCCGTCCGAGCGCGCGAGGCCAGACGGCGGCGTGTAAACTTATTGTACACACACGTACCTATGTATATGATTCATAAATACTTGGCATTTAGAAACTGTAGGCAGCCGTGTTTAATTTATTTTGTTAGTTTCTCTTGTTGATCGACGGATGAGAGAAGATACACAGTGTATCAGCTGTTTGTCGTCTTACACGAGTTATAAGAGTCAATTATGGTAGTTAAATTGATTAGTGCTGCGCTGTGAGGTCCCGGTTTACTACAATTGCAAACGGTGATGTCTAACTGAACATGTAGCTTCGATTGCCACCAATCAGGAAGAAGCATGCAGATAAATGATTAAATTCCACATTCGTTCACATAATCACCTCATTGTAATATAACGAAGAAAGTGTACCTACAACATTTTACGTAATAAAACCGCACAAAGCCGCGTAGCTAGCTAACATTTATTTACAGTAATTTAGTGTGAAAAGGAAATAAATACTTGTCTGTCAGATGTCTTTCACAAAATAATGACATGATTTATCGACGAGAGATAACTGTTTACACGTAGGATATCGAGCCGTCTGTGTTTTCCACACAGCCTGCTTGTTTTAAATGAGATAAGATTAAAGATGGTGGACTGCCTCGGGAAAATTAATGATAAATGACATTTAAAAGCGCTGTTGTTAATTTTGTAGAACTTGAAAGGGCTGTAACGCGATCACTTTGCTAGAATATTTAAGAAGTACCTAATATCATCGATATCTAAGTTCAGGAGATAGATTATATCCCAATTTAACAAAATATATTTTACATTCCAATAATTTAGGCCAATTAAGTGTTTAGTTAAACGGGTAACTTTTTCTCTAAGAAATTAAGGAAAAGATGTTTTATTAGGTGCTATTTTTAAACAGACAAGCTCATTATTTTAATAAGTAATTAGTATGTAAACATGAGAGCATGTTTGCTGTGATGACCAAAGCATAGAGGACGTGTACACAGCATAGTGCTGCGACTCGGAACAGACGGGTGCGGCGGCCGCATGAGAAGCTGGCCAACGGCCGCATTCCTTATAGTTGAAAGTAACACGGTATCCGGCTGCGAAAAATTACCGTCTCGCTCGACCACCGGCCGGGGGATTCTGCTTCTTATACATTACCACATTACGAACCAATCCTATCTTACAGAACATCGATTTAATATAGACGTTATTTAATACGGAATTGCGACACAGCACTAGTTCGCAGCACGCCCGACTGTTCAGATATTGTCCTATCAAGATGATTTAGATAAGTGTCAGTGTAATATAAATTACGGCGGAACGTTTTATTTATCATCGAGTTCGACAACCTCTCGCTCTTTAAGATTGTATTTACGTAAAGAATGATTATAATTTACTTTTGATTTGCAGACTGTATCAAGTGAACTGGCTTGTAACAAATGTTGAACTTTCTATGCAATTGTGAGCTTTTATGTTCGTAGGAATTGTGTTAAACCGAGTTAATTAATGTTTTTACAGTCAAGATCTGTTTTAAAATGTAGGTACTAGGGACAAATACGATCCCCCAAGTTACATAGAATCCTTTCGTTTCCATAAAATGTTTTAAAAGAAAAATAGCCTATTCAAATACGTTTCTAAAAGTATGAATGAGAAATATTGCCGCTTTACTGGTAAAATATCTGCGAAAGAAAATTATAACTGCAACGAAAGTGTGCAATTCTTTTCCTGTTCGATTCGAAGTCGGCCGGCGGCACACGCGCTACGCTGCTACGCCGTGTGATTGCTTTGCGCGAAATTTTTGTTCGTCTGGCGCGCAGGTGTCTTGTCGTAGGCACAGACTTGAGACACGAAGCTTATTTTTTTTTCTGAGTAGCCTCCGACCCGACTCGCTGCCATTGTTTGTTTTGATCGTTTTATTTTTTCAGCTCATCGTCTGTAGAATTGAGAATCTGGCGTACCTGCTAAGACTTTACCGTCGGATCCTAATTTATGGGCACATAAAATAAAGCGCTTTAAAAGAACACGGAGAGCTTTTAACGAATACTTTAGTTAGTGACAGCAAGTACTTACGAGTACACGAGATTTGTAAACCGTTGTGACTGGGATGGGTTTTATGATACCCGTCTGTCGTTCCCATGACACGAATGCGTGTCAGTATTTTGTACAAAACAGGTTGGTTCGGCAACACGGCATTTACTTAACGGCCCTTCGTTTACGTAACGTGCTGTGAGATTGCTAAAATGAATGGCGTGGTTCCCTTAGCGGCGGTGTGGTGGCGTGGCGGGTGCATGCGCTGGGCGGGCCTCTCTAGTGGTATTGCGTTCCGTTATCTTGCGGTCATCAGTCTCTCGGAACGGGTTGCGGGCCCCGGAGGCGATACACCGGAACTGTCGTGCTGTATACGGGCACGCGCGCGGCACGTCCGCGTGTCGCCGGGGCCGTCTGACGTGGCGCGTCACAGCGCGTGTCTGACGTTCATCGCAGAACACCACCGGTCACTGTCGTGCACGTAGAACGGCGTGTTTCACGACTCCGATGTTTTTGTTTGTTACTAGGCTGTGTATGCTTTAGGCGAACAGTGAGCACTGATTGAGTTTAAACCCAAATCGGTCGAGCGGTAAACTGTAGCAAATTAGCTGCAAGTTGTCGCGAATTCAAAGATGACCGATCGCCGGCTGAGGCGGCGTAGTCAGCACACTTCGTCACCGACTGGAGCAAATACCACGCGGAATTTGACTGCGAATCGGCCGCTTACTGAATGAGTCGGCAAGCAAAACGCCGCAAACTATACAGTTTGCGCTGTAGGACCACTCAATTTAAAATATACGGGAAGGCGAACTGGAAGTAAACAATCAGCCGCTCACTGTTTGCCTAGCGGGGAGCAGCCTAAAGTGTGACCATTAGTCTCTCTAACTAAAACGCAGAGCTAACCCTATGTTGTAATGTGTTGTCTGCAGGGACTCAAACTGTAACCGTACTACGGTGTTTTTAACACTGTTTCTAAAACAGTTTCAATAGAAAAACACACTTTTAAATATAACAGATACAATACTGTTACCGAATCAATCTGTAACCTTTTATATGTATTTTTCTGTTAAAACTGTTTTAAAAACAGTGTTAATATGTGTAACTGAAATAATCAATTATAGATTTAGTACGCTGCGTTTACCTGTTACACTTATTAACACTTTTATATCTGTAACAGATTTATATCTGTTACATATTTGATTCTGTTACCGATTCAACATGTAACACTTAGAATTCTGTAACCGTTATGCAGGTGATTTTAAGTCCCTGCAGGAAGGCGAACTGGAAGTAAACAATCAGCCGCTCACAGTTTGCCTAGCGGGGAGCAGCTTTAGTGTGACCATTATTCTCATTTAACAAAAACGCAGCGCTAACCCTATGTAGTAATGTGTTGTCTGTTCACCTAACAAATGGATTCAGGAAATTAGTCTGTTAATTTAGCGGAGCTTTCGTAGCCGTTCGTAAGGCGCAACTCGTACTTGGCATGACGGGGCAGAAACTCGTAGCTGTGATTATAAACCTGCTGCCAAATCAATTGCACAAAAAATAGATGCTGATTTTACTATGATGTTGATGACTTACCTGACAGCGAAAGAAAAGAAAATCGTCCGTAAGGATGAGTGTCCAAATAAAGTTAATTTGACAATCTTTTATTCAACGCTTTTTTTTTGCAAAGCAAAAGAATGTATCGTTTTTTCCCCTGACTGATTATTACTACAATAAAGCAAATTAACAAAAGCAAGGGGACCGTCAGTTCCCCGAAGTTCAACATATATCTCTAATCACTATCGTACATTCAAAAACATAATGACGGTAATAAACTGTAATAATCGAACCATAAAAACTGAATGGAAGAAAGATATGACGACAATGGAGTATAGACAATTCAATCAATGTAATTAATTCTTAAGTTTCCTACTTCATCGTACCCGTATGCGCGTGCCCATACTGCGGGCTAGAGGGGGGAGGGAGGAGACGCAGGGTTGGGGGGGAGCTGTGAAGTTATAAATAATTTATACGAAAGATAACTGTGCCGCTTGCGCCTGGGCATACGTACACTGCAAGCGCCTAATTGCTCTGAATGATGAAATATCAATAAATGTAAGAAATAAATTAATAGTCAATGAGACTTTTTATCAAATTAATAGTCAATGAGACTTTTTATCACACCTGTGAAGTTTTTACAAGCAGCCATAACTGATCATAATTATACTTGGTATTGATATATTGCCTAATAATGGAAATAGTTAGCTGAGTAAAGGAATAACCACAGCCAATAATTATGCTAAGAGAATGTTTAATTATACCCTTACGATGCGGTAAGTCAAATTGAAATGAAGCTTTTATGATGAAGCTGGTTATGGTGGTTTTTCTATTATGGAAAACCCTTTATACGTCTCACCGAAATGGTCTTTGAAAAACACATTTTTTGCGATTTTGACTAGTCTGCAAAAGCGTTAATCTTCATATTCAAAGATTAATCTTCGTGCAGCTTTCCGGAGCATTGACATATACATATAAGTAAACAAAGGTAAAACAATTTCTTTTACAAAAATAAAATTAATTAAAGGGGCAACAATAACAAAGGTAACCCAAATAAATTAAAGTGGTATAACAGTAAAGTTTCTGTTAACAAATCTGTGGTTAACACCGAATGAAACCGTGCTACGTTATGAAAACAGATTGTTAACATATTCTGCTCCAAAATCTCCGATATTGAAAACTTTTGTTAAATTTTGTTGAAAGATTGTTTTCAAAGTGAGAATTTGATGAGTCACCAGAATATTGTTTCAACCCGCAGAATATTTTTTCAATAGAACTTGAAAACCAGTTGCAGGCTCACCGTGAGTCGCTTTCATTTAAATTTTCGCTTTTCCAAAGTTTCTTCCCCTTTTATTCTGCTCCGAGTAATGATGGTCGCGCCCTAAATTGAATTGATTTCATTAATTCTATCTGTATTTTTGCTGTCACTGCCTCGTGCTTTGAACTTATTAATAGGATGGTGGAAATATATTTGTGTTATATTCCACAAAATAAATTGAAATGTATCATTAATTTGTAGTTTTTCCTGGAATAGTGAATTTAATTATAAATTAATATATAAAATTTAAAATTTAAATTGGCTCTGTGTGGTGTCGGACGTAAAGAATAGCACCATCCCATATCTTCGTTTGGGTGTCGTAAGAGGCGACTAAGGGATTTGCCAGAGAATGGGCAGCAGCGTTCTCTGTGCTTCTATAACAAACGTACTGCGATCGCCAACCCGCCTGCCAAGCGTGGCGATTATGGCAAAACCCCTTATTTCAATGTGGCGAAACTTGGGGGAGGTCTATGTCCAGCAGTGGACGTCTTTCGGCTGAAATGATGAATGATGACGATTACTTTATTTTAACCAAGCAATTATGAAGAATATGTTGAATGAATGAATTAGTTTAATTGACTCACTTGTTTTAGCGCAAATAAAATTTTGTTTAAATACAAGAACAACAAACAATTTTGTTATGTGGTTAAGTTAGTCCGTAATATTGCGGGACAGTCGTCCGCTCAGACAGGAACATTACGAGCTTGATACACAAAAAATCCGTTGCTTGCTGACAGGGAAATTACTGTGAAACCGTTCACTAACCAGTAGTCCTGCAGTCGTCAGTAGCATTACATACACAAAGTTGCAACCGACTGTGGTCCGCTTATCAACCACTTACCGCGCTTTCCCCGATCCTTTTGAAACTTTTTCCGGACCGTTTCCGACAAAATGCGTTTTTAAACTCATACGTGCGGTCCTTTCTGTATACAAAGGGATCCTACCTGTAAACAGTGAAAACTTTTGATCATATACCATGAATTCGGAGATACATATATGTTGGTCCTTCAGGAGTGCAAACTTTCCTAGTAATGAAACGTTGAAAGCACACGATTTAAAAGTTAAACCTGAGATTCTATTATGTAGACACGAGCTCGACACTAAATAAGGTTCTCAAGACTCAAGTAAGCACATTTTTGGAAGCTAAGCATTCCAAGAGCGGTGCGAAGTGAGTAAAGTGAGTGTATTTCATCGTTGTCGGGTGCAACGAGACACTACAGGCGACGCCATCTCACATAAAACAATGCTCGCCGTAATAGGCTTGCCGCTGAGGTGGTCTTAGATCTTCCTAGAATTCCACTTTAATCCGCAGTCACTGAAACTGAATCGTGTTAGGATAAATTGTTACCAATTGGACGGTTTGCTTTGGATTGGACTGTTTGAGTGTTTGCAGATCAATGTTTCATCATCATCATCATCATTTCAGCCCAAAAGACGTCCACTGCTGGACATAGGCCTCCCCCAAGTGTCGCAACATAAAATCATCAATCAATGACCAATGAATGATCAATGTTTTACTTGACTTCTATTAAACTGATGTTCTTTTTATATTTATGCAAGATCGTGGTCTTGTAACTAAATTGTCCTAATCAGCACACTTCGCGAGCAGTTTTCTGCTCACGATTAGTACAAGTTGCACGAGAAACAATTTAATTTAAATGCTAATTAAAATATGTGCATGTAACGCCTTATTGAATCCGAAACATACTTGTGTTTGCAAAAACTGCATTATTCATCTGAATATTTTACATATACGAAGATCACTGTGGCAGGACTAGCAAGTCAGACTCAGACGCGAATCATGCCCTATTTAAAGAGACTATTCATATGAGTATTAGACTGCAAGATGGTCCTTGAGAATCGATTGGATCGATTTACATTCCGATTGGATCTCAGCGTGTATCGATTGAATAAATTAGATGTCAGATATACGCTCGACATATTTTCAATGTAGGTTCACGCCTTCTTCATGTAATTTTGTTTTCATTTGATTTGTCTTTAATAGTCCTTCAGAGTAATTGAGAGGGAGACTGCAGTCCTCACTACAGTTTAATGAACATCTCTACTGTACATGCAACCATTAGACTTCAGCTATACATTTGTAGAATAAGACGAGACCATTTAGGTCCTCTGAGAGCACTTCATAATTTATTACAGTCTGCCCGAGCGAGCGGAAGCCCGAAAGTCTGCTTGCGGTCTAAACGAAGCACCTGAGATATCATGTAGATAAGTATCAGACACTTATACCACCTCTCCGTCTATGCATGATAAATTATTCTGATAACTATTCGCATCTGGCGAGATTGAAAGCGGATGTGAGTAAAGATAATATACGATGAACAGTTGTTTTAAATGTTCGGTCCACGCCTCCTTCGTGTATTTTCATTTCGCGCTTGATTCTGTCATAGCGTTGATAACCGGGCGGTGATTTAGGCAAGTTTCCAACACGGGTATGTAAACAAAGAGCAATTTCGCTAATTAAGTGCTCGACGTGTGTTGTGAGTGCGACGGCATCCCGACAGACGCTGTTTGGGATGCGACGCGGTCCTATCGACGAGACTTCAGTTTCAGTCTTCAAGTGCACCGTTGCTTTAGTAGGTAATTACTTTTTTAGGTACACTTGTCAATAGACTTTCACAGTATAATCTAAATAGTGATGTTGTTCTTTATATTAGCATTCTCTATGAATTTTTAAATGAGGAATATGGCCACAGCCAGACAGCAACCAGGCGACCTTTGAAAAAATGCAGGCGCATTTTTATGAACTTGATTTCTCGTATTTAAATTAGCGAACAAAATCTTATTTGAAAGTTAACAGGTTATTTTATGAATATCTTTTATAATTGAAACAAGTAGGTTAGGAAAAGTTTTAACTTTTGAGCATTGATGAACAATCAGGGTATTTCTTAATCCTAGGAGCTGTGATATTGGTCACGTATTAAGATTACCGACGGGAGATAATACAGGCGTCTACGTATGAATGCAACAATGCAATAAAATGTAAACGTAAAAGTGCAATGTTGTGTATGGGGCGCGCGGGCGGCGCGTGCGCGGCCCTGGCGATGCCGCAAGGTCAATGGCACGCGCCTCTCCCGCTCGCACACCGGAATTCCATATTTAAATCTCGTCCGCAGAAAAATGGCGGTCGACTCCATTCCGCGGCCGCGCCGTGTGTACGGAGAATTAATAAAACATGCCTCCCACTTTTTCTTATCGTTTTTTTCCGAGTATCGTTAACAACTTGGTAACAGTGCGGTTGCAGTTTGCTGTTATGTTGTGTCTGTTCGATACTTGCAACCCATATATGTAAGAAAAATAATCGTAATATTTTATAAACACACGCTTTTAAAATTTTCTGCTACGTACTTATTAACTCGGTAGGAGTTCATGGTTAATTAGTAACGGTATTTAAAAACCCAATAAAGTTTAATTGTTGTTATGCCTAAATGCGTTGCACGACCGTATGGCGTATCGCGTCGGTGAGTAGCAAACACAAAATGTAGCGTTTTTTCGTAGCAGCGACGCTACGAGGACAATATGTGTAGCCACGTAGGTAAATGTAGGCTCATGGTGCTACGTACGTAACTATATGTTACGCGGTAGCGGACACAATTAACTGGCGACAGTAAAGTGCAAGTCACTGGCAATCGGAGACCGTTCGGATTTCAGCACAAAAGCGTAGGGCATCGGGACGGCATGTGAATTTGGGGACTGAGCATAGCAACCACTACCACTAATGCGAATAACAATAGTGGGGGTTTTAGTTAAAGAGCAGTGTACAGACAGTTCATTAGCTTCATGTGGGCAGCTTTATTTATAGCTTCAATAAATACATAAACATGTATAGATGAGGCACGCAGTATGCAATGCTTAAATGAGTAATCTGCGGTTATGTAGTACCTATACCTACGTCGATACAAGATGGTTTTAGAATGAGAGAGTAAACAGGATGCACCTACAGCTTACAAAATTATCTCCGTTCTCGTAGAGGACTCCTACGCCACAATCTTTTGTTATTCAGTCAGACGTACCGTTCATCCATTAAATTGATCAAAATCTATCTAGTGGAAGAGCGGTGCGGTGGAATAACTTTGCAATTCCTCTCAAAGTTGGGGAGCAAAAACCCTTTCACTAACCGTAAACGAAGGACGTGTAGTTCTAGTGGAGAGCTACAAAAAGGAATAAACACGCAGTCACACTCACATTGAACGCACGCAGTAATGCGGCGAAATTAATTAATGTCCCCTTTCGTGGCGCGCACTGAAATGTTTTAAAAGCGCCTGATCCTTGGAGGGAGTACAAAGTGCAAGTCACCGGCGCGCCGGCGGGTGGCTGGCGCGGTGGATTTACAACGCAATAAATTTCAACACAGAAACAGAGGAGCGTTATGTGCTAACAGCTCAAATGAACTGTCTCGCCGACCAAGAAACATCAACATACAACACTGAATCGCTAAACGCAGAAATCACTATCGCCGACACAACTAAGTATTTAGCGATGGCGGTTCTGACTTACCGAGTACTCCAACACTTTCTTTCTACCCGACGAAACAAAGGGCAGTTCATCTAACCAGATTTAGTGCGAGCGTAAAACTAACCACAGCGAATGTGTAGTTCGGATTTACCGAGTTATAAATCTGAGTGGTGTCTTTGGACAAAGTGGGAACTACTTCTTATACTCACATTTAACAGGTTGTTAACTCATGTTAAGTAAACAGGTATAAAGAAAATTAGTTAGAGAGCGAGTGCCGGAACTGCATGCTTCATAAATTTATTGTTTAACACACTTACACCTGGCGCTGCGCTTTAACATCGCTGATGCCTATAACAACTTATAGACATGACATGCTTTAGTGGATAATCGTTTGTTTTATTTTACTATCCACGGGCTACAATATTAACTTGTTTGCTATTATTTATATCTATACTAACATTATATCAGCCGAAGTAAATCACGGAAGGCGAATTAAAGACGGGAGTTAACACAAAACAGCAATACAATATGTTAAGCTCTACAAAAGGTAATGTGAGCAATTTGCACGCAGCTTGGGAAACGATTGCCTATATAATAATTATGTAAATGGTGAATCCGTTTATGACGGTTCTAGTACATCTAGTCGGAACGTTTCCGCGGGCCGGCCTCGCCCCGGGCCATTCAAGTGTGTCCGCTCAGGAATGGGTGCGCTAAGTGAAACGATACCGGAGATGAGACACGCAGAGCTTATTGCCTTCACATTTCATACAAACTTTGAGAGCCATCCACCATCTGGTCGTCTACGTCGACCTTATTTTGAAATACAGTTACATGTCTGAAAATAACCCTCGTATAAAAGTTGGAACCAACGCTAATTCATTTGTGAAAAAAGACCCAAATTATGTGCTACGAAAAAATGCTGAACGTGCTACGAAGTTCTACGGTCAGCGTTACGAAATGTAGTGTGTAATCCGGAGGTTACATTAAAAATCAACACAACGAAAGAACAACAAATGTTGACATGGAAATTATCATTGAACACAATCTCCAAATCTGTATAACCGGAGCGAATCGAGAGTAAATTTAATGAAGCGTAGTGACCGTAGGGCCCTCAAACCTTCATTTTGGGAGTTTGCGTAATGGTCTTATCGACACTTTGATGTTGTCCCAAGGATTAAGTTTTGTTACTAAATAAATACACCAAAACCTCTTGCGAGTTCCATTTTAAGTACTTAATGGTTAAGGGCTTTGGTATGATTTATTATATAAAATATTTCAGTGGTGCGAAGCTTTCAGCTTAAAAGTTCATTATATTTCATCCCGAACCGTAATATTGTACAATATACCAAGATCTATAAGTGAAAAAACTCTTTGTTAGCGAAGACATTTTGGTGAGAGAGTATTTATTGTATTCGAAAATTAAAAGGAAGATAGGAATTCCCTCGGGTGGGGGAGGTGAGGCGCAATCAGAGCTTGCCGGTGGATGGCAACCTTAAATACCAGACTTAATTGAACAGCTTCCGGGTTGCGCTCGGCGAACCTACATAAATATACTGCGCGGAAGTATTCGCCACAAAGGTATTCCTTTTACAGTAAACACCTACATTCAACGAGAAAGCAATCTTTCCACATAAATAATTTCAGACGCGGTCTCGGAATTCACAAGATTCGAACATTTTGTAAAGAATTTTTATTTTGCATCTCAAATGTATCTTTGATAAGAACACTGTCTGGAGTGCATATCGTATTTTAAACGAGACTTGCATTTTAAAGTAGAGACATAAAGGAATAAAAGAGGGGTACCGCCAACTAAATCGTACTTTCATGTTTTTGGCTCGATCCGACGTCGAGGCACGCACACGGAAGCTCAGACAATGCTGAGATTTTTCAGTACAACTACAGTACGAAAATTCTCACATCCTTGGTTCGCCTAGTGCGCATGAAGATATGCAAAAACAAAGGAGCATATTTCGCTCTAATTTTAGAAAATATCTCTACATTTTCCTTTCAATTCATAATGAGCAAAATCCTTCAATGTTACTCGTTTCCCAACAGTAAATATTTTTACCGCTTTTAAAAGCGAAATACAATGTTTAACCCGTTTCACTGCGCTATTTACTAACGAAAATTTGAATGGAGATAAAGCTTGTCGTGCGTTGAAAGATGTTCGCGGAAGCTTAAAATAATATTTTGGAGAGTCGCATCGCCCCAGCTCGCAGGCAGGAAATGAGGCTCTCTGTCCCGCCGGGAAATTGTTCCTCCCAATCATAACGCTCAGTAGAATCTCCCTGCTCTCAAAGACTTTAAAAATAATGGAACAGATTTGTCTTTCAGTGTATTACAGGCGAACGTAAACGCAGGCTTTAGTGACGGCTTTACGTTTTGTAATTCACTGGCTCCTTTGTACGCCAGCATTGGAAATTAAAAAAAATGTTATTCCTGTATTTACTATCGTCAAAGGACTCGTATCAAAGTAAAATATAGCTGCGATGGAAATAAGTAGAAACAGCAGATGGGAATATTTATCTAGTTTTTCCTGTTGGACGAATCAAAGCGAATGTTTCCCAAAAGGGCTGGTTTGGGATCGATGTATCGGGCGCATCCGATTGAATTAATCACGGAAAACGTCGCTCTGTGCAACTGATAAATACATGGCTGCCAACACGTGTGTACCTACATGTCCGTTGTTGTGAATTTCAGATTCAACATTTAGCCATATTGTTCGGAGGGATTGCCATATTGTGTTTCACGATATTTGTTTTAATTTTAGTACTCAAATTGTATTGTATGTAATTATGTATAACAACTCTGAACTTTCTACGATAAAAGAAAAATGTAGACGAAACGGGTGTACCTACATTGTGAATGTTTATTGTTAAAACGCAATAAATGTCAACTTTATGTTATTATTTGTTTCGTTTTATCGTAACATAACATAACAGCACTGTGTTTTCCCTACTTTTACGCGCTACATTGAGAACGACTTCACTGCGCTGAAACACGCGTGCTAACAGCTGTGTAACTATTCAACAAAATTATAGCCTTCTTGACATATTATTAGGTGAAGATAATATAACAGTGGACTTAGAGGTCCAAACTCATATGCCACTTGAGCGACGCTGCGGGTAAAGTATACAAAAGCTGTTTATAATAAAACTTTATTATATACAAAGGACAGACAGACGCTGTAAAGCATAACGACGCACAATGGGTACACAATATTAATTCTTATTTCCTCTGAACACAATGCTTTATTTAAATTGTGTGAGAATATTGTGCGTTTAAATTAATATCCAATTTAGTATGAATCGATCAAATTGGTGTCGCAATGAGTGCTATTTATAGGGCCGTCAATGGTTGTAGGGAAGTGATGAGCCGACACGGGCTGCTGGCGAGCGCACAAAGAACCAATTGACTGTGCTCGTCCAATCGCAGGCGCAGCTGACGTGGCGTGTGCGACGCGGCTCGGGAGCCCTATCCTACCCACGAAATATTCCAAGCCATTGAGGCACACAATATAGGTACCTAAGTCCATGCGTGTGTCCCATTATATATAGATAGGCATACATATCACACATTTATTGCTACATTATGAATGAGTGTATCGAGACTCACCGACTCCGCAGTCAAGCTATTACTACGGTTTTGTGGCAGAAACTAATGTATGAATACTTTTCCTTGCATTAATTTAAGTAAAATGGGAAAATCCGAGAGGAAAAAAGTCAATGTTTACTTAGAACACCGATAACGGGTTTCAGATCTCGTGTCAATTATCAGGAAATGTAATGACGCACTTCTACGGATTGGACGCTTTGCGGGTATCGTTTTTCCTTTGTTTCTTGGTTTCGTACTAATAAGTAAATTCAAATAACATTCCATAGAATGGGCAGTTGCAGTCAAAACAGCAGCAACTCAAGAACACTAACAGCTAAATGTTAAATGGACTTCAATTTAGTGAATTTAATCTATAGAAAATTAATCATAGAATCTGACTTGTAAAATAGGGCATGAGATAAAAAGGGCAAGTGAGTGAGTTCACATGGCCAGATGGCCACCAATGAATGAGTCGTTAACGAGTCGGCTAGGCGTAGAGGTGCCCCGCGTCGGCTCCCTAACTAATGCTACTATCCTTTAACCTAAGTGAATACACCTCTATAGGAAGAACGTGTCGTGGCTAGAGGAAATTTAAAATAGGAGCAGGAAAATGGTTTGGAATATGCCTGCCTACGTGTGGGTCTAATTTTAGCTACTGCTCTGGTAGGATTATGTGAAATTCTCGCCACAATTGTGGCCGGATTTGGTGTGTACCTCTTATGAGTTAACCCTATTAGAATTTTAATTTTGTTAAGAACGTACCTATCAGAATTCAAGTTTTGTGGTAAGAGGAAATAATTAGTGTTTCAGACAATCATGTTTCAGTACTCCATGCAATGTCTAAGTAGAACAAAGCCAAACAAATTATTTCATACCAGCTACATTCAAACAATTCATAAAACAACGAAGTTACTAAAACATTCACAAACTCGCTTGAAAAATCTGCAACGAATACAAAGTTTCAATCGTAATGCTCAAAGTCCCAAAGTATTGATGTAACGAATCAAAACGAACAAATTTAAAGGGAACCAAAGCGGATTCAAAGTTAGAGTGGGGGCGGAAGTTTTATCCGTCATTACATTAACGTGGCATCAAACCTGGTTTGTCCAACAAACTAAGTCCCATCAGATAATAGCGCGTAGGAAGGATAGCGATTTCGTCAAACAACCGGGATGCGCCCAATTCTCGCCAATAAACCCCCCCCCCCCCCCCCGAGATATATCGACCTCAACGGAGGGCCGTTAGTCATGCAATCGCCACCTCTATACACCGCATCGGTTATTATATTCGACGCTTATCGCATTTCATGATAGATAGCTTTTGAATTGACCAGCGTGTTCTGTGCGGCGGCACATACTATACATTCCACGCGCTTACACTGAGTCGATTGACTGATGCCGGAACCATTAATATGGATGTACCATTTAAATTGAAATGATAGCTATTAATGAATTCTTACATGATTTCAGGAGCCAATGCTTCCATTAGTACCTATTGATTTTATGATTTAAGATGTTGGTTTGTCAATTTATTAATTCTATCCGCTACCAGCATAAAATTTTCAGAATAAAAGAACTGAGACTTGCCAGAATCGCGCTCTGTTTTGCGAGGATACAACAAATCCTGTTATTCTCGCTTAAATGGGATTTGAACAAGTCAGCAGTTTATCCGCGGCCTTGTTGCTCGACGACTGTTGTTGTTGTTTTTAAAATGGCATTTATGGTATATTACACAATTATATGTTCATCGTTATCTGCATAGTAGTTTGGCGGTGGTAAAGGTACGTAATGCAACAATGACGGCATCGCGGGCCACGTGACCCCAGGCCGGGGCTGACGACGTCGCTCGCTATGATTCACCGACGATTCACCGAGCCGCCGAACGCTTCACATTCCAGCTCCGGCCGCATAGGTAAATGGGAAATGCCATATCGCAATAAATTCACAAACACTATGCTAACACTCCAGTGCATCTCCTCCAGCGGTTTTCACCTCGTAACTTCATCTTCTATTGCAAGTAATCACGTAATCTTGCCAGTCTGCTCGCTAATAACTTGTAAAGCGAGTTTACTGGTACAGCAACTAATAAATATTAATTGAAGCAATGGTATTTATTGTGCGATTGATTAATAAAGTTTCTAGGCGATAGAGATATGTACGGAATGGCGGTTGCCTACACAGTTTCAATTCAGGCATTCCGTTGTTTTAAATCAGCATGCGACCGCGCAGCGTAGCTTTCGCGGACGCACGCTGCAACTAGAATGGAGTCGCTCACGTACCGTTTCGCGTTTAATACGTTTCTCGTGCTGATTCATACAGAACTATAAATAAACATTCGTTAAAGATGATGTATTACAGAATGGGTAATTAAAATCTATGTATTTGTGATGATTAAAATGCTTCGCCGTTATTAAAGTGTACGATTATTCATCGTTGTGGTAAAACGATATTTCTGTGATCAATGACATGGATGCGGTCAGCGTGACGATGCGGACTTGTGCACTCACCATACCATTTGCTGGCCAATGTCTGTTTATTATTGAACAGATTGATTACTTTGATTGTTATACTGGTTCTAAAGTTCAAATATTGAAACAGTCTGCATGTTTTTCCCGATAAGCAAAGCTTTTGATATGAAATTGGTACGGACCACAGGGTAAACAACAATAGGTAAGCAGAGTATATATTACTGTAAGCAGTGCATCATTACTGAGCGCTGAGTGACCCACTTCCACTGGATAATAAGCATCGAAACAATGAATTTTGTGAAGCGATTAAAAATAGAAAGCACATTAAAAGTTTGAAACAGAAACTGGAGTTTGGAGTCAAGTAATGAGTTGCTTTATGACGTAATAAATGTTTGGATATACGTCATACCCAGTTGCAAAGGCAAAGATTTAGCAATTTTAGGATATACAGTGTCAACAAACCAAACAATACCAGCGGTCAGTAACAAATATTTTTGTTAATTAATTATCATTGTGGGAAACTTTATTTTTCAATTATTTCTATTAACCCTAGCTCACTAACCTTAATTTCGAGTAACGTTATCACTAACCATTCGTAAATTTTACGACACATTAAAACACCAATATTTATTTAATCAACTTTATTTATGACACAAAACGAAGTGAATAGAGCTTAAAGCAGTCTTAGTTTTGAAATAACATAAGCTCTTTTAAAAATATTCTTCATTGAACAATGATTCCACATAGGAACAATATGCTCCCTGCAAATCCCGTTTTTGCAGCCCTTGCTGTGAAGTTGGTGGTCATACAACGTTTTTTCGCAACGTTTCTAGCGTGTTAGCAACAAAATGTCAAAAATTTGCAAATAACATTGAAATTTTTTAGTGATTTTTAAAGTATAGTAATTATTACGTCATGTTATAACATAAAAATAACATGTTCTAATAGTAATTATTGAAAATAATTGACAAATAAAAAAATAGTTACGTAGATACTAAGCTTTCGTGAATTTTACGACGATCACACGATATATCCCGATTTAATGAGCGTGAATCCGCAATGAGTGTTTGCTGGTCTTTGGCGATGAGAATTAAGAAGGTATTAGACACGGGCAGGGTGGCGCAGGTCGGGATCTTACCGAAACACTAAACTCGCAAGGTACGCGACGTCATTTTGACGAATGGTTAGTGATACAGGGTTAAGAATCCAATCCATCTGTAATATTCGTTTAGAAAACAACTACAGGTGCCTTTCACTTTTCAGCTGTTCAGTCATAAAACAATTTAATTAAACAACTCATCTGATAACAATAAGCAATTGTACGAAGCCACGTTACAAGCCACACACAGATGTAAAATCATTAAACGGTGCTACTAACGCTGTTTTTAATTACATTATCATTACAAATGAGATTTGCAATTTCATAGTAAGAATAAAAAAAATATCTAGTGACATTTTAATTTACATCAGATGGCAAAGTTTTTAATTAGTGGTGGGTGGAGGGGTGACGCGAGGGATGAAGGGGTGCAAAGCCGCACGCGACGCTTTTTATAACTTTTTCCGGTTCCCTATCTGTTATCCAGGTGTAGATTTGCGATTACAACAAACATTTTTTGGCGAATTTAATAAACCTCTTTCCCGGAAATGCGGATAACATATCAAAGTTATCGGTCAATCTGTTTGTGATTAATTCTCATGAATTGCCGGTTGTTAGTTAGTACTTATTTGAAAATCAGGTTTTACAATATTAAAACACATTCCACAAAACGTAGTACTCAGTACTTTATCAGAGTATAAAAAAAGATTTGGCATTTAAATTTAACGTTACATTTAAATAATTTAAACCCAATATTGAAGAAAGAAAGAAATCACGACATCGATAATAAGACACAATACAACACATATTGTAAAACACACGCAAGACAAACAAACAGAAAGGCAAGCTATCACAATATTGATTGCAAGATCAGCTCTAAATACTCATCGATGCGTTTATGATTGGAGATAGTATATCGATAGCATAATGCTTTTAATCTTGATCCATAACCCTGATATCGATGGATTGTTTTCACACATGGTTATAGGAAACCATAACGTGTTTTTCCAAAACCACAACTAAGATTTCTCTACTCTCCATACTAAGTGTTTTTATGATGTTTGTTTGACTGAAGTACCGCATTCACGCGCCACCACAGTTCAGTCCTATTATGAAAGTATCACATGTAGTGTTTTGCAAAGGCTATCACATAGCAGTCAATAAGGTCCCTGATCGGTTACTCGGCAAATATTTGCGCCATAAGATCGAGTGGAGAGCATGTTGTGGTCAACACAAATACGATATCCGCAGCGGCGTCGTCGAATCGTCGCCTAGACACACATGCAAACAAATGTGCAACTATTATCTACAACATACTCCTATATTCTATATAATAACAACATTTACATAAAAACAAGCGTGAATCATTGAATTGCTTTCCGTTTATGACTAAATCCAAGTACCTACAGTACGATTCCACGTAGATGGTATTCTACGTAAGTGATTTGAAAGTCAACAAATGATTGTTAGAACAATTAATTTCAATAAATGGTAACAAAGGGTGGCCGAGTGTCGTGCATGTGACGTCAGCGGTTGAACGTGTGAATGACTAAATTCGTTCAAATCGTTCATGTTGTACACCACCGCTAAGCCCAATCGTGATTGGCTGTCTTGTCAGGATAATGCGGGCGGCTCCCGATAGAGGTTATGAACCCTCTGATTTAATTGAAGTTCCAACGTTCAGCCCCCGTCGGCTCTGACATCCTCAGACCACTGTATTGTCCCCATTTCACTGACAATGTGAATGTAATAATCATGGAAATCACTTGTGAACTGGTATTTCCTTCTCAACGATGTTCAATCAATTAGATTTTGAATTGTGCTTCAATCAGTTGTTTACTTTCTTTTATTTGTCAATTGTTATGTAGCAATATGTGACTTACTGTACTGTTCTGCTACTGTCATCTTACGAATGATGATTAAATCTGTACATACCTGAAAAAGGAAAAGTACATGTTATACAAAGTCTGTACAATGAAAATGTAGAACATAAAATTTTGACATACTAAAAGTCTGTCGTCGGAGAAAACGTTAAATACTTTGAAAATGCTTCGAGCGAGGATTGAGGCCGATGGGATGGAAACTTCGTAGAAATTCGATGGTTGCTTAAAACTTAAAACACTCGGTCGTGTAAAACGAAAAATTTTCTCAGACAAAATTTTTAAGTAACTGTTTTGGCATCCATATTGTTTTGAAAAGAAGGAAGTGGTGACGTATTTCCGGAAATGGTATTAATTTCCCCATAAAATGCTTTCAGCAACAACATATAATCGTAAGCACAGCTTTTAAAGTTTTTACTCAATTTATGTTGTTTCGAAAACACTTTTCTATTAAAACGGAAAAAAACCGTTGCCGATTTCTTGAATCCATAGATTTAAATGCTTGATGAATATGCCTCTATAGGTAATAAATGAATCATAGGCATTCTTATCTCTTGTGCTTGATTAGGTCATCAAAATTTATAGCAGTGCAGTCAGTGCACTCTTCGATGACTTATCAATAAAAATAATACCTACTTATTCAACATTGCTTGTTTTCTTTTTCTTAAAGAGTTTTATAAGTGACAGCCATATTATCGCTAGCCATGGCTATATTGCTTTTTGTAAGTCACTTTTTACTGCTATCTGAGCATTGTTTGGAATATGTTCTTAAACACCACGTTATTCCCCCCCAAATACGAAATTGTGAATAACGGACAAGAATTCTTTCATAAAGACTGTATTGCGTTCTTTTTCATGCGTTGTAACTGTTCCCATAAGCTCACAGCGAGAATTAATGGCAAGGAAAGTTATGGTGGGTTCACGTTAGTGTAAGAGCTTCTAAATAACTTGTCGTCGGCCTCGAGGCACCTGCAAGCGACGCCTAATGGGCCCAATTATCGACGTCTTCGCCGCACGCCGAGAGCGCTATTACCCCTCCCAGGGCGAAGCCCCCTCGCTTCGCGCTGAAAAGATTCCAAGAGTCTTAAGGCACAGTAGCTGTAAAATATTAGAAACGAAATCATAGAGTCTCGAGAAAAAAGTACTCGGTGTTGAAAAGACAGATTATTAGTTGGCCAGAGAAACTTAGAAAATAGTTAAAATATAATATCTTGAAATCCCTACGTGTGTGGTCCAATAAAACTGTAACTTAAAAATCTTTTCAGACAAATCGCGAAAGTTTTCTACGAAAATTTTTCAAGCGAACTTTTAAAATTACTGGGGGCAACACCTATTGAATTGATTTACGATGTGTAATAAAACGGCACTATTATTTGATGTATGTGGCTCACTCGGAAAGTTGGAATGCATGGGGCCGATTTGTTATAAACTCGTCAAATGTACGCGGAAGTGGTATATCATGACGTAGAGCGTTTACTGGAATCCATTTAATGAAATAGTAAAACCTACTTACTAAAAGATATGCAAGCTCGTATATGAACCAAAATCGCTATTACAAGGTTTTGACAATTGAGTCCCCCTTGCACAAGCCCAGTGTCATTGCTGTTTTCAGTGGAGACTATATTAATACATCCTGGCTTACAGGATCCGCAGCAACATGAGCGGGGCGGATATACTCGAAAAAAAACCGAATCATTGCATGCTTCAATTGTAGGACAAATGTACTGGTCTTAAACGCATACCGTGTTTAAGGCCAGTACAGTCAATGGAGTACAGGAATAGCGTTCAAGATGTGATCTCACATCAATCGTAAAACGTTCACGGCCGCGATTGTATGGTGCCTTATCATCGTCGTTGAGTTAGGTAACGCGCATTGTCGCACTTGACAGACTGCGACCGTTATCAGCGCGGTGACATCCACGCGCGTCGTGACGAGGGCTCACTACATGCCAGATAACACCATTTCTATTATTTCTAAAATTACTTTTATAATATCGGTCGAAGGTCTTGTTCCATTAGAATTTAAATTGGTGATTACGAAAATTAACATCGGGTCACTTGACATTGTAATCTTTCAGAAAGTACTCTCTGAACTATGACTTGAGACTTTTTGTTCCTCATTGTTATAGCGTTAAACATTACTGGTTTACAGCGAATTCGAATACAATTCCCGACGTTTTGTTCTGTGGGGGCCCTGCGCAAGGTTTCGCACTCGAGTATATAGATCGTTTCATTGTTACAACTTACAAAATGGCTTCATATAGTTTATCGTATGAAAAATGAAAGTTGATGCTCAGATAATAATCAGACGCATCCCACACGTACTCTGGCGAATCGATAATTGCAGCGCATATGGCACGATTTCATACAACTGTTCGTCATGTGTTGTTGAATGAAAAAACAACTACAGAGCAAGTCAAATGTACAAGTATCATGTTCGCGAATAACGCGTTGATCTAAACGTTGAACTTCTGCGCTCCGTATAATTTGTATCGCGAAAATTTTAAACACGATTTACTTCACCGGAATGATTTATTATCCGACTAAGCGGAGGTAAAAGGAAGGGAATAAACCTTATTTCTTCTAAAGTTTCCTTCTTATAGCTTCACGTTTATTTTTTCGCCGCAATTCCCTGGTGAAACTACAGAATACTTTTCAGAAAACTAGATACATATTACAATTCAATGTCGAGAGACATAAATCATTTCTTGTAAGCTCTCCGTTCCGTTTCTATAATAATGCGGCTATTATTAGATATATCTCGGTTGTGAAAACCAACTAGTCCGAGCTACGTAGCTCATTTTTTTATTGTTATTTTATGTGTTACGCGTTAATTTGCTATGAGTGCTATCCTAAACGTTTATAATTTATTGTAAAGTTTACAATCCGTTGTAATTATTTTTATACGTACAATGTCGGAGTAATAAACTTACAAAATAAACAATTAAACCATCTTTTCTCATTACATATTAGAACAGCTTGAGGAACCGTCCCCTCCTCAAACGAAATAGCTCGTCTCAGAATTACGTGCAATTTGGAGTAATGTACACGGATTTAGTGCCACACTCAGTTTCTATTAAGTTGCTCCAGATCTGAATGTTATAGTAGGTAACGCGGGATTATATTCTAACATTAAAGTAGGTGCGGTGTGTAGCTATACTCTAGTGGCCGTAAATCGTGGAAATGCGCGTAAGTTATACCAGCGTTTCAACAGAAAGATATTCCTACAATTTATTCTCTACCTAATGGAATATGTGGACTTTGCTGTAAAAGTCAACCAAGAAAATGGCTTAAACAGTCCCTTTAAACATATTGTATGTTTAAAGAGACTGTTTAAGCCATTTTCTTGTTCAGTATAATTAATCTCAAATCAAAACTGGTATTTCGACAAGTTACCATCCTGGGGGATGCCAAAAATGGTCGGCTACAGATTTTACGGTTGCCTGCATGCATAATGTCCGAGTGAAGATTTCTCCAAGAATTAAAAAAGTTTGTGTTTTATTCGGAAAGCCAGAATATTAAACTTGAATGAGTTAAGCAATACGATAAGTTTTGATCAAAGGTTCCGTTGAAATGTTTTTATTAACTTATTTGCGTCATAGGTATAAACTATGGAAAAAGGCGACTTGGTAACTAATATAAAAGTGGTTATCTACGCGCCTCGCAAAGCACTTCTTATTTTATCGTGAATTGCAACAAATATTTGCGATAACGAGTAATAAAAGTTGTGTGTTCTATGTCTGACGTCACACATTGTTCGATTGTGCCTTTGAGTACTCATTGCATTATGATATTGGAAATTTAATTCATCTAATTAGAACAATCGAGACTTAATTGATTTCAAGAACATTCTTCTCGTTCCTCCACAGCAAAAAATATTACCTATTATATTAATTGAAATATCGTACCTACTCGTTAACGAAACAATGTAAAATTTAATCAACATTATAAAACATGCAAAACTGTGATATCGCAATTTGGCATAATAATAGCATGATTATCGGCGCAGGTACGAGTATGTAGAATCCTTTATCGCCAAATAACCTTGCTCTACACGTGATGCAGGCCAGGGTTGAGACATGGCCTCGTTGTTTCAACAGAGGAGTACAGTCACTAATTGCCAACGACAGGAAGCCTTATACAATAAACCCTAGCCGAACGAAAAAACATGATGGTTGCGATATTGCGTCACTCTAGCTGTTGGCGAATAAAATAAGACGTCTATACAAGAAACGCGACGGAGCTGCGATCAATCTGAGGATCTAATAGCGGCGTCTGACCTAGCCGGCG
Organism: Cerastis rubricosa; assembly: GCA_949152445.1. NCBI lineage: Eukaryota > Metazoa > Arthropoda > Insecta > Lepidoptera > Noctuidae > Cerastis > Cerastis rubricosa. The sequence goes on along the minus strand of OX424540.1, from coordinate 10,840,219 downwards.
CCACCCGGCCGACGCACCCCTACACTCAGACTACGTAGGTGGAACGACTCAGCGTTTATTCAGGGCTGTGTCTTGTTCAACCATCGCCTATATTGTACCCGACGACATGACATGACACAAATTATTATGGTAATCATCTTCCCAGTTTGGAATAAATATTAGGTTATACAGCAAGTACATAGACGCCGATTGAGCTCATACAATTTGACCGAAACCTTTCTAATCTTATTTTGTTAATATCCTTTGCTCGTGTGGAAGACGATTGTTCTGTGTGAATGATTCATGACCGCGCTACGCAAGACTGTAAAAAGAAAAGAAATGTTCTTTCATGACGTAAGCACAAACACTTAAAGAGTTTGCTCCAGCACGACATACTTAATCATCGACAAAAAGATGTTTGAAACACAATTCATTTCATTAATTACGCTGAATTATAGTCGATCACTAATTCAAAAATTCTCTACAACGTAGATGACTCTTTACAACCAAATATTTTGTATTCGAACAACATCTTATTTTGTAGAAAACCAGGAATTTCCCGAATGATGACACAACGAACAGTGAACATAAATAACGGTAACGTTTCGAGTTACAGAAATTGCAGGCTGCACCTAGCACCTACCCATTTCCACAAGATGTAATTGGTGTCAAGTACGTATCGTACGTTTACGAGTGTAGTCGTAAATGTGGAAGAGCGACTGAACGAACGGTACGTCTGCGAGACGTGGGCAACGTGTGTCACGGTGCATCCTGATGTGTGCGCGGTGAGAGGCTGTGCGTGCGCCGAAACTGTGACAGCGGTGCCGCGGTGTTGCGGTAGGTCAGGCGCTCGGCGGACTGCATTCCGTGCAGCCGGCGAGTCCGCAGCACAGCGAAGCGCCGCTCCCACTAAATATAGCCTGGGCGAAGTGAACGAACGCGACACGACGCGCGACGCTACGTCGCCGACACGCCGCTTAGACGCTGCCAATGAAATTGCTAAACTATGAAAATTACTGTGAACTACGCGGGATGTGATCACCATTGACTCACATTAAGTCTCCGAGAAAAACGCTAATCGAACACTTTTTGCGACAAATTGTAGATGCTACATCAACTTCGTAGCCGTAGCAAACTCGTAGACAGGAGAATTTTCCTATGCCATGTATCTAGTTTGTTGTAAGCTTATAATTTAAAAATCGATATTTCTTTCACTTTTGAAAAAGTAACGGAATATTATATCAACTTCTTAATTTTATATTGAAGAACAACACATTAGTGCTACGCCTGCGTAGCACGTGCGTAGCACTTTTTGTTGGTCTCATGACAAAACCAGTTCAGTTCAGTTGTATTCAAGTAATCCTCAATTATTTCAACAAATAACGACTTCAACTTTGCAACTAAATGAGAATTCGATTAAGAATAATTTAAATGTTAATTGGTCGAATTTCCACAAGTGAATTCTTGAGATCATTCGTAGCCGCTTGTAAAATTGATCATAAGACTGAGTGCAAAACACTGTCGCAATGCGGAGTGCATGTCTTTATAGAGAAAAAAAAACAAATGTTTGTCCAAGATGAGGCCAGACGAGCAAAAATGTCCGGCGACGTGTCTGCAGAGAGTAAAGAACGGCCATTTATTTGCTTATCGGCCACATAATGCGCTAACCGTACATGATAACGGAACAATGAGTGTAAACCAGCCGCAGATACCTACATTAGTGTACACTCAGATATGGTTATCTCCCTGTGTCAATACTCTTTTGTACTGGCGATACGGGAGTCTATTTACCCTTAATGCGCTCAGCATTCTTCGATGTTGAATAACCTGATGACAATGGAGTGACCCATTAGCCGACGATTTGGTCGTACGTTTTAAACTGTTATCAGTTGAAAATAAATGAGAATAGTCCCGTGTGCCTCTTATCATCTGCGCTGAGACGTGTTTGGTATGTAAACGGCTTAATTGTCACAAAATATTTGGTATTTTGCTACGGAAATGTTGTAGCGTCTTCGGAATACATAAATAGGTATTTACCCTATTCAAAGTGTCTGTATGTAAGTTCGGGAACGAAAGTAAGGGTTCAAAGTGAGTTATCGACAACTATAAATAACATTAAGGGTACTTTCAGTTTGGTAATTGTAACTGTTTCAATGTCGGTACGTCAACAATATTTATACTGCGATAACAAGCTAGAATAGTGTTTATTAAAATTAACATTGACCTCACATATTGACCTGTGGCATTCCATCGCATTCTTTTGGCCGGACTTTATGTAACAGCTAATTATATAAGACCATAGATTTATTTTATTGAATGAATAAACCAATTACGTACGATAAATAGTTAAATGTCAATGTCATTATTGATACCAGAAAATGTTTAGTATCCTGAATGTCATGGAAAACTTCAGACAGGAGTGTTAAACATTCGGTTTTTATCAGAATCATTTTTTATTCCTGCTACTGATAAAAAAGATATGGTAAATGCATTCGAGTTACGAACGTTACTTTACGACTAGAATGTAGTTAACGTCATTACCTAACTAATCGTAATAAACATCGAGTTTTCTAGTAAAATGGATAGTGAAGTACCTACAGCATTACGTGTACATACTGACTGGATAAGGTAGGTATAGTACTTACAAACGTTGTTACCAAAACAACTCGCTATTTTAGAACGTGCGATTAAAATTAATCAACTCCTCTGTCTAAACATACTTTGTTCTGTCGTTATAAGAAAAGGCCATTTACTTCGTTGTGGGATTTATACAACAAAACAGTTTTATAAATCTATTAGGTTTTATAATCGAATGGAATTTGTGATAAGTGTCAAAAATGAATGTGAATTGGCTATTTGACTGAAAATTATTATTGGTAACGTTACAATAAAAATACTTATAAAGATTAGACGAGATTACAAGAATATTTATTTAGTTGATTATTAAATAAACTTGTAAAGTAGTAGGAAATATATGATATTTGTATTTTAAATAATTAATATACAACATATTTTTCCTATTTTCATATAGAATATAATTTTATTCAAACTTTCTTTATGTTGCCACACAGTGAGTGGTAACTACCGGAATCCGCGTATCACCACGACCTTCGCAAGAGCAGATTGATAAGAGATAACAAGTTTTGTTGCTGTACGTGTGAACTACCTGTAGGTAGTGTGCATACATTAAATAATTCTGTTTTACTTTTCATTGTTTAGTTGTTTTATACAATCGATTATAGCCTCATTGTTAGAAAGATTTTTATGATTCTTCGGTTAAGTTTTTCTAATACGTAATCATACGTGCGGAGGCATGCCGCAAATCTAATTAGTTAGTGAAGTCTCATGTAAAGTCCTCATAACGTAGATAAGTCTACGATCAATAAATTTTTCCATTAGCGAAATATTGGTATTCGCTGGCATGTTGCGGTGGGGTATGGTAGTGGGGGCCAGACAGACGGCGGCGGGCGTGGGGCGGCCGCCGCTGGACATGCGCTTTGCGCAAGAGTGCAACGCGACGGAAGTCAGCTGGCCTGCCGGCGCGCACCGCATACAACCCGCACTCACCGCGCCGGTTCACTAATGCACCATGATTACATTACACTCCTTTAAATCCTCCATACTCTGAAGTTTCCAATCCGAAACCGATTTCACCTCATTACAAAAGACAAACGTGTCAACTTGAAACATAAAACGATTTTCCACGGACGGCTGAAGCACCTCGACTCGTTGCCCATTTTCGCAGTAAACCGACACTGTTTATCAACACGCGCGCTGCACCAGCTCGCAGCGTGACGACACTTGACATAAGTCGTTGTTCCTCAGCGAAATCATCGACGTTTGGCAGCTGTCGGCGCTGATGTCCGAGATGCGTACTTGCGATCTATCGGGAGCTGTTTCGCGAGCGACTCGAAATAGACACAAAGTGATGTCGAGCGCGTGCATGCAGTGATCGATCGCACTCACCGTGCGCTCGCAGGCAGGCAGTCGTACCGGTCAGCTGAGCCGTCGGCTGCGCGTGCTGCTCGACTGCTGTCCACTGCTCAGCGGCTGCTCACTGCTACTGCACTCGGACTTAAGATCCGAAGAAGCACACTGGCTGCGGCTACACTGAACGCGGTTCAAACGAGCTCCGATTTCGGAATACGGACAGGGCACAGTGGCACACACACGCGGATCGCGACTAAATACGTCAAGCGAAGGCAACGTGCATCGCGGCTCTCGCGTGCTGGCGGCGAGAGTGTCGGCGAGCGACTGAGACCCGAGCGGGGGGATACCGCCGGCACCCGCGCCGCCCCTCACCGCCCACTTCTTCCGATGAATGACAATAATGGAAGACGTTCAACTCGCCCGCAAACCGAATCATATGAATCATTGCATTAGGGTGCAGCCCCGCCCGAGTCCAGCTCGCGAAACTCCGGTCCGCGCCTCACACCATCTATGTTCACGGAGGGCTAGCTATCCGCAATGAGTCCAAATTACCTGTTAGCAGCGCCGCACGACGCATCTCTTACCTCAGAGATTCCTGTAAGACCCACCAACAGGCGTCCGTATGGTCACGTGGAGTCCGTTGTGCAGTAATTAGGTCCAGCAGTGCGTTCGGCCACAATGGGAGGAGCTTATAATTTGCAGGTTCTCATGGAGCCAGCGTGCGGCGGTGCATCGCTCGCTTGTGTCGCCACTAATCTTATCAGAGCTAATCTAATCCGGCGCGACGCCCTCTCTTGTGTTTTCTTCCAATTGTGTCCACTCGAGGTAAATTAGAGGTTTTCTCTCGGGAGTTCGCCGTAAACTCCGACAAAGTTCATTGCGCTTTAGAAAAATCTCATTAAATTGAATTGCATTTGTACTAGCGATTAAAGCGGTTGCATAAAACAATCGAAGTTGCCGTCTGCTTCAAAATAACGACTAAACCAATAAATAAGGTCTATTAGATTGTTACCCCGCCATAGTTTAGTCTGATGTAGGTACATAGACATTATTACGACTAAGTAAAATGTACATTCTTCATATATGGCTCACAAAATCATTTTTTTGATATCATACGCAATTTTATCTCTAACATCTACGAGGAAAACAAAATATACGGGGATAATAGTAGTAGCAAATAAGATTATTTCCATCAAATCCCATCTGTGTTTTGTTTATGCGGTTTTCCTTTTTGGAATAAACCGAGCCCGAACCGATACTTACACGAAGCATGTTGGAAATCATATATAACAATAATGTTGGTTTAATGATAGCAAAAGTGAATAAGTGGCCAGCCGGGCCTAAGAGTATCATAATAACCAGTTTTCTTGAGTCAGTTCTTAAAACTTGCGAAGAGAGACATGCAACAGATAAGATGTCTTTTGTTTTCTATTTCATTTACAGAGTTGAGATTGTATTTGTAATTTTCGTTTCGAATTCAAGGACTGAGCTTGCTTCCCTGAGGTACTCCATGATTTTTTAACGTTTAGTAAATCCTACTAAATCAAGTCGCGACTAAAATCAGGCATTAAGGACGCTGTTACATTTTCGACAAACTCAAATTTAGGTATCTAAAGTCGCACACAGCAACATCACTGGTAGGCAGATTTTGAGCGCTCGATTTTATACATCACTTAAATAATCTTGATCCTTGATATTATTTTTTAATTTTAATGAAATGGTTTCCGGAAGGTTACTTGGAACTTTGAAAATGCATTTGCTGTTACTTACCACCGTCGTCGTGATAAGTAGGTACTACCGAATGTTCTTCTATGAGACTGTGGTGTAGGTTCAACATTTTTGATAAAATTTTAAACACACGGTAGTAAAAATCAAAATATTTATTTATATTATTTTATATTATATATTATTATATTTATTTTTTATTTTACATAGGCCTACATGGGCACTTATAAAACGTCGACAAAAGATGCACGGTTCGGGTTGGTCGTTTCCTATGGAGAAGAACCGGTAAGAAACTCCATGGTTACAAAATACACATGGTTAAATCATTTGAATGTTACAGCGTTAGTACATAAGTGTGAGAGGACAGCGTAGGCCCGAAAATAAGTCATTGCTTACCACAAAAGGTAGACAAGTTAAAAATAAACTACTAATTTACTAGGCCTAAATTGTCCACACATTCACAAAAAAATAGGTAAATGAAAAATTATCTATACAAAAGTAAAAATAAAACATTATAAGAACACTAAATTAAACAATTGACACAGATATTGTCATCAGTGCTGTAACTATTCTGAACAATTAATGAACGGTGCAATGATTTGAAAACTACTGTAAAACATCTGAATAAAAAGAATGAAGAAAGATTAAATTGGAAATAGTTAGAGACGACCACACATTTGTGTCATTTATGAGCTACCAGGGAAGCCGCATGCGCAGAAGGAACTAGAGCCATTCTTCTTTGTCATCAATGTAGTCCTTAATTTTGTAATATGTTTTTTTAATTAGGACACGTTTGATGCAATTTTTCAACTTTACATCAGTCAGTTCCGTAACTGACTTTGGCAACTTATTATAAAAGCGACTGTTTATAAAGAAGAAGTAGTAAAAAATGTATAATATATTTAATTAAGGCATACACTGAGCTTTTATGCATTATTAACACTCAATGCGTTTTTACGTGTGTGTGAACTATGGTCCCTTAGATCCATAGACCTAGGGTATCGCGGGTCAACCAGTTCTGGAAGTAAACAGTTATTGTAGAATTTTACTAAATGTCCTTCCATATTTTCCTTCCAGAATTGGTCGTCTCGTTTCACAAAATCGTATTTCAGTTGTCCGACGCCTGTCCACACTGCAAATATACACATCTCTTGACCAGTTACTCGTAACTGGCCCTGTACTTGGTAGTACCATTTACTTTTTTTATTGACGATGAAAGCTTCAGATTTGTACACCCAAAAGTCAATCTTCTTTTGTTTTATCGCTTCCTCAGGATCTAATTTTAGAGTATAGGCAGATGATGGACACTTTACTTCTACAATGCCAAGTTCGCATTTGCCATCTGGAGTAGCACCCAGAAATGAAAATTCACTATCAATAAATAATCCACATTCCTGGATATTTATATTTAACGCATTTTTTAATTCCTGGAGCGCTGTGTGCTCGTTCTGCCTGCCATGTTTAATGGACGGGACATTGCTCAGGTCGTTGCCATACAATATCTGTTTAACCAGAGAAGCACAATTAGTATTGGCACGCCGCTTGCAAACTCTAGCAAACCAGGAAGCAGTTAAGAGTTTCCGCCTAGTTTCTAGCCACTTGGAGCTTGCACTTTGCAAGACGGTGCTCCTTTCCAAATTATTCTTCTCTTCTTTAGAGAGTTCTAAGCCTTTTAAAAACTCTTGTTTTCTGTCACGGTATGTCAATGCATCCATGTCAGGTTTCTGACAATTTACACCATAATGGGCGTCTTTAGCAGGAACATGTTTAACCGTCTTTTTCTTTTTAATGTTCCTTCTCCTATAATTGTTGTCTTTGCGCGAATTTTCTAGCCGAATTATTTGTTCGTTCGCATCGGTCTCAAAAATAAATTTATGCACATAGGATTGCAGTGTGCCGCCGGTATTGAAAGATATAACTGCAGCCGCACATCTTCCACTATATGACCCTTTTAAGGAGTAATTTACTCTTTTCCCTCCTACGTATTTGGCAACTCTGGCATTAAAACTTTCGACCAAATTGTTAGTCTCGTTATACGCGAAACTGTACGCTTGTTGAGAAAGCCTATACGCCAAATCGGTTAGTTTTTGGAACACCCCAAAAGCTACCAATTCTGGGACAAAGTTTTCTGACCTTGTTTTGCTACAAAAGTATGGTGCACAATGACTGTGATCACCAAATATGTGGTGGGGTCCATTTTGGATATCCTTTTTTATATTATCGACCTTTTCCGCGAAGGGGATGCTTTGCTTTGACCAGTATTTTATAGAAGAGTCCACTCCCCAACGCAACCTCAAATACTTTTCTTTGACAAGCTTCCTTGCTTTGATGTGAAACGATGAGTTTGTTGACACTGCCAGTAATGCTTTACAATAATTGCGCAAGAGGTGGTTCTTGCACTCTATTTTACCAACAGTTAAATTTTCATAGGGTCGGGCATTTCTAATGCATGCATAGGTATTAGCATCTCCATCAGCAATTAAATGAGAATAAATAAGTCCATGGTCAGATAAAGAACTTTTAAACCCTTCGGTAATAATTGCAGCTTCCATTGCAGTTGAAGGGCCACTAAAGTTCTTAAAACATGTATGTGCAGGTGCCTCAATTCCTTTATTTATTGATCGTGAACATATCACACAATATTTATTTTTCACCCCACAGTAAAGGACTTTTTTGCTGTGTTGGCCAACAATTGCTGCGGCGCCTGAAGAAGCATCGTAATTTGTGCCGTATGAACGCTTACTCCAACACGCATCCGCAATAACAGCTATCATTGGTGTTCCCTGAGATGAAATATTGCCGATAAGTTTTGCATGTTCGACCTCTTCCTTTCCTGCCTCAGACATACAATGATCCGCCGTTTGTTCCCACCATTGAGAAACTTGATCATGCGTTATCTGGTATAACCGCAGAGACATCAGTGGGATGTCGGCGTGGGCAAGGACTGTGTTAAGCTGAGTGTAGCCGGCACCAGTAGACATAATTCCAGATACAACATCCTGATTAATGTCCATTTTAAGGTCGTCTTGCCGCACTGTTTGAAGCTCAAACTTTTCACCACACATTTTGCAAATAATTTCAAATTTAGAATGCAGGCCATTTCTTTTTTCTTTATTTATAATTAAATGCTTCACACCGCAATCAAAAAGAGAAGTGTGGCTTCCTATCTGGATTACCTGCTCAAAGAGGTAATCAAATTCGACGATTCTCTTGCCTTTGGTCTTAAATTGTACTGCGCATTCTTTTTCCTGACAATAAAACGGGACTGTATAGTAGTGTGTACTTACGATAAAGAAATAAAAAAACAAATAATGCATAGTTTGATAAAACTCACAAATGAAATTTCATACTGCTCATCATGGTCTAACGAGACATCTAAGCTGCTCTCCCTGTTAACAAAAAACATAATACAGGGTAAAATTAAGTAACCCGTAGCGAAACTTTAACGAAAAAATACAAGAAAAAGATATCCCAAATTCAATTACTTCTTCAATTTACTAATAAACTACAAAGTGAAAATACTTACATAGTCTCATTACTTTTATTTATTGCTACGATTGTAGGTTTTTTTGGTCTACATCCAAATTTCCGAATACGGGGCATCTAAAAAAGAAAAATAAAATTTTTAACAAAACGGCGTGCATAATAACTACACTAAATGTACATTTAGTTTGGTGGCAAAACTCACAAAGTACAAACTACAAAGTTCCGCTGCCAAGGCCTGTTTTATTTGTCGGACTTCGGTTTTGACCCGATATCCGTAATTAGCTGCCCCAAAAACCATGAAAATGACACCCATGACGAAAAGATGTTAAATTTCGTCGGCGCCATCTTAGATTTTGATTTTGACACCTTATTCGTTATTAGCTGCCCCAAAAGCCATGAAAATGACATCCATGATGAAAAGGTGTTAAATTTTCGTCGGCGCCATCTTGAATTTTGGTTTTGACCCCATATTCGATATTAGCTGCCCCAAAAACCATGAAAATGACACCCATGACGAAAAGGTGTTAAATTTTCGTCGGAGCCATCTTGGATTTTGGTTTTGACACCTTATTCGTTATTAGCTGCCCCAAAAACCATGAAAATGACACCCATGACGAAAAGGTGTTAAATTTTCGTCGGAGCCATCTTGGATTTTGGTTTTGACACCTCATTCGTTATTAGCTGCCCCAAAAACCATGAAAATGACACCCATGACCAAAAGGTCTTAAATTTTCGTCGGCGCCATTTTGATTTTGGTTTTTGACCCCCTAATAATCATACACACCGGTTAAAATTACAACACTCCTCCCGCCCATCCACTTTCGAACCTCACCACAGACAGCTTGACTTTACCCATCCAAATCCTAACCTTACTAATATCTTCTTAAAACCACCCCTCCATTTTTCAACCTTGTCAACAACTGCTTAACCCTACCCATCCCAAATCCGATCTTACCCAACATAATTTCTAAATCACATTCAAATAATAAAAGTATGAAACTCGTACTTACTTTTATTACTGTCCGAAAAAGTATCAATTCCTTTCAATCACGATTGACGACGTCGAAGGTACTCACACGTATGCACACTACAATCTTTTCTGTTACTTTTATCGTATTTATTTTTTTCAAGAGAGCGATACACCCGGCCTTCCACGAGCGCTTCTGAGCGCGGACTGATGAACCGCGAGTGCAAAATGTATGAAGAAATCGACAAGTGTTTTTAATTTAGCTAATAAGTGAAAAATATATTGATTTAGATCCAAAATAATTACCTGAACGTTTAAAGGACTACATAAACCGCAATTAATTTTAATTTTGAAGATAAAATATGCTGTAAATTTACCTAAAATGGTACCTGTTTGGACCCTACTTTTTTTGATTTTCTGCGATTGTTGTGATGGGAAAAACGTATTTATGAGAAAATTTTGTATGACGTCATACAATTTTTTTTATTTCAATCTGGAGATGAATATATTACCTTTAAATTAAGACCATGATATCTTCACATTTTTGATTGCATGTACATCAAAATGGTACCTGAAAACCACTTTTATTTGTAGAAAAATGTAAAAGCGTCCTTAAGGCCAGCGTCCCCCGGCTCGGTGTCGCGATATAGCGAACTTTTATTTTTGTTTTGTCGGATCCTTAAAGTTCATCTCGTCTAGACCGGTTCGCCCACGCCCACACCGCACAGATTTCTGCATCTTGCAACCGACCCGCCATACAAGTTACTTTATTTCCCTTTTTATTCTTTTGCAATACACCGAGATATTGCCTCTCCATCGCGTTAATAGTGAAGCGATTCATCGCATAAAAGCATGAAACCAACTTGTATACCTCGTGTTCGTGAACTACGCTACTCTCCGCAGTTTATTTTAATCCTTGAACTATATATCGCAGTTTCAAAATATTTTAAGTTAAATTTCTAACTAACTATTAACTCAGCCAAGTAGATAATGTACACATTTATGTACAGCATGTTATCGTAGAAACAATATTTGTACAATATTTCCTAAAAATGTATATTTATCACAAGGATAGCTCGTTGCAGTTATTTACTGTCTAGTTATAACATTATCAGTAACAAAATGACATCATTACGGACCATCGCCGTTTCCTCTGCAGCGATGTTATCATAATAAAGGCATGATTTCCAAAAGTTTGTAACTGTGTACGAGCCACGAATGTTTATGTACGCGGTATGCTAATTTCTACCTATATTCTTACAGCTACTCTGACTAAAGGTTATCTACTACCATGTGTAAGGTAACAATCACAATGTTGATACTTATAATATTATTTTATAACGCATGTAATATCGTCGACACACGCGAGAATGCTTTTCATAAAATTCGTGAAAAACTTAAGAAGGTTTTTAACAACATACTGAATGATTCCAATTAGCCGTAATTTGTTGAATTGGAGAAACTGAGGCCGCATTACCAGCTATAAAATGATAATGAAATTGACAATAAAACTGAGTCCTTTGAATTCCGAATGCTTGTTCAGAATGCAAAAGATTTTGTTTGCATAAACAATAATGTGCGTACGAAAGATGATAAATCTAGTAAACTTATGACAGTTAGCAATGAGGGCCGCTTGAAACTGATAGCTGTAATGGAATTGTCCTTCTAGGCTTCATAAAATCACACGGTCGCATTTACAATTCTAGTATTCCAGACTCATATGAATTGAAGGTCTGTACTAAGCATTAACTGCTGGGAGGGACGACACTTGAGGCTCCCCAGCTATATAGCAGATAGACTAGGGATGTCCCATACTGATCCTTCAGAATAAATTTCGTTAGAGATACATGCGCCAACAAATTCTTGCTATTCTTGTAAATTTGAATTTACGACATCAAGGAGGGGACTGAATTTGTTCGGCATAATTTGTGGCTGCCTTTCGTTTAAACAAATCATATTTTTTACTCTTAAGTGTCTTATCTGAATTTGCTCAACATACTTAAAAAAGTAAAACGCTATAAACTCGGATTCCTTGCTAATCATCATTTTATAAATTGCACTAAAATTAACGTCGACATACAAAGTAAGAGCATCGACTAGCACTAAAAACTACAAATTGAGTTATGCAAATGTAAGCTGCTAAGCTGCGTATCAGACAAATTAAATACTAAAACCAACAACAAATATGGGCATGCATACGGCTCAGCCATGACCGTGCAATTTATGCTTCATTAAGATGATTGTTAATTAAATTAAGTAGTTAAGCCGAGCTGTATTGGGGCAATTTATTTTTTGCAGGCACAATAGCGTTCCGTAGCAAATCCCCAATGGCTGGCGGAGTAAACGCTTACAGAGTCACAGATCGTTGTGAGGACGTCGACTGTAACCGTATGCAGGTAAAGCAAGGGCAACCAAGTAAGTAATTTTAATCCGTAGAAGAATGACGGCTGCTTTGTAACCCTAGAACGAATGCAGGGTTAAATAATGCGATCATATACAAGTTTAATGTTCAATATGAGATTTTATTCACGTTTGATATTCGCTTCGGTTTTATAGATCAGGTATTGGTGTAGTGATTGGATTGTCCGTTAATAACAAAAGGTTTCTGGAAATTGCACCATCAACGTTTTATTATAGTTTTGAATGATATTATGCCCACTACTTTATTAAAGTTTTGAATGATATTATGCCCACTACTTTATTAAAGTTTTGAATGATATTTTGCCCACTAACTTATTAGAGTTTTGAATTATATTATGCCCACTACCTTATTACAGTTTTGAATGATATTTTAGGGGTTTGAGGAACAGGGTGTAAAGTTCCTCATCCCCGAAGTAAAGGGAGGATCCTCCGGCCAGACAGGTGTTATGTCTGGCGGGCAACTGCCCGACAGTTGTAGTCGGGTTTTTCTATATACTCTTAAGTCGATGTAAATTTTGCATGTGAGAATAGAATAGAATAGAATAAAACTTTATTGTACACCAAAAATTAAACATAACGGGCTTACAAAACTAACAATTTTATGGTTACAACGGCGGTCTTATCGCTGATAGCGAAATTGATGTTAGTTCTTCCGTCGTGTCATAGATGGCGCTGTAGTACTTTTTGTAGTAAGTTGATTTTTTGTTGGTCGCTACAATATTATGCCCACTACCTTTATTAGAGTTTTGAATGATAATATAACCACTACTTTATTAAAGGTTTGAATGATATTATGCCCACTACTTTATTAGAGTTTTGAATGATATTTTGCCCACTAACTTATTTGAGTATTGAATGATATTATGCCCACTACCTTATTACAGTTTTGAATGATATTATGCCCACTACCTTTATTAGAGTTTTGAATGATATTATACCCACTACTTTATTAAAGTTTTGAATGATATTATACCCACTACTTTATTAAAGTTTTGAATGATATTATACCCACTACCTTATTACAGTTTTGAATGATATTATGCCCACTACCTTTATTAGAGTTTTGAATGATATTATACCCACTACTTTATTAAAGTTTTGAATGATATTATGCCCACTACTTTATTAGAGTTTTGATATTTTGCCCACTAACTTATTAGAGTATTGAATGATATTATGACAACTTCCTTATTACAGTTTTGAATGATATTATGCCAACTACTATAGTAGAGTTTTGAATGATATTATGCCCACTACCTTATTTGAGTTTTGAATGATATTTTGCCCACTAACTTATTTGAGTATTGAATGATATTATGGCAACTACCTTATTACAATTTTGAATGATATTATGCCCACTACTTTATTAAAGTTTTGAATGATATTATACCCACTACCTTATTAGAGTTTTGAATGATATTATGCCCACTACTTTATCAGAGTTTTGAAAGCTATCAATCCTGCCTTGAAATACTCATCTGTACTTTAAATATTTTAAACAATGTTACCATTATATAGAATACTAGCTTTTGCTCTCGGTTTCGCTCCCGTTATATGCAGAAAATAACTCACGGGAATGTTTTAAATGTAGCCTATGACACTTGTAGCTGCTTAGCTTCCCGGGATCGGATCAGTAGCTTCGAAAATCTTCGAAACTACATCAGTAGTTTCGAAGATTACCAACAAATACCTCATTATAATTTTGGTATAGATAATTTAATCTTCATGGATTTATGAAATTCAATAAAAAACCCAAACCATATACCCTCATGCTAAATTCTCATTTACAAACGAATTCGTAATTACTAGAACACAATATTTGATATTCCTTTTACGCTCGCGTTCTATCCGGGCGTGCGAGTTAATCCTGAAATCCTCTGAACTGAATTTCTCTGGTTTCATCATATCTGAACGTAAGCCTATTCTTTGAGGAAGGTTTTAGTCTTTCGACCAGTAAGACCTGAAATAATATGTAGAAAATTTTATTTTTAAAATTGTAGCCAGAATAAATGTTTCTGATTTTCCTTTTACTAATCTTTGTTTTTTCTATTATAAGTTCATAGTACGTTGCATTGTGTTTGCTCATTTATCTTGCCCCAAAGCCCGGGTCGCATGCCACCGTTGACATTACGTTCATTTCTCAAATATTATTACTAACTCGTACAACTTTATCCAATAATAAATCTACTTAGCGAAACCTGAAGTCTTGAACGTTCTATTTTTATTTCATGCCAAGGTAAGCTTGCATGACTAATTCGTTGTAGCAGGCATAAAGTCACCCTGAGGAGAAATTTCGTTTTAGGTAAATAAAATTCTAATTTAGCGTCCATCAAAATGTGTCCAAATAATTGGATACTTTTATTTTCTTAAGGTAGAGCATGCAACGGAAGTTTAGGCATTAAACTTAAGTTTAAACACATTAAAAGAAAACTTAAATTTCATTAAAAGAAAATAATCTAGTGAATTTCCTGTGAGAGCCATAACAAAACCACGAAATTGGATTTCGCGATATAATCTAGAGCTGGTAGTGACAGGGCGAGCCGACGGCAAGCCGAGACCCCCGACCCGGCTTTTTGTCGCGGTACTACATCTACTCCAATCTTACATATTTACCTACATTTCACACAATTCTTTTCCTGGTACCGAATTAGAGGAGCTTTCGACGAAAACTCGCGGGACAATATTTCATTTTTGGGTCTCCCTATTTCATTAGTAGGGCTACTCTCTCGTCTCTCGGAAATGATGATTGCTAATGATATTATGTTTTATCAAAGGTCAGATTTAGAGGCTCTGGTTCAGTATTAAGAGATTAATGAGGAGTGAAATGTTAATTAAAAAGTTTCCAGAACAATACCTATCTTTATGTGGCCAGAAATGATAATTATGTGACACAAAACGCAAGTACGTAAAACATATTCTTATAAGCTTAAATGACATTGCGATCACTAATCCTTTTGCTAGTGTGGTGTTTACGTTTATAACAATATTTTCTTCAAGACCGAACGTTGTAGAGGTCCAAAAGAAGCCCCATCTGTTTAAGGGCTGAAATAAATATTTTTTGTAAGATTCAGTCCTACAAAAAGCTTGTAATTTGTTCACGTCCATCCAGGCGTAAAAGTAACGATTAGTTGGAAAAATATCCGTTCCTCAGTGAAACGTAGATCGAGGACCATTCTTTCCCGTTTTTATTTAAGTGATATTGAATAGACTTTTTACAACTGAAAATTTCATACCGTGTTGAATGTTTTTATATTGAATAGTGTCCGTGTGAACGTTACAATGACATGTGACTTTAAAGCCGCTATCAAAAAATACTCGCGGCTATTTTTCACTACATTTGACACCGATTTGTTCGGATTTCGGCGACCGTAACTGAATCACCGTGATTGCATTGTTTCTTTCAGCGAAATCGAATTTTGTAGACAGTTTTTATACAATTACGGGATACTTTATTGTCAGGCTAAACGACTTTAATCGTTTGACACTCCACTATTTTATCAAGAAGTTTTTGTAAAGTTCTATCGGGATTGAGTCTAAATCTACTTAGCTTTAGGCTAAAGTCCAAGTTTTACTTTTCCACCCGTCAAACCTCTTCTCCAAACTCTTTGGGTTACCCCAAAGAGCCCCATTATACCTTCTTACGGACCTTTACCCTCATTCTTATTTTAGCTAACATCATATTTGTATGGCGCACTCACTCATGTCATTACGATGATATCTTTTATAGTTGGCCATGCCATTATGGAAAAGGGTTTTAAACACACACATTTCTTTCTTGAAAGTTAAAAGGTCGAATGGCAGAAAATATGGTGGAACGACCCCACATGTGAGAAGTATATATTATTGAGTTGTAAAAGAGATATTTGTATAACTTTACAAATACCTATGTTGCCTCAGATAATGCTTTATTGCAACGTCACATAATAAATCATTAGTAATTTGTTTCTTAAACGTGTTTGTAAAAAAAAGTTCCTAGTTTGTTCATTGGTAATCCCTGACGCGTTTTGTCCGTCATGTGCCAAAATTCCGTGTCGGTTACGGAACAGAGAGTAATTGTTTTAACCATTTTTAGTTTCCTATTTATGTTATAACAGTCAGATTGCATATCAAAGCCTGACAAGTCGCGAATAGAAACAGGCATATTCTGTACAAGGAGTTTCGTAATTTCTATCTTTGCTTTCGAGCATCTGACGTAACGTAGTCTTTTTGTAAATGCAGTAGGCATGTATTGTGTATGTGGTCCAGACTTCGAAATATCTCTCGAATGTCGGGAGAGACGTCTAGATTATATCACGAACTCACGGCGAGTGCCAAAACGAAGTGATAAGGTATGACAACACTCTCCAACATGGTGTATATACATGTGTTGTGTCATGTCTGGTTCAGTTAGACCCTTGTTCAGAGTTGTATTCAAAAAGGTTTTCATAGTTTCAAAGAAACTGTAATGTACCTAAAATTACAGGTTTTTGGGAGTTGGTAGCTCTATTTTAATCACGCTTGGTAGATATTTAATACTTGCATATCTGTTATTTGAATACAAAACTCAAATCATTATTCTCTTGCCCTTCCCAATTTATTTGGGGTCGGCGCAGCATGTCTTCTTCTTCTATACTTATCTCTTACTTGTCAGCTCATGAGACACCTCCTTTTTGCCATATCATCCTTTACACAGTCCTTCTTCTTGCCTTCCTCTGATCTTATCACACCCATCCACATTCATACTCAAAACTTTCCTCACAACATTTTCCTCATTCCTCCGCATCACATGCCCATACCACGACAACCGACAAAAGCCAAAGTACTATGCAAAAGTAGTGGTCTCACCGCAAAGTATAATCAGGAAAAACCCACTAAGCAATTGAATTGACTGAAATTAGCTTGACATGATCAATAAAGCCATATCGACTTTAACACAACGTATTAGGTACGTACTACCTACGTATGAAACTAATATCTCATAGGTATACAATATAATACATAACATAAAGGACTAATATGACGTAAATGATTAGATTATCTCAATTGTTATGGTCCATTCAGACATGGAAGTCTCATTTATATGATCTGTTCTAATAGTCCAATAACTGCGTGTGTGTCCATATTAACGAAAACTTGGTATTATTAACATTCTCACATAACGTAACTTTCAATCACGCCTGAATCCCCGGTAGGATCGGCAGAGGTGTATATTAGTAGTACACCGTCATTTTGCCAGTTATGTTTAAGTCCCACGTAACAGGGGGCGAGTCTATTGCCATTAAAAACATTAAAATATTTTCGACAATAGACAATACGAAGAAAATCGTAATCCAATTCTTGTTACTAGTTAGTAACATATCGTTATGTCTTTTGTCATACGCCCGCTCGTCAGGTAGCATACGTGTGTCAATATAGAAAATGTTCGCCATCAAAATTTTTGTACGAAAATATTTCCAATGTCCGCTCTAAATATATTAAAAACACAAATATCTATGTATATATATTTATTTATGTATTATATTTATATTATACATGTATATGTACATATATGAAGTGATAACTTAACTTTTGTTATTTAACATTTTTGTGTAGTAGGCACACCAGTGACTACCCCCTTTTTTATTTTTATTCCATTATGTCCATCCAAAGGTTGTCTGGAAGATATCGCTATCAGCGATAAGACCGCCGCTGTAACCATAAGATTAGCAGTTTTGTAAGCCCGTAATTTTTCATTTTTGGTGTACAATAAAGTTTTACTCTATTGTATTCTATAAGTCTTTTAAAACTCTTTGATTACCATCAACCGGCCACAAATACGTAAGCCGTGGCCGCTACTGAAAAAATCGAACAGAAAAATCTACTCTAATACTTTTATATATTTTATAGTCATATGATGATTTCACATCCCAAAAAAAAAAAAACTTTTATATAGCTCCCTACCTAATATAACATACATGTGAAGATTCTGTATGTAACCTTCTGAAGAACTCATAACTGTAGGTCGCGTGGAGTGACAAAGGTCTTCCTCCAAACAGCTGTATTTAGAAGACAATACTATATTATTTATTATACGAACAATGAGTACGTATACAACTACTCGCGTAGTTTACGGGCAGGTACAGTCACGTGCATTAATAGGTTATATACTAAAACTGAAAATGTGTTCTGTATGGTGTCGGACGTAAAGAATAGCACCATCCCATATCTTCCCGTGGGTGTTGTAAAAGGCGACTAAGGGACTTGCCAGAGAATAGGCAGCAGCGTTCTCTGTGCTTTTGCAACAACCGTACTGCGATCGCCAACCCGCCTGCCAAGCGTGGCGATTATGGCAAAACCCCCCAAAATGTCAATGTGGCGACACTTGGGGGAGGCCTATGTCCAGCAGTGGACGTCTTTTGGGCTGAAATGATGATGATGATACTAAAACCGCATTCAAAAAAGATTTCCTCCTAAAGTAGGTACCTACTAATAAATATGGCGTTACGAATCATACTATTCTGAAATAGCCAGTTTCCCTTAGTAGCGATCGAAAATCGTTTTTGAATTCAGAGTTAGTGTAATAATTATGGTAGAGACTGAACTAACATGACTTACATCATATATCTACTTACTACTCCATACAGTGCACTGAAAAAGTGATATATATCGAACAGGCTCAATAATGAAGACTTCTAAATTCCGGAAATTATGCATGTCACCCATCGACACTATGAAAGGTTGTTCCGCTAGCAACCGAGTTAAAACTACGTAGGTATTTTCAGTGCTGGGTGTGGGTGTATGAGAGAAATAATCGGACCATTTCTTTGAAACTTTTCAGTCACACCATTTCCTTGTTCCGTATAGCAAAAAGGCGAAAAAGAACACTTGGATGTTCCTCTCGAAATTTATAAGTGTAGGTAAGTACTTCCCGGAAGTTCGTAATGAATGTATTTCAAACACAAATTGACATTTCTCTTTATCTTTAGAAACAATGATTCTTAAAACCTTATCGGTTTCGCACGTAGGTGTCGTTGATAACAACATTTTATCAAAATAACAAAGTTTTTATCGAAACTGTCTCTGACGTCACACGACACGAAGCGGCAATTCTCAGAAAATATCAACGGCTTTCGTCATTAAGATGATAATTCGAGATAACAGTAATGACTTTACTTTATCAGTATCGTCAAGTTCGTCGACTCTGCGATTTGAGAGTAAATATTTTCACTCGAATCGATTGTATTGATAACGGATACACTGCAATAATTGTTTGGCTTAATTGTATGGGCAAAGTCCAGAATTGGCCCTTGCTTGAGAAGTAATTAGAAAATATTATCTTGTTCTGTTGGTATCAAGAGTAAAATTAATGTTAATTGGCTATGCGTAGACGCTAAAACTACAAACTTACTGGTAATAATATAGTTTGCTTTTCCTAAAGATAATTTCTTCTACCTAAGCATTACCGTATTAAAAATATCAATTTGCATTAATTAAATATGTTAATTACATTTCGCCCTGATTATTTTTATCTAAAGTACCTACGCTGTGACTATAAAATTAATTAGAACGCCATAAAACGTTGATGAATAAATAAATATCTAATAAAAGTCCAATAAATACAAGTTTAATTACAAATGAATACAAACTGCCTCAACTATGTTTAATAAGAGTAACTGTTGCGATTAACTAAGTCTTAATTTTATTAAAAAAGTGTCCCCATTCTATGAAAAATAGGTACTACAACACGGTACGGTATTTCAGCCACTCTGTGAAACTTAACAACGCAAATCCCGTAATTTATATTATAACTAATAGGTGAACCAAACTAAAATTCAGATAGCGCAGAGAATATAATAACTTCTGACAAATTACTACACTCCTATCCCATCGTTCAACATTCTCTTCGAGATTATTCGTATCAAAGAATCTTCAAAGATCCACAACGGCAGTTAATATTTGTAAAAGGCGTTAACTTCTAATGAACTTTTCACCCGTAACTCTTAAACTATCCAAATTTGGCCAAGTTTAAGTCACCGATAAGCCTCCCTAGGCTTGTGAACTTTGTACCAATGACAAACAACTCAAACCGGTGAACTTTGTAAGAGGTTTAATACAACTCTTTTTGTTGTTCTAATAGATTCCCAAACCTTTGTAAAAGATTTCAAGAAAAGCCTCTTTCGTATCCTTTGCATATTTGAACATGCAAATGTTCGTATCAGGAAAAACATTAGAAGATTACATTATGGGATGTTTGGCTAAGTATTCAGCGACAAATGACAAGGTTGAGCAAATAACAAATGGATAGGTTCGAGTTTAACCTCTATTTTATCGATTTTCGATTATCAACACTAATACTAACAATGTTATCGGTACATCAACGATAAAAGCAATAGTTTTGTTATGTTTGTTTATTGTTTCAAATTAAATGTTAAATGGAATCTTTTATCTGTAACATCAAATCATAGAGAGATATTAACGGGGAAGTCTAACTTTATACAATTTAATTTTAAACTCCTCTATGTAAGTCCTCTTTGAATCACAAATGTTCACGTGTGTTTACTTTCGCCACCATAACGTCTCTATGACAACATTCCATCCTGGAGAAATAGTTTGCAGACTACAAAGTTGCCAACTTGTAGATTAAATAAGATAAGAGATTAAATTCACCTCTCGTGTGTCTTCACTTGAGATTGCGAGCTTTTGAAGGCAAATATTTAGATGAAGGTATGAGACAAAAAGGTCAAACTGACTAAGTCAGTCGTGCAGACAGAGATTCACGAAATTGGAGTTTTTGTTTATGTTGCGGTTATGTCCTAACAGTTTTAGCACAAAAACAAAGGCAGCACAAGCATAGTGGATCAGGATCCATAGAAACATAGTAACAACAGTAATTTCGCTTCGCATTCCTTAGTTCATCTAAGAAGGTGGAACGGAAGGCGACGTAAACGAGTTGGCGTTTTTCTCGGAACCCTCGGTACTCGCCACTAGCCACTAGTGGTAGCGGTACACGGCTAAAATGGAACGTGCGGCCACTTGCATCTCATGTATCTTATTATCGTGTACACACTTTGATTTCCGTACTTAAAGGCCCAGTCTAGTAAACTTGACAGACCGGCGAAATATTCGCGCAGGTTTACAAGGTTTTTTTGACCAAAGTTATTAATTAATTGCAATTATTTTTAGTGCAACATAATATTGGAAATATAACGAATTTTTTCGAAGTTCATATAACTCGCTCTTGTTGGGTAAATCAGGCATTGAAAAGAGGTATATCGCGCGTAACATGAATCCGAGTTCAGTTTCAGCACTCCTTCCTAGGCAAAAGAAGCTAAATGGCAAAAATTATCGAGCCAATTAATACCTTTTTGCCATTGCCGCTCGAAAAAGGCCATTTGTTTAATCTAAAACAGTGAATAATAACAGAAGTAACAGTAGTAGTTATAGTATATGAACATTTTGAAATTTAGAACTAGCACGAATCATACGTGGGGGGCATACTGAAAGTTTCTCTTTGTGCCGTCCTTTCAAAAATCAAAATGAAACGTCGTGAAAATATCAATGATATTTTTTATGATTTTCGCTGCGGCCGTCAACAAGAGTGTTGCCAGAGACTTATCTATCAGAATCCAGAAACTTTCATAATGGCCTAAGTACGAATTATGTCAACAAAAAGAAATAAAACGTGCTGACAAGTCTAAAGAAAGACTGTCTGTCTGTCTGCATGCATGCCTGTATGCCTGTAAGTCTGTTGGTCTGTCTGTCTGTGCAATGGTTGATGAGATATTGGCTTCCAATGTCGTAAAAATTGTGTTCTAGTATACCACTATTAACTTTCTCGCAGTCAAAGATAAAAACTAGAGTACAAAACTCGTTACAAAAATATTTTTTGCATTTTTATTTTTATTATTATTTATTTTCAGTTTTTCCTATTAGTTTTATTGAAAAATTTCCTTATAAACAATATTTGGGGTACGATTTTTTGGGCTAAAACAACAACACTATTGGCATTCTCGCACGTGAACATGCCACGTAGTTGCCCTTATGTAAAGCAACCTTTAGTTAAATCTATACCAGCTTTGCTTAACGTTTGCCCTTGTTACTTGTTGATTATCATAGCAAAACTGACATCGATAGGGAATTGCAATCTTACGAATTCAAATGGAAAATTTGATGGTATTATAGGAATCCGGGGCATAATACTATCTCACCTTTTCCGCATCCGGATATTATACGACCTTCTATAACGTTTCTTTGCAACGACACTACTCCCAACCTAGTACCATTGCAAAGTGGGTGGGTTTAAATTACGCAGTGCATGATGGGCACGCCAACCTTAAGTTCTAGTTTGTGAGGGGGTAACCAGACACAATTATACTGTTTAAAAAATCTGTAGGGTACTTAAACACTTCATCCGGATTGCAAACTGTATTGATGGAAAGGTATGTTTGTAATTCACCAGATGGCTTATCTAAAGTGTGCTGATTAAGCGCAGTAGCCTGGTCGTTCGTAGGTGCTAAAATTGTTCTGTCGAACAATCACGAATCTTCTTTGATATTGAGATTGTGAATATCATCATAAATACTTTTAATGTTATTTTGGTATATGTACCGTGTAGGTATACATTCATATGCATGTAGTAAAAGTCGTTATTTTAATATTACAAACAGACACTTCAATTTTATTTATTTGTATAGTAATCTATAATTATTAATTGTAATTGTCAGTTTTATTCATTGGTGTAGTAATTGTCTATTATTCCACTAAAATTACGAACGTGCACGTTTTTTCACAGTTTTTTAGTTGTAACTAAAAAACTGTGAAAAAACGTGCACACTGCATGTCAGTAGCTTCCATAAAGTTTTTGCTTGTTTTGGATATGAGGCCGTCGCATTTTATAACCACACGCGTCACGTTTTGCACTGTAACCGTTTTTGTTTAAATCAGTGTCGCACTACCGTTTCTGCTCCGACTAAAATATTTTATGGAGAGAGATACGTTTAGCAGAGCAAAGTGCAATAATATCAAAGGTCCGTATCAGCGCAGCGCACTTGCAACTTCTAACTTAGTTAAGATTAACCCTGGGTCGCTCCAGCTTCGATGCTACAGATGCTAACCAAATTGTATTACGACTCGCAAACCTAAAGACTGACGAGTATGAATTATAAACTCCAGGAGGTAATTTATAAAACCACTCAGGTAAAGATCCTGCGGAGATTAATCATGCTTACTTATCCCCATTGTACGCTAATAAGGACAGAAACAAAAATGCTGCACGCCTTACTTGTATCATTATGCAGTTAAAAAATCTGATAATTAATAAAGCAATTTTCTCTAGCTCCATATTGGCTGCTTAATGTATTTTCAAAGCAAAAGCACGCAACATTAACATTGTAAATGATGTGCAGATGCACTCACGATTCCACGAAGCTGCGGCGAGCCTCGATCTTGAACGCATTACTCGATTCCACAACTCCGGATAAAATCATCTCCATACAATCTCACTAGAACCTCCCAAATCCTGTAAATCTTGGCCAAACTAACTGCGAATTATGAAGACAAAAGTCAGAAAATAAGGGACGCCGAAGGTGTTGATCCGACTAAATCCGCACCCACACCGACATCGCGCCACAGTTCGTTTACCCGCCGACCGAATGGAGGAAGATGGTTAATGAGAAAATGATACTACGAGGAGGAAACGACCCTTAGCTCTGACGACTCCCAGTCTATAATAAATCTTATAGAAACATTTTATTCGGAATTGAAAAGATGATTGAAAATCAGAAGAAATAAAAAAGGAACTCCGAACTAAAAAACTTCTCACGACTTTTGATACACGTTGGCTTCAGGAGTGTGTTGTTGTGCAGACGTAGACTATACAACCGCCCAAAAAACTCGCAGACACAGGTACGTCAAGGTCACTATCACTGAATATCGCTAGTAAACCGCATCCCGTAATTCTATTTCTATGCGTGCGCACTGTGTGCAGTGGTCAAGCCATCCCGTGTTATGTTGCAAAATTAAGAGGATTGCCTTGACGGGCTGCGGCTAGTAATAAATGGAGACGATTTAGTTCGTTCGGGATGCCGTTTGGTAGCATGCGATGCGGTCACTCAACCGGCTCTAAAGCCCGTTACGTCAGCGGCCGCATGCCACAATTAGATCACATCCGAGACTTGCAATGGCTAGACCAGACACCAATCGTCGATATGTTTTAGTACCGTTAAAACTGGCTTTTTGCATCAACTGTTACGGCATTCCTATGATTTTCTTAGGCGTTACTTGTCGTAAACACTTGAGTAATGTCTGTTCAGTAGGCTCACTTCTTCGGCTACCATCAGACGCACGAACATGTTTTGAATGATGTACGTAAACCTTTTTTATTTTATTTTAAAACTTGCTTAATTTGAGACACATGCTAGTAACACTATACTTCCTTTAAACTTGTGACTTAATTATGCCTTGATTTAGAAAACTCTACGAATAACTTAAGTGCTTGTTTGAATAAGTAAGTGTAATGTTAACGAGCAAAATTTAAAATGCAATTTAAAGTTTAAGTACAAACAAGTTGCTTTACATTCCCTTTGGTAAGTTTGAATCTCGCAATGTAGTTTGTGGTCGGTCCATTCTAAGTTGCTCCTTCTTTGTTAAGTATTCGCAAAACCCGGCAGGATAATTGGCTCTATATTTAGATAGAACAGACTGCATAAAACATGGCTGTTTTACCAGAATTACGCGCAGAATCCTAGAAATAAGTACCGCAAAATACTTGAAGTACGACCAATTTCTCATGTTCGCAACATGCCACATACAATTCAATATACGTTCCAATTATTTACTCTCACAGCGATAGTCCAATAAAGTGGCAGGAAGCCTAATCAAAGACAATCGAGTCTCGCCGACGATCCACTACGACCCTCTACGCATAGACTAGGTATTGCAATAAATGATAATTGATTGCATCAAGATACTGGATGTCTGTGCACGTCGTGTGACGTCATGTCCTGTTCGCTGGCACTAGATCGCCAGTCACCCTGCCCTGGGTTCACACGCATCCAGTAAAGTCCACTTAGTTAAATCACTGTAGGAGTGAAATTGTTATAGTAATAAAATATAGACGCGCTTCAGAAAACATGACCTACTAGTCATTGAATATATTTTAATTATCATGAATGAAACAAATTCACCGTATAAATTATTGTGAACTTGAAATAAGTTGTTATTCATTTATTCAGGCAGTGAATCAATGTATTCATTTTTCGGTATTCGCCAATCGAAATAGCGTTATATCTAGAAAAGTGCGATAATTTGAATATCCAGGAATCTGGCGGATGTAATATTACAATTTCAAAGTACTTTTTTTATAATTTAGATGAGATAAATGTTAACAATAGGCGTGATTCAAAGGCGATGGGAGAGGACGGTGATTACAAAGCGTCGATAGGTAGGTACGTGGAGAGTCTCCGGTGCAGGGCGCTTGTCTCGAGCACCAATACTCGATGGCCCCTCAATCCGGACTTACCTACTCCCGGCCCCGCGCGACATCAGCTAATACCTAACATTATGTCAACGTTATATGAATATTGTGACGCCTTCGTGATAATATCAATTAAGAAACGGTAAAACCAATTGTAGCTAAGCGTTAAGTCGGCCACGCTACGACTCAGAACAGAACGATAAAAGAAAATGGATAACTTCTGCCACAATGTAGGTCTAACTCGTTATACTGTCCGCTTAAAGTCAACAGGTGCGAGTGTGCGACCCTTTGCGGGTTCCGCTCACCTCGTAAAGGAAAAGCCCGAACTCTTATTAAAAATATACCTTTGGAAACTAGTCCTAAAGCTATCTTAGCTAAGAACATTTTCAGTTTGTTAAACTAGACGAAAATTCAGTAGAAACACCCGTCCTTTGTATTCTATTCACTGATTTATCGCTCACATATTGAGCATGTTGCATGCCTGTACAGCTTATCCGAAACAGCCAAGTCGGCTCTGAAGCAAACATTTATCTAGAAAATTTATCTAGACATACCCTTACTGAGCGAAAACATAGTTAGGACGCCGTTCTAAATACTCATCTTAAGAATGTCCAATAATATTGCGGAGCTTCAATATTATTAATTGAAGCTATTATCTGCATCGGCGCTTCAATTAATTCCTATGTACTGAAATAACTTCGTCGTTATATGCATCTTTACTGCGCCAAATTAGTTTGCATACTATGAAAGCTTAGGTAGTTACTTGGTCAATTCAGGAAAATATGAGCAATGAATTACTCCTAGGTCACGTCATAATTTTTGATTAAATATGGTATAAAACCTATTTATTTATGGATAACATTGAATAGCAAGTTTCCATTTACATTTTTTTCCTTATACCTAATTAGTTATGTTTTTATGTGATCAGACTGTTTTGTCTTTTTAGGGTTCCGTAGCCAAATGGCAAAAAACGGAACCCTTATAGATTCGTCATGTCTGTCTGTCTGTCTGTCTGTCTGTCTGTCCGTCCGTATGTCACAGCCACTTTTTTCCGAAACTATAAGAACTATATTGTTGAAACTTGGTAAGTAGATGTATTCTCTAAACCGCATTCAGATTTTCACACAAAAATAGAAAAAAAAACATAAATTTTGGGGTTCCCCATACATAGAACTGAAAACCAAAAATTTTTTTTTAATCATTCCCCTACGTGTGGGGTATCTATGGATAGGTCTTCAAAAATGATATTGAGGTTTTTAATATCATTTTTTTCTAAACTGAATAGTTTGCGCTAGAGCGACTTCCAAAGTGGTAAAATGAGTGTCCCCCCCCCTCTAATTTCTAAAGTAAGGGGAGGAAAATTCTGAAAATATTTAGGATTGTAGAACGTAAAAAAAACTATCAACGAAAATTGGTTTCAATAAGATATGATGTTTAGTTTTTGAGATATGGGACTTTTTCATCAAACTGCAGCAGTAACTTTGTTTTTCATTAACATACTATGAAAAACCAATTTAGTTTTGCGGTTGAGTGGAAGTTTACCAACTAATACTACTAACTAATGAATGACAGTTCAAAATATTGTTTGGGGCTATGGAACCCTGTGTGCGAGTAAGACTCGCACTTGGCCGGTTTTTTTTTTTTTTAAATATTTTTGTCATGAACCAATCATGTCTAATTTTGAAAATCGTACTTCAAAAACAATTTGGCATTTTTAAGACGCCAAGTAACACATTTAGCCATCTCTCTGAGTATTTCTGCCACTACCAGTTTATTTATAGAACACGGTAATGTCTTTATTAAGCCTAAACGGCTAGCAACCTGCAATTCCAGAGGCAGCTCACAATAAGAAACGAGAATAAAAGTTCAAAATGAGTTTCAAGATGAATAGGTAAGAAAATGAATAGCAGTGGAGCGTATGACGCAGCAAGCCGCGGGTAGCAACTAGGCGTTCTCATGACAAATATCCTCGATGCAATGAGTTGGCCGGTCTGCGGCTCTGCGCAATTCTACACATGCAGCCACCGAGCCATTGTGTGCGAACAAAGAGCCGCGTGACACTATGAGGAGGATCCAAGAGTACCGAGAACTTCGAGGAGGAACTTAAAAAACTTGAATGGAAATATTTCGTCCGCATTTTCACCGTAAATAAAAGACTAAGTACAGGTTGGCGAGCTTCATATGCACTGCGTATTTTTATTATCCGCTCGACGTCGATTGCATGTTCTATACGCTACCTATTCTCCATTCGCTTGTTCGTTGAATGGTTTTGCTGAACCCGGGAAATCCCGAGTGGTATTTAGATTAGACATGACTAACCGATATTAGCCTACTGTGTTGATATGTTTTTAATGACGTACATTTTTAATCTAATTGCGACTGGAAAAATTAATTTGCTATCGTGAATTTTTGTGAGGTTCACCACTGTTTAAAAATAAAAGCTTATCTAACACGATAAACGTACCTATGTTAAGTCCCGTACAAGACAACTGATCAGACATGTACGCACAAACGCACAAGGCTTCTGAGAACACGGATTTGTCTCCCCATCCCATCCTTTTATTAGAGGTAGACTAGAGGATTATACGAAATGGATGCAGAGTTCCATTCTACTCTCTACATCATACCGAGATCACCAATCTGCCTGCCAAGCTAGGATTATGTCATTATCCCCCAAGATCGTTGGTCGAGATCTATGGGGGAGAGCCTAGCAGACGTTTGTAGGTATGTATGGCGGTGTAAGTGGCTTCTCAAAGGGCGGCACATTTACTCTCATGCTCACTTGCTATGTTAAAGTGGTATCTCAGTTATCGAGTTCCACACTTAGCTTGAGGAGTGTTTGACTTAGTAATAGAAGTGGAATTGTAGCTGTGAAATAACACAAGCGTTTGTGCATGTTTTAGCCATTTTATAATTTTAGGCTTTTGTAATTTTAGGCTTAATTCGATTTTGGATCAGAGACAGGCTCCTTTCAGATGTCAGGTTAACTTTACAAAAACTAGGAAACTAATATGCAAAAACAAAAATCCGAGGACCACAATGTTGTTTTTTTCGATTACTGAATACCAGGAAGATATCACGTAAAACTAATTTACCGTACAGAACTCAAAAATATGAAATTTAGTTATCCAAAAACCTTTAATTATTTGCCTTTTTTATACCGTAAATGCAATAATTTTGTAAGGAAATCCGCAAATTCAAAATAATGCAACATTTCAACTAAGATAGTCTGAGGAAGGTAACTAACTATTTCAAACAAAGTAGAACTAAAGTTTGCAGTTTCCTGAAGTGATTGCATTCTGAAAATTATAGTAGTAAGTTGGAAAGTCGTAATTATTATACCTTGATTTTGATCATACCAAATTGGACTGTGGTCGCAAAGAAGCATTGGATGAATGAACGTTTGTTGCATAATATTCCTGAGTCTAACTGCTGAACGTATTATAGCCTTCACTTTTTTTTCAAGGTGGCATACAGGCCACGTCACAAACGCGTACAAGTCGCGTAGCAAATTCATAGGCATTTTTGTAGCGAAGACGCCGCGGAAAAACCGTGACTACGCGGCGTAGCAGATCGTAGACGTTTCCGTAACGCAAAAGCCGCGTTGTGGCTGCGTAGGCGCCGTAAATTGGTACATTGCGTTAAAAACGCAAACACTTTATCGCAAAAACTTATCGTTAAATTCCGTCATGGAAAAATGACCCTAGACCTACGCCTATTCCACCGGTTTACAATTAAAATAAGGTGGTTTTCCTTTCATGTAAAGATGCATTCAGAGTTTCAGGCTCATCTGGTGCCATCGACAACCTCAACGCAGTTCGACGTATGAAAGAATTGCGAACAAAAAAAAAGCTCTTCAAACATCAGCCACAAGTCTTTGACCGAAAGAATATCACACTAGTAGTACACCAGATCATTTTACATGTGGGAATAAGACGCGGGGTCCTGATCTCAAGACGGCACTTAAACCCAGCCATTGATAACTGAAGCTCTGACCCTTGTTCTCTTATCACGCAGTACCTACATATACCTACAACACGCAAGGTCAATCAACCTGACGAGCAATTGCAACCAATTGTGCTAAAATTTATTTCGCTCTCACATGAGTCAACATTAACACGATGTTGGCCTAATTTTAACATTAAACGGCAACATTAAGTTATTTAGAACGTTTTGTTTAAATTTGATATATAAATTCCAATGTTTACGTTTGGCCGTTTTGTGCTATATAATTGTAGTAAGTACTGGCCTAGCCTATTTATCGAGGAAGGCTATAAGCTATATATCATCACGCTACAACCAAAAGGAGCGGTGCTGCAATTTCAAATAAAATTGAAACTAATACCGATATGATACCGAGCAAGTCTATTTGATTAATAAACTTACTGCAAAGTAAAACATACAGGGTGGAACATCGACGCACAAACAAATGTCATTATTCAGTACATCATTCCGAAACCCCCCTCATAGAAATGTAATTTCTGATGAAGAACTTCTATGTGGCAGCCCCCACGTAGAATTTTTCATCAAAAATTTTAAAAAGAACCACCTGTTCCATACATTTTGACCGTGTAGGTATTGAATTTTTATAGGAAACTGCAGATTTAAACAAAAATGCCTTTAGAAATGGAGGGGGGGGGGGTTTCAGAATGATGTACTAGACGACTGAAGACCACGTATTCGGTACATGTTATTTGTGCGTCAATGTCCCTTGCACCGTGTATTGTTTTGCGATGAGCTGTAGTTAGTGTTTCTCGTCTCGTACGAAGTAACACAACAACTTCACCTTTGAGCGGCTCGACATTATAGCCGGCAGCTGTTCTTGCTTGGACTCAATCCTAGCAACACGGATTGCGCCTAAAGTGGTCCTATTTTAGGCACATTAACCGCGGAGTTCGGCGTTAGAAATAGAAACATTGCCGGTTTTTGCCGAGGATCGATTGTCTAATGAGTCACAGTCGACATGGGACTGCACTTGGCAGGCCCGCTTCACCCGTGATGGATGACAAATCGCTTTTAGATCCCACGCTACGATGTTTACGTTAGCCCTCCTGAATGACTTACGATTTAAATGCTCTTTCCATCCGATCTCGGCGAAATGGATCCCATTTTCTTTTTTTTATTAATGCTGCCGGTCTTAGAACACATTAAAGGAAATCTTATCTCGCAGTAATAGTTACCTACCTTTAGTTTATCGCGAAACGAAAATTTACTGGTCACAGATCAAGTTTATCAACATAAAAATCTGCATTTCATTCCTAGATAACATCTAAGCACTAGGTATAAGTACATTTTATATTAGCTATGGTCAGCCAGCTGTCGTTACCGACTATAATATTATCTTCAATTTAAATCGAATCAAGTGGGCTCGACTTTTTATTTCTAAGAAGAACAATCAGTACAACCGTCATTAAAATTGTTGTGATCAGGTAGTAAGCCCACTAAATTATAAAAGCAATTTAATATTTCAAAATGATGTCATGGCATTGCAATTCATTTAAAATTGTTAAGGCTCTTTGTGAAGCTAGGTTCCTAAGAATTTATTGCGTATCTGTTGGTTCTCGGAACGAAGCGCTTAAGGATGAACATGTTATATATTTTACGTCATAATCAGAAACCTAGTAAATGCAAGAGGTAAGCGAAAGCGTAACCACACAGAAATATTTATATATTTTCTGTTCCAAAAATATATTTTAAGCAAAAATGTTGATATCGTATCATCACTGCGATGAAACTTTTCTGCGAAGGCTGTTTTAAATATCCATCATGCTGATTTAGCTATTTGCGTCACAGACAGGTGTCGAACAATTTAATTATAACTTGTTAATATATATTTACGAGCATTCGATAAGCACTCGCACGTCTGCTGTGCCTAGTAGGACGCAGAGGGCATTGGCTCTCAAGGACTCGGAGTGTTTTTTGCTTGTACCGGCTTGCTTTTAGCACGCTACGTCATCGTGGGCGGACTCCCGATTGTTGTGACGGATGTAATGCCAATAACCTTCCATTGTACTTCTAGTTTTAACTGGCTCAGGATAAAGAATTAAAATCTCGGTTCTAATGAATCCGCCGTAGTCTCTCCGCTTGCGCCGGAGTACGTACAGTCGGTAAGTCAGTCGTGTAGGGAGAACAATGCACCCACGTTGCAATGCCACCCGCAAGGACTTTCTTTCCAACGTTTGACACAGATACAACACAAAGAAAACGTCATTTGCAACCGGCTAAAGGATCCCATTCTAGTCTATTTTTCTAGAAATACCTTTTTCCAAGAATTGTGATAGTCATTTAACAAAACAAGCTCTATTCAAAAACTTTTACAGTCCGTAACAGTCATTATAACTTGAACAGAGATCATATTTTTTGCGTGTTTTCGATCCAAACTTACAAGTTTTGGGACATAAATAAAGGTCTAGGCATTATGAAGTAGTAGGTACAAATAAATGTATTAAAGCAATGGGACTTACGGAACCCAAAAATGAACGTGACAGTCGTATTTCTGTAATCACATTAGGTAACGTGGAATTTGTAGAATGTTGTTAGGGTAGGCACTACAAACTTCCTTCAGCTACCAAGTGCGGAATTCAATAAAAGGGCCGAGAACAAAAAAGCGGGTTTCTGTTTGGTAAAGTGAGAATTATACGTTCCCAAAAATAAAGAAAAAAAACTAGCGGCCTGTGTAAAGTAGGGATCCCTCTGCTGTAACTTTTCTTCGAGGATAAGGGAATTACTTACGACCGACAAGGGGAAAACAAACTACGAAAACGACAAAACATGTTGTGTTCGATACTACCCTTTTTTGTGATGTACTGGAATACTGGAATATCGTCATAACTTGCAAAATATCGTTAAACTTTTTACCTAGCTTGAACTTCTGAAATGTCTAAATATCTGTAAATTCGTAATCGAGAGGCCGTTAGTTCACTACAGTAATTTAACGAGCGCTTTGATAAATTGCAAGTAAACACAAACCTGAACTACCTATACCCTTTGGTCGGTTTACATTCGCAATTCGTATGTTTGTTTTATCGGAAAAGTTTCACAAATTGTCAGAGCAATATTTCAAAATCCCTGGCATCGGACCCACAAACTGTAAAGTAGGGAGGGAAAAATCTCACAAAAACTGTGTGCAAACTCGAATTAAATAGTCGTATCTCGTTGGTGACAGTGGGAATCCATCAGCGGTCTCGATTGGAGCGATAACCGCCCCGCGCACCCCTCACCCCACTACGAAAAATAAATCGTAATTTGATAGCGCCCTCTAGTGTGCTTTGGCCCAGCTTGAAAAAAGATTTGGGAAAAAATGAATCATGCTACTTTAAATCTATCAAGTACAGACAATGTATGTCAATTAAAATAGGGTCAAGAACCTGCAGCTGTGGAACCTAAAAATAAAAGGCTAATAATACTCGAGTAATTAGTTCAAAAATAAATTAATGGGCCAAGTTTAACTCGCACATGAACTGAGCATTATCGGTTGAAATGATAAAAAGTCATCATGTTTTAACAAAAACATTGCTTGTTAGCTGGTTATGTTGCAGGTTATCTTAGTTTAAGAGGCAGGGCTCACAGTATCTGTGTACAGACTATTGCAGCGTAGTCCTTGCAGCATCTTGTTGACCAGTGTACACTAATGTACAATAAAATATTATATTATAATGTTCGGGTTGACAGTTAGTGTTTGTTAGATTTGCATGTTTTTTTTTTTGCGATTGTTTAAATTTTTCCTTGAGTGTACAAAATTTTCCTGACCAGGGTTTACCAGACATTCTGAATCAAAGTCACTGAAATTATAAGCCTTTTAAAAACAGACTAAGAAAAAGTTAAATATCCTTAATGTAAAATCATAATCTGCCTAGCCCTGTCCCAAACCATCTTGGGGTCGGCTTGCAGTCCAACCCGATGCAGCTGAGTACCAGTATTTAACATGAAGCCACCGCCCATCGGACTTCCACAACCCAGAAACAGGGTAATACGATACCCCTTATTAAGACTGGATGTTAGACTTTTGGCTTCTGACTACATGTAACGACTGTCAAAGATCTACAAATGACAGCCGGGACCAACAGCTTAACGTGCTTTCCGAGGCACGGAGGAAACTCGGTATGTAATTATGGTCACCCATCCTTGATGTAAGATGTTCAACATTAATTAATATCCTTTCAGTCAAAGCTCCCAATAACTCGCATCCTCTTCCATCTAAAAGATTAATATGTTCTCTTTCTTGTACTGATGACGTCCTAGTTATATCACAAAAATATATTATGTAAGCACATTATTATTTATTGTGTCACAAAACAAAAAGCTTCCCTTTCAGATATCGAAGCTGTTCACAATACGTCTCTGGAGGATCCGCAATGAAGAATATTGTGATGGTAGAGATGGTCTCAAGAGGATCAATTGTAATTTGTAAGTAATTCGTCAATTATCTCACCTGCCGCTGCGTCAGTCTGCGTTCATTACTCACGCATAGCAAGCATCATTCCTCGCTAGGAACTCTAGATTATAAATTGAACTAGTGCCTATAGATATACCTATAAATAAATTGCAAAAGGCGTAGGTGGCTGGTAGATTGCGTGGGAGAGGTGGGTGCGGAAAGGGGGCAACCCTACCACCAAGAACCTGTATTTAAAGAAATTGAATACCGACAAAATTTCAATATTCTGTTAGCTTGTATAAATAAAACATGAAAGGTCAAATTATGCTCAACATAAATCGAGAAGTGTAACGATTGAAGCTGTGAAAATTAGACGAGGGAAAATATTTTCTCCCAATTTATTTATGGCCGCGGTTATTAATTCACAGGAAAATGTTGAGTTATTTAAAACAAACAGGAATATAATGCGATTAAAGTCATAGGAAGGCACCACTCAAAATGTTTGGAAACGATATCCGCAAGGAAAGTTAAGTTGACAATTTTAATCGTATCAGCGCCGATTAATGCGACTTTTCGATGCGGCCTGTATTAACGTGACGTAACAAATTAAATATTCTAAAGACATGAATCTAGGTCCTATACACACGCTAGCAGGTAATGAAATCAAAGTTTCCGTGTAGGTGGTTCGTGTATCGCAAAACGTCGCCTCTCCAAGTTGTAAGTTCTAGACTTCTAGTTACAGTCCTGAACTCCCGTAATTAAACTTTCTGGTGCGTCTTATGTACGCTTTAACCTAATCTAGGCTTATACGTTTTTTAGAACTTTGATGCAGTAATTATCGATTGAAATTGCCAAGTATAAAGCAGTCCTTTCCTCAGAAAAGCTTTTAAACGAGCACCTACTCTACCTGAAATTATTTTCATAAAATGGATAGTAGACTATCTGCCTTGTAACCCTATTTTTTTCAAACAACTATAACTATTGAGACAGTATTATAATAAAATTATATCGTAAATTTATCAAGCCTATGTTGAATTTACTACTCAGCGTCAAACACTTTAGCGTGGTTTGCCAAATTACTCACGACTTAGGCACTCGTAATTTTCGACATCTTTGTCAAGATAGCGCATTCGACGTTTTTATGATCAAGGAGGCAACGTGGCACTTCGCAAATGATCCAGACAAATCTACCTAAATGTAGAACGTCCATCAAAATACCCAAATGTTTCCATTCGATTCTTCTGCCTCATTAGTTCACTTTGTTATCGTCTTTACTAAGACTTATTACCAAAGTAAACCTAAGATAGAGTTTTTCATTAGGGAGATTGGAAAAAAAGGAAATTTTAGAACAGAAGAATAAATCTACAACTGTTTGTGACCGTTTCGGTTGCAATAAAAATAGCAAACCCTTTTTAACTTAACAGACATTTCGATCGGAATTTCACTACGATATGGAGATTTGTTGTATCCGATTTGTTTTTGGTTAAGAGGCCACTTTCTAACAATAGATTTTAGCAAAGGCATAAAAACATAGAGGATAGTGTTTTATATCTGCGGAACCACCAGCCTGTAAGGTGTGGTCATTGCGGTATTATATAAAATGACGATCCTGTGGCGTCATTAAATGACCAAACAGTCACTTTGGCTGAATGATAATAAATTCATAAAAAATACCGTGACATTTATTTTTTAACATACAATGACATACATTATCTAATTGACGAGGGATAACTGAACAATTTTATCTGCTTCAGTTTTGAAGTGTCGCGTAACAATGATCGAGTTAGAATAGAATGTGCAGATACAATACGTGGGCGGAGACATGTTATCAAACCTGGAACATGTTCCTGTTTACTGTGTGCTGACAACCCTCGTGTACCTACTGACGCATGACTATATCATGCTATATTATTTTTATAAAGCACTCATTAGTACCTACCTACGTATCTATACAAAACTGTTTGACTATCCTGGAAAACCTACGCACGAAATTAATGATTTCAGATTACATCTGATATCAAAGAGGAAGGGTACTGCAGAGCTGTAAATTCACGTCACAAGATATAATCTTCAATAAATAATTTATTTACAAATTCATATTATCAAGTGGTTAAACAAAATTTACCGTGTTAAGCTGCATAAAGTGCAATAAACATGTGGAACGAAGGACACAGTTTTTCATTTAGGTGATCAAATTAACCTTTTAAATTATTTATAAGGTAAACGTTGATTACAATGTTCGACATATGAAAACGGCTGCTACAGGATGATTATAATGAGTAAGTGGCGTTTACACGAGCCGTCGGGCGTCATGAGGGGATCCTTGACCCCCGTAGTGTAGTCCGGGGCTTTTAGATTTGAACCCTGCATTAAATATAAACAGCGATTTTTTTCTTGAATCGTGTACTTGACCTTGGCTCTTCAAATAATAAAAAAAAATTAAACATTTTCCGAGACCGGATCAAGCTGAAAAAGACGAAAACGCGTTTTTGTGAATAAAAACATGGGAAAAAAAGTTAACAGGACAAATTTAGTTATTTTAGGTAAAGAATTGGTGACAGTAACATATTTTTTCAGAATTAAACATTTTCGTCCACGGAAATTACGGTAAAAAAACATTTACGAAATTTTTGGATTGTACTTAAGGCAAAAATATAAA
The DNA here is from genome assembly GCA_949152445.1 of Cerastis rubricosa. Lineage (NCBI taxonomy): Eukaryota > Metazoa > Arthropoda > Insecta > Lepidoptera > Noctuidae > Cerastis > Cerastis rubricosa. Next base: position 10,803,246 of record OX424540.1, on the reverse strand, counting down.
CAGCGGTTTTTTTACATAAAATAACTTAAATTAATATATTACACCACCAATAAACAAAATTAAACAAATTGTACTACCGGAAGTTATTATTACCAGTTTTTTTACAATAGCGGTTGAGGCAAAATGGTAACAGGGTTTAATTTAGTTTAACTTTCATTTAAAGGCTATTTCTAACCTATTTACACGAAAATTACACACTTTAAAGCAAATCGCGAAAAAAAATCAATTAATGTTTACGTAAAATACGTCTGCAAGCTTTATTCTTGTATTTGGCGCAGCACTTTCATAGGAATTTGATCTTTCCGAAATAGAAATAAGGTGTACAATCGCGTAACTCAATAAAACACCGACTCACAATCAACAACAGTCATTCGCACACAATGAACGCAGCGCTCATCTTGTTTACGCACACTAGCACACGCCGTACGCCACACGCTGCTTAGCGCTGACACCGTGCATCGTAATTTAATTTTTACTTTGACAATATTAATTAACGCTCTAATCTGTTTAATTTTGGGGGATTAAGGTTTGGATTCATATATTTCTCATTATTAAATAAATTTAAACCCTGTTACATTTTTGCCGTAAGTAGTATTTAAGATTTTTTGATTTTCTTGATTTTCTGTGAAGTCCGGAGCAGAATTTGTTTAATTTTCATAATAATAGTTAGACATGGTGACATAAACCATTTTAGCACTATTTTTGTCCTGTTTATATTTTTGCCTTAAGTACGAAGTCAAATTATAAGTTTTTAAAAAAAAACCGAATGTTCCGTGGACGAAAAATGTTTAATTTTCTGACCTACTTGTAGTACTCAATCTGTTCTACAAATCCTCCAAATAAACATACCTGTTTATATTTTTTTCCACGAAGTTAAATACATATTAGAGGTTTTCTTAAAAAAAACATATACGCGGAGGTGAACTTTTCGCGGGATACAGCTTAATATACTCTCCTGTCTATACCCTACACATTCAATGAAAAAAATCGCTGTTTTTAATTAATGCAAAGTAAGCCTAATATTCGGCGTAAATTCCCCGGACTAGTGGGTCGAAGTCGCCCGACCAGACGCTCGCTGTCGGTCGGCGGCGCCCTTCTACGACAAATAAATATCAGTGCACGCACACTAGCTACGAGCCTGTACAAACTCGTAACAACATACCAATACAAATTCCGGCGAAACATGAGCGTAATATTGTAATGAATCATCCTTCGACCCTTTTGTCCTAGCAATTTGTAGTTTGTATTACGCCGCTACGCCGAGAACATAAACCGCTTCGATCATTTCTAGTGCCAAGGCATTAGAAAAATTACTCCCTGTCGGAAGCTATAGAATTTATTTACGCAGAAAGCAGTGTACACAGACCCTACAGCTCCTATAATATTTTAGTATAGAGAAGCTATTCTTTTCATCGCGCTGGCATTTTACCAAGCGACTTTTTATTCAACTACAAAGCTGTGGTATGGGGTGCAATCAATGCTCCACGGAAGGAAGATTGGAGCCTACGCGCTCTTTTTTATTTTTCCTTCACTATTAAAACGAAGATTTAAATTGCGTAGATATTAAATTTTATTGAGAAATGTAACTAAAAGCCTTGATATAAAGGAAAAGTATGAAAAGTTGCATTTCTTTGCGAATTTATATTTAATATAGCTATGCAGCGCCCCGGTTCAATTTTGATGAATGAGTTCCTTTACAGCATTAACGTTTTGTGTTTTATATTTTCTGCAATTTCCGTCTGGTCTTTTGTGGTGTATTTTTTTGAAATCATAAAACAATCATAAATCTCTTCGGCTTATTTTTTTATTCCGTCTCATAGCTAACCTACAGTTTTTATCAAGTTTGTTCAACAAAATGCTTTGTGAATATCGTAAGTAGAGAGTATTTTATGGGTAGTCCACAAAGTGCCGCGGTTCGGTAAACACATTTATCAAAATATAAACCTTGTCAAATCTCAGTGTCAAACAAAAGGAGATATGTCATAACGGTAGAGATGTGATACATTACGAGCAAATAAAAATATATTGCAAGAGTTTTACTAATATTTAACATGGACAAATAAAATAAATGCATAAACTAGCATCGTAAAATTACTTGTGTGGTAGGGTTCTTGTTTTATGCTTTGCTATACACTGTAACGGTAAGGGTTATCGTAGCAGAGGATGAGTTAATCAAACGACGGTACCTCGTCAACATAAATATACATAAAAACAACATCATAAATACATAAATATATATGTAGAACAAAGGGGGTAGGTAGGTTTATGGTCACAGTCCCTTTCTCCAAATTCACTTGGGAGCTGCGCGGTACTCTCCTCGCTCAGCCCGGTGTCACGAAGACCGTACCGGATTGTCACGCTGTAAACGTCAGGAGGTGGACGATTGGTAGATGTTCGCGCCGACCCGTAGTTCCTCAGCGCTGCCACGCAGGTATAAAAGGTACAACTATTGAGAACAATGTTTAATGGATACTGTTAGGTATTTTTTCTACATCTTGATACATGTTCCGATTTGAGTACTCGCGATCGTTCGTATTTCATAGATAGGTTTGTATTTGATTACTCCGCCTGTATGGTATATTATGTAAGTTTTATGTGAGCAACATTCAGGTAATTACAACACGAAATTGATAATAAATATACAAGCTTTAACTTGCTTAAATTTTGTTTCATAGACGTCGGCCATTTACAGCAGTATTTGTATTCAAGTAATTATTTGAGTTTAAGTAATTACTGAGAGCAGCGGTGCCCAGTGGTGTCAGCCCCAACTTACGAGCAGTAAGTCGTAGGTTCGAACCCAGGCAGGCGCATTACTTTGTGTAATATAATTTATTTCATCACCACTGCTCTCAAAACGGTGAACGAAAACATCGCGAGGAAACCGGCATGTCCTAGAACTAGAAAATTCGAAGACGTGACATCTACCAACACGCACTGGGCCCGCGTGGATGGATTAAAGCCCACTCCCTGTCATTGAGAGGAGGCCTGTGTCCCAGCAGTGGGAACATAGGCTAATGATGATGATGATGAAGTAATTACTTAAAACATATTTTTAGTGCAATAGACAAAAACTTAGAACTTCGTTCTAAGTTAAGAACCGTCAAAGAAAGCAAAGGTAAGAATTCTAACTTTTGACAGTTCTTACTTCAAGGAATTACTAAACTGCATAATATAATCGCATCTTAATAATTACTTTTAAATTCAAATTCAAAAGTTTATTGCTCAACACAGTACATAATAATACATTTCCAGATGTCAGTGAATGCGCAGTCCACTGTGTTGTACCAATTCAGGCATGCAAAATTTATCATACACAATTTCATAAATTTAAATTAATAGTTTAAACAATGACAAATTCAATATTAATACATTATACAGTGTCATAGATTCACATAAATTCAAATTAATAAGTAAGTAATGTCAAAGTTTCAAATCAATAAGGTAAGTACATAATGTCAGAATAATAAATGTCAAAATAATAAAAAAAATCTTGAAATAAATCTTAAAGATACTTTTAAACACACAGATTTCTGTCTGACAGGTATTCATTTAAAGTGTAGTATGTCTTATTTATCAGTAGATTATTGAGTTGCTTCTTAAATACATTAATATCTTGAATACTTAACAAAGAATTAGGTAACTTATTATAAATATTACTCTAGTAAACACTTTGACTTGTTTATAGATAGATACAGGTGTTAGACTTTAATGAACTTATTTTCCTATATCCCTAACCCACGTTTGAACACAAGCACAATGAAAAAGCCCATAAAGCGAACCGTGTCTAAAAAGTTTCCAACCAAAACACCGCCATCCAGACACAAGGACAAATTCAAACTTTTGTAATTAATGTTTTTCCCGTAAGAAAATTACTAAAACCTTTTGCGGCCGCATAAGTTGGGTGACATGGGTAGCACTGGGTAGCCAGAAAAAAGTTCAAGTCCCATCCAAGTTTGTTAAGACGTGGTGGAAAGTGGCACTTAAAAAATAATTGTAAAAATTTGAAAATGGTATAAAGTCCCAATTATGTATTTTTTTACATTTGGGAGCTTAATTAGTCATATTTCAGTCAGTAAATAACCACAAGAAAGTTGAACAAAACTGATGCCCTAAAATAGTGAGATAGTAGAGATGAAGTTAAAAAAAAACGGACAAGTGCGAGTCGAACTCGCCCATCGAGGGTTCCTCACTTATAAGACTATATTTTTATGATTAAATTACTAATGTATAGTTTTTCAGATTTTTCCCTGTGCTTGTAGTATAAGACGATATTACTTGCCAAATTACATATTTCTAGGTTAACGGGAAGTGCCCTATTAATTTTGATTCTCTTGAGAGTATATTATAATTCCCTTTCCTTGTCGAAATAAACTTTTTTACGGCATAAACGGCCGTATCCTTTTTTTAAGTAAACTTAGAAGTTCGTTTTTTTCACAGCGTCAAAGACTGTAGACTTGAGTATATGGTTTTAATTTCAACTCGATACCTCCATGCGTTTCCGAGATAAGGGTATTGACAGACAGACAGATGGACAACAAATTAAGTTATCCTATAACGTTTCCGTTTTTTTCCTTTTTAGGTACGGAATCCTAAAAGGCCAGAGATGGCAGGAGTAACTGGATACGTTCCATTCAAACTGGAAGGAGGACGCTGGTGATGTCGAAATTTGGAAGAATAAGAAAGAAAGAAAACATTTCAATCTTATTTCTTCAGTTTAGAACACAGAAGTTTAGAAATCTAATTTCGACCATCTTGCAAAAACTGGAAATGTCGACAATTTGAGTTGTTTGATCGCTCTGTAGTTCAACGCTTTGGGAGCTAACTCCCTTTATGAGGCTCTAGAACAACTTTAGTTATAATATTATGATATTACTGTGAACACAACTGCTACTAAACTTAACATAATCCTAGCACGAACAGTCGTTACATTACAAACATATAAGCACTTGGGTATAATATACCAATACACATAACATGGTCTGTATGGTGACGGACGTAAAGAACACCATCCCATATCTTCCCGTGGGAGTCGTAAGAGGCGACTAAGGGACTTTCTAGAGAATGGGCAGCAGCGTTCTCTGTGCTTTTGTAACAACCGTACTGCGATCGCCAACCCGCCTGCCAATCGTGGCGATTATGGCAAAACCCCCGTTATGTCAATGTGGCGACACTTGGGGGAGGCCTATGTCCAGCAGTGGACGTCTTTCGGCTGAAATGATGATGATGATGACACATAACATCACGCCTGTAATTCGTCAAGGGTTAGGCAGAATGTCAGAATGAGACACGAACACTAATATGTAAACACCCAGCAAAATTCAAAATCGATTTCCTCGTGAAAAATCGATTGTAATTTTGAGATAAGACCTATTTCAAAATAGTATGAGGTCATAAATACTATGTTCGTAGCTTCATAAAATTGCAATCAATACAATGGGAGAACACCGCTTTTAAAAAAATACTATGAGTTTATATATTAAACCTACACCCAAATTTTGCCAGTTGTATTTTAATCCCATGTAATAGAGGGCGAGCCTATTGTCATCAATGTTTTTTTTTTAATTCTTTTTTTACCTTTTCTAGTATACAACGACTTATTGTCGGGCTTACGCTGTCCTCTCATACTTAAGTACTAACGCTGTAACATTCAAATATTGTGAAACCAAATGATTTTAAAAGAGTAACCATGGAGTTTCTTGCCGGTTCTTCTCCATAGGAAACGACCAACCCGAACCGTGCACCTTTAGTCGACGTTTTATAAGTGCCCATGTAGGCCTATGGAAAATAAAATATTTTGATTTTGAATGGTACAAATCCTGACTGACTGACCTGACTTCAAGCTCAAGAGTAGCGCTTGTGAACACCAAACCGGTAAGGCACTCATTAACAATAACAGCTTTTAATTAATAAAGGTAGTTAAATTTCACCTTTAATACAAATATTACATCAGATAAGCCTTCACACTGAAATTATCAAACGTACGAATATTATCGCGTGTTTACTGAAATAATAATTGCGGTTACCATGGTTACGAGATCTCCGCGTCACGTATCTGTTTATGCCATTTCTGTTTACGATTTATTTGCGTAATAATCATGGGCTTGATAAATAGGGCTTTGCAAGCAATATTAATAATAGTTTTACTGATTCATCCTTGGTTATGATCTGGCTAGTTTTTTCAAAACTATGTTGGGGTCAGCTTCTAGTCTAACCGGATGCAGCTGAATAGTAGTATTTTACATGGACATCGCTACTGCCTATCTGACCTCCACAACCCAGTTACTACTGGGTAATGTGGTACCCCATTTAGTGATTCATCCATACATTATAGTATCTACTTCTAATGTGACTAAAGCCTGCTGCACCACAAATCACTAAATTCTCACATGAGCTTCTAAATAATTAAACGTATTCTTAATTTTCAGCTGACTTGCTCAAAAGGCTTGAGAGTTTTGTTGAAAGAGCCGAGATCTGCCTGAAAAAGCTCTAAAGGGAAAAGTTCTTACCGTTACTTCACTATCCTAATAGAGAAAATAACTCATCTTACTAACTCGGGAAATGTTTGAAATCATACTCATCCGATAATTAGGAAGAAGTTTCAGTCTACATGACGAAGAATTTTCAGACTACATAACAAATGACTTAAAGCCGTTTTCAGGATAACATGACCCTCAATCTTAGGTAAGAGACGTAGCAGAAAGCCAATAACTCAGTATTACAGAAGGAAAGCTAGAGTGCAAATCTATACCTATTCCACGTAGGTAGGCAAGCGGAGGAGATCAAAGACAAGGCAGTCAAAATCAAATCATTTATTTTTGGTATACCACTTACAGGCACTTTTGAATAGACTAACAACAATAAAAACGAAGCTGCAGTCCAAGTCACAAGACATATTGACTGTGGAAGTACTATAGTTGCCCATTCCAAAGCGTAAATCTCTATGCAGTACAAATCGTCAATTCTCAGAATCCTGATCCACCCCTTCAATAGCACATGAAGCGAAAACTATTCTTCAATAACACACAAGATGTTACACGTCATTTAGTACTTATCTGTATCAATGTGATAATAATTTCCTACTAATTGGTGCCGCTAGTTAGATCTTAATACTCTAATAATAGTACATTTCTATTCAAATTCTTTTTACTAACACTATATAGTTAGTAACGTATACGTGACAAGCAATTACATTTCGTTGGCAACAGAAAGATAAAGAAAACATGTACATTCTAAAAATGTATGCAAAAAGTCTACTTACATAATGTTTAGTATGACGGAAGACCTAAACTGCGCTATAGGTCCATCAATGGATGGAGTATTAAAAAGATCTCGTTAGTTCAAACAGTGCCGTAGGCATGGGCCACCCCCTTCCCACAACGATCCCTAGTGCCTCCCACGCATTGCAAAGGTTAAGGGCAAACCATTGTAGATCCGGCTGCATTCTCTCCGTGTTCGATAAGGAATATAAAGCTCTTAACATATGTTTTCAATGAAACCATTGACGTCATAGAAAATACCTTCCTTTAGTATTACTTAGTTCTGCTATATGAGTCTCATTATGGGAGAAAACCATTTCAGCATAAACAAGTCTTTAGGTAAATTGTTTGCATAAACCAAAAGAAAACATGTTTCACGCTTTGAAAAGCGAAAAAATACGCTCCAAAGCGTCCATTATTTTCATCAAACAGTCCTATCTTCCCTTTTGTCTTCTATACTCACAGTACTTTGATCAGCACCAATATTTTTATCGGGAAACTACGTTTCATTACGGAACTAATATGACGCGCTAACAATACTTGATTCATCGCCCATTTATTGACATTGAAAACAAAGGCAATGCACTGAGGCGCACGTGCGCCGTGCACTGAGCATCGTACAGACATACGAAGGAACGAACAGTATGAAGAATAAACAATTCGAACTTGTTTAAATCGAGCACAGACAAAGATCAAACCTGCTAAACACTTCGAAGTAATCCAACCAACTTGATACAATGGTTTATTCAAAACTTTTTAAGGCATTTATTAACAATTTTAACGTAATTTGTTCCAATCATCAGAGCTCAAAGTTTTAATCCGATTATTTAGTACTGTTTGTTCAGGAAATTGAAGCGGTTTCGTCTGTTTCGTGACAGATTGTGTTGTTCTAACAAGTCGTCGTCAGACAATGAGCATTCAAAAAGTGTTTTATGAACAGGTCTAGAAATAGTTTTGACAAAACGCCAATGTAGCTATAGCCTAACAGTAGAGTTTGCGCAAAATCTTTTGTGCAACTTCAAACTGAATAAAGAAAATAATTCGACATTCTTGCCCCCGTCGAAGAATTCTCGTAGCAAACAGAATAAGTGAAAATTCTTTCCGTGTCCAGGTTCCGTGCGAATCTCTGTATCACAAATATTGATTTTTAAACCAGACATGGCGTAGGTATATAATAACAGCCGCACGGGTCGATCTTCAAAGTAAAGCCGTGCTTGCCGAGGTTGGGCCGTGGATGGTTGACCATAATTACCTACATACCGAGTTTCCTCCGTGCCTCGGAAAGCACGCTAAGCCGTTGGTCCCGACTGTCATTTGTAGATCTTGGACAGTCTTTAGGAGTAGTCAGAAGCCAAAAGTCTGACATCCAGTATTACCCAGTTACTGGGTTGTGAAGGTCAGATAGGTAGTCGCATCATGTAAAATACTTGTACTCAGCTGCAGCCGGTTATACCGGAAGCCAACCCCAAGGTAGTTTGGGAAAAGGCTAGGTAGATGATGACAGGGCTTGAAACTGATCCTTGCTCTATTATTTATGGAGATAGAAGGGGCTGCATCGGGTAGACTAGCAAACCGCAGAGATTTAAAACCTCCCCGTGTTTGTTCGATAAAAAGCGTAGAATGTTTATGTACTTGTCAGACACACTTTTCGCAGATTTATCAAATTCCGGCCCGTCATTATGTCGTTAACGTTTAATTAACATTACGTCAGTAACTGCGTATAAGAATTAAACGGATGTTTGGAGCCAGCGTGTGCCATTATTCATGTATCAGATACCTATATACGTAAACTTTGTTGTATTCTTGTATTTAAATGTCACATTGCAAAACACGATGCGAACACGTGTGACTGTAAATTCTATTATAGGTTCTTACATACTTATATAAGTAATGTAAGTATTATTGTTTACATGCGCAATCATCAGCTGCTGTTCATTGACCATTTATACATAAAAGTAAACATACCTCATGCACCTTAATGTGGATACAAAAACTTTAACATTGATTAAGAGTTTTAAAAGTTACAAAGTTTGAGAGATGTTTTGTTTTCCGGTGAATTGAAAAAGGGTTTAGTTATTCGAAACGTTTGTGAAGTGTTTCTAAACTGAACAACTCTTTAGGCTTCCCTTGGATCGGCGAAAATCCGAGAGCGAGCTATATCGTTTATTGTCCTGTCCCTTTTAGGCTTAGCGAGTTAACATTTTCCTTTCAAACATTTTTTGAATAATCAAACCCAGCTGTTGTTACTTCGTTTAGGTTTTGGAGTATTTTCGTGTTCGTCTACGCGGGAAAATGGGTTTTTCAGCGATGTGCTGTATTTACGCGGCGTCAATTTACAACATGTCTATGTTTAACCAATAATGAGTGAATGACTTAGGAGAATGATTTATTATTATCTAATAATTTAATATGTAATAATTTGATTATTTTAATGATCAGCACATGAATCCCAATAAATACTGTATTTTTTTCTTCTTTTTTTAAAAAAAAATTACTAAAGTTACTAAAATTATAACACATAGGTAATAATGTAGGTTATTTAAATAATTAAAACGGAAACGGGATTTTGTTTGAAAAATGAGCTTATTCCCACTTTTCTGATAGTACATACGATAGATAGCCAATAGTGTCTTAAAAATAGGTAAACAACACAAGGTCGATGTTAAGACGATTCTTACACTATCATTTTACAAATCAAATTAAAACAAACAAGAGGCAATGACCAATCATTTCTAAGAAACGCAAACAGAAAAGAAAACCCTTAGAAAAGCGCCCGTCCTTTATAAGTTCACAACAAGACAATGCCCTTCCAAGCGTACACTTTTTGTAAATATTGTGACTCACGTGAGATGATTTTCGTTTTTCTTCACTATGAAATCAGCGTGAAATAAAACAACAAATGTTATGCAAAAGGAGTAAGCACACTCAGATATTTTGAATCATAAAACACGTGCCAATTTTTGTGCTATTCTGTTTATCATGTCTAATGTAATGTATTGTCTTGTTTTTTCCAACTATCAAATGGGCATTTAAAAGATTGCTTTGCCAAACTGGGTGGTCGTGTGGAACGTTATTTAAATGGTCCCAACCTCCCATAAACTATGCATATACAGTGGCATTCACTCGCATGAACACTGCACACTGTCTTTTATGCAAAACAGTGATTATGACTGTCGACAACATTATAATAGTCAATTATCGCGCTAGGCGTCTCCCCGCGGCGCCCCGCGGTTCAACAGCCGCGGCGATCGGATTTTAATAATGCTATTTATAGGCGAATTTTAATACACTTGTTTTTCACGCATCCCATCTGTGCCTACGTGTTGTATTGTACGTGGTTGTTGTGTGTTCAAAGGTTGTGGAAAATCGACGAAAGCGCATTTTGTAACTAAGAAAACGTTAAACTGAATCTAATCTACGCTTCTCAGTTTCCACTCATTTGCAACACATTTTACAGTAATATTTATAATGCATGCTATGATAAGCACTTAAATAAGTGAATCTAGACAAACCAATGCCGCTTTAAATATGCATATTACTTTATTTTTTTTCCCAACGAAACGCACTCTAGTGCAACACTGTGCATATAATACACGTAGGCGCTTACTATCTTCATCTAAACTCGACAAGAGCAATCTCTGAAAGTAATAAAATATTATCGTTTATAAACTTGTATAAGTTGACTATAAAGAGATTTTAACGACCCCACTGCGAATTCATGGAGAAATCAAATGGAGACACAAAAAAGCAGACTGCGACGCACACAATAGTGAACATACAACATCGTTATTGAGAATATATTCACAGTTTTATATGCCTATAAATCTCTTTAGATGCATTGGTATGCTGCATGGCTAAATAAGAACCTGTGTCAGTAGGTTCAGGATATCGGTTCGGAATATCGTCGTGGTGTTCCTAATTCTTTCAACTGTTTGTTAATTGATAAAAATCTTCATTGAAAATTATGAATGTTATTGACTCTTATTTCAATAGATACGTAGTTACCCAATTATTCTCTTCTGAACAAACTTAAGTCCGCGAACTTAAAGGATTACGTTAATCGGTACCTACAAAAGAAAAACAAAAAGCTCGCCTTTTCCAGCCTTTACACTCCAGTAATATTTTCACAGCCAACAACTTCAAATAAGCCTTTACATATAGTTTCGCGCTGTGAATCAGTCTGAGGCGGATTATCTTTCTTATTTCTTTCCAAGAAAGGCAGTTTTAATTTATCATTTAGGTCAAGTAAAAAAATATAAATAGCTATTCTGCCTAGTTAAGGCGGGCTCGTTTTACCACAGTTAAGCCCGTTTTATGTGTGTGTACATCATTGAGGGAGCTCATCGACAAACAAGACTGTTTGCTCTTTAAATGGGAAACGAAAATCATGTTTACTTTTTAGCTTTACAATTATAAAGTCACTTCAATATGTCAGCGGCGTAAACTCGCGTAGACGTCGCTTGACAGAGTTCATTATAATATACGTGATCAGTGTGATCACATACTGACGCGAGGGTAGGGTGACGAACAAGATGATAGAATGTCTTTAGTATATTCCTGATGTTTATGTTCTATGAGTCAGACGGAAAAGCCATGAGGCCGGGTTACTGACATAGTATGTAAAATCGATGCTAGACTTTCGGAGAGGGCTAGACGTTACTATTTTATACTTAAAAGGTGCTTGCCCTCGGGTTCAGTGCATCATAGTTTTCGTAGCTACCTGTTTTGCGACCTTTGAAATGTAACCCACGTACATTTATCATACCGCCCCCCTCGTCAATCTGTCTAATTGGTCTAGCTTGCTGGCAGTCTCTATTTGCTCACGTTCTATGTTCGATTGATCCATGGTATTTCTACTTTTACTGGCCATTTAAACGAAAGATGTGGTATTATGAGCGGTAACTACCGTTAACGGGTGTGGCTGCTATTCGCACGTGTAAAGGGGCAAAGACCTCGAGATCCGACCACACTTCGCGATCTCGAAAGCTAAGAAGGGAAATCTTAAAACAAACGAGCCTTCTGATTGTATGAACTTGAACTCAAATGAAGCGGGTGCTGATCGCCTGCGGGCTTAACGAGTGTGTTCCGAATGGGGCTGAACGCTACTGTTTAGTGTACTGTACAAGTGTATCGTTTATTATTCGGTTTGAATTTCCCGAGCGTTAGTATTTTCGCCAAGTTAAATGTAAACAAAAACAATGCCCATCTTAAACCAGGCCCCAAATTGGACCACTGCCGCCGCCACATATTTCTTAGACCAGTGTTATCAAAAATAGAAAACTACGAGACCTGCTTTTTGGATGGTAATCTGTTGTTCTCTCTATTTTTTCCGATAACCAGTTCGATAGATCATCAATGTGACTTTTTATATTAATAACTGTGTATGAAACGTATCGGTGTCAATGACATGTGTACACGTAATACACGTTTTTATCAGGTGCCTGGCGATGACGAACCATGAATATAATTAAAGAAGAGTTGTAAGTACAAAAAATACGCGAATGCGTAGGTACGCATCATACGCATCACGTGTTCTGTATGGTGTCGGACGTAAAGAATAGCACCATCCCATATCTTCCCGTGGGTGTCGTAAGAGCCGACTAAGGGATTTGCCAGAGAATGGGCAGCAGCGTCCTCTGTGCTTTTGTAACAACCGTACTGCGATCGCCAACCCGCCTGCCAAGCGTGGCGATTATGGCAAAACCCCCCAAAACGTCAATGAGTCGACACTTGGGGGAGGCCTATGTCCAGCAGTGGACGTCTTTTGGGGCTGAAATGAAGTAGGTACGCATGTATGGAATGGTGTGATAGTGATCCAGAGGTTAAAAGCAGCATCATCATTCTTCAATAAAAACAGCGCTTGTCAATCACTAACTGGTAAACTATACATGGTGTTTTCTGTCCGTGTTTTCTGACGCGACGTTTAGCAGGACATAATAATGATGCAAGACAAGACTTTGTTAGGTAGGTAAATGATGCCAAGCAACAAAAGCTCATTCAACCAGTCTAGCTTTGATTCGTAATAATTCAAGTACAGTACCAGACCAGTATTTACAATAGAACCCAACAAGTAAATAAAAACACAATGCATATTTAATTTAATACCCAAGTAATTCGAAACAAGGCGCCGACAAACGTCAAGTGAGCGACCAAACGACAACATTCGGTCATGTTTTTAGTCTTAATTGAAGCGAAAACAGCCCAAAGTTGGCTGGCAGTGCTCATTAAGAACAACAAACAAGTAGCTAAGTACTGCAGCCAAGAGACACTTGCGAACTAATCGGCTTCTAGCAAGGACTGCCGAACTGTGTCGTTGCTACACCGATTCTCCTCTAAATATCACGTTTATTTTCCTTTTGATATTATATTGTAAGTTTGTAGACAGCTTTATTTGTGACGATGGGGGAAATGAATACCCGGAATGGAAAATGCAATATTAATGGTAAATAATTATAAAGAAATTTTTAATTGAGCTTCAAGAGTCGTTCCAATTTACACTTAGTGCTCGTCGTTACTACGATGCAACTTTTGATCGAAGTTCTCTTCATAGAATTTATAATGACGACGTCGAATGAGTTAAAAATATATACATATATATATGAATATAGTGGGACTGGGCTGACCATGTCTGCCGTATGCCGGACGAGCTGTGGGATAAAATAACCACGATGTGGAGCCCTGACACAGCCAGAAGGCGACGCGGTAGATCTCGCAGGAGATGGCGGGACGAGCTGGACAGAACCAACGACCAGTAGTCCACATTGGCCATGGATCGCAGGATTTTGAAGTCATGGGGAGAGGCCTTTGCCCAGCAGTGGGATGACATAGGCTAACAGTAACAGTAATGAGTATAGTGCGACACTCTACTATTTCGTCGTCTATCGCTACATAAACAATAATATGTATCCTACTAATATTATACATGCGAAAATTTGTGAGAATGAATGTATGTTTTTATTTTTTTTCTCTTTCACGCAAATCTCCTCAATGGATCTGGATAAAATTTGTCACAAGGATAGATAAGAATAGTTTGAAACATGGGATAATTTTTGTCGTGGTAGTACGATCCGGTGGGATTATTACCGACAACAAAACGCGGGCGAAGCCGTGGGAATAGCTGTGTCGGGTAGTAGGTGTAAAGGTACAGCAACCATTTTCCGAAGAGCGTTTTCAATCCCACCTAATGAGGAGTGAATCAATTGCAATTTATAGAACATGAATTTAAACTTGAAGCTGCTTACAGAGTTTTCCTGAGTAATTGAAGCTTACAACTTAAAACACCGCAACCACGAGAGTAATAAGGCGAGAGGGGAAATTATATCTATTTTAATTTCATACAGCCACGCTTTTAGAGGCTCAAATGAAAATACGTGGGCACAAGGCCTTTACGCCTTGTTGTGGTTTATATTATAATAAAAGTGACAAAGTGGATTCTGCGAGATATTAAAAATAGCTCCAACGATTAGATGGTTGAACAAAAATACCTTCCGTTCCTTCGACGGTATTCTAAGTTGGTGGACTTGTGTGAGTAAACCTCAGAGAACTGAAGAAATAGCATTACCCTACTACATATTTCTATTGATGATAATTTATCATCATCGGCCTAGCCTCTTCCCAGCTTTGTTGGGGTCGGCTTCTAGTCTAACCGAATGTAGGCTAGTATTTTACATGGAGTGACTACCGATCTGATGACCTCAAGTCAGTTAGTACTGGGTAATATGATACCCCTTGGGTAAAACTTGTTGTCAAACTTTCGGGCCACTCTCCTTCCTGTAACGACTGTCAAGGATCTACAAATGAATTAACGTGCTTTCTGAGGCATGGAGGAAACTCAGTATGTAATGGGTGGTCAACCATCCTCATACCAACCTAGGCAAGAGCGGCTTAACCTAAAGATTGATCCGAGCGACTGTCATTATTTAGCCACGAGCTCCTTCATGAAAATTTTTCATCATCATTATCATCATTTCAGCCGAAAAACGTCCACTGCTGGACATAGACCTCCCCCAACGCCACATTGACATAAAGGGGGTTTTGCCATAATCGCCACACTTGGCAGGCGGGTTGGCGATCGCAGTACGGTTGTTACAAAAGCACAGAGAACACTGCTGCCCATTCTCTGGCAAGTCCCTTAGTCGCCTCTTACGACACCCACGGGAAGACATGGGATGGTGCTATTCTTTACGTCCGACACCACACAGAACCGTCCGACACCACACAGAAAGACAATTTATATACAGCTGTATTTTCGATCACAGCATATTAATGCATCATTTCGTACCCATCCTGCATAACCACTTGCATCTGCCTGGATTTTAACGAACCCTATGATAGAATTGTGCAAGTGGCTACACACGGCTCCAATAAAATTAGAGCCGAATCGACATGTAAAGAAAAGACGCGGTATTATTAAAACCTTCCAATCACTCGTACAAACAAACACTGTGAAGTTTTGTTTTTTTTTTACGAATGTTCCTTTTTCCTTCTCTTTTAGGGTTGCGTTGCCAAATGGCAAAAACGGAACCCTGAGTCTAATGGCATCATGCGGAGACTAGGTTCTACCTTCTATGAACCGATACACAAATATGATGTGAAGTAATGAAAAAATATATATATAAATGGCCCTCCATGTAGCTGAGGTTTGAAAAAACAGAGGCAGAGGCAGTCTTAAGGACTGCCGACAGAAGTGAAAACTAAAACAATGAAATTACCGTGTTTTTTTTTTAATTTTAAATCTGTACACAGGGTTGCTATACTAAGCGTCGCTAGTCCAACGCAATACGTCACGAGCATGTCGTGATTATCGGTGACGCGAACCCATAGTTTTTTCCCCTACCAAAAATCGCTCAAAGCGGCTAAAGAAGTTTTCACTTCAAAAATATCTACGTATATAAGTGGGATGTCTATCCATACGTATTAAAAACTGATATCGAGGTGCCTTAAATATTTTTTTCCCATGTCAACAGTTGGCGTTATTGTATTGTTTGGTGCTATGGAACCCTTTCCGTGCGAGTACGATTCGCACTTGGCCGGTTTTTATTATACTCACCATTCCGCACTTCAAGTATAAGTCGTTTCTATCTTTTTTAACACTCTGTGGGGTGAACGAACAACCGTTATGAAAGGAAATCTTTTCAAACCTGAAGTAACGTTCATAAGGAAAGGCGGGAGTGATTTATGTGTGTAGCTTTTCTTTGTTGAGCCAATACGATTGAAAAAATGCTTTACAATTTATAGATTTGCTGTTTCAGAAATATTTGAGAGCATTACCGGATTACAGGTCGATTATATTTATTTTCTCCTCAGAAATTTCGTGGCAGATCACAAAATAAATATTATCGTGTGTTTAAGAATGTATTTATCTTGATATGAGAGAAACCATATGACTGATAACGTTCGATTTCTGAAGACTCGCGATTTCTAAATTCTTAAGTTATTTTTATCTATGTTACGTAATATTTATATTCTGAGGTCGTTCTGTTATTTCAGATTAGATATTTTAAAATATGGTTTTGTGATGATATCTTTATATAGAGGCTTTTACTATCAAGATTGAATATTAAGATAAAACTAACAGCCGTGTCTATAAACAAGTCCAAGTGTTTACTTGAGTAAAGGACAGTTTTTAAGAAACGATTTTTATTATGTGCTAAGTCACATAATAACTTCAGTCGCGCGCAAACATCCCTTACCTTACTTCGTTTAATTTATTGTCAATTGCATACAAAAAAATTGCATAAGTAATTAAAAATAAAATAAAATAAGCCTTTATTGCTGTTCTACAAATTTACAATACACACATTTTTCTTATTACTAATATTAATAATATTCATTTAATCATTTATTAAAAGATCGACTACACGATCGGTTTCACTTCACAGCTTGTCTTCCGACAAAGGCCTCCTCTAAAGCTTTCCATTTCTCCCTGTCTCTCGCTGTTCTAGTCCTAGTCCTAGCATAAGTAATTATTTAAGGTCAAGTGTTTACTTTAACTTGACTATAGATACCAGGGTAAATATTTCAGGACCCAAATACAGAGAAATCGACTTTTCCTTATGACCGGAACTTAAAGGAAAAACATCAGTTTTTCACAGTTTTCGTTTTTGTTTCAGTAGCTGTGATTAAGCTTAATAATAAAAGTCGCACGGGTCGATCTTCAAAGTTAAGACGTGTTTGCTGGGTCGGTCCGTGGATGGGTGACCATAATTATATACCGAGTTTCCTCCGTGCCTACAAAAGCACGTTAAGCCTTTGGTCCCGGTTGTCATTTGTAGATCTTTGACAGTCGTTACGAGTAGTCAGAAGTCGAAAGTCTGACATCCAGTCTTACCAAGAGGTATCAAATTACCCAATTACTGGGTTGTCGAGGTTAGATAGGCAGTCGCTTCATGTAAAATACCGATACTCAGCTGCATCCTACAAAAGCACGTTAAGCCTTTGGTCCCGGTTGTCATTTGTAGATCTTTGACAGTCGTTACGAGTAGTCAGAAGTCGAAAGTCTGACATCCAGTCTTACCAAGAGGTATCAAATTACCCAATTACTGGGTTGTCGAGGTTAGATAGGCAGTCGCTTCATGTAAAATACCGATACTCAGCTGCATCCGGTTGGACTGGAAGCCGATCCCAACAAACATTGGTAAAAGGCTAGGCAGATAATGATAATGATGGCTGTGATTAAGCCTCGTGTGAACTCGTGTCATTTCCTCAATTTTCGCAAAATTATCACCATTAATTAGATCCTAAAACAGTAAAAAATCCGTTTCCCTAATTTCTGCTTCCCTCATTCTCTCCGGGTTGAATCTTTAAACCAGTTAGTTAGGGTTTCCGGTATACCAAGAAAGGACTGCAGCACCTTTCCGGCTACCAATTTACTGTAAACAAGGCCAGCATGATACTCGGAACCAATCTATTCCTGTAACCAGCGCGCAGCGCTTAAATACGCTGAGACAGAAAAGATAGTCAGTGATCAATACGTATTCAGATCACGACAATATTAATAGACCTCAAACAGCGCAGTGGTTGATTTACGCGTTAGGTAGCGAAGGTTACCTTTATAACCTTTTTTTTCTTTTTTTTTTGGTAACCTTTATATATTTAGTTTACTACCTGAAATATTTCAACAAATCAGTCGAGTTATTGGGACCGAATGACGCAATTTTTTGTATTTGCCACCAATATTTCAGTAACCTTTCGATAACGTTACATATTTCTCACTCAAAAGATTGTAAGGCGTCATTTAGTATAAGGAGTGTAGCGACCCTTCCGTTCGGTTCCACATGACTGGCCGCCTTTACGTGTGCGCTCGAGCTTCGCGAGGATTTACAGATAAGTAATAAAACGTAATGCGTTTAAACTGAACGCAAAGCCTCCAACGGTAACATCCTATTAGAAGAGATTAATGTTTTATTTAACACACGCGCATGTAAAAGGGTATATGCGGAATGAAAGTGTGCGACGCACGGTTGAAATGAGAACCGTAGATCGTCTTTTGTCAGGTCCCACTTTGTGTAATGTGCGTACCATTTCACACGTGTTGTTCATTGATAAGTGCTTATTATTTAAATTCATAATGTTATTGTTGTTATCGCATAATATAGGGCGGAATCGAGGAAATGCGAAGCTAGTTCTCATATCAATTTAGACTGATGTACTAACAAAACCGCGAATCGTTCTCAATTAGGTATGTTTTTTGTGTTAAGGACACCAGAAACCTACATTTATTAATTTCAATGTTTTTTCTTGAGAAAAATAATTAAATAATAAAGAAAAAAAAATTAATTAATTTTTAATTTAATAATTTAATTAATTATTATTATTATTTTTTTCAAATTCACTATTTACTTCGGAAGCTAGATAGCGGAATAATTTAACAAGAATTAAATTGATCATTTGTTAAAAGAAATTACAACCTCATAACAATGATGAAAATAGAAACAGTCATTATACAAAAAAAATGTATGTAGGTAATGAAAAGAGTAATCACAGAAGAAAAAATAAATATTTTCCAATAAGTAATCGAATTGATGTTTCTAAAAAAAGAGACAAGAATAAAATAAACAAAAAGAAAGCAATTTTTTTTTTATATATAGCAGCATTTCTGTTTTTAATTATGTTGTACATCTAATTCTGCCGTAGCGGATAAGCCCGACGTTTCTGTGGCTTAATTTAAAACTGTTTTACTTTACTCAGGTTCTGCAAATAAAAAATAAACTCAGACATAAAGAAAATTTGTACAAAAAGAGGGGAAAACATTTTGATGAGTTTTCGCTTGTAATGAAAGCGCCGATAGCAGGTTTTGTAGTAAAAGGAAAGTTTAATTACGAACACCTATGTGGTAAAGTGAGAAGGTATTTGAGTTTCAATCATTTTAATGAATGTTTGGCAGTAGATGTTTGTGTAAGCGGGACAAGGCCGTGGCGCCTACTTGTACCGTCTATGAAGCGCCAATTTAGGCGCCTATGTTTTTAAGCTAAAGTTTTGAACATTGATTTAATTTTAAGTACGCGTCTCCTTTTTAAGGGAAGTTCTCGCCGATTAGTTGACACTTCGCGTGACCAGCACGCGAAGCATGACCACTGTAGAAACAAGTTTTGTCTACGGAAGAATCGACGTAATGACATATAGACAATGTGTCCGTTTGTCGATTCTTCCGTCGACATGGCTCGTTTCTACGGCGGTCATGCTACGCGTGCTGATGTGCTAGCACTTTCTTCCGACAATGAGTTAACACATTGCCATTCAACGTGGCAATGCTGCCAGTCTTCTGCGCACGTTTCCGGATGACAGCGATTTGGAGGAGTATTTTGACGGCTATGCGCCCTGTTTTTCATTAAATTAGTTTATATTTAGTTACTTAATTTATTTTATTAATATTTTTTTTTGTAGTAAATATGTAGTTTTAGGAAATAATTAATGTAATTGAGCAAAACATAATGAACATTATTTAATTATAAGCGACAGCGACTTTCAGTTCAAAGTTAAAGGGGATGGTAGGTACAATGTTGGTAGAGCTTAAAATTTTTGTTAGCTCCTATGAAAGCCATTGTTTCTTTTTGTCGTAAGTTTCCTATTGTAAATAAGTTTTATTCAGTGTGAAGTGTAAGGGGTTGGATAGAAGACTTATTTATTTTATTTACAGTTTCATGCACACTTGCGGTATGTCATCATCTGCCTAGCCTTCCCAACTATGTGTGGGTCGGCTTCCTGTCTAACCGGATGCAGCTGAATACAAGTATTTTACATGGATGGACCGCCTACCTGATCTCCACAACCCAGTTACTGGGCAATACGAACCCCTTGGTAAGATTAGTTGCCAGACTTTCGGGCCACTGACGAAACGTAACGACAAAGATGTCCAAATGACAGCCAGGACCAACGGCTTAACGTGCCTACCGGGGCACTAATGGAACTCGATATGTAACGGGTGGTCATCCATCCACTGACCAACCTAGGCAAGCACGGCTTAACTTAAAGATCGACCCAAGTGGCTGTTTTTATTTAGCCATGAGCACATCCGACATAGTAAATTTAAACTCTAATTCAGCGTGTGAAAGACTCAAAAATGTACTTTGAGTATTTTACTCGTTATCACAGATTGTGCAGTACATTGAAAAAAATACTGGCTTTAGGCCATTAATCTAAACATGTTGATGATGTTTTTTTTTTAATTTTTTTCATCAATGTCAAGAAAGTAAAATGGTTTCACCTGCCCCGAATCTACGAATAATATTTTTTTATGTTTTATATTTATAAAATATAATTTATAAATGGTGTAAATTAACGAAGCTGAAAGGCACTTGTTGTCCCCGTCATTGCGTTTTTTTTTTCGTTTTGGACCATACCTTTCTAGTTACACACATGCGTTACATTGAGTTTTCCGTAAAACATGATTTTACGCACAAAAAAAAAGTTTCCTAGCAATATTTTTTGCGTTCATCACCTGCCTAGACTTTTCCCAAACTATCTTGGGATCGGCTTCCAGTCTAACCGGATGCAGCTGAGTACCAATATTTTACATGAAGCGACTGCCTATCTGACCTCCACAACCCAGTAACTGGGTAATACGATACCCCTTGGTAAGACTGGATGTCAGACTTTTAGCTTCTGGCTACTCGTAACGACTGTCAAAGATCTACAAATGATAGCCGGGACCAACGGCTTTACGTGCTTTCCGAGGCACGGAGGAAACTCGATATGTAATTATGGTCACCCATCCACAGACCAACCTCGGCAAGCACGGCTTAACCTTAAAGATCGACCTGGGCGGCTGTTATTATTTAGCCACGAGCTCCTCAATAATTTTTGCGTAGGGTTACTTAATTTGAAGTGCAGAATGCTTGGTTGACGGCTTCGTGAGGGGTTTGTTACAACTTGTATGTGAGAAAATTGAATAATTAGAATGAAGAATCTTTACAAATAAATAAAATGTATATAAATTATTTATGTAAATGTAGAAATGTGTATTTGTTTGTTATGTTAAAATAACAGCGTTTTAATGAATGCATATGAAAGTATAAAAGTACGGTACATAGAACAAAAAATCATTAATTTTGAATTTTTTGTCTGTCTGTTTGTTTGATCCGGTTAATCTCCTGGCAGACAGTTGATGTTATAAGAAGTGGCTTAGGCTACTTTTATTTAAAAAAAAAGTTTTTGTCACCTTGCTTTTTTTTTAAAAACAATTTTCGTTCTGTACAAAAACCAAACCCTTGAATTTGTGAACAAAATTCGATTCAAATAGACAAGTAAAATATTCAATAAAAAAAAATTATCAGTAGGAAAGTAATATTTTATAATAATTTTGCGAACGAAGGTCGCGAGCAACAGCTAGTTGTATACAAAATTCTAAGACCATGTGGTTGGAAGCAACTGCTACGCGGCCCAAACTGCCGTCAGCTTCGAACTACCCTACGCTACAGTAAATTTAAAAAATGACCATCCCTAAGTTAAAGTAAGTACTTAGGCAAATTTTTCAGCAACTTATGTTTATCTAACTGTTAAAGAAACCTAAAAGCTTTCTTATTATTAGCAAAGTCAAGTTTGTTATTTATATTCAGTTTGAAAAACTTATTGCCTGTGCAAGCGCATCATGCGTGTTTTCATCCAATGTTGAATAAGGGTTTTGTTTCAAGCTGTTAAGTGAGTTGCTTATACAATTAATTAAGTAAAGCGATTGGCAAGATTTCAAAAAAAACAACGCAAGACGCGCGTAACGCCTTCACGAAATACTTTTTTTTCAAATTGAAAAGTCTCCCGAATTTATTTGTAACAGTTGGTTTATCTTTGCCAATTACTTAAAAGTTAAGTAATTGTTGAAACTGCCCCTGGCATGTGATAAATTCGATCCGGTTCTCGATACAAGGGCAATATGCAAATTAATCGTCAAAGCTACAAAGGTAGAACGATTCCCAAAGATATTACAGGATTGGATGTCCAACCAACTGATTATTATTGTATTGGTATGTAAAAACATGACATCAAAGGATGTTCAATGACTTTTGGTATTAGCCAATCAGCAATGGCCTGATGCATCCTCATTTCAGTCTGTCTGCTTGCTAATCTAATGTCTCCCTCTAATTTCCAATGCAAGAGATGCTCTTTCTCACTCCTACACGTACCTGTTCAGTGGTTTTATTCAATGAAACATAAAATAACATGACTAATAAAATGTGTAACCGTGAAGGAAAATACTACAAAGTGGAAAGCCACTTAATGAAAACAAATGAAAATGGTATTCACTAACAATCATTATTATTGAAACAATGCTAGTGAAAGAATTTAATTGGTTGGTTTAAATGAAATAATTCAACTGCATGTTGCTTGCGGTCAATCAAAACTGAACCCGTGACATTTTACTCTGGTATTTCAATTAAACTTCAGGAACATGACCTTTCAGTGGTGCGGCGTGTACCGAGGTTTAATTTGCAAATTGCACTACAGCCTAAACACAATGTCTACACAAACATAGGTACGTTGAATACAGCCTACGACCACATAGAAAATCTTATTAAGGAGAGAAAATATCTCATTAAACACAGTACTTATGCCTACGAATACGATAAACTAATAAAAGCCGGCCGGCAGCACAGGTAACTTACCGGCGGAAATCTACTTAAAAATCAAGTATATTTTATCTTTTAAGATCATATACGTTTACTGTTAACTAAATATTAACATCTAAACTTGTTAGAAAATGCAAATAAATCGTACTTTTCCGTATCTAATCCGTATGTTCCGACTTCCGACATCGGCGTACCGCGTGTCTCTACAAGTGTTTATTTACCTATTTACGCGCTCGTACAGCGATCTCTTACAATACAATAATAAGGAGCTGATAGTGTCATAATAACATTAGCGTTCGTACGGAAAATCAACGCGGATACGTTAGGAGGCTTCATGTGACGTAGATCGTAGGTTACACCGTGCTACGAGATCGTAGCGGCCACCATATGTTCGGACCACGCGGGCTCCGATCGATACGCGACGCGGCGGGCGGCATGCACTTACCGTGGTCATCTTGAAGTTTAACTTGCGTTGCAGTGCGGTCTCGAGATGGAGAGCCATGATAATAGCTTTTACGAACGATTAGCAATAGAAAGACCGATTAAAAGCACTATAACATAGTTTACTGAGCCGGCTCTAAGTAATAACTTCGCGTGTGACGTACGTAGCGACTTCAGCGTGGCAGATCGCGTGTTCACGCGGCCATTTTAGCCGCCTGTCAAAGGTTTTGAGTTTCCGCCGCGTGGCGCTACCATCGCCAATCGTTACGTCTGCGCAAAAATAACCGCCCGAGCGGAGAGCGGAGAGCTGAGAGCGTAGGAGCGCGGCGAGCGGGCGAGCGGAGCGGCAAGGGGCGCGTAGGGCGCGTACACCGCCACAGGTTACGAGATTTTCCGCCGCCAATTGATTTATAGTACAACTTGTAATTGAGTTAAAAGTTACACTTTCAATACGTACATGTATAATAAAGGCAGTATTTAGGCTCTTTTTAATATTCTACATGCAAAATACATTTCAGACAATACTGGGTTCCATATCGTGTGCACTGTGAACTTTGCGTACTTCGATCAAACTTACAATTAAATTATTGGGGTGCCGCGACACTTCCTTAAAGGGGTCGCCCCCTTAAAATATACTTTAAGTAAAAGCGTTAACACACTTTATTAGTGTTAATGCAACATGAAACTTAATAAAATGATTGCATTATTTTGAAAAGAGATATTTGTTTGAAAGTTGCCGATGAACATTTGCGTCATATGCGTGCTACTTAACTCGCTCACAAATGAAATGAAAAGACATATGAGAAGATGCGAACAAGCTATTAAACTCGTCAGAGACACGCCACGTGTCACTAAGCGTCAAATGCCAAGTGCCAAGAGCCAAGTATCACAATGGGAGCATGCAACGGCACAATATAAAGGAGTCGGCAATATATTTTGATTAGCACGCCATATATTACGCGACAGACATCAAAAACGAATTACTGTGCCTTTACTCGCGTAGTCGCGTGTGTCGACTCGAGTAACTTTTGGGATAAAGGGCTTTAGGGGAAACTGTTTTTATTTATCATGATTGGCATTCGATTTCTGATTGTCTGCCGTCCTATATAAATCTAGAAGGCTGTATTTCTTGGGTGCGTGAACCAAGTTATTCCCGAGATGTTTGACTACATTTGCACGTTGATCTGGCAGTAAAAGAAAACGAGATGTTTGCTGGTTATCAACCGGCGCGGCTCGTAAAAGTTGGCTAAGGAAAAGGGGTTATTGTTCTGTTGTACTAGTAAATAGGTGAATTGAGGAACTCACTGCATAATACTGCTACACGTTTGTTATGGTATCTACAAGGCTTTTGTTTACCTATAGGTATTTGTAGTAATGCAAGAAAAAAATTACAAACATTAGCGCTATTAAAATAAAATCTTGTATTTTGGTTGATTAAAATCATGTTATATTTATCAGTATTACATAAATATAACATGATTTTAATCAACCAAAATATTATTTATGTGTCCGATTTGAGTATTATGTACTTTTTTTATCTTTCATATCATCCCATGAAAGAACCAAACCATCTTTCTTTGGTTTTCCTCTTTCCCTCCCCCTCATCTATATATAAAATTCAAAGCCCTGACTCACTGAGATATCAACGCACAGCCTAAACCGATGGTCCTGGAGACCTGAAACTTGAAGAGTGTGATCTTTGTGAAGAGTAGGTAAACTGCCGAGCAAAACTTTAGTTTTTTCTTTCATTGGTATCGTTTTCGTAGTTTTCGGGGTCACTGACATTGAAAATGAGGTCATTTTCAATGTGCAATGAAATGAGGTGAGGATAATTTTCTGTTTTTTCTTCTTGGGTATCATTTTCGTGGTTTTCGAGGTAGCTGATAACGAAAATGAGGTCAAAACGAAAATACAATAAGGCGCCGAGGAAAATTTGCTGTTTTGCCTTCATGGTTGTCGTTTTCGTGGTTTTCCGGGTCACTGGCAATGAAAATGAGGTCAAAATGAAAATCGGAGCGAGCTCTGCGGGTAGCTTAGTAATTTTAGCCCCAAAAAGAAACACCGCAAACGTCATTTACAAAGAGGTGCTAGGATAAACCATTATTATTGTAGTTTTCTGGGAGACAGTTTTTTTAAATCTGAGTATTATTGAATGTAAAAAAATTGTAAGCTAGCTCATTATCACCATTAATTATATCGAAAGGCGTGGATGGACGACCGGGGCATTTGAGCTATGGCAGCGTAGCTCGGAAGACATGTATAAAATAAAGTCTGGTTCAACCTATTTAGGTCACTAAAAATCTAAAATAAAAAGACGCCGTACGAGTAATACAAGGTGTTGTTTTGCATCCTCGTCAAAATTCAGAAGGTTGTCACATAATACATAAATAATCAATTTTAATTACGATAACCAGTTAATTATCAAGAAACGCTGCTTTTTTTGTTGTTTAAGTTTGTCAGTATTTCAGAAAAACTCCCTTAACATGGTTTAGGGAATAAGAAATTATCGAATAAACGTTTGCGATTGTTTGTATGTGTGAAAGCGTGGTTATAGGGCGAGGATCAGTCGGGCCGCGACGTAAAACGGGTGGTTCACACTTAGAATAGAATAGAATAAAACTTTATTGAACATCAAAAATGAAACATTTACAAAACTGCTAATTTTATGGTTACAACAGCGGTCTTATCGTTGATAGCGATATCTTCCAGACAACCTTTGGATGGACATTTTCTACATCATTTACCGAGTTCCGTAAATAAATAAAAATGAAACAATATACCTCCCCAATTTATATTAGTTCGGGTCGATAATCATTAGCATAGTTACCTCCTTGAATTTGACGAGAATGCAAAACAACAGCTTGTTTACTTTTTTCTAACCAGAATGAATTATCTGGTTTCTTAGTTTGAATAGCACAGACTTACAATAGTAGATTATGCACCGAGGGGCTAAAGTTGTGTCTTATGTCACGGGCGTCATATTGAATCTCGAGCGCAATGAAGGATTCGGGATTTAACTCACGAGCAAAGCGAGGGAGTTAATACAAGAATCCTGAATGCAGCGAGGGATTCAAGCTAGCCCAAGGCAAAGACACCTTTAGCCCAGAGGAGGATACTCTACTTTTTACACCTACTGTGAGAAAATAATAGCCATAGGAAAAACAAAGTATTTATTAAATAAACAAAAAGTAAGAATAACTTATTTAAAACTAGTTAGTTATATGCACTTCAAATTAATAATTTAAAGTTTCAACATTCAAAGGTGTGAAAACTTTAGATTTCTTTGATTGGTGACTTTCCGATATCCTCTTTAAAAATGCTAATAGCTTAGCGTATGTCTTGATGTCTATATTGTGTTTCATGCTTATTGTTGACCTAAGCGTTGAATAAGTACACCATAGGCTACTTGACTTCTGAGTACAAGATAAATGCTGAAAATACACTAATAGAACTGGTTCCGAAATGGACTTGACGCCTTTCGTACTTTTCCATTTTTGGAAATTGTCGGAGGCTTTTATATAAGTTTCCTTTGACTTTTCCGGCAGTAAATCATTGGAGATATTATTAGCTTCGGTTGTAATGAATTTAGGAGTACAATCACTTTCATCACTCGACATTTTATAGGTAATACTTTGTTGATAAATTTAAAGTTTAAATGCCAAAAGTTCGCGCCTTTATTGCGTCTACCAATAAGTAGCCAAGACACGATCAATTCGATTTTCAAAAAAAAAAAGTCTCTTCTACGGTTTTGTCGTGTGTGTCTATTGATATCACTCTCATGGAAGTGGCGTTTGTGTAAACTAAGCTTTATACAGGGCTGGTAGAATGGTTTTGGATGATTGGCTGTATGAATTTTGAATTTAGAACGTCATTGGAGACGCTCGTGAAAATAGAGTATTTTTGATAAAATGTGATAAATCGACTGTAGTACAGAACGGTTTTATTATTTATTTATTAAATCACAAAATCCACAGCAATCTTTGCGCAGTTTACTTAAAATAAATTAACTAATGTTTCAGCCAATTACTATTACGGTATTACGGCGCGGTACGGTATTTGTTATTTTTAATGCCAGTTTTAATGTGAATCCATTACTTTTAAAAAAATGGTTCGTAGTTATCTAATTATTCTTATAATTTTTGTCTTCGAAAACATGGCAATGATATGAAGAAGCAGTTGTTATGATTTTGTAGGAAATCGAGAATATCATCCACGTGTAGTAAGGGTATCGAGAATAGCTTTCCTCTTTCTGGCACCAAAGGGTGTTTGTTAGTACTATACTGCCCATGTGAGATTCCAAATTCAAATCACATTATTGACCAGCGGGTCATAATGAAATCCAGTACAACATTATTGACCGGCTGTGCCCCCGGCCACTAATGACTCACTTTAGGTTAAGGTTGCTTGACATATAATTTGACATTTTCGAGCAGGTGGTGTGAAAAACTATTTATCCTTACGCGCGAGCGAAGCACTTACACTTACGCGCGAGCGAAGCCGCGGGCAAGAACTCTTATCTATAACATTCAAATGACTATTTTCAGCATGATTTTGCGGAGGTAACGCACACGTGGGCAATTGCCGAAATCCACGCGGGCGATGCCGGGGGCAGAAGCTAGTATGGGTATAAAATCCCATGAAACATCGCCGACTCTAAAATCTATCTAACATATCTAACAAGTAATAGGTTATCATATAATGAAAAACAAAACCCAGGCAGAGTCAGCGTCTAAATAAACTAATATCAACTAGCGAACTTTAAATCTATACGTGCAACTTGCTTACAAAGTGAGCGTTTAATGCATGTTTTAAATTTCGTCTCACTCAGTTCAAGAATACTTTGTGGAATTTTATAATAGCATCTTAAACAGTACCCCATGAAAGATATGTCTGAAGCCTGGCTGAACTAATTGGCACATACTAAATTTATATAATATAATAATAATAATAAAACATTTATTTCAGACAGTTGGTCCATATAACTTTGTTAATAATACAGCTTACGTAACATATGTTAGTACCTATACTAAAATACAAACATTTTAATTCATATATTTTCCTGCAGCATCAGACCCACAGTTATGCATACGGGTCCAATACTCCAGGAAAACGCCGTCTGGCCTATTCCCAATCACCTTCAGGATGCTATTGGCACTCCCTCAAATCCTGCGTAACAATGATGCCGTTCTTTTTTCGCATTATTGCTGAAAAACTATCTGTAGCCGAATCAGCAAACATGCCTGACGCGCTACAGAATCGCGGTAGCCCCAACAACACCCGGAAGGCGTTGTTATACTGGACACGAAGAGCGATATAGGCCCTCTGCGTATGTGTAACCCACAGGCTGCATGTGTAAAATGATTGACAATATGCCTTGAAAAGGGTGATCTTCACCGGTCTCGTACATCTAGCAAACCTGCGGGCAAACATATTGCATCGGACCCACAACGCCCTTCGTTCCCGTTCCATATCCTGGTCATCATTAAGATTCTCAGCTACTAAGTGGCCAAGGTACTTAAAACACGGCACTCGATTTAGGGTTACACCATATAGGTATACCGGTGGCACCGCTCTGTGTTTCTTTGTACTAACCCCGAATACCATGCATACACTCTTCTTCACACTGTACAAGAGGCCGTGAGACATGGCGTAACTCTCACAAATGTTAAGCAGTCTCCTGAGTGCCTCAATCCATTTATGTTTTTGATTAAAAGTCGGACAAAGTGCCTATACTAACCTTAAAAGGCAGTCAAATTTAACTCCCGATACAGGGTCCCGTAAACAATGAACATAAAAATCTTCAATTTATTTTCACTTCTGTCCTTTTATCCTTCAGATTTTAGACGCAGTACCGATAGTTCAGATTATAGAATGGGGACAAGGGTCGTGTGATCTTATCTTCGCCATACCCTTCCTTAAATATCGCGTCAAATTACACACATCGTTGGTTTTCACTGATCTAAAATTAATATTCGGTTACTGCGTCTCTCCTATTGACGTAGGTTACGGAGGTAGGTAGTGTATGCCATTGTTTTATTCTATGTAGGAGTTTAGAACTGACACGGCCAAAGGACGCCCTCAAAGCTCATAAATATTCATTATATTTTCAGGATATCTATAGGTATAAGGTTCCTTTATCTAAGGGATGGAGATCAAGATCTTATCCAGATTTCAGTTTTATTTTTTATTACAATAATTTATATTTTATCTGCTACAAGTCATCCCCTGTGAGGTCAGCGGAAATTTCGTATTAGCCGCATTGAATTTTGAAAAAAGATCCGCTTTCCATCAACTTTTTTTTTTAGAAAAACGTAGCTTCACTCTAAGAATTTCTGCTGTATCGTGGGTGCGTTTACAAACATTTAGACTCACATACACAAACAGCCATGAAACAGCCAGACCCGAAAAGAAAAATAAATGTTCTTTTGTGCCAGTCATATATTATGTGTGCAGTCTCTTAATTTGCCTTTTTTTAGGGTTCCGTACCCAAAGGGTCAAACGGGACCCTATTACTGAGACTTCGCTGTCCGTCCGTCCGTCCGTCTGTCACCAGGCTGTATCTCATGAACCATGATAGTTAGCCTGTTGAACTTTTCACAGATTATGTATTTCTGTTGATGCTATAACAACAAATACTAAAAACAGAATAAAATAAATATTGAAGGGTGGCTCCCATACAAAAAAGGGTTTTTTTGCTCGTTTTTTTATAAAAAATGGTACGGAACCCTTCGTGCGCGAGTCCGACTCGCACTTTAACTCGATAATATATCGTGCGTGTATTACCAAAAAGTATGAACGTGGAGGAAGCAAAAGGACCGTTCTGCAGTTTCTATCATCCCCCATGAGAAAAAGGCGTGACTTTATGTATGCAAGAACAGATGGCCTACCATGACGTCTTAAAACATTATTGTTTTACTACTTTTCCAGTGTGGGAAAGAGATGGCGCTAGACATCCTGTATAGCTCCGTCTCTTTCCCACACTGGAATAAGAGGAAAAAAATACTCTTTTAAGACGTCATGGTAGGCCAGCAGGTCTTGAACGCCGTTTAGATGTCCTTAATCGCATTTACTTTTATCTGCGAATCCCAATTTTTATTATCTATTGGCGACCAACCCGGCTTCGCATGATCGTCATTTTCTAATGAGAAAATGGGAAGTGAGCTTAGCAAGAAAGTTTTATTTAAACGTCTTTTATAAGGTTTTATAACGTATTTTCTTTACTAAAAATCTTGTCCTGACGCACCCATGAGACAATACTTTTATGTAGCAAGATAGATTGGTCATAGCTTCCGAAAACAAAAGAATACCGTTAATCCGACGCTATCAAACCGACCTAATCCTTTCAGTTTGCGTCGCGCAGTGCTCAATGCGGCGACATAGTTTACTCTATGCCTATACGACGACACTTGCAATCGTGCATGTGTTTGTATGCATGTCTGTTTGTCTGTATGTCTGTCAATGCAAACGGAAACTTAACTCTTTGGTGGCACTGCGCTTCAGTGCGGCTTGAGGTATACAACACGGACTATGTGGCCACTGTGATAGTACTAATATGAAACTAACTTATATTACGTTAGTTTCATATCTGTGAAGGGTTTGCCAATGTCATTGGGGAGACCGCAAATATATCTTGTGTGTCGTATGCATGTGTGTGTACAGGACGGAATAAATTAGCAGTGAAAGTTTTATTGTCTCGCTGGAAACGATGATGATTCATTCGGATTGTCCCGAAATAATAGGGTTTCCATGTTTTTATCGCCTCCTATATTCGACATTAAAGCTTCACCATTACTAGGAAAACCCCAAATCAAAACTAGAGTGAAAGATTTTTTTTTAAACATTTAATCTAAAAAATACATTTTTGGAACGTAAAATACAGGCTGTAGCGGAAACGGTATATACATATTTAACGGTGTGCTACAGACCATCAAACAAAATAATAGCAGCTGCTACTTTGGTCGATAGGCATTGAAATTTTGTATGGGGCAGCAGATAATTTTTTCATTATTACGATTTTTGTCCGATGGAGAAACATGTTCAGTTTGATGGTCTGTAGCATACCCTTAAGTATATATATGTTACCGGCCAAACCCGATTTCAGGCCAAACTAGTTTGTCCTAGGCCAAACCGGTTTACTGGTTTATCGTGTCAAGATATATTAACCCAAACAAAACATTTACAATGCGCCCAACTTGTATGTGGCATCGCTCGCTATGCTCGCTCAGCTCGCGCGTTTATGGTCACAGTTCTAAGCTAACCTAACCCATTTAGATGGGGTGCAGACAGAGTCCTTTTGATTGAGTTTGGCCTAGGACAAACTAGTTTAACCGGAAATCGGGTTTGGCCGGTAACATATATACCCTTTCCGTTACACCCTGTATACATAGATAACGTAAGTATGTGTATTAATGTGTGAATGAATTGGTTTGTAATCTTGTTTTTATTTTTAAATATTACTTCAGCCTTTAACGCAGTATCTAGTTCTATGCCACAAACGGACACATCCCACTTACCAGTGCATCCAGTATTGTTGAGTACTTTCATGATGGTCTCAATGTTTTCACTAAATTTTCGGACGCAAACCATCAGAAATATCAATAAATCCTACCATCAGCTAATATTTCCAGTGTCACGCTACATTTCACGCTAGCAACACAAAACGAGATCAGGTTTCAATAACATTTTCTAATTGAATTTCACAGCTAACCGTGTCATCGACTGTTTAACGGCACACATTGATAAATTAAATAGATATCGCACGGAAATTATTGCACTTTATGTACTTTGTCGTCCACGTACCTATTATGTAGTTCATAACTGTGGATATCTTATCGTAACATCACTCCTGCTTTGCTCGTTGGGGTCCAGGCGAATAGACGATGTGTGTTTACGCCATAGTTTCGAAGCTTTGTCCGTCTTTATAACACTTCTGACTGACAGATGTAGCGTGTAGATTCATTACGAGCGAAGTAGTACCTACCTATGATAGGAATTTTTGACTATTAAATCGCTAAACGTCATTATTATAACTGGGGATCCAATAAAGAAACAGAAAACACAAAAAAAAACTATAAGGATAACAAGTAAAGTATTATAGTTATCAAACCCTACCTATGTATACCATTTTTTCTATTCATTTCCTCCTTTCTGTATTAAGTGTGTACATAAACTGTTGAATAAACAATGAAATCCGTCTGCTAAGAGCAACACTGAAGAATGTCTCATGAAATTGCTCACCTACCTTTGACAGCCCTCAAAGGCTGTTCAAGATTTATAACGCCCACAGAAAGTTGCAATAGGATATATAACGTTCAGCTAAGTTATATAACGCCCACATAATGTGTGAACGTCATGTGAATGTCGTACGAGACATTAAGAATTCAGTTTGAAGCAATAAAAGTAAACTGTAAGAAACTTTAAAGAGTTTTTTTTACAAAACATAATTCCCTTACTCCCACACTATAATTGAAACGTCACGTAACTTAAGGTCTAGACTGAAATAAAACAATTTTAATGCGAACACCCAAAACATGCCCAAAAGCTATGCATCATGTACGTCTAGGTCTTCACAGGAACACAGAACAATTAAACCGTGCGGACGAACACACGCCGACTAACCAGTGCAAATCCTAATATAATTTCATGGTGGCTACGCCGTACCTACACAACCTACCATCCGTAGCTTGGAACAACTACGAATAGCTATAGGAACCTAGGTTACGGAGTACGTACGTTTGGAAGCCGGGGGGAATAGTAATGTGTTGTTAACTTACAGACTTGTTAAATTGTATGCACGTCCAACTTACCTGATTTATAACCGTTACAATTGCTTTTGCTTTAAATGATTTACTATTACAGTTATAGTTTGTCTGTTTCTCGGATTTAATTTTCAAAATACGTAAAGTTTATTGTATTGTTGTTTTTCGTAATAAATCTAGACTTAAAGATGGTGCCTTTACATATTATTTGAGCACTCAAAATTAGGTTTTGTGAAAGCAATCTCGAATTAATTATAAAGGCGTTTAATATAGCAAAGATTCCCTGTGGAAGCCTGTAGGCATTAAGTTTCAAATACCGTTATTAGCTAAGTGGACCCTAAAGTCGTTATCTTAATTGGTACATTAGGTACACACGAATGAATTATCTCTACAACAAACAGTACATAAGTCAAAAGCGGAGAACAAATTACAACATACGTTCCACGATAACATCAGTTGGTATTGAAACAAATAACAAGCAAAACCAAATAATTCTCCCTCGTAATCTTGATTAGAACAACGGAACTCAAGTGCTTACCAAACTGGCCGCGGAAAGAACAATGCTCACTTGTGAGCCCTTCATTCTTGAACAACAAATCTTCCCTACTAGCGACTGTAGTTTGCTCATTTGGAAGAAATGAAAGAGGGCCCTTGTCTGAGCCGAAGCCTCCACTCTTTTGTTGGAAACGCGTTTGTTCTCAGTGGCCATTTCACTAATTGCGACCACCTC
This sequence comes from Cerastis rubricosa, assembly GCA_949152445.1. Taxonomy (NCBI): domain Eukaryota; kingdom Metazoa; phylum Arthropoda; class Insecta; order Lepidoptera; family Noctuidae; genus Cerastis; species Cerastis rubricosa. The sequence continues at coordinate 10,769,000 of OX424540.1, read as the reverse complement.
TATTGTCTCCGTATAAATTAGACGTAAATGTTCCGCTTCATCTCGTTATCTCCAAGAATTTTGAATAAACACAGTTTTTAGACGAGCGTCACAGTACTCAGGTAAATGAGCCAGGCACAAACTTCATACTAATGTGTGGTAAAAGCTTTGTTAAATGTTTGAGTGAAATTATTTTAAGTACTTAATTTTCAACGCCTCTCGACGTACAATATTTATTACCTTACTCAGTGTATCTTTCAACATAACTTATGTGTAGGCGTTGAGTAGTTTATGTTTGTTATTTGAAATATATTTTAACTTGTTTGTATTGAAATGTAAAGGTATGAGGTACTGGGTAGACGTAGACAGTGTGAAAATATACTGCCTGGGAGTATTTTGAAGCGTCGAAATGGAACAGAAATCGATAAAAGTTTAAATTGTGCTCACTCATCGCGCAAAGCTACAAAAGGTTACGACCTTTGAATGTATTCGTACCTATAATATAATAGTCTCGTCTCGAATGTTTACAAAGTCCTCCACACATCGCCTCCCCTCGCCTATACAAGCGACTGCCGCGGTAAAATAATTTCGATGCAAGTTTTCATATACCACTACATTTCGATGAAAGGAAAAATGTGAGGAAAATTTCACAGAGCATTGTTTTTTTTTTGTTTCAAATGAATAGTTGTATGTTGGAGAGGTTTACCCCCGCAGACAAGACAGTAATCACGACGTCCCGGCAAGTTTCGTCCACCCTTGTGTCTGGCTTAACTCGAGAACCACTGAACAGACTTTGATAGAGCTTACATTATTCGAAAACTTGTTCTTCGAAGAACGTTTATTTAATAATTTGGGTATGAGAGTTTCTCAACTAGTTAACTTACCGTGTATGTTTTATGGGAGCTCAATTCGTAGCGGTGGAGGTGGTAGGAGTCGGGGAAGCTATCTATCACACCTGGTGCACTGCTCATTTTTTACCAATATCCCAGGTTTATACGACTTTGAACATAGGTAGCTGTTATTCTCAATGCAGTTATTGAAAAACTGGTTTTCCGACAATAATTCACTGCAAAGTCAGCACGTAATTGATCTCCCGAATACAAAAGGTCAAGGTTTCATCGTTGTTATTTCTGTATCCGAATTAAGAGCGGTATTTGTGTCTGCCCACCGGCATTTCACCCAATTCGACAAAACGAAAACGTTTTGCGATATAAAGAAGGATTATTTTTAGAAGATATGTACGTCACTCGTAGGCGGTTTAGTTTTCGTAGACATTTAATTTAGTGTTTCCGTAACCTTTGGAAATTTTGGGGTCAAAATTGTGATGTTTTAGCTGAGTCAATAAACAGACGGAGACAGTATGTAAATAGACAGAGCAAAGCTACTTAAATCTTTAATACTTCTGTACACTATCAGCCAAGCTCGCTTTAGAAATTGTTTTATAATGGCTCCTTTATCTGCGGTACATTTTTGTCATAATCAATCAATTATACCAATAATTACCTCTCAACGGGAAGTAGGTAAGAGCAATTTACCGATTTCAATTCGCATGAACGAACCCTTTGTTATCAGGGAATGAGCTATTACCGTCGATTCGATTATTATTCTTACTGTCTGCTATTCTCAGAGGTTTTAGCACTGCCTAATGAAATACCTTTGTTAAGCTTTATACTGGTAGGAGACGAAATTTGTTATTCGGCATCAGCTTAAGATTTACATTGACTAAGATTCTACAGAATCGCTAATAATCTGAAACGAGTTTCACAAAAGCACGCGCAATTAAGAAAACTCTATCTTCTATATAAATAAAAAACAATTGCCACATGTTTGACGGAACATCACTTGAGGACGGGTCTACCAAGTGGGTGGTTTTTGGGATTCCGTTCCCAAATAGCAAAAACTGAAACCTTATGGATTCGGTCTGTCTGTCTGTCTGTCCGCCTTTCCGTCCGTATGTCAAAGATCTTTTACTCTCAAACCATTGCCACCACACAGTTAAAATCAGCACAGTAAATCATGAAAAAAAATAAAAATGGTACTGTTTTTTTTAATCTACTTATGTAACTGTGTCGGTTGTCTATCGATAGCTCCTGAAAAATGATATCGAGGTACCCCAAACACTTTTTTTCTTAGGTCAATAGTTGATGAGATATTTGCTAACAAAGTCGTAAAAATTGTGTCCCCGTTTTACAAAAACTTTTCCACGTAGTATTTAAAAAAAAATGCATGAGTCCGGTTTTCGTACCTGACTACTCTGAGAAGAAACAGTCGAAATAATGAATTGTCCATAGATGCAAAATCGGCTAAGGAGAGTTGTTTTAGAAATTTTTTTAGATGGTCTTTAGATTTGACATGCGATAAAGATTGATAAAATTTGATATGCAACTATGGGGTGGTAGGTCATTCACTAACGTCGGTACTAAGTATATACATATTTTCTTGTACGCTTACCAAAGTAGTAAGTGTCTTTAGGAACCGTGACTTGCCCGAGCTGCTACCTGAAGTGAATGATCGAAAGTACGACCATGTGTCGGAATTTCGGAAGCAGCTGAAGTGGTTACCTATTCGGCAGCGTCGAGATTCTCACACTCTTTCTTTTCTTTTTTCTGTTCTTCATAACCCTAAAGCTCCATCGTATCTTCGGGAACGCTTCGAATATCTTGTTCCTCGAGGTAAACCCTGTCGCTCATCATCATCTCTTCTCCTTCGCTTCCCTCCCCAATCCTCAAGTCGGTATGATTCCACACTCCTTGCGGGATAGCCCTTCGTTAGACGTGTTCAAGAGAGGAATTAGAGAACATTTCCTGTCAAGTGTCAGTGATTATAGTATATATATAGTATTTTATATGTATGTTGATCTATATATTGAAAGAAAGAAATATGTATAGTATGTATTACGTTTATTGTATGTATTAGTTTAGTTTATAAAATTAGTTGAATTAAGTTTTAAAAGTACTGTTCATGCACAAAGCTGTATCCTCTTTGGCAAATACTCCTGTTAAATAAGGTTTGCTGTAAGAAAACCCATTTCTGGGTTAAGCTCGCCGTTGTACATAAGCTATATATATTATTATTTGTGTGTATATCTTTTAATTTTATGTGCAATAAAGAATAAAGAAAGAAAGAATTAATGAATGAATAAGCTTTATTTCATACAAAATTCCATACAAAATAACATTAACAATTAATAAAAATAAGCACTAGTTAACAATTATCATCAGCAACAAATAAATAATTTTATCAAATCAATAATAACTATTAAAAAATAACAATAATCGATATTCAAATAGTAATAATTAACATTTAAAAAAATGCAATTAACTAGCAAAATAAATGAAACAGTAATCAATAATTAATTCCAACAAATTACTTGTAGGATCCGGTCATTAGCACGGACAGAAAATGAATCGGCAAGCGCGCCAAAGGTCACGCGACCTACTTACCAGTCTACCCACACCTAAGCGCGCTTCTACAGAGTCGTGATGTTTCGAACTCGCTGTGAGGCGGACAGTCAGTGTCTGATCGCCGCGGAGTCAAGACGTCCCGAAACTGTTCCCCGATTCATGGTGCCTAGTGTTATTGTGTTGGATTGTAATTTCAAGTAATTTGAATTGTGTGTTCGACAAAAGCAGTGTACCGCGTGTAGTGTGTGTTTTCATAGCACGAAACTCATGTTCTGCCCACATGATGACCGAGTCTAACGAAATAAATCAAGACAACTGCGACATACTAATAACAATAATCGTTAAATAATTCCTACAGATTATAACACAAAATAACAATCAATAATAATTCTACCAGAAGCTACACGGGTAAAAAAAATTCCCGTGTTACTAGTGCAGTTGAAAGTAGTAGCACGGCCAATTACTTATTGCCCGTGTTAATAACACATCTAAAAGACAATTCATTGATAGGTACTATGATTGGATTACCTTTATAAAATCTTGATTAAGTAGAGTAAACTAACCAAAACTAAATAAAATTTTGAACAGCTTTTCATATTTATTTTTTAAACTTTGAAAAGCTGTTCAAAGGCTTTGTAGTTTTTTTTATCTACTATGTAGTTTAAGTAGCTCTATCTGTGGGATATTGATTATGGAACGTAAGGCCCACTTCCCATTCTCTTCATTAGAAAATTGCATCAATGCAAAGTCGGGGTGGGACGCTAGTAGTAAATAAAATTAACTTTGTATAGAATAGAATAGAATAATTTATTTCTGACTGAATGGTACATTAGGATCTTAATATTAAACAGTTTCACTTACACTACCGTTGCCGGTGTAGAAATATTGAAATTAGAATGATTTTAATACAATGTCAAGTTGAAAAAGTACAGTGAAAAGTCAAAGTTTACGAATTACATAATGTCAAAAGATTTAAAAAAAAATATCTTTCCTGTTTCAACTAAAACGGTAACGGTAACTTCACGTTATTATTAAAAGAAATCACCTCTTATAGTTATTAGGGGAAAATTAAACGTTAATTTAAGAAAAACTCTTTATAATTTTCCTTAAATCCTAAAGGTATTTAAGGAAAATTAAATATAGACACCGTTCATTCAGGAAAACTGGCAACAACAACAGTAAGTTCTTAAAATAGAATTGTCAAAAAGAAAAGAGTTTCTACGTAATATGCAATGTAATTGCAACTGCAACACGTTTGCGAACATTTAACGAACACAGCAGAGAATAGAAAGTTCAAAAATGGATTCGAAACGGTCATTACACGCTTGCTAAACAGTCCGAATTACAACTGTTACATTACACCACTAATTACATTGCATGTTGTACAGTCCCCACGAGTTCAGCCACAATTTTAAGCCTTTCCAGCGAATATTTTCAAAAGGGACCCTGAAGCATCGTCTGAAAGTCGAGGGCAATAAACTTTGCGTATCAAAATTTGAACTACCTGCGTAGGCTGAACGTAACAAAAGCTCAATGAGCACGAATGTTTATGAATGATATTTTGGATCTAACTGTTTCATTCACTCTTATTATCCTACTACTGAACGTAGGCCTCTTCTAAGACCGTTTTCACCGAATTAGATCGTAATGAAGGTAATCACTATTTCTACGAATGGAAAATGGAATGAGTAACTGTAGTATTTTAAATAAATAAATAAATATAAATAAATAAATCAATTTATTGACACACAAGTTACAAATTATACAAACAAGAAAATTGAACATAGTTATTAAAGTTAAAAACTAGAGGAAGCCGTGGGCCCCAAACTAGGCACAGCCTGAATCTTGGTGGCCCAATATAGACAGTAAAGGCAAATTGAATAACGACTGTTCAGCGTGATGCAGCACTACAAGGCATTAGTAACAGGTAATTTTGAAAAATTATAATAAGAGAACAGAAAAAATAAATAAAGATGTCTAAAGTTAATATCAGTCTCAATCAATAAAATAAAATGAAAGACGAGATGAACAGTATGAACATGCATAATTTAAATAATTCAAGTTAAAATTTTAAGGTCAAAGGTAAACAAAATCCTATCCTCCTGAATCAAAATTGTACCAGACACGAACATAACATAACATCATGTCTGTATCCCCGAAGGGTTAGGCAGAGGCCATACCTAATAGTACACCCACAGTTCGCCAGTTTTATTTAAGACCTATGGATTAGGGGGCAAGCCTATTATTACCAAAAACAAGACGTTAAAGAACTCATAATTTCTACAATCAGACCACCAGCGAGGTCTATTCAAAGTTTTTAGGTACTTATGTAGAAGGAAAACGACAAAATGAATATTTTTACGAGGTGGAAGCACAAGTATTGGACGCGAAGTCCGGGCCTCCCCGGGGCAGGCGCGCACACTTCTCACCAATGTTGGTGAAAATACTCACACTACCACAACTTTTTCGGAATCTTCGAAGAATTCATTTCATAAATCTATTTAAACCGGCAAAACGAGACGTTTTACTTTCACGTTATTTATTGCAGTCCTTTAAAAGTTTTAAAACATGGCAGTATAACATACTTAATTTTGTATTTTTATTTGCTAAGAAATAACTCTCATTAACACAAAAAACTTATGATATTTACCATGGTTACAAAAAAAAATTAACCATAGCAAATATCCGTTTTGAGTTCCCGATATTAAAAAAAAGAAAGAACTTCATACAAACTTTCGTAAAAATAGCACACCTATCTTAATATTACGAATGGTTTTAATGAATTTGTTTGGTGCATAACTGTCCATAATATCGACACTCCACGGTCGACTGAACTGTCTGAACTCGTCTGCCCGACCAATCGTAAGGTCATACATTCCAGGCCATGCTCTTTTCTAACACCACAAATGAAAAAAATCCGATGATTCGTCCGAAAATAGGACCTAATGAAGCTGTTTCGACGAACTACGGTCAAGGCCTGTGGTTGACAAAGTCTATTTTAAATTAAAATAAACTTGTCAATTGTTTGGAGTTCGGGTACTACTGTTTGTTATTTATTACTTTGAAAGTTACCTAACTAACTTGGCTTTAGTAAACTTCTAACAAAACCATGAGTAAAAGTTATTACGACTAACCTACCACGACATGTTTTAAATATACAAAATACTATTTCTATAACGGTGACGGAAACCCGCCGTAATGCGTGTCCGGCACGCACTTGCTCAATATTTAAACACAAATACAGTACACTCAGTATAGCTGTATTAGGCATTGAAGTCAAACATAAAGAGTATCCATTGAATATAAATAATTGATGATATGTCAGCACTCACTCGTACTGCTATCTCCACATTCCATGATTTATGATATTCTTTTGACATGCAAAGATATAATGTATCAGTATCGAAGTTCTGCCATATTTATTGCTTCCAGGCATAATATTTATCAACTTTAGTTTTTGATAGAGCAATAGGAACAGTTTTAAACAAAACTAAGTGCACGAAGATGTAGAGCGGATTTAGCGGAAGCGGACGCGTCGACAGCGGCCGTCGCTTCAGGATCGCAACACGCTTTCATTCATCCCGCAGTTAAGTCCTTTCGGAGCCGACGGAGGTTTTACACGGAAACTCTACACTAGGCGCCGACCTCCTGCCTGTAGCGCTCTCTCCCTCGCACCCGCGCTACTCACGCCTCGACGACTGAAAAGAGAGAACAAAATCAATACTGTCTGGAACACGCCCACTGGTTCAACTCGGTAACTGCGCTTCCTCGTTGGAAATTCGATAAAATAAAACTGGGTAAAAATCATTAAATTTGTGTGTTGGTGTCAGAGATCCTTTGTCGTTGGGTTTGTTGATCGCATCTGTGAGCAGCATCAGCTGGCGGCGCGGCGACGCTGGCGAGAGGTCACATGTTCCGCACGTGGTCGGCTCACGTTACAATGTTTACCTGCGAACGCCTGACGGTCAGGTGAGACCGACGCTACGAGCTCGCGTAGCTATACGAGTACCTACTCGGTACTACGCCGACCGACTCTCCGAAATAAGCATTTAAGGCCAATTTTACTACTTTTCCGAGTAGACCTTCAGTTAGGGTACTTTCACACAAGTTAAGCAAATTGTTTACAGTCTTTCTGAGTACACCCTCTTAGAATGTAATCTTGTCTCCATCCTCATGATAGCCATATTCAGTAGGCATCAGAGCCGGCGAGCCCGCGGCTACGGTTTGCATTTTTATCAACCATCGACGACAGGCAGCAACATTTTATTTTGCGTGTCATAAATATGGAACTGGTGAAGACGAACATACGCTGGGATATACAAAATTTTCATGCAAACTTATCTGAAACTATGCATAAGTAAGCAGCAACGAAAAGAAAGCTTCCTCTTCGCTATAAAAATAAAACTTAGTACATGTTCTTGTGTTTCCTGCATCACATTTTAGAGAGCTCTTTGTACTTTATGTACACGAGCGTTGATGTGAGAAAAAAGGTACTTACTTACACAAAATAAAATACACTTCGTACAGCAAATTTGTTAGGTAATTTACTAGACTGTTTTTACAGGGATTTTTAAAGTTTTGTAAAGTTATATATAATTATTAGCTGTACACAATATTTATATTTTAGAGCCAACATTAAAGGAGGCTAGATACAGAAATATGATCATATCCTTCATAAGTTAAAACAGAAGGCAGCTTCTTTGTACCCATACCAGTCACATTTTCACGAAGAGCTTATATGTGAATGGAATACGCAATGAGCTGTCCCCTTCCTTATAATATTTATACGAAACGTTAAGGATATCTCAATTTATTACGTTCCATTAATTCCATCAAAATGTTGTGGAAATAAGCACGTGTTAATAATTCCGTATTATTATTGTGGTCGCAAGCTTTACTGCTGAGCGGTCTTCGGTTCGATTCCTAGGTCGAACAAAGATATTGGTATTTTCCATCAGAAATTTCAGGTTTGGTTTCTGGCAATAGGCTTCTCCCTTATGGCGTAAACATAACTGGAGAAATGTGGTTGAGAGAAAAGTGAAAAGTGCGAGTCGGACTCGCGCACCGAGGGTTCCATGCAAAAAGTATTAAAAATATTTTTATTATATAATGTAACTAAAAAAAATAGGTTTTCGCAATTTTCCCTTTATCTATGCTATAAGACGTTGCTTCGTACCAAATTTCAAGATTCTGAGTTCACTGGAAGTACCCTGTAGGTTTTGATTCCCTTGCGAGTGTCGATGCGGCATAAACGGCTGTATCTTTTGATTGCGATGGTTTAGAAGTGTGATTTTTTCACAGCTCCAAGGGACAGTAGATTTGAGTATTTGATATAAATTCCAGCTTCACACCTTTACGCGTTCCTGAGAAAAAAGGTCTTGACAGACAGACGGACAGACGGACGGACTACAAAGTGATCCTATAAGGGATCCAATTTTTCCTTTCGAGGTTCGGAACCTTAAAAACACCTCTGCTTAACCCTCCGGGGATTACAGACGTGATGGCATGCTACATGATGGCAGTGGAAACAACAAACAGGGTAGTGTGTACTACGAGTATCATCATCTACATAATTTGTATGAGTCAAGAGAGAGACGTGTATTGCAGGCTCCGAAGGCAATGCTAACAGACTGTGCAGCATTATCACGCTGTTTTCGGCTGAATAAAAACTATTCTGTTCGTGTAAGTCGACCTCATTTCTAATCAATTTACTTTTTCTTACTTCGGTTCAAATTTAAAAATATGACGATTCCATGGATGTCACAGAGAGGAAAATTTTTCTCAGATGGACGACGAATCTTTGGAAATAACAGACATATTATTCCGTTTCGTAATTTAATTGATAAAGTAAAAAAGGACCTAAGAAAGATAAATTTTGTAGTGCTGTACTGTATAGTCGGTTATAAGTGATTTCACCAAGAACCGGTATGTATTTGGAACATTTTAATTTTTTTTCTGCTTAAAAGATTCTCTCGGAGCATGGTGTTAATTTTTCTGTATTTTTTCTCACCATAGATTCGCTCAGAATCGGTTCTAGGACTTTTATCCTAGCTAAGATCTAGTGACCCGTATACTTTCGGCGCCGCGACTCAAGGCCGACCAGGGGTCGGGAGACGCGTACTGGCGGTTGGCTCCGAGGCTTGCCGCCTGAGACCCGGAGCAACAGCGAAGATCCGATTTCGAGCGAGGATCCGGACCTTCAGGGAACAAATTTTGTTTTAATCCTTTTTTTTAATCTTTAGCAATAGTATAGTTTCTTTTTTTTTGTACAATCATTTAATTTATTTAAACCATATTCGTGTCAAAAGGTCGCGCAATGTATTTTTTTCGGTGTAGTATTTAAACTCGGATACATTTTGATCGCGCCTAGGGCTGAATAGGTGTTGCAACCCCTTTCTCACCTTGTTTTAATTTTCAAAATTACAGATTTTATACAATTCTGAACAACCCATTTCGCTGCTTTACATAAAATTATATTACATGTCGTCCATTATTTAATTCCTTTTTTTGATCCTTTTAAATTTTTTTTATAAAAAATTGTATTAGTTTTTTTTTATATAACAGCAAAATTATACGTTTTAACATGTAGCAGTGACCACTTTTATTTTTATTTACGCTACAAAAATGGCGCCCGAACAGGGACTAAAGTAAGTGTTTTTTACCTAATAACTTTGAAATTTGAATGATTCTACATAAAATCTTTTTTGCCTTATTGAGGATGGTCACTCCCTCCGGGAGCTAATGATTCTTAAGCTTATTTGTTTCAGGACACGGATATTCTTTCATTCTAGAAAGGTATTCTGGGATTTTTACCACCAGTTCAGATCTGTGAAGCTGTCATTTTTCCTTGACATATATATATATTTTTTCATTAAATAAAAAAGTTGCGTGGTCGCCGCTCACCCCGCTCAGCTGGCTAGGCATCACCTTATACGATGTAGGTATTTCTTTTGGCGATTGTGTCCTGTCAGCTGAGCGGGGTGAGCGGCGACCACGCAACTTTTTTATCAGGAGTTTAAAAATCTAATAGGCGCCATTTTTGTAGCGTAAATAAAAATAAAAGTCGTCACTGCTACATGTTAAAACGTATAATTTTGCTGTTATAAAAAAAAAACTAATACAATTTTTTATAAAAAAAATTTAAAAGGATCAAAAAAAAGGAATTAAATAATGGACGACATGTAATATAATTTTATGTAAAGCAGCGAAATGGGTTGTTCAGAATTGTATAAAATCTGTAATTTTGAAAATTAAAACAAGGTGAGAAAGGGGTTGCAACACCTACTCAGCCCTAGGCGCGATCAAAATGTATACGAGTTTAAATACTACACCGGAAAAAATACATTGCGCGACCTTTTGACACGAATATGGTTTAAATAAATTAAATGATTGTACAAAAAAAAAGAAACTATACTATTGCTAAAGATTAAAAAATAAAAATAAAAGTCGTCACTGCTACATGTTAAAACGTATAATTTTTGTAGCAAAATTATACGTTTTAACATGTAGCAGTGACGACTTTTATTTTTATTTTCGCTACAAAGGATGGTCACTCCCTCCGGGAGCTAATGATTCTTAAGCTTATTTGTTTCAGGACACGGATATTCTTTCATTCTAGAAAGGTATTCTGGGATTTTTACCACCAGTTCAGATCTGTGAAGCTGTCATTTTTCCTTGACATATATATATATTTTTTCATTAAATGTAATTTATTTTAAAGGAAAAATAATTTTGTGAACTATATAACACATAACTGTCTTTTATTTTACCCACTTATCGCAGCAAATATAACGATAGGTCTCCTGATTTTTATTCCATATCCTTAGCTAGCGGTAGTTAGAACCCGTAGAGTATATATGGTGACGTATGAATTTATAGGCGTCGGTTTTCAAGGTAAGCTTAGTATGAACGGTTATGTAGCCTGTATCTTTGTTTAATAGCTTGGCGTTTACTGACTGCTGGTTGCTGGATTATTTTTATCCGTCTGTTCATGCCGTGCCTATTTTTTCGCTAGGATTCAATCGCCTTTTGTCTGTTCTTTCATACGTTATTAGGTCTATTCTAGTTACATCATGTCAGAAGAGGGGTTCCCTATTGTTGAGACTCCACGTCGTGCTAGTCCCATTATTTCGCGACCACCACCTCCTCCTATTCCGCCAAGACCTTCTCACGCTTCTTCACAGAGTATCATTCCTTCCCCAATAAGATCTGAGGAATGCCTACAATTTACCAGGCAGTTCTCTCTTACTAAGTGGAAGATTGTTTTCGATGGTAAGACCTGCGTACGGGAATTTTTCACGAGTTTAGAGGAGTGCAGGGAGGCCGACAATTTGTCCGATGGTTATTTAGTTAAGCGATTTCATGAAGTTTTGTCAGGTGTCGCACTTCAATATTTTAGGTCGATCCGTCGACCGGGTCTTTCTTTTTCTGTGATCAAAGATGCCTTTCTTCAGACATTCGGTACGACCGATTTTGAATTTAAGACAAGCCAGGAGGTCCGTAACCTCAAGCAGAAACCGGAACAGTTAATAAGAGAATTTATTATCGAAGTTTCTTACTTAAACGCTAAACTGAGCAAGCCTATTGAAGAATCGGAGTTGTTGCAGATCATCACTCACAACATGTTGCCAAAGTATACTCCTTGCTTGTCTATTCAAAAATTCCATGATGTCAATAATTTAATCGAGGCCGTTACTCATTTCGAGTCCTTTTTAAAACCTTCAAAGGCGGTAGCCAGTCTCGACTGTGTTGCCGACCAGTCGACTTCTCAAGTATTTAACCCACCAAAACCTAGGCCGAACAAAACTTCCCATCAGCCAACATCTAGTAACTCTCAGATTTGTCCTGGTTGTAGTCAGTCTCAGCTTTGTTTAAAATGTAACAAAGTTGGTCATTCTTACCGTTCTTGCCCAGAGATCACAGGCATGATTTGTTTTAAGTGTCGCACTCCTGGATTTATTACTAGGGAATGTCCGAAATGTAATCCAAAAAATGCATAAACCACTGGCGATACGCTTCTTTCCGTACAGTATCCCCAGTGTTTACTTCAGATTCATTTGATAACCGACCGTTTATAGAAGTATTATTATGTGGTAGAGTTGTTAAAGCATTGCTCGACTCTGGTGCTCAGATGTCGCTTGTTAGCGATAATTTTATTCAGCAACTTGGTGTTTCTTTGACATCAAAAGACGCTTGTCCCCGTGTTATATCGGCTAATAATTCGCCGATTGATATTCTTGGTTCTGTGTACCTTCCAGTTAAATTTAATGGTACAACTTTTATTCATGAGTTTTTAGTTGCAAGTTCGATGTCATCTTCTGTTATTTTAGGTATCGAATTTTGGAATAAATTCGGTTTGACGTCTATTTTTAGTCAGGCTTTTAATAAAAATATTGATGGTAATATGTTTATCCCTTCTGTTCAGCACTCTTCCCCTCAAGTTTCCTCTGTCAGCGAGGTCCGTTATATTCATCCTCGTAACATCCTATCGCCGGATCAAGAGGCTTGTCTTCAACAAGTTATTAAAGAGTACGAAGTTATCTCTTCGGAAAAAGTTGGTCTTGGTAAAACATCTTGGTTGTCCCATAAAATTAATACTACGGGTTACCCTATCCGTCAAAGATATTATCCCTTATCCCCTGTCAAGTTGAAGATTCTCAATGAAGAGATTGACAAAATGTTAGGTATGGGTGTTATTCGTCCATCTCGTTCTTCATGGGCTAGTCCAGTGGTAATGGTGACAAAAAAAGATGGTTCTGTTCGGTTTTGTGTCGACAGTAGAAAACTGAATAGTGTGACAGTTAGAGATTCATATCCTCTTCCCCGTATTCACGATATCCTCGACAACCTTCGTGGTGCTAGATATATTAGCTCATTGGATTTTAGAAGTGCTTTCTGGCAAATTCCACTCGCTGATAGAGAAAGTTGTGAGAAAACAGCGTTTATTGTTCCACAACGTGGTCTCTTTGAGTTTGTTAGGATGCCTTTTGGTCTAACGAACGCTGCTTCGGAGATGCAACGCCTTACTGATATGATCGTGAATTTCGAGTTTACTTCTACCAGCGACGACTGTATTTTTGGGTACGTCGACGACTTGATAATCGTGTCTAAAGATTTCTCTAGTCATATGGCGCTGCTCAGGAAGGTGCTTGCTCGACTTAAAGAAGCAGGCTTAACTATAAATTTAAAAAAATGCGAGTTTTGCAAAAGCGAACTAAAATATTTGGGTTATATTGTTAATGAAAAGGGTCTTCAAACCGATCCCGGCAAACTTGATGCTATTAAAGATTATCCTACTCCTACTTCAGCTAAGTCATTACGCGGTTTCATTGGTATGTGTTCCTATTATAGGCGTTTCGTTAAAGGGTTTTCTTCTATAATTGCTCCGCTTACTGCCCTTATCGGTAAGAGAAAGGGTAATGATCCAATAAGTTGGAACGATGCAGCCGATCAAGCTTTCACTCAGTTGAAACAAGCGCTAATTGATACGCCTGTTATGGCATGTCCTGATTTCTCGAAGCCATTCATCCTGCAGTGTGATGCGTCAGCTGTTGGTCTTGGTTCGGTACTGACACAGAAGATAGACGATGTGGAACATCCAATCGCCTATTATTCGCGTTTATTCTCTCAAACTGAACGCAATTATAGTACTACAGAGCGTGAACTCTTGTCAGTTTTGGATTCAATTAAACATTTTCGATGTTATTTAGATGGTATGAAGTTTTCTGTCATAACAGACCATATGGCTCTTAAGTGGCTCCTCTCTCTTAACAACCCATCTGGTCGTTTAGCTCGTTGGGCTACTATTATCTCCCAATATACTTTTGATATTGTGCATCGTAAAGGTTCGCAACATATAGTCCCCGATGTTCTTTCCAGGATCCATGCTAATCCTGTGTCATTCGACCAGGGTCCTGAACATACTAATGACCGTTGGTATAAGAAGATATATATAGGTGCTCGAGATACGCCACAAATGTTCCCAGCATACGCTATAAATAACGGTATCCTTATGAGACGCATGCCTGTTTCTAGTCCTTTATCTTCTGAACCATGGCGTGTGGTGTTACCAGCTGAAAAGGTTCCAGACGCTATTTGGGAAATTCACAATAGATTTCCTTCGATACATCCCGGTGTTACTAAAACGTATCTAAAGCTTAGGGAGTTGTTCTACTGGCCAAATATGTTCCGTGACGTTACTTCGACGTTAAGTCAATGTGAGGTTTGTAAAGCCTATAAAATTTCGAACACACAACCTCGCGGTCAGATGTGTTACCCTAAAGAGGTTTCCTTGCCCTTACAGATGATTTCTATCGATATAATTGGTCCGTTGCCCTGCGCTTATTATGGTTATAAATATATCCTTTCTATGGTAGATGTTTTTTCCAAATATGTTTGGTTAGTTCCTCTGAAAAGGATTGACGCTCTTTCTGTTATAAAAGCGTTAGAGTCTGAAATTTTCTTTAATTTTGGGGTTCCGCGTACTATTCTTTGTGACAACGCTACAGTTTTTCGTAGTAATCAATTCCTTAATTTTCTCAGATCTTTCCATATTCAATCACCTACTTTTACGCCATATTATACACCCCAAGCAAATACGGTTGAGCGATACAACCAAAGCGTTATAACATGTTTAGGTATTTTGGTTGGTGAAAACCAAAGAAGTTGGGCTAAAATGTTACCTAAAGTGAAGCTTTACCTCAATTCTTGTGTTAATCTAGCTACTGGTTTTACGCCTAACTTTCTTATGCTTGGTAGAGAGGTCCTTATGGATAGCAGTCATGTAAATAGTCAGACTCGAAGCTCTAATTTGGCAGACAGTCGGGCTCGTCATGCTTCAAACCTATCCTCTCTCAGCGAAGTTTATGCAAAGGTTGCTGATAATCTTTCTTTAGCTTTTCTCCGTAACTCTCGTGCATATAATTCTAATCGATCAGCTGTCACTCTAAATGTTGGTGATACTGTATGGAGAAGGAATTTTTCCAAGTCTTCTGGAGGTGATTTTTTCTCTGGGAAGCTTGCTCCACGTTTTATTAAGTGCCGTGTAATAAGAGTCATTTCAAGGACCACCTATTTGCTACAGGATTGTGATTCAGTCCACTCCGGACAATATCATATCAAAGATATCTTAAAATAAATTGGATTAAATTCTCTTTGTTCCATTTTGACATTGACATTTGCTTTCTAATCCTTTTTCCTCTTTGGAATATTTCTTTGCATAGTTTTTCGATTAGATTAAAAACTTCATAGATTATCTGTTAATAGTGACATCTGTTTATTTCTGTGTTATGTCAACTTGTGTTCTAAGGTTATTTTGTTTCTTTTAGTTTAACACAGATGGCGTGACATTCAACATTTAATTTTAAATTTGAATTTAAACTTGAGTTTTATGACTTGAGTTCTCTGATTTAAGTTCTATGTCTTGAGTTCATCTTTGACTTAATTGATTTAAGTTTTCTTTCTTAAACTTAGTTTTTTTGTTTTGTCCAACTTGTCTTTTGTTTCTATAACTAAGGTTGGACTTTACGTGTTCACGTTAATACGTGTTCACGTTTATTATTTTTGGGGATTCCCAAGTTTTTTCTTATAGTTGATAGGTAATAGTTAAGTCTTATGTTAAGTTAGGTTAGTTTTACTTAGATCTAAAGTTCACTGGTTGTTCTTCATAATTGTAAGGATGTGGTAGGTTAGAATTTGGCTCTAACTGAACAATATATATTTAGATTTAGGTTTTCGTTATTTTCTTTCATATTCTCCATAGATGTAATTGAGATATCGCGAGTTCGCGCGGATAACGTTTAGATGTGGTGGCCTCCGTGTTTATTCAGTATCTGTTGCACTTCGATATCGTTTGATTCAGATATGATGCCTGTTTTTTGTTTTTGCCTGATCCAGTTTTTTTCTTCTTTCTCACTCGTACTTACGTCCTTTTTTTTCTTAGAAAGAGGGTATTGCAGCATTATCACGCTGTTTTCGGCTGAATAAAAACTATTCTGTTCGTGTAAGTCGACCTCATTTCTAATCAATTTACTTTTTCTTACTTCGGTTCAAATTTAAAAATATGACGATTCCATGGATGTCACAGAGAGGAAAATTTTTCTCAGATGGACGACGAATCTTTGGAAATAACAGACATATTATTCCGTTTCGTAATTTAATTGATAAAGTAAAAAAGGACCTAAGAAAGATAAATTTTGTAGTGCTGTACTGTATAGTCGGTTATAAGTGATTTCACCAAGAACCGGTATGTATTTGAAACATTTTAATTTTTTTTCTGCTTAAAAGATTCTCTCGGAGCATGGTGTTAATTTTTCTGTATTTTTTCTCACCATAGATTCGCTCAGAATCGGTTCTAGGACTTTTATCCTAGCTAAGATCTAGTGACCCGTATACTTTCGGCGCCGCGACTCAAGGCCGACCAGGGGTCGGGAGACGCGTACTGGCGGTTGGCTCCGAGGCTTGCCGCCTGAGACCCGGAGCAACAGCGAAGATCCGATTTCGAGCGAGGATCCGGACCTTCAGGGAACAAATTTTGTTTTAATCCTTTTTTTTAATCTTTAGCAATAGTATAGTTTCTTTTTTTTTGTACAATCATTTAATTTATTTAAACCATATTCGTGTCAAAAGGTCGCGCAATGTATTTTTTTCGGTGTAGTATTTAAACTCGGATACATTTTGATCGCGCCTAGGGCTGAATAGGTGTTGCAACCCCTTTCTCACCTTGTTTTAATTTTCAAAATTACAGATTTTATACAATTCTGAACAACCCATTTCGCTGCTTTACATAAAATTATATTACATGTCGTCCATTATTTAATTCCTTTTTTTGATCCTTTTAAATTTTTTTTATAAAAAATTGTATTAGTTTTTTTTTATATAACAGCAAAATTATACGTTTTAACATGTAGCAGTGACCACTTTTATTTTTATTTACGCTACAACTGCTTCTATAATTTGTTACTGTTGGCTATACGTTATTTGAGGACCCCTTAAATATGCAGACAGACAGTTTGTTTACTATGTGTATTGCTAATAGTTATGGCTTGGAACCTTCTGTTTGAACAGGATTTTTAACACATATGGTATATATGGTATTGTAGCTTGGTTTGGGGGACTTTTAAAGTCTACTTTATTTAATTACCACAATTTTTTTCAGTTTAAAAATTCCTTTCAGCTGGGATTCAATATTTAAAGATCGCATTTTACGAAAATTTATGGTCTACTAAGTACATAATTTTAAAAAACTGATAAAGCTCCTAAAATAAAATAGCCACGAAAAACAATTACTTAGTTTAAATCATCATCGATTATCCTACTTCAAAATAATTACTATAAATTATTATTATTAGAAGTTTGTTAGGAATTTTATATAGGAATACCTATATAAAATTCCTAACAAACTTCTAATACAATATCTTAATCAAAAAGAAGACAGTAAAGTTTGTTAAACAACACAAACACACACCAAAATAATTTTTTTTCACTGAAAATTAAGTTTCAAAGCGCAATGCACCAAATGTAAAGTATTAAAAGTGATTTATAAGTATGCACGGAATAATTGCAACATTCGTAGATAGGGCTAGTTGGAGAAATAAATGGCTCATGGGGCGCCTTACAATCCACAGCCAATGGGCAATGGTTATAGTCGGTCTGAAGCCACACGTAGCTTTTGTGACCATTTCCTTTTCCGAAGTGTATGAATTTTTTAGGGGTGTCAAAAAGATTTGTCAGAATGAAAGTTATTTTTATAAATCGTTTTAAAATATATAATGTATCACATCCGGTAAAGGTCCGGTAAAGATATCTTCGTAAAATGCATTATTAACAAAGAAAAGTCGGCAAATGGAAAACCTAATTTAATAAATCGCCACGAAGAACTGGCTTTTTCCCACGCGCTCAAATAAAACCAAACAGCAACACATAAAATCAGCTACGTCCCGTCTGGTTCTTTCCCATTTCGCCAACCTAACATAATACCATTACAAAAGTGCCGTTTCGTAACTATTTTGATTTTCATACATTGAGTCTCGTTTCGTCAAGTTTTGAGTATGCTTCTATTCATTCCCGTTTGGTAAACTTTTAGCACTCAGGAGAACTACAAAAAAAAACACAATTACTGTATGCTCTTATTTATTTTTAACTTACGTTTATACCCAAACAAGGTATGTACAGAAAACCAAACTTCTCGCTATGAGAATAAAAAAAATCATCAATATAACTTTGTAACTAAGTAAACAAATACATAGTTCCAATAATACATGACACTTACAAAAAAAAAATATAACAATAAAATTAAAAGTCAGAAAATGTAACAGTACTAGAATTTATACAAGCCTAGTACTTTGACAATAAGTAGGTAGGTCCTATTAAGATTTTGTGTGTGCAGACGGAACTGTTAAGAAATAAGAATAAATACCACATTGAATTCATACAAGCCTAGTACTTTATGTTCAAATTCGTAGATCTATCGTAACAAACCTTAGTGTGCTGGAGAGAGTCGATAAGTCAATAAAAAATTACCAGTTGGGACGTACCCATAAAATGTTTTCCACCCGTTACTTTTATTGTTTTGGAGCAGAATTTTAGAGCGCCTAGGAATAAGATGAAGAACTGTATATTTTTTTATTTTTTATAATTACCTACATTATTTTAAAACTAAAAACATATATAAAATAATAGGTTAGTGCCCAGAAGACTGGCCGCATACGTTAGATGGCAATGCTGACTCAAAAAACTTAATAAACATTACCAAAATCTCACTATTTTTTGCCGGCACCAAAAAGTAAGACCAAACACAATCACCAACCATACTGTTCAAACATAATCAAGAAAATAATAACCAAAGCAAATAGCTGCCCCAACCATAGATTATAAACGTATTTGCAATTCAAAAACCTTTAGTTATCCGCCATTCCGTGCCTGAACATAATTAAAATTTGCCTTAGGTGACGTTCGTCATTAATTATTTAGCGTAGTTTGAACATCTTTAGCGGGTGCCAGTTGACGTGCAATAAATGGGCCGCAACGCCTTATATTCCTTATATTCAGGGGACAGAGTGAGCGCGTGCCCGGAATAAGTTACCGACAGCGCGCTAAAGGAACCCAGCGATCCCCGTCTACATAAAGATTTATTCCCATCTGTAACTGAGAGGAGAACGCGACAGTTTTTCCCAATTATAAGGTGTAAGCGCCCCATTTATTAACATCTCGTCAAAGAAATCACGATCTTGCCGCTTTTCCTCGAGTTTCACGGAGGTACGTTCATAGTTTGCCACAGTTTCCAAAAGTTTTAATTATTGCGCCGGCTAATAATTCCGAAATTGTACTACTGCCTCCTACTGGCGACATTTTAATGAGTACAAGGAAAATTAATTAATCGTACTTATTTTGCAGTGTGTTTCCGCTGAATTCTTGTTTATGTATTGCTAGGTATCGCATTTGGTTCTACGTACTGCAGTGTCATTATAAAATATTTTCCCTCAGAAATAACGTCTTAAATTCCTAGTAAAGGCTTCCAAAGCTATATTAAACATGCAACGATCCTAGTTAAAGTTGGTTATTAAAAAAGAATCTACGACCAAGATTTCTCTCTTAAAAGGAAATACGATACCAAACATAATTATTTTGCTGGCGGCCGTAATTAAATTCTCATATGCGCATCTTTATCATATCTTCGGACGTGTGTGGCGATATTCCCAGCAAATACTACAGAACATGATAGTAAGAAATAAAAAAAATATGTGTCACATCTGGGGAGGGTACTGAGGGTAGCTGCAAACTGTATGTGGCAGGCGCGGTCGGAACTGGAAAACTTCGCCTTCCCGCGACCAACGACAACTTTCTTGCCCAACTCTACGCGTCGCGGTGCACCGAAATGCCGACCGTCTTCTTTGTCATTAAAATGCTTTATTGATGTAATATGCAATATTTTATGGCGGCGAATATATGCACGTCTGGGCACGTAACAGGCATACTTCTGCGAAAACTTTTAAGATAAATTATTGCATGTAATTAGTTATAGCAAGCGAAATCTCTTCTCGTAGCACTACGTACTACGACAAACTTATGCGATGTGATTTTCATTTAGCAGTAAGACGCACACGAGTTTTGAAAGTCTCTATGACCGTTCGCTCTAAACATTAAACTTGATGGTAGTGCTGTAAGCATATTTTTAATTCTATCTTAGCTCGGTAGAGCTGAGATAGAATTACACGAGCGTACACGTAATAATGCGTAGGTACGCTACGCTTCCACATACCATTAGCAACGTACCTACGAGCAGATAATAAAAATTAATACAATGCGCCGTAACTCGGTGTGCATTTCAAACTCAAGCACAATGTAAAAACGGGACGGCAGTCTCTGTAGCCTTAATATCCGCTGTTTCAGACTCGTAACCGGCTAACAATATTGCATTGCGTACGCCACGCGCTAGTTCCGTACTTATCGCGAAAGTTTCAGCCGGCGGCCGCGGGTGGAGGCGAAGTGGGCACGTGGTGGGGGTAGGGGGGCAGGCGGGGCCCCCGCTGCAGTATCGATCGCGTCTGCTGCACGCTGCAACGCTGTCTTCCGCAGATCAGTCCTTATCGTCCGCCGGAACGAGCCTCCGCTACAACCCCGCACTAAAAAGGCTTTGCGACACATTCTGCATGTAGACGCACGCACGCCGACTGCAGGCGCTAGTAGCGAGGCGTGCGCTCACGCTTCACAAAACTAAGCTTGTTTATTGAAAACCGTTCGCTGGTATGTCTCAGTGTCTACCTACCAAAAGTAATATGCCCGATTTATGGGAACATAAAAATAATGTACCGATCGCAATACGTTTGACGATACCATTCGACTAGTTTATGTGAACGAAATACTATGTTCGTTGGGAGATTATGATCAACTGATCACTTCTACGCAAAGAAATATAAAATACTAGCCTTCCGGCGCAACTTCGTTTGCGTCACATTTTCCCCGTTTTCGCAACATTTTGCATTGCTGCTCCACTCCTATTAGTCGTAGCGTGATGATATATAGCTTATAGCCTTCCTCGATAAATGGGATATCTAACACTGAAAGAATTTTTCAAATCGGACCAGTAGTTTCGGAGCCTATTCAATGCAAACAAACAAACAATCAAATCTTTCCTCTTTATAATATTAGTTTAGAAAACTATAATCTCAACGCTATACAAGTCTTAACAGAGAAAGAAACAGCAAAGCGAATAACACTTTGCGCTAACGAAACTTAGTTAGAAACTGTCGTGTACTAGCTTACTTGACATTTCAAGCACTAAATTCATTACAGTCGGGGCAGTTTTATAAGTGATGGTTAAGGTAAGGGTAACAACACCGGTCTAACTATAAAATTTATAATGAAGGACCAAGTCGAAAGTTGCAAGCGTTGAAAATATTGTAAACTGCACTCGTTTCGGGCAAATTAAATGAAGTTTTGCCGCGTGGCGGACAAAGTTGGCCACTCAAGTTTGAAGCTCGCCGAGAGCGCGTGCAGACTATAGTATATACCCAGTACCCCGTCCTCCTCGCGCTACATTATGTATACATAACACCAACACATAAACCTTTCACACTCAACGTGTCTCGATCATATATTAGAATAAATATGTTTGAACGTCGGCTCAAAAGTTTTCCAACTGTGGATTTTCGTATTATTGTATCGAACTAACATTATCACACAAGTCAGTTGCTGTCTACCACATAACGTCACGCCTCTGATCCCCGAAAGGTTAGGCAGACATGTCCTAATAGTACTTGTATACCCAAATTACTAGCTTTGTTTAAGTCTCATGTAATAGGCGCGGACAACTGGCACAAATCCAGACATCGAAACTGCTATTCCGAGAAATTCCTGATGAAAAAGCCCAATAACTCTTTGCCCGACCTGGAAGTCGATCCTCAGACCTCATACTCAGCCATAAGGCTTGCGAGCACAAGACCAAGAAAGCAGTCCTGTGCTAATTTTCATTTTCAGTTCATTTTTTCGGATCCACACTATCAAATAACCAAATTTACTCAGTAACCAATGACACAAACAATAGGTTGCTGAAAAGTGTTTACCGATAGCCATAATAGGCACTTAACAAACTCAAGGAAAGCCCGCCGCCCGATGTGTACTTTGTAAGGGATTTATAAACCTGTCTGAGCCTGCATATTAATAAATGGAATAAATTTCCCCCACCTGGCCGCAAGTTCGTAGCCCACGCAACAAACACTGTTAACTCAAAAGTTATTTAAAGTTGGTACAATCAAGATGGTTCAAGGTAATACTTAACATCTATATTTATGACGTAGATGTCTGGTTGTGCTTTACGGTCGCTTTTCTTTTGATTTTTGTACAAAAAACAGCCGCGTCGTTACCAGAAATTACAGTTTCAGTGAGTGAAATCGATAGAAAGCGACAAATAGGTACGTACATACAGACTGAATAGTTTGGAAATACGCCAGGCAGGGGCACTCGACCTCTGCACAGTGCACACTGCTTGCCCACTTCACCACTGAGGCACTGATGTAAGACGCCACACAGCTTTGTGATCGACTGTACCATAACTGTACCGTGACAGCGTGACTGTACCACGAGCCACGTGACGTGCCACACACCTCACATGTCTTCAATACTCTTTTTAGCCATCTTAATGAAATACAGGTTGTAATGTATTCAAATTAAGTTTAATCAAATGTTTAATGTTAATATTAAACGCATTCAATGCTCTGTAACCAACATTACGACACAATTATCTTAATTAAGACATAAAAGTTTTCAAATATGCAGTAAAGTCATTAAAGCTGTACTTTTTAAAGGGAGTACGTTACAAACAGTCGGTTATTTAGTTAGTTACAAGACTTCTAGCCACTTAGCGCAATACATTCGAATAGTTAAACAGAAACTGCACAATTGAAGCGCAGGGAATACTTGCTACGACGCGCTACGCTGGAGCTACGCCAAATTGGGCATATATTTAATATTATAATATGTGTCATAATTACATTAGGCAAATATATTTAAATGGTTTAAATTTTAAATGCTAATAAGGAATCGTAGTAAAAGTATTTTTTTGTGTACATTTTAGAAGCTAGTTTTTGGCGGAAGTGAAGCGGTATTCATTTGAAAAATCCTCGTGAAAGTGTGAAAGGTTTCTTGTACCTTTACATTGCACATTAATAATATTAAATGCAATTTTTGAAGACCAATTTATTATGAAACTAGGTGCATTGCTACAAGTGAACCTACGTAGCTACAAACTCAAAAAGGATTCATATTTTATTTGGAAGGTGATTCAAATGTATTTTGCAGTAAAAGTCGGCAGTCGTTAACGGTGACATCTCCAAATTTTATTTCTCTTCGCATCGTCATTGTGAAACAGTTTGCCGGTAAACGAGTGAATTTTCTCGTGTTAAGGAGAGCCACATTGGAGGCCCGCCAGATGGCTCTTGTGAGGAGGGCCCTCCGCCGCCTCCGACTGACGCTAATTGCTATACCAACTCTTCCAAAATTATCTCAATTATACTGAATTTATTAATGACTATTAATATTACGATTGTTTCGAACTTTGTTTCGTGGCACACCAGTTTTAATAGATTGCGAACAACGTTTTTTACAAGAGACTCGTAAAAATGCAAAACGCTTCAAAATATTTTTGATGACGTAAGTAGAATTTAATAAAGCGAATAATTGGGATAGCCGCGGGAATTCATCCTGATCGAGACGATTGCATGGATGTTATCATTTTTTTGTTTGAGTAAAAATATTCCGTAGTTCCAATCTGTCGTGTTCAACTGTCGACCTTTTATGTGATTGCGTAGCCATCTACCATTACTCCATAGCACATCGAGCTGTAACCAAGGGTCGTGATGTTGGAAGTAAGCCAGAACACAATGTCTGCACACAGTTACATTTGCACTAGGGATGCACTCGTCTTTTGGAATCAAGCTCTTTGTCCAACCATTTTATTCCAGAGGTTTTAACTTTCCCTTTGAGACTGACTACGTTAGCAACTTCAACCTACCTACCTTTGCTCGGCTCCAGCGGACGTAATTAGATACTTTACCCGTGTGTAGAGGGACTTAAAGACGGTTAATTTAATATGATAATTACAACCCGTAACTTTATTCCTCAGTCGACTTTGGAGACGTGAGAAATAAACATGATGCGTGTAGGTAAAAAGTATTCATTTCATGTCTGGGAAAACACGTAACGGTGTTAATTCCAAAACATATTATAAACTCAAACATTTTCTATAAATAATGGAATCTTAAAATTGAAAATAAATATCAACGTCTGTGTTTTGTTAGCTTATTCTGTGTGTTTGTCCATACAATCCCTACTGGCTACCTGCGTTGCGTAGCTGGCAACCGTATCGTTTTCATTTCTTAAGGAGCCAGACCCGATACCCGACAAAGGCTTTTGTAATACAAATGTTTTGTTTTTAATAAAAATGAAAACGGCAACTTGTTGGGAAAATCTTTTTAGGGAAAAGGGGATTGTACAATGTTGGTACCACATTGCTTTTAAGATTTTGTTAGCTCCTATGAAAGCCATTGTTTCTTTTTTTCGTAAGTTTCCTATTGTGATAAGTTTTATTCAGTGTGAAGTGAAAGGGGTTGGATTTGGTGACTTATTTATTTAATTTACAATTTCATGCAAACTTGTGGTGTGTAGGTACATCATCTACCTTGCCTTTTCCCAAATATGTTGGGGTCGGCTTCCGAATGCAGCTAAATTCCAGTATTTTACATGGAGCGACTGCCTATGTGACCTTCACAACCCAGTACTGGGCAATATGATACCCCTTGGTAGGACTAGTTGTCAGACTT
Organism: Cerastis rubricosa; assembly: GCA_949152445.1. NCBI lineage: Eukaryota > Metazoa > Arthropoda > Insecta > Lepidoptera > Noctuidae > Cerastis > Cerastis rubricosa. Next base: position 10,743,802 of record OX424540.1, on the reverse strand, counting down.
TCGAGCCACTGACTAATCAACGATTGTCAAAGGTCTACAATTAACAGCCGGGACCCACGGCTTTCCGAAGTATATAGGAAACTCGGTATGTAATGGGTGGTGATCCACCCACGGAGCAACCTAGGCCAGGGCAGCTTAACCTGGAGATCGACCAGCCCCCGTATTCACAAACGCTTCGATTCGATCCTTTCGTAATGCCAAAAAAAGATAGACATACGACTTGTCGATCGACATCGAATCGAAGCGTTTGTGAATACGGGGGCAGATCGGCTGTTATTACTTGACCATGAGCTTCTCGCTTCCTTTGGGTTCAAAATAAATGCTAATACTAATGACAGATTTGTTAAAAACCTCGTAAGTCAATAGGGAGACCGGGTACAAAAGTAACGGCGGGTAGAAAGTAACAAACGTTCTGTAGGTTTATCAAATGGTCGAAACGCCGCCCTGCTACCGTCAGGAGATAGCCGGCGACGCTCTTCCCGCTTGCATTTAGTCGCCGCGCACGCTTTGTGCCGTAAATTTGTGCTACAGGACGCCATGTGATTTTACGAACCAAAAGTAAGTTTTTTGACATTTATTCATTTAATGGTTATTTGCAGTGTAATTCTTGATTAGATTGCTTACACAGTGTTGTTATTGATTTTGGAATAACAAGTTCCATTTTTAGGTAGGCATACATGAATTAATTAAAACGGGGTTGGGTACAAAAGTAACATACCACTACGAGTACAAAAGTAACATGTTAATTTTGTCCCCATAATGTTATGAGTATGACTCACGTATTGTTTTACGTTAATTAATAGTCTTTTTTATCAACAGAATGCCGCGACAGCGAGTAAGAAAGATAGCAACAATTCATCTGACGAAGAAGATTGCTTTTGTCTTGTGTGTTTAGGGCCTTTTAGCAACAGTCCCCGAAACGAGCAGTGGATAGAATGTATTGAATGCAAAAAATGGTCACATGTTGCATGCTTCAATGATGATGCGCCCTGTGTGTGCCATAATTGCGCCTGATTAGACTAGGGAACTGAATCTCATAAAAGTTGATATTATTATTTCTTATTATGATAAAGAATAATTCCTGACGAGAAGTCAGTAACTGTTTTGTTTAGATTTTTTTGTTCACATTGTTTACGCCTAAAAGTAGTAGTATTAATAAGTTAAAAGTACAAATAAACATTTATGTTTTTAAAACAGGTTTTTCTAATAAATAAGTTGGTTTGATATGACATTTCATATTTATTACATACAACTTAACCATGTTACTTCCGACCCACACCGTGTTACTTTCGCCCTGACCCCGGGGTCGAAAGTAACAAACGTCACTTTTTTTAAACCTCTGTAATTCACAGTAAATAACAAATAATGAGGTAAATTTAGATACAAATTTGTAGAGAACAATCGAAATTTACATGTGGCTATATTCATTTCATCAAAAATATGAAAACTAGCCAGTAACCAGTGTCAAAGTACAAATTGTTACGTATGTACTCGGTCTCCCCTACACTTTCACGATTTTTAATGATCTCTTATAAGTAGCAACTGTACCTATAGCTCTGGGTTCGAATCCACGACCAAATTCGAACCTAGACAGGTGTATAACTTAGTGTAATTTATTTCAGACAGTGAAGATTTTCTTTCGTGAAATCTCAAAACAGTGAAGGTTTTTTGTTTTTTTTTTTTTGTTTTTGTCCTGGACTCTACCTGGGAACCTTTTAGTTACGGAAATATCGATCTAAGTTCCAACTTTTTCTTTCCGTAAGTTTCTTTTTTTGACTACTTTTCTAAGTTACAGATTTACTGTAAATACCTCCATGACCCCTTTACTATTCAATGCCATCAACGCAATATTTTAAGTGTTACCATAAATCGTGATTTATCACTCCGAAAAAAAAAAAGCAGTTTTTTTTAATGGTTACTTGGTTTGATTTACAGAATGACGTAGAGCAAAATAACTTGTATGATATGCTGTCAGACTGTCAGTTGTTATGTCTAATTATCCCTAATTCTCTCAGGAAACTGAAAAAATAATAATCTATCTGACAGATAAAGTAGGCACCCAAATAATGGATGTAAAACCGAAGTAAATGGCCGTATTAATAAAACTTATTTCATCAAAATTAAGATTTATTATTTCCTATTATCCATCATAGAAAAAAACAACGACAATGCTTTCTATTCTCGCACAAAAAGACGAACGTAAAGATCCACCCACATGACGTACGTACAATACAATACATTAGATACCCATATACTTTGCGCGCATCGTTTTATTTGGTCCATGAAAGATGGAGGCTCATCCCACTTCGGAAGGAGAACACTTGACCGCAACAGATGGCTGGGCTCACCACCTATCTATACACGTTACATATACTTCACTAGCTATATATAAAGGAGCGCTGAAACCGTCCATTTCAATCACTTTTTTTTTAACCTTCGCATATTGCTGGCCTGCTTAGACTCTCTTTAATTTAAGTTTTTAGCCTGAAAGGTTGGTTGAACTTAGTAAAAAGAGGATATTCCTGTATGAACGGCGAGTTTACGATGCAATTTCTTTTTATTATAAAATCAACGTACCTTGCAGGTAGTCTTGCTGCTCTTAGTTTAAAAATGTTTAGGATAATGTTGAACGAAACAATTTCATCTTAAGCGAAATCTGTTAAAAGTGATTGAAAATGAATAAGAGAAAACATAAATCTGAAGAAAAAACCTACTTCAACCGTCAGGCGTCCAAACTAATTGCATTCAAGTCCGAGTCCAATTCAAACATCAAGCAGCAAACAGGGTGTTTATAAAACAAAATCTCCTATTGTCTATTCAAAATTGAAATGTAATATGAATACAAACGAGATGAAAATGAGGGCGTTCATATCTTCACACGTTGGTTCGCGATGAGACGTGAGCGAGCGTTCCGTTGCACGCAGCCGGCGGGCGCTGCATTTCCGAACGCATCGCCGTTCAATATCCGCGAGGATTGTTTGTAGAACCATCTCCCCCCTCCGTCCCCCCTGTCCGTGCCACCACCCCGCCGATACCGCTGCCTCTAATGGAGCCTGCAAGGGTGTCTCGTTTTAGAAATAGACTTCACGATAAAATGATATCCCTCCTTAAGATTTAGTTTTAAATTAAATTCTGCTGGAGTGTGAGTTATTGGATTCGTGTTATTTATTATTAAGTTCTGCTAGACGGTTAGATTCTCGAACTAGAATGTGGGTAAGTATTTCATAGAAGATTGAATCTCGGAATAAGAAGCTTTTGAGAAACCAATTCTTCGTCTCAAGGGTTTTTCCTGTCCAAAATACACGAAAGACATTGGAGTAATAATCCTACATTTTTTTCGACAGTTTTATTTTTCCATGTTAGGTAGGTCTTGGTTTGAATTAGGTACCTACTGATGATGATAATGATGTGCTACAGCCCTGATGACTCCCGTCCACAATAGCACAAAGTGGACACACTTCATCGTCCATTGCTCCCTTCACCCAAGAGGTCCATCAAAGTAATTAGTGATCCCCCGATGGAAATCAAAATGTTCTAATGTACGGTAGAGCCATCCACTTTATTACTAACTAACATAAAATCACCCGCTAGCAGGTACTTAGTTGCGGTGTAACCTAGCCGTGTTAAAACCACAAAACAGGGTTTTGTATTATTAGCGTAGTTTTTTTTTATCGCGCATGAAATGGTTAATTTTCAGGTGCTCCTAAGGGTTGAATGTTTAATTTCCAATCGAGGTGTAGTAACTTACCTGACGTGAAATTAATGCATTATAAAATTGATGTTAGCAGTTTATTTTCATCTCAGAAAACTGTAAAACTTTAGTCAACTTTATTACTCGATAGAATACAACCAAATTAAAAAGGAAAAGTGATTTGCGATCTCTAAAACGACCTACTATTATATCAATTTCAGTTAATTAACTTCATCTTCACATGAAACGTCTAAAAGCAAACTAAATAGGTATACAAGTATCTTTAAATAGGTACGTCACGAAGGCTGTGACGCACATAACTTGGAATCAGGCATCTGTATCATGGATTTCAGTTGACTCCCTATATCTAAAGGGAGCAGCAATAAATACTTGTGAACAGCCCGAAGGCAATGCGAATGCGCCCCCGGGGCAGACGCGATTGAAATAGCGATTATAGAAAAAACTTATAATTGTGTTAGATCAACTGAAATGTATTCGCAGATACCTAAGTTTAAGGACTGAATCGATAAAAGTAGTAGGCAGATAATACTATTTTTTAACTGCCGGTACAATAAGTACGTAATATCTAGAGTCCTTGTGCTATTATTTTAACCTTAATGTTACGACAGTACCTAAAGATTAAGATTTTGACAGTTTTGTGAAACCATAGGTAAAGTAACTCTCATCTACTCGAAAGTACATAAGTACCTACCTAATATCTCCACACTGTTCAAGCCACAGCACCATGCTACTGAAGTTAAAGAACCTGCTGATACCTAGAACAGTACTAAAATACCCGCAAGTAGGTACATAATATCACTACCAAGATATATATTGATTAGAAGGTCAAATGGAGTTGCAATTAAGTGCCAACATTTTTCTTTTGGCAGAAACACACGCTGCGTTTGGCATAAAAATGATGGACTCCAACTTTTACGACCTATTAGCTACTTTTATATAAAAGTCGTTCGTCTCCAATAGGTTTATGTGACCTTTTTATTAAGGCTTTCAAAATAGTAACTTTGATTTAGAAATATTAAGACACATATCGTAAAGGTACTTATGATTTTAATCTAGACCAAGATGGAAATGCTCACAAAAAAAAAACTGCTAATTAAATATGGTCCTTTAATTTTTATGTGAGGTATATCGCACAAATTTAATTACAACGATGCATGCAAAAATTAAACAAACCGAATCCAGACATGTAAAGTACATGTAAACAATAGGCACTTAAACCGGGAACTGGAGTATCGGAACTATTCAGGATTTTGGTCCTTGGAGCCGGATTAACGTAGAGTACTTGATGGGCCACGCTTCTACGCCCACGAAGCTTATAACTCTTCACAATAATATGCCACCCACGTCCAAGTGAGTAACATAAATAGTGGAGGAAAAGTTTTAAGCCCTATTATACGAGCAATAAGGTCAAGTGTGGAAATTCAAGCCTTAGTGACCACAAGGGTTAAATGGGAATTCGTCATGAGTTCGCAGAAAGAGAGAATAGAATAGCAACCATTTATTTGCATTGATTGTAGGTACATATATGAGTTGTTACAGTAGTAATTATTTGTTCCTGGTACATTCTACCATTTGGCATGCAAAAATTTATACTTCTGATTTCTACTTCTAGAGATCTGCCTACATAATGTAATTAGATAAATAAAGCGACATCCTATTTCGTAGTAAGTATTTATCGAAGAGCTTTGCGGTCGATGTAAGTAAGTTTTGTAACTAGGTACCTACAGTCTAATATTTGCTTTACTTTAGAAACAACCACGAGGTTGAACTATTATTTATTTATTTATTAAAACTTTATGCACAAGTATAAAAAACACTGTACAAAGGCGGACTTAATGCCTTGGGCATTTTCTACCAGTCTACCTTAGGGTGATGCAGAGAGAAAACATAGTAGGTGCAGCATCATCATCATCATTATTTCAGCCGAAAGACGTCCACTGCTGGACAGAGGCCTCCCCCAAAGCCACATTGACATAAGCGGGGTTTTGCCAGGTGCAGCATAACAAATGGTAAAAAAACATTTACAAATAAAATATAACGATAAATACATATATAATAAAACTATTATGTGTACTGTCGACGTAATTAATTCTTAAGAACCTAATGACATTTAAAATTATACATAAGGTAAGGTACCTACACTACAAAACATCATTTAAAAGGGTTCACAGGTACCTGAATAGACATTTAATTAAAAAAAGCTAAGTACTTCGTGGACTAAAACTTGTTCTCAATAAACTAGTCTATTAGAAGGAAGTAAAGCAGAAAATACAGTATCATCCTAACATTTCCGCAGCTTAAAACGTATTTCATCTCAGTATTAAAACCCCAAGCTTTTGAAACTACGATCAAAGGTTACCTCTAATGGCTCCACAATTAATAATACTTAAACTACCCTATAGTTTAGCTGTCAGCTTTCATAAACGGAGCATGTGTCTACAGACTACAGCAAACTATGAAAATAACTAGTTCCTTGGTAAATAATACATGTATACCTTCAGCAGTAGGTACGTAGTATCCAAGTCGTAACACAAATTCAAGCTACAAGTCTGTGAACAGTTCGTATGTCGCATGTCTCCATCGCAAACGCTGGTAACTTCATGCAAGTTATGCAGTCGATTTGGGAACTGTCTCGCGTAGACATTACTCCACATATCTACATGCTAGCTAAGTGTCGTAGTTATCTCGAACAACGCCTACATACATTATTACCAAAGGTTCTCGTTCGCAATGGTCGATACTGAAACGTTTTAGATGTTGACTGAAAGATTAAATTCGGTTTTGAAAGAGTTGCGAACTGAAGCTAAAAGCGGTACGTGTGTGTTATCGAAGTAGTTCGATATAATGACGCTGCATTGAGAAAAAAGTTGTAATAAAATTCATCAACAGGTCGAAAAGTCAGCTAAAACAAACGATTCCATAAAATTCTGAAAGATTTTCACATCATTCGTACCTACTCCATATTTATTGATGGCTTTCTGACAATTTTGTAATCTACTAAAAGTAAGTATTTCCATATACCTATGTTCAAAGCACATTATAGCTCTGTTATGTTTTAATTTGTTTATTATTATATTTGAATGTACTCAATTAAATGTAAATAAAAAAACTAAATAAATACTTTTTGTAAAATTCGCACTCCCGAGCCACAAGATACAAGCGAAGCTTAGTTTGTGGCTCACCGATTATGTTTGACACAACTGTTTTGTTTTATTAATAAACTTATAGATTCGTTTTTAAGTACCTAGTTCCTGTACATATCTGGTAGGTAGACTTACTTTTACTTATTACAAAAGTTTCTGTACCTACTGGACAACTAAAGTTAATCCTCGAAGTCTTTAATTTGGTTAGTGATTTCATATGTCGTGGCTAAATAATCTTTAGGTTAAACCGCGCTTGCCTAGGCTGGTCCGGGGATGGGAGACCATTACATACCAATTCATACCGAGTTTCCTCCATGCTTAGTCCCGGTTGTCATTTCTAGATCTTTGACAGTCGTTAAAATATGAAGTCAGAGACCGAAAGTCTGACCACCATTGAAGTCTTACCAAGGTGTTTCGTATTACCCAGTACTAACTGATTTACGGAGGTCAGATAGGTTAGACTGGAAGCTGACCCCAACCCATCCAACCAATGATGCTATATTATAACTAAACAAAATAGGACTAGCATTTTTTTACTTAAAAAAGGCCTTCCACAAGAAACTAAAAAGTGGTTTACATTTCGTCGATGAAACCAATAAGAGTAACTGACTTTCGAAAGTAGGTAATGGTATTTTCCAGTTTTTGTTTTTTTTTTGGAAGTCAGTCGTTTTTTAAAAATGTCGTCGGCAAATCAGTAGATCGTGGGTCTCTAGTATAAAATAAAAGCAGATATTCTGCGGTTCATTCTATTTTCGGTCGAATAAATGCCATTTCCTCAAAGCACAGACAATTGCATAGTACCTAGCAACCAACAGGTCCTGTAGGTAGATAACCTAACTACGTAAATGTGTCGCGCTAGATTTCTTTATACCGACAATATAAATTTTGTACGTGCGGCTATTTCGTTTGTGGAAAGTCTTTAATGACCCGTGGAATCGTTTTTATGTTGTTTACTTAGATCAGAGAACAGCATCAGAACGTCTTTTATGACGCAATAACTTTGAATTCGACACAAAATGGAAGTTCTCGGAACATTACGTGGGACACTCAGAAAGTTTTGCGAAACTAAAAAAAATTGTTCTATACGTACATATATTTTTATTAAATCTTTTCAAAGTACTTTCCACCAGCCTCTATACAAAGATTCATGCGCCTAAACCAGTTTTCAAAACACTTTTTCCAGTCCGCCGCAGACACCTCGTTTACAGCCTGCTCGAACCCAGCCAGCGCATCTTCCGGCGACGAAAATTGTATCCCTTTGAGCTGATTTTTTATTTTTGGGAATAAAAAGAAGTCACACGGTGCTAGATCAGGGCTGTAAGGAGGGTGACCCAGGAGTTTGACTGGCGTGCTGTCCAGGAAGTCCCTCGTTTTGAGTGCGGTGTGCGCAGGTGCATTGTCGTGGTGGAGCAGTAGCCCGCGGAGCCCTGTGTTTGGTCGCTTGTTGCTTATAACAGAGAAAACTTCTGGCAAACATTTGGAAGTATACCATTCGGCATTAATGCTTCTTTGATCCCGTAAGGGAATTGATACCAAGTGGCCAGTCAAATTAAAAAAGCTAGCGATCAAAATCTTACCCCCGCTTCTAGATCGCTTCACTTTGGTAGGCGTTGGCTCATTTTGAAACACCCAAACAGTCGACTGGCGCTTGGTTTCTGGGTCGTATTGATAAATCCAGGACTCATCACCTGTAACGATGTCGTAAACACGCCGAGACGAGCCTGCTTCAAATTTGTTAAGCATATCACGGCACCATTCCACCCGGGCCTGCTTCTGAGCATCGGTGAGGTTGTGCGGCACCCAGCGTGATACTATCCTCCTCACGCGAAGATGGCTGTGTAGAATCTCGTGAACGCTTCCCGATCCAATCTTCAATATGTGTTGAATCTCCTGATATGTAATTCGCCTATTGTCTTGGATTAAATTTTTCACTGCTAGCACGTTTTCTTCGGTAACAGCCGTCAAAGGGCGACCGCTTCTTTCGTCATCCCCCAAAGTTGGTCGACCGCGCTTGAATTCGTTATACCAACGATACACGGTTGCCTTGGAAGGGCCTTCATCCATGAATGCCATTTGAAGTCTATCGTACGATTCATCCGGTTTCAGGCGACACTTGAAATCGTATAAAATCATAGCTCTAAAATGTTCCCGGCGCAGATCCATATTTCAGTGAGACACAATACTTTGAATTAACTCGCAAAAAATGTGGAGGGAAATTTTGAAATTGGAACTTACTTATTTTTACTTATAAATAATCATATTTTCGAAAAACATAATAACTGGCCAGTCTCCCATATATAAAAACTTTTTTTCGCAATACTTTCTGAGGGGCCTGGTATATCTAGATAATACATTGTATTATAAATTCGCAAGTCGAAACATAACTCAAAAATGACTTACGATATTCTTAAATGGCTAGATTTGGCTGGTAGTGGTAGTATATTTATAGTTTATTACTTCAGACATTTTCGATATTATACCTGAATTTAGGGACCTGTTCAGCTAGGCAGCTGGGAAAAATCGTCGGACACGATTTTTCCCAGCTGCCTAGCTGAACAGGTCCAGTTATAGAAGAGCTCCTATAAAGAATTTCATTAGAGATGCATAAGTACCTTTCACTGAGGGAGGCGTAATCTACATGGGATTAATTAGAGAACACGATATTTCGTGCGCCTCTTTTTTTTTGAACCATCATCCTTTTATATCCTGCTCAGGACATAAACAGTCGAGGTACGCAAGTAGGAACCCCTTTCTTAGAATGCGAAACACGGGAATTAAGCCGGAACAATGAACGAAAATACTATACTCAAAACCTACCTACAACTCAGTGGATATCCGCGACTTTATTGTCAACGGACTAGTTGGCGTAATGGTGGCTTCAAATCACTGCTAGTCGAAAAACCTTGTCGGCGGCACGTGATGTACAATTGTACTATCCGAGCAACTGAACACGTACGCAAATCGCCAACATGTCGGCTGCTTTGGTGTGCCTATAGAGAGAGTGTGATGTAGGGCCTATAAATAAAAATGGTAGTATGTGTGAAACTATAAGTTTAATGTAAGATCTCAATGTACCATATACTAAGAAATAAATAAATACAATATAATCCAACACACACGGCACACACCTGACTTTTTGTGATGATGATTTTACATGAAGCACTCGCTTCTTCTTCGTGTCATTTTTTTTTTTTTAGTAATAATATCTTTATTTCTATTAAACTTAGCCTATGTTTACAATTTTATAACAACATGTTTGTTTATAATGCGTAGAAAAGAACAATTTTAGTATTGGTGATGGTAGGTATTTGTAACTGATTGGCTAGTTTTGTGACATACAAATTAGACAACTACCCTCCGTACTAGTTATAAACTGTACGACGGCAGAGTAGTGCGGCCAGTTTGCTGTCTCAGATGTACATAGTATAAGCAAACTAAACAGATAAACTGAATGTTATGTTTATAATAATATTACTTAACGTAGGTGATGCAATAAGTAAACTAGACCAACATTGCTTACAGAGTTATACCTTTGATTTTCCAACACTACACAATTTAATGGCATATATTACTATGTTCATCAATCAAAAATACAACCTAGGTGATATAGTCTGATTTGACATAAAAAGAAAAAGAAATTTAAATGCACATTACAACATTACTATACGCACTTAACACGTCTTATTAAATTGTACATTGTATTTTTAAATTTATTTTTTATGAAAAAAAAGTTATATGATTAATGAATAAAGCGAAAAAATAAAAAATAAAATTCTCTTGAGTTACGTCAAACAACACTTATTAATAATTTCTCTGTTGATTCGTAGTCCAAATTTTTGAGATATTCATCTATAATATGCTTGCACACAAACTTGCTGCATTTTGATAAAGATACAGACTTGTTAATGCGATTGTATATAAAGGCTCTTACCCGCAACATCGGAATTACTTATGATATGTGGCACCGATTTAATTAGATTAAGAAAACAGACGTCGGCGATCCGTCATTGTCTCGTTACGCGCCACCTTCCTTGACAACTATCCAAGTCAATATGGCTACCCGCAACGACTTGACGTTCCGCCAGAGAGAAATGTAGACCCCTTCTCTCTCGTCTGTGGTCACAGATTAGTTTGCAACGTGAATCATATGAAGCCTTTTTGCAAAGGCGCCGACACGGCCAGACTGACATACGACCGTCCTCGGGCGTTATTGTATTCCTGGAACAAACAATGTCTAATCACCAAGACATCCGCTCTTCCATCCTGACAAACTATGACAAACATTACTCTCATCGTAACTGTAACTGTTTCAGAACAAAAGAAAGCGTGCGTTATTTCGATCACTCACGGACCAGACGGCATTTTTCTCCTAACAAGAAAGCGCGTGTCCTTCCGACCACTCATGAACCGGACGGCACCTTTCCCCTAGCAAGAAAGCGTGTCTCCTATCGACCACTCGTGCACTGGACGGCACCTTTCCCCCAGCAAGAAAGCGTGTGTCCTTTCGACCACTCATGGACCGGACGGCACCTTTCCCCCAGCAAGAAAGCGTGTGTCCTTTCAAACACTCATGGCCCGGACGGCACCTTTCCCTAAACAGTTAACACCTGGACCGGACGAGTGCATCCCTTCAGCCAATCCGTAATGGATCTGACACGGACGACACTCTCCTTTCGGCCATACCAACGTTTGAACCGGACAACTGCGTCCCTACGACCATACCAGTGTACGGGCCGGACAACAGCGTCCCCTCGACCAACGTCATCACAAAAACATCATAAACCGGGCACCTGCGTCCCTTCGATCACCGTAAAGCATGAACCGGACAACAGTGACATTTCGACTAAACACACTTTCTTTTCGACTGAAACATGTGGACCAGACAAGCGCGTAACTCCAGATGTCAAAGAACTTTTACAAATTACGCCAGCATCTAATAATTCCTGAACTTATTGGCCGACAACCTATTTTATCAAAATATCGTCTATTTTATTGGTACTGGAGATCTCCATCGTGCATTTTAAATCATAACCTCCGATGCCAGTAAGGTTTACTTATTATGATGTCACCCATAAACCAATTTAACAAGGCATGTTTAAGCAATGAGTCAGATGACCTACTTATCGAAAAGAAAAGAAACGGTCTCACCCGATGATGTTGTGAGGGTACCCTCTTGATGATTTGTGCTCGCAGGTTTAAACGCTTTCCTTGTTGCTTGAAAAATTCATTGGTTATGTTCCTCACTTGGCTTTACTTTCGTGGAGGGCGCGATTCTTTATCCCACTTATGATGAAGGCTCTTACCCGCAACATCGGAATTACTTATGATATGTGGCACCGATTTAATTAGATTAAGAAAACAGACGTCGGCGATCCGTCATTGTCTCGTTACGCGCCACCTTCCTTGACAACTATCCAAGTCAATATGGCTACCCGCAACGACTTGACGTTCCGCCAGAGAGAAATGTAGACCCCTTCTCTCTCGTCTGTGGTCACAGATTAGTTTGCAACGTGAATCATATGAAGCCTTTTTGCAAAGGCGCCGACATATACAAAAGGTCCTAGGTAACGAAAGAATTTCTGTGCAAAACTTGTTCTACAGAAGGGAACAGCGTAAACCATAAATTGTCGTCTTTTATTTGATATTTGTAATGGTTTCGTGTGTTGTTTCAGTATTATTGTCTTAATGAATAATTGCCTTATGGTAAGAACTGAATATTCTTTATATAAATCTACAGTACGAAATCTGAAATTTTTAAAATTTATAATCTTTATAATTGCTCGTTGCGCTCTTTCTACTTTAATTAAGTCAGTCTTTGCCGCACCCCCCCATGCCATAATACCATAAGTAGCAATAGATTGACACAATGCAAAATAAACCGCCTTTACTATTTTATTATCATTTATATGTCTAATCTTTTTGAAAAGTGTTATTAGTTTTCGTAATCTTGAGGTGAGATTATTTATATGGTTTTTCCAGTTCAGATTTTGATCAATTAATATACCCAGATATTTGATCGAAGAGACAGAATTCACTACATGGCAGTTACATTTTGACAAAAAGCTTGAATCACACACATGAGCTCTTAAAATGAAACTATTTTGCAGAGGTTGGTCATTATTTTTTATAGTGAAGGTTATATATTTTGTTTTAGCCAGGTTTAATGTTAAAATATTTCTATTGAGCCATTTCATAATAGATGCTAATCCTTCTTCAGCAACACTCCTAACACCATCCCATGTAACATCGTGGAACACAACCACAGTGTCGTCAGCAAAAGTTATGATTTCTGCATTTTTTAATTTCATTCTGCACAAATCATTGATGTAAATGATAAAGAGTGTTGGACCTAGCACAGAGCCTTGCGGCACGCCAAAATAGATTGGGGCACTATCACTAACCACATCATTGATTTTTACAGCCTGACTTCTATTTGATAGGTAATCAGTGAAAAGGTCAAGTGGCACACCTCGGATTCCCAAGTGTTCGAGTTTGTTTAGTAGATTAGGAACAGAGACAGTGTCGAAAGCCTTTGCCATATCCAAAAAGACTCCTAAGCATTTTTGCTTCTTATCCAATTTTTCACTTACATGACCGACAAGACGTTCAATTGCATCAGATGTGGATTTTTTCTCTCTAAATCCATATTGATTAGAAGACAGTAGATTTTGAGTTTCCAGAAAGTTTAAAAGGCGAATATTAATTAATTTTTCAATCACTTTTGACAAACAAGGTAGTAGAGCAATTGGTCTGTAATTGGATACACTGTCTCTGTCTCCTGATTTATATACGGGGACAATTATTGCTTGCTTTAATACAGTTGGAAATATTCCATTCTCAAGACAAATATTGCTTATGTAAGTAATTGGTTTGATCAGACTATCTATAGCCTGCTTCATGAATATGGAGGAGATGCCATCCCATCCTGTGGACGCTGAGTTTTTGAGTGAGAGTACAATTTTACGTATTTCTTGTTCGCATGTTGGCAAGAGCATTAGAGATGATTGAGGAGCACAATCTGAGTTTGCAACACGACTCTTGCCTTTATCAGACGGGCATTTACTTAGAATATCGTTTGCTAAATTTTGACCAATATTAACAAAATAGTTATTTACAACATTAACCGATTCCAGTTGACTAGATGTTACATTTAGTAGTTCAATAGGTGTTTTAGTATTAGTATTTAGATTACATATCTGTTTAATAATATTCCAGGTCTTTTTGATGTCTTTTTTGATTTCGTTAATTTGTTTTCTTTCATACAATCTTTTTAGTTTTTTCAACAACCCATTACAATAATTACGATATCTAGTGTATGAAATTTTAAGTACTTCATCGTCAGGATTTTTCCTCAGCTTATAATGCAGTTTATCTCTAAATTTGATACACCTTCGTGTCATTGGCACGACAGTACCTACAGGCTTACTAATGTAAAGACTTCAAATATTTTGGCCCAAATCTTCACTTTCACAGCGAGATTTTACTTCGATTGCTTGTTTTGGACACTTGCTTCGATATTCAGGTTGGGCAAAGGTAGGTATTGAGTTTCCACTAGGATATTCTGAGTAGCGGCCTAGACTCCACTTGTTTGCTAAGAAGTTAACTATTCAATCTAATTGGCTCGTCCAAAATTATTGATTAGGTTTGGATAGGATCCTACGTCGATTATCCTACATAGGACTAACATAGCGGACTAAACATAGATGTATTTTAATTAAATATTACCTTACCCTCGACTCAGTCTACTCTACCCCTTTCGAAGAATCCTACTTACAAGCTTGGCGATATACCTGTGATCCGATTAGGTAGAGTGCGTCGTGTACTGTTCTAATAAGGAGTTAAGTATTTCGTTTTCTTAGTCAGCAAGTTTGTCATGAACTTACGAGGCACTTTGCCATTTTCGGGAAGTTTTACGACTGTCCCGCCATCTGTTGGTAGCCAAGTACGTACAGAGCTGTGTATGACGTGCGAGTTTGGCATTTGGAGATGTTACAAGTTACCCTTACTTTTCATACCTAACAATTTTCAAAGTATTTTAGATCTTCATACGTAGTTTTCTTCAAATTCTTTTTTTTTTACCCTTTATTAATACTACTACGTGTGTACGAAACGCGGTGAATAACGGAACGCAGTATTTTGACATGACACGCAATGTCATTGTCATTTTAATTGATATATGAAATCATTGTAAAAAAGCTGATTGAAATTGTATTTTTTATGAGTGGTTAAGGTATAATTAGAATTTAAGAAAAATCCACAAATGGGAGAATCTCCAATTGATAAGAGACCACAATTCGGCAACAGATACCTGGAAAATGCTGACGAAGTTTTCAAACATAACGCGTGGTACCGTATTTACTACTTTGGTTAGATTTTGTAAGAACTCTCGATGTGATAAGAACTTAACAGAACTGGAAAAAACTAGGCATCGGAAGAAGCCTGCTGGTGGCGGTCGATACTTATATGATTCGAAGCATGTTTACCTTTTTAATGCCTGGTACTTTTCAATACAAGTTTCTCATTCAACTTATGAAATAATGAATTGTTCTTAAAATATTTCTTATTGCAGGGACAATGTTGACTGGGATGAAGAACAAGAAACGGTTGCAAAGGAAAAAGTTGAACAGAATTCTCAAGTGACACTTTCTAAGGAATGTTTAAAGTCTTTGGAAGATGAAGCTGACAAACACTGGGATGCCTTTTATGATATACATCAAAACAAGTACTGAATTTTAGTTTATGTTTATGTAGCTGGGCAACAGCTTAACCTTTGAGCGGGTGTTTGGTCATTTAGAATGGTAAAACCATGTGGAACCTAAAAGACCTGTTAGAGATTTAGAACATCAAATATTACATTGATGATGCCCAACCGCTTGAAGGTTAAAAATAATAAAAGGTTGTTACAAATACTTATACTTATTACTTAAATGTGAACTTGACTAAAACTGATTTAAAATATTCCAGATTCTTTAAAGATCGCCATTGGCTTTTCACCGAGTTCCCAGAATTGGCTCCAGATAACATGTCAGCCCCAGAAAGAGTTTACCCTGAAGGTGAAAATAATGCCACAAAAACTACTGAACAACCTAAGAGTGGCATGAAACGAACCATATTTGAAATAGGCTGCGGAGTTGGCAACTGCATATTCCCCATACTGCAGTACAGTCAAGATCCAAACCTCTTTATATACGGTTGTGACTTCTCCTCAAAAGCAATAGAAATTATGCATCAAAGCGAGCTGTATGAAACAGACCGGTGTAAAGTATTTGTACTAGACGCCACACTTGACAGGTGGGAAGTACCGTTTGAAGAAAACTCTATTGATATCATCGTGCTGATATTTGTATTGTCTGCTATTGATCCTGCAAAGTGAGTATAATTAAAATTTGTAATATTTATGACCACTTCTCTTAAAACAGTGAAGGAAAGCATTCCGAGAATCGAAATCATTAAAAAAATACCAAAAAACTAACCCACATTGGGCAATGGTGTTGGTTTACTCACAGACTAAGCCTGTGTCAAAGCTTTGAGAATATTTCAGGTTAATTATGCTCAAGCACAAACTAGTTATTCAACCAATTCATTTGATTGGTCGATGGAAGGCTTGAGCTTGAGGCTTCTATGCATCTATAGTTGAGATCAATGCCATCAGAGAACAAAATGGTTCTATGAACTGCATGTGCTGCCAACTGTGATTAGTGTGAATCTGTTGTGTACAGGTTTGAGTGTCAAGTAAAAAGTATAGTATGACCACTTTAAGTGTACAGTTCAAGGTGCCACTGCTAGTTAAACAAAAATGCACCAATATGTCAAACTTTGTACATTTATTTTAGTTTTGTGTTTTTCTGCCTGCACAGCTAAGTTGGTTAAAGTCTCTTGAGGTACTCACTCCAGAGACTCAATGAAATGAAAAATAATAAAATATATTTTTTTTAGAGTGAGTTGAGTTTAGACCTTCTGCTCCAGGCTATTATTATTTAAACAATAATTACCGTTATACCATTAATTTTCTTATCTTTATTATACTCTAAATTCTATAAATGCCCTTATCACACCAATACGTTCTTGCCTGAGTTATTGATAAGATATCATCTTTAAATTTCAGAATGACAACTGTTATCAACAACATTTACAAATACCTAAAGCCTGGTGGATTATTGGTATTCCGCGACTACGGACGCTATGACTTAGCTCAGTTGAGATTCAAGAAGGGAAGATGCATATCTGACAACTTCTATGTCAGAGGAGACAACACAAGAGTCTACTTCTTTACTCAAGAAGAAATAACAAACTTATTCAAAGGAGCTGGGTTTTCAGAGGAACAGAATCTAATTGACAGAAGACTACAAGTGAATAGAGGGAAAATGTTGAAAATGTACAGAGTATGGATACAAGCTAAATATAGAAAACCATTATAACAGTAATAATAGTTATTATTTGTATTGAACATAATGAAATAAGAGGCAACAGTAAATAATAATTAATCTTCTTTTTTTTTATTAGTAATCAAAATATGTCTTGGATTTTGTGCTAAAGTGAAATAGAACATACAAAAACATCGTGAGGTAGTTAGATACATTTTATAAAATAGTATAAAATGTAGCAAAAATATAAATCTCTTAATTTAAATATATAATAAAAAATAATAATAGTAAAATCTTAGTAACAGTTATTTAGCATTTTCAAATCTAAAGTTGTAGGGCCCATCAAATGCGTTCGTCACTTTATTAACAACTTTGATAGGAGGTCCTTCCCACGTAACTTTTAACTCGTCAAACAATCTCTTCATAAGCGTTTCTATCTCTAGCTCAGCAATTCTTCTACCGATACAGCTCCTTATGCCGAAACCAAAAGGTAATGTGACCATTTGAGGTGCGTTCCCGTAGTATAAAGGATCGGATTTATCAGCCAGCCATCTTTCGGGAACAAAGTCATTGGGCTGTGGGTAGTATTTTTCCATCCTGGATAAGTATTCGTTTGGTGCTATTACATCAACCTAAAACGAAAGAAAAGATATACGAACTTTGAGTAAATAAAATTATATTTTTCGTTCTCCTCTACGATTCTTATACGATTATTTTCGTTGCGGGATCCAAGACAGTTTAATGGGGATGGAAACTGTGGAACTAATGGCGCTACCATAGCTGGTTCCAAGCATCGTCATTGGTTGAAAATCTGGTGATGTCATTTTATATTTCAAAATAGCTCGACCTCATTGGTCAGATTGACAGCTATAGTCGTGCCAACTACAATTAGCTTTTAACGGTCTTCCCCATTGTTTCTCTGGGACTTCGCCGAGCACCACTGTCTCGGCGCTTTTCTGGTGGTCGCCACTGTTGATTCTGGCTTTCAGGTTGCAGAGCTTAGTGTTGTGTGCTTGTCCCATAAAAAAACAGTTGATTTTAGAATTAAATTGAAAGGTTTTAAACCTTTAAATCGCAACGGAAACTAAACTTTAAGTGTAGGCACTATAGTGTCATCAAACTATTGTGAATTCTTTCTTACCCCTTTAGGAATGTGGTAACCACCCACAATGTGGTCTCTATCGGTTCTCCTCAAATTGGACGGAACCACGTGCCACAGTCTAAGCGCTTCTTTCAAACAAGCTCTGAGATAACGTTTATGAGGATCATCTGAACGTATTTCTTCCCGAAGTTTCTCTTGTTTATCCGGGTTTATCGCTAAGTTATAAATTACACTTGTAGCTGTGAACGCAGCCTGTAAAAAATATGTTTCGTCACTTTCACTCTTTTGTTCTTGCGATAAGATAGATGGTACCTACACAGCTACACTTACCGTGTCAATACCAGCGAACAACATTTCGTTAGCCATCAAGACAGCTACCCTATCGTCAATAGCCAACAGTCTTTCAACTATACTCTTCTCTTCTTCAGGAATATCATAACCTCGTTCATTTATCCTTTTTCTGGTCTCTTCAATGTACTTTGTACTAATTCTGTAAAAGTTAACGTGTGTAGGTACTAAAAGTATTTCGAAATGTTTTTAAGTAATTGAAAGTTTGTTAACTTACTGCCATTGCGTGTCATATGTCTTCATAATCTTCTTAAAAGCGGGTGTCGAGATGTATTTCCAAACGCTTGGCAAAAATTCTAGTTCAAAAGCGTTTTCGATAATATCTTTGCCACACTGCATCAGTTGACGTCCCGGATGGTCCTCTGGTAAATTGTCCTTAAGGCATCCCATTCTCGACCCTAAAGCCACAAGGGCTATCGATTCTAACGACCACTTGTTCATTTCAAGCGTGAAGTTGTTTTCCAAATACGATTTGTCATCTTTCAGTCGCTTTAGTCTATAATAGATTATTTAAAAAGGAAGGTTCGGGTGAAAAGATCTAATTATAAGCCTTAAAATATAAGGCAAGTACAGTTACCATCGAGGCGGGCGTAGTGTGGTTGCGAGATTCTGAATATCAGTCCATTCCATAGATAGTTCAGTCTCAATATTAATCATATTTTTTTTTTGTATAAAAGTTTTTGTGCACCCCAACCAACAGAAATAAGTATAATATATCATCATCATTGCTGATACATATTGCTGATGATTTATAAAAACGAGATAAGAATGTTGTATCTAAATGTAAGTTAAAAAATAGGAAGAGACCTGTGGACCGCATCCTGAGCAATTTCGTCAAGTCCTGGCGCATATACCTTTACCAGTTTCAGCTTCAACAAAGCTGGGTTGACTTTTGTGCGAAAATCTCGCCATTTGTCTCCTTGTCTGTAATACAGAGAACACGATTCACTATGTGAGTATAGTTATTAATAAAATATGTAAATAAATAATGTCATCAATAAGTGTTACGCTGTAGTTAATCCGTATAGGCCGTCAAGAGTACCAATCTTGGCTACTTCTCTGAAATATTCCAGGGTCTGAAAACCGGGTCGCAGCGGGTTTGCCTCTTGCGCCCTGTAAACCTTAAAACAATACAAATTGTAAGTAATTAATTAGATTTCAATTCTTAGCAATACATTTCAAGGATGGATTGTGTGAAATGACGGCTAATAGAGCATTATGGAAGAACACATGCTGCGCTGACTCCAATAAATTGGGATGATGAGGGACATGAGAATGATGACAGAAAGCAAGTCAATGTTCTAAAATTACCTGATCTATATGTTCGGGTTCGAACAACATGACCATATCAGCTCTTGCAAAAACACCCTGCATTTTGACTATAGGACCAAACTTTTTGTGCAAAGTACCGACGAGATCGAAAATGTTTGCTTTTGGTCCAAATTGCCCTGAAAATAAATATTGTAAACACATTTGATAAACGAATTGGGATTATGATTTTATCTGTTGCTAAGGAGATTAGGTGGTAAAAGAAAATTAGCCAAATACTTACCTACAAGATTAGGTGGTAAGTGCTCTGGCGGCGCGAATGATTCTTTCTACGAAAAGCAGAGGCTTAAAACTAAAAGATCTCTATCACATAAGAGTGACAGTGAGACATGTCGTTTTCATTAGCCCACCACCTCTTCATATGGGCCTCTTCTTTATGAAAAGGAGTGGGCTGTAATCTTGGTAGATGTCGTTGAATTTGAAACAGTGTTCAAGGATAGAGGCGAGTGGAAAAAACCTAGACAGTGACTTCGCTACTGCACGATCGGTTTACACCACCGTACTTATCTACTTCGCGAAACACTTGACCGATGTAAATCGGGCTTAATTGTAAATTAACTTACCGATCACAGGCAGAAAGTGGTGCATGGGACCGATTATTGGTAAAGACGAAAGACCAGGTATCGATTTAAATGGTTTGGGCTCTTGTGCGGCAGCAGAAGAGTAACTTCGGCGGCCATTCCTGAAATAAACCATATCATTACATACGCCTGTATTCCCCGAAGGAAGGGTTGGGCAGAGTAGTAGACACTACTAAACCCGCATTTCACCGGTTATATTTTCATGCCATCCATCGGGCACAAAACAGACGGATGGATCGAACCCACTACCTCATGTTCAGTGACCTCGTGGTTACGACTACTACACCAACAAGGTAGTCAAATGGGGAAACAGACTGGTATTTCAGAGCAGTGGCGGCGTAAGGCGTGGGCGATGTGTGCCTCGCGATCCGGGGGCTTCGCGCCCCGGAGTTTTACGCATTACTTAAAAGCGTGACCCCCAAAATCGTTAATTAAATAGCTACTTATAGAAAATTTTAAAATGTATTAACTTTTACTGCCTAACATATCCGTGGTGGACACAAGCAATTTTCGGGAACTTAAAGATGCACCCCCGGCAATAGACTTACCGGTCATGATGATCATGGCCGGTAAGTCTATATCTATCATGATTGTTTTGTATGATAAAAACTTTTTCTTTCGGGCCGTTTTTATTCGGGGTAACCTCTCCCAACCAAATTCCTGGATACGGCCCTGCTTGCCCAAAAAGTCTTTGGCTGAGTCCTTGCCAGCCTATCGAGGCAGATATAGCGTCTAAGGTAGATTAGTAGGCTATAATTAAACTTTTCAGCAGTGTAAAAAGCAGAAAGATCCATCAGATTACTTATGTTAGTTCCTACTTACTTAACAATTTACCTTTCACGTCATTACTTATGTATTAAAATGACAGA
This sequence comes from Cerastis rubricosa, assembly GCA_949152445.1. Taxonomy (NCBI): domain Eukaryota; kingdom Metazoa; phylum Arthropoda; class Insecta; order Lepidoptera; family Noctuidae; genus Cerastis; species Cerastis rubricosa. The sequence goes on along the minus strand of OX424540.1, from coordinate 10,722,354 downwards.
AAATGATTTTCTTTTTTTAGATTTGATGGTTTTTCTTTCAATTAATGTATCATGTTAGCTAAGAGATTTGATCCTTATGATTGACCCTATCGATCGATAGCATTAAAGTGCAGGATTTTATTTTTTCTGATTTTAACTGGTTCGATTCCGGAGTGTGGCAAGCGAATTTTCGAAAATCTTTGAAAGCAGATATTTTTCTTTTTAAAAATAAAAGAATGTTTCCTTTGAGTCAAATTTGCTATCGCAAGTATTTAGAGTACCTACTTTCCCTCCGTGGCATTCAAAAACACCATTCTGTATATGTTTTTTGGTGTACTTTAAGGTAATCTTTAAGGTTAAACCAAGCTTGCCGAGGTTGGTCCGTGGATGGGTGACCATAATTACATACCGAGCTTCCTCCGTGCCTCGGAAAGCACGTTAAGTCGTTGGTCCGGGCTGTCATTCGTAGATCTTTGACAGTCGTTACGAGTAGTCAGAAGCCAAAAGTCTGACATCCAGTCTTACCAAGGGGTACCTATCGTATTACCCAATTACTGAGTTGTGGAGGTCAGATAGGCAGTCGCTTCATGTAAAATACTGGTAGGTTCTCAGCTGCATCCGGTTAGACTGAAGCCGACCCCAAGATAGTTTGGGAAAAGGCTAGGCAGATGATGATGTTATGTAGAAGCATATGATCACTTAGGTATATAGGTAAGTACTTATTTGGGACTTCGGCTACACCTAACTACCACCTAAGGTAAATCAATAAATAAAACACTTGCGGTACCTATACGAACTTTCATTGAAACTATTGAGATATTGACGTGAAGTTCCTGTGCTACCTGCCCCACATAAATGATTGAATCACAGCTGGCGCGGGCTTATATTACAAAATCAATACCTACTCAGTATAAAATATAAACAAACTAGATAGTGATTATTTTTGTACTCACTGAACGGAGGTTTGCGCTCGAACCGCAAATAACATATAACACTCGCTCAAAGATTTACTTCTCATGATTACTGCGTATAAACCAAAAATAAGACTAAAAACTCCAAAAACATAAATAGAATTTAAGAGGCGACGGCACGTACGGATTGCCCCTGAGAACTGATTTGTTTGACCTTGTACGACTGTCGGTGTACGAATAGTAACTGATAAAATTATGTACTTAATTCGAGAACGACTCCAAAAAATAATCCGGCATTTCCGTGAGTAAGAAAACTATTATCTCCGAGTGTATTCTCACTGGTTAGCTACTTCTTGTAGTAGTTTGCCCGAAACAAGAGTTAACTTTCAATAACTCTAATGGAGTGTGAAAAGTTCCTAATACGAATAAATTGTACGGCGCTAATTATAAAAATACCATCAGTCCATATCACATATACTTGGTGGGACTATCGAGTTGCAGACATACAAAATAAAGTGAAAACTATGAGTAGAGGCCTCAGATCAAAGGTGTAGGTAGGGGGATGGGCACATAGCTTTGACAAAGCATTTGGACAAGACTTGGCCTTACCAGCGAGTGTACCTTAAAATGAAAATCCTTTTTTTAAGATTTCTGATAAATTAATTAAAGAGTTGAAATCGTAATATTTATTGTTTTTTAAAAATAACTTGGGTGTCTAATCTTTTTATAATTATATTTCTGAACGCACCAACATTTTTTAGAGTTGACAACACATTAATAGGGTTGAGGGATTCAGCGAATATTAAAATCGATATCGAAACTGTGCGACACTGACTACGGACTATGTTCTTTTTAAGTTTTTGTCATGACAACTTCTAATAAATCGATGAACGCCGGCTGCACGTACGAAAAAGGATGACTGATTGTAACGTTACGATTGTAGTAAGAGCGCTGCAAGAGCGAGCGAAAGGCACGATCGGCTTGAGTGTTCAGCTTGCTATTCATAAAAGTATGCAATCATTTCATCAATGTTTTGTTATGACGTCACGTTAAACTATCGTCCGTAAACCAACCTTACACCCCAATCCAACCACCAATTTTTGTTTCATAATTTAAGTGTTACTGTAATTAATTTGCTAAGTATAAAACAATTGCAATGTTCCCGTAGGAACAATTTCCTTGCTCCTGGAAGGTAATAATAATTTAATGTTTTAGAGCTCTAATTAAGATACACAGTTATTATTTTTGTTTTAATATGCTGATTTTAACATAAAACTAAAAATAAAACGAATAAAACTTGCTATGTAGTTTTTGTTTGGTGGATGTTGTTGATAAATTTAAAAGAGCGTAGCAGTCGGCACAACCTTACTGTTTGACAGTTCAAAATGTTTAGGTGATGGTGAGGTTAATGGTCGATACAAAATAGTTTAGATAAATATTTGGGTAGGGATTTTCATCCAAATATGAATAAGTCAACAGTAAATCATTAAAACGCATTCTCAAAATAGTCCTATGCTTATTCTTCTTACGATTTAGTTACACCGATGCTAAGTCTATTGTAATGAAGTTTCTTTGTCATGAGAATAGTTTCGTTAAAACTATCGATCGATTACGAAAGAGCTTTTAAGTTTTACATTGTTATTCTGTGTGGCTTATTATAATTTAAGGATATCGTATAATAAATAAGTATAGATGTGCAGAGTGCTGTGTACATAATTAACGAGTGTGCGTGATTGTGAAGTTGCTAACGTGTTAATAAAATATGTGTTTACGTTCGCATTTCGTTGTATTCACGCGTTCAATTTACTTAAAAAAGTCATAAAGCTAGTTAGTGTTTGTGTCGTCGCGTGTAATATGAGATACGTAGACTGAGCCATATCGTAATTTGTTCCTGTTATCACGTCCATGTATTGTTGCTCCTTCCTGTAAGTATTATCATATTTTACTGCATTAAAGTTAATAGAATTCAAACAATAATTTATATACGGTATGCATAAAATTAAATCACATTAACAAAACAATAGATAGTTACTTAAATAACTATCTGCACTGTACTGTTTATGTTTAGTTAAAATCAGCATATCACAATAGTCACGATTTTGCACCACACTATAATAACAAAACAGAAAGGAATTTTGTGAGGCCAATGAACTTTCTGAGACTGTGCATGTGTGCTGTTTTTTTACTGGCTTATTTAAGAGATATCACCTTATCTTAATCTTTGGAGGTGAGTTTCATCATTTGTAAATATAACACAGCCCACTTTACAATGTTTTTGTAATCTCTTTACATGCTCACTCTGACATTAACTAAATTAAAGTCCTCTGCTGTTCAAATTCGAACTTGACAGTCCATTTCATAATTCTCAATGTAATTTATTCATTTTAGTTACTAATATGTAAATGAGACATTAAGCCCCGGTGTATTTATGTATTCAAGATAAATAAATCAGCTGTTAGATAAGTTGAAGTTTATCTGTTTATTTCCCAAGGTTTATTCAACACTTCTATGTATTTACTGGTACTCAAGTACTCATACGTAATATTGAATGCTGCTTTCGTAAGTACTTGTCTCATAAAAACATTTGTTAATTTATCTACCTTATTAAGACAGCCGCCAAACTAAAATGACCATAAAAACAATTAAAAAAAAAAACAAGATTTCAAATTAAACAATCATTCACTCATTTAAATTAAATCATAAAATATGTAATCAAACCGTGATATAATCTTGTCAGCCACAATACTGCAGAAAAGTACCTTTGATTAGCAGTATAAACACATTTAATATTGTAGATTACAATTATGAATGTCAAAACAATTACATAATTAGTTAAATTGGAGACAATGGGTTGTAACGAGAGCAATCTGCAGTGATTGGTGAATCATGAATATTAATGTTATGTGCCATTTACATATTATTATCTTTTTGATAGCTAACCCAGTTACAACTATCAAATAATTATGAAATTGGATCAAGTGTAATTGATTTGATACAAAGAAATCTTTTATTATATTATTGTGTAATTTAAATTATGTATGTTATGTATAGTTAGCATGCTGGGAGTTTTAATTTAATATTTCAGTTTCATTTAATATTGACACTGAAAAGATACTATGAAATATGTATTTTAGTGTACAAAATAAAAATAATTATAATAAGATAAAATTAGTAAGTATGTTTAAAAAACTAATTTGCACTAAAACCTACTGCATTTAGCTCTCCACTACAATTAGAAGAGACACTGATTTTTATTACCAAACATATTTTTTGGTTTTCATTAATCAACCAATGCAACTTTTTTATGCCAGCCTGCTCTGTCCCACTGCTGGGCAAAGGACTCCCCGATGTCTTCCCAATTATTTTTAACATTTGCCTTCCCTGACCAATCCATTAAGAATGAGTCCACATTGTCACTATTTTATTATTTACTATATTTTATTAAGTATTTGTTTGTCAACATAACAATTAGGAAGAAGATAAAATTTGTGCGTTTAACATGCGTTATTGTGTGTAACATTAATTAAAAAGCTATTAAATTGTATGGATTACGAAACCATTGCATCAGAAAAAGGTTTTTGACACTAATAAAAAGGCACCTTTAAAATACTTCTTTAAGAATATGCCCTCTTGTATTGAACGAAGGTCAAATTGTTTTACAGACAAACTTGCTCCAATTCTTCCTTATTACACGATTATTCTATTAATTTTCCTTATGAACTTGATAAAGGATTTGTATTGAGTCACTGTTTTTATTTTAGTATTAAAGCTCATGCCGATGGAGTGTAACCGTTGGATTAAAGCTCTCAATACTGAGGCAAAATAACAAGAATAAAAACTGCTTTGCATATTAATTAATTGTAATTACGTAACATAAATACTGTGGTGTACAAAAAAGAAGTAGTGTTTTTAGTAGGTATTTATTTCCGTGTTACATAAATATGTAGGTACTAAGAAGTTTAGTAAGTTCAGTGCCTGGCTTTTTGACCGGATTGTTGTGTATTAAAACAATTTGATGTGCTAGTGTTTATGAGGCAGATACTGCACTCCTTATTTCAACCAGTAAATACAGAGAGAAGTGCTTTTTCATGTCATTGTAAGAGTGTACCCGCAAGTATGTAAATAGTGCTTCTATTGACTTTCTTAAAAGAATTGTTTCATTAGAAAATCCCTTAAATGTTGACATATATCCTCTTTATATTTCTACCTTCTCATTCATGCAGTACATACAATACACCAAGTGCTAAATGGAACGTATGTTGCAGGGTGTACCTGCTGCTGAAACATCGTTGAAATCTCTATTGCCCTCTCTTGTCTTAGCTGAAATCTTTCATCTCATCAGACATCATGCAAATGGTTCACCAATGAGAACACACTCAGTTTTATCCTCCGTAGTTTTTTTTTGTTAACGTGTTTCTTATGTGCCAGTTCACGGCTGGGCGTCGGGATGGCCAGCATGAGCTCCACGCTCGTCGAGACCGTCTCCATCAACTATGAAGACTTTAACGAGAGCTTCCTCACCTGCGGCACGTGTTTATGTCAGTACATCACTCACATACATGGTGAAGTCCAAACGTTTCCGACTTCAAAAATAAAATAAAAGTTTGATATCCAAAAAAAATGGATTTAAATAAATAAAGGGAGACTATATTGAACTAACAAACCATAGACTAGTACCCTACTATAGGATAGTACTATAGCGCCATGATAGTTTTGTATCTCTGATTATTTCAATGTGTGTGGAAACATTTGGACCTTACGGGTACTACGAAAGAAGAAAGTTTACATGTTGAATGAATCTACTGAAGATTGTTGTTGCAAATTAAAAATATCCTATGTTTATTTATGGTTGTAAGAGTACAGGAAGATCAAAGAAGCGATGGATGTTAAGAATATATGTGAAGAATATTAAAAGATATGGCTAGAAAGGAGGTAAGTGCCGAGATGACGAGTACTAGAGAAGTATGGAAGCAGAAGACATGCTGCGCCGACCCCAAATAAATTGGGATAAGGCCAGAAGAATTATGATGACGTATAGAGTGAACTGTATACACATGGGTATTTTAAATTTGCAACAGCGAGCAATTATTTTAACTGATGTCAAGAAAAGAACAGTTATGTGTAAAAGACAGAGAAGAGTCTCTCCTTTGATTACTGGGCTAAGGAGACAGTAGTAGCACAGACAGACATGTAAACTTGTTAATTGAGTATCTTCTTATAATTTTGTTCTATTACTCTTGCTACTAACACTGTTGCTATTAGCACGTTTTGTAGAATGTCTATGTTAAATGTTATCATTAATATTAATTATAGCTATTAGATACTTCAGCCAAGCTAATCAGTGCCGTATTTCCGTTAATGACTGTATAATCTACCGTAGTTATTGATGTATAAATCATACAGATAAAATTGAGCACTACAACAACGAAAGAGCTAGAAAGCTATTAGCAGTATTAGCTATTAGTTTTACATTACTAACTAAATGAATATTTATAAATAGTTAGAATTCCTAATACGCAGCATTAACAATAAAGAAAGAAAAAAATAACAATAACAATCACACAATCATTATTGTTTTCTTTACCCATTTAACATTTACAATATGACCTTACTATAGCTCTGTTTTTTTCCCAGGCACTTACGATGGAGGAGAGCACACGCCCAAGCTGCTGCCTTGCTCGCATACAGTCTGCCTCCACTGCCTCACACGAATAGCTGCCTCACAGACTAGAGACGCGGGCAGTTTTCGATGTCCTATCTGCCGCGAACTCATCACGATACCGCGGGGCGGGGTGGCTGCTCTGCCGCCTTCCTTCCTCGTCAACCAACTGCTCGATTTAATGGCCCGACAGCGTCGGGAGGTGATACCACAGTGTAGTTCGCATCCAGGAAGAGAACTACTTTTCTGCGAGACTTGTGATTGCGTGTTTTGTAGACATTGTGCAGACGGGCCCCACAGCGACACCCCCTGCGACCATACAGTTGTACCATTCTCCATAGCTTTGAAAAGAATGTCCGAAATACTGTTGTACAGAGCGAACGAATGTCTTAGTAAGTTAGGCTCGGCGAGAGACGCCGTTGCTAGTGAGTTGAGACGACTCGAAGCGGCGGCGACGGCAGCTGACGAAGCGATAGACCGACATTTCGCAGAACTGAAGGCTGCGATCGATAAACGGCACAGCGAATTGAAATCGGCCGCGGCGGCTGCTGCCACACATAAACGAAAACTGCTTGAAGAACAACTGAAACTGATTGATGCGGAGAAGGCCAAGGTTCGAAAATAAACTATAACCCCATATCAAATTTTATCCCATATCATTCTAAACCTAATATTCAATCAAATTTTTCAGGTGGAAGCCGAATGCTCAGGTCTGCAGCAACAAGTGGAAGTCCGTGAGGTGAGCAGTAGGGCAGCAGCCCTCGGTGCCCGGCTAGGCGATGCGGCCGCTCTGGCAGAACCTCGGGAGAACGCCTTCCTTGCCGTAGACTTCGCTCACAACGACGCTCAGCAGAGGTTCGCTGAGGCGCTAGCGGAGTTGGGTAGAGTGAGGACTAGCACCACCTTCCCTGGGCTCTGTACATTGCAGTTAGGTGAGTACAATATACATAATATGTATATACATATTATGTACAGTCAGCAACAAAAGTCCATGAACAGATACTAATTTTCAAAACACCTGAACACTAAAACGGACCATAAATCACTTACCAGAATAGAGTACACAATAAGGTTATCATTTCAATTTTACAAAAACGCTAAGCATTAATATTTTCATAAGTCGCTAAACATCATTATAGCGTAAGTCGATAACTATCATTTTGCCGTAAGTCGCTAAACATCATTATAGTGTAAGTCGATAACTATCATTTTGCCGTAAGTCGCTAAACATCATTATAGCGTAAGTCGATAATTATCATTTTGCCGTAAGTCGCTAAACACCATTACAGCGTAAGTCGATAACTATAATTTTTAACCCCCGACCAAAAAAGAGGGGTGTTATAAGATTGAAGTGTGTATCTGTGTGCCTGTGTATCTGTGTATCAGTGTGTCTGTGTATCAGTGTGTCTGTGTATCAGTGTGTCTGTGTATCAGTGTGTCTGTGTATCAGTGTGTCTGTGTATCAGTGTGTCTGTGTATCAGTGTGTCTGTGTATCAGTGTGTCTGTCTGTGGCATCGTAGCTCCTAAACGGATGAACCGATTTTGATAGAATTGGTTTCGTTTGAAAGGTATTTTAATCGAGAGTGTTTTTAGCTATGTTTCGAGAAAATCTGCTCAGCCGTTTGAAGATCATCACCTCTTTTCTTGTTGATGAAGGGATATAAACAACTTCCACGGGTCTAGTCGATTTGAAATCTTGTAACTTGTCACCATGGGCATTGCCGAGTGGGGGGGGGGGGCTGCACCCTCTTCCCCTCTAAATTATAGTTTATTTTTTAATTTATAACTTTCCTTGTTTTTAACCACCGACCAAAAAAAAAGAGGGGTGTTATAAGTTTGACGTGTGTATCTGTGTATCTCTGTGTCTGTCTGTGGCATCGTAGCTCCTAAACGGCTGAACTGATTTTGATAAAATTGGTTTTCGTTCAGAAGCGCAACACCGAAAAAATTGGATGGAATGGGGAAGCCTATGCCCAGGAGTGGGACAGGCAAGGCTAAGAAAAAATAATATAAGTTTAACAAGTATGAAAAAAAAGAAAAACGAAAACCTCCGACACATAAAACCTCTAAAAAGCCCACAGTAAATTAATCCAAGCGTCGTAGCGTCGGGGGACCGCTTTGAGCACAAAACAAAGCACAGAACAAAGCGGAACCCCGACGCTACGACGGCGCTTGGATTAATTTATTATGGGCTTTTTAGAGGTTTTTAGTGTCGGGTTTTTTTTCTGTAAGTCGCTAAACGTGTTATGCGTGAGTTTTTAGGGTTCCGTACTCATACCAAAACTGTTTTTTTTTTGCTCGTTTAAAATAACTAGCTGTCCCGCGCAACTTCGTCTGCGTCAGATTTTCCCCGTTTTCGCAACATTTTTCATTGCTACTCCGCTCCTATTATTCGTAGCGTGATGCTATATATGCCTTTCTCGATAAATGGGTTATCCAAAACTGAAAGATTTTTCATATCGGACCAGTACTTCTTGAGATTAGCGCGTTCAAGTAAACAAACAAACTAGTATTATATTTTTAGTATATAGATTATTAGTATATATAATAGATATATTTTAAGGTTCTGTATTTTATTATGTAGATAATGGGTAGGTTATCTAAACTAATATTATAAAGAAAAAAGATTTGATTTTTTGTTTGTTTGCATTGAATAGGCTCCAAAACTACTGGTCGGATTTAAAAAAATCTTTCAGTTTTAGATAGCCCATTTATCGAGAAAGGCTATATATTATCACGCTACGTCCAATGGGAGTGGAACAGCTATGAAAAATATTGCGAAAACGGGGAAATGTGAGGATAGCCTATAGCCTTCCTCGATAAATTAGTCGATAGTTTAGTCTATTTTATTTGTATAATGTGTATTAGTATCTTTGTTAGTATATGATTTTTTGAGAACTAGTGGTTTTTTGTGAATATTTGTTTGTACCCCTATCACAATGTTGTCGTATTTAACCCAAAGGTTGACTGGTAGAGAATGCCTTGTGGCATTAAGTCCGCCTATGTACCACTATTGTACATTAAGTTTAAATAAATAAATAAATGGGCTATCAAACACTGAAAGAATTTTTCAAATCGGACTAGTTTCGGAGCCTATTCAATGCAAACAAACAAACAAACAATCAAATATTTCCTATTTGTAATTTTAGTATAAATAGATAAATATTATTCAAGTTTTTAAAACGCTGTTTGTGTATGTTAATTTAAATGTTTCTAAACGCACGCACGATACAGAAGAAATTCTCAGTGTAGGGAGCCTATGGGAAGTTAAAAAAAAAAAAAAACTGAACTAGTAGCTGTGTTTATTCGGCAATGTTTTGATTATGAAAAATGCGGTGCGCTGCGCTTCGCCGGATAGTGCCTTGTAGCAAACGGGTTCAATGAACTGGAAATGTAGGAAATTAGCTATGATCAGCGACTTTTGTATTTATTACAGATCATACAATTTTGTCGGTAGTAATGTATAGCAATTTATGGTTTAACTGAGTTCAGCGACTTTTGTAGTTTTATTATGACAAGTTGTTTTATAATTTACTTTGGTCAGTAACTTATGCTAAATAATAATGATTAGGAAATATTGGAAACAAATTATGTTCAACGACTTCTGTTGCTGACTGTACACACGGCGATACATAAAGCTATAAATGTCCAGTGTAAGATGGCCTCGCTTTGTATAGATTTCCCATATAATGAAAAATCCGCATAAACTGGTTTTGTATAGCTTGATTGACGGTGACAACCGTGCGAACCCACTTTAACCCTTTAAACTTACCCTAACTATATCGGATCGTAAATGATAGTAGGCTTCAAATTACGAATAAAAAAATGAGTACGACCTTAAAGTGGCTGGCCAGTTTACTGAGCCGACTTATAAAGGGTTAATCCGGTTAGAACCCCATTGCAAGCCAAAGGCAAGAAGCCTTTGTATTCGTTCAGCGTAGAAACAAGCATTGATCGTCAATTATTTATTGCGTGCCGGTAATTTCAGATCATTAGGATTCCAAACGATATTTTCCTTTACCATAAGTCAGCGATGTCCGTCAACTTAGAAAGTAGTACATAATTTATGCATTCTAGTATTTGCGTTGGTAGTTGCTATGCCAGTATGTTCGGATTATAGGTAAACTGGAGTGTATGTGCTATTTAATATACAAAATCAATGCCGCGACCGCGACATAATTTTTTTGGTCATGCGATGTCTGCGAGACTTTTTAGATACAAACTTGGGCATTTTATAGGTTTTGGTAATACTGTTTACATTATCTCTGCAGGCCTATACCCCACGAATAACAATACAATCTTTGAAGAGTAGCCATCACTGTCTGACCAATACATTTTCTTATTATGAGCATGTAACTTTAAGGGGTGCTAAACACGTTCGACATATTGGATAAGGTATTTGTTGAACAATAATGCCGACCCGAAGCAATTACTTCACATAGGTACGACTTCCTTTCGGTAACTGCCGATCGGCAAACTACATTCGGCACAGTCCTCGCCTAATGACGTTAAGATCTACTCTTCACATTTCGGCTAGGCCGAGTGATGTTTTCCCGAACAATTAATGTACACCAGAGTAACCGCAGCTTTCTTTCTCATCATACCTTTATAATCAAATATTTACGTTCTTTTAAAATGAGAATTATTACGTCTAATCTCTGGTTTCCAGAATCAGCATGTGTATGTGGTTTGGAAGTGGTAGTGGTTCTCCGTACGGTGGACTATCATGGGGAGGCGCGGTGCACGGGCGGCGACCCCGTCAGTGCGGCAGCGACCATCGACGACGCGCCCCTGCCTTGCACCGTCACTGACCTCGATACTGGCCTCTACAGGTATGATTCTATTTCCTTAAGGCAATATTAACTGTCTTGTTAAGGTGGCAAATGATGCCTGTAGAAGTGGCATGGAGGTAGTAGTGCTACTTCGCACATTGGACCCGTCGGTATCACCGCTGCGTCTATAGATTGCGTGTCCCTGTCTTGCACTGTTACCGTCCTTGACACAGGGATGTACAAGTATGTACTATTGCCAAAAAATTACCTAATGAGCAGATTATTTTTTTTAAACAAAATCCCGTGCACACGAATACTGTCATCTGTTTATAAGCGCTTCTATAGCGGCCGGGCGCTGCAAGCAAGAGTAGTCCTTACAGTGGCCAGAAATCATTTATTGCCGGTAGTACGTTATTTTCTACTTGGCAGAAATTGTTGAAATATGTACGGATTCTTTCGAGGGTTATTCACGCTGGTAAAGTCCGATATTCCTTTTATTATAGAAATGATTTTACGCTTGCGCATGTCACGCATAAACATGCACCTGCCAATTTAAATAAAAAAGCAAGATTTTTCAATCTAATTTTCAGTTTCGTGACCTGTTTATTTATGATTACCTACCATTTGCTGACATGCAAGTTTCGGGTTTGGCCGTCTAATTTTAGAATCAAACAGCCACAATTCATGAGCTCTTACAAAATGAGGTCACGCTCGCGGCATTAAATCCTCTTTGTTTTGACTATGTGTATTAACACAAAAATCGGTAGTGCCGGTGCTAAGCACCCAACATTTGGGTTGAACAATAATTCGTCCATGAGCACACGACCCGCCTAGCGAGTCATCGTTGTAGGTAGTTATAGATGTCTTGTGAATTTTGAGCATACAAGTAAAAATGAATTATTAGAACTTAGGAGCGAAATTATTTAATCGCAAGTCTCTACAAAAGGTCACCCGTTACCATCACAATCTGCGTATAGCCTTTTTCCAAGGGTCGGCTTCCAGTCTAACCAGAGACAGCTGAATACCAGTGTTATATCTGCCCTCCTAAACCCAATTAGTACTGGGTAATACGATACCCCTTGGTTAGACTGGTAATGACTGTCCACCACAAATGACAACAGGGATCAACGTATTTTCCGAGGCACGGAATAAACTCGGGATGAAATGGATGGTCACCCATAGAGTAACCCTGGCAAGCGGCTGTTAGAGTTAAGCCACGAGCTCTTCAAATCCCTCCACAGAAGCTGCAAAAACTTTTTCTGAAACAAGAAGGCATGATGGATCAAATTTTTCTAGTCACATTTTACTTTACCGTAGGATCTCCATTGCAGTAGTTTGCCTTTGCATTGCCACAACGTGGCTTGTCGGCTATGGTTGGTGATGATTGCTGGAAGTTTTTCAGTAGGCGTCCATAACTATTTCTCATACGACTTACTCAAGAACAGTCTCTTTTCAAGTCCAAGTGGACTGGAAAAGAGACTGTTCTTGCTAGCTAGCACTGTGCTTGCGTTCTAGCTTGTTTCTGTGGTTCTTCTCAGAGTAGTCGGATAGGAGTCTCTTACCTCATCTAGTTTCAAATTTTACAGAAATAAATATAATTTGTAACCGATGCATGGAATAATCTGCAGGATCACAATGCGTCCGTGGACCGCGGGCGCGCTGTGCGTGCGCGTGCTGGTGTTCGCGCGCGGCGTGCGGGACTCGCCGCTGCGCGCGCACGTGGCGCCCGCGGCCGCGCCGCTGTTGGTGTGGGGCTCTCGAGGTACCGGGAAGGAGCAGCTCAGTCAGCCTGTCGCGTTAGCCAGGTATACATTATAGTCAATTGTTTTCTGATATCGTAGTAAGTACCTGCTGTGAAATTTCTCAAAATCAAAACACAAAACACGGCGACACATCAATGTATACTCGTACATCTCCAGCTCCAGTAAAACCTGTCGACGGTCAACCATTTTTACCCTTATCCTTCAGACCACTTTTGTACCTTATGATTCAGAGAATAAAGTACAGAATTGGTCGGCCATCAGTAAGCGAAGTAGTACCTACGCATTTACCCACACGGCGACTTTTTGTAGCGATGCTGTCACCGTTTCTGACGACATCGGGGGAACGAAGGGTGGAGAACAAGAAAAAACAGCACCAAACACAACGTAACCCTTGTTATCTCGACTGAGTCCATCTTGCAACTGTAGGGTTCACAGTTGGCGCTTTCACATTTTTGTGTCGAAGCTGAATCGCGTTTTCATCGCGATAAAAATGCGACAGCATCACGATAGTTGCGATACAGAATCTGGGCGAAAGTACACAGCCAGCGACAGCATCGCGGCTGTATCGTTACACGTGCGCGACAGCATCGATACAAAAAGTTGCCTCTTATTTCCACGACCAAAGTATATCCTTAAGAGGAAGTTAGGAACAAAAGGTTTACCGGTATCTTCTACTAGTAGAGACGGTGTTTATAAGCTTGAGATACTTTAAGGCCCCTCGCCCACGGCGACTTTTTGTAGCGATGCTGTCGCGCACTGCATCGCTACTAACGCGCGTTAGTCGCATTTGCAACGCGCTACAGTATCGCGATTGTATCGATGCAAACGTGCGACGGTGCGGACGACATCGGGGAGAGAACGGAGGGAGGGTGGCGCGTGAGTGGAGAATACGTTACTGAATCCCGTTTGCATCGCGACAGAAGCGCACCAGTATCGCGTTTGCATCGCGACTGAATCTGGGCCCGTGGGCGAGGGCACACAGCTAGCGACCGCTTCGCGACTGTATCGATGCGGACGCGCGACAGCATCGCTACTGCTTCGCTAGAAAATGTCGCCGTGAGCGAGGACCCTTAGAAACAAACCAAACATCATTGACCCATTAGTATGAAATCTGCTTATTTTTAATCGTGATCCAGAACTTTACCTTTTAAGAAGAAGCCGACCCCCACATGTATTCAAAGCTATGTGGACCGCTGCAGGTACATCTTAGGCCGGTTGGGGTATTCCGATAAAGCTGAATGCGACTGTCCCATCCTTAACCATCCTATCAGCCCATCTCCTGACCCTCCAACCCAATCCATCATCTCCCCCCCTCCCCCCTTCCCTTCCTCCTTCCTTCCTTTTCCAACTTCTCCTGCGCTTTAAGAGCCCTGTCCGAAGACACTACCAACGCCGTTGTTGTTCGCTAAGTTCTGGTCGAACAAATTTAATTAAATAACTATGGCAATCATCGACACGAAGAAGAACTGGATTACGTCGCATCGCATTTCTCAAATAATATTTCATCAACTGAGGTATTATTATCGTTTGCAGATGTCCGAAACGACGAGAGATCTACGTCCTGGACGCAGGCAACTCGCGAGTTAAAGTGTTGGACGACGAGACATTCGCATTTAAAACTCATATCGTTAACGAAGGTATGCTTAAACCCCCCAGTCCCAATACTTGACTATTGTGTTCTCATGCCTTTAAGAGGGGACTCTAGTTGGTATTTGAAAGTATTAGAAGGTATTTTAAGAAACTATTGCCGTCGCGCTGCGCCCGACCAAGCCCCCGTAAAGTGCGAAAGGGATTTTACCTACAAAAATCTTGACCAAAGACGTTTTCTATTCCGCTGTTTTCTTCGTCAAAACTAAACTGATCTAAATAATACTTATATCAAAATTTAGAGTAAAAGTATATCTATGCTTCTATTATTTTCTTTTTTGTTAAAAACTTATTTAATTTGTCTGATAGTCGTATGAACATGGCGGTAAAGGTACAGGTTTTTTTTTTCGGGTTTTTGGATTGCCATAATTCTTTTAGTGATTATGTTTTCAAAAAAAGGAAATGATAGGGGCATGTATTAAAAAGACCTAGATTTTTGTAAAAAGATTATTGCTCTAGACGCATTATCCATGAAGAAAACAGTGGAATACGTTTGTATGGAGACGTACCGACTAGAGTCTCATCTTAATCCCCGAAGGTTTAGGCAGAGGTGTACCTAATAGTACACCCACATTTCGCCAGTTATATTTAAGTCACGTGTAATAGGGGGCGTGTATATTGCCATCAATTTTGGCACAAATCCAGCCTCCGTGGCTCCTACTGAGAAATTCCTCAAGGTAAAACTTAATAACAATTTGCACGAACCGGGAATCGAACCAATGACCTCATGCTCAGCAAGCAGCAGCTAAGCACCTTAATTAAAAGTAAATAAATTAAATATTTGATTGCTCTTCGTAAATGACTCCAGTACAATAATCTGTGATAATGTTCCAGGTTTAGCAGGTCGGAGCTGTACAGGGATAGCGGTGACTGCTGAAGGCATTGTGGCTGTCAACTGGCGGACGAGAACTCTCACTGAGGTCAGACAATTCATGTTTACATCCTTATCGTCATCATCATCAGCCTATAATGTTCCTACTGCTAAGACACAGGCCTCCTCTCTATGAGAGGGAGTGGGCTGTAATTCACCACGCGGGCCCAGTGCGAGTTGGTAGATGTCTCATGTCTTCGAATTTTTAGTTTTAGGACATGCCGGTTTCCTCACGATGGGCAGCAGTGCTGAAATAAATTACACAAAGTAATACGCCTGCCTGGGTTCGAACCCACGGCTTACTGCTCGTAAGTCGGGGCTGCCACCACTGGGCCACCGCTGCTCTCATCCTTATCACTTGTTCAATAAAGCTACAACAAGAGTTTCTCACAATTCTTAGTAAAGGCTCTTTCCATTTTCTTAGCCATAAAGGTTTTTTTGTTCTTAACTCATGAGTTAACACACTAGAGTTGATATTGGCGTTGACCAAAATTATTATGTTTTGCTTTTGCAAACACTTATTAATTCATCAATCAATCATCAATATGAATTGAGATGTTGACGAGTGAGAGAATCAATCATAAAAGTGAATTGAGATGTTGTATTGATTGAGATGTTGACGGACAGACCTGTAATTGCATATCAAATTCTTGCTGTTGCCCGCGACTTCGTTCGCGTAGAAATTTTGATGAGTATGTGTGTGAAAGAGAAAAAATATATATCCTGTCTCCTTCCCCAGGATATAATCTATCTTCTAGCTAAAATTTAATACGATCCGATCAGTCCTTTAGTTGTGAAAAAGTAACAAACAAACAGAGTTACATTTGCATTCATAATACTAGCGTATGCCCACGGCTTCGCCCGCGTTTTGTTCGGTTATTGTCCTATGGGATCGTAGTACCAGTATCCTATATGCTATTCCAGGCTATTATCTATCGCTGTGCCAAAGTCATCAAGATCCATTCAGTAGTATTTGCGTGAAAGAGTAACAAACATACATACATCATCACAAACTTTCGTATTTATAATATTATTCTAGCTGCGCCCCGCGGTTTCAGCCGCCCACATCATCATCATCATCATCATCATTTCAGCCGAATAAGCCGAAGTTGGCGATCGCAGTACGGTTGTTGCAAAAGCACAGAGAACGCTGCTGCCCATTCTCTGGCAAGTCCCTTAGTCGCCTCTTACGACACCCACGGCAAGATGTGGGATGGTGCTATTCTTTACGTCCAACACCATACAGAACCGCCCACAACGGAATAAAAAGTCTATGTGTTAATCCAGGCTATAAGCTATCTACATACCTCTCAACTCCACAACCTCATCCCACCAGCCCTCTTCTACCATCGGACATCTAGACGCACTGCAAGTTACCGTCTAGGGATGGTAACTTGCAGTGCGTCCTTATTGCTATTCCACCAATGCGCACTAAGCGTTTTCAAACGTCTTTCATAGTGGAACTCTCTGCCTGCGTCAGTGTTTCCGAACGCTTACAACTCTAATCTCTTCAAAGTTAGAGTGAACAAGCTTCTTCTGGGTAAGCTCGTAACATCTTCGACTTTGTCTCTGTCATCTCTGACCTAGACTAGTGTCAAGAGCAAACCCTTCGCAAATAAAAAATAAAAAAGCACACTTACAAACTTAAGCCTTTATAATATTATAGTGTGGTTAGTAGGGGGGCGTCCATTAATTATGTGAGGCAATTTCGGTGATTTTTCGACCCCCTTTGGTGAGGTATCATGAGACTTGACTTGACCCCCTCACCCCTCACGTGAATCTCACGTGAGATGTTTCAAAATTCGTAGTTAAGTGTAAATACGTTAACATGTGCTTGATTGCGTTGGATTGATTTAAAAAACATATTTTGCTTAAGAATTTTCATTGATTATTTATTATTCATGACAACATGTAAACATATTTACAATGTTTCTTACAGCAAAAAAAAGTACGTGATATTTGCCAAGACCTCCCCTCTCTCCCCCGTGAGATTAGGTGAGATTTGGCTCAACACCCTCTCCACCCCTATACGCCTCACGTAATTAGTAGACGCCCCCTAGGATTAGTATGGATAATGTCATACCTAAAGGAGTTCATTAACGGTAGCCATACCTGTCTAGCGACAATCTCTACAAGTTTCCCAGTAATGTACATTCCCACAATAATCCTTCCTACAGGTGACAGCCGACGGCACAACACTCCGCACGATAAGTTCAGAGCGTCTCGTGGAGCCCGTGTGTGTGGCGGCCGACGTAGTGACCAGACGTCTGGCTGTCGCGGACAACGGCGCTAGAGCCGTGTTCCTGTTTGATAGCCACGGGAATATTGAGAGAGAGGTATTTTAGTACCTATAGTGGTTCTCTGCTTGTAACATGATTATTATATACTAGCAGCCCGCCTGGCTTTGCGCGGGTATTTAACAATAAATACAAAATTAAAAATTATAATACACACAATTATTTCTTGACATTGACTCCCCTCCCGTACGGACCGTACCCCAGTGACGCCTACATCGCATAAGGTGCTGCCTAGCTAGCTAGCTGAGCAGGGTAGGTTTTTTCTAAAACTTACATTTTTAAACTCGTGTTATCTTTCGAAAGGAATGTCCGAATTGAATAATTCAAAAAGTTAGGTATTGAATCAGTCTTGAATATGCAGTAATTTATTTTGATAAGGATTAATTCCAAGATACAAATAAAGAGCCTTATCTAGCGGCGGCACTTCAAAAGAGCAATTATTGTGGCATAACTAATAGTTAGACATATGCTGTCGCGATACTTTTTGTTAATAATGATGTGTTCTGCAAAGTCGTAGTACATTATTTTATTCTATCATCAATAGTTTTCGCAGCGCACGCGATGTAAAGAATATTTTAGGTATTTTTTTACACCTTGGGTTACATTATTGGAGTTTTAGTAAGGATCCCTATTTTTTTTTGAAAATATAATATAGCCTATGTCACCCGGTGATAGTGTAGCTTCCCAACAGTGAAAGAATTTTTCAAATCGGTTCAGTAGTTTCGGAGCCTATTCAATGCAAACAAACAAATAATCAAATCATTCCTATTTATAATTAGTTTAGATATACGTGGGACACTCAGAAAGTTTTGCGAAACTAAAAAAAATTGTTCTATACGTACATATATTTTTAATAAATCTTTTCAAAGTACTTTCCACCAGCCTCTATACAAAGATTCATGCGCCTAAACCAGTTTTCAAAACACTTTTTCCAGTCCGCCGCAGACACCTCGTTTACAGCCTGCTCGAACCCAGCCAGCGCATCTTCCGGCGACGAAAATTGTATCCCTTTGAGCTGATTTTTTATTTTTGGGAATAAAAAGAAGTCACACGGTGCTAGATCAGGGCTGTAAGGAGGGTGACCCAGGAGTTTGACTGGCGTGCTGTCCAGGAAGTCCCTCGTTTTGAGTGCGGTGTGCGCAGGTGCATTGTCGTGGTGGAGCAGTAGCCCGCGGAGCCCTGTGTTTGGTCGCTTGTTGCTTATAACAGAGAAAACTTCTGGCAAACATTTGGAAGTATACCATTCGGCATTAATGCTTCTTTGATCCCGTAAGGGAATTGATACCAAGTGGCCAGTCAAATTAAAAAAGCTAGCGATCAAAATCTTACCCCCGCTTCTAGATCGCTTCACTTTGGTAGGCGTTGGCTCATTTTGAAACACCCAAACAGTCGACTGGCGCTTGGTTTCTGGGTCGTATTGATAAATCCAGGACTCATCACCTGTAACGATGTCGTAAACACGCCGAGACGAGCCTGCTTCAAATTTGTTAAGCATATCACGGCACCATTCCACCCGGGCCTGCTTCTGAGCATCGGTGAGGTTGTGCGGCACCCAGCGTGATACTATCCTCCTCACGCGAAGATGGCTGTGTAGAATCTCGTGAACGCTTCCCGATCCAATCTTCAATATGTGTTGAATCTCCTGATATGTAATTCGCCTATTGTCTTGGATTAAATTTTTCACTGCTAGCACGTTTTCTTCGGTAACAGCCGTCAAAGGGCGACCGCTTCTTTCGTCATCCCCCAAAGTTGGTCGACCGCGCTTGAATTCGTTATACCAACGATACACGGTTGCCTTGGAAGGGCCTTCATCCATGAATGCCATTTGAAGTCTATCGTACGATTCATCCGGTTTCAGGCGACACTTGAAATCGTATAAAATCATAGCTCTAAAATGTTCCCGGCGCAGATCCATATTTCAGTGAGACACAATACTTTGAATTAACTCGCAAAAAATGTGGAGGGAAATTTTGAAATTGGAACTTACTTATTTTTACTTATAAATAATCATATTTTCGAAAAACATAATAACTGGCCAGTCTCCCATATATAAAAACTTTTTTTCGCAATACTTTCTGAGGGGCCTGGTATATAGATTTGTATATGCTTTATGTACAAGATGTATGTATACACGCTATTTAGATCTATCCTTAACTACTTCCGCGTAGCCTTTAAGGATGTGAAGTACAGTCGAATTGTTACATCGCTTAGATCTCGTTTAATCCAGCTTAAACGCTAAATACGTCAACGCTAGAAGCGGAGAGAGTTAACCATAAATATAGATGATTTGGGACTAATCCCCGTATTGTATTATTTACAGGTCGGCAATGGAGAGTTGGGTTTAGTGGGTGGTCTCGCCTTGTCAGAAGACTTGCTCATCATCGCAGACGTTGCCGTCAGAGTCTACGACATCGAAGGGAATCTCAAAAATGTGTTTGCACCAGTGCCTAAAGGTAAGCATAAATAATTGTCCTTTTAATATTATAACACTAGTAGACGTTCAGGTGCATAGTTGATCCTATTTTGATCTTGATATCTGATTTTGAATTATTGTCAAAATTATACTGATCTTTGTTTCTGTTGTTATAAAGTGGCTTGTGTTGTGACATTGAGGTAAAACTTACAATGATCTTTAAATAAACTTTACAATAAGGTTACTATTGAATCGCTGCCGCGGTGCTGTCAGAGATAGACTAATTATGAAAGGACTATTCCCATTACACCTTACTTTCTTCACCGGCAGGTCGTGGCGGGTACGGCGGCGTGGCTCTCGAGCACGGCGCGGAGGGCGCGCGGCGCGTGGTGTGCGTGCGCTGCGTGCGCGGCCGGCCGGCGCTGCTGGTGCTGTGCGCGCGCGCCGGCCGCCTGCTGGCGCTGGCCGAGCTGGCGGACAGGAAGCCGCGCCGCGTGGCCGGGCTCGCGCTGCTGCCCGGCCGGCGCGCGCTGCTAGCCGACCTGGCGGCTGACTGTCTGAGGTTGCACACTTACTGGTGAACCCTGCTGACGAGTTGAGGGTGAGTGTCTTTCTTTTGTCAGCCCAAAAACATGTAGAATCTCAGACAGTCGTTAAATAGTCAGTGGCCCGAAAGTCTGACAACCAGTACTAATTAAGCAGTATCATATTACCCAGTACTAACTAGGTTGTGGAGGTCAGAGAGGCTGTGCTCCATGTAAAATACAGGTATTCAGCTGCATCCAGTTAGACTGGAAGGCGACCCCAATATAGTTGGGAAAAGGCTAGGCAGATGATGACTCAAAATAACTAGTAAACATGGTAAACATCCCGTTGTTGGTGGTAATATCTGTGTTGGTGACCATGTCAGTTTAAAATCTTATACATTTAATATCTATTTGTTTCTCTACTTTTAGTTGAATATGTCTCTCTGTCTTTACCTGAATGTTTTGCGAGTGCAAATGCACAGTGAGTAATAACCGCGCCGCCTTGTAACTTTAGCTCATTTAAGAAAAATACACAATTATTCCATACTATAAGAATTTGTATTAACAATACATTCCGTTCGGAAATCAAACGTAGTACTTTAGTCGCCTATCACGTCATTCGAGCTATTTTGTCTCTAAACTTTGACGAATTCTAGCTATGTATATATAACGACTGATGTTACGGACCGTTTACGTGCTATTGACGGTTGGCGCAGGGCCTGAGCGATCGACTTCTGCGCTGCGTGTCGCGGGTTCGATCCCCGCACGGAACAAATATTTGTACGGCCTACAGATAGTTGTTCTGGGTCTGGCTGTTTGTGTATATGACTTTAAATGTTTGTAAACGCACCCACGATACAGGAGAAATTCTTAAAGTGGGGCAGTGTTCTAAAAAAAAAACTATAAGCGTTTGAATTATCAACTTGATTCTTAAGAAAAAAATAAAATCCCACATCAACTCTCCAACTAGGCAAAACAAATCCTAAATAACGACGACAAACTTACGTTGACGTAAACTTGCGTTTAAATCTGATCGTTTCATTTGCAGGTGTCGCGTAAAGAGAGGAGAGCGGAGCGCTGGAGAGCGCAACGTAACGAATTTCATGCTAGTCCAATATTATAACGGAGAATCGAACTGTCGGCCATATCCACGGACTGCGAGGAGGAGATACTTGCACCAAAGTCTTTAGTCGGCCGCGCGAAGGCCACTGCGTTATTCAATACTATATTTTTAGTACTTACAGTATTTATTTCGTATTAAGTTATTTTCTAAAAGTTTTACTTTGTCGATTTTAGTTCGGCGCTTATACGGAATTTGACAATATTATGACTGATTTTGATTTTTATGTATTTTTTCGTTTTACTTACTTTTCGGGCGTCGAATCGTGGCGTTTATAATAATGTTAAATATATTGTGGACTCTGTATTTTAAGTGTAACTGGATGATCCACCGTGCAATCGGCGATATTTTTGAATTAGTATTTAATTCTTGTCAATGACATAATCACTTTATTTATTTTAGTGCATCAAAAAATGTTGTTGGCGATTCTAACTTCGCTTTAACTAGTCGTAAGACGAGCGCATTTATTTTAAAACTAACATAAGTTAGTGTTCGATATCACTTCTCATCGAGGAATGGAAATCTTACACATTCTTAGTGAATAACGACAATATATATACATAATAAAGTGTGTATTTGGGGTATTCCTCGTATCCTATTCTAACAACTAATGCAAACTAGTTGATTAAAATAAAGTGGAAATAATAAAATATAAATCAGTTGTTCACGTTACATATCCAGTAGCCTTGTTTGATACGCTTAGTACTAGTGCATTGTTATTAGTTGGATGTGCCGATGGGATGCTGGCGTCAGACAATACCGACAGTACTGTAGAGTACTCTCTAACTCTCTGGCCAGTAATGACTTTTGATTAGCGTCCTACTGTACATACCACAAAGGAGGAACGGAATCTCCAACAGCTACCATCAATGTGTGCTTTGAGGTAAATACGATCTATGAGGTAGCTCCTATAAGAGCTACAACATACAGATGTAATGCTGTTTACCTACATGCATCATACATCATCATAAACTACGTACAGAGTTAGAGAGAGCTTAGTAAGTTACATCTGGTCCCCCCTTAATAACCACCATAGATAGTATGTTCTAACAATATACAGTTATTATGAAATAGCTACATATGTGATCATTACAAACTATAAAATATCGTATTAGTAATAACGTCAAGATGACTCTGTTTTACATATGTTTAAAACTCAAGATCATTATTGCCTACTAAAATTAGTTGTTTTTTGTAATATTCTCGAAGACTCGCTGCCATATTTTGATTAATGAACATTGTGATTTAAAAAAGTAATGTAATCTTGTATGCTATTAGAAACTTGCGAACAAAATAGCGTTTATTTTATTGTTAGCACATTACGTTCGAAATGAATTTGTAGTAAAAAAAAATTATAATCATCTTTATGGATTGCTCAATAAAAAATAATAACATCATATCATGCGGTCGAAGAAGTTCGTTCATAAAGTTAACTAAAAAACATAAGTACTAAAATCACTCTAATTTATTCAGATTATTCTAGTTTAAGTAAATTTCTCTTGGCTACAGTTTAGTGACGTTGACTGTTTATTCAAGCTATCGTTATTTCGTATCAACTTTAATATCTTATAAAATAAATCTC
Organism: Cerastis rubricosa; assembly: GCA_949152445.1. Lineage (NCBI taxonomy): Eukaryota > Metazoa > Arthropoda > Insecta > Lepidoptera > Noctuidae > Cerastis > Cerastis rubricosa. The sequence goes on along the minus strand of OX424540.1, from coordinate 10,698,812 downwards.
ATTATAAGTTGGTCTTTAGGTAATGAATAACTTACGATATTCGGAGATTGAATGAGTGACTTACTTGGACCAGGATGAATGAAATCTGTGTTAATTTTAGAATTCCTGATATGTAGATCTGTTAAAATCGTTAAGTATTTAAGAAAGGTATAAATAATGCTCGGAATAAATAATGTATTTGTCTGCTACTTTTGATTCACCACATCAAAGACTTGTGCCTAATTATATAAATGTTCCTTAGGAAGTGCTTTGACTTAGAAATGTTCCCGTCTCTTGTTAGCACTTGCACTTTTTTAGTTGTGCGACAGTGAAAAGAATAACGCTGAGCCAAACAATGTGCTAAGTAGCATCTATAAATTTTCAGCCGTTGATAGGAACAAGATTTGAACAGAAATGCATTATTAATTCCAGGCATAAAATACTGCAAACGTCTTCACTGAATTTATCAAACTTCCATTAAAATTATTATGCTATGTTCCTGGAAATACCTTAATTGGTTTGTTATCTGCATACAATACATACTAAAAGATGTTTTACTAAAATATTCATTACATTACGTGTCCCCAGCAACTGGCAATTAGGCTATTATACCATGAATTCAAATTACAAATAGCTATATAACGGTATTATCATGACAAATTACTGTATATAACTAAATTCTGTTATGAGTACTTCAACTTGCACAATACATACATATTTTCTATTGTTTTAACACCGCTATGACGACGTCACCGTAATTTTAACAACGGAATCTCATTAAAAACGTAATTTTTCATGTGAAATGTAATCATGGCAACTCACATTAACATAACAATATGTATAAAGAAATAATATTTAATCAACAACTGAACTGATTTACCTCGTTATTAATATAACCTTATGTAACTTAACAAACATTGAATCAGAAATATTATTTCTTGTGTAATTTTGCTAAATTGCTTTATTTTAAAACTACCGATTTGTTTGTTCTAAATTTTTATGGAAGATTACTCATGGCTGCAAAATCCTTTGCTTTAAAGCCTTATTTTCATTCAAAGAAAGCTCACTAAATCGACACGAAATTATATTTGAAATTTGAGGTATTTGTCTTGTTATGGTGTAAGTTAAGTTATTGTAGTATTGTGAACACACCGGCCAACGGAATTGTGCAGTAGGGTTAGATCTAGTCTGGTTTAAATACGAACGTGTTTTTCTATATTAAACAATGCCAGTTAAAACTATGAAGTAACTGAAGGGCTTCAAAAGCGCTTATTTTAACAGCCGTATCGATGCCATTTACCAACATAAATGATTGCTAAAGAAACCATAGTTAAGAAAATTAGCATGTGCGTGAAGTCAAAACGTGATTGGCATGTCTGATTTAGAAATGCGCGTATGTAGTTGAAAAGAATTGGTGGAAAACATGGTGTTGGAAAAGTACAGTTTGCAAATATGCGTATTTACATGATAATATTGTCTGGTGAGTATGTTTTTACTCTAGTATTATGAGACAGTTTTGGGTCGAAAGTCATTTCTGTTATTGGAACTGTAAATTTGACGTTTGCTCTCATACCCATCATGGGTCTGGTTAGTTTAGGGTCCGTTTTCACCGAGCGGAAAAATCCTTGCGCACTTTTTTGATGTAACTGAATAAAGAACTGTATCAGTATTGCCTTTAAGTATAAAATTTGGACGCAGACAAAGGGAGCGCCCAATTAGTGACATAAAACAGCGCGCGATATTTCCGCGTGGTGGAAAACGAATCCTGAAAAGACACATTTCGCATTTCACATCAAGGCTAACGTGTTATATTTACTATTCTACTAAAGGCCCAGTATATGAGAAGTAAAGCAAGCTTATCAGTCACCAAAATTCAGGACGAACGTAACCATCTCCTAGAACAAGAATCTATCTCAAAATTACTCCGTTAATATGACTTTATTAAAGTTCATTTAGCATGCCATAATTAGTAGGAAGTGCACAACAAGATTATTGTTCTCAATCATATATAATGTTACACAGCGGACTCCTCGTTGTAGCCGTCATGTTCTCATTAAGTTCTCGAATATTATGCTACTAACTAAACACTTTTAAACGCTTATTTCTAACAACACGTACGTAATATGTTGTATGTTTAATTATTCGTCTATGCTTGGATGAATGACGTAAGTATTTATAAAGTTCCTTTAAGTTCATCTATCCACAGTTGCATAACGATAACAGCTATAGTTATATGCAATCCAATGTTTACATTTGACATAATCGTTGTTTATTTTAATGCGCTATATTTATAGCATCTATTCCTGCCCTGTTTGTTCATATAACCCCCTGTTTACATAAAATACTGTTATTGCGGTTACCGGTCTTATACAATATGTTAAAAAAACCCTGTCCGATCTGAAAGGGGCATATAGGTATACTAATGACTTTAAGAAATTAAAAATATTCATGAAAGTGAAATATTAATTGTTTTTAAAAACCAGATTTTTGTGATCAAATTACCGCTATTTCCCTAAAATCTAACAAACTTTTAAAACGTGAGTACACCAATTTCGGCATTAGTATGTCCGATCGTCAGTTGTTTGATTTTGACGTCACTACCCGAGAAGCGACCGGAGTGTTGTCCTGTGTTGCCATGTCAGTTTTCTCATTTTACTACATCATTTTATTTAATTTTTGTCGGGGTATTTTTTTATTTATTATCTAATAAGGAATACATAAATAGAATGTAATCTCGATACCTAATAATACCCTCGCGGATCAGACAAGGTTTTTTAAACATATCGTATAAAAAATATCTCATTAAATGGTTAACGATTTTAAACTAAGGTACATGTATTGTTTGTTTGTTGTATTGTATTACGTTGTGTGCTCGTGTTGTCGTGAACAATTTCAGCTTTAAAAAATGATAAACCGAATTACTGTTTAGTGTTGTCTCATAAAAACTGTTACATACATACATTATGTCGTCACAACTCGCTTACACTGCCTTTATTTTGTTGAGAGCATTTAACAATAAGATTACACTATGAAATATACATATATCTGCTTACCCTTCTTAAAATAAATCACGATCAGTACAGTATCTCTATAGATAGTTATTTGAATAGAACAGTTTAACAGCAGATTGGTACAAAATAATAATAAATAGATACGATATGTAATTATTTTTTGCATTAGATGTAAACTGTTCAAATGAAACGTAGTGAAGAAGTGTTCTATTGTTTTAAAAGATGGATAAATCTATTTTGGCGCCAGATCAACTATTTTCAGACAAAATTGATGGAATTGATAGAGGACTCATTTATTGATTATATGTACGCCTAAAAGCTAAAGTATATTTATATATCTGAAGCTGTGAATCTGTACTTAAATTATAATCACAGAGTATCTCAGTGTATTGTCGATAACGTCACTTTTGTGCAAAACACAATAAAGTTAAATTAAAAACATTAAAACGGCTTTTAATTATATTATTAGTACACCACGCTATCTTTGAGATAAAGTTATATTGCTGCGGCCAAGTCTTAACTCACAACCGTTTACAAACTTGATCGCAATTCGAATCTTGCGTAATTACCTGAACCGTGAATATTGCGTTTGGCAAGTTGAGTAAACGATAGCAAACAGATGTATCTTTAAAGTAAAAAAAATACGAACCCACGCACCGTAGTGAAGCATACGAATGGCTACTGGAGCACTCGCGTTGTTTTTCAAGTTTCTACGCAAGGTATCCGTGTGTTATACTAATTTAAAACTTTCTCCATTCTCAAAAAGGGCACTTGTTATTACTGTTAAACTCGTTGAATGTTATTCTTAATAACGTATACTACGCAGTAACACAGTTGGTGCTTTATTGAAATAAAAAAAGGGGCGCACATGACGGAACCGAAGAAATTGCATTTACGCCAAATATCGTTAAAGCCATTGTTCTATTGTGTGCACGTACGATTAATTTGCTGTGACCTCCTTTTAAGCTGTGTCCACACAACATAGGTTTGGTTAGTTAACCTTTTGAACGCCATTGTCACATATACGTGACAAGCAAGCGCGTGCCCTGTACGCCAACGACACAAATATGTGACAAAAATGTGGTGCACTATAACACGAAATAAGCAATTTAAATCATTGTTTTCGTGTTTGTTTATTTATAAATCTTTAAAATGTGATCTATATATCTTAAATATTAAATATCTATTCAAGAAATAAGTTAACAATACTTTTGAAATCCCTTTTTTTATTTGTAAGTATTTGCGGTGAATTTATGGCTCAGCGTGGAAGGCACGCGCGTGCGTTTATGCTCTGGCGTTCAAAAGGTTAATATGGCCGAAATAATAATCGGGTAGAATTTCTAAAACACACTACATGGGCGTGAAGATCAAATTCCGTTTTATAACGGATTTCTCATGCATTGTGGTGAGTTTACAAAGTTCTCACGGACAATAATCTTCCATACAAATATTAATGCGGAAATCGAACCCGAGACACCTAGCGCAGACGCCAATCGTGCAGATGTGTTTAACCGCCAACCTTGACGACTTAACAATTAAACTGTGAGTTAACATAATTATTCATTACTTAGAACTTGGCTTACGAGAATTTGACATTCTGAATTTGTTTTAGAAGTTTCATAATTTTTGTTGTGTGTTGTTGTTTAAAGAAAAATAAAAACAACATTTTAAAAACATATACTTTTATTGACAAAATTAATTATAACTAAATGCAGAGAGATTATCACTGAGAGAAAACACCAAACATCGCACGAAAATGTGTGCAAGAAAATATTATATAAAAATAACCTTACTCAGTTCCTTGACTTAATTGTAATATCGAATCGCTTGCAAGGGCCGCGTCACTCATCAGCCGCGATCAATAACAATATAATTTGTACGTACCTATGTATTTACGTAAAGACACTGAACTATGACGTGGCGGTTGTGAAAACCGACCCTGACTCTTACTACTTGAAAATGTTAACACTTCAGGAACTGCGACACAGAGCTAACTTCCACCAAATAACGCTACTGATGATTTTGTTTAAAAATACACATAAGTTGATAGTACATTAAAATCCATAAATTATAGAATTTGTATTATAAATCACTAGCTGTCCCGCGCAACTTCGTCTGCGTCACATTTTCCCCGTTTTCGCAACATTTTTCATTGAAGCTTCGCTCCTATTGGTCGTAGCGTGATGATATATAGCGTATGTCCTTCCCCAGGTTGAATCTTCTTGCTTAATTTCATTAAGATCCGATCAGCCGTTTAGTCATGAAAAGATAACAAACCAACATTATTGAATTTTCACGTGTAAAAGTGTTTGTAAAAACCTACTTGCAAAAAATAAACATTTATCATACAAACAAACAAACAGCTCTGTATGGTGTCGGACGTAAAGAATAGCACCATCCCATATCTTCCCGTGGGTGTCGTAAGAGGCGACTAAGGGACTTGCCAGAGAATGGGCAGCAGCGCTCTCTGTGCTTTTTGTAACAACCGTACTGCGATCGCCAACCCGCCTGCCAAGCGTGGCGATTATGGCAAAACCCCCCAAAATGTCAATGTGGCGACTTGGGGGAGGCCTATGTCCAGCAGTGGACGTCTTTTGGGCTGAAATGATGATGATGATACAAACAAACAAACAGTGACTTTCGCATTTATAATATCAGTATGGATTAACAATGTGTAATGGGTGTAAATAGACCCTTGACGAAGCCGAGGGGCACTTTTTCTCCCCGTCATTGTGATATTCTTTTTGTTCTGAACTATACCTGGGAACCTTCTAGTTACGGATATATTGGTTTCAAAGTTTCAACTTTTTTTTAAAAGAAATTTTTGAGGTTTGCAAATTTACTTGAAATACCTCTATGACCCGTTTACTATTCAATGCATCAGCACAATGTTTTGCTTTTGAGTGCGTTACATTGAGTTTTACCGTAAAACGAGATTTTTCACCTAAAAAAAAAACATTTCTCAGCGATCAGTTTTGCGTAGAGTTACATAGTTTGGTGTACAGAATGCTTAATTGACGGATTCGTGAAGGGTCTGGGTGACTACCTTTTAGAATATTTGGTAAGGGACAATATCGGTAGATCGTGTATTGAATTTTCAATTTTATTTCATGCGACATAAGAGATAATAATTAAAGTCATTGATGATTCCTGAAGTGTTAAAACTTGTACGCGAATCGATGATTTGGTACTTTAAAAATGATCAACCATTAGAAAGAACACTGCAAGGATGAACTTGTGTAAAGTGCTTACAATAAGGAACCATGGTCATAGGAGCTTTTGTAACATGTTAAATCAAAAAAGTTAAGTGACGCTGTCTCGGGCTGTTTCGTTATATAATCTTTATCATAGTATGTAGTGGTCTTACAATAGCAGTAATAATTATAATTGACATGCAAATTACCACTGCTGTTACTCGAATATCACGTAACAGACATTATTGGTTCAGTCATGCAATACAATGTTCTACAAATTCGTATTTATGAAATTCATAAGATTAATCAATATAATTTTGAGAATACTTTTGGACCGAGATCAACAATAAAACAATGTCAATGGTGACCAAATAATATGATAATCAACTTAGTCATTTTATTCCTATAAATATTATCGTCAGACTTGCCAGATTTTAATGTCATCCCCTTAAAAAGCCTCAACAAAAAAACTTATCATATCATTAACCTTTCCGTCCCGCGCGTACCGAATTCGGTACGCGCGGGCGTTACCGCTGATCCTCGCCGTACCGAATTCGGTACGCCGAGGATCAACGGCGCACCAGCAAACTTAAACGCTAATATAAAAAAAAGTAAATTTCTAAATCGTTCTGTCAAAATTTACCTCTATGGTCAACTAGTAGTCGATTCAAACAAAACCAATCGTTAGTAATACTAAACGGCACAACATTATTAAAAAAAATATAGAAACTCGTCTATGTCGAATGTCAAACGACAATGGCAACCCGTGTTATTATGTTCGGAAAAGTGTTGTTTTTGTGAGATTTACGTTGTAAAACTTTGGTAAGTAAATGTATAGTATGTTATAAGTGTATAATGCAACTTTTTAGATAGTCATTTGCTTGAAAAAATAACAAAAAATTATGATTTGAGCCAACAAAAAATCCTTTGTTGTGAAGTTTGTTAGTCGAAATTAACAAAAATAATTTGACTCTTTAACCATGTAAAATGGTCTTGGAAACAATAGTAGCAAAGAAAAAATAGTGATAATTCATTATTTCATGTATTCGAGGCATATCTATTCATATTTATTGATATTTCAAGTATTTTCATGCTTTGAACAGCGGAATTCTAAAATGGCCGATTCTAACAAGAAGTTTGAGTTAGGATCTTATTAGAATAATGTATGAAGGACTCCTAAAAAACACTGTCATTAGATTACTTGTATATTTGTGATGTTAGATATAAATTTTCGTGTAAATTGAATGAGTAGTTTTACCAAACAAAAATAAGCAACGAAAACAGACGTATTTACTTCGACCTCTCTCATATATATGGGATATGTATAATTCTCAAGTAGTTCTAAAAGAGTTGTTTATTATTAATAAATGGCCCCGTTCATCACGAACCCGACACTGTTTACCGTTTAAGATTAGAGCTAATATAACTCGAGTTATAAGTGTTTATCTTTACGATATCGGATGACTAACGCGATGGCGTAATCAAGGGGCCCCCGAAGGGCTACACGCGGGGTTTTACTGTTCGCGCGAAAGGATAAAGAGGTTAAATTCGTTTATAATAACCTATTCCAATTCTAAACCGAGATAAACCTCCGTGTTTGTATGTTCTGGCAACACTGACAATTACACAAATGTATACGTAATTATAAAAATATTATATAAAAGTAAATGCAGTTCCGACAAGATTGTCTTAAAGAACAGATAGATGGCGCTACTTTCCGAATTTCGCGAGGGCCTCTTTGCATTCCTGGATGGTCTTTTTCTGTCGTTCCACAGTCGCCGAGGTTTGTTTGGACCCTTGCAGCCTGATGCAGCTTTGTATGGTGGTGAAGTACCCACACACATTGTGCAGCACTCGCACAGCGCGGTCGCCGCAAACGAACAAGTATTTTCCGCTTGCGTCAAACTTCATGTAGTTTATTAATCCTGAAACAATAGCAAGGATAAAATTGACTTAATTACGTTTGAGTACGGGCTATTTTTGATAAATAGCTGCCATCCTTATCACAACTCGTGCATTTATAGACGCTTTATGTACAAGTGATCGATAACGATACCTTGAATCGCCTGTTCAATAATTCACGGCCTCCTGTAGCCTCGCAGCGGAGTTAAAAATACAAAAGTTTCACGTCCATTAAAACCGAAGAGTAAAGGCTCAACTTTTTGTTTATGTTTCGTTATTTATGCCATATAATTGCTAGTGTTTTATGACATAGTCAATCGATTGTAGTAAAGTCAGCTATAAACGTAAATAAAGCCTACTTAAGTCATAGGCGAAGGTCTCCTAGATTTTTAAGTGAGTTGTATTTGGAAACTCCATATTTGCAATTCCCGTGAAATCGGAATATTATAAGGTAAATCAACAAGAGCTTGTTTAACAAGAACTTTATTCTATTTTTTTCGTGACGGTCCACCGTAGTCGCCAAGGTCTCAGCGTTATTCAAATGACATGACGACAAGATAATCGTATCATTGTATAGTTCGATTAAAACTGTCTCTAGAGTCTAGAGGGTATGATTCCGGTATATAGACACAATTACACGTGGATTAATGAGTTTATCATAAATTAACAATTAGTAACAACAGAGGACAAGAACTAACGTAAAGAAAGTGAATAAAAGAATGAAAAATAAATTAGACACCTGTAAAGCTCGTTGCGATGGGCAATCCCGAATGACACAAAATGTTTCATTTTCAATTGTCCATAAACGATAATGACCTTTTTAAGTATTTATTCAGAGCTTCCTGTTCACGTACGTAGACACCAAATGGGGATTCCGAGCGATATAATTTTCCCTAAAATTTTATTCACTCCGAAACAAAGTTGCTATATCTACTTACATTAGCATTGCTATATCGTTACCTTCGGAAGTAAGCTTCCGTCAATTATATCGATCCGTTTTCTTTAAGTTATGAATGTTCTACGTAACTTCGTAACAAACTTTTACTTGGCCAGTAAAAGTAAGTCTTGGGTACATATGTATATACTACCTACCTGTTTCTTTTGAATATTGAATTTCACGAGAACCCAAGAGGCGGCAAAGTTATCTGGAAATTTTCTTCCTGAACTCGAACCAATAACCCTATCGAATGACTCCGGTTGAGGATACTTTAGAAACCGGGCAAATACCAAAGTTAAAAGACAAAATAAACTTACCGGAGTAAACATTTTCCACAGTATCGTAAAGTTTTCCAGTGTAGGTGTCGTAGAATTCGACGGAGGAATCCACAGAGACCGCCAGTACTTCGGCGTTGGGCGAGAGAGCGATGCGCGGGGGGTTAGCTGTCTGTCCGTATGTGCCCGTCTCGAGAACGTGCGGGGACTCTCCTCGAGTGTACTCGACTGGAACATAAACAGATTTGTAGTAAATAACTAGTATATGGAGTTGTAAAATACTGTACTGTTCAAGTGAAATAAGACTAAGAGAGTAGTAATAAGGACAAGTCTGTCTCAAAATAATATAATGGCATAGACGACGTCCCTATTTTACTGAAAAAAATAATAGCGTAATTCAGTAAAAAACCTTTAACGTTAAAAGAAAATAGTAGCTAATGATTTAATTAATAATTATTTACGTAAATTGCGAGTCGAGTGTGTGAGTAAATGGATGAACGATTGACAAAACCTTATGAAACAACAAAGTAGGTAACAACAGCATCAAAGACGAAAGGGTCGAAGAAAAGGAGTTGAAAAAGTTTATCTATTTTTGAAGCCTCGAAGCTTCTAGCCTTGCTTAAAACTTGCATAAATTCTTAAATGCAAACACGCTCAATTTACTAACACATAAATTCTGATTAAAGTGTTTAAAATTGAAATAAACATGTTATTGAAGAAGTATTGATCTAAAAATCTATTAGGCGATGATATCGCAAATATTGTGGTGTCCGAATAGTCAATGTTCATTGATCATCATTTTATTAATATTCTAATACCGTTAATTTCGTACGTCACTTTAAGGCCTGAGAGAACACATATACTTAGATGCGATATACAGACAAACAACTTGGCTTTAAATATATTGGAGTCATCAGCATGTTTAACAAGTTACTCGAAATGGGTTTGCCGTAACACGTTTTCCTATAAAGGCATTATAAACGAGTAATAAAATTTAAATAAGCCATATGAAACATCTCGGCTTTATTATGAATTGAAACAAGGTCTGGCGTAGTGTGGGGGCTGACCCATATGACGTGTCTGTGCGCCATTTGTGATTCCCAGACATCACGTAGTAAACAGACTATGATAGCTATAGACAATGTTTTCCATAATTCCCCATAACGTCAGTCATCATCATCATCATTTCAGCCCAAAAGACGTCCACTGCTGGACATAGGCCTCCCCCAAGTGTCGCCACATTGACATTTTGGGGGGTTTTGCCATAATCGCCACGCTTGGAAGGCGGGTTGGCGATCGCAGTACGGTTGTTACAAAAGCATTAACGTCAGTCATTTGATTTAATTATTTTGTCCACGTATAATCAACATCACGCCTGTAATCCCCGAAGGACTAGGCAGAGGTGTACACCCACATTTCGGCACTTATATTGGGCACATATCCAGATTCTGTGGCTGCTTCTGAGAAAATATTGAAAGAAAAACCTAATAACACTCTGCCCGACCTGGGAAATGAACCCAGGACCCCATGCTCGGCAGTCAAGCTTGGCAGCGCTAGAGCAACGAGCCAGTCACTTTTATTTTTTGTCTCCATGCTTACAAAATTTTTCAAGATGATACACCAACCGATTTAGTGAATTGTCTAGTACAACTTTCCTCGAGAGAAAAAATAAACGTTGGTATTGCACATTTAAGATATTAATAAATATTAGATCGCAAATCTTATAGAGGGTGAAAAGGACACCGACGAACAATCGGTCACTACAACACCCTACCGCATAGAAATTTTCGTCGGTAACTGAACTGCTGGGTCCAGAAGTTTGAAATTTTGCACATCAGTTATATGTTTAACGAAGGTGAACACTACGGAAGGCTTTTTAAAAATTCATCCCTAAAGGGAGTTAAATAGAGGATGAAAGTTCTTAGTTTTGCCGATTGGAAATTCCATAGAGGGCACGGCTTGTTACTTTCATTTAGTGACACATCATTATGTTTTGTGTCATTGCATATTAAATAATGGCAACAGAAATATTAACAAAAACAATACATTTACTAACACTAAGTGTATAGGGAAAAGGCTACAGGAAAATATAAAGTAGTCTTGCAAACAAATCGTAAATGGGTCGGATTTGTACAATAATATTACACAATTACTAGACATGAATATTATTATTTGTAATAAAGACACGTGTAGGTATAATAAGAAAAATCAAGCATTATGTATATGACCTCCGCCACATACGCAATAATTTTCTGCCAATTAAGATAAATATTTTAACAGCAGTATAGGAATAACATCAGGAAACAGGACACGTGGTTCTTTTATGAATCCATAAAATGATGATAATAATTCATTGACTTGAATCAAGAGTGTGAGAGCATTCTGCGCAATAGAAACGGAATTAAATACTCCATGACACGCGTGACACTACCCATCAGGCGATCTATGTAAATAAACTAAACTACTCCACGTACTAAATTCTATGTAAGCAAAATAACAACGTAGTATCCAAGAAATAAATTAAGAGCTGAAGTTAATGACTCAATAAAACTGATAAAAGAACAATGAATTAACTTGTGTTCCAATTAATTTGAACGTTTATCAAACAAACGAACACGACACTCGCGGGGCGACCCTCCGGTGATGACGTCACTTTCGCGCTACTTGCTTACTTTACATATTCCTCCCGAGTCACGTCTCAATACTACAAGTACGTAAAATGCAAGTGATAATAAGGAAACATTTGCGCATTAACATTACATGTCATATACTTACTCTTTGTATGATATAGCTTCCACGTGCCGTCCTTCGATATAGTTGCGATGTGTGACGTGTCCACGTCGAAGGCAACGTCGTATACGCCTGAAGAGTGCCCGGTGAGCTCGAATGCCTTTGTGATTTGTTTGAACTCCCCGTTCTTTGTGAAGCACACCTCCATCACTTTGACGTCGGGTGTGAAACCCGTCGCGACCACAAAGCGTCCGCACGGTGAAACTTTGGCGGTGTGTGTCGTCACCAGGTACGTATCGAGCCTGTCCAGTTGCTGACCCTTCAGGTCCCATATCACCATGTCGTTGTTTGAAGAGCAGGACATCATAAACTTGCCGTTGCTGGATATGTCAAAGCCAACTGCATCTACTTCATGGACCTGGGAATGCAAATATTTAGGCATGAATTTAGGTTCCTAATCTAAATGCTCTCTATTGCGATGTAGCCGCCAGAAAGAGGTCGCTGTAAGTGCTGGCACTGTTAAGCAAACTAGAAGTGATAAGAGGTAATACCAAACATGGATGTAAATCTAATATTTGACTAACGGATTATGATAGATAAGGCGGTACCTATACAATAATGAGGTTGATACCTAAGAAGGTATAAGTGTATAGGTTAACACGGAACAAGTATATTGTTGAATATTCATTGTAGTCCTGACGCCTCGCGCATCATGTTTTATGTAAGTAAATATGCGTGCGGAAAACGAACCAGAGAACCTTCCTGCGGCTAAAAATAATATTATTCGAGGCTGCGCGTGCGACGATCCGAACATAGCAATACTTGAGCAATACAGCCAATACAATCGTCTACACAATAAGCCAACCATACATTTTGTTATATGCAAGCCGTTATAGGCCCTATTGCCTTCGCGCGAAGATAGCGTAAACGTTTAACAGTTGGCGTGAACCTTTTGATCACTGTACCGCCAACATCAAAGTGCAGCCATTGTTCCGGTGGAAGGTCTTTTTAATTGTCCCGCACACAGTTACAAATTATCTGCTTATTTAAGATTTATGTAGACGAAACATAGATTTTTCGGGTCAAAATGAACCGATTGAGTCCCAGTGTCGTGACCCGGATGACGCAAGTTCAAGTAATATTTCAGTGAGCGCTATTTTCTGGGATTTTATGCAGATTGTTTATAACTAAAAATCTATAATTTTATTATCATTTCCAGTAAAAACCCCTGTCCGGTTCTGTTTGATTTTTCCCTTATCATATTATGTAAAATCATCTCGAGAGGTTACTCAAGTTTTTGTGTTGTTGTGTTGGTCTGAAGCGAACAAATCTTATAAGTAAATGGTCTGATACCATTTCATAATTAATTTCTCCGTTTCATTAAGTATTACATCATTGGGTTGTTGGATATTAGTGATGGCAGAGAGTCTAACTAAATAATATCAGTGTGAACCGTTCATCATTTTTCAAGCTTCCTCAACGTTCACTACCTGATTTTAAAAGACTTGCTAATCAGGACAAGCTAACAACCGAGTACCCTATTTGGCCTTTACCTAAGCAACTGACTCAATATTATTGGCAGCAATATAACAACAAAGAAAAAGGTTATTGAGAGCAACACTTGCATAAATGGCAACTCTACCATGTCAACCCGCTAACGAGTGCGACATTACATCGACCCCAATATTTGTGTAAATGTTATACAGACTTGAATCAATACTGGAAAGTAGTTTATATTGTTTTTTACATAAATAGTATCGATTGTAAATATATTATTACTATCTGCGTCTGCTACTTTAATATCAGTTCTTTTTTAACAGTAGTCCTCATTTATAAGTGTGATTGCGCGTGTTCTAGATCACATGATAATTATAGTTACACTGATTCGATTTAATCATGAAACTAAGAGAGAGACTTGAGATCAGCGGTGGCCCAGTGGTGGCAGCCCCGACGTACGTGGGTTCGAACCCAGGCAGGCGCATTACTTTGTGCAATTTATTTCATCACCACTGCCCTCAAAAACGGTGAAGGAAAACATCGTGAGAAAACCGGCATGTCCTAGAACTAAAATTCGAAGACATGTGACATCTACCAACCCGCACTGGGCCCGCGTGGTGGATTACAGCGCAATCACTCTTAAAGAGAGGAGGCATGTTTCCCAGCAGTGGGAACATTATAGGCTGATGATGATGATGATGAAACTAATTCAAAGCAACCACCTCTTCAATTCAAGTTTACAATAGTGCTGTCTCTCTCTTCATTCGTCGGTTTATTTTACTCTTTGTAACTACACCAGCACTAACCAAAATTAACATCTGTTAACTGTATGAGCTTGTGACCTATTTAAATGTTTGAAAAACACACCACATTTAGAAAACAGTTTCTATTTAAACACGCCAGTAGGAGACACTTTAACAGAAAACAAGTTCATGATATGATGTCGTTTTCTTTAGCGGTTTCTTTAACGATGGGAATTATTGCAGCATTGAGACAGTGCGCGGAACATTCGAGAGTCGCTTCATGCACCACAATTAGCGAAATCTTGTGATCGTATCACCGTTAACAATAGCAAACATACAAAAACATGAGCCGTGTAAGATATATAACGAACAGATTTTCATACAGATTCAAACATCGGACGAAACAATAGTCATTTCATATTTCATATATTTTTTTGCGGAGGTTCATTGCCGAGCACACAAGGTTGTTAATTTTTATACAAAATGTCGAAATACGTATATGCGGGCGTGACTGGCATTGTACCTCCTACTGCTTTTATGGTGAATCCAACTTTTTATTCACTACCGGAAGATAAGTTCATTAAAAGCGATATATTCTGTACGGAATAATTGATTATGTAAATTCCTTAATATGCGTTGCAACTTGAATCATGCTTAAGTACTATTAAGACTAGATAAATCACGTAGTTATGTTGTATATGTTCTGATAGTAAGCTACGTATGTTCTGTGTGATTAGAGCTTACGTCTATGGAAGATTTAGATATACCATTATGTACGTGTACGTATTAGGTACGTAGGTATAATACATGAGGTGACATCTGGTTTAGGTTAAAATATTTGTATATCATTGACTGACATCAGGTTACTGAGCTTGCATCATCGCAAACACAAAAACAGATATTATGTGCAACAAACAGATCTTTGTTCGTATTACAATGAACATCGGCGAGTGATAAATAGTACGTGATATTGTCTACAATCGACACTTTGCTTCTCCACAAAGCACGTAACATTCAATATAATCTCATTTCCATCACAGATACATGATGTAACATTTCAAAACTGCAGGTTGTGAAACAATAAGCATTGCGTTTTAAAAAACGTGTATTTCGTCACCACCATTGAATTCAAAATAACAGCTGTTTTGAATAACGCCATTCCTGGCGTGTTTCACTGAGGAGCTGTACCGGTCTCCCTTGCAACTTAATTGGTCTGTAAAAAAATCTTTTGTGGCGAAATAATCACCTTTTCCTTTAGTCCTTCAAGAAAAGTAGCAATTTAAGGATGAAATATTCGGAGTGTATGCGTTTAAAAGCCCAGTTTAAAATGCCGTCATTAAGTTCCAGATGTATTATTCGAAAATATGCATACTTATACATAGCGTGTTCTACCTTGAATAGCAAAGAAAGACAATGGTACTTATTTTTCTTTATTCTAGCATGAATACATTTTTTATGTAAATAAACCATTTCAATCATTTTATTGGTTCTGTTTAACTGATGATACAGATAATAAATTGAAAGTAATATAATAAAAGACAAAGGACACTGCGTTTAGTAGCACCTATTCAACGCGTCCATTCTACTGCTTGTTGTAAATGATGCGAAGATCATAATCTAAATGATTTAAATATTGCCTAGTAGTGCTTGTTTACTAGTATTGCAAATGAATTAATGAAATATTGTGCATAATAGCATGTGTGTCGCATCCCCAGCTGGCTGTGTGGTCGCCGTCTAATAATAGCGCACCCCATTTCTTCCCGTGGGCGTCGTAACTGGTGATTAAGGGATAATTCCAGCCGAGTGGGCCGCAAATACTTATGAACTCAAGTCATGTTGAGAAAATCCGATTTAAGGGTAGTGGAGTTACTCAAACCTGTCAAACCACATCTGTTCCCAAGTCCTGAACTTCCGAACAGTTTGTTGGTTTACCACGAATTGAACAATCTGTGGGTGTGGCTCACGTATAGCAGTATACGCTTACGTACTAATTTACTCATTGAACGCGACGCTCATTACTATTGCAACTACAAACAATAGGCAGCCCGTGGTCCATGAAAACAATGAATCTCACAGTAGTATCAATTTCATTTCCACTATGCCAAAATTTTGGACCATTAGAGCGTGCATTTCAGTCAAAATTAATGGACATCGGTGCAGTAATTGTGAAATTTTTGGCCGTCAACGTTAATTAGTGGGTGTGTTCGCATTCGTACAAATAGGTATGTAGGCCAACATCGCTATAGGGGCTACACAAATGATTAACCATTGAGTCCAATTCTGCAGCTTATCACTAACCGTGCAACTTGTGAGTCACCGGCTGTAAATATACTTGGGAATCATTTGTTATATTCGTACGTACCCATAACAAGGAACTAACTACAAGGTTGATTGTGTTTTTGTGTCTTCATTATCTTTTCGCGACACACTAAGCCATTAAGGACCCTCATAAGTGTTTAACCGTCTGCCTGTCTGAATGTCGCAGGTAGACTCTTTGTTTATATATCGGGGTTGTTCCATTGACTTGTTTATATAAATATTTTTATGTGGTGTCTCAATCCGCAAGTCCGCAGCGTAGGTCATGTTCTAGGAGATTGCGTTAATTGCGGTACGAAAATTACCTTTTCCGTCATCGGTCGTTCTGAGAAATTAAACATTTTGCAGCTTCAGTCCCCACTTCTTAGCTAAATGTCACGTTGCGAAATGATTTTATTTCGTTAATTCTACAAGTTTCATTATGGTTTTTGAAACAATTACCTGAACGTCTTTTGTGTGAAACAAAATGTAAAAGTGAAAACTTACAAGTGATGTTACGTAAAATATTTCAAAGAGAAACTCTCCCTCCGTTTCACAATAAGGATTGTATGGTTCTGTTGAAATATTTTTCGGGGAAAGCTAACTTCATTTTACGTCATGCATCAAGGTTTGATACCCAAAATATAATTATTTATGTAACAATTTCAACGCAATTAATTAGAAGCTTCTATTACTCTTCTATTTACATGCTCAATACCGAATTAATTCATCTCAACAGGTAAAAGTAGCTAAAACAAAATAATATACAAGATATTAAGGAAGTTTTAATTTTAATGGAAGACAAGTAAGCAATTCTTTACTAAAGCCGCGCCTTTACTCGTACCATAACGCGGAACAACATCACGACTTGCATTCAACCTCAAGCAGCAATTAAAATACGCGTTAATGATTACAGTCATAAATTAATTACATAATAACACGTTGATTGCTTCCAAAAATAGTTCTCGATCTCTTAGAGCTTCATTATTACGTCACAAACACAATAACGCCTCGTAGACTGACGTCAACACTGCTACGTGTCTTGAAATAGGAGGGTAGATTTTGAGTTGAGCCTTTGAAACCTTCGTCTAAAATTAGACGTTGGGTAAAACGTTGCTGTGGTCGCGTTATTTAAGCTTATTTCACAACTCATTGGAATAAAAGTTAATTACTTAACCTCCCAATTTCGTTGAAGCTGATGAAATTTTGTGCAAAGGACCACTAAAGGCATCGGAGAAAGCAAGTTCGTATATTCTCTGTAGTCATAGTTCCTTTGTATAGAATGTGGTTGCGAGATTTCAAGCTTATCAAAGCTTATGCAAAGCTGAAATTCGAGCGAAATCTTGGACTTTTCATTAATTCAGTTCCTTTCATTTCATTCACAGTTTTAAATGACTAAGTACTAAAACTGTAAATTATGTTTTTTTTTAAGAACGTTTTATTTAAATAATTAAGTTGAACGTGTATACAAGGTTAATGCTAAATCAATTAATTATGCGTAAACAGTAATTCCCGTGAAACTACTCGTCAGTTGTTACATTCGCTCTGAATTCATGGAAATATTTAGGTATCAATAAAACAATGAGTAAGTCACATTTTCAGGGGCAAAATGTTGACACGATCTCGTATTGCACATACTGTTATTTACGCATATTTTTACAACGAGTGCATGACTCATGCTCAGTACCTAGTCTTGAACTATGACACACAAAGAGCTTAGCTTTACGTAATACAGCCAAAGAGAAGATATTGAATGGTCTTTGGAGTTTGGCATCACGCCCAAAATATCTGATATTGGCTAACTATGAAGATTTGTATCAATATGTACTAAAACTTGAACCGTATAGATATCTGTTTTGATAAAAGTAGATGCAGACGATTGAATAAGTCTATCCACGTGTGGGGGTATATTGGAACGAGAGCAATTAAAAATCAATAAGCACATATGCATGTGGGACATCTCGGAACTATTTCCGTGGTACGTATCTGCGCAGTAACGCCTGTCTCGTCGAGCCGATATCGGCCGGGACGCGGCCGGAGCCACACTGTACCAATATGTATTGCATTGTATCAACATGCAACGGACAAAGCTTTGTTCTCTTCGTCCTAAAATTTCCTTTATGATGTAATACTTGGGCAGAGTAAGATAGGCAATAAGGCAATCAGACTAAAAGTCCTATTGCTAAATGGTAATATTCGGCTCTTGAACTTGCTCCCTGAATCATTAAAATCACCACATCGCGGCATCGCCCGGCTACTCAACCAAAAATGGTGCTTATCTAATAAAGACATGATATGAATTAATCTGGAGGTATATACATTTTATTTGCTAACACTCCTAATAAATCCTATCCTAAGATATGAACGATGTTTCGATATTAGTAAGGAAACCAGGGTGTTAGTCGTAAAATTAGTGGTAGTCCCACAATATAACGCTAAATAATTATCAGAAAGATGTCAAAAGTCGCACAAATTAACAAAGCACTCCACATAAATGTGAAGTTAATCCCAGACAGGCAGCCTGTAGCCTCCGTATTGACAATTTCAATTGCACCGAAGGGCGAAAGCGGCGCTAACGTGACGGGGCGCACAAACAAATAATAAACCTTTTGTCACGTTTGCACGAAGAGCGGATGAATTTTCAGGCGGTAAGGCGTAGCAAGGCACTATTGAATTTCACGTTGTATTCTGCTGTCATAAGTAGCAATGTTTTCTTTCGTTTACGTAACACTGCAACACTTTTTTATTCCTATACGGGGCGTAGACTCCCACTTCGTCAGATGTATTTTAGTCCCGTGTCATATGGACCGAGCATCTTAATGCGACCAACTGTAAACAAATCCAGACTATCTAGTTTTGTTTCAGTCAAGTGATGATCATCCCTTTTCATCTCACCGGATAAACTTCCCTTTTCCAGCTGCTTTCTCGTTTTAGAAGTCTTACTCTAAAGTTTTACATGTTCAATTTATTCTACCAAAGACTCACCATGCCATTGAACTTCCTACGTTCTTTGTGACCACTTGTTATTGTTACTAAATGTAGAACAAGCAATTAACTTCACTAATCGTTAAATGGTAATTTAAAAGGCTGAAATGTTTTTTGTCTGAAAGAGAAAATGGCCACATACACACATACGAGTGACCTCTATAATCTACGTCAATTACCTCTTAAATGATTGAAGCTTGTTCCTAGTTGCGCGACAATATTGATAAATATGGCTACCTGAGTCGGTCATTCATCTTCATTTGATGGACAGCCGCCCTTAATGCGTTACCACTTAAGACTAACCCAAATGGTTTGGTTTTGATATCACTTTAAAATTATTACTTAGTGCAATATATTACTGCATTGTTAAGACTGTAACGGTTTTCTGCAGTGCTACGAGAATTAAAATTGACAAAAGAAAGCTATTAAAAAAACCTAAAAAGCCGACTGCGGTACAAAAACTGAAAAGCTGAAAACAAGCACATTTAAAATTAAATAAAAGTTGGAAGCAGGCGGAACCAGTATAACTAGTGTCACTAGGTCACGACACCAAGACGAATCTCCAACGTATAATTTATCGAAATCGGTACATCCGTTTAGGAGTTACGAGGGAACAAAGAGACGGATATATATACAGGTCAAACACTTAACCCTTCCTTTTGGGCTTCGCCGCAGTCGGGTAAAAAGGGATAAGATTTAAGTACCCTAAACCTTAGCTGAAATAAACTAAAAGTCTTCGTATTCTTATCAAATCTGTTTTATTTTCATTAGTAGACATGTCTCTCTTCAATCTTATTAGGTTATCCACCTTGTTTTTTCCGGATCATGTTTAGGTAAAAAGTAAATTTTTATCACAAGCGCATGTCTGGTGATGATAACATTGTCTGATGATAATATCCATACAAATAGTTAAAATGCGTAAGTAGCTCTCGTCTGTCGGTCGGTTCCCTTCTCACGCCTGGATGAACGGATTTAGATGAAATTCGGCACTCAGGAAGACAATGAACTAAGTTAGGACATAGGATAATTTTTATCCCAGTAGTACGTACCTGCAGGCTATTTTCCGGCCGCCGTATGGGCAAAGCCGCGAGCAGAAGTTAGTTGTAGTGTAGATTATATCTGTTTTTCAGTATCTGTCGATCTTGAGTACATACAGATAATGAAAATGATTTCCTATATTTTATGATAATTTCGTCAAATTCAATATTAACCAAGAACACATCGGTTGTAGCGAGTACATTAGCCCACTTATTCTTCAAACAAAGGCTTTTTTTATTGATAATGTCTGTGTAATTATTTGCACGAGTACAATAAAGTTTTCCGGGGTAGTGAAAGATCTCTGAGTACATCTTTGTATTGCGGGTATGTTTGTAACATTATCAGTTGAAGACAGTTTTTTTTTATAATCCTATTGACTCAGTGTTATCGTAGCTCGTAGTAGAAGTGGCGCTGACTAATTGCTGTGATTGTGAAGGCTTTCATAATCAGGCGTCGATAAGAGACCGAACCGATCGATTTTTCTGTGCGGAACAAAGGCATTATCAGGAGACGATGAAAGTTGACAAGCCAGATTTAGGAGATAGCAATCACAGGTAAGTAGTACCTTGTACTTTGAAGTTTGACATAGATAAATCCTGAAAATCATTCTAACATCAGTTTCGTCGATGATTTTTAATTTAATCCCATCATCATTCACTGGCTGCATGGACAACAGCAATCGGTTAAACTGACAGCATCATCCTGCTATACAATGGTCGTTTACAATCCGAGCTCCGAATAGACTTTCATGGGTTGATGTACTGTACAACCTTCTTAAAAGTATATGCCATTAAAGAGCAAAATAGTTTAGACGACGAGTGCCAAAGACTTTTGATTGAGAGATTATGAATGCTGAAAATGAGATTAAAAGGATAAAGGATCATTGAACCTTTTGGGAGATTGATCGATAATTAATAACATAATTAGAAACTAGAGTTCAGAGACATCCAACGGATATTGTTATTTTCGAGCCTGTTATTAAACAATAACATAAAGAATATGGCTCTTCACAATGGCGCTACTACGCATATTACCTTACATGTTTCTCTTTGTGATTCCTATCATTAAAAGATGATCACAAGAGCCCTTATAAAATAAAACTTTATTTATTAGTTTATTTACTACTTAAGTTTAGGGACGTTGGTATTAATTGTTGGTGACTAAAGCATCTATATACGTTGGATTATGAAAAGAAAAAATAGAGGTAAGCTTTATATCTGTCCCACACAAGACGTTTCTGATAGGCCTTTGTTTACTATTTTTGAATAAATAACTTCTCGGATTATACGCTCAAAAATATTAGCATTCATTCTTGTTTTTATTGTATGGCAAATTCCCAAGACTTCAAGCTATAAAAAGTCGCCAAAAAATAAAACAATATATTCGTTGTTTGTACGATAAAAACATCTCGACATGCCGCTTATGACGTTTCTTGTGTCGGCACTGACCTAATCAGAGCAATGTCATCACACATAATTTTTTGCATCATACGGTATTTCCGTAGCGCTATTAGAATGATTCACGGATCAAAAAGCAACAACGAAATTATTATTTATAAGGAGTACTGATTTATTAACTTTTCTTTGTATAGATAGCTCATGTTATTATTAAAAAGAAATCTATTGTGCAATAGAATTTTATTTTATAACAACTCACTCGATCCTGTTGTTTTTTATGTGAGCTAAGTTGACCTGGCCTTGGTAATAAAAATCAGTCTGCAAAAAGGTTCATTGATATCCGAGAGGGAAGCTCGTGAGGCTACATGTATAAAAACACAAAAAAAAAACATCTATTGCACAGGCATTCAGATTAATCAGATAGAGACTGTTAAAGTCACATTGGTATGAGTTTGATTCATATTAAAGCCACCAAAGCAAATATTTTTAAAGATGGTGAACAAAAGAAAACACAGATCCTCACATCTCAAAAGGCGTTTAGTATCGGTCACTTTAATAAAATGTAATGGTTGCGAACATTCCACGACCGGCATACATGTATATTGAACTCTAATTTGAATTTTCAACACCCGCGGCCATTGCTCCTTGCATGCGTTTACACTATG
Source organism: Cerastis rubricosa (assembly GCA_949152445.1). Classification (NCBI taxonomy): domain Eukaryota; kingdom Metazoa; phylum Arthropoda; class Insecta; order Lepidoptera; family Noctuidae; genus Cerastis; species Cerastis rubricosa. The sequence goes on along the minus strand of OX424540.1, from coordinate 10,676,164 downwards.
ACGCCCACCTATTTTCAGCTGCGCCACGCTTTAATGTTTATTTCACGTTATTGCTCTAAATGTAAATATTTCTCTCCTATTCGACCAATTACTTATGAATGTGACTTTGGAGATGTGGTGCGAACAAACCCAATCCTCAATAGACTAGTCTAGAGGGCAAACTAAACAGGGCGATGCACGATGATACGCCAATAGGTCAATGTGCCTGAAACGATGAACCCAGATTATAAATAAAATTATTTGTTCTACTTATCAAGTTAATCCAAAATATCTCCGATTAGATAAGGATGAGGATTAATACTAATGAAACATCAATTCTCGAGTATCCAACGATAATGCAGTGGCTTTATTTATATGCTACTCATGAAATCGTACACGTCTGTGATTTGATACATGTACCTAATCCTTTTTCACATAGCTATCAAAACAATGGTTTCACAGCGTTAGCTACTAATTTTTATGTAACTATTATGACACGAATAGGTACCTAACCTATTGACCCACTTTCTTGAGCATTAATATAATGTATATTTGAGCAGATAGTACACGTACATATTGGTACAATGTACGGCCTGTGCGCTTAGGCGCGTGACGTGAGATGGTACGATGCATCTGCAGCTGAGATAACGAGAGATAACGACAAATAGCTCTTACATAACTAATAGTAGCATATAAGTTGCGTGTTTCGACGACAATAAACTGAGCAATAATAGACAATTACATTTAGTGAAACTACCAGTAAAAGTATGCCAAGAAAATGCGGTTGCATAAACTCTACATTATGTTTGATGACTACCGAATATTAGAGACTCGTCACATGTGTATGAATAAAAGCAGCACCTCTGTAGAAGGCATAAAAAGGGAGTGAAACACTTGGAGCATACGTTGCACTCGACAGATCAACGGACAAAAATGTGACGTTAAAAATTCGAGCGATGAATAAGTCAACAAGAATTTTGGGGAGTCCCGTTTCAGGTAGAGACCACAGTTGAGACAGAAATACTCACTAACCTTGTCGAACGTGATGACCGGTGCCGCCGATCCTATGGTGCCATCCTTTTTCTTCTCTATCTTGTAGACTACGATGTGATTCTCACGCACGGTGTGGACAATAAATGCCTTAGAGTCTGGACTCCAAGCGACGTGGGACGCGTGGTCAAAGTCGATGTTCACACGCAATGTTTTGTGTTCTTTCTGGTTTAGATCCCGAACGTCCCAGAGGATCACGGAGCCATCTGAATACAATACCTGGCGGTTATTAAAAGCTCTCAGACGAGCCTCGTAATTTGCCGCACGTCTGCCACACCAAATTCGAAGAAATATAAAATCAATGTTAGGTCAGAGAACCTCTTTGGGTTCGACCTTTGGGAGCGGGTCGAAGTCACCCCAAAATACTGTTATATGAGAGCGTTAACGAGTTTTAAATTCTATTGTTTGTGAAAGGCTTAGATATGCTGTAAATACTGATTGAACTATCAAATCTAACACAGTATTATATTAATTTAAAAGACAATTATTATTCTTTTCAGTGCGCAAATCAAGGTAACGTAATTTACCTATTGTAGTAAGTAGGTAGGTACTATACACTAAATACTGCAAACAGTCTAGTTCGGTATTGTTTTAGGACAACAAAACCCTACTGACTGTCATTTACACTTCTCATTGGGAAGCCGTTTTTGTTTCAGTGGTATTTGAGTCAGAATCGGCCCATTGTTAACGACATATTCGCATATTATGAGTAACAACTTTAGTCTGTATTATGTGCACTAAAGACAAACTTCGGAAAATTAATCTGTGGATTCATTACATCGTGTTTTATTGTTTATAAAAACTGAAGGTCATGCGGTTAGATGAATATCTGTATATAGAAATATTATAATAATTCAGGTTTAACCAACTTGGCTTCCCGCGAGAACTAATTATAAACCATCAATTATGTATGAACTCGTTCATTTTTGAATATGATTATGTAGCTAGTGAGTATTAACTTAAAACAGAAAACTATTATTCATTAATATTCATACTACTATGTCCCGTGTTCTTTCTAGGAAGTTTAATATGTACCTGAATATAGTTTCGTTATGTACTATCAAAGTAGGTTAAGTAAATGAATTATGTATGCAACAATGAGTTTACCGGTAAAAGGTCAACGGACCACTTGAGATATCGAAACTGAGTCACTGTATCAATGCCTCATGATTTCAGGCAACACGAATTTAAGTTCAACAACCAAAAAAACAAAAATTAAGGGGCAACGATTTCATGGTTAGAGTTACAATACCAAATTTGAACTTAGAATGCTTACGTTAGTTTTTAGTTACTACGAGCTATTATTTACACAGCCTTGGACGGTAAGTAAGTTTATAAATAAATATTGTCAATTCAGGAAACGTTTTGAAGAAACATTGTTGACTTTAATTGAAAAAAGAACGTATTAGGTATAAAAGCACCTGCCAGTGTGACCTACACCCAAATAACAGTATAATGTATCATTTAGTTAAATGTACCAGTTAGTTTAAACAGTACTCTGTGCTTTAACAGATGCAACACAACATCAATGCATATCCTTGTGCTTCGTTTAAATAATTCATGTCACGATGTGCCTTCTAGCAATATCCTAGTAATTAAAAGATTGTCTGAAGATCCGTAACGATCAAATAATTGATTGCTAGAATAAAATAGTTTTAAATTCGGAACGCGTTTAACTCTTTTCGTTCATTGGCCTCTTCGAGCATCAAGAACTAGGAAGTCTGTTGGTGGGCTATGTGGAAATAAAAAATAACATACAATAGTCATAATACATGATTGTTACGTAGGTACGTATATATTTTTGTGTTTATTTAAAATAATCATGACTGTTGGTTCATACATACATAATGAGCCCAGTGATTCTTATCCGAGACAAAAACTCGTCTGTGTCAGTAATACTCGTACCAAATTCAAGGTCCAATGGCATTGTCAGTCTCGTTGAGGCCAGCAACCATCGCGATTCTTTATGTAGGCAGTAGGTGGTTACATAATATGTACTAAGTACCTACTTCTACAACAATAAATTCATTTAAACCTTCAATGATTTGGTTTAATGAGCACACCCATTATGAATCATAGGTTTAAATAAATGATTCATAGTTTAAATGAGTTCAGTGACATGTGACATTGAATTTCCTAAAAATCGTATAAAGCTTGCACAGCAAAGTACTAAGATAGCGTGTAAGAATATGTTCTCCTTATACAAAGCGCCTATGAATAAAGTATTGCATGGTGAGGTCTACGTAGGCGTGTTGGAGTGTGGCCGGTGACGAAACAACGCCTCATTTTGTGCAAGTATTATTGTACAAGAGGTACCTATTGACGCGGAGGCGAGTCCGACGACGGCGCCATGGAGGCCAACACGACGTACTGTCAATACTATGCATAAGTCACCTCTACATACGAACATCGTTAAACCAATGGCTCTTAACATATCAAGACAAAAACTTTTAACAACACACCAGCAAGAAATAATAAATACTTAATTACCATCCATTTTGTCTTGTAACAAAGTACATTTGTGACTGAAGGTTAAGAAAAAGATCAACGATTCACAAACACCAAAGTTAACATGATCATAATTAAAAAATACTGTAATGAACTTATAGTTTCTTCGATTGCAATAGTAAACACGCGTTTATCGAGTTTTCGTATGAAAATTACGACACATCGACTGTAACAATCAGACAACACGAATACGATACGGAGGTTACACACAAACGCTAGCGATATAAACATGGCAGTATCATCTGATTGTGCTGATATCATTATCGGTATCACGAATTCATCGTACTGTACAATACTTACGTTTCTATACGGATCTATTTTGGGCTGTTTCATTCGATCCAGTGCTGACGTGGCGCGGCTGCCGTCTGCTCTCTTTCGTGGAAGTGTGCCTCGCTCACCGCCAGATAACCAGCGCGTCATTTATGTTTTATGTTGTTACTGAGAGTCACATCACAAACTATGCTATCATTCATAACAAGCCGTCTGTTATTGTGTTTATTTTAAATATTTGACATCATATTGTAGTATCTCGATCGCCAGATAAAGAAAGTAGCTAGACGTAATGTACAGAAATCCTACTTCATATTAATTATATGTGTAACACACATTGATTAGATAACACAGCGTGGAGCGACTATTAAGAATAGGTTGCGCTATCTGTTAAGGAAATCGTAAATGTAATACATGTCCTTAAAGATTGGAAATGATTAGGTGGTCCTGTTTGATTGGCACCATTTTCTATCAAATTAGCAAACATAATTGTAGCGCGTACTATTTACTCGACCTTATATGTGATCTTTTAGTGATTGAATATAAACATTTTTGGGCGACACGAAACGTAAACAAAACGCTCATACAGACGACCGGGCGGGGAGGGCGTTGCTCTTTCTTAGCTGATATACGCAGCATCTTATGTATTTCTATTTTACATATATGTTTTTAAAATTTCGGTCGTACATTGTCCTAAACTGGTAAACATCACACATTCATTCTATTCAGAACACAAGTCTATAATGCCCGATTCTATCATTATTTTTTTCTATTAGGCATTCCTCTTGGAAGACATTGGGTGCGCATGTTATACTAGTTTCATCATTAATATTTTATGTAACAGCATTATGTAAACTGGCTTTGAGTGCACGGTCATTCGATTACATCTGATTAAATAAGCGCCTCTTTATAATGAAACTAGAGCATTATACATTTCGTCTTGAAGAGGTGCATTAAATCCATACATTATGATTAATACTCTGTACATCATTTAGGTCAGGTGATCATTGTAAAAGCTTTTACCGGGAAGCCACATCGTACCGCGCTGACTCAGTTCTTAAGAATAACAAAAATTTGCGGACGCCAAGGCTTAGTCATTAGGAAAATTACATCATTTTATGATGTGCATTAATATTGATAAGAGTTGGGCATCACAACAACATTAAGGAAGGTTCGTTTACGAATCATAAGTTTCCTGTGAACTCGGAGATTGCGCACGTGTGATTTTCCCTGTAGTGTTTCCGTTACCCCTCATTCATGAATCATTAGTAGTATTGGTATTATCTCGCAATCTGGGAATCCCTTACGTCAGACTAATATTTTATATACAGTGAGTCTTAACAGCTACGTAGAGACACCAACGTCATTATCAGTATTGGGTAGCAAGTTATTATAAGTGTATATTCTGATAAATAATGATAACTAAGCGAGTGAAAAACTGCCGAGTTGCATAGCTAAACTAAGCACTGGTTACGTAGTAGAGAAACCTAACACAGTGAAAGTTTTTATAGCTCTACCTACAGTGACACACAAAACACTACCACAATTTAATCTAACGGATTATTAATGTTGAATATAAAACGGTGTCACAGTTAATTTTATTCTGACATTTCGGAAACGTTCAGCCTAAATTAGATGCATGATGTTTTGTAATTTAAGCTAGTTATAACTTATAAGTAGCTTTGATATGTACATACCCAATTTCTTTTGTGTGTGTGTGTGTTAGGAACAGGAAAAAACAAACAAAGTTTTTAAGAAAAATATCACGTTTATTGCTGTAATTGCAATTCGAAGGCACATACTGTTACAGTACGCGCAGCTCCGTCAACGTGACGAATTTGTCACTTAAAAATTGTCAGTCCTCAATCATTATTTCTTGTCCATAGAACAGTCGTCTTAAACTTAACTCAGTATTTAGGCGGCACTAATTAACGGGTCATACGGCTGCAGCATGGGTAGTTGGTTCGAAATACGTGTACGGTTTGCAATTGCTCGTTCTTCGTGTACTTTTAGAAGCACTAGGTCCATAGCAGCTCGGGCATCTTCCAGAGGCGAGTGGCCAGCACTTCCGCGCTGCACTATGCGCCCCAGCAGCTCCTCCGAGAGCGCCCGCAGCGAGCGGCGCATGGGGAAGCCTCGCGCGTGAGGGTACAGCGCGCAGGTGTCCACCACAGCACTGTGTAGCAGCTTCAGTGCACGCAGGTCATTATCCAGGGCATGTCCGATCAGGATCGTGTCCGTACCCACGAATCCAAGTATGTCATTTTGTACATCTCGTAGCGTCTTAGTCGCGCGCGCCAAGTCGCGCGGCCTGATGCCCGAGAAACGGGTGTTGTGATCAACTACAGGTGAACTCGGCTTCACTAGTGATTTGTATACAAGTCGGCCATCAGCGGCGATGACCGCAATACTAGCTAATTCCAGGCCTGCCGTTGTGTAACACATCTCTGTATCGATAGCGTATACCCCACCGCGAGGCGAACGGGCACGCACATAACCTTCGAGGGGCCCATTCATGCCTGGACGAGTGCCGCTCCAAACATGGAAGCGGGCTGAGCTGCAACCTCTGGCACCCAATGGCGACTTGCAGCAAGTGTAACGGCAATCCCCACTCACACGTCCCCAATGATAGAGACACGGTTCGTCCTTTAGATATTCACCTTCGCGAGTCATACGAAACATTTTATCACAACGTACACACAAATGTTCCACTGTATCCGCTTCTTCATCACTGTCGGAGCGCGGAGTCGAACCCAACGACCCGCGGCCGCTGTCGCCTTGTGAGCCGGGCACAAACTCCGGCGCGTTCACGTCCCATGTCGTAGCTGGCAGAGGTCGAGGTCGAGGCGGCGGATTGATGTACACCACAGCTTTCGACGAGTTCGGATCAATCTCAAGCGGATAACCCAGCGTCCACATGCGCTTGGGTGACAGCAGATGCGGTCGGAGTGCTTCTACCAGTTCTTCAGTGGAGATTCTCGACGGCGTCGACGGCGTCGGCGGCGCGGACGGGGGGCGGCGTCGATCACGCGGCTTGCGCCGGCGTGCTGCAGCGCTGGCAGAGTCCACCGACGCGAGGGTCTCTTCATAAAACCAATCGTGTAATTGAATACAAAAATGCATGTTTCTGTACTAGCTTGTGTACACATAGAGTCGAGATAGCGAGCGCGGAGCTGGAGGCAGAGATACGTGCTATCGCGCGCGCGGGCGCTGTACTAATGGCGCGATGGTGGGGCAGCCTACGCTTTATACGTTACGTAGGTAGCGCGCGTTCGTTAACGGGACAAGCCAATCGACCGGCCTATTCTCATTTTTCTAAACAATAAAAAGCTTGATATTTGTAAATAAGTGAAAAGTGAGATTGTGTAAAAAGTGTCGCATTAATTTTAATGCGTAAGGAAACACTGGTAGACTACTTCTAGTTCTAAATGCTATCGAGTAAGTACCGCACGCTTTGTTTACATAGATCAGCTGATGTTCCGCGTGGTGTTTACGTACAGTTTTATAAATAAAAACGACACCATGTGGCATTTTTAAGAAAAAATACTTTAAGAATGACATTTCTTCTACGGAATATATGAAAATATCGGTTATGGTTTAATTGTTTTAATGGTTTATTGGAAATACCAAGAAGCAATAAATTAAATAATGATTCAGTCATTATAGAATTTTACGTGTAATGTTCGTAAATATGCTTTCTGGTGAAATCATTAAGAAACCAGTAGATAGGAGGTAATACGTAGTGTCTGTACGTAGTTACGTACAGACAAGAAGTTAATTGTGAGTGAGGGAATACGGGCGGTAGCGGAAGGAAGGACGGCCGTTGCCCTACCCTGACTCCGCTGTGTAAAGGCAAATAGTATTTAAAAATAAACTCTCTCTGTTTGTCTCTGGGTTTATTTATAAGCTTAAGGGCTCAATAAAGTAAGAATTAAAGACTGACTACATGTAAAGTATGTCTTCTTTGTGAAATATTATTTATGTATTACTTGTATGAGTCACATAGTTTAGGATGAAACATACACACGGTTTTTCGGAATATTTGCATACGTGACTAAAGACAGATAGTGGTTGTTCTACAGAAGAAATTTATAGGACAAGATATTGAGGAAATGTTGTTTTATACTTTCACAATAAATGTTCGCATTATCAGCTTTATCTGGTGTTTTACTTTTAATTCGGATATCTCCATCATTAGAAATAATTAGGAATCTATAGATACATCTGTTTGTATACAGAAACTCGTTAATTGTTTTTGTTGATAAACAATCGCTCCAATAAGTTATTTTATTCGGATCAATAATCTGTAATGAACTTCACTGTCAAGCGCATGTGCGCACGAAGGATACGGTATATTATCGCAATAATATGTCTGTCTGAAGCGCGTGTGGGCGCGGCGCGCTGGTCGCTGACACCGGCGATAACCTTCGGTGTCAAACGCGCATCGACTCGACGCGCCCGAACGGTACCGTGCACGATATAGTGTTGGCCCGTGCGACCACTACGTCTAAACTGATATGATTTCTACTAAATTCTTTTGTGACGGAAGAACCCAGCTCCACAAGTGAGATGGTGCTATGCAACTATGGAAAAACTTAGAATGAGTAGAGCTACTCTTGGAAATGGAACCGGACTCTACACCGGATTGTGGCGCAGCTATGCTGCTTGCACCGTAAATTCCTTGAAGAGCTTTATACAGGGTCTCCAACAGCATAAAGTAAATTCATTAAAGGAGATGTTTGATTTTGGGCTACCACTATGTACACTACATAGATAAATAGGAAAAAAATAGAGGAATATCATAAATATACTAAAAAAATAATTTGAAGAAGGGTATAGTCGTACAATAATTATCATTTGAAAAGTTTTTTACTACGATAACCCTATTTTTAGGGCAGCCATGACAGTTGTTTGAAGTTTGATGACTTTGACAGTTTTAAGAAGTGCCGTCTTTGAGTCTTTATTTGCTTTGAGTTTGGATTGAACTTATTGTTTTGTTTAACCAAACCAAACACAACAAACCAAACCCGAGATTTTCGAAATTCCAGTTGTTGTCGAATACACGTCAATCAAATGTCATTGTCAAAATGACATTTTTCGCCTGCTGATCACGTGCTGATCAGATCCACCATGTTTAATTTTTATGTTGTGTTGCTCTCTTTGACCAAGTTAATTTGAAAGTACATTAAAACGAAGTGAAATTAAAGAAAATTGATAGTAAAAAACGGTTACTGTATTATTAAGCAATATTTACATATAGTGTACATAGTGCTAGCCCAGGCTCCATACATTTCTGGAACATCTCCTTTATTCAAATGACACATTCAGTTGTGTAAACAAAACGTCTTAAAATTTATGTGACAAAATAAATGTTTTAAATCCATTCCAATATTTACTATCTACGATTATATTTAAATTTAATATAATGGGATTTTTTCTGTTTTCAACAAACTTATTCGAATATTAATTGTCCACTATTTTTATTTTAAATATAGGCATTTGTCGTCAATATGCTTTTAGCGGATTACCTACTTAAGAAAATGTGGGACGATCTACTCTGATGTTTGAAATGAAACTCTTTTTTGTGGGTGTGTGCGTTGGTAGTATGCAAATGAAGCCGATTATATATTAGCACTAGTAACACGGCATTTTTTACACGAACTAGAATACGGTTACGTTTATCCGATAGTGGTGAACATGTAAATATAATTGGGAACTATGTCAACTAAACTTCAGCGATTAATGATAAGATATCTTTTATCAACGAAGTGCCAAATATTAGTTGTTTGTTTATCGTTATTTAATAGGTTCATTAAAGAATATTAACGATGCGCTTCGAACGCTCTCGTTAACTCGTAGCTAAACGTGTTTATGTTACGTGCGAACGCTGTACAATAGACAAACCGGGACTGGAGGTATTCCCCATAGAGACACGGGTTTACTTCATCACTACTACCATCTCCATTATCCAGCTAACCGCTGGGCACGTACTATACAGTACGTGCCCAGCGGTTAAGTGCTTATAAGAGAACTGTATAAATGGAATAAGTGCTTGTCTACGACGCCAATAATAAACGTAAACGCCTACTTTTGTTGTTCTACTCGCGATTGCGGTCAGTGGGCCACGGCAAGCGATGAGTATTACCGGAACTTATATTTCAGTTACCTATGCTGAGTTTAAGACCTTGACAGTAAAAACATATATGGTGAATGATTACAGACAGGCTCTACGTCACACGCACTGTAAATATTGCCGACACACAGTGACCATATTGAGACATAATTGCATGCAAGTTATTACGTTGTTGTCCCAAAAAAATAAGATGCTTTTTTCATCATCATCATCATCAGCCAATAATCTTCCTACTGCTGGGACACAGGCCTCCTCTCTATGAGAGGGGGTGGGCTGTTAATAAACATTCTATTCTGAACCAACTAACTGAAAACCAAAGTCTTAATTTCATTGATTTAATTTTTACCACCATTGAGTTTTTTGCAGTGGTTTGATGGTGCTTTTTCAAGCTATTTGGTCAATCTCAAATGACACACAGATCTTTATCAGAGAACTCGTAACCAAGGAACCTGTTACATCATATCATAACCAGTTTAAGAATTGACCACAATGTTTCAATGTACTTTGATATCTGTAATTATATAAATGTAAATGACACGAAAATCATTCATGATTATAACTAAAATACAGTAAGTTTAGTGTCAAATTAATTAATTGCCTACACATCTAACGTTCTCATTGTTTCTGTTCCAAAATAACAGTGATAATGAGTGTGTGGGTCACAGAGTAGTAACAAAGCTGGTGCTGGCTGATAACATCGCGCCACAGTGTTTTGGTGAAAGTTGTACATCATCGGCAGCTGACCACTGTCACGCAACTTCAAGTAGGTCAAGGAGTTTGCGTAGCCACTGTGACTAAGCCAACCGTATGAATGGCTCGCAGTTTTAAGCCATATGAATAAGCTTATCGATATTACGCTGAACACAGTAAATATTCGAGGAAATGACTAACAATAAGAAATATGTTATAATTGACAAAGGAACCGTAATAGAAGGGTGATGCAAAGTTAACAATAAGCGTCGCAATAACACAACCACTAATGTAAACAAATAGACAACTGCTAAATTCTCAAGTGTTTGTGTAATCAATAAACAACTGACTAGAAGTGATTTTCTTATGTAGGTAAACGATATGAGGCAGATTAGCATAAAATTATAAAAGATTTGATCTAAATACCTGCTTAAATGGCTTTTGCGACGTTCAAAAACACTAACACGGCTAGAGCTGGCGCTAATAAGGACTATTGAAATAACGGTGGATTGAAGAAGACCAAACAAATCTGTTACAAACCGGAAAAATAACGTTTTCGGGGCACGTCCACCTACAGCGTTGACACCGTGGTTTACATACTACCTTATACGAGCCACGCATATAATGATACGTCTGATTTTGTCGTATCATCTTTGCCAACAAAACATTACATTTGCGAGATTATTCAAGTCATTGCGTGTGAAATAAAACTCACAATAAACAAGTTAATCTTACATGGCTTCGTTTTGTATAAGATTGAAATCAAAGTCCGAGGATTGAACCTAGACGAGGTTCAATCCTCGGACTTTGATTTCAATATTATAAAGGACAGAGTAGAAGTGTTTATCGACAAAGATGTGTGTTCAGCGTTACCTTTATATTTCCACCTACGTAATGCAGGCTAGTGATTATTATCGTACAATGTTTTTATACTCATCAAAGTCAAAGATAAATGGTAGTAAATTGACGTTTGAAAATTCATAGACAGCGGATAATGACTGAGTAGGTAACTATTTGAAAACGGTTAGAACGCATCGATTACTATTTGCAGTACGTTAATTGCACGAGGTGCTGATTTTCAATGATGTAGAGGAATTTGGATTTGTTTTTTGATTTTAATCCAAGGTTCTTACTAATTTGTTTGTTCAGTATTACTTTATTTCCCTGCATTCTAATATTTCCAAAATGTTTGTATTTTACCCAGTTTGTTTTGATATACCTGGACTATTGAATAATCTCAGTAAATCATCTGCGTAGACACAATAATAGCAATACCTTTGTGCTATTGTATCTTAATGTATTGTCCTGTTAAGTGTTTTGTGTGTACATAAATAAATAATAATAAAATACAACAAAACATTTTTAGACCAAATATAGAACTAATTATATGTAATGCATCCGTTTTTACGTGGGACATGGTCAAACGCTACGTGCAGTTACACCTTAATGAGTACCTAGGCATTAAGTTAGGTGGAATTTATTTCCGAGAATTAGTTTTTGGTAGCAAGAAGACTCAGTACGTGGGTTTTTAGCCCACATACGCCTAAGTATCATTTTTGTTTTGTCTGACTAATAGCAACTAGAGTCCGACCGAAACTGGTTTTCCGGCCGAAACCGAAACCAAATATTCGGCCGTGGCTTCTTTTTAGGCCGAAACCGAAACTCACGTGGTCAAGTAAAAAAATCCTTAAAATACTGAAATTTGGTGCATTTTACCAATTATTGAGCATTAATTAGGACTTGAAATGGAAACACAGTATATAAATTTTGTTGTAAGTAATCATTTATTTAATATATTATTTTTGTTATTTTTTCAAATTAAGTTCTCATAGCAAAATGTTTATCAGTTATCAATAATCAAATCACTAATTGTTACTGTTTCATTTTGAAACTTAATAATTAATACTAGATTTCAAAGCTATCAAGTGAAGATCTTCCCTATTTGACTTTTGGTTATGTTTATTGTTTACGTTATGTTATGGTATGTTTATTTGATTCAATTACAGAAACGAAACAAAAACTTACATGTAATCAGTTTCATCAAAACATAACCTCATGTTTGCGTCTGGCGATAACGCACTGACTAAGTTGTGTTGCTACAGAGCTATCCCACCGGCGCACGCAATTCCCGAACAGGGCCGCCAGCGTCCGCCAAAGCGTTGCCGCGACAAACGAAGTTAGGCGAGCGTGCACGACAACTTCCGAAATCAGTTTCGGTTTCGGCAAAAGTTTCGGCCAATTTTGGCCGCAACCGAAACTGCCGCCGAAACTTGATTTTAGCCAAAACTCAGACGAAACCGAAACCGAACTTTCGGTCGGACACTAATAGCAACTGATAACAAATTCTAGCTGGCTACTATTATAGACAGATCATAGATTTGGAGATACTTATCATGCACTCAGAATTCTATCAATAGTATTACGTTAATGGGCAGTTAGAATTATGAGTAACTACTATTCTTTAATCGTTAGGTAAATGCGATTACGTTGTTTATTTATCAAATGTAATGATTTATAAATAGTGAATTGTATGTCGCATCAAGACAGCGACCCGTCTGAAACTACTCGATAGTGGGAAACAACGTTTCCTACATTGACCGCTTATCTGGACGTTACTGCGCAGTAGTACGAACACTTGCATATCACCAATGTTTATTTTTATTACTACACTCTTAATAGCGTTAATCGTACTTCCCTAAATAAATCGTACTTCCCTAAATACCTACAGAAGTTGATTATATACGACCTACTTAAGAGCGTTTATACCCTACGGCATTTCATACAAACTTTCAAGTCGTTATTTTCCGAAATGACTGAACATATTTTAATGAAACTTCCTACGCATAAGCAGTATACATAGGTCTAAAAAGTTACAAAAAACATTTTCGAAATGTCTTATAAAAATGAAGATAATTGGACATTTCTATTTCTAAACATAATTAAAAATCGGTCTAATTTAGCTGTAACATTATTTTTCGAAAATGTTTTTAGTTACTTTTTAGACCTATGTATACTGCTTATGCGTAAAAAATAACGACTTGAAAGTTTGTATGAAATGCCGTAGGGTATAAACGCTCTTAAGTAAAACCTACATGTGTAAATGCTAATTAAGCTGTCGTAAGCCAAACAGGTCGTAATGATATCCAAGTTTTGGGAAACCAGCGGAGTCCGTGAACTCGTGACGCAGAGTTTCATTGAAGAGTTTAACAAGATGGGTGTATTATAGGTTGATACATTGAGGTGGGATGTTTTCATATTTTTAGCTATGATCAACAAAATTTCAAGGTGGAGGACAATCGAGGCGGCGACACGCGCCATCGGATTGCCCGAGTCGAGCCCTGTGGACTGGTGCCAATGTGCGACACTACTCCAACGTGCGTCACGCTACGTAAAGATCTGATAAGTTCATAATATTATGATCATTTTAATTCATATATAGTTATGATGAATAGGCTAACACGATTTGGCTACGAGCACATCAAATTAGAGTCATCATCATTAAAATCGTCTAGAAGATTTTTTTCTGTCAATTAGCCAAGCTGCTCAGCTTAGTTCTGCTATAGTACGAAATGCCTCCCTATTTTCCTTGTACTTGGACCTCCATGACGCCCATGGCCTCTGTGGAGTGATAGTTACTGGTTGAGTGAATAGGTTTTTCCACGTAGCTTTTTCTCCTTTTAAAAAGGCAAGTTTTTAAGCGGCAAAAAGCCTCTTATCTGTTTTTTACCGCCTAAAAATGTTTATCCTTCGGTTCTTTTAATGAAGTTTATACAATTGATTTGCTACAGTTCAGTGGTTTCCTGCTAACTATTACTGAATTCAAAGGTACTTTTATTTAAGCTAAGCTTTAAACCGCGCCAATCACTACGATAATGTTTCTGAAGAGTAAAAGACTTACCGAAATGATTCCTTTTAAGAGCGTTTATACCCTACGGCATTTCATACAAACTTTCAAGTCGTTATTTTCCGAAATGACTGAACAGATTTTAATGAAACTTCCTACGCATAAGCAGTATACATAGGTCTAAAAAGTTACTAAACATTTTCGAAAAATAATGTTCAACTAAATTAGACCGATTTTTAATTATCTATAGAAACAGAAATTTCCAGATACCTTCATTTTTGAAAGACATTTCGAAAATGTTTTTAGTAACTTTTTAGACCTATGTATACTGCTTATGCGTAGGAACTTTCATTAAAATCTGTTCAGTCATTTCGGAAAATAACGAGTTGAAAGTTTGTATGAAATGCCGTAGGGTATAAACGCTCATAAGGACTACCATTTATTTTAATTTCGTTTCTTCTTAGTACAGTTTTAGCTTATATACTTATTATTTTGAACCCTGATCGTGAAGTTTTTTTTTTTCCTATCATGTCGTACCTATTCATTCATAAATTTAATCCCCGATATTTGCCGGTATATTTTATTAGCCAGTTACAAACAAACAACCGTTTTCAGGAGACTGTAAAAGCGATTGATGGTCGCAATATACATAAATTATTATTGGCACTTAGACGGTTAATGTCGCCTATCCGCTTGACACAATCCCTCAGCTGCTTTCACAAGACCCGTATCAAAAGAAGGGATCATTTCTTCCGTGCGGAAACTACGATGTTTATGATATTAAATTAAGTATTCTTAATAAAAAGGTAACAGCACTACATTCACTATTTGTTTGATAACAGGTTATTTAAGCAAATGTGTAACTGCGGCCGGTGATTTTATGCTCGCTAGCGAAGTAAACGTATGGCGGTCATCGGCCTTGTTAGTCCATGAGCGGTGTTGTCGTCATATGCAAATTGCTTTGCGCTAATTTACAGAAGAGTACAATGCCATCCACTTAAACATCACGATCGACGTGTAAGATAAAAACCTCACGCATAGGTTTTACATAAATGTATTTATGAAATACTCTAAATTCCGAACAGAGGACTAGAACAAAACTTCTCCAGCTTTACAAAGGGAAATATTAACATAATGTAACGATCCTGAACTAAATAGAATTTAGCCACATTTGAATCTACACCAAATTGTTGCCAAGAACAACACTTAGTACTTCATTTAGTTTTGACCCCAAATCGGTACAACTCGTGAAGTAATCCGGTCAAACACTACAGTGGAACTCAACTGCTCAATTGATAAATTGTTGAGTACCATAAATGGGTCGTAGGTACATAGTTACTAACTACTTGTCGCCTTTTTCCCACTGATTATGTATTAGTCAACCGAAAAAAATATTTGTAAGCAAAAAATGTGTGGGACTAAAAACTGTAGGTATATTATTAAACGTTTAGCTGACAAACCTTCAAACCTAATACTTGTTCCGATGCTGACTCTAGACCTATTTCGTCATGATTATACAATAAGGTTCATATGCACACAGTACTGCTTTGCCGTTCCCGGAAATCCAGAGTTTCAACGCCAAGCTACGGGGTGTCTAAGAAATACTACCGAGCACTTTATATTTAAATATTATAATAAGTGTTCTACACAGCTACGAAATGTCTACTCGACTGCCACGCAAAACGCAATGCTACACAGTAGATACTACGGAGCATCTCGCTCTCTCTCTTTCTCTCTCTCTTCTTCAACCTTTGGCGATCCAATGCTGAGTGTAGGTCTCTTCCAATTCTCTCCACCTTTGGTGTGTTATGTGTCATGGCTATCCAGTTTCTTCCGGCCACTTTAACGGAGCATCTACGAGACATCAATCTAAGAAGTGCTAATTATGCAGCTTACACGGTATGCTGTGTAGAAGCTACGCCATGCTACGCAGCTTCAACGCAATTACGGAGCTACAACGCAATGCTACGGAACGCCTACGAATCTACTACGGCATGCTACGCAGGTACAACGCTGGGCTACGAAATGCCTACGCGACTGCTACGAAGCGCCTACGAGTTTACGACCAATCCTAGCCAATGCCAATGCGGCTGCAACGCGATGCTACGGAGCGCCTACGCGACTTTGTAGCAGGCAACGCCACGCTGCGTTTACGTTACGCTACGGAGCGTCTAAGCGGCTTATACGAACCAAACTAGCTAGGTAGCTGGGTAGCTTCTTACCTTTTGTCTCAATTGAAATCGTTTTGTAAATACAAAACCAATCTTTTATATTAGCCGTTTCCCGAAAAGTAGAATACCCTCATTAATCGCCAGAGTGTTCAACTAATGTAAATGAGCTTTGGAGTCGTATGAACTAACGGAAATGAGTCACTGTGATGTTAAAAGACAATAGGTTAGCTACTGTTAGCGAAGAAATTTTAAGTTTTGTACTTTCACACATTTACGCCTTACTGGTTTAATAAGGTAAATTGTTTCTTGAATAAACTAGTAGGTGCCCTCGAAACTACAGCAAATTAATTAATTTTTTAGACCACAAGACACGTCAGTAAATGAGGCGATCGATGACGTGCAATGCCATAATGAACGTGGTGGCAACTGATTTTACATGAATTTTCCCCATGCATTGATATTAAGCCGTAAAATGTATTTAATATGGTGTGCAAATTAAACATGAAACCTAACCAATAATTGAAGAGTAATTATGTGTAAGTACAGTACACAATTAAATATAATTCGATACGAAATTGCAATTTTTAATTTAATTACAACTTTGCAAGGAAAATAGGTAACTACATACGTAACTAAATTACAATACGATACCTCGTATTGATTTTCTGACTAGTCAAAGCAGATACATAGTGTTTATGTGTTGCAGAGGCTGTTATGTATTGCAGGTACATAATCAGAGCATCGTCGGTACAGCCGAAACCCGATCTCAAAGCTTATTACTGCGTAGAATCAATTATCTGCAAGACGAGCAGCTAACAATCACATGGAAGTACATCGTTACATTACGAGAAGGATGTGTGACCGAAATATTGCTATCCTTGTGACGGTGTGACGTCAAACATCTTATTCGCCTCTCGCGGGATATTCTACAGAAACATATCCGTTTACCTCATCGTATAGGAGGAATTACCGGATCTCAAAACAAGGAAAATTGCTAAACGCTCGTATGATATAATAATATACGTCACGAGCATATTATTAAGAAATACTACACGCAAGTTTACGCTCGTTAACAGACGAATTATGCGCATACTTGCTACAAACAAATTTAGACGTAAGTCTAGAATGAATAATCCGTGGTTTTTTTAATAAGTAGTTAATTTTAATATAATATAGTGATGATTAGCCTTTTGATGAGCGTACCCTTGAGCACCAGTGCCATGTGAATAGGACGCGACCGCAGTCATCGCAGTTGCTCAATCGCTTAAACAGCTGGTTTCTAAACGGAAACACTAAGCTGCAGTGCCTTTGTACGAGTGTTATGCAAGTCGTTATCCACGTAATGGGGCTGAAGGTCTTGCAATTAAAAACTTCAGTGGGCGAGCCGTCGGATTCGCACAACAGTCTTTTTAATTTAATTACAACAAAAAAGTAACTGTAAAAAACACCATTTTACGTGAATTGTTTATCAGATAAAAACGTTTATTTAATAAGGAAGGAAAACTATTCGTATTTTTTAACACTACTAATGGACATGAACAAACGTTCGGTTAAGTAACATCGGAGTTAAGTAAACCGTAACTAAATGAACCATAAACCTAACTGTCTTACTGACCTCGCAAATCTTAACATAACGTCTTTTACACGCGAAACAACAACTATGTACTTGCAGCACGTGTTCTTGTTTCTAAATAGGGAACATTTCATAACATAATCATATTATAATCATTATTTATTTTTGCGCTTAATTCGATAAGTGTAATCGATATAAAGGTAAATATTCGTGGCGGATGTGGTCTCTTGCCAACTGGCAACTGAATTGGGTTACAGTATCGCTATGAATTCCTCTGTTTATTCAGCATCTGTATGGATCCGAGTGCAGGATGACGTTAGCGGAAGTAACGGAACGAACCCCTTTGTTCTCCCATTTTAATTTGTGTGTCATGAATGACGATTAGTCGAATTTACACGCGATATACATAATATAAAAGATTAATGTTTTGACAATGTTTTTTTTATAACATACCTATTTCAAACTAACGGCCTGCCCCAGCTATTGGATTATTCCAAAATTTACAAACGCGAACACAGAAACGTTGCTATGAGGCTTCAAACTATTTAAATAAACGTGAGAGGCATAAATAATTTACAAAATCTGTCTTTATGTCTAAATATGTCAGCAATATTTAAAGATAAGTATGCTGATGGCTGATCGAAAAATGGCAAAACATTTCGAAAAGAAATGAACAAAACAGTTTAGATTTTCAATGGGATCTATATCTGTCATATAAAAAACAAAGTGTAGAGGTTGGCGCCGACTTACAAGAAAATAAAAATAGAAATGAACGCTATAAGTATCAAAATATTTTTACATTTCAATGTCTGTCTACCAAAGCAATCACTGGTTACTTAGGAGCCATTATTGCCTATTGAAAGAGGCGGTGACGCGATTTCGGCGGCCATGGCCTTATGCAAACGTGGCCATTTCGACAATCAGCTTCTAGCAACTTCGAGAAATTAGCAAACAAAATTGAGAGAAATCGAAGAACGCAAAAATTGACAGCTCTCAACTACTTGGTAAGCATGTGTGAGGTCAAATATCAAGCAAATTATCTTAAAAATGACATCTGTGTACGTTAAAATTCCGCATCGGAATTATTTCTAGGTCAATCGGAAATTAAATAAAAACTGTTATTGATGTTCCATCCTTATTTTCTTATTTGAACTGCGTTGGCTTATCGAAAGGAGACTGGTTGAAAAACTTTTCTTTATTACCTACGTCGGTTTGCTAGTTTGAAAAGCATTTCCCGGCGCGGAAGTCGGTAAATTATGTTGTAGTATATTTATAGATAAACATCAACAGATAGTGGTTCGCTAAGTAACTAACGGAAATAGAATCGCTGAAAAGATTTTATGTAACAATTGAACATGACTGGAGAACATTTTTCCTTGTGACTTAAATCGTAGCGTCTCGTAGCAACAGTGCTACGCCTCCAATTCCCGATTCTGGTTTTAACAAAAGTTTTTGTTCGTATATCGCAGTTAATTTTTGTTTCAGTATTCAGATCATTTTCAATAAATTACGACGCCGCTGTGTACTTAGGATGCGCCTGTCATTGAATGATTTTCCTGCTTCCTACTCAGTGTTTACAGGCTTTGTTCTTTGCGAGCGCCACGACTCCACTTTGTGTTTATTGAACAAGAAGGATTCATTTTACATTCTTGTTCAAAGAGAATTTTAATTAATCATTTTTAAAATTGCAACTTTATACAGCAGGTAATTTTACTGTCATGGCGGCCTTTACGTTAGTTTTTTTCCTACCTGAAAGTATGTTGGATAAATGATAACTGAAAATTGACCCGAGTACGGCTTGTTGGTCTTAGTGAGCGAGACGCTAATTTTCAATAGGTACATAGCAAAAATACAAGACAGCCACACTGGACGGAGCTTTGAACGGTGATTCGTAACGGTTAAGAGTTGAATGCCCAAGGACTACGCGTTTTTACGTTACATCGCTCTAATTTGAATGGCGCTAATCTAACTAGCACGCCTGTTACTTTTATTTATGCTTTATGATTCCCACTTCTAACCTTGTGTGGTGAACATAGTATTAATTTGTCAGAAAATCGAGTCAATTTGACCTAAATTGAATTATCTTTAAAACCAAGCCAAGTTGACCTAAATTGAATTATGTCTATTATTGAATCGTCACTAGCGTCACCAGAGACTTTCCAATAGGAATGTTAAATAATTCCCAAAGATATCCGCAAATAAATTCGCATAACGATTCAAAAAATAAATAATCGGTTTTCATAGAGTTGTCACAAGAAAGATAGTTTCTAGGCAGATGAGAGATTGATGACATAAATAAATCACTGTCGTATATATTATTATTATCCGACTCTATAGAAGAAAACAAATAGTCGCTTTCTATTTACCAACTAATAATTCTTGGTATTATTCGATGGTATCAGTTGATATAAATATCAATCATACTTTAAATAACGATACAGCTTTCAAAAATATATAAATTTTCAACCCCTTGGCTCTGGAGTTAATAATCTATAAAACTACAAGTTTTCTGAACGTCCACGAAGGTCAAGCTCATTGTAAAAACCTTTTTCAGTACATTTCAATGACATTGAATACGAAATTTTTAACGTTTTAAAACATAGATAGTTTAATCGTTTTTTCTAGAAACAGTACCTAATAGCACGTAGTCTTTTTCCAGCTTTTTAATTTTAACACTTTAAACTCGCGAATCTCGGCTCTTTGAATACACAAGCAAGTCGTTAATTCTTATAAAAATAATATTTAAAATAATCTTAGTATTATACCATCACCAGTGTTAATAAATAAAGCGTAGCGGTTTAATCGTTATATTACAAAGATTGTCTGTCATGTGCATTTTCGATGGTCCATACGGTCGTTTGTACGTAGTTCAGATGTAAAATAAACAAAAATATAATCAAAATAAACTTAAACAATACATATTATACATTAGTAAGTAAAAAGAACTTATGACGTTAAGACAAGCTATACTAAACTATAGAGAATAAACATGCATTATGTAAGTATGAGGAAAACAAAAGAAAATAATGAGGGTTCGAAGAAAATACAACAATTTATAACCGTTCTTTACGTTTCCCAGGCTTATATTATTAAACCAGTTTCATAGATTCATTGGATGACAGCCAAAGTTCAAAAACCTTATGAGGTTTTATTATTTTGTTTAAAAGTAAATGTCAATGTTTTGTAAAAAAAAAAACTTGATCGGAGTTACATATTTCCATGCACGCTGATGTCATGGTTTGTTTACTTAATTTAATGATATTAGCGTCATTCAAAGCAGTATGCAAACTAGTGCATGATTCGGTTCAGCAGATTTGCGTAATTGATACATCAAATACATTAACCGAACAACTATGCTTGAATACATTAAGTACAGGTTATCCTGGATATTATTTCTTTTCGATCTATTTCATGAGGTTTCTGAAAGTAATTTGCTTATTAAGTTTCTAAATTATTAGGTAAACAGAGGAAAAAAAAAATATGACGAAAAGAAAAATGCTACGTATCTATTCTATACATGTAATAGAAAAAAAAGTACATAAAGGTATGCAGACTTCATTGTCTGTTTGAATAAATTATAAGTAAAAAGAAACATCTGGAGTGGAAGTTCCCGTCATGGAGCCAAACGTACAATAACTCTAAAACTGAAGTTGACTGTGTAAATGTGCATGAAACCAAGGTTAGAACCGAGGACCTTCCGCACTTGGGGTGACGCCGCCGTTTGGAGACAAAAGACCTCGACGTTTTACTCTTTTCCTAGTTTTTGTAAATTCTTACGCCCTTGAAATCGACAATTAACTGACATGTTTTCAGTCAAACTTAATCGGCCCGAAATAAATCGAAGTCCAATCTAATACTTCGACTCGCTTACTACATTAATAATTAAATAATAAGGTTTATTAAAATATGTATTAGCTTTCGGCTAAATTGATAAATCTTAATAAAATAGATAAATCTATAATTAACAATAAATTGCTCAAATAAAAATGAAGAGCTCTAAGCAATTTTCTCTACTCGTAGCGCCATCTCGAGGCTACGCTTAGAACGGTGTGAGACAGGTGACTCAGCTAATGAATCCACACTTCACAACTAGATGGCAGGGTTATCAGTGAACGAAACAGTCGCTGTCCCCTGTCTAGACCCAAACTTTATTTTACGAACTGTACTAGTCATTAGAAAAAAGAAACTAAATTATCTTACACTACAAATAGGTATAATCAATCAGTCATGGTTTAAGTACAATAGCAATTATTAAAGTGCGCCACTACTTATTTCACCGGCGATAATTTCATTAAGATAAGTTCATTGAGTGGCGGGCGATATGCCGATGGACTGGTAATTATACCTAAATAGTAAAAACGTATTACTAGCGATACGCACACTACGCTCACCGCATGGTCACCGGTCGGTGCATAAACATAACAATTCGTAGCGCATTAACGTACCACGTGTTTTTTAACTCCATCGGATTACTCTACTAGAACAATACTAAAATTCATAATACTAATGGAACGAATTCATATATATTTCGTTCGCAATTTCTTTTCCTTTATTAATTCAGTACGGTTCCCTTTATAGTATAAGCACGTAAAAGTATTGGCAATATTGCGTTTGAAATTTTAAGCGCTTATTGAGAGTTGGCTCGGATGCAAGGGTGAAAGTGGATCGACTTGTTTAGTGTGACTTGGTCTGCACCCAGCGAGCTAGGCATTTCACCCAGCTTTCCAACATTAGCAACGTTCATCAATGCCAACTATTACGGAAATAACGATACAATACATAATAGTACACATCATGAAACTATGTTTATCCAATGACCAGTTAGCAAATTGAAGGCCATAAATTAGTTCCACATGTGTAAATATTACGTGAATAGTGTTTTGTTGTATCGTGCTCGAATCTTTATCTATTAGCTGTTAACGATACGGATTATATCATCGATTGTTTATCGCCCATTGTTTTACGAAAATGTACAACAATTAACTGTATTATTTAGAGAGATATTTGCAAAAATATAAGATGCCTCATTCTGAATACAAGCAAAAACTAAAATGTAAAATATTGTTTTAGTAATAAGAAGGCAGGCTCATACCGAGCTGTAGAAAGTGCGCAGTGAGACAACTTTCGCGACCGAATTCAAGAGAAAGTAGTCCGGAGCGCCGCGCGCATACATTATATCACTTTATCCGACTTTGGGATTATATCACAAGCAATGTTTACAAATAACAGTATGTATCAACATGTCCGATTTTAATAACTCGTTTATCAAGCCGGCTTTATTGAACAATCGTGTCACAAAATAAGTGCTACGGTTTCGTTGTATACAATTTATTGTTGTCGCTAAGCGGAATTGTTCATACAGAGACATCCGCTTCAACAGCAAAACTTTTGTTATAAAAATCTCAGCTTTCGCTTTCGAGTTGCGCCGGCGCAGCATCCACGGAAACTTTGTCCGTGCACGTTAAATTAACATGTCCGCGCACTAAACACCTCCTATTTACAGAAACTAACAATGGAAGGTCACAGTCTGGTAATACATACAAATGAGAAGAACTCTGTCGTGGCGATAACTCCATGACAGTGTAAGCAGAGCTCTTTGTCTTCCTAGTTCAACTCATAATACTGACTGATAAGATGAGAAACACTTGTAGACATTATCTTTAATTCTTTAACACCGTTCCTTAATTCTTTCGCGGTTTTATTTCGTAAGTAAGTTACGTATTAATTTTAATGTATCACTGATAATAATCGTAACCATAATTTTGCTGATATAAACGAATTGCGTATTTATATTACAGAGCCTACTGATAGTTCTGAAAGTAGGTGGGTAGATAAATATAAGTGATAAATTAAAAAGGCATGTTTATGTAAACATTGAAGAATTTTGTGATATCACCACTGACGGAATAATATTTTTAAAGTTATCTTAAATATTTTTTTAAGCACTGACTACTCTCGACGAAATAGATTGTACGGAGCTAACCTTCCAAAGAAAGTTCAAAACAATAGTTACATGAACTCAACTTTTATTTTCTGAAAAGTTCATTAAGAAATGCTAGACGACATCGACATCGCGAGGTAAGTTTGATATAATCCTATCATAAAACTACCAAAACCGATAAATAAATCTAATCTAATACAATAAATACCAATTTGACAGAGTATAACGACGGCTCCGTTTTTCAGATTACTGTAGAAAATTCAGAACTTAATTTAATTTCCTGGTTCCCAAGTCCTTGCTCTTCTGTGACCCTCGCCTAGTGCAAATAGACTTAATTTCCGATTAGTTCTAATTTTTCAGCTAGTAACAAAGAATAGACTAATTAAGTTACACGCGTCAGAGAGGCCTACGTTCTGATTCGATGACCTTAGAAACACCGTCATCGCTGATCTCATGAACACAATGCTCGTAACTAAACTAATAGACGAACGAAAACCTACGTTTAGTACCATACACAAACTTGCGTTTAAACAAATTGTACAAAGAAAGATAAGATGGGACCATTTAATATTTATACAACGTATATGCAATAAACGTACATAAAACAAACATAAGTACAAGGCTCTTCTTGGTGATTTTTAATGTACAAGGTTAGTTCCTTACGATTTCATCAACAATTCCGTATTTTAAAACATAATTCGACATGTTTTACATAATACTATGGACATTTTGGGTGGATCAGATACGCCGCGGTCAGAGGTTAAAGGTTTGTCTCGTGCAAACGAAACAACTGATCTTTACAAATGATTTCTACTACAAACGTAAAAAACAGGAATTACTATTAGACAGGGATTACTACATTCACTGCTTAAATTATAACAGTTAACATATTATTAATTGGCTGTCTATTTTTATCTATACTAATATTATAAAGCTGAAGAGTTTGTTTGTTTGCTTGAACGCGCTAATCTCAGGAACTACTGATCCGATTTGAAAAAATCTTTCAGTGTTAGATAGCCCATTTATCGAGGAAGGCTATAGGCTATATATCATTCGCTACGACAAATAGGAGTGGAGCAGCAATTAATAATGTTTCAAAATCGGGGAAAATGTGACGCATACGAAGTTGCGCGGTACAGCTAGTATAAAATAAACTACAACAAGCCAACTAAGTTGATGTTTGAATATATGGTTTAAGTAAATTATACATTGTTTACATATTACCTACTTTGTCACTTCTAGGATGCAACATGCGAAAATGCAAACAAATTAATTCTTTAACATAAAAATAGATTTTGGACCGGTATGGTCTAAAAAAGTATCTAACGAATATACAAGAGACGCCAATACAATCATGCCTTGTGCAATTTACTTTACATTTTATAATAATATTGCAAATGCAAAACATACTAGTGATGATAAATCACAAAGTAACTTTCTGCATGATTTTTATTACAAATTAGGATGAATTTGCATCTAAAAACTCTAAATGTGCAAATCTATGTCATGGAAAGTTAAAAGATCATGACATTGACATCCGAATGATCTTTCAAATTAGTCACCACTGCACGTGGTATTTCCAAATACACTAGGAGATTTTCGAATACGACTTTCCGCGAGCTGGTAGTCAAACCTACCTAAAAATTAAGTATAAATTATTTATTACAAAAAAAAACCTCAACATTTCATTCACGTATGCCATATAAGAGGAACTACCAATGATTCCGGCGGATGTCATATAGACATGACGCAAGCACAAGGCTTCCTAGAATCAATACAACCCTAAAAACGAAGTGATGTTAACGCATTGGGAAGTCACAATGAACTTTTTTTGTTACGTTCAGAATTTATGATAACTTCCATCACATAAGTGATGAAGTAACAATTATCATGTAACAAGGAAACGAACGAAAATGGTAAAGGCACATCTTGATAGTGACGTGACTATTACTGAAAAAATCAACCGTCACAACTTGATATTCGTTTCTGATTAATCGATATTATTTCAAAGAAACACTGATACCGACGTCTTTATTAGCTGCACGTATAGGCCACACCCCTGAAGGAAGTCGAATAGCTAACTTTCTTGTAGTTCTACTCGCTGCCTAGTGCCCACTTTACAGCATTATTGCAACCTATAATTTCGATATGTTATGGTTACGTGGTCGAGCAGTACCTAACCCCGTAAAGGGAAAGTTTTGCGATATAACATTCGTATTGCTTTTACCTTTCTGGGACTTTTTTTCCTTTATTGAAAATGTTGGTATTACAGGTGAAAGATAGAGAACGGGAAAAGTACGAATTATGGACATACTTTCTAAGACTTTGAAACCACAACGTCAATGGGGCTCGTCTACGGTAGTTGTTAGCCGTTTTAAAGCGCGAAAATCCCAAAGAAAATAGCTATCTAATTTGAAGTTACGGGTTTTTAACGGGTAAACTTAACAATGGCGTCATTAAATCCTCATTAGCAGTTGTTATCAATGATTGCCAACACGATGAACATAAAAAGTCCAGGAAGCATGTTCATTATCATTTTGTGGGTACATTATGATCGGAAACTTATCACATACCCACACATTGATTCGCGGTACGTATAGACGTATTTAGATAAAGATATTATGGTATCAGATAGCTTGGGAGTGCCATGACTGTCGATGGATTTAAATTTTGGTAATTGCCATAGTGATGAGATAGTGGAAAAAGTCCCAGATTAACTCAGTTTTTCTGACCGATAACATTAATCAATAAATGGTACGGTATTGTTAAAAAAAAACTCATTTATCCACATGTTTCATAACGAATTTAATAGAATTGTAATGTTGTAACCTCATTTAATATACAAAATTGTGATTGCTTCTCGTTTATATATCCATTTTAATAAATTAATGAAGCAACATTTAGGATAAATCCGGCCATATCTAGGCTGCGTGAAATGTCAGATATTATTACTAAAGAAAAAAGTTACTACCTACAGCAGTTAATATTTTCTTTATCAGACGCTTATACTCTACTGATTTCAAAAAACGATTGACTACAACTTGTAGTACGGAACTGACCTCGTTAACTATTATAGTAAAACCATTTCAGTTGTGTGAATAAGCGATAACAGAAATATAAATTGTAATGTTCAGTATGACGACTGTATTTTTGTCCATTCTTGAATTCAGTGCAATCAAACAACCGACTCCGTTTGCGGCGGTTAACTGATCAAAACAAAGGTAATGTTTCTGCAAAAATAATAAACTGAAGCATCCATATTCATCAGCATCAACATCAATGGCGAGTACATCTCTCACCTTCGATTTGCCGACGATATAGTGGTCATGGCTGAGACCATGGAGGACCTGAGTACAATGCTCGATGACCTCAGTAGAGCTTCCGAAAGAGTGGGTCTTAAAATGAACATGGACAAAACCAAGGTCATGTTGAATGCCCATGTAACACCCGCTCCTATTAAGATCGGAGACTCTACTATCGAAGTTGTAGACGATTATGTCTACCTGGGACAAACGGTCCAGTTGGGTAGGTCTAACTTCGAGAAAGAGGTCAATCGTCGAATCCGACTCGGCTGGGCAGCGTTCGGGAAGCTGCGTGGTATCTTCTCGTCCAACTTACCGCAGTGTCTCAAGACGAAAGTTTATGACCAGTGTGTGTTGCCAGTGATTACATACGGGACCGAAACGTGGCCGCTCACAATGGGCCTCATCAGAAGGCTCAAAGTCACCCAAAGGGCAATGGCTATGCTCGGAGTTTCCTTGCGTGATCAAATCAGAAATGAGGACATCCGCAAGAGAACCAAGTTTACCGACGTAGCCCGAAGAATTGCCAGACTTAAGTGGCAGTGGGCAGGGCACATTGCTCGCAGAACAGATGGCCGATGGGGCCGAAAAGTTCTGGAATGGCGACCGCGAACCGGGAGACGATTCGTTGGAAGGCCTCCCACTAGGTGGACCGATGACCTGGTGAAGGTTTCGGGGATCCGCTGGATGCGAGTCGCACGGGACCGATCAATGTGGCGACACTTGGGGGAGGCCTATGTCCAGCAGTGGACGTCTTTCGGCTGAAATGATGATGATGATGATGATCCATATTCACTTTGAACAAAGTTATTAAACTAAATTGATTATTATGTTAACTTTTTAGTCCCTGATCAACAATACTACTTCGAGAGAATCCTTTTGGATGGTTGTGTCGTAATCAAATATTAATTAAATACTGAAAATAACAACTATTAGCAACCAACTACATTTTAATGTAAATCCAACAGAAATGTGTTAAATGCAAGAAGATTTAATTGATGCTGTAATTTGTCCATTGAAATGCACTAACCATTGCGCTTAAAGAAGATGCAAACAATGATGTCAAGGCAGTCTTCTAGTTCTCAATCTAATGAGTCTAGATTCCATTTAATTAATTGAAAATTCCCATAATGCGATGCAATTATTTTATTAAGCAATAGTTTATTGTCTCATGCAGGTAGGTCATTGAAGTTGCATACGTATGTAGATTGGCAAAAAATGTGGGGGCATGCACTCGCTTAATGAAATCAATTGAGAACTTGAGAGTCGATAGGTCCAATGCCACCCAGAAGCCTATGCAAGGAGGCACTACTTCACGTTAGCATTAAACGAGTCTGTTTCAGAGGTCGGCGACGTCGCGTGGCTTGTCTGACAACTCGGTCATGCAGCCTGTAATATAATTTTATGGCCCATTGTATTCTTTGACGTTTTGGCTTACTTGTGTGCCTAGAGACCAAGATTCGCAAACTCATCGTTAACCAGACATCTTGCCGGGCTGATTTCTAATTTCATATAACTACACTTCTTCCTTTCCAGTGATTTCACAGCAGAAATTGAAGGTAATCGATGTATTCAATAAGTATTACAAGTAATGCTTATCGCGAGCACAAGTACTACTAGAAAACAAGGAATAGTACCAGCAAAGTTCATTACGAAAGTTGAATAACATAAATGCATAACACGGTACGGTTTAAACGCGAAGAAAGAATAAAGAAGTAAGCTATATATTGCAATTTGTGTGTATATTTTTAATTTTGTGTGCAATATAGAATAAGAAGTATTTTTTATAACTTTCTTAATACATAGACTAGCTATGAACGTACTCTATGCATAGTACATGTAAATAGTACACAGAATATGGTGTACGAATAAATGTTGAAGCAGAACCTACCTGGGTTATGTAAAAGGTAAAAGTTATGAAATCTTTATTCGAATCGTATTAATGTTTAACGAACCAACGTGAATTGTTAATTAACTGAATCTAATGGAAAATTAACAGATTGCCAACAATTTAAACAAGTATTAATAAACGTTTTAAAAGGTCCGAAATTGCTGTGCAGTGCAGCACTGTTGATGTGAAACACATGTATGAAGTTATTAAAATTATTCATGGGTGTACCACAAGGTTCGATATTGGGTCCTTTCCTCTTTTTAGTATATATGTATGACCTATTTCATTTATTTAAAAACCAACCACAAATGGTGTTGTTTGCTGTCGATACTTCTTTAAAATTTCAGATAAACGACGTGCCACAAACCTCGACGACGCAAATAACGCTGTAATGCAGGTCCATTACTGGTTTTCCGCTAATAATTTAGTATTAAATGGGAAAAAAATTAAGTGCATAAGATTTACTCTACAAAATGTCAAATGTAGTAATTGTGACATAGTATTGAATCAAGAGAAACTTGAATTTTTCGATCAAACTGTTTTCTTGGGATCACGCTCGACTCAAGGCTACAATGGGGGCTGAGTTCAGCAGCATATGCTGTCAGAAAAATCCGTTAATTCCGTGATGTAGTTATTGGAGGCTAGCGTATTTTAGTTATTTTCATAGTATTATGTCATACGGTATTTTACTTTTGGGACGGATTGCAGACATGAAGTTTATATTTATTCTGCAGAAAAGAGCCATCAGAGCCATCTACGTAGGCGCGATTCTCAAAGAGCTGTTTAAGGAAATTAACATAATTACGGTACCTTGTCAATATATCTATGAAAACATCATGTACGTTAGGAAAACTCTGCATTTATTTAGTAAAAAAGGTGCCCGGTCCCACTATAATACAAGAAACAGAACCAAATAGTTCAGCCAGGTTTCAAGTTAGCTATAGTAGACTCATCTTTCATGGGTTACTTACTGTTTAAAATGTTACAATAAAATACCTCCCCCCATTCAACAACTGAATGAGACGAAATTTAAATCTTGCATAAAACGCACACTATGTAGGCAAGCATAATATAAGTTGGGGGATTACATTGATGATTAAAAATGCTTGGGTCAGTACTGGTTCTGCTCCACAACCATAGGGGCAATCAATTTGTGAAAACCATGTGAAGTCGTTGTTAAAGCTGCAGAAGATTGTAATAATATCTTTGCATTGTATAGATTCAATTGCATAGCACATGTGTGAGTACTGTGTACTGTTAAACCACCATTTACTGAGTACCTACATCCTTCATTGACGCGAATTTGCACTGGCGGTTGAGTGAATGTCATGCTCACTCAAATGTTTCGCTGATAGTGGCGGGTGTGTCGGGTCATTTAGTTCCCTTCAATATGGTTGAGTTGAATGATGGCTGATATTGAATTAATATCTTTCTCTGGACGCTCTTAACTTGCAAGTATTTCTACATCGTTCTCACATATTTGTAATTCTCAATATGAATGATGTAGATGAAACCAAGATTTTGTAACAATATTTTTATTTAAAAGAGTGTCCATGGAGTTTCTTGCCCATTCTTCTCCATAGAGATCTACGTTTTGGAATGGGTAACTACAGTACTTTCACAAGTTATTATGCCTTGTGACTGGGACTAGCTTCGCGATTTTTTTGTTTTTTTACTTTCAAAAGTGCCTGTAATGGTCTAATTGAAATAAATGCTTTGAGTTGAGTTTAGATGAGTTGATTCAAAAAACATGCAACTCTGAGATTTGCAAAAGAAGAGTTTTACCAAAGTATAGGAAGAGGTAAACATTCAAATATTTTGTTTTAGCAAAATATTATATTCTGCAAAAAAAAACGAAAACAAGTTGTAAGGTTTACATCTCACGCCAGTAGTAGCGAGCAGTAGCTTGTGTCATTTAAAGTATACACAATAATATTGAGGATATTAAAAAATCAAGGTAAACACATTTTCGTTTTCATGGAGTTGCTAAGTATTTTGTTTGTGCAATACAAATTTTATCTTATGTACCAATTTTTAGATGGATAAAGATTTTCTGGTTTCTAAAATGCTGCCAGCCTTTTTTTTAATCTCATATCATACTCGTAACATTTAGTCAACCGAAAGGCATATCAATAAACTAATAAAATATTATCAAAAGCATTATTTTATGGTTGGTACCGGTGTAGCGAAATCAAAATTGACCTAATGGACTTGACACAAATTTACGATAATAGCAACATTACGTTACAAAAGAGGACAATGTAAAAATATTTTCAAAGCAAAATTAGTTTGCCAAAAAGACGAACAGCTCGTTGAAACTAGGAAGCGTTATAAACTGAACCAAGGCCAAATACGACGCGACGAGATAATTCTTATCATTCAACATTTAGCATAATGTAGCTTCACAAGAAAAAAAAACAGATTTATTAAGTAATTATCTTACCTACTTGTTTATATTGTATTAAATTGGGCGTTTAACTTTTTAACTCTGAAGGCGAAAAAACAATGCTGCAACTGACTGGTTGTCTTGAGTCATTCGACATAAGGTTTATTTTAATTGATGCAATATGGAATGCAATGCACTCACATACGACACATGGTTTATTTTGATTGGTGCAATACGCGATGCTCTCATTTATTTCAGTATTGATTGATCGAAATAGAATACTGGCAGTGTTCATTATCCACAGTATATTGAAGAGTTTGTTTGTTTGGTTGCACGCGCTTATCTCAGGAACTACTAATTCGAATTGTTTTTCTTTTAGAGTTGGCCTATTCATCGGAAAAGGTTATATAACATCATGCTACGCCCAATACGAGAGGAGCATCAATGAAAAATTTTGCAAAAATGGGGAAAATTTAGCACAGACGAAGTTGCGCGAGTCAGCCAGTTAACCAATATAATTTAAATAGAAAAATTATATCTGCTTGGTGTGGTTTGCTTTTTGGTATTCCCTACAGAAATCTCAGGAAACTGGGTTTTTTCGCTGATGATAACGATGATTAATACGAATGGGTGGTTTCGTTATGCAGTCATCGGAGTCCCGATAGGCGATTTATTTATACTGCTCACGAGGTAGTCACGGATCGGATATACGTTATACAACGACAGCGCGCGATGACGCGTGAAGAATGGCCATGGAGCGACCTAGGGCGACCGTCCTCGCGCATCCACGGACCATAACGACAGCTTCATATTGTCCGCAAAACATTATCCATTGTTCCCCTACGTAAATAGATCGGCAATAACTTATCTGCGAATCATAGATTAGAATCAGCAAACGTCATTGAATTACCGCTGATATTATGAAGATCGAGCTGGTTTGTTTGATCAACGCGTCAGCATTACGCGTTATCCTTAAAGAAATTACTCGAAAATTAGTTGTTCTTGATTGTAGATCGCAGTGATAACTGCATAATTTATTAATGTTAGTGTACGTACTTAACGATTTTATTATCATAATTGCTACCTGTTTGTAACAATAATAACAGTTGGACGAACTGCATTTCGGCATGTTAACCGTTATGTTAATTGATTTGATTGAAAGTAATTTCTTGTAATTTTCTTTTTTCATTCAATACTTCTTTATAGTACTTTTTTTTTTAGTAATTGCTACCTACATTTGAAGTATTACATAAATCTGTTGATGCTAAGAAGTCAGGTCAGACTGCTAATTTAGTTCGGTACTCTAACTTTTTGCCCGGTCCTTATGTAAATAGTATGATTTATGTTCGAATGAGGAGCCAATATTTAAGTCACGAATTATGTATGGCCAGATACGACGTGGTATAGGCATAGCCTTCCTTACGCTTCCGCCCTGCGGCTATATTCCAACCTCTCGCTAATCATACATATCATTATTCAGCATGTTTGTCATTGCGTGTCTAAATTATGTAATTCACTTCTTGCCAACATGTGACTGTGCGTCCAACATCCAAGCATGCTGTTTTAAGATTAAAATAAACTACGTACTACCGGCATGGTTCGTTCGCCCGAACTTTATTTCGGTTCTGTTTCATACATTCAGTAAATAATTCTCAATATTAGTTACACACAATACTTGGGAAAATCGTTACATCGATTTTTTCTCACAGGAAGCAACGATAAGATAAACATGTACTTGAGATTTGATTGTTCAATCAGATGGCGGAGCAGATGCACAAGAATAAGATTTTAACATTTTCACGAATGGCACGTGCACAAATGTGTCATAATATTATTCAATGTATTTAATAGTTCCACCTAATTATGAAGTGTAAACAAAGCCTGCGGAACAGGGTCGCAGACGTTTGGGCGAGGTGAGCGACCCCCACAATCATGGCGATGGCGATTATTCCGGTTAGCTTATCGGTACAGAAGCGGCTGCCGGCTGCCCAATACCGGCTGATCGTCAACAGCTACAAACTAGAGCGGGAAACTGATTTATTGCCGCGATGTTTTACGCTGCCATCTTGCCTTAAATTTGCGCTCGCAATTGTTATAATGATTAATAATCTTTGCTTAATTACATAATTGCTCTATTTAATTAACTTTTTGTTTCAGTTTCGGTAACAATCTTCCAAAAAGTGTGAATTAATAAACCTACTAGAATGGAACCATTTTATTGTCGAATTGTCCTACTTATTCGTACCATGACTTTCTTGATGAATTCTATCGATCGGTAACAAGCAATTCCACAATTGAATAATTGATTCAATTGGTAGGTCGATACTAAACAACACTAAACATAGATCACTTACTTTACATTGTTTTGATGCAATTATTCAAAAATTGATTCGATGCGGCTTCCAATTGATGGCGGAAGCAATCCTCTTTTAAATCTTGATCAGCATATACTTAATTGTTGTTAAAATCTAAAAGTTAATGCCTGTTTAATGAAGACGTTGTGAAGAAATAAGAACGTTGTTACTTATTGTTTAATAGGCCTTGTTATTTATGAGATGATCAGAATTATATATATGCGACTGCATTCTCAAATTAACGAAAAATACTTCGGGGGCCTGCTTATCATACTTAGGGTTCTATTATGCTGTTATCTTACCATCTACTGCATAATAATTATGATAAAACAGTCAGGAAGCATAAATTCTAGTAACTACTTTATTAATCATCAGAATGGCTTCTGCCACGGTTGGCAACTACATAATGAATTAATTTTGAGTAAAACATATTATTATTTAAAATAAAGTTGACCCGTTATGATAATTTAACATTTGTGTGAATTATAAATATGATATTATTTCATACAGCTTTATTTGCGTTGATATTGAATTCAAGGATTTTAATTTAGAAAGCTTAGTACTTCGAAATTGATTGAGGGTCCCCCGCACACGGGCCACCGGCCACAAGCACAAAACGACGCAATACATTTTTTTTTGATTTTTTCTTTTGAATGGCATCTCGCAGTTCAGCCTCTGAGGCTGGCTACTGCTTAACCGGGCAAACCTGTGGATGCCTTGAATTTAAGGCCTCCAGCCAGGCACATTTTATTTGGTTGTTTTCATACATTTTATATGGATTCGCCGTACACGGTTGATGCCGGTGGCCGCCACACGCTACAAATCGTCGCTGCAATGTGTGAAAACTACAGGAAATATGCCGGTGGCGTCGTTTTGTGGCAGGTGGCCCGTGTGCGGGGACCCTGAAGTGTCGTACATTGTTCGTGCTAGTAAGCTTATCTATCTGATTCCAATTGAATGAATTGACTCTCACTCTTATGTAGTATTATGCACTTATTAACATAACCGAGATAAGATTTCATTATCTAAATACCATAACACCTAATACTACGCAGCTAAACTAGTATCGTATAGACGTTATAAGCATCTTCTGCTCAAGTACAGGGAAATCATTATGTAGCGCTTCTAATCAATTAGTACGCTTCAGCTAAGCTTTGATTTCACACTAAGCATCATACTAAGACTTCAGTTGGCAGTCGTAATCAACTTCATCTTGTTGACGCCTTTCACTTGAGTGGGAAATCTGATATTCGTTGCAGGTTATGCAACGGTGGACGTGAAATTATCTGTATAATATTTTGACCGTAGTTTCTGGACTGTTCCAGTAAGGTAGTGTATACAGCCTTGGGAGCGACTTCGACCGGCGGACCTCCAAATTACACATAACAGTGGCGTAGCGGAGTGGGACAAAAACGCGAGGCCTTGGCGGAACCACGGGCTCGCCGCTTCCTCATCCAGCCATTGGACGATACCATCCGAGCAATCAAAACATTTCACAACATCCGAACATTTCTCAAAATCTTATATCGGATAAATCAATATTATCGAATGGCTGCATGATAAGCTTAAATTGATAAAGCTGGTACACATTGCTCTCTTACTTTTTTTAATATTACAAATTCGTTCCAGAACATTTGTTGCAACAAATGATTTTAACCATTGATTCATTGGAATGTCAAGAGTATTTATGAGACCACTATGTACAAGCCAGACTTACAATAATATAATACAATTTAATATATTATGTAGTTACGAGATCGTTCATCTGAATTTCAGCAAGGGATTTAAATATGACATACCAATGTCATTTGTTTCTGGAATCGAACATGTCGTTTCTTCCGACTGCATTTTGATTAATATTTGGATTTATAAGACTATATTCAGCTTGATAAAATTCAGATTCGAACAGTTTATATAACACCAAATCTAGTAAGGCTAAACTAAGCACTTTGGAAATAAACATAATACTAGTACTACTACTATATGTATTACGTAGGCATTTTGATTATTTTGTAAACACGAACCAAATCATCAACAACTTTATTTATAAATTCCAATCATACTAGTATTTCCTCACTAGAATCAGCATTTAAAATGAATCAATTTGCTAAATTAGTATGACAAGAGAGTATTAAGTGTTTTACGGGCAAAAATATTTACAACCGTAATTTTAATGCTAAAGCACAGTTGTTATACTTTCTCGTTAAACTAAGCCTTCGTCATAATGACCTCATAATTCACGACAAATTAATTTTATCAGTATTCAAATATTTAAAGTATGCCTGCATTAAACTGTTCCTTCATACGTTTACGCTCTCTAATATTTACAAGACATGCAAACACACCACACAAAGTATTTACAAACTTTTTAAAATATTTTTCATTTAACCGATTTCTTATTTTGAAAATCGTGAAATGAGGTCATTAGCTTTCAAAGGAAATTAAAAAACATTATTGGCGTGAGAAAGGTCATTAGTAACAACAATAAAGATTTAAGGTAACTTACCATCACAGGTAGCGGCCATGAACTTGCCGTTGGCAGAGAAGTCCACTAGAAGAACGGTGCCTGGGTGTCCTTTGAGATTCTTTAACAGCCATGGGTGACTGAATTCTGATTTTCCTTTCCATGTTGCGCGTTTCTTCGATTTACCGCTTATCCGGGTTTCAGTCGCGGTCGCCTCGGGGTTTACTTCTTCTGCAGGAGCACCTGTAATACAAGTATATTGATTTTATTGAGAGGTAACGAAATAAACGACAGGCGGACCGCGCGCCTTAGAAAGGGTAATGAACTAAAGATTTTTGCACTCTATACGGCCTGTACCATAAACAAAAAAAAAGTGGTCTATTGATTTAATGTTAGTGCACAGCCAGTGACGACAGGTCATTCACTCATTTACAAAACGAACTTTAGAATGCGAATGATTAACCTGTTTTCCGAATTCCCAAAGAATCTAGGTATAATAAATATCACAAACGATTCAGAGATGATGAGTAAAAATTGTTTAATGATGACGAATCTTGAAATACATGCTTAGTGCCACATAACGTTTTAAACTGCAAGTAGGTTGATGTGATGCTTATAGAATTACCGTTACCTAGTCATGATCTCGTGATGACTAACGGACAAAAATTTCTGAACGGATATAATATACATGCCATATCTTGTTTCAATTGCAAGCGGATAGTTTCCTCGTACCTGTCTCGTGTAGGAATTAGAAGATGATGTCAGTGACACGTCATTGTAGGGGGCGTCAGCTAGCATTTGATTTTGTTCACTTTTACATGCTTTTGAAACTAAACTTTTTAAGAAGCGTAGACTTGGGTTAAGTATAATCTTTTTTTTTTACTGTCGGTACGAGGAAAATTTGTTAAAAAACTTTCTTGGAAAACTGTTGTTTCGCTAAATATTGGCGCCAAGATCTTTACATTCTTCCTGTTCTATTTTTATCTTGAAAAACATTTGGTCAATAAAATCTAGTAAATTAGTACAAACACGATAAAACGGGCATTCTGTGAAGTACGGCATTGATCATGGATAAGATTATAATTTTTATCAGAGTTCAGCAAAATCTGCCTAATCGATCGCTATTTATGATTCATCATTATCGTTTAAGTAGGATGTATGTATGGTGGCAAATCCAAAGGTGACTCGAACACTGTCCCAGACATTCATAGAGTTGAATGATCTAAAAATTCTTGTACCAGCTTTAATGTCGCAACGACCTGAAAATACCTACTGTTTTTAATTACTTAAATTCTTTTATGATTCAAATTAGCAATATTCAGCGCAAACCACTTATTGTTTCAGTTACAATACGCCTAATTAAATAAATTAAATGCCCGGTTGCCCGTTGTCGTGCGAAAAGTAAATGATTTTGAAAGATTTTTTAGGCTATTGTTTGGACAGTAAGCTGTTACCTACTTTACTCACAATATTATCTGCAACAGATCGCAAATTCTAAATAATACAGCGGAAACGGAAGAAAGGTCTCGTTAATCCAATATGTAGTGAGAAAGTCTGCTTGCTTCCTTTATATTTATAACGTTTAAAACGTTCAGTCATTTTTTTATGCGACTTGGGCACGTTCTACTCATTCAAAGCTGTTTGGCGGCAGAATGGCAGATGTGTTGTTGCATTATGTTGGTAGAACGACTGGAAAGTTCCATGGATCCACATGTGGTTTGCCTTTGCAAGTTTAGCAACTGTAGTTTTTTTAGGCAGCTAAGTTGGTCAGTAATAAAAGTTTTGGGTAGGTTTATAAAAAAAATAGTATTTTGAACTTTTGAAGTGGGTGTGTATGTTTTTCATTTAATAATGTGATATAAGAGATGAAAATATTTTTTCTTTTAATAATTTTGGGTTGTTCAGAAAGGTTGGCTCACACATGTTCAGGACGGCATGATACGGAGATGCACGTTAGAGAAATAGACGCTCGTCTAAGCCCTAATTACATCGAGCTGACCCGAACACGATTCACCGAAGTTGATGCTGAAGCTGAAAGAAATTAGCCGGTCGGCATAAGCCGGTTTGTTTGGATCTTCGGATTGGCTTTGTTTTTCAACAAATAATGCCGAATCATCTATGCGAACCCAAGTGGCGTGAAGCAAAGTAGAGCATTAAAACGCAAAAATATAAAAAGTAAAATCGATGTAAACAGTTTGCTATTTATATCTTAGTGTCGAAAGTAAACGACTTAAAGCTTCTTACGTAAGGTTAATAATGTTCTCTTGAACGGCGAGAGAAAGTTAGACAGGCCAAGCTGCACTGAAATAAAACTGATAGGAATAAAAAAATCAGTTGAGTCAGTTTTTTTTTAGCACTGTACTTGCTAACTTCAACAAGATTTGTATTTTGTTGATCCAATCTCTCTTTTATCAAGATTTTTTTTTAACTAAATAGGTGTCTTGGTCTTCAGTGAGAAAATATAAATTATATTTTAATTATAAATAGGTTAGTATATGTGTAAGTTACCTGAAACTTGCTTGAAAGTAAATAAATGTTATTAAAGTGATCTATATGACTCAATAATAACAAAAACATGTGGTAGATGTGACCTGGATCGTGAAACAATACTAAAATTAACATAAAAATGAATCATATAATGCATAGATAATATTTTTCTTTATTTAACTGTACAAGCAAGTCTTTCTGTAATAGTTTTCTTTCAATATTATTTGTTTAGCTGCCAAGTTTTGTATTGTGCTATATTCAAAACACAATTACCTAATGCCCATGCCATGTTGAATGTCAGACCACTTTTTGAAAACAACAACAATGTTAGGTCATTTTTGGAATCATAGTTTAATTTATAAAATGGATAAAATAAAATGTTATTAAGTAAATATTTAGACTCATACATTGGCAACAATGGATGAATAAAAGGAGTCCATTTAAAATTTATAATAATATATTTTCATTGCTTTAGTAGGGTTTTTTATGATTTATTATTGTTTAAACTATTGCACATTTGCAAGATACCCACATGGTGCAGTAAGGTTATAATCATTTACATA
This sequence comes from Cerastis rubricosa, assembly GCA_949152445.1. Taxonomy (NCBI): domain Eukaryota; kingdom Metazoa; phylum Arthropoda; class Insecta; order Lepidoptera; family Noctuidae; genus Cerastis; species Cerastis rubricosa. The sequence continues at coordinate 10,636,558 of OX424540.1, read as the reverse complement.
AAATATCCGTCCAAGTCATGGCGTTGGATTAATAATTATATTGAATGGAATAATGGTAAATTTTCCTTGTATTTACATATGATTTAAAATATTTTTTTTTTTTAATTTAAACACTAAAAACCACAATTCTTAGCACCTCATTTGTTCAAGATGCTATGTTTTAATTTTATTCTTGTTATGGAGAAGAGGCATGGTGTGAAAATAGAATAGAATTTTTTTTTTACAATTAATAAATTTAAATTTAATTATTGCACAAATCTAGCATTGCATGTTGAAAAAGAAATGAATAGGTAGGTTCTTGATTTTTTTTTTATTGGGACAGTAGTTTAATCAAAATTCCTGTAGGATAGGGAGGGGGATTAGGGATCACATGTCATGGCACAATAATTCTATAGTAGAACAAGCATGGTGTTACAGAAACTTTTGTCATGTATTCAATGTAAGTAAAGATGCATCAAATAAAGATATACCTATCTGTTCATGAGAACACACATCCAAAGTGTGTCAGCTGCAATCTTAATATACAGTTATAGCTTCGTCCATTCATATCTAACAAAACCGCAAGGTATTCGTCCACATTTCTGCCGCCGATTTTAACAAACGCATATTACAAAACGAACGCTCAATTAATTAAAACTATTGTTGTCATATTGTCATTATTACTTCCTTAATTTAAAATGTATCAACTAATAAACTTACCAGAATCGCTCTCAGTTTCATGTTGTAGTGCTTCCTTTTTCTTGTTTTTGGAGGAGATCTTGTATACAAAGTGTATTACTACACAGAGTAAAAATGTAATTCCTCCTATCAGGAACACATTAGTGTTCAGACCGGCATTAATATCGCCCATTTTCACTAAAAATTCTTTACGAAAACGTTTAATCGTCACAGAATCGAAAATCACGACAGCTACGATCACGCGGTCACAAAGTCACAATAACTAACCACAGATATTTTTTACTTGACTGAATAGCGATTGAGTTCATTGAATGAATGAAATACACGAGTCGTTCAACCAGTCATTCTTTATGGACCGATGCGAGGCGATGCACAGCAACACAGGCAAATTATGTTCTGTGATTGTGAACACAGGCTACGCCGCATGCATGGGGCGCGCTTCAAGTGCATTTTAGCAAAGAGTATAATAAAAATACGGGAGCATGCATTTTAGCCTGCCACGGGCCACGTGGTGACGTACCAAGTAGTGATGTGCCTGACGCCCGGTGCCCCGGTTTTAATTAAATTGCTTCGGAATCCCAAATTCTATATAGACTACTAATAAAAGCCTTGTATACAGCTAAACGTCTACGATTAAATGGGCAAGTATTTTTGGAAGCATTATTTTTATCAACAGCTCGATAAATTAAACAATAGGTACGTATTTTCATTTTATTGAACTAGTACGAGTATCCACGACAGAATGGTTTTAAGAAAATATGTTCTCAATCCAGCAAGATAGAGATAGATTGATTAACATTAGTTTTGTCAACTTATACAGCCTTTTTTAGGGTTCCGTAGTCAACAAGGAACCCTTATAGTTTCACCATGTCCGTCTGTCTGTCTGCGGATTAGCTCAAAAACTATTGTTTAATTAAAAAACCCCTTTAAGTTCATTTAACCCCATAGAATGACTTTTTCATGAAATTATCATTCATTGGGATTAAATGGACTTATACGGGTTGTTTTGATGATTTTAATGACTACAATTATGTAAATACGTAAGTATTACGGCCGAGTATCATATTTTATTCAACATAAAACCTGACACTGACCGGCAAATTGCAAAAAAACGTAAGAAACTTTGGATTTCGTGGGCCACCCTGTCGCTTCCACCTTAACGACAGTCGGCAGGAGCAACCCAACACCAACCTTAATTTATCGAAATTAAAGACTGGGTTGCTCCCACTCTGGCAAGTCTGTCAGTAGTAGCAATCCAGTATCTTTACACTTTTCAACCTTTTTAAAAGCTTTTATTTAACTTGCAATGTATGTATGTATGTATGTCTGTTACGGTGGAATCTTGTAAGGTAAATTACAACCACTTCCCGATGTCCAATTGAGCTGAAATTTTGCACACACCTTTTTTGCCTTGGCTATAAAGATCACTGTGATTTTAAAAATAAATAATTATGCAAATTCTGTGAAAGGGCTGTACTGTCTATCAAATTGTCCGTGCGAAGATTCTAAACTAAAAGATTTTACCGTAGGTATTTACATCATTGCAAGCGTTTGCGGTTTTAGCCATGGCTGATTTTAGAAGATAATATTATGCCTAAAAAGGAGTTGAATGCTGACAGTAGCAAAACCGCACTGCCACGCGCAGCTATCGTAAAACCGCTAATAAGGGTCGTCACCCGCCGCCCTTCTCTCAGTTAAGACCCGGGTAGACCGTACCCAGTTATCATCAACATCATCATCAGCCTATAATGTTCCCACTGCTGGAACACAGGCCTCCTCTCTATGAGAGGGAGTGGGCCGTAATCCACCACGCGGTCCCAGTGCGGGTTGGTAGATGTCACATGTCTTCAAATTTTTAGTTCTAGGACATGCCGGTTTCCTCACGATGCTTTCCTTCACCGTTTTTGGAGGGCAGCAGTGAATAATTAAATTACACAAAGTAATGCGCCTGCCTGAGTATACCCAGTTATACAAGGAAAAGTGATTGTGCGACAATTTTTCCGCCTGGTGGAAACTGACCCTTTGTCGCATGGCAAAAATGTGACCAATATGCGATAGCAGCGATGCAGAAGCGTGTTTACGAAACGCGTCAGCATCGGTACAAATAGTAGCCGTAAGCGAAGGGCCAAAGATATAAGACTACGCTTAAAACTTTGAGCGCCCGCCGAAAGTAGATATATTGCTGGTTGTAGTAAACTTATTTCTTAGAACTCGCTCAATAAAAAAAAAGACTTACGTATAACGTTTGAGACGTCAATCAAAATAATCAGCAATGCAAACACCACTGTAATAACCTGAAATTAAATTACAATAAATTCATAAAACCAAATATTATGCGCAGAGGACGAGGAGGCAGGTAAGTGATTTTTTAAATACGTAGGTTTTATAATGTTACTCAAGTCTTCATTGTAATTGGATACATTATAGTAGGTTTCAAACTACAGACCAAACAGACTTGGAAATCCTGGCTGAAATTTGGTCGCCTTCATACAACGGCTTTCAGCTAAATTGTAGAGGGAGTATGTTTTCCCTACCTATTTGTTGTATTTTAATAATGTGATGTGCAAGTGTGACTCGATAGAAAACGATTTATGCCCTTAGATATTTAGCCTCAGTGCTAGTTGCACCTTTTCTACGATTTTTATTTACATTCCTGGTTAAAGTGGTCAGTAAGACAGTTTGTGTTGCATTGTTTTATCCATCTTAATATTTTTAGAAGCTAGATAAAAATATATTTACGGTATAAAATGAAAACAAAATTTTATTGTCAAATCAAATCAGAAAAAGAACGCTTCCATAAAATTTTTGCCGTCATGTTGGTCAACCGGTGAAACTTGCTGTCTCTGTCGTTTGTGAACACATTACTAAATGTCTAACTGAGATAGCAATAGGTATTCTAAATATAAATATTCTAGAAAAGTTTTCGCTCTTCAGTTGCAACCTTCGAAGCTAATTATTTGACAGCGAAGTGTCAGTTGTATTGGAAGTGTTGTTCTTGATCGAACAAGATTTTTGTGTAACCCCAAGTTCGTAAAGTTTGCAAAAAGATGCCTCGACGTGGAAGATCCGCGAGCCCTCCACCAGCCCCTCAGCGACGGTAAGTTAGTTCTTAATTTGCATTGCGATAACAAAGTTACACTTTATTTCATCATGCGGAGATAGATAACCTATCGAGATGTTTTCAGGGCTGCACCTCCACCACCTAGCAGAGTCCCAGCTCATGCTCCGCCATCGAACGTTGCGCCTGCTATGGCCCAGCCTCAGCAGCCTTCTATGTTCGGTCAGATGGCAGCCACGGCTGGCGGTGTCGCCGTTGGATCGGCAGTGGTGCGTAATTTGTTGTTACGTAACGTAAACACGTCGATATTTTTTGACCCTAACCCTAACCTTAAAAAATTGATTTCTAAGAGTTAATACAGTTATTTAATATTGAAATTTATTATACCTCTTTTGCAGAACAGTTGCATTAGGTTTGGCTAGGAGCCAAGCAATGTGAAGATGGTCACATGTTGGTGTGACGTTATCTGTTATCATGACTCAGTTCTTTTGTTTACATGAAATGACATTATGCACAATAAATAATATTATTGCATGTTTTATTATTGGCATAATGATGAGTTGTTTTTTTCTAGAGGATCAGCTTAGTTATTGGATGGAGCAGTTCTTTTCTGTTGACTAAAGTTCAGATTTCAATGGGTATAACATGTTTTGCTGCAGGGTCACGTGGCTGGTCATGCTCTAACTGGCATGTTTAGTGGTGGTAGCAGCAGCGAGCCTGCCCAGCAGCAGGCACCAGCACAGCCTGCAGCTCAGACTCTTAACCAGAACCAGACTCCTCAGGGCCCCTGTGCTTGGGAGATCAAGCAGTTCATTGAGTGTGCTCAGCAACAACACGACTTGTCCCTGTGTGAGGGCTTTAATGAGGCTTTGCGTCAATGCAAGATAAACAACCATATTTAAATTATAGTCTCAATTTATCTTCAAGGTGCCATTAGGTCTAAAATTACAAATAATGATTTACAGTTTCTCACCATCTCTATTTATGCTGTATCACATATGTGTACACAAAATCTTTTCCATAAAAGGCTTTGTCAAAATCAAGACATTTTATTTAGATAAGAGTAAGCGGCACCTTCCTAGTAGCTATTATTTCTGATAGTTTGACAGTCTTCAACTTCATAGGTTGTAATTGTTAAATGTAGTTATTAAATTGTTAGTGACTTTTACTATTGTTTTATATTTAATTATTTTAAGACAATTTATTGTGATGTAGAATTCTTTCATCTGAATTTATTGATCCATTTCTTTTACGTAAATATACAACCAAAAATACAAAGTTTTGTTTTTGTTTTATCCATAATACATACACCAGCAAATATAGGGGACCAATTCTACATTAAGTACCACTTAGATATTTATTGATCCCAGTGAAGACCAGCATTGTATACTTATGCGGTCTAACAGGCTTGACACCACAGTAAAGTTGTTCATCATTAGTGTTGGATCAATAAGACACTTTTATTGGTGTTGTTTCAGGGATGTGATCGGTCTGGGATGTGCCTGGTATTTGTAGATATCCACAGGCAGAGGTGTGATCTGGCCAATTAATAGGCATGCTATTATTTTCCAATTACTTTCATCCTGGATTATTCCAAACAGCTACCTGATATTTTTTTTCCATTATTTCATCATCACATCAGCCCGGAATCACCCACAGCTGGGTATAGGCCTCCCCTTTCTTCTACCACACTTCCTGATTCTGTGCGTCCCTTATCCAGGTGTTTCCCGCGACTCTGACGATATCGTCGACCCAACTAGCTTTAGGACGACCCAGGGTTTTTGTGTCCGTTTCAATCAACCACGCGGCCACCTCATAATACTTGATGAAACTTTGCCAGGAATTAGTCCTAATTTGTTCCTATACACACCTTTTTTCGTGAATTTGTTCCAAAAAAAACCAAGGCGCTATGACCAAGAATAGTTGGCCGCTAGAACCGCCACTTGCCGTAGTCATCGCCCGTGATTACACAGAAACTATATGATGGAGATAGACGAATTATGCATCAAAAGAAAGGTCTTAATTTGTTCCATTTGTTTCAAAAATAAAAAACATCAAAAAGTAAATAAATGAAAAGTTATGCAATATTTAGTTTTCAGGTTATGAGTAGGTAGGTATCTCACCTTATATATCAAATTATTAGAAGCTAATGTGTATGGACAATTAGACCCTAATTTGTTACAGCGAATAAACAGAAAAAAATACTAGAAAGTAGGTTCAATGATTTGTTAGAGTCGATTTTAGTTGGCCGCTCGGACGGCAATATGCCTAAAATACAATGGCGTTTATCTCGTTATTAAAAGCAGGTTTAAGCTTAGTTATAGTACTAATTGACGGGTAACGTAACCTAGTTTGGATAAACATGGAGAATATAACTGCAGCATTCATATTTTAGAAGAAATTTACAAAAAATCTGTAGTATGAAACCGTATGAGAGTAGGGTGACTATGATTACATTGGTACGAAGGCATGTTTTTAATGTTGGACTCTGTTTGAACGAATATGCGGTTCGTTTTGCGGCCATTGTCTATTGTTCTTAATACAAAAAAAAAGAAATAATAAGATCTTCAAAAGGAGATTTTTTCGTTTGGGAGCAGCCAAAAGCAGGCTTGCTTCAAGTCATCATGAAAAAGTAAAAATTTAACTTACCGCAGTTCATTTGGATCCCTCTGCAATACTTTTTGGTGGTGAGTTCCACATTAACAAATCCAACATATAAGTGACACAACTCATAGCTAAGCACTCTTAGACACTTCTGGATTTAGTGATAGTTGTCTCAGTAACTTAGTAGTTTGTAAATCTCGGGAATTAAATACGTACGAGGTACGAGCACACAGTTAAAAATTCAGCACAGTAATGACTATATTCACAACAAAAAATAATCATTTAAACCCCTTGTGACAAATATTTTTAACAATAGTTTGGAAACAATAGAGATCCTTTTTCTGGAATCGTTCCCATCATAAAACACCTGTGGAAAGTCAATGAAACGAAAATTTAATCAGTAAATACTTTAAAGAATTAAGAACAATAGACAATGGCCGCAAAACGAACCGCATATTCGTTCAAACAGAGTCCAACATTAAAAACATGCCTTCGTACCAATGTAATCATGGTCACCCTACTCTCATACGGTTTCATACTACAGATTTTTTGTAAATTTCTTTTAAAATATGAATGCTGCAGTTATATTCTCCATGTTTATCCAAACTAGGTTACGTTACCCGTCAATTAGTACTATAGGTAACTAAGCTTAAACCTGCTTTTAATAACGAGATAAACGCCATTGTATTTTAGGCATATTGCCGTCCGAGCGGCCAACAAAAATCGACTCTAACAAATCATTGAACCTACTTTCTAGTATTTTTTTCTGTTTATTCGCTGTAACAAATTAGGGACTAATTGTCCATACACATTAGCTTCTAATAATTTGATATATAAGGTGAGATACCTACCTACTCATAACCTGAAAACTAAATATTGCATAACTTTTCATTTATTTACTTTTTTATGTTTTTTTTATTTTTGAAACAAATGGAACAAATTAAGACCTTTCTTTTGATGCATAATTCGTCTATCTCCATCATATAGTTTCTGTGTAATCACGGGCGATGACTACGGCAAGTGGCGGTTCTAGCGGCCAACTATTCTTGGTCATAGCGCCTTGGTTTTTTTTGGAACAAATTCACGAAAAGAGGTGTGTATAGGAACAAATTAGGACTAATTCCTGGCAAAGTTTCATCAAGTATTATGAGGTGGCCGCGTGGTTGAAACGGACACGGGTTTTTGGCCTATCCCAACGTCGTCTTTCAGAGTTCTTGATCTAATTACAAATTTGGGTTGGATGGTTCCTAATTACCAGGCAGGTTGTACTATTTACCTATAGAAGATTCTGGTAAAATGTGAGTAATATGAAAAACAACCCGAAAATTTCAGTAGCAGACCAAATCTAGCTAGTAAGTAGTAAGTACCTACCTACATTTAGGGAATAGCTATTTGTTTTTATGTGATAGGACTTCTGAGGAGCCGCCTGGCGTCGCAGTGGCGTGTACTCATGGATGTTAATCGTATCCTCAACAAATAACAGTCTAAAATTCTGACACAACAAACAGTGGTTCAGCTTTCGCTTCCAGCCAGCACCAAACGCTTTTTTAACACCCCCTCCCCCTCCCTACCTTTATTGCATTTGCTTGCCAGTTAGCGGTTTCACACGTCTAAAGGGACTGGACACTGATCTAAGAGCCACATGATATACATGCCGAGAACCCCCTTCTACCTCGTGAGATTCGATTCTACCCCCCCCCCCCCCTCCTCTCCCTAAACGTCTCACGTAATTATGGACGCCCCCTTAGGCACCCCAGTTATTTTTTACTTTCGTTTTACTTTTCCTTTCAACAAACTTATAAAAAAGAAATATTCCATTAAACACAATGTTCACATTTAAATGTGTGTGTGTTGTGCCGGGAGCAGGGTCCAAGCTACCGGCAGGGTCTGGGGGGCGTCTTTGTGGGGCAATATCTTCAAATACCAATGCCAGACTTAAAACATCCTAAAAGTCTTGTGCTCGCTTAGCTCGCTCTTGTATCCTAAGTTTTTACAAGCTCTTATTTAACTTGCCTTGTCAGGATGTACCTATTGGTCAAATCTTGTTACTGAATTTTTAATCAGTTCCGCTCGACCGATAGAACTGAAAATAATTTTGATATCACCTTCGATTCCGGTGAAAATACATTTTCACACCACCTGCTCGAAAATGTCAAATTATATGTCAAGCAACCTTAACCTAAAGTGAGTCATTAGTGGCCGGGGGCACAGCCGGTCAATAATGTTGTACTGGATTTCATTATGACCCGCCGGTCAATAATGTGATTTGAATTTGGAATCTCACATGCTCAGCTAAATTGGCAGTATAGTATTAACAAACACCCTTTTTTTTTTTTTTAGGATGGGAAATCTTTTCTGGCACCAAAGGGTGTTTGTTAGTTGTGCGAAAACTAACAAACATCCTTTGGTGCCAGAAAGAGGAAAGCTATTCTCGATAACCTTACTACACGTGGATGATATTCTCGATTTCCTACAAAATCATAACGACTGCTTCTTCATATCGTTGCCATGTTTTCGAAGACATAATATTGTAAGAATAATTAGATAACTACGAACCATTTTTTAAAAGGAATGGATTAACATTAAAACTGGCATTAATCATAACAAATACCGTACCGCGCCGTAATACCGTAATAGTAATTGGCTGTAACATTAGTTAATTTATTTGTTTTTCGTACTATGGCTATTATTTTCTCACAGTAGGTGTAAAAAGTAGAGTATCCTCCTCTGGGCTAAAGGTGTCTTTGCCTTGGGCTAGCTTGAATCCCTCGCTGCATTCAGGATTCTTGTATTAACTCCCTCGCTTTGCTCGTGAGTTAAATCCCGAATCCTGCATTGCGCTCGAGATTCAATATGACGCCCGTGACATAAGACACAACTTTAGCCCCTCGGTGCATAATCTACTATTGTATGACAGATGTGCATCAATGCATGTCACAGTTCAGTCGGCATCGTCTGGTCACGAGTGAACTCGATTATATTACTTTTATTCTCTTTTAGAAACCTTATCTTTTGCTAGAAGCTGAGTAGGGGTGCTATTTGTGCCTGTGTCCCAGTTTATAAGGGCACTGTGGTGGTTAAAAAAATTTCGGGCTCGCCCCGCTCGCTCTTTCTTTCTGAATTCTCAAGGCTGGTTCTTATTTCTTTTTTACTTTCTGCAAAAGTCGATGGTCTGTGTTTTTTTTTTTTTTTTTAGGATGGTAAATCATCAAATGACTTCTTCCGCTCTGGGCGGAGCGGAAGGGAGTGTCAGACTTGACTGACTAAAACCCATCCATGTTCCTTCTTAGCCCTTTGCGTTCCAGGGGCACGGTATCTCTTTCGAACAACCCGCAGCCCTGGCAGGCATCGGCCCTCTCGGACCCCTTCCGATTTGCTGACATCTCCTTGAGGCGCGCGTGGAACACGAACGCGCCGTCGCGTAGCACGGTCTGTCGTCATAAGACGGACGGACGGTGAGCTAGCCCATTACTCACCGTCCACAGGCCTGCGCCTACGGTGGCCGGGGGCCACTGGTTGCCCCCCGACGCCCGGGGCGTCTCCCGCGGCGGCTGGGACGTGAGGTTCTCTCCCTCTCACGTTCCGCCACCTCCTTCGCTAGCATGACTGCTTCGCAGAAGGAGGCGACGGCTTCCCATTCCCTCTCGCTCCGGACCATGGATTGAACCAGGGCCGGACGCGAGAGGTCGCCGCCGCCAATTGCCGCTACGAGGACACGGCGGTGCTCAGCCCAAGCAGGGCACAGCTCCACAGTGTGCTCCACCGTGTCCTCCGGCCGATCCTCGCAGTGGTAACACCCGGGCGTTTCCTCCCGCCCGATTCGGTGCAGGAACCTCCCGAAACAACCGTGTCCGGTGAGGACCTGCGCCAGGCGGAAGGTGAGGGCGCCGTGGCGCCTCTCCAGCCACTCCTCAAAGAGGGGACTTATCGCCACTATTGTGGCGTGCCCTGCACGGGGTTGCGACAGTCGCTCCCTCCATGTCGCCATGAGATCGCGCCGGAGGTCTGTCCGCTGAGCGACAATTTGCCGCGGCAGCGGAGTTTCCCCCCGGCGTAGTGCCTCCGCGATGGGAGCCCCCCTTAGATATTAATTTTATTCTGTTTTTAGTATTTGTTGTTATAGCATCAACAGAAATACATAATGTGTAGAAATTTCAACTGGCTAACTATCACGGTTCATGAGATACAGCCTGGTGACAGACGGACGGACGGAGGGACAGCGAAGTCTCAGTAATAGGGTCCCGTTTGACCCTTTGGGTACGGAACCCTAAAAAGTCATCTCATGACATGGGGTGTTAAAATTATCGAACTCGCTTTGCTTAATTGCTCTTCTTTCTTACATTCTCTTAGAACATAAAAATTTCTGTATAAATCCACACATTCGTCTTCGTTTTGTTTATGTATGATCGGACAAAAAAAGATACATAATATTATAGGAGTTGAAGTGCAAAAAACTTTTGAGATCGCTTCGCTTGCTTCTACTTTATTCCTATTGTTAGGCCAGCACTCGAATCGAAGGTGCTTCAAAATTCTATATCTGGGTGCCTGTAATGCTAAAGCCGCAACTGATCTCCTCTCCCGACATTTAGGTACCTACCCTACCTTCGTCACAAGTCAAGTACAATACGGTCAAAATCTTTCTCTGGCCCTACTTTCATCCGTCCCTCTGCTTTACTTAAATACCTACAACTGTAACAACGCCAACGGCCGCGGCTACGGGGCGGTCAGAGATCCAAGCTATATTATAATTATAACTAGCTGACCCGCGCAATTTCGTCTGCGTCATATTTTCCCGCTTTTGCATCATTTTTAATTGTTGCTTGGCTCCTATTGGTCGTAAGGTTATATGCAGTATAGCCTCACGGCTATACTGCATATAACCTTCCTCGGCAAATGGGCTATCCACTACCAGATATTTTCAATTCGAACCAGCCAATGTGGTGTTCACTAGTTACACTAGTTAGGGTTTAAAATAAAACCACCAAATTATCAGTAAGTAGATGAATGACTTTAAAGGTACGTGTTGTCGGTGCCCTGGTTAAGTGTGGACTGTTCGACACATAACCCTAAAGCTCAGGCTCACGCTACGTTTATTAGAATACCACATCTAAAAAGGGCTAGTTCCCGAAATTAGCGCGTTCAACCAAACAAACAAACTCTGCAGCTTTATAATAATAGTATAGATTGGTATTTCTTTTTCTATTCGAAATAATGAATGCTAATTGGTCTGGTATCTCCCTAACCACCTACCTTGATTTAAAAATGGCCCCTTTTGCTGTTGTGTGTATTTGTAGGGGTTGAGTTCAGTCTGTGAATGTGAAATACATTACTATCTTTTTTTATTAGTTCTGAATTTTATGAATTGTTAAAATAAATGATCGAATTAAATTGCATTGCAGGCTGTACTCCAAATTATTTAAGCACACATTGTAATCGGAAGTACATCCTGGTTACAACAAAGAAACATGTGTACCAGATGTGGTGGAGCTAGGAAGCATCAGCGGTAGTTATTAGCTTTTTATTTTGTATAATTTATTCATTAAGTCGTTAGTCAGTGCCCTAACGCTCAACATTTGGATGCAGTGACACTCGTTATTCACGACAAACACAGCAGCATGCACCTGTCCGAAGTCCTCCTCCAATGATAACTACGACGCAAAAGCGATCATTGTTTGGTGAAGCTGCATCGATCGCAGGAGGAACCACCGTGGGCACTGCTGCGGTACGATCCACGAAACATTAAGTTTAGCTTGAGTCGTGTTGTTGCTGAGGTGCCTACGCAATGGATTTTTGTTATGAGGTTCTGGTACTGGATATATGGTGCTGCCACCGCAGCATGTTTGCTAGCCGATCAACCATTATGCAGGTATGGGTTGTGGGTACCTACTTATGTAGTTCATTGCCAACATGTTTGCAACCACATACCTGCTTAGGTAGGTCACTCATTCCCCGAGCATTGTGTGTGTAGGTACGTATCAAAGAGGACTGTTTACTTATCATATCGTACATATAGGTACAATACTATTCCCGTTTGTAAAGTATTAATAAAGTGAATTGCTAAAAAAGTTGTTTCTCTCTATTATACGTCGGAAAGCTCAGAAATTAGAATAAAACTATTCTATTTTCTAAAGATTAACACAGTAGGTACTCTACCTTGGAAAAGAACTTCTCACAAATGGGTATAAAGATTTACCATGAACTCTGTCCAATAAATTACATAAAAAGTGCAAATGTAATAGCTTGATGTTCAAACTTCCTTTGTCGCACTAGGTAGGTGTTTTCTTGTTTATGGAATGGTAAATATTGAAAGTCATGGTTATGTGACGCATCTCTACATTCTCTGGCTCCTAGTCAAAAACTCAACTGATGGATGAACAGATTTGCTATTTACTTCAATATTTCATCACTAAAGGTCTGACTTACATTATTCTAGATTTTTCTGTTGCTGTTGATAATACCTACGTATTTCACAAGGAGTGAACGAATAAAAGATTATGGATTCTAAGTGAACCTAACAGCAAGATTTCTGGACAACCATAATGTGTGTTCATCACATTTCTAGGGTCACGTGGCCGGTCAAGCTATAACGGGTCTGTTGGGTCATCGGCGAGAAGAAGTGGTACATGCCCTTCCACGTGACTACGATATGGAATCTCAACCCAAAGGCCCCTGCGCATTCGAAATACAACAGTTCCTGAATTGCGCCACCAACCACGAGGACATATCACAATGTCAAGCGTTCAATGAAGCTCTCAAAGAATGCAAGCGACAGAACCGTACGTCAAATTTAACACATCCGTCACTTACAACAAGTGGAGCGGATACCTTAGACACTTAGATAAATCTCCTGAAGAGACATGAAACGAGATCGGAATAGTACCTAAATCACGATTTTCCTAAAGCATTGCTACAAGTTTAAGAACCACTAAGAAGTTGTATGGTTCACAACCTTTCTGACCTTATCCAGTGTTAAGTACATGGATTCGTCGCAATACTCTGTTTTCCTCTCCGTAACAACCATCCACTACCATTTCTTATAAAATAATAATCCCTCACACTAACCCATCTTCCAACATTTTAATAGTAAGTATAGTAGGTACGTCCGGTATAAAGGCTATCCAATTAACAGGGTAAGCTCGAATCCAGTATAAATGCTTAATTATGATATTTTTTGTTGCAGGAATACCGTAGCCAATCAACAGCCGCCAACAAAATCGCCACAATCAACCTACACAACTTCCCCTTAACAATGAATATTAACTCACTGACTTCTCAACAATAAACCTCTACAAATATTTTATTATTTTATTTAGAATCAAAACAAAATTTTTACATAAAGTGTAAACATTTTGTTGGCCAATAATGGGGATAGGCAGAAACCACAGAATGCCACCTACCACGGTCCTTCCAACCCTTTGCTTCATCATTCCTCACTACCTACTAGGCTAATGGGTCTGTTAATTAGAGACAAGATTGTAAATGAATATGCATTTGCATGGCTTTTTTTAAAGATAATGTATATTCTAACAAAATTCGCCGTTTCGTACATATTTTTTTGTAAAAAATGCAAAATGTACCACATTTTCACTTTTTTTTTTAAATTCAAATAATTAGTGCACATTGACCTAAGTGCGTGTAGATCGATCGTTTTAGTTCTAAAAATATTTTAATTAAAAGAGGGTTCATTCATACTGAATCAATTTGGAACAGTATTGTTGAATATTTGCTCCAAATTTTGAGTTAAAAAAAATTGTCAAAAATGTAGTTAATAAAAAAACATGGTATTGTACCAATTTAATGTTGCATATTTTGGCACTTTTGTTGGATATTTGGAGCCTCTAAGCATATTTCGACGATTTAATGCTTCATTTAATCCGGTCTCTACTGATAACACTGCTTAGTTTACAAATATTTTTTTTTTATCCGAAGATAAAACCCGTTGATTTTATTTTGTGAAATTATTTGTGTTATTTGTTTTAAAACTGGTGGTGGATCTAGGAAGCGGCAGGGGTAGTACTAGCTTTTTATTTCATACAATATTATTTTTTAAGACGCTAGTTACTGCCCTAATGGTCAACATTTGGATGCAGTGGTCGTTCACGTTATTCGCGACGATATCAGCATGCACCTGCACGAAGTCCCCCCCAAGAGTGACGCCACAGCGGCGATCATTGTTCGGTGAAGCTGCATCAATCGCCGGAGGAGTCACCGTGGGAACTACTGTGGTGTGTACGTGTAGCAAATATAGTGCAGCAGCATGTGTTCTGTGCTGGCTAATCACCCTTAAGGGTACAATCACATTATAAGCAGAGATTTACGCTACGATCTGACGCTCGCGTTGGGAGCGGTTTTTTGAACACGAGTCAAAGGGATAGGAGTGGCGAGACAAGTGTTTACACATTCTCCTTTCTTTCTAGTTCATTTCGTAGAATATAAATCTCGCCAAACAATTCGTCGAATGGCGAGGTGAATTACTAACAGACCTACGTGCGTAAATGCGGGATCAAACTTCCTGTGACACAGTGGGTGTTTTGTAGGAACGGTGAATGTTGATAGTTATGGTTATGTGACGCATCTGTACATTGTCTGGCTCTTAGTCAAATATGCAACTGATGGGTGAAAAAGATTTGCTATACTTTCATAACTACAGATGAGAAGCTTCGACCCTGGCTATTAACAGCCGCATGGCATCATCAAAAATTGGGTCGGGCGCATACTTATAGTATGGCACTTCTAATTCCACAAGGTTGCACTTCAAAGCAAGTTGCTGGCAACAAGGTTGTGCAAGTACTCTGTGTTAGCCAGACGAGAACACCCAGAAATAATATGTCTGATCGATTCTTCCAGACGGTGGCATGGCCGACATACGTCAACCGTGCAATTCATCATAATTTATTTCCGGTAGTTATTCATCATCATATAGCTAGGGAGAGCTGGGTAAGGCCCTTGTCCGCTGAGACCACATCTCAGTGCATCTCCACGTCGTCTTCTAGGAAGTATTCTCTAAGACTGCATACCTTATGGTGGAGCAGCAGGGGCATAACATTTAAGAAGCCACGACCCCCGCACTTCTGTGGGAAACCTATACAGTCTCATCACCGACGACTGTGAGTGATGCATCCGATTTTTGGTCAGCAGTGCGCGGATCCAGGAGGGAACTTGATGGCCTAAATAGGAATCCAGGGCATCATCATCATCAAGTTGTGTCTGAGTCTATTTGAGGATGCCGAAAGAATAACTACATCAAAACCGGCATAAGCCAACCGAAGGTGGAGGTTGAAGGCTCGCACCTTGTTTCCACCATACAAAACACTGCCTAGCACCTTATTCAGGCGACTAAAGAAGTGCTGCCTCAACAATTGTTTCATGACGGCAGTATTAATACGTAATGCTTCCGACAGAGCCAAATACTTGTGGAAAGAGATATAAGGTGTAGGGAATCCGAGAGTTGAGTTCCCACAGATACCATAACCTCGCTTCACATGCATGACTGCACATTTCTCGACACCAAATTCCTTCCTGATGGCGCTACTGCAAGTTTCTGTTCCTTAAGTACCTTCATCAATTGCTAATTGTCGAAAGATAGGCGAATTTTTGGGCTCCGCAATACTAACTGATTTATGGAGTAGGGGTAATTCTTGTCAGGCTCATTATTCTTATGTCGTTTGTGTTTTTTTTTAACAACAAAAAATAGCATATTTTATCCACGATTTTAGGGTCACGTTCTCGGTGAAGGCATATCAAGTTTCTTCGGCGGCGGCAGTCGCCACCGAGAAGAAGTGGTACATGCTCTTCCTCGTGACTATGATATGGAATCTCAACCCAGCGGCCCCTGCGCGTACGAAATACAGCAGTTCCTGAATTGCGCCACCAACAACGACGACATTTCACAATGTCAAGCGTTCAATGAAGCCCTCAAACAATGCAAGCGAAATTACCGTAAGTCAAAGGACATCATTCAGGTTTTGAACAAGTTGCACCCGAAAATTTAAGTACCGTAAAAATAAAATACGGTTTGTTCATTGTAAATCACACCCACAACATTTTTAAGGTTTCCGTCGCCAAATGGCAAAAACCGGAACTCTTGCAGATTTTTCAACTGTTTGTCTGTCCGTCCGATTGTCACTGCCATTTTACTCCGAGACTATTGGTACAAAACAGATGAAATTTGGAGAATAGGTGCCTGCTACACAAATATAATGTGTGAAATAATGAAAAAAATAATAAATGACATTAGGCTTGAAAAAAAAACTATTTATATAACTGTGTCTATCGATAGCTCTTGAATAATGATATTGAGGTTTCATAAATCGTTTTATTATTATTTTTTGTTGCAGGATTACCGTAGTACCACTCAACTGCAGCCAACAAAATCGCCATAATCAACCTACACACCTTCCCCTTAACAAACTCATCAACTCACCGGCTTCTAACCAATAAACTTCTACAAATATTTCGTTGTTTTATTGAGAAAACATTTAGTTTGCCAATGGCGGTAGGCAGAAACTTAAGCCACCTTCCACGATCCTTACAACCTTTTGATTTATCATTAACACTATTCACCTACCTGTCTGATATCACTACTTATATCTATTATACCTACCTTACACTATTTATAGTTCATAAATTTTTATTATTATTTTTAACCGGCTAGGCGGCTTCAAAAAAAAGGAGCGGATTCTCAATTCGGTTTTGATTATTTGTTACCTCATGACTCCGTCATTTATGAACCGATTTTAAAAAATCTTATTTAATATGAAATTATATACTCTCCGATTGATGCCATAGAAATTTCATCAAAATTGGTTCAGTAGTTTGGTTTTAAACCAAAATAGCTGGAAAAAATATGAAACACTGTAATGATCCAAGTAAACGAAATTACTTATGTGCAGTTTTTAATACATTTCTTTGAAGTCTTTATTTTGTTAAAAATTGTATTGTGTGTAACGGGCTGGCTGGTGTCCACCAGCCCGTTACACGAAACTAAATTTATAGTGGTCGGATTTTTATGAGACTTTTTTTATTGAGTTCCTAACGGGGCAGCTGAGAAAGTTTAAAAAAAAAATTATGACACTTACGACTTTTTTATTTTTAGTTACCATAAGACATTTTTTTTTGTCGTTTATGAATAACTTGAAATGCGACTGATTTATATGTAGAGATCGGATATTCGGATGCATATTTACCTAAAGTTTGAGTGTTGACTAGTATGGAGTGCGCGACAGTATGGGAAAAGGAGTTTAATTAAAAAATAAAAACTAGTCTAGTTACTTTTTCGTTTTGCTCCAAATGAATTATGCCCAGACATGTTTACCATTTGTTTTAGCATTCGACATTTCAGCACAAAAATACGAATTCAAATAGTTGTTGTATTTTTTTCCTTGTTATTTTCAAGAAACTTGCCAGGTTTTAAATAAATTTAAAATATTCGTTACGATATTTTGAATACCTACTACATTTTATACTTACTAAAGAATTATGAAATTTCGCAATACCGCGACAAAAATTGGCGTTTAAATAGCCGCTTCCAAACTTTTGTAGCTTTTGCCAGGAAAGAACGTAATTTAGGTAAATATGCATCCGAATATCCGATCACTATTATATGGTAGCGTAGTAGTGTGACCTGTGTACAATATGTATCTATTTAACGCCAATTTGGTGATTGTTGTCGATAAAATAAGCCTTACAAGTTTTTTTCTAAAATTTCATATTGAAATACTGGTACTGGTACTTTTTTGCATATAACTGGCCAAGAAAATCTTCAAGGAAACCACATTCTTGAGTGTAATGACTAAAAATTAATTTGCAAATAAGTATGTATCAGAAAATCGTCTATGTAGGCGGTTTATCGAGTATCTTCGATTTTTTTTTGATTCTTCTACCCATATCTAGGAAATCAATAAAAAAAGTCCACATGAAAATCCGAACACTATAAACTTCGTTCCACCTTATTGTCTAATTGCACTCTACTCAGAGATAAAACTTATTGATTCTGTTTTGTGAATTATGTGAATCCTTTCAAACATTAAAATAAATATCGCATATAATAATCTCGTAAATTATTTTTATGATATCCAACCACATATGTTTTAAAACTGATGGTGAAGCTAGGAAGAAGCAGGCTTTAGTTTTTTTATTATTTTTGTTAAGACGCTAGTTAGTGCCCTAATGCTCAACATTTGGATGCAGTGGTCGGTCACGTTATTCGCGACGATATCAGCATGCACCTTCCCGAAGTCCTCCCCCAAGTGTGACGCCACAACAGCGCGGGCCATCATTATTCGGTCAAGCTGCCTCAATCGCTGGAGGTGTCACCGTGGGCACCGCTGTGGTACGATCTCTAAACTCTTAAGTAGTTTGACTTGAGCCTGTTGTTACTGAGGTGCCTGAGCCATGGATTTTTATCGTGAGGTGCTGGTACCGGAAATATGTCCTATAGTGCAGCAGCATGTGTGCAGTCTGACCTCGATCACATAATTGCCATCATGTATGCAACCACATAACTCCCTGGACATGGTGATACTATTATTTTATATACTATTCCAGTTTGGAAGTAGTGAATAATTAAGTGGAATAGTAAATGTTGATTGTCATGGTTATGTGACGCATCTCTAGAATCTCTAATGTCTGGCTCCTAATCAAAAACACAACTGATGGATGATAAGAAGTCTCTCTAGTCTCGCTGAGCGTGACGTTCTGGGTGAGATTCCCGGGTTTAGAGAAGTTTTATTGGGTTTTACCATTAGGAATTTCTCATTAGCAGCGACGGAGTCTGATTTGTACCCGTTTGATGGCAATAGGCTCGCCTCCTATTACATCGGACTTAAACATAACTGGCGAAATGTGCGTGTAGTATTATGTACACCTCTATGTTATGTCAATAATTCATCGATAAAAGTGTGACTCATTATTCGTATGTAAGGTATTTTTTTGAATTAGGACCTTTAAATGTGGATTTGCAGTAAGAGCGTTTATACCTCACGGCATTTCATACGCATAAGCAGTATACATAGGTCTAAAAAGTTACTAAAAACATTTTCATTGCATTAGACCTATGTATACTGCTTATGCGTAGGAAGTTTCATTAAAATCTGTTCAGTCATTTCGGAAAATAACGACTTGAAAGTTTGTTAGAAATGCCGTAGGGTGGGTATAAACGCTCTTAATATTCTAGTGCAAAAAAGTTCATCTATTTTATTAACGTTTTTAGGGCCACGTGGTCGGTGAAGGCATAAGCAGTTTGTTCAGCGGTCGTCGCCGAGAAGAAGTAGTACATGCCCTTCCCCGTGACTACGACATGAGATCTCAACCCAGCGGCCCCTGCTCATACGAAATACAGCAGTTCCTGAATTGTGCCACCAACAAGCCAGAGATCTCGGAATGTCAAGCGTTTAATGAAGCTCTCAAAGAATGCAAGCGAAGGAACGGTAAGTCTAGGACATCGGTTTCGAAAGAAGTGTCGTAATAAAAACGGTTTTCAAGAGAAATAACACCCTAAACATGTTTTACTATTACAACGAGAGTATACAGAGGTGATCCAACGGTCAGGACTAACTCTAATCCAGTGTTCCGCAAAGTGTGTGCCGTGGTCATTAGTTGGTGTGCTGAAAAATAAGGTTATCTCTTGAAGGTAAATAGACAGACAGGAGAAAAATAACTAGTTAAACAGCAACAAAACACGCGACAGATTTTTCATTTATGGTGTATCTCCAAAATTTTCCGATTTCCTTGATAAACAGACACAATCTGTCAAATTTCTTTAATGGATTTTCAACCTTACGTTTAAATACCACCAAAAGTTTTCGCAAGACTACCCTAATCCAATTAAAAAAAAAAACTTTCGAAATGCTCACGTAAATTTTTTTGTTGCAGGTATACCGTAGCAACTCAACAGCAACCAGCAGCATCGCCACACTCAACCTCCACACCTTCCTTACCTTCCCCTTAACAAACACCGGCTGAACAATAAACCTCGTACAAATATTTTATTGTTTTATTAAGAAAATATTGGAGGAGCTCGTGGCTAAATAATAACAGCCGCCCAGGTCGATGTTTAAGGTTAAGCCGTGCTTGCCTAGGTTGGTCTGTGGATGTGTGACCATAATTACATATCGAGTTTCCTCCGTGCCTCGGAAAGCACGTTAAACCGTTGGTCCCGGCTGTC
This sequence comes from Cerastis rubricosa, assembly GCA_949152445.1. NCBI lineage: Eukaryota > Metazoa > Arthropoda > Insecta > Lepidoptera > Noctuidae > Cerastis > Cerastis rubricosa. The sequence goes on along the minus strand of OX424540.1, from coordinate 10,616,054 downwards.
ATTTGTAGATCTTTGACAGTCGTTACGAGTAGTCAGAAGCTAAAAGTCTGACATCCAGTCTTACCAAGGGGTATCGTATTACCCAGTTACTGGGTTGTGGACGTCAGATAGGCAGTCGCTTCATGTAAAATACTGGTACTCAGCTGCATCCGGTTAGACTGGAAGCCGACCCCAAGATAGTTTGGGAAAAGGCTAGGCAGATGATGATTAAGAAAATATTGCCAAGGTATTGGTAGACAGAAACTGCTGATCGCCACCCATCTAGCATCGTTTTGCTTCATATTTCTTCTTAAATCACCATGACTACTACCTTACAAGATGAACATAACGTCACGCTTGTAATCCTCGAAGGGTTAGGCAGGTAGGTTTACCTAAAAGTATATACCTACCCACATTTCGTCAGTTATGTTACAAGCCCCATGTGGGCCCCAGTGGGCGAGCCTATTGCCATCAACCGGGCACAGATCCTGACTCCGTGTCATGTCTTGAAATTCCTGATGGAAAATCCCAATAACACTTTGCCCGACCCGGGAATCGAATCTTGCTCAGCAGTCGCGCTTGCGACCACTAGACCAACTAGGCAGGAACTAGGATACAAGATCCAACACACCAGACTAATGTCCAAGATAAATACAAGACCAGCACACCAGACTTATATCCAAGCTAAATACAAGACCAGCACACCAGACTTATATCCAAGATAAATACAAGACCCGCAAACCAGACTTATTTCCAAGAAAAAAAAAAGACCAGCACACCAGATTTATGTCCAAGATAAATACAAGACCAGCACACCAGACGTGTCCAAACTAAATACAATACCACCACACCAGACTTAAGTCCAAAATAAATACAAGACCAGCACGCCAGACGTGTCCAAGATAAATAAAAGACCAGCACACCAGACTTATGTAAAAGTACAAGATGAGTCGGATATAATTGACGGAAGTCAGTTCGCGTGCTCAAATTCCTCTCCACTGTACTCGTTCTTGGCATGACACTGATGAGTGGTCGCTTGTACGTAAGAAGCCAACAAAAACACGTGCCAATAGGAAAAATGCCATTGTCAGTATGTATCACCAATTAAAAAGAAATTGTATTACACAATGATGTGCAAGCTGCTGATGTATCCATCTGCTATTATGCGCTAGCTGATTATTAGTGACTAGCTGTCCGGCGCAACTTCGTTTGCGTCACATTTTCCCCGTTTTCGCTACATTTTTCATTGCTGCTCCACTCCTATTGGTCGTAGCGTGATGATATATAGCTTATAGCCTTCCTCGATAAATGGGGTATCTAACACTGAAATAATTTTTCAAATCCGACCAGTAGTTTCGGAGCCTATTCAATGCAAACAAACAATCAAATCTTTGCTCTTTATAATATTAGTTTAGATTATGCAGATCCCAAAATACTGACATTAACCCGTAAATAACTAATACTTGTACGAGATCTTACTTAGCTTTATCCTATAACCTTAAATAAAAACTTTTTTATTAAACTCAACTCGACGGGACTCGTCCAAAGCAATGAAGCGCTTGACCTGGACAACCGTCTCTGGATCGGGATTGACCTCATCATCACGATCATAGGCGTTGGGCAGGATTATTTCCAAAGGGATCCAGGAGCTCAAAATATTTGCATTTTCAGAATTGGGACAGCATAGGATTTATGAGCGAAGCGATCTCGAAATTGTTTACATTCCGCCCCAGATGGGATGGTGTCTCTAATGTTGAACCAGATTTCGGGGTTGTGAGAACCACCAACCCCCCATGTCCCTGTAGAGAGGGTGCGAATGTTGTGATTTTGTATGTATGCAGAGGGTAACCTCCGGAACTTACTGTCGCCAGTTGAAAGGTACATTATTCCGGATACTGTAGGCTATTCGCATCTTTAATATAGGCTTTCTTTTGGTACAACGCGGGCGAAGCCGCGCACAGTTGTTAATATAAAATAAAACAATAAATACAGTGTGTATATGTATAAACTTAAATTTTATTTACACAAAAGTACACTTGTGACGTTTTGCAGCATAAATATTCCAATTTTTTTTCTAGATATCTGTTAACAAAACTGTTTCGGCGTATTCATTCGAGATTTCGTTTTATATTGCTGTATTTACATAATTTAAATTAAATTAATAATAAGAAGGTATTTCATATCTCATGTAATATTATATTTTGTGCTCAATACATGAGACACGAAATACATGTCATAATTAAGATATTTCTGTATGTACAGAATTTATGTACACAAATAATAAGTAGGTACCTGATATTTTACAATTTGGCACATTACAATTTCTTGTGATTCATCTAATATTCGTAATGCCTGACTTAACATGAAATTCTTTGGGCGTGCAAAACAAATATTATTATTGTTTTGTGAGATTACTGACCGAAAACAAATATAGTAACAATTAACTTTAATAGACTTGTAAGACAATATCAACTATTGAGAAAACAACATGTGTTGTAAAGTGATAATTTAATTATAAACTTTGACAAAACATGAGCAAACTTCTTACGGAATAGCAACCGTGATCAACAACAGACTGTAGAGAAGGATAACATCAAGAATATACAGTATATCATAAATTCAACAAAATGTTCCAATCAAGTATGTAAAAAGCGATTTTAAAATGTGCATACTCGCTGCAATGCGGTAGCATTACGATAGTTAAGTGCACAGAAATTTGAGAAACTTTCAAATGTCGTTTATCTTATTTACTAATAATTCCATTAACAGTACATTTTAACGCTTAGCTAAATCAGTCTAATTCTTAAAGCGACATTAATATGTCTAACAATAAAGCTTAAACAAATGCTATACAAATCATACACTGGAAATTTTCAAGCACATTTTAAGGCCACCATAATATAACGTTAATTGTTATGCAAATCAATTTACATTCAAAACTATAAGTATAGGTAATTAGTAAATGTTAAAAATGACACAAACTAATTTAATGTTATTGGAATTTCTTCAAGTTGATATACAAACGAATTTTACAAATGTAATTATTCTAAAACAAAGGCGGTTCGTGTTATTCATATATTATATTTTACACTGAAAATAGAATGATAAATTGATATTTTTACATAAAACCATTGTAAATATATTTTTTTGATGTTTTTTCGACGTTTAGCAAAGTGTAATATAATGTTGGTGGCAGATTAGATTTTCTTCTGGTCTGAAAAATATTATATTGATTGATATTATTTAGATTTGATAAAAGTAGGCATTTTTTTGCTATCAAATCGCGACATTCAAAGTCTTGGTCCAATTTATAATTATGTATAACGTTTAAGGTTTATTCAAAACGCATCACAACTTTGGAATACCAAGTGTATTACAAACATCATATTATTCAGCTGATTGACGAATCATTTGTTCTAAAAAGGGTACACTCATCGGTGTCGCTAAAAACAGTTAAGTATTGCGCACCCATGATCAATCTTTGTATATTTACGAACATTTCAAAAGTTAATCACAAAAATAATGCACCACTTCTCAAGTGTTAAATTACTAATGTAAACGTCGAGCCTGCGGACGGCAGCTCTAACCTCAAAAAACAATTTAAAGCTTCGCATAATTTACAAATGTAAATATTTGTGGCACACATCAATTATTTCAGTGCAATGCTAACGGACGTGTAGGTGTAGTAGCATCGTATCCGTGTATAATCTTAACATAACGAGTCTACGTATCAGCACTATATTTACAGGCCATCGAAAAATTAAATATGACACATAAATCGCCGAGTACAATGATAGCATTCGTCGAGCGAACGATCCCCAGGGGAGCGGCGAGAGTCCCCGAGTCCAGTCCGAGCGGTCACAAGCGCATTTCCCACAGAATGAGGTGCGCGTCCTTCGGGTTGGGCTCGGCGGCGGGCGCCGGGCGCTCGGCCGCGTCCGCCACCTGCCGCCAGTCCACGTACCCGCGCCCGCCCACCACCGTCAGCACCGAGCGCCGCGCCGCGCCCACCACGTAGTCCGCGCCGCGCAGGCTGCGGGCGGCCGGCCGCGCCTCCACGCGCGACACCGAGCGCTCGGACGCGCTGGACTTGGCCGAGCCCGAGTCGGGCGTGGACGCGGCCACGGGCGCCAGCGCGGCGGCGCCCGACGCGCCCGAGCTGGTGCGCGACACGCCACGCAGTGCCATGGACTCCTCGCTGCCCGACGACGTGCACAGGCTGGACGCGCGGGAGTCCACCGACCAGCTGGACAGGTCCAGACTGCGCGGGCGGCCGGCACGCATGCGCAGGCGCCGGTCCAGCGTGCTGACGCGGAAGGGGATGGCGGCGAGCTCGGGGTCGCTCCGGCGCAGCGCCTCGCCCCCCGACCCGCCCACGTCTGCCTCGCCGACGCAATCCTTCACGAACATGAGGTCTCCGTAGAGCCCGTATACGTCACACGCATTCAAGTTGGCGCACTTGGGCAGAGTCTTACTAAGTCGCACGTCACCCGGCTTCTTCCGCCGCATGACCGCGGACTGCACGCGCTGCGGTCGGTACGGGCTGGCGTCTTCTGAGATCCGCCTCTCTAGTTTCGGCTTGTCACTGTCTTCCTTGCCGTCCTCCTCTTTGAACTCATGCAGAGTATTCACGGTCTCAGCGAGATGGCGGGCGTTGGATAAATTCCGACGCACCGTGTTCACATCCACGTCTCTAGTTTCCGGCATGAGGTTGAGTAGGAAGGACACGGGTCCAGCGTGTGCGTGATACGAAGCGGCGATGTGTCCGCCCACGAGCGGCAGGCCCTCCAGCTTGGGCAGCGGCACGGTGACGCTGATGCCGGCGGTAGTGCCCACCCACAGCAGGCCCTGGCACGCCAGCAGAGCCGACACGTACGCGGGCTTGCTTCCCTCTCGTGCTCCGATGGTTTTCGCAACGTCAGCTGCGATGTCAATATTTTGGAGGTGTTCAAAAGTTTCAGCGTGGTAAAGGCTCACGTATGTCGAGTCGGAGAAGGCGGTCCAGAGGCCGACGCCTGAGTGCGCGAGGTATCTGACAGATCGGTCGCCATCTCCTTTCAGTTCTAGGATGCGCATGATTTCTGCGGTGAGCGCATTGATAGCGAATACTCGTCGCGCGCAGGTGGCGTAGATGATGCCGTCGACGGGCAGCACGCAGTGCACGGGCCGGTCGCCGAGCTCGATGGCGAGCGGCTCCTGCAGCGCCCACGAGTCGTCGTGGTTGCGCCGGTACACCGACACGCGCCCGTTGGCCAGCCCCACGAACATGGCGTCGCAGTGGTATCGGATTTGCGTGATGGACGCGATCGTCGGCACTTCGGTTAACTTTTCCTGCTTTTCTGGCTCGATCGCGGAGAAAATGATAATTTTCTTGTCTTCCGTACCGAGCCATACCGTATCGCCGCAGAGCGTCGTCGCTTGCTGCACTCCGCGCGCATGTTCCATTGAGGTAACCTGAAACGAATAACACGTATTAGGAATATAAATAAGGCCGACATGGTAACTGTCACGATTAGAGCATGCAAACCGAATATCCGTTAACCGAAAAAAACAGTTAACGGTCTGCTTTGAAAACCGGTTTTTGTGTCAAATGAAAACCGTTTTTTTCGGTTTTGTATGTTTTTTTTAAATTTAATTTGTTAGGGAAAATTAAAAATTGCCCTATAAATATTGGGTGTGGTGGTACTCTTCTTCAAAAAGGGCGACAATGCCCGGTTGAAGAAACATAGGCCCATCTCACTTCTAAGCCATGTCTACAAGTTGTTTTCAAGAGTCATCAAGAGACGATCTCTTGCGCTGGTTTGACGATTTTCAGCCTACCGAACAACCGGATTCTGAAAACGCTTTAGCACCGTAGACCACATACAGACGCTGCGACAGGTTTGTAGACTACGAGAAAGTCTTCGATTCGATCGAGACTTGGGCTGTACTGCAGTCTCTCCAACGGTGCCAAATTGACTATCGGTACATCGAGGTGTTGAAGTGTTTGTACAAAAACGCCACCATGTTAGTCCGATTTCAGGACCAGACCTCGGAACCTAAGCCTTCAGCAGCGAGGTGTGAGACAGGGAGACGTCATATCTCGTGCATGAGACGAGTACACGCATAGACATAATTAGGAATGACAGATTTATTTTGTTTTGGTAAATGAGGAATATGCGATATTTAAATAATTATTTTGAATTTTTGATCTCATTTTACGTACTGTTGATTCTGCCTGTTTGTCTTTTATGACAATTAAATTGTTATTTAATATTCTGTGATTTGAAACCTTTGCGTACCTACCAATTGATCCTAATTTTGTATGTTAGTCTTAGTACCTTACATATTAAGAGTATGTTGTTTACCTAAATAATTAGCTTTATTCTATGTTATGCATAAAGAAAAGCAACTTTTTATATTGTTATTTAGAAGTGGTAGCTTATTGAAGTCCAAAAATATGCTCATTATTGTAAAACATAAGTAAGATAAACGTAAAAAAAAATACATATTTTAATTAGACTTTAGCATTTTCATTTCAGTCTAAATTTTTTTTAAAAGAATTGAAAAAAATAATACCAGTTTTGTAAACAAGAAACCAGAAAAAAACGGTTTTATAAAACAACCCGGTTTTTGCATGCCGTAGTCAAGATTAACTGTAGACTGTCGGGTCTGTCGGTGAGAATGTCAGAACGAACCTTGGTGTCGGGCAGGTCGAGCGTGACGAGCGTCTTGAGGCTGGCGGCGCGGTGCGTGAGCACGGCCACGTGCGAGCTGGCGGCGCCGCCGGCCGCCACCCACAGCAGCGAGCGCGCGCCGCGCCCGCCGCCGCACATAGTGTAGAATGTCAGAACGAACCTTGGTGTCGGGCAGGTCGAGCGTGACGAGCGTCTTGAGGCTGGCGGCGCGGTGCGTGAGCACGGCCACGTGCGAGCTGGCGGCGCCGCCGGCCGCCACCCACAGCAGCGAGCGCGCGCCGCGCCCGCCGCCGCACATAGTGTAGAATGTCAGAACGAACCTTGGTGTCGGGCAGGTCGAGCGTGACGAGCGTCTTGAGGCTGGCGGCGCGGTGCGTGAGCACGGCCACGTGCGAGCTGGCGGCGCCGCCGGCCGCCACCCACAGCAGCGAGCGCGCGCCGCGCCCGCCGCCGCACATAGTGTAGAATGTCAGAACGAACCTTGGTGTCGGGCAGGTCGAGCGTGACGAGCGTCTTGAGGCTGGCGGCGCGGTGCGTGAGCACGGCCACGTGCGAGCTGGCGGCGCCGCCGGCCGCCACCCACAGCAGCGAGCGCGCGCCGCGCCCGCCGCCGCACATAGTGTAGAATGTCAGAACGAACCTTGGTGTCGGGCAGGTCGAGCGTGACGAGCGTCTTGAGGCTGGCGGCGCGGTGCGTGAGCACGGCCACGTGCGAGCTGGCGGCGCCGCCGGCCGCCACCCACAGCAGCGAGCGCGCGCCGCGCCCGCCGCCGCACATAGTGTAGAATGTCAGAACGAACCTTGGTGTCGGGCAGGTCGAGCGTGACGAGCGTCTTGAGGCTGGCGGCGCGGTGCGTGAGCACGGCCACGTGCGAGCTGGCGGCGCCGCCGGCCGCCACCCACAGCAGCGAGCGCGCGCCGCGCCCGCCGCCGCACATAGTGTAGAATGTCAGAACGAACCTTGGTGTCGGGCAGGTCGAGCGTGACGAGCGTCTTGAGGCTGGCGGCGCGGTGCGTGAGCACGGCCACGTGCGAGCTGGCGGCGCCGCCGGCCGCCACCCACAGCAGCGAGCGCGCGCCGCGCCCGCCGCCGCACATAGTGTAGAATGTCAGAACGAACCTTGGTGTCGGGCAGGTCGAGCGTGACGAGCGTCTTGAGGCTGGCGGCGCGGTGCGTGAGCACGGCCACGTGCGAGCTGGCGGCGCCGCCGGCCGCCACCCACAGCAGCGAGCGCGCGCGCCGCAGCGACGCGCCGCGCCCGCCGCCGCACGACGTATAGAAGCAGCCGCACCGCACCTGCAAATGTCACAATGTCGTTAGTCTTAACTTTAGCGACTCATACTCAAATATGTTTTGTCTGTGTTTTTAGGATTCGGACCAACCGCACTATGTTTTTCACATACCCAATTACGTACTCACACACTATGCATTCACGTTTCACCCTATAATATAGTATCTCACTCCTATGGTAAAAATTCAACATTTAAAGAAACATGACTCCATACAACTTTTATCAAATTCAGAAACATTAATATGTACCAAGGTGTTACAAAAGGAAAAACACAGATATTGACATCTACAGGCCATTAGGAACCAGTTGAATTACATACAACACCCTTACTACTACGAAATAAAGGCGCTATCAAACTCGAATCGTTCAGCAAACCTCAGTAAGTTGCCTCGAAGAATAAACGGGCGTAGCGGCGACGAAGAGGGGCATCTTATGCGCGGGCGCCAGCTGCGACGGGAACCTCCAGGCGGGTGAGTTGGCCGACGCTTGCGCCAGCTGTGCCAGCCTCAGCTCCGTGGCCCACGCCAGCCGCGCGCCCGGCTCGTTCGCACGGAACGTAAGGGGTTCTTCACGACCTCGGATCGTGAGTTGAAGACAGCAGGAGTCTACCCATGCCATCTCGTCGTCTTTTTTCTGTGGAGATGAAAGTTGTTAAAATTTTGTTCTTTATGACAGCATTTAAATTAACTTAAAATTATAAGTAGAACTTATAAGTTCGGTAAGCAGTCGACGATCCTCTGAGATCTGGCTGTTTGAAAAGGCAAGTCGTGATCGTTCGTGAATGTTTCTCACCTGTATACTCCGCTGGATGTTTTGCAGCAGCGCGCGAAAGGTGTCGGAGGCAAGCTCCGGGTAGGACATGCGCAGCGAGGCCGCGAGGTCTGCCATGCGGGAGACGGTCTCGTAGTCGTGCATCAGCGCGGACATCTCGCTGCAGAGAGAGTCGCCCGTTGATGTCGTCATACCGCTGCTCGAGTTAGATCGCAGACTTCCGCTGCGATTCATACCTATCGAAACATCGGAATTTTATTTTAATTTTTTTGGAACATTTTAAAACTTACAATGATCAACATCTGGCTAGCCTTTTCCCATCTGTGTTGGGGTCGACTTCCTGTCTAACCGGATGCAGCTGAATACCATGTAAAATACTTTTACATGGAGCGACTGCCTTTTTAACCTCTACAACCCAGTTAGTACCTACTGGGTAATACGATACTCCTTGGTAAGACTGGTTGTCAGACTTTCGGGCCACTGACTACCTGCAACGACTGTGAAAGATCTTCAAATGACAGCTGGGACCCACGGCTTAACGTGCTTTATGAGGGACAGAGGAAACTCGCTATGTAATGGGAGAACTTACAGCCAATTGATCAAAAAATAAAATAACTTTCAAAATCATCGTATTCCATACCTTGAGCAAGCACCCTACTGAGCGTAGGCGAGGTGCCAGTATCCAACACCTCGACATCCTGCACAGGATGCGCCCACTTCAGGCCCAGCCGCTCCGCGTCATCACTGCCCGCGCCCACTGACACGCACACTACGAGGTCGTTCAGTAGTAGCAGGCGACGCGGCTTGCACTTGGTCAGACCGCCCGATTGGTTGAACTCCTGTGTGGGGCAAAAAGGTGTTATTTTGTGAAACTGTCAGTTAAATTTTCCGAGTTTTATGTTCGCAGGATACAACAATGTTTTTCGTTTTGAGGGACTCGTAAATGGCAATTAGATTTCAGCTTACGATCTTCCATTTAATCGTCTATGTTTATTATGATTTAACATTTAGAAAAAAAACAGTCAGAAGGTGCAGTGTTGTGATGTGTGTGATTTGGTAGTATGACACGCTCATCAGCTAGGTGCACCAATGACCCAATGGTGGCTGGGATTGGGACCAACTAGATGCGGAAGCTTGAGGATAGTGTTGTGGCGCAGCCTGGGAGAGGCCTACAGTGAACTGCGTTAAGTTGATCGATTTATGAAAGTTAATTTAATTCTATTGTTCATATCATGCAATATAAAAAGTGTACATAGACCCTTCACGAAGCCGAAAAGCACTTGTTCTGCCCATCATTGCGATATTTTTTCGTTCTGAACCATACCTGCGAACCCTAGTACAGTGGTTACAGAGATATTGGAGGTCAAATTTCCAACTTTTTTACACTTTTTTTTTTTAAATAGTAGATTGTTGCATCGAGCGCAAAGTGAGTCATTAATGCACGAGTGTTGTGTTGGTGCCCGAGCGCATGCGAGGTCACTAAATTATCACGAGTGCATTAATTACTCACTTTATCGAGGTGCGTAATCTGCTTTTCTTTCAACTACCGTGACAAAATATACCTACTCAAAATAAAAACTCAAGTTAATAAAACAAAGTATAATTATCTTCCCTTCAAACATACAATTATTAAAAGTGCAGTTATTAAAGGTTATTAACAACTTCATTAGCAGCTGTTTTATATTTTCTGGACTTGAATTCATATCGCTATCGCTGTCAATTTCCATGATTGTGTACCTTTTTATTTGGTAAATAAGAAGTATCAAAGTTTTACAATGGTACAAAATGCGCGCCATTTGTTTTTTTTTCACCAAGTCAATTTTATTCAGCCGATTTTTAATTTCAGCCAGTAATCTTTTTGATCTAATGCATACATTTTATTAAATTAATAGGAGACCTTACACCTCTGTGGTAAATTTAATTCCAAATTTAAAATTTAAAACAGTGCAGTAATGAAAAACAGTGCAATAATGAGATTTCATATAACTTTTCTGCACTGTTTTGGTTCTAAGCAAAAAAGACATCCTTTGTGATCGGTTTTGTAGTGATTAATGATAACATTACTGCGTAGTTGAAAGAAAAAGAAGTTTCTAATGTTTTAATTTTACATAAAATACCTTGCCGACCACCTTACTATTCAATGCATCCATCGGCACAATGTTTTGAATGCGTCACATTGAGTTCTACAGCAAAACGTAATTTTTCACCCAAAAAAGAAGTCGTTACTTAGTTTGATGTACAGAATGTTATGCTTGGTTGACGGCTTCGTGAAGGACTGGTTTACATATTGTATATTAGCAAAGTAAATAAAGGGTACTGACCAATTGCAGCAAGTCATCCTGTCGCAACAGATGTCTCTTGTCGGCGCGAGACGCGAGCAGGCGCGCGGCTCCGAACCGCGCCGCGCCACCCGCACCTCCCGCACCCGCTACTCCACCGCGCGTTAACCGTCTTAGTGCTGCGCGGAATGCCTGGAATGAACATATATACGTTAGACAAAGTTAAGGGACCTATGTAAAAATGAGCGAGTCAAATAAATGATTTGAATTTATCTCATAAACATGCTCTGCCCATTGTAACTGATAGGTCTGCTGAATGTAACTTGACCAAGAGTTTAATAAAATTCACCTTTTATGATATTTAACAAAGAGACTTCAAAATTCTCAGCATTATTTACATTATGCTGACAATTTAAGTGAGTACAATATTGATTATAATTTACCTGTGTCCGTTCAGCGTCTCGTTTCCTCTCGTTCAAAGCATCGGCTAGAGCTTCTAGCCTCGTCAAGGCACGTTGTAGGGAGACCCGGTCCGAATGGCCCGGGGGTGTGTGTTTTAGTAAGTCCTGAAAGAGTTAATACACCATTAGTTTCATGATACAGATAGTTCGGAGGACACGTTGGTAATTTGCCAAGAGTTAGGCAGAGGTTCAACTTTATATAGGTAACCCTTTTTACATCAGTTTATGTTTCAGATTCAGACCTATACAGGGTATATACATACATAAGGGTGTGCTACAGCCCATCAAACTGAACATGTTTCTCCAGCGGAAAAATATCGAAATAGCGAAAATAGTAGATTGTTGCATCGAGCGCAAAGTGAGTTATTAATGCACGAGTGTTATGTTGGTGCCCGAGCGCATGCGAGGGCACTAAATGAACACGAGTGCATTAATAACTCACTTTAGCAAGGTGCGTATTCTACTTTTCTTTCAACTACCGTGACAAAATATACCTACTTAAAATAAAAACTCAACTTAATGAAATAAAGTTTAAAATCCATCTTCCCTTTTAACATACAATTATTAGAAGTGCAGTTATTAAAGGTTATAAACAACTTCATTTGCAGCTGTTTTATACTTTCTGGAGTTGAATTCATATCGCTGTCCATTTTCATGTTTTTTTTAAACTTTTTTTTTGCTAGAAGTATCAAAGTTTTACAATGGTACAAAATGCACGCCATTTGTTTTTTTTTTCACCAAGTCTGTTTTATTCAGCCAATTTTTACTTTCAGCCAGTATCTTTTTGATCTAATGCATACATTTTATTAAACTTAGTAGGAGGCACTAAACCTCTGTGGTAAATTTAATTCTAAATTTAAAATTTAAAATAGTGCAGTAATAAAAAACAGTGCAATAATGAGATTTCATACAACTTTTCTGCACTGTTTTGGTTCTAAGCAAAAAAGATATCCTTTGTGATCAGTTTTGTAGCGATTAATGATAACATTACTGCGTAGTTGGAAGAAAAATTAATTGCTACCCTATACACAATTTCAATACCTATTCGACCCAAATGTATGAGGCAGATGACGATTTCGTGATTTCTGTAGCACACCCTCAAGTATGTATTTTTTTGTTACACCCTGTATAATAAGGGGCGAGCTTCTTGTCATCAACCCGATACAAATGACTACATACAATGAGTGGGCTGCTTTGTTCGTTAATATCGACTGACTTCATATAAATCGGCATGAGAATAACAAGACAAGAAAACAAGATAACAAGGTAAGATAATACCCTGGCTAAAAAGACAGGCCTAAGAAAGCTGTTGTAGGAAATATAAGATTCATGGGCCCTGTAGACTAACGTGAAAATATTTGGATTTATTTACATATTTCGTGTTTACTGTTTGTGAGCACTAATAGAGAAATGACAGTGTCCAATTTTTGACGAAACATTGGCCGGACAACTGTTGTTTAAAGCATTCATGACTTCTTTTGTTTAAAATTCTATGAAACAGAATTTGGACATCATGTCAATATTTATCAATAACTGTCCGGTCAATTTGTACGCCTGAACATTCTTCCTCAAACTTATATTATTGCTATGGCAGTGCTAGTAGCAGTGACAACTTGAGAAAAATTGCGATGTAGTTTTTGGTATTCACTTGAACAACAGTCAGAAAGCTTTTTCAAAACATAACATAACGCCTGTAATCATCGAGGGGTTAGGCAGAGCTGAGAGGCTGTTCGAAAGAGATACCGTGGCCCTGGAAAACAAAGGGCTAAGAAGGAACACGGATGGGTTTTAGTTAGTCAAGTCTGACACTCCCTCCCGCTCGCCCAGAGTGGGGGGAGTCATTTGATGATTTCCCACCCGAAAAAAAAGGGGTTAAGCAGAGGTGTACCTAATAGTACACTCACATTTCGCCAGTTATGTTAAAGTTCCATGCAATAGAGGGCAAGCCTATTGCCATCATCATCATTCTCTTGCACTTATCTCAATTTATTTGGCGTCGGCGCAGCATGTATTCTTCTTCCATACTTCTCTATTACTTTTGATCAGATACTTCCTTTCTTGCCATATCATCCTTCAAACGGTCTATTCCTATTACCCGGGCACAAATTCTGACTCCATGGTTGCTACTGAGAAATTACTAATGAAAATCAATTTTCCCGACCCGGGAATCTAACCCCATGCTCAGTAGTCGCGCTTGCGATCCCTAAACCACCAGGCAACGTTTTCAATATTATTATAAGCGGTGATATAAACACTGTAAAAACACGTGCCTTCGTAGAGAATGAGTAAGTGCCACCTGTCTTGAGAAAACATGTGTATGTTTGTAAATTAAATAATGCTTATGTCTCCGTTCCAAAGGTTGCCTTGTTTAATCAATATCAGATTACTTTGATTGTTCAATATTTAAACAATTTATAATTAATTTAGTGTTTGTTGTATTAGTTCACCAACAAACAGTTATAATTTGATTACCATAGTTATTGTTATCTGGGTGTTAATCACTTATTCTTATCCAGCTGAACGTGGAAGCTGTATATCATCCGACAAGAAGATTCAGATACTACGCTATTGTGAAGCAGTATCTATTTAGTCGACAAATTAATGCATTTTGATACATTTAACAGATAAAGTTGCTTCTATGAGCGAAAGTTAGCTCATCTAAAAAACACGGAATCGTTTTGTATATGTGAAGGTTAGGGCACCAAAAGCAGTAAAGCTAAGATGGACTGCTCTTGCGCATATTTATCGGGAAATTACATTTTCTACATACATTACATTATTTCAAGCACCTTCAAACCGATAATTCACACACATGACACAAAACAATGACAAATCTCAAATATTATGAAGCAATATCATAATAATTAATAAAGTTCCATAAAAATTACCTGTAAAAACATAATAAACTGCGGAAACCGCTGCACAGGCTTCACCATCAGCCCAAAAAAGGACAGTCGGTCATGCGCACTGATCTGCTTCACTTTGAAGAAGTCTGCCAGCGCCGACTTCCGCTTGGACTCCATCTTGGCCAGCTCCATGGCAACCGAGAAGTTGTTGATGAAGTCCGAGTATACGTCCAGCACTACGGCCTTTGAGAACGCGCTCAAGAAGACCTCGCCTGTAAATTTGGGAAAAAGATAAGTTAGGCATATTTTTCAAGTCAAACGCAAACCACTTAATACAATTAGGACATTAAAAGGCACTTTTGAACATCAAAGCCACTCCGTAATTGATTAATAAAAAACCGGCCAAGTGCGAGTCGGACTCGCGCACGAAGGGTTCCGTACCATGATTTATAAAAACGAAAAAAAACTTTTTTGTATGGGAGCCCCCCTTAAATATATTTTTTTTCTGTTTTTATTATTTGTTGTTATAGCATCAACAGAAATACATAATCTGTAGAAATTTCAACTGGCTAACTATCACGGTTCATGAGATACAGCCTGGTGACAGACGGACGGACGGACAGCGAAGTCTCAGTATTAGGGTCCCCCGTTTGACCCTTTGGGTACGGAACCCTAAAAATTACCATCGATAGGTGTCGAGCCGCCATAAATTTTGAACATAACTATGGAACTTGCGCCGACCCCAAGTAGAATGGGAAAAGGCTAGGACGATAATGACCATCGATGGCTGTTTCTGATGGGTCTTCGTTGATGGCCTCCTCCTATGTGTCCCGTCTGCAAACTTTCAAGATGCTATCGTTATCGACTCGAAGAGAAGTTATGGATGCCCTGTTTTTATACAAACTCCTCAGAAACCAAATAGACTGTCCACACATACTGGGTCTCCTCAAGTTTCGTGCCCCAACACGCTATCCTCGAAATCCCATCACTCCGCTTTACCCACCTTTGCGTAGGACTGTTCTAGGTGCTAACTCTCCAATACCGCGAATGTGTAAAATCCTAAACAGCTGCAGTGACCTGATTGATGTTCACAACGATAGGATAGGAAAATTCTGTAAATTGATTATTCAACACTATTCGCATTTTCCACAAGTATAGTATTATGACATAATATCAATTACCAATTTGTTAATTTAATTTGTTGATATAATTTTTAAATTTAAGTTGTTAATTTAATTTGTTAATCTAATTTATATGCCTGTTTGACATGATTTTTTATGTTTTTATTAATTATTTCTAATGTAAACCTAATATTTAATCTCAATTACCAATAAAGACATAATATCAATTACCAATTTGTTAATTTAATTTGTTGATATAATTTTTAAATTTAAGTTGTTAATTTAATTTGTTAATCTAATTTATATGCCTGTTTGACATGATTTTTTATGTTTTTATTAATTATTTCTAATGTAAACCTAATATTTAATCTTAGTCTAATTTAATTAATTTATCTGTTATTGCTTTATTATTTTATCCCACGTCAAAATAACGCAATTAATTTAATTATATTATCTTGTTGGTTACATTGCTGGATTTATGCTTCATTTTTAAAATTTTATCAATTTTAATTCACAATAAATTGCAATTAGGAAAATTTATAACAATTATTTAAATAAAACAGTGCATGTGGTGTTAGCCTGTAAGTAATTGTTGCACTTATAAATGTATTTTGTGTACCTTAAATGAAATGTTTAGTGTAAACAATTGTAGGCTTACCTAAATAAATAAATAAAAAATAAATAAATGGCGTGTATTAGGTCCAAACTAATCACTCTTATTCCAATTGCTATAGTTCTGTTCAAACTTTATGGCAGTTTTGGAAGTTAGCTGTGAGTGACGGTCTGCCCAGGTATAACGTTTCAAACTTTATGTCGGCTCGGAACATCTAACATAAAGCTGCGGAAAACACAATTTTAGGTATCAGCGGGGAACAGAGGACGCATCGTCTTGGCTGTATAATGCGCAGACCGTCACTCGCAGCTAACGTCCGAGCCGCCATAATGTTTGACTAGAACAATACTATACCAAAACCTGGTTAAGTAAAAAATCTGGTTAGTTGAACACTGAAAGGAAAATAATTTTCAGACAATTCTATGGCAATGAGCTTATAACATTAGTTAACCATGATCATGAATACGACCGTGAACTTTAAAGCAAGTTTAATCATAATTTATGTTTGATTTTATTTGTTTTTTTCCCCATTAATAAGTAATATTAAAGTGCCTCTACCAATTAATTACATCCGTCCTTTTTTTGCCAATTAAAACATATTATTGTAGCAAATTATTGATCGCTATATAATTTTATTTCTTTTGTAACTAAGTACATTTTAAGACGATATACGCATTATCACATACGGGCTCAATGAGGACGTGTAATCTTCCCACACTGGGACTTTAAAAAAATCAATACTACCGCCCGCATCCATTTGCTTACGAAGAAAAAAAAAACGAATAAGTATGCGTAGTTGTTGTAATCTTGATGCAAACATCTAGCTTCCCTATTCGCCAGACTATGCAGTACGCACGCTCTATTAGATTTTTGTGTACTGATAGACTGATCAGACAATTAGGAAAACCGAGATATGTGAAAGATGAAACTTGATCTTATAGTCGTTGCAGGTTCTCCCAAGACGTAGGGTAGGGTATCCATGGAGGATTATTTGCGAATGAACCGAAAATAGCTTACGGATATTCATAATTAGTAGGCTCAAAGGAGGATTCTTTTCCGTAAGCTTGTCATAGTGATTGTGAAAGCTATGCCTTTTGCTCAGATGAATATGGACTAACTTTCATATTGACTATTCAATCTATGGGTCTACACCAGCTTCGACACTTTGGTGGACGTGGCGACGGGTGACACATCAAAACATACATTTCCAGTATAACATGGCCCGCTTTATATAGATTTCCGTACAATGAGAGACCTGCATAGACTGGTTTTGTATAGCTTGGTAGGTCGACGTACGTACGTTTGAAGAAGTACTTACCAATTTTTTCATCGCGGTCCCACGTTCTCGCGCAATCGGCCAGTGCTGTTCGGAAGTGTAGGTGACATTGTAGAATATCAGGCAGTCGATGGAATAACGTCTGAACCTTGCTTGCGTTCAGGATAGCCGGGCTGCTCTCTTCAAGAGGTTTCTTGTAATCCTGTAAATAATAATGCATGGTTAATCAGCAGTTTGATCGCCCACAATTCGCCGATTTTGGACAAAAAGAAAAGCCTAGGCTTAATACCTTGTGCTATGAATACATGACAGTGGTGTGTCAATCACTAACATTTTTACCAGAGAACGCAACTGATATGTGGACACTTGCTCATACAAAGTGGTTGTAAACAAAAGTAGATCGAAAATTAATAATTTTTTTTTGCAAGGCAACCTTTTGCATATTCAATTTAATTATGTATTCTCTGCTCTGTATGGTGTCGGACGTAAAAAATAGCACCATCCCATATCTTTCCCGTGGATGTCGTAAGAGGCGACTAAGGGATTTGCCAGAGAATGGGCAGCAGCGTTCTCTGTGCTTTTGTAAAAACCGTACTGCGATCGCCAACCCGTCTGCCAAGCGTGGCGATTATGGCAAAACCCACTAAAATGTCCATGTGGCGACACTTGGGGGAGGCCTTTGTCCAGCAGTGGAAAAGAAAAAGAAGCAAATGGAAAAGCCTAGCTTTTCCATTTGCTTCTTTTTTCCAAAATCGGAGAATTTTGGGCGATCACTGGTAAAGAGAAGTAATTAACAAACTGCTGAATAAATTAACCATGCATTCATCATTCATCATTTCAGCCCAAAAGACGTCCACTGCTGGACAAAGGCCTCCCCCAAGTGTCGCCACATGGACATTTTAGTGGGTTTTGCCATAATCAAAAGCAAAATCGGAGAAAGCTTAAATACTTTATGCTAAAATTACATGACAGTGGTGTGTCAATCACTAACATTTTTACCAGAGAATGCAACTGATATGTGGTCACTTGCTTATACAAAGTGTTTATAAACAAAAGTAGATAGAAAATAATATAATATTTTTTTTTGAAAGTCAACCATTTTATTTTAAATTTAATTATGTATTCTCTGAAACAGCTGCTAATCCCCATTAGAATACTCTCGGGAAATGGCATAGCCGTTTGTACAATAAAGAAAACCATGACAAAGACACGAATTACACATTGGAATAGATTGTTCACTTTTTTGTCATAGAAGTTAATACATAGACATGAGTAAAAAGTTGTTCGTCCCTGACTTGCAGGTAAAGCCTGTAATATAACGTAATTATACACATTAATGCACCGGCATTACCACGTTCATTTACATTTAATGTCCATAGTAACTGCCGATCATTTCGAGCATCACTTTTTGTATTAAACAAACTAAGTCCAGCAGAGGTGTTGATTTTGTTCTACCTTGTTAGAAATAAAAACTTATAAGCCGTCATAAATTGCGTCATTTCTTATTATAAGTAATAAGGCTTATTGAATGTTAATTGAAAGCAAACCTTTTAAGAACTTATGAGACTGAGTACCTATAGCGGACCAAACGTAAAGAGCAAGATTGCTTCCGCAAGCGTCATGTTTCTTACTCCATTTTGCCATAAACAAAGACAAACGAAGAATTCCATTTAGTGGTGCATACTTAGCTCGTTATATTTCTCAGCCATCTACAGATAACTAGTTTAGATAAATATGTATGTGCATTGTTTTTGTTCCCACTGAAACGTCCTTCACGTACCGACGTTTATATAATTATTTCTGGATTTTTTCTCATAAATGGTAATGTTATGCGGCTATCAGCTCATAATGTATTTATGACATAAGAAACCCTTCTAAGATCTGAGTACTTTATTGTGCAAAGTGCGCTGTTGGATGTGTGTCTATGTAAGCAAATCGTTACCGTTGCATTGTGCTCAATTTATGGAGCTAAGGTAATTGCAAGTGACGACATTAAATAGTAAAAAAGATTGAAAAAGATAGCAATAATTACAAGATGTACAAGGCCGTTTCACGAAGAAGATTCTCTGAAGCATCACTTATTAACTTTAGAATTGATCGTTAAATCAATGGGCAACTACAGCAAAGTGGGTTAAGGATGATTTTGTACAATATTATTATCTTAGTCACTGGAAACAATAACTACCAAATAATAAGGATAAATTGTGTCAAATCAATACTATGTCGGGTGCGTTGGACTGTCGGTAAATTCCCAATAATATTCCGTTTATGGGTAGTGTTGATATGGTAACAGGGGCTATGGGTAGGGTTGCCATTCTTTCGGGTTTCCCCGGATTTGTACTAGTTTAGAGGGCATCCAGGGAGCGTCCGAGAGAGGCTTCATTTGTAGTCCGGGTTTAAAAATTTAAAGTCTTGGGCCGCCCGCGACACACGCACTGTGCCCGCACGCCGCGATCAATAGTTTTTATATCACTCTGAATTAGTTTAAATAAACCTGTTGACATGTCCGGGTTCTGGTCTCTGAAGATCCGGGGTTTTCACGCGTCTTGTCCTGGTTGCCAAATTTTAGAGATGGCAGCCCTAGCTATTGGGTAACAACATGGTGAGTAAGGAAATTTATGAGGAAATTTATTAGCAACTGATAGGTCAACAACATTGTACACCAACTTATTTATCATTACTAGTCATGTTAGTTAATTGGTTGCTAGATGTAGATGTGTACTATGTTAGCTTGACATTTTTTAAGTCTTTCTTTCTTAATTTCTTTATCATTTGGTTAGACCCTAACCTGTTGTCAGTTTTTAAGCTGCTCATGGGCCTCTGACTTGGCTTTACATGCCGTCGAGAAATATCTGAGGTTTTCTCATGATGGTTTTTTTGACCGAAGCAGGTGATAATTATTTTTTAAGTATTTGGCTCATGTGATGGAATGGTTTTCCTTCTTCAGGTACCTACGGACACAGGTTTCATTTTATAGAAGTGTGTTAAATTCAATGAAATGACAAAGTAACGGAAAGTAGGGAACTTCTAACCACAATAACAATAAGTTTGACGTTAATTAGTTAGTCATAATATTAACAATACATATTGTTACTGATTTATGGTTCGTGATTAGTAACTTTCTGTAAGGAAAATCTAGCGCAGTCTTTTGTAAGCAAGGATTTGCAAACTAGGATACTTTAGCCTTTCTAACGAGGCTAAAACGTTTTTGCCTCCTGTTTCATTGAAAATCACATAGCTGAATGCATTAGAAATGTCCCATAGCACAAAACAAACTGTATTTAGAACAAAAGCTCTAATTTACCGCATTAAACACAGTCCAGTGGACGTCGGCGGCATTTTCATTACAGAGGGACGACCTCGTACACTCCGCTTGCAAATAGTGCCTATTCAAATTGCCCCACTTCCTAATATGCTAATCTATGGCATGTGAATTGTGGGCGAAACAATGCTAAAGTGGGCCAGACAGGTTCATATTTACATACGTTAGTTTAGTTGAGATTTTTGTCATTACCAAAGCGTCGCGACTTCTGTTTGCCTATTCGCCATTTTTGCCTCAGAAACTTAATAAAAATTCATAACCGTTTGTCTCTGAAGAAAAAAAGAAAGTTGCGAAAATACTAAAGTCTAAATACGGTTGTTTAGAGAAAGCTTCTCTGTTCTTTGTTTGTTCGTGAAACCTGTGCAATTATTGGAATGATAAATGTTAATCAAGCAATTGTAATTTAGTTAAATATCACGAGTATCTATGAACTTATCTTGACATCGTGATTTCTCTATAAAATATCAAAGTCATTGTGTTGATGTTAAGCAACTTACATTGCTAATTCAAAACTTAAGGTGCTAATTTTTCAAGTTCAGCTGAAGTTTTAAATCAATTCAACTGTTTGACTACTGCACTATAAAGTTACGTAAGAATATTACTCCAGTAGCTATTAAGCTTAACCCCTTCAACCACTTTCAGAACCAGTAATCTCATTAACAAGCATAGCGACATGGGCGCTAACGTTTAACACGCAATTTTGCAAGTCAACTGCTTAATTAAGTGCCCTGTCAAGTCAATCAGGCCTCCTCCGATGTAGAAAACAAAAGTGGCTTTTACAAGCACTATTTACTCTACAAGTCACAAGTCGCCAAGTAAGGGTTACGCAATAGGAACTGACGTTATTATGATCGTATTATATCGTATTATAATTGCTGGCTATTATGCCATCAATCTGAACGTGCTTCCTTCCCGATCACGAATTTCACCGGAGCTCGGAGTCATGAGAAATGTCAGCGTATGTTATTCAAACATTGTGACTTGACGATCTGAGATACTTACTATGATAGTAAACCGGTTCGTGTTATACAGTAACTAGTATAAGCCGGTTGGTAAGTTGACAGTGTACTTATTTCGGCTGACCATAATTGGTCAACGTAAATATTTAGTGAGTCGCCGTGTACGGATAATTACAGATTATTTGCCAAAGATAAATGTGGTTAATTACAATTATTTACATTCTGTGGTGATATAGTCTCAGTAATGTTTACTTCTAGTTACTCCCTACTACAAAGTGTCACACATCAATTACTCGAACGAGTGATGTGATGTCATTCAATCTCAATCTTTGCTTATTGACATCTGTCACGCTTGGAGTCGCTCCATTTGTACTGATGCAGCTAGTTATAATGCAACAATGGTACGAGTTCCGCGACGGATATGATGATACTTATAGATAAGAATGTGAACAATATTTACAACGAAACACGTAAGAGACTAATGAGTGTGTGAAGCGAAGAGTATATTCATCTATGTAGATATACATTGTATGACTATGTCATTTTACAGTCTATTCTCTGTACGAGCATGTGAATTTACTACCTAGATAAGATTCCAAGTATCGGTTGCTGAAGAAGAATTTAAACATGTCTTTATTTTGTCCGATTATCCGGTAGCTATCCACTGTTTGTTCAGGTTAAATAGTAAGTAGGGGTCCTTACGTTGATGAGCCTCTGCAGCGTGGCGACGTAGGAGTTCTCGCTGTGGATGATGGCGGCCACCACATGGCGGCGGCGCAGCTGCACCGCACCCAGCGAGTCCGGTGGCGCGCCCAGCGACGGCGGCGGCACCCGCCCGCCGCGCACCTCGCCGCCGCATGAGAACAAATCCTCCTCCAACTGAAAACGTCACGAAAACACTGTACATCTTCCACCACTTCACAATACACAACACAGAATCAAATTCGCTTCAAGTTTCCGATGACGCTATTCGAGTCGCGTGTCTGT
Source organism: Cerastis rubricosa (assembly GCA_949152445.1). Classification (NCBI taxonomy): domain Eukaryota; kingdom Metazoa; phylum Arthropoda; class Insecta; order Lepidoptera; family Noctuidae; genus Cerastis; species Cerastis rubricosa. The sequence continues at coordinate 10,593,471 of OX424540.1, read as the reverse complement.
TAAATGAACAGAAATAACTTGTGCGTGATTATTCAACTCGCGCGCTGTAACGTTTCGAGGACGCTTTCCGGCCGCGCCGTACAATTTCTCACCGACCGAAAACAGTCGTCTTCCCGTCTACTCACGCCACAAATCGCGTCATCAGAACCACTGTCTCACTTATAAAACGTAAACGTCAAAAGTAACACCAACCCGACCACGTGACTTACGTTAAAACTTGTCAACGAATACTGAGCCTTGTCATGGAGAAGTTTCATACACGACGGACAAAACATTGTTACGATCGTCTAGAGGCGTACTGGCATTGAATTATCTTTTGACATTTACGAATCACACGTTATTCACGTCGTCTCACTAAAAATAAACTGAAATAAGAAAATTACTATCGTGTACATGAATCCAATATGGTAGCTGACTGGTATCCACTGTGACATCATTATATCACATGTTAAAATAGATTATTTGTTTAGCGACTTAGACCTCCGAGAGGCGCGAGGGACCCGCACTACGATACACTCGTTACTGCGGTTTGTTGTTGACTGACTACTCAATGACCCGATCATGATTCATCTGTAATATACATAATTGTGAATCATTCTATTTGATAAATGTTACATATTATAATTTCCGACTATGTTTAAGGACAATTGAAGACCTGTGCTCGGCATGTTATTCCAGAAATGTCACTACCACGTAACAGAAACTCGCTGGGTCGGGTTGTACATTGATACGTCTACTTATAAAATGCATTCCTTGTATATACCATCACCATAATTGAATGAAGACCGGTCATTCATACAAACTGAATAGTAAATACATTTATTATGAACTGTACAGTATACCTCGACCGAGTATTACAAACGGTCTCATTTGTCTATTGATAGAAAGCGCCGTTCGGCCGATAATGCTTTAGAGGTCCTGGAATCGATCCAGCGAGCGAGACCGTTCCGAGTGCCAATGCGTTTTCCCGTGGTGAAATCAGAATAACAAAGCAGGTAAAAATAATTGAAATATCTTGATGCTAATCACATTCATTTTCTAATAACAGCAAAACATTTAAGAACTTCTTCTTAGTAAGAAGAACTAAAATGCTTTCTGTCATTCTAGAATTTAACTCAAGGCTCAATGAATTCGAACAATACTACGAGGTACTTTTATTTTCCTCGTATTGTTTAGGACGTAACGAGTATAATAAATAGCTCAACTTTGCATGTCCGGGAATTACAGGCGCCAAAAACTTGGTAGATTATTATTCATATGGTGGATAAAATTTCACAACCTGTTTTCAGGTTTAGCAGGAACTTCGAAGTTTAGGGGTATGAGGAACAGGGTGTAAAGTTCCTCGATACTCCATAGAAAAGGGAGGATCCTCCGACCAGACAGGTGTTGTGTCTGGTGGGCTACTGCCCGACAGTTATTGTCGGGTTTTTCCTATACAGGGTGAATTTTTCAAGTCGACGTGGATGACCAAATCCAAAACTATGAGGAATAGGGAAAAACACTCAAAGGAGGTCTCGAGTCCGATTTTGATGAAAACTAACACTGCATCATTTGATTTTTGAAAAATCTATATTCCTAGCCATTTGCTACTAAGGATCAAATTCTGGAAAACTTACACAAAACTGGCAAACTTAAGCAAAATGTGTAATTTTTGCTATTTATTTTGTTTACTGTCGAATTAAATAACAGCGTAGAGTTAATAATAACTTGACAATGTTGTGAGAATGACTGCGCTGCGGGAGTTATCAACGAAGTACATTCATTTAAAATATGAAAAACATAAAATGTCACATTTTGCTTAAGTTTGCCAGTTTCGTGTAAGGTTTCCAGAATTTGATCCTTAGTAGCAAATGGCTAAGAATATAGATTTTTTAAAAATCCAATGATGCGGTGTTAGTTTTCATCAGATTCGGGCTCGAGACTCAATGAGTATTTTTTGATATTCCTCATAGTTTGGAATTTTGCCATCCAAGCTATCTTGAAAAATTCACCTTGTATATTCCTAAGTCGATGATAATTTTAGGTGCGAGATGCAGACCATATTAGTTCTTCAGTTTTGTCATAGATGGCTCTGTATTTCTTTTTTTGTAAGTTGCTTTTTGTAGGTCGCTACTGTAGTCTTAAGCCTGAAAGTCTGATAACCAGTCTTTCCACAGGGGTATTTTTTTATCCAGTAACTGGTTTGTGGAGGTGATATAAGCATCCGGCTAGAATAGAAGCGGACCCTCAATTCAACCTTTATAGTTTGATAAAGGCTAGGCAAATGATGAGTAGGAACGTGTACAAACCTCGGGTAATTTGGGCATCTTGTCGGTCTCGTGTCCATGCATGTCGTACTGGTGCGAAGAGCCGCGTCTCACGCTGAACCACCGGGCTAGTCTCCCCCCTCCCTCGTCGTCGGGAGGGGGTGCCGGCGGCGCAGGAGTCGCTCCGCCGCCGTTTCGCCATCGCTCGCATAGCTCACGAGCCCGGCTCAGCGTGTTGCGTAACTGACCGGTGCTCCTGAATAAAAAAAAACAAAGAACATTGTTAGTTATTTCAGGTCTAGACCAATTTTAAGATCAGCTCTCTTATAAGAAACGTCAACAAAATGTAACTAACTACCGGGTTCTATTGACTATCCCTGAAAGGACTATGAGTGAAAGACAGGAAATACTGCAGGTGTTTGTGCGTCGATGGTTGTAGATATTCGCATTACGGCTGGTAAAACGTGACCAAGTCATGAGTTCTGGCAAATTGTTATGTTTGAACAGATGGCGTTGGCGCTGTTGACAGTTAAGTAGGAAATGTGATGGTGATAAATACTATTAACAGAAGTATTCAGGTAGTGAGGTAGCAGATACATGAAGAGTAGGTCATATTTCGTAGTTTGTCAAAAAAATAATAACATAGCTTTACTAGTCAAATTTTTATTAGCTCTATTTGGAAAGTTCTAAATATCACTGGAGCGATTTTTTTATTTGTACAGAACCTTAACGAGTGGGTTTTACCTAGTCTGTGATGTAATTTGAAGGATATGGGCAATTAACCAACACGGAAGACGTACATTTAATGATAGAAAACAATAATTGCTGGTGAAACTTGTAATAGAAACTAGAGCTGATCCCACTTTCTGTACAAGTCTATTACTTTCCGTAGTACAATCGTTAAGCTTTAGTTATGTAACATATTTTTATTTACCATGCCAAATTACATGTAGTAATAAATAGGCTATAAAATAAAATGCAATTACTTAGTAGGCGACCGCTTGAGCTTCATTAATGAATTTCCGCTAATCCTTCAACGTTATCCAATCATCAATCATGTTTCTACAAGCAATAAGATTCAAATTAAGATGACAGCTGATGAGACAATCGTCAGACGACAATTATATTAACAATAGGGCAATTAGTTAGTCAGACTAAATACTAAACAAAGAATAAGTTGAAGGTTAGAGCAACAATGTAGCAACAGTTACTTATAAGATATTTATTGAATGTTTTATGTATGAGTTGAAGTCGCGAATACATTAGAGCTTATTTGGTTATGTGTTGAAAGAGTAAATATTGTCTTTGCGGTTGCCTCACGCAAAGCAATCTGCGTAATGCAATTTTATAATGGAGGCGTCGACTTGGCTGGAGGGAACGCTACTGTATTTGTTGTTTTTCTTTCTCAGTTATTGTTGTAATGTGGAGCAAAACATTATTCATTCCAAGGTCGTTTATTGTTTCTCTCAGCGTAGTTAATAATACAAATTGCACTAGACAATTTGTGGTATGTTTCTAGAAAATAATTATTGGTCGTTGCAACGCACAAGCTCTTGTTGCGTTACTTCTAGATTATTTTATGAAAACACGCAAGAATTTATGTGAAAATACATTAATTAACATTAAACAACAACCGTTCTGAGGCAATTTGAACCTCCTCCTCTTTTTGGAAGTCGTTTAAAACCGATTTCATATTTCTTCTGATATACATGGTAAGGTCCAAAAGTTTCGGGCCTGAACTATAAAATCAAGGCTAAATATCCAAAACAAAATTATAAGTTTTCAATGTAATCTCCATTTGTTTCAATTCACTTTTCATGGTAGGTACCTAACTAAAGAAAAGTTCAGTAGGTAAGTAATTTAATATGATATGCGTTTCGTATAAGAAGGCCGGAAACTCTTGGACCTACGAGATACCTTGACCACACAAGTAAACAAGTAATAATCAAGCAAAATCATTCGTCCTTCTTCGCTACCAAAAACGTGTAAATGCGAAATCTGACACCTAAGCAATAGAGTTCGGTTTTCACGAGTGTCTGCTAGGTTTCGTAGGCGAATAAATATAAAACAAACTGCCATGCCATCTTGTTTCTGCTAATTGTGGTCGGAACGACAATCATCGCTTGATCCCAGGGTTAAGTCTGTGTTAATCGAAGCTTGGTACAGTCTGCTAACGAGTTTACGATTCTCATTTGATTAAGACGATTGTGTTTTAAACTTTTAAGGCGTGTATAGGATAGAAGAGGATATAATATTCTGTCGTTGAATACGTAAAGTTTTTCTTATGAGAACTTTCTGAACAAATAGTTGGTGATTTTGCGATGAAAAAACACCACAAATTAAAAAAAAAAAACTTCTATTCAATTAGCTTTTTGCTCGATTTATGAAGGATAAATTATTACAATGGTATACATATAGTTAGTTGATACGACAAATGAAGATTTATTACGAATTTGTCATGAATTTCATGTCCACACTGATTAGTAATGCTGTTTAAGGATTGACGTATAAAATACTCTTCATTGTACAGACGCCAACACATCAAGCTGCAAAAATCTGTCATTTTTTTTTAATAGAACTTCAACCTTATATTTAAAGAATACGTTTCAAGGTTGATTGGGAAAATTCTATAATGGCGTCTGTACATCATACCATAAATAAGTTATATATGGGACTTGCTCTCAAACTGTTAAATGTTGAGTAAGCTTAAGCGCATGTTCACTTATTTAACGCTTATGACTTGGTGTAATGTCATCAGTAAGGACAAGCATATTTCCTAGTTGTTACATAACGCAATTATATGCTTTAGGTCTACAAGGTCAAAGTCCTAAGTCTAAACATCATTACAGAGATACATAATCAGCTTTACTGCTGCCAATCTCACCACAGGATATAAACAAAAACTACAAAATCATGAAAGGTCTTAACTAATAAGTATTATTATTGTTCATTAGAATCTACGTGTTTAGAACAAAAGGTCAAACAATATATGTAAAGTATATAGAAATCCTTGTTTCCACATTAATATTAACTGTAGAATGCCACATAAATCTTTGAAGTTGCCGTGAAAACTAAACTTTAAGCTTAAGCTTTAAAATTATGTTTCCAAAAACACATAAGTATTTGTTTTACATGTTTGGAAACCACATCGTGACTAAATTTTACACGTCTGTTTTTGCTAAACAATTGTGTACTTAATACAAAATAGTTTAGAGGACAATAAAGTATAGAAGATGATTGTACAAGTTGCAATAAATGGAAGACAGACGACGCACTGTCTGCAGCCAGTCAGCTTGTTTATCTGTTGCAATGACCCGTTTCATAATTATAAACAATAATTATTTTATAGTTTATGCATCGATAAACCGCAAAGTCCAATCGCAAGTACTGTATTTATTTAAAATTAGCACTATTAATCATGTTTATTAACGCCTTCAGACAATGAAGGAAAAGATACCTGTCATGTGGAAACCGCGAACAAAAATGTAAAAAAATAAATGTGATATAAAAAGTATAAACAGTGCCACCTGTTGCGCCTAGCACTATGTACTTAAACAACATACCAGTACCAGCAACAGGTTTATTTTAAACAGGACAACCTTAATGTATGTTTCTCTAATTATTAATAAATTATTCTGTATGGTGTCGGCCGTAAAGAATAGCACCATCCCATATCTTGCCGTGGGTGTCGTAAGAGACGACTAAGGGACTTGCCAGAGAATGGGCAGCAGCGTTCTCTGTGCTTTTGTAACAACCGTACTGCGATCGCCAACCCGCCTGCCAAGCGTGGCGATTATGGCAAAACCCCCGTTATGTCAATGTGGCTTTGGGGGAGGCCTATGTCCAGCAGTGGACGTCTTTCGGTTGAAATGACGATGATGATGAATTATTAATGAAGATTTGAACATGCAATTGGATAGAACTTCACTAGCCAATACAGTAGATGATAAGGTTATATCGTCTAAAGACCTAGATATACATAAAACTTATGCAGAATGATAAAAAGCTAAGATACAAACTGTATTAACGTCAAGTTTATTACAGACGCTACATTTCCATTAGTATAAACATCAATTAATTAAGAAAAACACTCGCAGCTGCATAAAAAATATACTTATATACGTAATTGCGTATACTCATACATTTTGCATACAAAAAAACTTGTATAACATAATGCATCAGGTGTTTACCACTCCAGGTTGTATTAAAAGTGAGGGAAACGAGTTAATGCTGTGTTCTGAGGCGGCTCGCACGCAACCTGACACTATTTATGATATGGATCGGAAAGCAGTTATTATCAATGAGCTGGGAGCCAGAAAGCATAATTATTGCGGAAATCAGACTGAATTTTGATCTTTACTTCGTGTTATTGTCAGAATCACATCACATAATAGGGGAAAATACTGGGTAAAGAAAACGAAATTCTATTTTGTCCGTCAGATAGGTAATACAAAAATATTAGACACGTTTTTTTTGTTTTATCAAAATATCAAAAAATTACTTAGTTAAAACTCATTAAAGTTGGAGAGTGGGGGCTCACTACGTCACAAGTAGGTATAAAATTACCTACAAGTGACGTCATGCGCCATTTCAACAATATAATATCTCCGTAATTTTATGACCACGTGAAAAAAGAAAAAATACGTGTCCAATACTTTTCAATAATCTACCCGAAAGACAAAGAAAAAAAAAAAGTGATCATCCCCTATTATGGATTCAGAAAGCGATCCCAGAAATGCTAGAAGTATTATTTGAAAGCGCCAACTGTTGCTTTACAGTTGGAAAATGAAAATCTAAAATGAATGATGTCCGATGAAGAAAGAGGGAAATAGAAGAAAATTGTCGAAGAGGCAAAGACACAAGGGTTTTGAAGTAAAAATGTAAGCAGCAGGCGACCACATTAGCCGTAGAAACAATGATCGTAGGGGTAGATTAGATAGACGTAATTTTGAGTGGAGACCGTGAATTGGCAAACGTGAGATGGGAGGCCTACAGACTAGGTGGAATGATGAGAAATTCAATTAGATTTTCACAGCATTTGCGGTTTAGTTACTACCGTTATGTTTACGATACATTCCTCGATAAGCAAGTAATTGTTTGAGTAACTAATTGCAATCATTCCTAAATAACATCAGCTTATGAATCGGCAAGAGTAACTCCTACAATAGCACATACTTGGGCAATACCGATGTTGATAAGATGATAACACTTTATACTGGCGGGGTGCCAATATGAAACATCACTTTTCTTGTAAAACGCTATTTAAATAATTTTATATAAATTACGTGTCACGTTGTTTGTCGGGGATGGACTCCTAAACTACTTAACCGATTTTATTCAAAGTTTGATCCAATTTGAAAGATAGGATAGCTTACATCTCAATTTATAGTCGCAATTTTATTTTATTGCAAATTAAGTCACAATTATCTGTTAGCTCCAAACGATTCTAACAGATGGCGGTAACTGTTGACTGGATTGAGTAAGTATTCAATAGATAGCGCTGTATAGGAGCCCAGCAACTATGAAAAAAATTGCGAAAACGGGGAAAATATGACGCAGACGAAGTTGCGCGGGACAGCTAGTAATATTATATGGCTGCAACGATGTACTTTATGTGGCACAAATTCCCAAGTCACTCAGATCTCTTTTCATATATTTTTATCGACTTCAAAATACGGCGGCTGTGCCTACTGTTCTGCATTCTTATGTAAAATATGACGTGCACTGGTCTGACCACTTTCCGTTGATAATTATGTGTGACCTTAGCTTTGTTCAGATTCATCAACCGAATGTTAGCATTAAAGTGAATAGGGTTATCTGGGGAGAAAGAAGTCAAGAACAGATACGTGCGTATAGCTTAAAATGTCATGAAAAATTGCGACTTATTGACTTCCCGGATGACTTTAGAGAGTGTAGTGGTCAGACTTGTATTGACCCTCGCCACCATCGTGTAATAGATGCAATGTATGATAAAATTGTTAGTGCATTGTGCGAGTCGGCTACCGAGACAATAACTTACAGAGTAAGTCCTAGAAAGCGAGGAACAGTCGTGGGCTGGAACATGCATGTGAGTGGCGCTCATAGGGAGGCTAGGCGTAAATTTTTATGCTGGCTCGATAGTGGTATGCCGACGTCGGGACTTATTTTTGAAGAAATGCGTGAAGCTAGAAGAATATTTAAGTCTCGGTTGAAGTGGTGTCAAAACCATGAGACTCAAATTAAAATGGATATTCTGGCTTCACAGCATTCTAAAAGCGATTTTCGATCATTTTGGAAGCATACAAACAGACTTAAGGGCAAGCCTGGCCTTCCTGTTTGCGTCGATGGCGTGAGTGATGCTAGACAAATAGCTGACCTTTTTGTCGACCATTTCAGTGTGCAGTCATCATTAGGCCCATCTAGGTCGATGCTCAATGTTGAGCCAGGGAAAGACCTAGGAGTTAATATAACAGCTAAAATGCTCTTGAACAAAATTAACGCAATGTGTCGAGGAAAATCTCCTGGTCATGACGGTCTCAGCATTGAGCATCTCCGATTTGCTGGTCCGCATTTGCCAAGAGTGTTGGCTATGCTTTTTACATTTTGTCTGGGTCATGCTTATATGCCGAGTGACATGATTAAAACAACAGTGGTGCCCATTGTCAAAAATAAGACTGGTGACATGGGCGATAAGAACAATTACAGGCCAATATCTCTTGCCACAGTCATCTCAAAAGTGTTCGACAGTGTGCTTAACGCTCAGCTTAAAACTAATATACGTGTTCACGATAACCAATTTGGTTTCAGCTCTGGGTTATCCACTGACAGCGCTATATTGAGTGTGAAGCACACTGTTAAGTACTACACGGATCGCCACACTCCAGTTTACGCATGTTTCCTGGATTTGAGCAAGGCTTTTGACTTGGTTTCCTACGACATTTTATGGAAAAAGATGGAAGATGTAAATTTGCCACCAGAGGTGACAAACACTCTAAAATACTGGTATGGAAATCAAGTCAATAGTGTGAGGTGGGCTGGTGCCCTATCTAGGCCGTATGGGTTGGAGTGCGGGGTGAGGCAGGGGGGATTATGCTCGCCTACGTTATTCAACCTATACGTGAATGACCTGATTGGCGCGCTTAGCAGCATGCGTGTCGGGTGTCATATTGACGGCGTGTGTTGTAATAACATTAGCTACGCCGACGACATGGTGCTGCTGAGCGCGTCAATCTGCGGGCTAAGGACACTCGTTGCCACTTGCGAGCAATATGCCAGACTACATGGTTTGACATATAATGTGAAGAAAAGTGTAGTCATGGTCTTTGAGGCCAGTGGTAGATACACAGAAGCAGTACCTTCCGTTAAAATAAACGGTATACCCCTTGTGAGGGTAGACCGATTTAAATATCTGGGTCACTTATTGACCACTGACCTCAAAGACGATGAGGATATTGATAGGGAGCGGAGGGCGCTGTGTGTGAGAGCTAACATGATTGCCTGCAGATTTAGGCGTGCCTCTAAGGAGGTCAAGCGCACTATATTTAGTGCGTACTGCACGTCTTTTTACGCGTGTAGTCTGTGGGTTAATTATACTCAAAAATCATACAGCGCCCTTCGCGTCCAATACAATAACGCATTCAGGGTGCTGATGGGGTTGCCCCGATACTGCAGCGCATCAGGGATGTTTGCTGCTCACGTGGACTGTTTCTACTCGGTGATGCGGAAACGGTGCGCATCCTTGGTTCGCAGGGTGCGGGGCAGCGCCAACAGCATCCTATCTATGATAGCGAGCAGGCTTGACTGCGAATTTGTGAACCAATGCTGCAAGGTTTCGGCTGGGCCTGTCACCTTGCAGCAGTGATGTCACAATCTGCTTTTGTCTTGTTTTAATTCTTGTAAGTGTATTACTAACGTAGTTTGTAAGTACATTGTTACTAACACTATGAGTCTTGTTACTTGAAATAAATGTATAATAATAATAATAAAAATAGGAGGAGGTTCTCTATTCGTTGGAATCTTTTTTATTTATCCCGTTGTAGTGTTGTGTGTTTAGGCATCTACTAGTAATCTGTACTTGTTTATTATCATGGATTTAAGGGGGCTACAGGGAAACATCGTGAGTAAGCCAAAGCCTATGTCTATAAGAGATAATTCGAAGACATGTAACTGCATTGTGTCTGCGTGGTGGATTATGGCATACAGAAAAGTGTGAAGAGAACTGATCCAGCAGTAAGAACATTAAAATTTGCTTCTATGGTTCTTTTGCACGTGCTTCTAAAAGATATATCCTTGCAATCTGAAACTGGATCAAATATGACCTTTCCAGTTGATAAAACACTAGGTCTAAAAAGTTATTTCCTCCATCACATCACGAGTTGTAAAGCTAACAGGCATTTGACCTCAATTAGAGAAAATAAAAACTCTAGTCAATGACAAAACAATCAATGTTAATGAATTGCGTTACAGATTGGTTAGTTAGTTGTTGAAAGTTTACTTTATTACTCACTTTGATCGCTATCTGTTGCTAATAGCTATTATTTTGTTTAATCAATATCTATTATTGCGAGGTTGATATGGTGTTTCTATGCTATTGGTTTGGCAATAACTTTATCGACGTTATTTCCGCATTATACTCGTATGTATTTTAGTCGCATGTTAATAACGTAAAGAAAATTGGCTTTGATTTATCATAACATATCATATCATAACTAGCTGTCCCGCGCAACATCGTCTCTGTCATATTTTCATCGTTTTTGCAACATTTTTAATTGCTGCTCCGCTCCTATTGGTCGTAGCGTGATCATATAGCCTTCCTCGAGAAATGGGCTATCTAACACTGAAAGAATTTTTCAAATCGGACCAGTAGTTCTTGAGATCAGCGCGTTCAAATAAACAAATATATTAAGTATAGATATAATAATAGGTCTTTACCTATGAAATTGCCGTATTGCAGTACTTACAGACTTTTTCAAACAAAAAAAAGTTTTGATTGGCTATGAGTTCTAAATTCAAATTAATTTTGTTTTAAAAATATGTCATTCTATTTACAAAATCAGTCTTTTGTTTATTGATTAGCGTTGTATTTTCATTACATTTCAACATTTTTCCTCATAATGGATACTTTGAAATTTCGTGTAATTATGGAATATGAGTTCCGTCGTGGCACCAACGCGGCACAAACGACCCGTAACATCAACGACGTTTACGGAGAGAACTGTACAAACGAACGCACAACCCGTTATTGGTTTGCTCGGTTCCGTTCTGGGAATTTTGACTTGAAAAATGAACCTCGTGATCGTCCGGAAACTTTGGTCAACAATGATGAATTAAAAGTGATTGTTGAAGCTGATGAAACTCAATCTACAGCTGAGCTGGCAGCAGCTTTTGATGTTAGCATTAAAACAATATTGGTCCATTTGCGACAGATTGGCAAGATAAAAAAGCTTGATAGATGGGTGCCCCACGAACTTAACGATCGCCAGCGCAACGTACGCGTCGAGACTTGCCTTGCGCTGCTTAACAGGCACAGAAATGAAGGAATTTTGAACCGAATTGTTACGTGCGACGAAAAATGGATTCTTTTTGACAATCGAAAGCGCTCAGCAAGTTGGTTAGATCCTGGTTCGGTACCAAAGCAATGTGCAAAACGAAAAATGACCCCTAGAAAGGTGATGGTCACAGTTTGGTGATCTAGTGCTGGTGTGATTCATCATAGCTTTTTACAAAACGGCGAGAGCATTACTGCAGATGTGTACATTGAAGAACTGACCACAATGATGGCGAAACTCGCACGTCTGCAACCAGCTTTGGTCAATCGGTCGTCTCCACTGCTACTTCACGACAACGCGCGGCCCCATACTGCACAACAGACCGTCTCTAAGCTGCATGAGTTGGGTTTGGAAGCTCTCCCTCATCCGCCATACTCACCAGATGTTGCGCCTTCCGACTATTACTTTTTCCAAAATTTGGACAACTTTTTAGCGGGAAAAAAATTCAATTCCCGAGAGGCAGTACAAAACGCCTTTGAAGAGTTTGTTGTCTCCCGTCCAGCTGAATTTTCAAGAAGGGCATCCATAAACTGCCACAGCGTTGGCAAAGATGCATTGATTGCAGGGGTGATTACTTTGAATAAAAGAAATAAATACGTTCGAAAAAAAAAATACTTTAACTTTTTTCAAACAAAACGGCAATTTCATAGGTAAAGACCTAATATTAGTATAGATATTATCACGTCTATAATTCCTGAAGGATAAGCCAGAGGTGTATGTACCTAAAGTATACGCATACTTCGCAAGTTATGTTTAAGTACCACGTAATAGGGCGCGATCCCATTGTCATCAACTGGACTCCAGTCGTATGACACCGGGTTGCTAGTGAGAAAATCCTGTTTTTATCACCAGGTTAAATACGAATAAAAACCATCATCATCATCATCTGCCTAGCCTTTTCCCAAACTATCTTGGGGTCTGCTTCCAGTCTAACCGGATGCAGCTGAGTACCAGTATTTTACATTAAGCGACTGCATTTAACTGACCTCCACAACCCAGTAACTAGGTAATACGATACCCCGTAGTAAGACTGGATGTCAGACTAAATAAAAACCATCATGCTGTAACAATCTGTAACTAGACAACGTAAACCATAAAACTAATATTGAAGGAAAGATTCAGCAGCGCCTAAGCTAAAAGAGATAACGTAACAAAACATTTACGCATAGTAAATAGTTTGCTCTATATTTTATCATAAAGATTACCTCCTAAATAACTGAATAGATTGTAGTGTTCGACTGAAGTTTCGGTTCGGTTCAATTTCGGAAATGGGCCGAAGGAAGCTTCTAGCAGCTGAAATTTAAGGAACAGTTACGAATGCGCCAGGACTTGATCGAAGAGGCGACACGTGGAGGGCAGGCGTAACACATTTAAAAGTAAAAATAATAATATCTTTACTTGGCTCACGTGGTTGTCGACATGTGGGATGTGGACTCAGCGATCATTGTGCCGATGTCGTATCAGCCAATGGCTTAATTACCAAGAGCCTCGACCAATACCTGATGAGGCTCTCGTTAGGCAGCTGGATCAAGGGTTTTGGATTCAGAAAGCGGTACTCTTGGACACGGCTCGTATTGTTATGAGGTTCCTTTCTCTGGAGCCCTGACCCTATTCCCGGTACCGGTGGGCTATTTAAAAAAAATATTTTTTTGTTTTTTTTTTAATTGATTTTATACATATAGGTATATTTAAAAATGTAAGAAATAATGTTTGAAAATTTATAAACGAGATAATACTTTAAGTCGATCTTGAACTGAATTTCTTAGGGTTGTTGCGATAATCGATTAATCGGCATCGGCTTCGGCTAGAAATCGAGCTTCTCTCAGACACTTCTAGATTACATAAAAAATAAAACTAATTATGTGAATATGTTGTGGTTTTCAACCGTACACCCAAAATAACTACGGGAAAATACTATCTGTCGTTTCTACTGCATAGGTACTTTAAATGGGGCGAATAAACTAATTGTTTAAATAACCAACACTACTCTACAAGGGTCAGGATGACTCAGTTCAAAATAGATAGTGACTTATGAGCTGTTACTATCATCAACACGAATGCAAATCAACGGCTGTGGTGTGTAGGTCCTTGACATTATTTTTAAACATTATCGGCTTATTTATACAGAATGTCACAAGTCATCTGTTTATCCGTTAAATATAAGTGTGTACAAATTGTTCAAAAGCATTTGAAAATGAATATAGGAAAGGGCTTCAGAAGTTGCGCCTGCGCAAAGGTCATGTACTCGTAAGGTGTAGTTAAAGTAAAGAAGTGAGGTCTTGGCATGTTTTGCTGCTATTTTGGGCACAATAAAGACAAAGAAAGACACAGTGTTTTAGGGAAATTTTGGATGTCAACGCAGAATTAAATTTAATAGCTTTTCAGTGGCCAAAGCATTTTTTGATATTGTGTTTGGTTCTGGAATAGTAGAGGATGTGGTCAAATAAATATCAACTTTGGCGGATTATGCTGGCTTTTGAAATCATGCTGCTACTATCTTTTGATCTGAAGAATAATTTAGTAGTCGAAATTATGGTATTTGGCGTAAAGTCGTTAAAGTTATTTCGCGTTCGTAATTTGGCCTACTTATCAGTAGGCCCATTGGCTAGCTTTGCTTAGGAGTGCCACAGTAACCTGTTTCCCACAGTAAAGTCTAACATCTTGCAAGAAACGTTTTACTTTATACCCAGAACGGCATGAAAAAAAAAATCAAGTGCTTGAGAGTATGTTTCTAACTAAAGCAACATCTGGTAGTACAATATTAGTAGGGATTAGTCACAGACCGGATTATAAAGATCAACTTAAACGTTGCAAAGTTCATTGTGAACAGAACATTAACAGCGATTGGATCTTGAACCGAATGACAATAGACGGTATCCGTTAAAGCGTGAATGATCATTTTGTCGGGAGGCAGTGCCCTCTGTTGGCCTCTGGAGTTTGAACACAGGAAATTCGTGTTAATTGGACGCGCGCCGCTCGCTAATTGTCGAGCGAGACTGGACCACACCGCGGTCTGCGCAACGACGGGAAGTCGCATGCGCCAACTGTCAACACGCGCATGCGCAACATTATGACTCTCATCACATCAGTCTCATCACAAATAATAATGTACTGCGTTTTATGATACCCTAGTCACTCCCGATGACCCTATTACCCTCCTTCAAGAGAGCAGTAGGGAAACTAGTACGCTTAAGCGAAAACACAGACACAGACCGCCGTCTTTCCGGCCTCGCCGCCGAGGCCCGTCGCGACGTCCAAATTCAAATCCCCCCCCCGACCCTTGCTCGAGCCAGCCCGCGATGCTGAGCCAGTAGTTATAAATCAGCCCCTAAATATTCGAGGCATCCACAGGTTTGTCCGGTTAAGCAGTAGCCAGCCTCAGAGGCTGAACTGCGAGATGCCATTCACAAAAAAAAAGACCCTGGTACTGGATGAAGTAATTAGTAATTACTCGGTAATTAGTCGACTGATGACTAAGCAGTTTTACTCAGATCCATTAAACTAAAATGCCAGAATGTTGGGTTTGTTTTTACTAATCTCTGGACATGTTAAAGCAAACTAAGGGCGAATTTCACCATTGAAATAGAACTTGATCAGCACATTTATTTAAACTGCGTTCAAGAGCTCTCAGTGTCACCATGGTTATCGCGCTCAGTTTCAACTGTGCTAATGTTTATTTGTAGTTGGTTTAGTAACATCATCATTTGTTCCTTTTCTTATTAAAACGTAAGCGTCAACATGGCTTCA
The DNA here is from genome assembly GCA_949152445.1 of Cerastis rubricosa. Classification (NCBI taxonomy): domain Eukaryota; kingdom Metazoa; phylum Arthropoda; class Insecta; order Lepidoptera; family Noctuidae; genus Cerastis; species Cerastis rubricosa. The sequence goes on along the minus strand of OX424540.1, from coordinate 10,577,951 downwards.
GTAATTTTATTGACAGTGAAACAGTCAAATGTGTTCCATTTTAGATCCAGACACCCCTCCTAAAAAGAGAGAATTGGTTCTAATTCTGGAAGTACAATCAATCACACTTAGTTTTGACACCACTAAACAACTTTCTGCGTTTGATTGTACATGTGCTTATGTGCTATACAATTTGTAAGTGATACTAAACTTTATATTACTTGGAGTAGTTACTAATCAATTTAATGCTTCAGAATAATAATAATTTAATTGTACCTTAAGATAAATTTTATTGCAGCTGTATCTTTTTAACTGTTATTATTAGTTACCTATCTAATATAACTTTTTAACTACACTAGTTAAAACAACAATTTAGTACTTCGTAATTATTTTATTATTAAAATTTTATTACTATCTCAAACGACTGAAGTGCTTCCGAGTACATGAGAAATCAGTCACTACATTAAAATACCAAGGCAGAATAACATTAATTCACCAATCAAACTCATACGAAGTAATCAAATAAGGTTCAATTAGCAACAATTAAGAGAATAAGTTTAGTATCGCACTTGCACACGCGCGTAACGTCCGCGAATTAGAAGGAGACCTAAAGGATCTCACACACCCACACGCACAAAAGTAATAAGAACGTCCGGAGCACAGAATCACTGGCTCAAAAGAAACCGGATACCTTACATAAAAAAAAGAACAATGGTTCGTTACCTGGAGTCCAGGGTCGAGTTGAGCCTCTGTGAGCGCCGTAGCGGTGTGTTCCGCACGGCACTCACAGGCTCCTCCCAACTGCCGCCAGCTGACCGGTGCTCATCTGTGGGTAAACAAAAACAACATGAATTTTAAGTATGGGGTTTTTGATGACACGTAAAGCGACTATCAAGCGTGTTTCTACATGAACGTATTGAAGGTGTGGGTTTGTCAAGTATACTATTAACTCTATTATGGGAGGGTCAAGTCGTGGAAGAGTAGGTACGTATACGTTGGTATTGGTATACTTAGGAATTGCATTTCTGCTAACAATGTCTACTGAAAACTTACGCAAATCTTCGTGTCTAAGCATTTTAAGCTAAACAAAATATTAATACTACTGTCGGGTGTAATACTTCCACAATACTGTTCCAACAGTGTTTCAAATCAATACATAACTCAAACAATATCGGTCAAAAGCCAGTCAAAACATGATTAAGATTCCAAGAAAATTTCAACTGATTATTTATTAAATAGCTGTTCGTTGGTCACACATCATAAACTACTGCTGATACAGTTTACTATTCCTTATCTAAAACATTACAGATGGAAACACACAGTAATAACGTATTCAGTTGTAACTTACGGATAAATATTGAGTTAACCTTGAATGAAGTCTCGTAATTAAATGATAAGAGCAAAAAAACTGTAGTTTATACGGGGGCTAATTTCCATAGATAATTATTAAGTGCGGTGTACAGGATTGGAAATAAATATACGGAGAATAAATAGACGTAAATAGACAAACGCAAAGCGAATGTGAGATTCTTTTTTGCAGTACATATGAATATTATGGACGTAACATCAATTATCCAAGTTTAATTTAGCGTGAAAAGCAACATGGTAAATGGAGAAATACAGTGGGAATGTTCGATGCAAACATGCTTTCGGAGTTACAGAGGTACATTCGGCTTCATAAGTCGAAACGCTGGTTAATTGGATTAGAGGCCTTGAAGACAGTGTAGGCGGCTGGGTCGACCACGTTTTGTAAATACGCCCAAGTAGCTGAGCACGAGACTCTAAAAAGACGTTAAAACTTTTGCATAAGAATTCAATCTATCTTAAACGTGGCCATGACTCAAAACTAGCATAACTACCTACTTAGTCTGTGTTTCCTTATCAACTTGTGTTTAATTTTAGTTATTTTATCACACTTTCTTGCATTTTTCGTGTCACCATACCGGTACATATCCATCACACCACGTTACGTAACCGCACCCTCTATTGCGAGATCAAGGTTCTTGAATTAATAACACGGTAGTTAGCACTGCACAATGGGTACATGTACAAGGTAATTATGTACTTATTACTATAGGAATGAGAATTAAATTGGCAAATTTTTATCACAATAAACACAATTAACGTCGGCCACGTGTCGACATCGCGATGTTTGATCACATACTAACCGAGACTTCTCAATGAGCTGATGGTGTTACACTAACGAATGATAGTAAGTTATTTGTTAATAGTCTCGGGCCGCAGGCAGGACCGCTGACCAGGGTTGACGACCCGTTAACGGCCGTTAATGGCTGTTAAATTATATATTTGCACAGTTTGTTAATGCTTTTGTATTATTCTCATTGTTTTTAATAAAGCCTATTTTGAAATGAGCTATATATTTATTAAATGAATGTTGACAGTACGAGGTCTGCATTCATTTAGCAGCTCTCAGCTGTCTGTCTTAAAAGAATCTGAAAGTGATGAACACGAGTGCTAAATAAAACAATTATTAGCTCTACTCTAGACTTCGGAGAATATCTTGTGAAACGATATAAAAATCTTAGTCACTTGAACTAATAATTGCATTTAATAAAAGATAATACAACTGAAGTCACCAATGATATGAAAGTGAATTGTTGAGATGCATGTAATAAAGACGTCCAACCAAATTAATTGCTATTGGAATGAGGAAAATGTCGTGAGGAATAAGAAGAAGATAAGAGTAGACGAAGACCAAAGACGTGTTGGATGGACAGTATCAAGGATTAAAAGGCAAGAAAAGAGGTGTCTGATGAGATGACAAGTAATAGAGAAGTATGGACGAAGCAAACATGCAGCACCGACCCCAAATAAATTGGGATAAGGGCAAAAACAAAAACTAAGGAATCCCTATAAAGCTACAATCTGTTCACATTTCATTTATCGTAGTGATAGCCCTGCTTCCATTATTTTCTTATCATCATGGACGAAATTAAGACGTCTACATCCTGAGGATTGTTGACCTCTCGTCACTTAGATATTGTAATGGCGGGGTGAAAGATAAATCAGACTGACAAGCAAAGATAGCATTTTATAGACCAAAGTTTGAGTTAAAAGGACCGACAGACGAAGTTTAAAATCTCATTTGGGACATGGCACAATGAACATCTCACATTCAATAAGAAAAGAAGGAATGATTAAAGTATTGATTATTGTTTGTTAATCAATCATAGTTCATCATATTTAATGGATTTTGGATGTTTGGTAATCAAAGGTAAGTGTATTCTGATGGATATTAAATAAAACAACACCGGAAAACGAAAAGAATTGTGTCTACATGTGTGGGCGCAACCGCGATTAGTCAGTTGTGTGGCCAAGTCCAATCACTTTTGAACATAAACTTTTCTAAGTTTCCTCCCAGTCTCAAAAATGCTCAAGTTATCTTGTTCGTATCTCGTGGGCAAATAATCTGTATTATAAGCTTGTTCAAATGACCGACTTTTAATCCAGGTCGAGATTACAGTTGTTGACTCTTTCGTTTCCGTGAAATGCGAATTCATACTGGTGGCCGAGAATCTGCATCATTCAGGCGAAACGCTGATACTTCCATATTTCGCCAACAGACAAGACTTTTAGGCAAGTTACTAATAAAGCACAGTGAAACAGAAATAGGAACAATAGTAACTGGGTGGAGAACGATAACCTCATTAGATGGGATAATCTGATGCAGGTAAATGTAAATAGCGAAATAGCAGGTCCATAACAAGATTCGATTTATGTTTCGGTCAGTATAATCTGAGTATCGCAGTGGGTCGAGAATGGCGAGTTCTGAGGAGCCGCGCCGCGCCCGTCAGTCAGCCTCATTGTTAGGCCGCCTAGATATTATGATTCATACGGCCATATTACAAGTTGCAGATAAGAATGCAGCAAATAGGGCGCTGCAGCCGATCGTTCAAGCGGACCATTATGTGCTTGACATAATTTCTGACGCATGGTGTGCGCTGCGGGAAGTGTGTGTTTGTGGGCTTATTCTACTGCACATCTTCAGCGTTCATTATTTCGCGCATTGTTCGTTTGACGTCAATTACGGAGTCATAGGGATCTTACTCAGGAAATTACTCGGAACAATATCAATTCGGATGAGCAATTAAGGTAGTGTCAATTAAATGTGGTTTATTGGTTAGGTATACGACCATCGTTTCCATGTTTAGTCGGAAATATACTACAGGCAATAAACATGCCCTAATAAGCACTGAATTTATTAAACACATTACAATGATTAGCTGCGACCAATTGTGTCTCGAATATGTCCAGCTACCGCTACAAGTAGATAAGGGCAATGGGTTGATAGAAATTGTTCAATTACGTTTATTCAGATGGTTAAGAATGTCACTTACAATATTGTTCGGAGTTGCCACACATGGGCGGCGTATGGGGCACCCGACAGCTGGTGACATCTACTAAGCTAACGGTTCTATCGTCGTATATTATATTCATATACGAAATAGATTGAGCTGGTTATGATTCATAATACGATTCTAGGTTAACTATGCTTGCCAAAATATTTCGCAGGTTTATCTAAAAGCTGGGTAATAGCGCATGTCGTTGATGTTTGTTATTTTTAGCCGTTATATGTTTAAGTGCAAAATAATGTAGGTTGCAGTCCTGCGGAGATTTTTACTGATCCAAGTTAATATTTAATTTTTTTGAAGTGAATACGATTTTGATGATTTCTTTGCATACGAAGCCATGCGTATAGTAAACCCTTACCCTTAATCAACTAGCCACTGGCCGTCTATTGTCTAAATCTAAACTAATATTATAAAGAGAAAGATTTGATTGTTTGTTTGCATTGAATAGGCTCCGACACTACTGGTCCGATTTGAAAAATTATTTCAGTGTTAGATAGCCCATATACCGAGGAAGGCTATAGGCTATATATCATCACGCTACGACCAATAGGAGAGGAGCAGCAATGAAAAATTTTGCGAAAACGGGGATAATGTGACGCAAACGAAGTTGCGCCGGACAGCTAGTTGGACATAAGCCTCACTCATTCTATGCCACAAGCCACAACATCCAAATCTTCGCTTTCCGAATCTACTTTGGCGACCCTATACGACTGAACCAATTGACCTACAGGATCAAATGTGTCGACAGCAACTCTTGCAACCACCATGTCATTTTGGCTTTCGATCAACAATAAACATTGTTGATCAAATACGCGTCACTTATGTCCTATGTGATAATGTGACATAGGTTCTATTTTTAAATAATAATGATTTGTAACAACAAAATAGTACACATGGTAATTAAAACTGAAATTGCGCTGTAATATTTGAAGGAAATCTGTTAGCATGGTCCAGACAAAAAATTACATAAAGTACGTCATATTCTGTTTACCTATAGGTTTCAGCGGCTCCTCTATCAGCGGACATAGCTTGACTTTGTTTACGACGATTACCAACGTAAACTGCATTGTCGCACAACACCGGCACACACACAAAAACAACACAACTTTCTCACATATCTTCTCCAAATTAATAAATGCATCGTTCGCTACGTGCACTGTACTGCACAGTCCCTTCAAAACTAACCCGGATTAACATAATTGGTGCTTGCGGCAATTGCCGAGCCTACCACTCGGTAGCCATGTTGAAAAATTAATACTAACATTGGCTTATGTCCAACAATTATTATTATCAAGCACGCAAACAAAGCTAATTGTAAATATGTGCGCCTCCCGCATCAATTGAGCGCATCGGCGACGGCACAACGGGGGAACTTTCAGTGACGGAAATAACCACAATTGGTACTATTTGTAGAAATGGCGAGTTTAAAAGGGAATATTAATCCTTGCGACAATGTAGAAAGATCGCTGACATTGTCGCAACCAGTCCCTTTTCATGGAATCTGCATATTTATCGTAACAATAGCCGTTCACGCCCGTCATCCTGTCAGTCTTTCAAATGGGCGTCCGAAAATAGTCATTTTTGCAATGCTCTTCTGTTACGTATAGACTCATGTCTGTTAGTCTGCTATGATGAATTGTAAATTGCTCGAGATAACCGCAAAACCTTGGAATAGAGTAACCGCAAACGAGGAAACATTATCACATGTTTCATTCATTAAAGTAAACGCATCTAGTAAATCGGTTTTACCCAGATCATAATTCATTGTGCTAACCTAAATAATTTGAAGATTAATCTTTAGTAACGTACCTCATTTGAAGAATGTTTCGATGCGGAAAGTTCAATTTATTATGATTTCAATACAAGATGAGTGTGAATGTTGTGCGACCGCTTGAAGTTCATGTTTACCTACATTTAGTGTTTGTAGATCTTGATGGACGTGTCACAGCCTCATCATAGCTTATTTTATAAGGCATTACGTCATTTATCTCACAGTTCAAGGCTAGTTTCAGTCAGATGACAAGCAATTGACGAGCGTCTTACTTCATTTACAACTACACGGATCATAATAATGCATACCACACGCTGAGAAGATATCCGAGAGATTTAATAACACATAATAACCGCGTATAAATATTGCAGAACCGATAGTGTATAACAAATTGCTGGGCCGTTGCTACATGACACATGAATTAATACCAATGCACATCAAAATCAAGACAAATGCAATCATATAGTCGTGCCAGCAAACAACATATCGAACTGACGCAGTACGTAGTGGAGACCAGTCCAAAAATATACAAAAGCATATTGCAATGAGGCCAATGAATCTATGGCGATTGGCGAGCCGTGCGCTAGACTGATTCATCAATGTATAAGGTTGACTGACGACGGTGAGCTAATTTAAATTAACATTATTGAGCTTAATATATTTCCATAAAAGCGTGCTGCGGCATCTAGCGTAATAAGGCATAATTACTAAGGCGTCTTGAGGTGCAGGATTACGAAATAAACTGCTTATTTAAGTTTTATGAGATGCAGTTCGATGTCCGAACATCTAATAGAGTGACTCAGCTAACCGCTCGTTTATTTGCTCTAAAATAAACAACTGATAAAATGTCGGGGATTTCTGCTATCATAATAAAAACATAATCTAATCTATGAAAAAACAAATTCTGGTGCTTATAAAATTCAGGCTGAGCTGCAACATTTATCTAGTCATACTTTGATACTCACTAGATAGAATAGAGTGCAGCCATGTCGGAGTGTTTGTTCCCCTAGGAAAATTAATACAATATGGTAACACATAAGTATGTATAAACTTAATTAAAAGTCAATTATTCAATGTGCTGGTCTTCATGTTGCGAAGATAAAACATGATCTTGGTTACCAAACGTTTTATAATCATAGATTCTTTGATCAGCGTTTTGCATGTTTCGTTTGTGTACTGCGTTTATAGGCGGCTTTCCACTTCCATCCCAGCCAACTGCGAGTAACAGTGTACGTCGTAACAAGTACCCAGCACAACAACCATAATCATTGGCTGAAGGGTTTGTTCTGCAGAACTGTGAATTTGCAATGTAGTTGGCTTGACCACACGTTTGCAGGTTAACTGATTGTGATGCAACCCGTCTGTTTACACGTTAACCGTCGTTGATTCAATCAAAGATAATGTCTGAGTACTCGAAACGTAACGGTTACTATGAGTGGGTGTTACTTACATTTAATGAGTACGACCGAGTCGTGGGGCTCGCACTGCACCTGGGTGGCGTTCATGGCCAGCAGCCCAACGCTGCCCGCCCCGCCACCCGCTCCGCTCGCCTCTCTGCAATCACAACATTAATTTAAGCACAACTTCACTTGTATATTTCCCGAAGGATGTTGGTATAATGGTTCGTCCCCTTTGCCATTAACTCTCCGTAATGTCCATGGGAATTTCCTAGTAGAAAAAACCTCTCTGAAGTTGGCATGGCAAATATAGCAGGCAAACAAAAAAAGTACTGGATAATTAGCCGTTAATTAACCGCTAATTAACCATGGAAACCAAAAATTTTCCGCTCGCCGGAAAACCCGACAATCGATTTGTATGCCAACTTCAGGTGAAGTTAGCATGCAAACATTTTAAAATCGGTTAGGAAAGACCTAGACAACTGTACCATGGCTGATAATTAGCCGTTAATTAGCCGCAAATCAACCGTGAAAACCAAAAATTTCCCGCGTGCTGGAAAACCTGAAAATCGGTTTGTATGCCAAATTCAGTGGAAGTTAGCATGCAAACATTTTAAAATCGGTTAGGAAAGACCTAGACAACTGTACCAAGGCTCATAATTAGCCGTTAATTAGCCGCAAATTAACCGTGAAAACCAAAAATTTCCCGCATCCGAAAATCGCATACATGCCAACTACACTACAAGTTAGCAAGCAAAATTTGTAAAATCAGTTAGAATTGACATAGCTGATTAGCCGTAAATTAACTAAGTAATAAAAATAAATTTGACGTTTGATTAGATAGTTTTTAAAAGAATTGTAACGTGTTTCAAACATGTTGTATAATTACGAGAGCAACTTAAAATGTGATTTTTTGTTTGTTGAGATATCTTAACGACTTTGGTGTCAAATGAAAGATCTAGGTCTAAAACCATTTTATACGTTTGAATCAGGTAAATGGGTCCACGCGTTTAGGAGATAATTAAGAATTAGTATAGTGAAAATGTAAATAACCAGAATTTTTGATGTTTTTGTTTTACATAATTATAGACTTTATCAAGTTTATAATTTTATGTTTATGTATGATAAACGAGCGCTTCTCGTAAAATCACTGAATAATTAGTACAAGTCCAGAAGAGGCACTTCGCGAAACAATTAATAGAAATAGCGACTCTTGCCTAGCCCTTTTCTAACGCGTAACTGTGTCGGTCTCTGGCGCGGTATGACGCACTAGCTGTGGCCCTAGGGTTGTCAACTAACCGCTGCTACTATAATATTCATCGTCTATCTGTTGACCACGTAATCTATCTTATGTTTGATGCGTATGATGATTACACGGTCAATTAGGTGGATAGACAATGAATATTAAAGTCCGTCATTTGTAATTAACAAATGAAAACAAACCTTCAATCTTTAGGCTACCTAGATAGCTCTTTTTTTTAAACTCATCATTAACTTACAATAATAATATTTTCACATTTTGCATTAATTAAAAAGTTCGTAGAACAAAAACATCAAAAATTCTGGTTATTTTCATTTTCACTATACTAATTCTTAATTATCTCCTAAAGGCGTGGACTCATTTACCTGATTCAAACGTATAAAATGGTTTTAGACTTAGATCTTTCATTTGACACCTAAGTCGTTAAGATATCTTAACAAACAAAAAATCACATTTTTAAGTTGCTCTCGTAATTATACAACATGTATGAAACACGTAACAATTCTTTTAAAAACTATCTATCAAACGTTAAATTTATTTTGTTATTTAGTTAATTTACGGCTAATCAGCTATCTAGCCTTGGTTAAGTTGTCTAGATCTATTCTAACTGATTTTACAAATTTTGCATGCTATTTTGTAGTGTAGTTGGTATGTAACGCGATTTTCGGGTTTTCCGGCATGCGGGAGATTTTTAGTTTTACGATTAATTTGCGGCTAATTAACGGCTAATTATGACCCTTGGTGCAGTTGTCTAGGTCTTTCCTAAACGATTTTAAAATGTTTGCATGCTAACTTCCACTGAATTTGGCATACAATCCGATTTTCGGGTTTTCCGTCACGCTGGAAATTTTTGGTTTTCACGGTTAATTTGCGGCTAATTAACGGCTAATTATGACCCTTGGTACAGTTGTCTAGGTCTTTCCTAACCGATTTTAAAATGTTTGCATGCTAACTTCACCTGAAGTTGGCATACAAATCGATTTTTGGGTTTTCCGGCGAGCGGAAAATTTTTGGTTTCCATGGTTAATTAGCGGTTAATTAACGGCTAATTATCCTGTACTTTATTTGTTTGCCTGCTATATTTGCCATGCCAACTTCAGAGAGGTGTAGAAAAACGCAATTTGCCCTGACCTGAGCAAAGAAATTACGTCTTCACGCTTGGCAGAGCGTATTCATGATTTATTTGCGACCTTACGCCACTGGAGGATTTGAGTATTTCATCCTTTTATTGTTTCGCTGAGCGTACTCGTTTGTAATGGCTGGAATTAAATAACCCCTCATTTTATCACATAGTACAACTACCCATTTCAGAGCTGTGCTTTAGTTTTCAGTGAACCACAGCTCGGACCAATGATCGGTTGACTTACTGTAGGGATTCTGAACTACCTGAAACGTAATAGTTTTCATGGACCAATGAAGCAGTACATAATTACTATTGCCTATCATTACTATGAGTAAGTATTACGTTATGACGTAACAAGACATGCTGTTTCACAAGCGTTGCGATTGCAATAACTGCGCTACGCCAGGTTTTAGAATGACAGCACGAAAAAGTGGTGTGAAAGTAGGCATTTTCGTAGGCTATTCGATAAAATCTATTAGGCGATAAGAACAATCATGTGATAACGCATTAATGTAGGCCTAATCATGACACAGATAATGGGAGACTTTACAGAATATGTCACGTTCATCTTGATTGCTTACATTCATGTACGATACTGATGCGATGTTACTCAAGAAATTATCTAAGAGTGCAGCTTCTCCGATGACTGTCACAAGTTCTACCTACGAGACGAACAAAAGGCACAAAGACAATACTTTCTGGTATAGCGAAATCGATTTTCGCGACCTCGAATACTATTTTAAGTTTCTCTTATTTTTAGCAAGCGATAAAGTATAGATTCTGCAGGTTCTTGTAGGTTAACTAAGGAAATAGGTTGCCAGTAGGGAAATTTTCATCACAAATCATCGAAGCATGAACATAACCGGAGCAGTTATACTCTGCTACTACAATCAACAAATGCTGGGCGATGTCGTCATCATCATCAAGCTTGGCAGGCGGATGTGTAATTGCAACATGGCGTCATCAGGGCACAAGTGGATGAAACTGTGTACCTGAATAAATCATACTACCTAGCATAATACTTTGACGAAAGTGGATTTAGTCAGCTTTAGTTGGGAAACATGCTTGTTACATCCCATAATCGCACCATGAAAAATAATTGCAAAAGCGATGCACAGAGTACTAATAAATAATGTTGACTTACTAAGCGTTAGTCATCAGCTACTCCCATGTAGAACAAAGGAATTAAACATTGCGACTGTATAAACTAGAGGAATTAATATATATGTAGTTCACTACTTGGATCGTTGAGAAACTTGCAAGAACTTTATTTCGCAATTTGGTTCAAACGGGACCTCAATTTTTGAATGGCTCGTGAAAATTCCGATTCCGGAGTCGCAAACCGTATTCGCGAGTGATTTATCGAGTATGTTTTATAAACTTAAGGATTTTGCACATACTGCAGAAATGTTTTAATGTAATGTCCTACTCCTGAAACAAAAAGTTATTTGCTCAGGTTCTTTCAAAACATTTACGAATTCGAAAAATCATAATTTAGCAAGAAGTTGGCCGCTTCCCTGGGATTGTTTGAGGCTTTGAGATGACGAAGTATGAAATATTTTAGCTTTCTTTGAGTCAACATTTCGAGTGATTCAAAGGTTGTAAACAACGTTTCAGTTCTCAGATTTGCACATATATATACGAGATGGAGCTATCGTGCTAAGCGGTGTCATCTCTGACTGCATCGACAAGAACAAATGTGTAGCTATTTGTGGTTAAAAGATCAAAGGTAACCAGATAACCAGTGACAGGTTGCCAATCTATGACGTAATGATATAATCCATTCCCTTTGTTAAGGTCAATTTACCTACACCAAGAACCAATATCAGCAGATCAGAAGAAAAGATCTCGATTACGTACACTAGAGAATAAGATATCGGAGTGGGCGAGAGGAACAAGTACCGATTACAAGATTACCGATACAATAAATTGTTTTTTTTTCTGACCACCATATGAACAGAAAACCATGCAACGTGAAACAGTCACGTTATTATCCATTTCGTCAATTAAGCGAAATTGGATCCGATCTCATCCAATTTCGCTTATCATGCGTTCTTTAGATTGGAGTTCTAGTATTATAGAGTAGCTACCTAATACACCATTGATTAGAATCTCTTGGTAAAAATGATTGGTCCTTTGTTGCTGCTAGTGTGACTCGTGATAGAGTATATATACAATAGTAATACTCAAACAGACCATTGGACACTTTCTCCAGTGTCTTATGCGTGTATACCTGCATCAGAGACTCAAGACCTCTAGCGAGGTACTGATAAATATGCAAATTATCTTTACAAACTGTCTTACCATTGATTGATATCGATGTGAATGTGTTTTATAGAAAAGGAGTTCGTAGCTAAATAATAACAGCCACCCGGGTGGATCTTTAGGTTAAATTGCACTTGCCTGGGTTTGTTCGTCGATGGGTAACCACTCATTACACACCGAGTTTCCTCCGTGACTCTCAAAGCACGTTAAGCCGTTGGTCCCGGCCGTGGTTTGTAGATATTTTGCAGTCGTTACAGGTAGTCAATAAACCCAAAACTTTAGCAACCAGTCTTATCAAGGGGTATCGTATTACCCAGTACGAACTGGGTTGTGGAGGTCAGATAGGCAGTAGCTCCATGTAAAATACTGGTACTCAACTGCATCGGGTAGGACCGGAAGCCGGCCCCAAACATACTTGGGAAAAACTCTCAAGCAGATGATGTGGATGGTTTTTATCCATTATTCATAAGTGCATTCTGTGCATTAATTAATATCCTAGTATTTAGTGATTTCTCCATTCTGATGAAAATTGGTCAATCCAGTGGATTTTTTTGGCATTGAAACCCAAAAAAATCTTCACAAGTGAGTTTAAATTTTATTACAAGTCTCATCTTTAGCACGCAACGCGAATTAATGTCATGAAAGCAATTCAACTGAATGGTTACAAATTGATGCTGATAAGTGCGCGATGTGCTATTAGCCTTCATAATGGTGAATGTAGGAAACCACTAGGAGGATTGATTTCAATATGTTTTGTTTCGAACAAGGACGGATTAATAATGAACTTTATTTATAAAATAGAAGAACTAGGTATTGTCTTAGTATTTCTTGCTTTTACAGCAAATCAAAAGAAACCAGGAACATATAAAGTCAGAGCATCTTGCATACGTTTTCAAACGATCTTGCAGTAGGTAGATACTATACTGCAAGTACTTTGACTTTTCAGAGTTATGGGGTCACACACAAAACAGGAAGGTTACCTTAAAATTGAGTTTGGAAAAATGGCTTGGAATCGGTTAAAGCTGATAAAAACAATGTGTTCAAACAGCAATGGATTACTGGCCTAAATGTCCTCAGTTGAAAATGAAAGCATAATTAAAATTAGTTTAACGGACTGTGACAGTGATTAAGAAAAATATGAGGATGCTGGCATCGTCATATTTTGAGGCTCCCTTATTGTATGAGTAGACATGTTAAATATACAGATATTGTAGGGTTTTTAAATCAACCTGGATAAAGTTCTGATTTGAAATTAAAAATGAATCTAGCAAAAATGTGTTTGCTGCTTAGTTTTAGTTTGAGTGCATATGTGCATTACTACATTACAGTACTATATTAAAGTTACTCATTGAAGTTTTAAACTCTTTAAATTTCAGACAGTTTCAGTGTGGGCAGTAAAATTAAATTGAACCACTGTTACTTGTGTCTGCATGTTATGTTATTTAAATTTTTGATATAGCCAAGCCAAAGATAGATTAGATAAAATAACATTGGCAGAAGCTTACTGAATCATGAGCAGTGATCTAAACTAATATTATAAAGAGGAAAGATTTGATTGTTTGTGTGCATTGAATAGGCTCCGAAACTACTGGTCTGATTTGAAAAATTCTTTCAGTGTTAGATAGCCCATTTATCGAGGAAGGCTATAGGCTATGTATCATCACAACACAACCAATAGGAGTGGAGCAGCAATGAAAAATGTTGCGAAAACGGGGAAAATGTGACGCAAACGAAGTTGCGCCGGACAGCTAGTTAATTATAAAAATCTTAATATGGTTAGATGGACTTTATTGGTGCTGTGGATTACTGCATAATTGGGTGTATCTTCAGTTCCAACCCCAAGCACTGTTTTTATTATTGTTCTTTTTAATACTTTTATGTAGCGCGGCTTTATGCCAGGATGATAGGATAATATGGGCCGAAGTAAGTACTACCTCTGGAGAGTGGTGATATCAAGATATGGTCAGGTTTTGTGATGATAAGTGTCCATGGAACTGTGTGTGTGATGATTAGGGGTTGAGTTTGTGAGGTGTGGTGATTACTGTCTTTTATTTTCTTTTTATGTTTTTTTTTTACACTTTGTGCCTCACCAGGAATTCCAAAACAGTAGAATGCAAGCGTTTACAAACATTTAAATTCACATACAGCCAGACCCGGAACAACTACCTGTAGGCTATACAAATATTTGTTCTATGCGAGAAGAGACCAGGAGTTGTGCAAGTGAGATTTGAAATTCTGGTTCTAAGATCCAGTTGAATTTGATTCAAAATATCCACATCATCTGCTGAGCCTTGGTCGCCTTCCAGTCAATCTAGATATGAATGTGCCAGTATTTTTAATTACTATATATACTGAGTAATACAATACCCCTTGGTTAAGACTGGATGGCTGGCAGACTATCGAGCCACTGACTACTTGTAATGACTGTCAAAGATCTACAGTAAATGACAGCCGGGACCAACAGTTTAAAGTACTGCCCGCCGCATGGAGGGAACTCAATATTATTATGAAATGGATGGTAACCCATCCATGGACCAACCTCACAAGCATTGCTTAACCTTATCCAACCTCTACAGATGTTATGTAGCCATGTGCCCCTCACTAAGTTGAACTTCAAGCTCATCATTTATGTAATTATGGATCATTTTCGTAGTAAGTTGGTTACTCAGAAACAAAGACTACTTACCTACAGTGAAAACATGAGGATTCCAAGATGCTTAGAAATCTTAACAATGCCTCTTTCTCAGAACATGTGAGCAAGTTCAATGGCAAGTTTATTATTTACATACCAAAGTTTACTTGGAAGAGAGATTCAAGAAAGGAAACAAAAAGACAGGTGGACTGGTTTTAAAAGATGATTATTGGCAAGAAGACTAAAAGCCAGGAGACAAGCAAGAAGTAATTTTGAACAAATGAAGTTATTATTAGATAAATAAATTATTAGAATTTGTCTTAAAGCCATGCTTTAATGTTTAAAATGTTTGTGTTCATTGAAATAAGTTCTACAATACCAATGAAAATCAAATTTTGGATAATATAGGTCAAAGAGAAACCTGTTATAGGTAACAGTAATACACATTACATTGTAATGTGATATGATACCAGTTTGAAGCACTTCAGAGATTATTGTATTACATAAAACTTTCATAATGACTTGTTTATCTCGGCATCTCAAATGATTACTTTCATGACTAAACATTTGTCCTACTCCTTTCATAAAAGAGTATCAACTTTAAAGAAACAAGAATGCTTTCTTTTATATTTCCTTTGGTTAACAAGGAAATAAAAAATAAAAAGATGGGAAATACAAATAACATTATTTAGGGTGTGTACTGAAACATGTGGACTGATAATAAAAGTGATAGAAATAGCATCTGTTTCCACAGTGGTTTATCAAATGATCTGGTCTGAAGCAAGTGTTTTAAAGTTCTAAAGAGATGAGGGTTACAAAACTGAGAAACTGGGTGGTCCACCATATAGAGAGGCAAATAAAATTAATTTACATCTAGCATATCATTATATTATAACATTATCATTTACATGAATGAATACACAATGCATTACACATTGTTTTATTATCAATTAAAGTTCTGTTTGTGGAATGATAATTATGTATCAAATAGGTTTTTACCATGAAAGTACAGCTGGCTTTGAGGAAACACTAATTAAATGAATGAACTTAATTTATTTGTAAAAATTTGTGGAATAGCCTAATTTCCAAGAATTATTGTGGCCGGGAAGTACCACATTAGTGAATAGTGTTGCCGTTTTATTTGGGTACTTATCAAGTATTTTTTTTGGTTTTTGTACAATATCTTTGTTTCAAACTTAGAGGAAGGAAAATAATACATTATAGGTATGGCCTAAACATTGAAAATAAAACAGGTGTGATGATAATGGTCATGTTTATTATTAGACTGTTCAATAAAGGCTCATCTTTTCTGTTATTATCATTATTTAATTTACTTAATCTTCACTTGTTTTCTAATTATGGCGAAAGTATGTTTAAATATAACTAATAATACCAATTAGGTGTCTGAATCTTACTCTTTAACACTTGTTTATTATATCATTTTCATGGACATTTCGAGACTGAGGTACTAAATAAAAAAAATATTTTTTGGTAACTTGTTGTCAGCCAGCTTATGACAGCTTTTTTTTTCAGCAGTTGGAAGGCTGATTCAACAAACAAGTAATTTAAATATATTCTAAATCATTTCCTTCCGAAGGTAATTATGTCAACCAGAATTTATTATTTTGATATTTTTTTAATCTGCATTATGGTTTCGATAAGTGCTGCATACAATACAGTAACTACTTAGTTCAGTGGAAATCCTATGAACCTGCTATAAATGCAAATAAGATAAGCACTTGCATAGTTTTATCAATTGTTTGTTTTTAGTCAGAAGCCTATCCCTTTTATTTACTTAGTTGATAAAGTGTTTCCTTACTGTTAATGGCATTCAAGAAATTGCTGACTGATTTTGTCTGGACTTGTGGAGGAGTTCAAAAGAACAATAATGAAACCAGGAAGGGGATTTTAATTTTATGTTACAAGTTTGAACTCCAAAAATCCCACTCAAACCATAATCTCTATAGCTTTGTTTTAATTAAAAACATACTTGTTTTTAACTAAATATTGACAGTTCCACAAATCAAGTAGTGTGCAAATTGTGCATAATAATAGTTGGAACAATGGCAATTAGGGGAGTTGCTTATCCACCACACTGTTATTCAATAAAGGGAGCTACCACTTGTTTACAATTATTACCAGTCTTTTTCGTGCCAGCTGGTGACTCCGTGCTGCAGCTAATTAAACCCACTGAGCTAGTTTTGCCTTGCATTCAAGATAATTTACTGAGCACACTCGAGTTTATTCATTAGTTCTACGTACTATCATTGGTGCAATCGTAATAAATATCGTAAGCTTCACACGCTGACACACCGCACGATATCACGTCTGACATCTGACACTGGGCTGGTCACCAGGCGTTGTCATCCGTTGTCATAATTTTAGGTCAAAGTACGATGAACTTGAACGCGCTTTACTCACCGTAAAATGCTTATTGCCGGCACTTGCTTCCCTACGGAATGCGTGCAGGCTGGGCCCGCATTCGCTAGGAAAGCATTACCCACTGTTTTATGCACGTTTGGAAAGTTTCCTCACTGGGAACCGGCCACGACAACAATCACTGGTCACACTGTTGGGTCCACGGGCACAAGATCTGACAATAACGTACTGAACAACTAACTAAATACCACCATCTCTCATATAATCCACTGTTTTACAGACAAAAGACACAGGTATCCATGCATCGAACACTTTAAAAAGTCACAAAGCACTGCAATAGTTCACAGACAGTTAGTTTTCAGTGTTAAACACAAAAAGTTCACACGCGTATCTTGTCTAATTAAAAACTTGATAACTTTTATATAAATAACAACAAAATAATAAGAAAGGAACGTCGATCGCACCGTAAAATCCGAAAAACACAAGACGCGCAGCTGGCTCAGTGTTGCCAGGGCCCTTAAGTCAAAAGTTACGTTTCATTTCCTGAAATGTTACATTTTTGCTGCAAAAGTTACATTTTTTTTTAATTTCGTATTTTTGAGGTCGGAAGCAAATTGATGACAGGAAAAATGGCGGAATATGAAGGAATCTGTGAAGTCTAATGGTGTATTTAATCTAATGATAAAACAGACTCTAGTTTACTTTGTTCGCAGCGCCATCTTCACAGTTGTTACTATCTAGTGTAGCACCTAACTTTTTCTATTAGTTTTAACAAAATCCACGAGAGGTGGTGCATCTGTTAGTTTTACACTGAACTAACTATTGATATTCAATATGTAGATAACTGTTCATAAAGGCCAAAATCACCTCAATGCAAAAAAAAACTTCACTGTCCGTCCGTCCGTCCGTCTGTCACTAGGCTGTATCTCATGAACCGTGATAGGTAGCCAGTTGAAAATTCTACAGATTATGTATTTCTGTTGATGCTATAACAAAAAATACTAAAAACAGAATAAAATCAATATTTAAGGGGGCTCCCATACAACCTTGCGTAACGCAACATTCAACAAAACAAATCACAGTCAGCCAGGTAAATTTTCTTTTTTGAGCTAAGTAGTACCTACGAAACGAAACTGCGCGAACTTGCAAAGTAGGAAACGTACACGCACACGCTCAAGCAAAATCAAGTTTAAAAAAATGCACAATAAGTTTCATTTTGTCATGGCACGTTTCATTCAGTGCCATCTCTGAGTATGATATGGAGTGAAATACTTTTTAGGTGCGTTCAATTTGGATGCGTTCGTAAATTGTTTGCAATAAAAATATAGTGTAACAAATCTCGTTGTTCACAAAAGTTACGAAAATTGCCTTAAATATAAAAATTACTTACATGTTACGCGAGGGGGTCAAAAGTTACGAAAAATGTAAGAAATGTAACCTTCTGGCAACACTGAGCTGGCTAGCTGTCGCCTCTCGCTTGACTGCGGGGACAGCGGGTGTGCGGGCGGGGAGAGGGGCACGCGACCGCTTCTACCGCGCCCCCTATGCTTCCCGCCTCGTCTCGCAAGTCATTTCATTATTACGTTACGTTCATTTTATTTTATTTTGAACCTGCATTCGTCTGCGTTCTGTATCCTACTGCAAGAGATTATTATCAAAATACGCTTGGTGCTTGAAATTACAGGTGTTTTCAATTACAGATTTATTGGTCGAGATTGACCCCTATAAAACTGTCTAACTAGCAAGTAAATAAAGTTTAATTTTACAAGACAGTCATTCTGAAAGGCTTTTAAAAGTGCCTATTTATTGTATTGCAAATAACTGTCCAGTGAGTGGGAACCATCTAAAATTAACTCAAACATCTAAACAGTTGGTTTTACAACATAACAATAGACATACGACGCTCTTGTTCCTTTCCTTCTATTCTACTTACCGTGAGAACTTTTACAGGCGATCGAGCAATTTACTAGCACTGATCATGTAGATTGTAGATGCACCTTGTCGAACCATCATAGAAGCGGACGGGTGAGTCGTAGTCGGCTGCCTCGGCTGGAACGCGGTATGCGCGAATGGCAATATAAACAAGCAGCTGTTTTGTTGATGAAAGCATGCGCAGCTTGCAGTGGTTGGCCTTCGTCGAGGTATTTATGCATATTTTCGAAAAAAATAATTTCACACGGCCGACTTTCAGTTAATTTTCGAAAAAGTAATCCTTCATTGGCGATCTATCAAGGAGTGCAACGAGTTTCTCCTTTATCATTACAGGGCTCGGATAACCACCCCTGTGGCCTGTGGGCCTGTAATTACTGGTAGTTTGCCGGCAGATGAGTAAATGCTTTAAATTCTGGGTTGTAGGGAAAGTGAAGTGTTAATGCGACAACTTGATCATAGTGTTTCGTGCCTTTCTACCGGCGAACAGGGAAGGGATTCCGCGAACTTTGAGTTTGACCTCGCTTTTAACAGTTTACAACGTAATTGGCTATTAAATTAACTATGATACGACGAAGATCCTATTTATCTGTTAGCTGAAATCGGCTGTCAGCGAGTTCGGGACCATCTGCTTCTGTTTTTGCTCGCTAGGTAACAATAAACTTTACCCCATTTCATGGAACGGAAGTGGGGTGTGGTTTGGGTGCGTCCTTGAGTCGAGTTCAACTCATCATTGGGACTGAGACCGGAAATTTCTATTCCCATATTTTTGAACTCATTTATAAAAAAAAAACCTTTAATAGTTTATGAAGTAATAAGTACAACTATTTTCATCATTAGGTAAACAAAGTCCCATTTAAAGCTTTTCTTTTTCCATTTCATGCCATTTGTCTAAATATTCCGGCAAAACTGGTAGCAATCATGATGTCATAAATATATAATGTAATAGAGAAATATTTCAGATAAATAATGTATCTAATGTAAGTTCACACAGTTCGAACGGATATCCTTTCTATTTCGGTCCAAGGATAAATGCTAATGGTACCTGGCTGGTTGGATAATATTTCACCGTTTGTCAACATGCCTAACGATTGTACAAGCATTAAACTTAGAGACACATAATGGACGTTTCTGTACCTTTATGTTCTGCAGTTAGAGACCGTACGCCTACGAATGTCATAATATCAGCTAGACACCAGTTTATTTGTACGTTACTCGTAGATACTTTAGAAGATAATTTTTAAACTGCAGCCTTTTCTGCTGATTCCAAAACTTCAGGGTTGAAAATTCCCGTAACTTGTAAGTTCTAGCAGAATAGTAAGCTACAAATAATTTTCCAATGCGACAATCCCATTATTTGCACTTTATGATCATCTATTTTATTGGATCATTCATACGCTGAGACTGCTAAAGCAGCAGTTGTAAGTACCTACCTAGATGCATGTGACACGCATCACCTATTTTGTTATCTTATGGGGAGTCGAAAAGAAAAATTGTTTAAAGGCTTTTGGCACAAGATGTTAGAGTCACTCTACATCCCTTGTACATTTTACATAATTATTAAAGTCTTCATCCAAATTTTATGCAGGTCATGTCTTTACTTATTTTTTCCCGTTACTAACCGATGTAGTAGCTTTTGGTCTTAGCTAAACAAATTGACTGTAATTTGCTAGAAGTGTTTGCGAGGTAAAATACGAACAATTTGCATTTTAACATAATGAAGAAAGTTTTGATATTTGCGAAATGTAGCTTATTTATTTATTATAGGTTTACCAACGGCTTCTATGTATAACATTATCTTAAAAAAGGTTTATTAGAGCTTAACCAAATAGAGACACGGTGTAACTCAAGAGTCAGAATACAGCCGATGTCCTAAGTAGGTATTCTTCTCTACTCTTTGTACTCTACCACCAGTACCTTTTTTATCGGTGGGAAACCTTCAAAAGGTAACCGGTCTTTGGTGATAAGACCGGGAGCGTGGGATTTCTATCTCACTACCAATAGACCATTGACAAAGTTGTGGACGTGGCAGGAACATATCAGGACCCGAATATAGGAGATCAGCTAGTCGTCGGGAATCATCGTCAAAAACAAGTACAACGTTGTCTACTGCAGACACGATAAACTATTAAGTACCGCTGATTACTCCCGTAATTGAAGCAACAATACTTCAATCTTCATTACAGAACCAAGTGCCAGCGGTATGGCATGGGACTACATTTTATTTATACCTTTACAAGTCGCATACTCGACGCGCCTTGCTCAAAATATCGCGTCGTGCCGGCGACTTCCGTCGATTCAAAGCCGACTACCACTCATGGAGTTTTTTACCATGACACTTTCGAACACGACATTTTGTTTATTCAAGCGTTTTGGGGAATAGTGGACATTAGAATAATTTTCGTTTATTATTCATTGACAGACCATTAAGCCCGTGATTGTTTTGCTAATTCGTTTTAAGAATAATTAAAGATTTAACAGAATAATTAATTAAGCAGGTAAAGTAGACAGCGTGGTGCCAAATGAATAGGAATATTAAAACAGCTATTGAGCATTGTCTGGATAACGACAATGACAAAGGGCTTACTTTAAAGGTACTAAGTACAATAGTCTGACGTAACTAAGGTAGGATGCATCCAACTTTTTAAATCAGCATAGCGCGAAAGGAACAGGAAGAACAGTAAAAAGAAAATGCAATGAAAAAATATTGGGAGAATTTGTTTGAAGAATCTTGAACTGTGTGAAATTCGGACACAAAAGGAAATAGCTGAGGGTAGAGATGGAATAAGCGTGTTATTTTCTGAAGTTACTAACCTCAGTTGTGCCATTTCTATCAGTAGATGTTTGAAACATATCGACGTCCATGAAGCAGTGCTAGATCATCCTGACCATCAGTTACTTAGCCGGATTATTGGAGCTAAAAATACCCTATCTGAGTTGTTAATCAGTAAAAACGTGGAATTTTCTAAGTATCCTGTATGATTTAGCAATGGAAACACACCATGAACACATTTTTTCTGGTAACTTTTTATGTTCATATTGTCCCAAGTTTTCGGCGGCAGACGATGACTTATCAGACGGTTGAGTGGCGGCATTTTGTTGAACACTGCGCTTCATGTGTTTGTTTTGAGCTAAAAGTAACGGATAGGACGTGACTGCTGAGACATATCTAAAAATATGTTAACTTTTGATATTTAGGTACACACTAGTCATTAAGCTACTCTTCATAGCGGGTGAATGATCGAAAGAAGTTTACGTTGAAACAAGTTTGTTTTGTTAATTAATTAACAACTTGTCAGATTGTGTAATACATAAAGAACCTGGTTTGTCCAAATAATAAACAAAAGAAAAAAAAACTCGTTTGCTATTTTATCTAATAGGTACAGATGGAAAATTGGAACGTTACAAGTATTTGTATAATTTGATTGGTCTCGTCTATTTAAAGAGTTTTATTTTTAAATTATTTAAATTCAGAGCGGTAAATCCGGTTATTTTCAGATAAATCACTCAACCAATTAAAGGGACATTAGCGAATTGAATGGCGTGTATCAATAGAGAAGCATTGTTATGGGTCCATGGTGGCACGGACCATTTAACCTGCCTTATCAATCGGTAACGGTCGGCGCTGGGGGCGGAGGTCAATGCACCTACTTTGTTGTTGTTACCTTTTTAGAGCTCCCCGTTATCCGAGATATTATGTAATAAACTGATAGGAAGGAAGTTTATGTCATCGTTTTCGTGTTATCGTAGCTCAGTGCTGCGTGCTGATCGTTTGATTACCCTAATTAAGTTAATCTTTATGATCTTTGCCTTAGTTAAGCGGTTGCTGAGAAAATTCAAAGTCATTTCAACAAAATCTTAATCAGCATTTGCTATAAAATTACATAATTATAACGAATTTTAATTAGCTCTGCAGATTTCTGTGATCTTAGATTTAATTTTGTCTTTAAGACTCTGTTGAAAGACCTAAGAAAGGAAGATTCATAGCTTCAAGGCTGTGATCGACCGACAAACCACTCACTGCTGGTAGTTTCGAGACAGTTTGGTTGTCAATTACACTATTCCAACAGCATTCCGTCATTGATAGTTCCATCAGTACCTAAATAATGCTTTCAATCAAGAAGCAAGTCTTGTATATTCTAAATAAGTACCGTACTTACCTAATTTCAATATTATTTTCTGGGTCTATTGTACCACCTAACCTTGTCTCTCTGAACTCAGTGTCTTTAGCACCCTATGGTGCTGACGAAATTCTGACATCCACAACAAAAATCAAGTACAAACAGCGACACATCAAGCAGTACCTATCCAGTATAACCTCACCTTGCTTTGTATGGGATTTCCGTACAATGAGAGATCAGCGTATACTGGTTTAGAACAGCTTGATTGGACGTCGTGCTTACCTTGGTACACCTTTTGCTCTATCCAAGAACACAATGAACGCCGATACAAACTTTTCCTAGCATGACCTTAGCATGTCACGAAAGCAATCGATTCTGTAAAAACCATTAACAAATTACATCTTTGTAGTAAACAATTTACACAATCAACTTTCTGGACGGGTCCAATACGATACCCAGATTGCGCAACACGTTGTTGAAAAGATAGAGCCTTAGGCCCACCTGTTGATATTACCTACACTATTTCATTGATAGTAATTACAGGTAGTGATGGGCGGTGGATAAATTCTCGGAAGATAATTACTCGAGTATTTATCCTAAATGGATAAATACTCGTTTTCAACCATTTTTATCGGATATTTACTCAAAATGATGGATATTTATATTTTTTGCGAATCAGATGGTTATTTTTTTAAATGTAATGACTAGTATTGTTATTTGGGCTTTCCAAAATACTACACTATTACTTTATTACTTTTGATGTCAAAACGAAACAACGTGGTTCTTACTATACCCTATCCCAGCCACCTTTTGTCCCGTTTCTTTTGTTTTGCTTATCTTGCCCTCCACCCCCGCGCCGCATAGTGTCCGTGTAGTGCCCAGGTTGCGTAATGCCAAACTGTATGTTACCACAGACATTCATTCCATAGTCTGTGCTGGACCGCTTAGTGCTCGTTACAATGAAGAGCCAAATGTATTTCAACACAGACATTCTCTGTTTAGTGTACATTATGCTCGTCATGTTCAAAGCAAACTACGTACGAGTGCAGAGCAAAGGATTTGGCAGTGTAGTGCAACACATTAAGGAGAACTTAGGATGCAAGAGCGAGCGAAACGAGCTCGGGACTTTGGGCACCCCGACTCGGATACAGATTACTGTAAACCCTGCAGACAGAAATAGGAGCCCCGCGTAGCTACAGTAGGGCTACGTCGACAACGCCTTAGTTTGGAGTTTGCTTTAATAGGATTGCATAATGTACAATTCTAGGTTTTAGTTTCACATTAAAGTGACATTGTGGTTGTCTGTACTCGTATGTATTTCGCTCTAATACTCTTTAGCAAAATGTCTTTCAACACAGACATTGTCTGTGCCAGTATGTACTATGCTCTTCATTCATTAAAGCAAACTACCTGCGAACACAGAGCAACCCGTGTCTGTGGTATAATACAGTTTGGCAATACGCGCCCAGGTTTGCATCATAAAGAGCGCACACGCATGTAAGTTTTACAACAACATAATATCTACGAGCTTGTTAATTATTTTTGAAGTTGTGTTTTAACGTTTCAAGGTAAGTTAAATAATTTGAATTGTGCTAATCCAAATGGTTACTTGGGTAGTGATTGAAAACCTATGTTTAGTTTATGTGTTTAATTAAAAATACTTTTACAAACTCTTACCAATTTGTAACCTGCTTTATTCCCGATGAGCTAGAAACTTGTAAATTCGAACATAACTTATAATTAGATGACAAAACAATTTACAGTTGTGTCAATCAGTGTAGATTGTTGCATGTTTATTTTTATCCAAGAGAGTGCAGACTGCGACAGTGACGATGAAGACTTTCCATCACCATGTCCAGTACAGACAGATACTGATAAAGAATCATTGGATTTGAGAGAATCGAGAAGTGAGTTCCAGTTTGTAAATTGCTTTTCTGATAATGGTAACAAGCGTCTAATAGTGATAGAAGTTAATTTAAGAAAATATCCGTAATTGGCAGAATATTCATAAGTGCAATGAAGCCATTGTTATTACAATATTGTCTTATTGTTAAAGTGATTAAAGTAACGCACTAATCTATATTTTATTACGAAAAAGATTATGATTGTATGGAACTGTTGCTATTTTAGTATTTTTTTCTACTTATTATGCTATTTTCTTAATACAATGATTTAAGTAACTAATTTTGTGATTAATAACTTTATCTAACTTAGACTGCTTGACGAAAATATCCATGATTGAGTATTACAGGCGTTTTGTTATTATTAAAGTGATTAATAAAGCACGGTACAAATCTATATTTTCCGATTTTCATTTATTTCAATCCTTTTGCTTGTAAAATAACAACATTTACGTAAGATAACGTAACTAAAACTATAGGTAGTATTTATCCGCTTTTTGGATAAATACTCGAGTAAAAACGGACATTTATTGAGTATTTATCCATTTTGAGTATTTATCCGGATAAAATCCCAACACTAATTACAGGTGATTTACATGTAGTGTCGTTACGTAACCACACATCATTTCTATGCGTTCAATTTACCAGCTAATCGGACTTTTTAATTTATGCTTTAATAATGCACTTCAACTTAACGTGGGAGGTGTGGCTTTGATCGTAAATATGACTAATAGTCTTTCATTTTGATTCGCTTTTTACTTCTCATATTATTTATGGAAAACGATGATACATTCACACCTAATGTAATACTTATTTTTAACACAAACCTAAACCGTCTGTATGAGTAACACTGTGTTCCACACAACTTCAAAGGCACTTGCCAAATTTCAAGAATAATCAAACCGTTACGTTACAGACGTAACCGTGAAGTGTTTTGAATCTCGTATTTGGTTCAAGAACAATATCTCGTCGCCCAGTTAGAGTAAGTCCTGTTAGCTGGCTATTACCCAAATCCATAAGCTTCGCTAACACCGCTATTGTATTGAAAATTTGCGAATATTCCGTAACACTATTACCGCGTTTACAGTGTCATGCTCAGTTTGTAGACGATTGCGAAACATTGGTTATTGTCTCTAAACTCTCTAACCTAACCGACCGTATGGGCATAGAATAGAAATCCGTTTAGTGTACGCTCCCATGAGAGTCGTGCGAATTATAATCCGTCTCATTATGTAAAAGAAAATGTCCGCTTTCTTTCTGTACTTACAAAGACTCAGGTATCGAAAGTTCATCGGATACAATGGCCACAGCCGATGACACTGCCGGCTTCTTATCGTGCATCGCTAGCTGACTCACTGCCCATACAATTCACTTAATTATTATAATTTTCGTAGTCAAATTCATCCACGCGATAACTGGCCGGTTCGAGTGAAAGTATTCTGGATTAATCAGTCGTTCGTCTATGGACGCAAGTTCAATGCCTCGATTATGACTGTTATTTAAATTATAATATTCTTTTGCTTTCTTACGCGATGAATGGCGGAGGCGTTGCAAGGCAGGTGGGTGCTGTAACCGCGGCCGCGCTGCTTCGCTGGACGTAACAACGCCGTCCGCGATAGCTTTCTAGGCTGTATCTTCCTCTACCTCTCAAGTACATGTCAAAGTGTCAACTACAAGTATGAGCTCTCTTATCATAAATCCGGTTGTAATTAATTAAGATGTTGTTGGATAAGGATGTATGTTGTAATTAGGATCTCAGCAATGTGCTGCTGTGCCAACTCCGGGGTTTCTCAGAAATGTTTACAGTGATTGATCGCTGAATAGTGAATGTTGGACTTGGGCGAAGAAAATAGTCTATTTTTATTAAGTGTAATGTCTAGATAATGAGAAGAGATAAGTTAATAACATTGCTGCACGTTTGCATGACAAACCAATTGGAGAAATGGCAAATGGAAATAGTCTCGCTCTCAACTGATGCTATCACGTGGCTGGCTGATGTGCCTAGTTATCAAGTCGCAGAAGGCTATAGGCGTAATAGTGTCATAATAATTGTAACTTGTCGCAAGTAGTTAGTTTAGTCGCAGAAAGTAAACAGCGCCAATTTGCTATAAATGTTCCAAAATGTGTGATATAAACATTGCATAATGGAGTCTAACAGATGACACAGAAACCTTAGTATTACGAGACGTGATCCAGTCTATTAATTCCATCTATTGGTTGAACTATTTGTATTCTTCGTAAGAAATCCAGGTCGATGGAATTGAATACGTATATAAACTGGCGTCGATGGAGCGTGAGACACACAGCCGTCTGCCACATATCTTTCAGCGACTTCATTGTTTTCTGTGTGTTTAGACTAACAGTTAGACATACCTATGGACAATGCTTTGATTTGTTTTGAGTCTAAAAACCGAACGATTTTACTGACCTATTGAAGATAGATAATGTATAGCGAGGTGTCACTGTCGTTTAATTTAATTGAATGAGCCGGGTATTCTATCGGTCGGGAGAGTTAGAGTATCGCATTCAGATTAATTGAATAGTCGCAGTATATAAACAACAGGAGACAATCGAATAAATAGATCTATGTCTAACTGATGCTAATAAGTGGTTCGAGACCAGGACAGCTCATAACGGAAGTCCGAATGGAAAACCGATCGGTCAAAAGGGAGATAGAATCCTTTTCAACTTGTTCTACAACTTCCTACTCCCAAGTTTTAGTTCCGCTACACTCCACCTACAATTGTTTTAGTTGTCGTCTTGTAACTAAGCAATTTAAGCCAGCTCAATTTCCTGGCTGTTCCAAATAAAGTCAAGTACAAACTACAAAGTAGTTTAAGCAAGGTTGTTACCGGAAGAAGATCAAACGACTTGCTTAGTTCACGGTAGACATTTCGGCAAAGTGACATAAAAGTTTAAGGACTGTGATGGGAGCTCTGATTGCATAAAGTCATGTAACGGTGTTTTGTGTGGCCTGCCGCATGCAATTAAGATAAGAGGGTTAACGGAGCGGGCACGCCGAAGGCATACAAAGTGTGGTCATATGGACATAAAGCCCGTTGGACATGAGGCCGGTGGTTCTTGTAAGTCAGCCAATACAGTAAGCCTGTTGCCAAGATTGTAATTGTTTTGAAGCAGATTGGGGTTAATATTTTGGACTAGCACACAGCTCGAGATTTTGTTCAATCAAAAGAAATTCCAACATTAGCATTTGCCGTATCCACAAACGTGCAGACAGTTGTCGCTTATTGTATGCAACGGCGGATCCAAGGGGGGGGTCATGGGGGTCATGACCCCCCCCTGAGCTGGTTCCAGGATTTAGGTGGACCACTAATTGAACATAATGATTTTATTTATATATTTTGTCACCATACAGATTTTATGTAACTACATACCTTGAATATTTAATTAATTTAACCGGACTGGCACTTCTCCACGTTCAAAAAACGTACCCATTGACGTAATAACGCGTTTCGGGAGAAGTCGTAAAAGAAACATTGATTTTCTTATTTAAATACATGGTGATTGGTGCATCGTGTGCCAAATTGAAATGATCGACTGGGCCCGGGTCATCTGCTGTCCTTTCAGACCCCTTAACAATTCTCATGCCCTGTGGATATTTCTTCATTGAAGTTTTATTGTTTTATTAAAAAAATACCCATATTTTACATTCTAATACAAACTAAAAAAAAAGTATAAGTCGTACACGCTGAATTTTAATTTTATTTAGATGTGTATTGTATTCCCGTACTTTTAAATTCAAAATTAGTGACATTAGCCATCTAGTTTATTTTTAATTTACTTCCAAACTTTCGGACTTCAATGAAAGCTGTCCATGCTACAGCTATTTACATGGCTATAAAAAAAACAAAAGCGACCATGATCTTCCAACTCCATCAAAAATTATATAGTCTATCCCCTAGAAGGGTTCTAGAAATAAAAAAAATGCATTTTTAACATTTATTTAATAATTTTGTGTGACGATGTTTTCCCCAATTCGTGGATTGGTCGCTATGGCCATAAAAAAAAAACATGGCATATAAAACATGGCTATAAAACATGGCTATACATGGCTATAAAAAAAAACAAAAGTTACTAACTAACTAGAAAATTTTTGAGGGAATTGGAAGATCCCGGTATCTTCCAATTCCCTCAAAAATTCTCTAGTATATCCTCTTGCTAGTGATGTGCCACATGCCATAAAAATCTTTTTACTACTTTGTGAATTCGCTAGAATTGTGAATAGAGTCACAAAATATTAAATTCCAAATTATGATTAAAAAAATATTTATGCTTAAATGATACCTGAAAAACTTAATAAATCTGTTTGGGGGGGGGTTCTAGAAAACAAAAATGCATTTTTAACATTTATTTTTCCGGCCATGCAATAGGGCCATAGCGACCAATCCACGAATTGGGGAACACATCGTCACACAAAATTATTAAATAAATGTTAAAAATGCATTTTTTTTTATTTCTAGAACCCTTCTAGAGGATAGACTATATAATTTTTGATGGAGTTGGAAGATCCCGGTCGCTTTTGTTTTTTTTTATAGCCATGAAAATAGCTGTAACATGGACAGCTTTAATTGAAGTCCGAAACTTTGCGAGTAAATTAAAAAAAAAAAACTAGATGGCTAATGTCACTAATTTTGAATTTAAAGTACTGGAATACAATACACATCTAAATTAATGTTCAGAGTCTACGACTGTATGAATGTAAAATTTGGGTATTTTTTTAATAAAACAATAAAAAGTCGATGAAAAAGATCCACAGTGCATGAGAATTGGGTCTGAAAGGATAGCAGATGACCCTCCCAGTCGACCATTTCAATTTGGCACACGACGCACCAAACACCCTGTATATGTATTTTGTCTGTTTCTATTTTGTTTGTTGGAAACCCTTGTCGTACCACCTCTTCACTTTTGCGGAGTTTTGCGTCATACCCCTCAACATACCTCATAGCTGTTATGACAAATCATTCACCACGGTTATGGAATATAAATAGGCTGCCTCATTCCGTGCGTGATAGTGCTTCTCCGATGTCTTCAAGAGAAGATGGCAATATGTACAGTCAACTAATTCAGTATCGGACCCCCGTAAGGACTATCCTTGCTTCCAGCGTTAAAACAGTTAAAAACTTTCTATTTCTTTGTCCCTTTTATTGTTTTATTCCTATTGGTCGAAGAGCGGTGGTCAAACATCTGGGATCATTAACAGAGTTTAAGATTATTTTTTAAACAAAAGGTATTTTAAAAAAGGGTCGCGTTTATTGGTCCGCAAACTATTTGTGCGGAGTTGCGGACCAATAGCAGTAAGGGTGTTAAACAGATGTGGTCTTCGAGTGCACGGGATTTGGTTTGAAAAGTGTACCTATTGGCACTTTGGGATAGTACGTGTATATGTACAAGTTATTATGTGTTAAGTTTTCAAGTGTACAATAAAGAATAAATATTTTTAAGTACAGTACTTACGTACATTAATAAAATACCTACTTTTTACTTGTATCTATTGTTATCAAAATTAAATTAAAGTTCTTGACTTGACCACGACTTTGTGACTCCCTCCTGGCGACAAAGCTGGATCCGCCCTTGAATTTGTATGGTGGAAAAGCAAACACAGTATATTTTTTAACTAGGAAGGAAGGATATCCGGCACAATGCTCTATCGATATACTGTTTCCCAGACCATACGAACAGCCAATCAACCAGCGGGACAGCAATCTGGCCAAAGCCCCGACTTTGACCAGGTTCTTTGTTCTAGCAAGCAGAAGGAGATATTCTACCTCCTTCTGCTGCGAGCAGCAGCATCTAAGTTTTTCAAAGATGTATCATACAGAACTGTTCCCAAAAGGTTCCCACTCGCTGGACTCGTGTCAGCCAGGCTTAACCACAAAACTATATACCACAGTAGGTAACACTTGCCACCTAACATTACGGTGCTCACGTAAGCATGAATATGAGCTCGTAATTAAAGAAATCATGGCCGCTCGTTAGCCCACTTTGTTATAGTTTTTTGCTTGGAGACCTAAATAGTTTCTCTCCGATTGTGTCGCAAAATTGTGACTTTTAACACAGTTAAGACACCTTAAGATGGTCTTAATTTTAATGGTCGTTGATGACTTGGTGTTTCATATGTAGGTAATTATCTGTAAAGATATGCCGATGCATTGCAGCAAGAGGATGTTTTGAGCAAATACCCAGCTAAGTCTTCAGAAGTCAATTAAGCTTAAGGCGATTTAGTCAATTTAGACCAGCGGACACACCTCAAATGCGGTTAATGTTCCCCTTCCTGGCGGTTCTATATAGAGTCTATAAAAAAACATCCGCAACTAGCGTTTTTTTGCATGTTTCAAGTTAAAACTACGGAAATCTAGTTAAATGACCGTAGAAGGCAGGTAGTTAAAGAAATATGGGAACGTCGTAACGACATCATCCTGTTAGTTTATGTAACGCTAGTTGGTCAGTAGTACTGAGCTGGGTTCCGCGTGCTCGGGGCCTGATCATCCGGCCACCTCCGGGGCGCTTCGGGCCCGGGCTGCTGATAAGAGCGCAGTGAAAGTGCCTCTCCAGGCCTCAGCCGACGCCCCGCACCTATTGTTGTGTGACGACGGTCACGCTCCGCTAATTTGAATGCAAGCATGTTTGTAATAGAATAATCTCGTTGATTGATAGACTTATTATATGATGATGAGGTTCCAGGAAAGTTCGCATTGTCCCAACATTGGAGCGGCCGCTGATAATTTGTCAAAGATATACCCATTACGGTTCGTAATTGAATGTTACATAACTTGGAAGACGTAAACTTATAGAGAAATTGTGAGACCCGCCTCGGTCGGTTAAAAGGCTTTAGGCGTTATTCTCCATTCAATAGTGAGCATCGATATATATATTTTAATTTCGGTCGTCGACCTCTCGGATTTTATGGTCCAGGTAATAAATTGAATCGATAATTATCGCAGTAACTTGATTTCTATGTGAAATCACTGATCGGCGTAGTGTGAAACGTTACCGGCTCTATCATAACTGCACCGCTCGTGAAGGTAATTCCACTATTCGTAAAACATCTGTGTAAAGATGTTGATGTTTGGCTCTAATTGGACGATTAGATGATTTATCTTAAGTGTTAGAAACTAACGTTCACGGAATACATTCTGTTCAGGTGAAAATAAAGCGTATGATGAAATAAGTGTGGCTGTATTTTTAGACGTGACGGTATATTTTTAGCTGTGTTTCTTTCAATATAAACAGAAGCAAATATTGGGAATAAGAGACATCAGTATATGAATTCAAGTTTTTCAAATAAAGTTTTTCAATTATCTGCTTCAAGGGAGTGTTGAAATCCCAGTTGCTACTTCGTTAGTGAACTTAATTGAAGTAGAGAAGTAACAGATGGATAGTTAGTCATTCATATTTGTACAGCTAAGTGTAAAGTAGTTAACTTTCACTAGATCAGACTGCTCGAGATTAGTTCGCCAAAAAAACTTCGCAAGTGATTTCTTTTTGTGCTCTATATAGCGTAGTCACGCCTGCCATAAGTATTTGGTTTTGTTGTTTTGTACCAAGGTCAGAAAACCGGATAGCACTACAATACAGTACTTTCGTACTCGATGGACGAAAGCGAATGCGATGCCCCCTGTCCTGCGACAACTTTCTGTAAATATTCGAACCACTTTTTTGTCCTTTCCAAATTGAAATTTCGATGAAGCGTCAATTGTTCGCGAATGGAAATCCTGGACAGGTTCACTTTCCACGGTTATGTAAGTAGTCGGTGATATCTTCAGGCAACGTAACATACGTCAAATAAAGGGTTTTTAATTAACGTGTAGGTGTTTTATGAGCCCTCCGACAATGATGAACACGTACATACATCGTTTAAACATTGCGCTTACAGCAAAATGAAAGTTAATGTAGAGCCTAAATGAATCTAAATAAAAGCTTGTTTTGTTTTGCAGTAGAACCTTAAACTGTAGAGGAAGCATGTACAACTTCCTAAACATGTTATGGCCTGAACAACTTATTTCGTTTTGTTTTTAATTCATTTTAATGTCAACCAGTTAGTTAAGATGTTTTTTTAATGATACGTTCATGTGTAGGCGGCCTGTTAAGATGTATTGTTTCTTCAATGAAAAATGATCTAAGAAAGTAGTGAAAATGCTTTCAACCCACATAACAATCTTGGTCTACGTTGTAGTAGCTGTCATAAGTTACTCTCTAAATAAATGGAGGTGACTAGAAGGTGAACCAGCCAGACATGGAACAAAAAATAATAGTCACACTTTTTTGTCCTAAGGGCAGAACAGATGTCTTTAGTGATACCACGTGGCATAGCGGCCAAAACACGAACATGTTAGGGTGTTTCTTAAAATAGCCGAGCAGCAGCTGAATAACTTGTTCCATTCGAACGATTTTTGCACGAAAGTGGAGTTAAACGAAACATGTACTCCTCTGTTGAAAAATATAATACCTGTGCCGTATTTTGAATCTTCAAACGTTTTGTGTTCATCAGAAGAAATAAACACATACCTACACATTGTGTTGCTGTTTTGAATTAGTTTAACAATATAA
Source organism: Cerastis rubricosa (assembly GCA_949152445.1). Taxonomy (NCBI): domain Eukaryota; kingdom Metazoa; phylum Arthropoda; class Insecta; order Lepidoptera; family Noctuidae; genus Cerastis; species Cerastis rubricosa. The sequence continues at coordinate 10,544,252 of OX424540.1, read as the reverse complement.
AACTGTGTAACAGTGTATTTTAAAATTGGGTCACCTATTCATATAATAGTTGAGAATTAAATAAAACTTCAGAGCCTTGACACAATAACATTTAACTCTGGCGAAGCAATTAATTTGTCCGCGGCCGCGGCCGGTGGAAGCAGCACAAGTGATCCTATCACGATTCATGACAAATAGTACTTTGTTGACAATAGATCATTTCGATATTATTTAACGATAGGTACTGGTCCAGCAATCCAGTTACAGTACACTTATAGTATCGCCACAGATAAAATATCGAGGTCTTACCAGCAAAAAGTTTCCTTTCAACTTCTTGTGGTTATTGGCAAACCTTGCTTTGTACTCGCATTCGCTATGGGAATTTTACATCACTGTGTATTTACTTTGATTATTACTTTACAGTTATGGCATTATTGGTCATTAATTAATTCGCAAATCAAAAGATTTTTTTCGCAATAAAAATAACATAAAAACAGGATGACCTTAAACTAAAACCTCTGGCTATAAAAGTTAAAGGCTATCAAAATTTACATCGTGTGCGTCCCAGTTATTGGAATAACAAAGTAGTGCATGTGGGTGCTTCGAAATGGCGTGTTTTATTGTGAATTTTGCGCGGTTTGCATTCGGTAATCTGTGGGAGCACTCAGCGGCAAGGTCGAGGTTGGCTTTAAATTATTGTCACTGTCGAGTCACTCGTTGCGTAAATATTCATCACTTGCAAAGCCGCCGCAAGCGCAACACTTTTGGGGCAGTCCAAAGTCTACCTTGCACTCCACGCATTATCTTATAAACATTAGTGAAGAGACAATACACCTACATGTTTTAGAGCACACATGCCATTCACTGCGGTGAAAAATTTAATTTTAACGCCACAGCATAAATCTCCTTCATGTAGAAATGTGCTATATTGAATGACACGACATCAATCTGGTAATGACCCTCAGTTTCACTTTTCTTTTGTATTTGGGTCGTTGTAAATTACAGATGATTAAAGAAATCATTGTGAATTTATTTCCGAGTAGGAGTGTTCAGCTTTTGTGCTAAGCCAATCACGTAATGGCTCAATCGTCAAGGTAATGTTTTCGGTCTGCAAATGGCCGCGGAAGTGACAAAAACATTATGCAGTTTAGTTGACTTTGACCAAGGTGGCTAAAGTGACCTTTACAAGATAAAATCTTCTATTTGCTTTACCTAATGACCGGTAAAAGATGTATGCTTGTTAAAACTACTGTATTTATTAACAGTTTCTTTACTCTATGAGAATGGCAACGGTTATTACCTACTAAACAACACAAAGCATTACGAAAAGTGCTAAGTAGTCAAAGGCGAATGTCAGTTAGTTTATTGCAAATTGAATATTTACATTCGTAAAGCAAATGTGAGCGTAGGACAGATTACTTTGCTTGTACACTGCTAAATGTTCGAGTCAATATTGCCAAATAGGGCTGTCAAATATGCGTGTGCGCAGTAATGTAGAGCGCGGCAAGCGACAAAGAAACAAGGTAACCGCGGCCATTGCCTGACTACCTTGTAGGTATACGTATCTTAAATGTTTATTAGTCTCCATGTTTTATATTTTTACACATTGAACATTGATCACATATTTTTATCGTAGGTTAACACAGGAGGTGTCCAGAAACATTTATACTAAAATTTACTATCTATCTATACTCTTTCGTTTTTCCGCTTATGAAAATGAAAAAAGAAATAATTATGGATGTACATACGTAGTTTCATAAAATACTAAAATAGGTTATTATCTTATTGTTTCATTAAGCAATAATACACGCAGTTAGTTAGAATATTGTCTTTCAACCTGTTCTCAATTACATACGTCTTACAACAGTTCTGAGGCCTCTTCTATCAGATGTGCTGTACGATAATCGACTGGAAAAAATACAATAAAATTGGCAATATACCATATCTACTGTGAATTGTGAAATTGAAATTAGCTACATACATCGAACAGTGGGCGAAATAAACCTGTTTTCTTTAGAACTTCTTTATTAGTTGGTAAATGTTGACATTATCGAATGATTTTTTTGTAGTGGTAACCCTGGTAGCTGATGGAGTGAGAGGAACATAGTTGGCGCGCAAACTTCTTACGGCTTCTGACGCAATATTCACTTGCTGTAATACATATAGTCGACGTATAACAAAATAACCCGATATGAATTGCTGCTGCTGCATTCCACGTCTTTAAGAAGCAAGTATGCTGTCATACTAAACGATTTATACCCACTTAACTATTATATCAAGTAAAACACAAAGGGCCTGGAAATATTCAACACGTCCGTTTTGTCATTTTATTGAGTTGTATCAATAATATACAGTTTATATTAAACAAAATGTTGAAATAACCAATTTATTATTGTCATAACTTTTTGCATATCGCAAGTGCTACTTCATAATTAAGGGGTCTACAACTCTACACGCAAGGCTGATCAGACGTTAATCGACAATTTGCAAAGCGATTTAATGTTCACTCATTTGTCAAAACGTATCGCTCATGTCAACTAGTGTATAATTACATCAAGTGTAAAAATACAGAGACGTGTTTGAGTAACGAAATTAGAATTTTAAATACACTAATGCGTTTAATCTTAAATTCGACCTAACCCACAACTTTAAACGATCGAACGGACTGTTTATTTGAAGCTAAAAATAGGAACTTAAATTGCCTAACACCAGTATTTTTTCGTAGCCAACACTAATTTATTAACCGTGTTTCCTCGAACAGCAAGTACTTCCAGCACCGTTCTATTTGCTGTGTGAAAATATGCGTTCGAACCAATCGATCAATAAGCAAATATTTTCCCATTGTCGACTCGTTTCGGCGTTTCGTCAATGAATTCTCATGAGGACCGGCAGTGGACTGTTGCGCGGGTGCAATACCGAGTGTTTGTGAATGTGAAACATGCGCAGTCAGATGACGTAGAGCCTTGCTCGTGAGATCTCTGCTTTCGCAGTATAAATACCGTACGTTCATTGTGCATGCATGATATAACAATGCACAGATGAACGAGATACGAAACATGAGAGTACTGAGTTAAACGCAAATATTTGCATGATATCGCGGAAAATTAGCAGACACTTGTTAGGAAAAATGTGCAAGCACGCGTCACTGCAAGTAAATATCCACAGAAATATGTGATACTTGTACGAAGAATATATATACCAGAAGCACTTGATTGCAGCTAAAAGAAAGGTCATGGTCACAATGTATTGCATAATGTAGAGAACGAGGCGCTGAACGGCCTCCTCAAGTGTACGATAAATATTTTGCTTCATGTAAGATTATTTGCATGTCGAAATAAATAAACTTAAATTGTGTTCTTTAATATATCAAGTGTACTACAAGCGTCGTGGTCAGTAACTATAATTTTGAAGATTACTTTTAAAATTATAGTAGGATACAGTGATGATTCTTGTGTCTGTGTTTAATTTAATGGATAAGAATTGATGCCTATTTCGTATTGATTATATGCGTGCTTGCCTTTTACTGATGCTTTTGGTCAGGAGCTTTTGTGCGTTTATTGAGGAAGATTTCAACGTCTTGACCAATTTCAATGTCAAAAATTTCAATGTCTTACTGGGTTGTGGAGGTCAGATAGGCAGTCGCTTCATGTAAAATACTGGTACTCAGCTACATCCGGCTAGACTGGAAGCCGACCCCAAGATAGTTTGGAAAAGGCTAGGCAGGTGATGATTTCAATGTCTTGACCATCGTTTACATTGTCAATTTATTTTTATTGCTTTTATAAAACTTTCTTATCAATAACATTCTAACTTTTTTCGACTACGCTTCTCCAAAATCTTCCCAATAATCTGAAGTCACGCTTTGGTTCCGATGAATAATAATATAACACATCTTTTCAACGAACGCATGGTGTAGGTAATAAATAGGTAGGTGATTTTTAGAACGCAGTACAGAAACCCATCGATGTGACCCTTACTGATCATTGACGCAAGATAAGATAATAGGAAATAAACGAGAGATCCCACCGCGAACTCCTTGGGTGGCCGGGCGAGCTGTAATATTGTACGTACTCGTCCATTATTGAGTGATCTACAGCAGGGTTTAAAAACTTTAATAGCTGCATGCATTATGTATTTTGTCCGAGGTCTTATTTTATTGGCCTTGGAGCCCAAGCCCACATGAGACGACTCCAAACTGTCTCAGCGAAAGTGTGTGAACGTCGCCGACAACGTCGCGATACTTGGCAAAATTTCTGGTATTTCATCAGAATACTCAATACTTTGCAACGTGATCGATCGAACCGTGGGTGGTATGTTTTAGTTTGTAATGACATTCCAGGCATAAGTTCCGTGAAAATCGATAGTGACTTTCGCGTACTGATTTCGAGATTAGATCTTTCTTAATGATGTTCGTTTTTGTAGCATCATTATCGTCACGTAGGTATACTATACCAGTGTCTAACGTTGAACATAGACCTTCTAATGACCTCTAGAATTGACGATCACAGTGTATTGCCAAAACTGCGCAGACAGTATGGTGATTGCAAAAATAAATAAGTAGGCTCTAGGACTCTTCAGCCCGGCGATGCGACGCCCTCTTGACAAAATCTTTTACCACACCGATGACAGAAATACAGAGGAATGCCATTTCTTTCTCAGTACTTTTTCTGACCTTTTTTGTATCATGTTGAACAAAGCTATTTTCAGCCCAGTACCTGTTGAAATATTTCGCCAACGGCTTATCTTTATGGTGGGCTCGGTGTTATCATTATTTGTTCGGCCTACATTTGGACCATAACATTACCAATCCGTTACCTACCTTATCTGTATGCTGTTAGTGTTAGCACTCAAAGTGTTACGGCGTATAAAAAAAGTACATTGATTATGGATTAAGCAGATATTGAGAGCAACATTGTCGAATATCATAGATATGTATGAATTTTCATGTTTATTGTTACAGGACAGATTATGAAGGACAAAGTGAAAAAGTCAAAGTTGGACTCTTTGGATTCGTTTGCTGCCAAAATGTACCAAATATGGAAAACGGGTCATAGTTACTCATCATGGTTTTGGGCCATGGTTTTCCATTGTTTATTTTCGTGAAAATTCCAACATTCTTCTGACCTTCATTAAATTAACTGCTTACTCAAAAACTTGCAAAATTGTAAATTAACGAATTACATACATAAAACATGAACCGATTTAAGGTAACATAAAGGCGCCCGCCGATCTATCTTCTGTCCCCACTCGCCTGATGAAGACGTAATGAGGCAAAACTGTGACACGACTGGCATAACTTATTTACATGTAAACTTAATTAAAGGTTTGGCGAAGAAAAAACGACACTAAAATTAAGCAGAATTGCTTAATTTTAGTGGCGTTTCGCAATTTGCCGACCAAACAGATGGCTAAAAGAAAGAAAAAAAGGAATTTCTGCTGTAGCGGCCCGGAGTACAAAATTGTGCTTGTTTGATGAAAATTTACTTGACACAGAAATGTGGGTAAACTATTGTGTCTAAAAGCTTTTGTAAACAAGTAAAGAAATCCGTCTTAAGTTTTCAGTAAGTGTTTTGTTTTTCTGTCGGCCTTTTCCGTCGTTGCAATCGTTTTGCTCTATGATACGCGAGGTGTGTGGTCGATCCTGCCGCGCAAACAGGTTTGTTCGCTGCGCCTGCGCTGTAAAAAGGCATTCAAATTTTAACGATGCGCACTAACAAGCCACGCTGGACTCTCGGCTCGGAGGAACTTTTTCATAGAACTCCCAGTTCACTCTCCCATCTCACTTTCCTTAGCACAGTAACATAGTGATACAATCGTAGCGTTACGTGTCGTGTTCGTGTCGCGAGCGCAACGTCACATAAATAATCTGCAACGACATTTATTCTGTTAAAAGTACGAGTAGCATAGAACCGATATTCTCTTGTAAATAAAATGTATTCAACTGTCATAGTTGTTGTTGTGTTATACATTTTACGATGACGAGATTTTGTTTTTGGAAGAATACCTACACGCACAACATTATACTTACTTATATAGGTAATGTTCCACTGTTTATAATACACAGGCTTCAAGAATGCACACAAAGCGTAAACAACTTTTAATGTTCTTTATTGGTATGAGTACTGCAACACCGAACGAGATCAAACAAACTGTATTGCAGCTATAATTATGGTTGAAATTATTCCACGAACACACCAGTAGATATGCATTAACTACTGAATAATGAGACACTATTCACATATACCGATATACTCGTTAAACGCGTTATTACTACTTAATGATGTATTCATTATCGGCCCATGTCTAGACCTATAATTTACCATCGAACTGAAAACGCCTGTCGATTTCTGTGATTACAAATAATGGGCATTTCTGAAGCTTTGTGTTCGCAACGGGTCCATACTCCATTCACAATAATTGTAGACCATTGAGACAGACGGATGGGAATGACAGTAATGCAAATCTTCAGCGATGCTTCACCCATCAAGCATTACTGAACAGCGAGCGGCGAGGGTACTCGATCTCTGTTCGAAGTGCTCGTACAATAATAAGTAAAGAATGGCGTTCCTGTCCGCCGGTCACGTGTGCTTGGGGCCCGAGGCGAGAGTGGAAGCGTGGGCGGTGAGCGCCCGCGCAACTCCGCTGTGGGCCACTATTCATATAAAGATCACACTTGACTATCGTGAGAATACACCGTGGCTAGTTTGTCCTTTATTATAAAACGATTTGAAGAGAGCGTGACAGTCTAATATAAATGATAGCCCACTCAATAGATGGAACTGTAACGTTATAAAATTACGGTTTGGGATTGATGCTGTATTTAGGCAATCCGTTACGGTCATTTTTGTGTTATTATTATTTTAGGTTATTATTGTTGCTGGTATTGTTTTTTCATTCGACATTGAAGTAAGAAATAAGATGCATATCATGCATAATGTAAACCAGATGAATGAAAAGAATTCCTACCGGATCATTTGACATTTTGTTTTGATTGAAAATAACAAGCTGTTTATTTAACAACGGTGAATAAAGAAGAACATAATTGCGTCGAGTGCAGTGTTTATACTTGAATCACAGTATCGTTGTTTATGATTTCGTACCAAATTATGATACAACTGTTTCCGATCCGTCGAGAATTTGCGAGGTATTATTAATTAAGAGAGAGATAATGTGATACACAGATGGTAAATAATTCAACGGAGTTAATAAATATGTATATTATGAATGGCAGAAACGTGGAGAGGTTGATTTGTGGCAAGCGCTAAGCTCATCAGGTAGTCATCCGGCGCGGCGTGCTCTTGACCTCCAGTCGATGGTGAGTCATAGCCGGTGGAGCTGTCCGTACATCCACCATGCTCCGACAATATGTGGGAACACAGCGACCAACCCACTGGGACATTTATTATTTGATACTCGAACTCATGTCGAGAGCCAAGTGTAAAATTAATCAAATACTCAAACATGAAAAGTAATTTAAAAAGCTACAAGCTTTCCTTACAAAGTTTGACCTCATTATGAATAATGAATGGTTGTTGATCATTAACTAATACAAGTTATTCGATAGGCGTAGCTAAAGAAAGTTAAAACGAAAGGTGTTTAATTTATAAGCCCTTAAATCAGCTTTATGGCTCTCTCTCCCTTAAATGTTTCTAAAACAAAATCTTACGATGCGTATGATCGAATTTTTACGATTGCATTGGTCGTAAATATTTCACTTTCTCTAATGTTTGGTATCAAAGCTGATGTTGCAATAAATATGGTTGCATAAAACCGGAATATTTCTTTAAAGTAATATTGTGGATGGACTAGTCCATAGCATCGGAGGGTTACATGAACCTTGTTGACTTTGGAACAAGAGTAGAGACTTTTTGTACTACATATCCTGTGCAGCGTTGTCTCATTTGTATGTGCGTCGGGGCCAGTCGTGATTGTGTAGGTTTGACTGACAAATAGCCTCGTGCCTCGTGCCTTTGTCGGCGACGCGTCGACACACGACACATCCCTCATTGTCCACATGTGTGTATACCTTCACTCGTTCCGGGGAAACGCGTGTACACGTCGCCTCAGAACATTAAACCAACTCTTAGAAACCACACATGGCAAACGACTGCAGCTTAAGTTGTTATGACGTCTAAATATAATATTATTCCAGTTTGAAATTGAGTTTTATTGAAGTCATTTGCATTTCTAAGCAATTTTATTGTTTACATTATCTAGATGTGATCGCCATCACAGCTTTTATGTCCACACAGGAACAAACATAACACACGGGCATGTATTGAGCCGCGGACTGTCTCTACAAAGCACCGTTAAATCTACTTCCAGTTTTTCGACGAAACATTTGCTTTGGCCCAGTTTCGAGAAGAGGGGTCCCCTTTCTATTCATTGATAAATTCTTGAATGATCGGCAGCTGTTTTGTAGAAGTTACATCATAAGAAAACTATGAGGTAAGTGTTGTTTTTTGTGGTATGTTGGATTAAGGAATGCTAAAGTATTTTCGCTTTCTCATTCTGAACTTCACCGGGACAAAGAAAATTCTTGTCGATGAACATGCGTGGCGGTCAAAAACCTGCCAATATCTCATCGTGTAGCGGTACACGGGTACAGTGGAATGTTTCCCGCGGCCTGCATTTCGCCACGTTATTAAAGAGCGGCACTGGGTTCGGCGCAATAATATTTACACGCGGCGCTTCTGCGAACCTGCGGTTTCCGGCGTGTGAGCACACGGCGGCGCCGGACACGACCGCTCCGCACAGTTCGGCCGAATCGCTTCATACCCGCGTCCGCCGGACGACGTTACTACTATTCCTACTCACTCATATTAAACAACACTATAAAACTTTATTGCATTCTCTATTTACACTTATAAAAACGTTATACGACATGTATTTGTTAATGAACACATTATAGTGTCTTTTAAACTGCCGCTACATTAATTTAAACTTTATAATCAAGCGCTACGAATGCTAGGGCTACGATCATTGATCTACGATTGAGATTTCTGGATTTTTGCGAAGAGAACGCTTACCACGCTCACTTGATCCGTCACGCTTAAATTGTTGAACGGATTTCAATAACATTTCTGCAATAAACTTCGGAATACTTCCAAGGCAGTATTCCTAGCCATCAGAATGGCTAGGAATACTGCCCGGTGTGAATACCAAATGATTCATGCGTATCATACACGATAATAATCCAGATCAAAGGATATAATAATACAAGAGGCGTATTCAAGGATTCATGGTCATTCTATAAACGTGTTGTTTGGAAACAACAACGTCATATTATGCGAACGATTTCTTGGCTTTGTGCCGCCTTGACCGCCTTCTCCCTGTTCCAAGATCTCCAACCTATTGAAAACGAGAAAATAAATGTGTAGGCTTTCCATGTGGGGCTGTCTAAATTTATGGTATTTGATGATTGTAATATATTCTTCATTTTATTATATCACGTCTTTATTTTGAATTCAAGTAAATAATGTGGATAATAAATTGCCTGCAGAAGTCGCTGTGAATCAAATATTTGGAAGTCATTGACTGCGCGCCAGACACTGAAACAGTCCGCTCCTTGAGAGGCATTAGTCATGGCTACCTAATCTTATTTTTACTTTTAGTATTGACCCTGTAGTGAATAAATAACGTTTATTTTTCTCGATTTCAAGGGCTTTGTTGCTATAAGAACTGTATGAGATCATAGTCACCGTTGGAGCCTTAATTTCGTACGATGATTCTTCTGCTATTTTCCATTTCATAATTAAGAGAGAGTCAATTTTATGATATCAAAAGATACAGAACCGGTAAGAATCTTTTTCATTAAAATTCGCCGAAAATCACTAAGATTTTCGAGGAATTTGGAGCTTCTAATCGTTTATAATTTAGCAGTCTAATTTTAAATCAAAATGGAAAATAAACATTAGTAATTTGCTTACAAAAACGAGAATTGGATTTTCCCTGTGGTTGTTTTTCTCCAGGAAAAACTCCAGTCTATTAGTATCTCTTCTAAGAATGAACGAATCTTATCGCCGCTACCAGAACTAAAGTATGAATGTGTTTATAGAAACGAAGAACACTTGCCTAGACATTTGATTGACGTTTCTAGACCAAAGGATGTAGGTACTTGGAATCAAAGGCACAGGTCACAGATTCTTAGTGCTTCATTGAGTGCTTCGTTGGTGTGGTGATCGCAAGCGCGACTGTTAAGTATGAGGTCCCGGGTTCTATTCTGTTCCCATGTCAGGCAAAGTATTCGTTTCTGGGTTTTTTAATCAGAAATTTTACGATAGCAGTCACAGAGTCTGGATTTGTGTCGGGTTGATAGTATAGTCATCACCATTATTATATTAGTCCGGAATCAAACACTGCACGCGTAGCATGACCGCCGTAGAAACGGGCTATGTCGACGTAAGAATCGACAAACTGACACATTGTCATTGTCTATCTGTCATTATGTCGATTCTTCCGTAGACAAAACTCGTTTCTACAGCGGTCATGCTGCGCGTGCTGGTGGGTATAAGCCTCCCGGTTTTTCTGCCACACTTTCCGGTTCTGTGTTCTGTCGACCCAATGAGGTTTAGGACGGATCTGGTTTCTTTGGTCTAACTTTATAGTTTATTAATAGACTCGCCCTATTGCATGGGAATTCATAATTCATATTGAAACAACCCAGTACACATAATAATACATTTCCAGATGTCAAGTGAGTGCAGTCCACTGTGTTGTGCCAATTCAGGCTTGCAAAATTTATCATCTATCATCTATACTAATAATTAAGCTAAAGAGTTTGTTTGTTTGCTTAAACGCGCTAATCTAGGAACTTGGTCCGATTAGAAAAATTCTTTAAGTTTTAGATAGCCCATTGATCGAAGAAGGCTATAGGCTATATATAATATATACACAGGGCTGTATACATAGGCTATATATCATCACACTACGACCAATAGGAGCGAAGCAGCAATGAAAAATGTTGCGAAAACGGGGAAAATGTGACGCAGACGAAGTTGCGCGGGACAGCTAGTAACAGATATATAATGCCAATATACAGGGACTAAAACATAACTGGTGAAATGTGAGTGTACTGTTAGGTTCACCTCTGGCAAACCCTTCCACAACCATATATGTGTGTTACATAGAGCAGCATCAAATAGTTTCACACGGCGATTCAAATAAGTTTTACAATAACAAAAAACCTGATCCAATCAAATTGTTTTAAGTTTAACACCTTCATCGTTCCGCATGGCGGAGGAGGCTCCTCTTACCTCACTAACCTCACGTAATGAGTCCGTGCCACTTTTTGTTTTCGCAACTATTTATTAATATTTTTATTACCTACCTACCTACATTGCCCCTTTGTGAACGGGCAAGTGTTACATGTGTATATCGATATCGTCGTACGACCTACAAACAAACTGAAAGAAAAGTAAATCAATGATCATTTAATATCAATTATTTTCCGGTAGAATTTGAATGTATGTTATGTCACGTGACCATGATAAATCTATAAACGAACATCTAAGCGTTTACGTTGAACTCAATTCCTCGAGAAGGTACGTTACCTACGCATAGGAAGGCCTCTCAGAACAATGCGTGAGAGAGCATTACGACAACTCAGTAAGGTTAATTCCAGTTTCTATAAATTAACGATACGTTACGCGTGGCGCTCGATTCTTTCCTTTATACAGAAAAACTGGTCAGTCTTACTTGAGCAAACAATCTCATTCGTCATTACAGCCGTGAAAGTACACTACTATGAAAGTTTAACACTTTGTCGTACATCGGAGAAAATGATTGATGATGTTCTACTACTGTTCAACTAAATTGTAACCATATGATGAGTCAATTAAGACTATCAATTAGATAACAAACGCCTTTCGTTTCAATCAAGAAGAAATTTATTCGGTGAAATAAATGATAGGCATGGAATTTATAACTAGTTTTTTACCTATTGCGCAATGGTGTCATAAAAAATATAATTTTGCAGTCTAAATTCATGCGGAAATCGCATATTTGTTTTGATTGAAAGGAGTGGGCGAGTATCGAAAGATTTCGCTTGTTCACCGACGTGTTCACTTAGATTAAGTGTCTGAATAGACAAGAATGTTAATAAGACAGGCCGTCACGCTTCGGAGAAAACAGCATCAGAGACCAGCCGCAGTATCGTTATCTCACCTCATCGAATTGTCACCTAATTGTTGAATAACAAAACTGATGTTTCGTAATGCTTGCCTTATTAGAGAACAGTTCGTGCGAACCCTCTCATTACTATGACGGGTGATAGACTAGCTGCCGGCCTGCCGGTGTCCGATTGTCTTGTCATGGACGTTTTTTGCATTTAGATTGACGTTGACGTAATGTACCTTCAAACTGAAAGCTTGTGCTAGCCATATAGAGCGCGGACACATAAAATATTCCTGCGTAAAATCGTAAACTTGTATTACCGTCTATTTTCTCTTGCGGTTAAGGGAATTATATTTCAGTGTTATTTTTATACTTAGCGAGAAATTCGCAAGTCGCCAGAAAGTAGCGGTCCAAGAGAATTTATTCAATTACTGCCTTTATACAATCATTAAGCGCTCTATAATAAAGGGGTAATTGAATACAAAACTGTATAATTGGGGCCAATTTAATCTCAGTCATTCAGAAAAAACCGTAGCACCAATTAAGTTGCGCGACGAAGTGTATTATAATCGCAAGTTCAACGGCGCTACATTGACTTGGAATCCACTGTGACTCATGCTCACGCGCATACTCCTCCCCTCCCTTTCATGCACTACACACTCCCGTCTATCTTAGGGGCAATGTACAATAATCTGCCACGAGGAACTAATGAATGACGGTGTTGTAAGGCCTCGAATTGAGGCCTCATAAAACATGCACGGGGGCCGCATTTGCCCGAAAAGGTCTTGGCCTAGACATTATTAAAACTGTTTTTGGCACACCTCTACATTCTAAGGTACAAGGACTTCAAGAATATGAAATATTGCGAAATATCAAGCGAGATAAATATCTCAGTGAGACAGGATAGTAGTTAATATGCGAATACGTATTCTAACCCTCAAACTTGAACTCTGAGGACTGAGATCCGTTTAAAATTGCTAAAGTAAAAACTACTCGGAGATAAAGCAATTATCCTTTAAATGCAAAAACGCTTACAATTCACACTCGAATTCGCGTGGTCACGTGTGTATTATCCCCTTAGCACGTCTAAACACGCAATTATTATCTCACTGGGTATCGGGCCCGTCCGCGACTCCTCGCCGGAGCCGCCGGTCACGTGGTCGGCATTCGCATTGGCTAATTTTGGAGCTTCACTTGCTCGCAAGCGTCCGTTGACTTGATGCTCCGGACGTCGTAAAACCGGACAGGATCCACTATATAAACTGTGGCTATGAAACAACTCGTTATGACATACATACCGACTTATACTTGCCAGTCAGGTGCAACGTGCACGGGTATCTTATCGAGATCTGTTTCAATATAACCCTTTTGTAGGTGCAACGTGAGTTGTCACTTATTAGCTAAAGTGGGGCTCGCGGTGTGTGGTCACGCTGATTTTAGAGTCCATGGTAGGAAGTAGCATCGTCAGCATCTTAACATATTTTAACCCATATTCTATGAAAACAACAAAGGACTCACCTAAGCTGTACATCCTTAACTTAGGAATTGCAAACATTTCCTAAATATTATACAGCGAATACTCGGAATCCGTTGCGCCGCTAAAATATTCATGTCATGACTACTGACATCATAACTTATGTCGTTGAAACATCGCCGAATAAATGGCCTTCCATACTAGATCGTACGCTTCGCTAGAAATAGTTATTATTAAACTAAACTGAAAAAAGAGGAAGTCGTCGTACACACGCATGTTAAACATTAACGGTCCCCTGCGCTAACGCAGAAACCATTAGCAACTACGGAGAGTCTAGAACAATTATTAGTCAAGTTGCACGTTCAGAAATAAACGACATTGATTGATATAATTAATAAAATAAGTATAGACATCAAGGTCGTGGAAGCCGTTAACATTATTACAAAGATTATGCTAATGACAGGGAGTAACTTTAAGTCAGTGGGCGATGTCGAGAATGACTCAATAGAAGTGGGAGGGACAGCTGACATGAAGGCCGAACCTGAGGCTTGGTCATCGGCTGCCGTTCACTCCACACGTTGCAACCTACTATTAATACATATAAACTATTTATTAATAACCCATACAACGAAGGGGTTGTCATAGAGATAAGTGAAAGGTCAACAGACACAAATTGCAGAAATACTAACCCACATAGCTAACGAGTGACTAATCTCATTCACTGGATGTTTCGAGACACAGCACCTATTATTGTAACCAATGTGATGTATTATAATGTCGTCTGCATATCTATTTATATTTGTAGTAAATTTATAAACATTATTAATCGATGCTGTTGCTACTATCTTCGGTGTATGCTTGTTTCTCATATTTCCCCGGTTCCTTTCTTAGAAGAAACCCCTGACAAATCAGTGAATAATCTTAATTTTATGCATTTACCGAAAAGTAATCGCACAATCAACAGAAATTGAAAGTTTGGTATGTACTTACTTCTAAATTAAGTGTGTAATAACACTTGCACACTTAGTATGTATTGCCTATTTCGAAATTTATGTCAATTTATGGCTTTGTAGGTCATATTGGGTCAAATATCCGGTTATCGCTATCTTTCAAATCGGTATTGAAATAAAAAGCAATAAGTTGATTGATGTGTTCAACCTAAAAACAGATCGGTTTGGATCCAGACTGGGGCCCGCCATTCAGTTGACCCGTTCAATGGCCCAGAACAGCGCTCTGACATTAATAAATTGCGGATTGTGACTGTGTCTCACGCCGCATGTGTGCAGTTTCGTTATCGTTTAGGACCTTATAGAACGACTCTAATATATCTGTAACGTGATCACCAATAATGTTATGCAAACGTGAACTCTTGAACTCTTTACGTTCATCAGTATCGGCAACCGGTATCTACGTCTGTTAGACCTTTCTCATTCAATTGTCATTGGGTTGGGCCACTTCCCATACATCAATCATAGAAACAATGAAATACTTCATTTTCATTTCTCTTTCAAGAAAGAATGTTAACTATTTCTAGAGCACATTTATATGCACTTGACATCCGCACTGTCTGGTGGAGCCATTGTTTCTTGATCTGCGTAAAATAAAACTCGGTGGGAGTACCTACAGTTAAACTGACATAGAATCAGTGAGTCACCTCACTAGCCTGCAAGGGGAGCGCTGGCGCCATAAAAACCGGTGCTTTACTGTTACGGAGTCCGACTCTCTATTTTAGATACATTCGCAGATATAAGTCAAACACGCGTAGCTTCGCTCGCCGACTTTGAATGATACCTTTGAATCCTCGCTGCGATATCGTTTATGGAGATTAGACGTTGATGTTTCAGGGCTGCCAACCACAAGCAAAATGACAACAAGTTTTTTCAACATACTGCTTTTAAAAACAAATTTCACAGCTGCGGTCGCAGGTAAGGCGCGTTAATGAAGACGACATATTCAAGAACATGACCCAAGTTATAGTATGGCAAAAATGACGCCAAAAGTGAAAATTAGCGTGGAACATGCAAAGCTGTCGCTATGGTCGCTAGTTTTAAATAAATTCCGTTAATAGGTCGATTTTAAAATGACCGTAAATTCAAATGTCCGTTATAGTGGTTATTGGGTTATTTAATAGATCAATAAAATGAAACAATTGGAAATAGCTGCACAGGCAATAAAATTTTATAAGTTTGATACAAATTCATTGAACTTGAAGTATACACGACTCCAATTACTATTGAGGTCACAGTTTAGAATAATGCGAACTAATCGTGGTTGGTTACCTGTTGTAGATTGGCAGTACGTAGTCTGTGGCAATCGTAATCTATGGCGAGTGAGTAACGGGCGGATTCCTTATAAGAATGCTTCGGGTCAAATCAGAGGTTGCTATCTGAGATTGGTGTCAGTAATCCACGTTTTCTCCTATATGTCATCCATGGCCCCTTTGCATCATTGTGTAGACTTATCAGCAGTAATAGGTGCCTGGAGGCTACCTTTTCGTATGTACAAATAATGATATAACGACAGATAAACATGTAATAGGTAATATTTTAAATGAATCGAAGTGTATTGCACCTATGGGTAATTTAAGTACTTTCTATTTCAATCACGAGCTGCTGATATAAGTTTAGATTTAACTTGTGTTTGGCAATACTGATTATTGTACATGTATGGTTATTAACTGTGTTGCATAGATCTTTGGTTATTAGTAACTTATCTCACGGCGTATTTCGACCTATTAATGGACTGTCGGTCAATATATGCTGATAACATCGATAAGATGGACGGGGTTAACCCGAATACGAAAGGCACAGATATATGTATAGAATTAGATCCTAGGTAGGTAGGGATCTGTATGGTGTCTGACGTAAAGAATAGCACCATCCCATATCATCCCGTGGGTTTCGTAAGAGGCGACTAAGGGACTTACCAGAGAACGGGCAGCAGCGTTCTCTGTGCTTTTGTGACAACCGTACTGCGATCGCCAACCGGCCTGCCAAGCGTGGCGATTATGGCAAAACCCCCCAAAATGTCTATGTGGCGAACCTTGGGGGAGGCCTATGTCCAGCAGTGGACGTCTTTTGGCTGAAATGATGACGATGATGAGATCCTAGGTAGTTGGCTCCAATGCTGTATGCGAAAAGAATGTTTCTCGAGCTATACGAATACACCATACTGACAAATTCTTAATTCATTGAGTAGTTACATGAACATGGAGTTGTTAACGACCGAAAACGATGAAACAAATAATTAGAAGGAACAGCAGCTCTAATCGATGGTGAAATGTGATGGGTGCGCCAGTCTTACAACAGCTGTTGAGTTCCAACATTCCTGGGACAGGTAGTCGCAGGTAGAGCTCACCTATGTCGCCTCGAGAAACTGTACTGTTGATAGCCGGTTTTAGCAATTATGATATTTTTTAAAGGTACTCTGAGAAAAAGAGTATTACTGGCTTGATGATTTGACATATTCAGGAAGACCCATGCTCCTGTCTATCTTTCTAATGATATACTGAAAACTCGAAAAGAAAATTTTATGGACCTGCTATCAGTGGTTTAATCTCACGAGATGGGCATTGTCGTTTCAGCTGCCGAAAGTATTTTATCTTCAGTCTTTGAATCCCTCTCAATTTCCTCTCAATACTGCAAGACTAAATTCCTCGATACCCATTCCGTAATCAATACCAGTAAATATGCCACAAATCATTAGAGTTTACAGCACTACTCAATCTAGTGGGTGTGCCAACAGGCTCCCTGTCTTACAACAGCCAGCTGTTACGTCAAAACATTCCAACTGTACGCAGGCTGTGCTGGCGCAGGTTCAGGCAGGTAGTAAGCCTACGTCAAGTATTGTAGGTAACCCGTTTGTCTCGGAATGCGTGGGAATCTGGGAAGTGGGAAGGCAAGCAGGTGATAGTGTGAACCTTACCTAGTTCTGTTCTATTCTGGTGAAAACATTTGTAAGGTTTTAATTATTGTTTGGGCGTGTTCTGCATGTCTTTTCTGTGTTTGTACTGTGATGGGCATAGGTTTTATCTTTCCCTTATCGTTTTACAGTAGAATTCAAGGATCCCAAAAAGAATGTCTGTAGTACATATTAGGTTCCTCGATACCAAACAACCTACCCCTTACTTACCAAACAAGTGTGTGGAGGATCTTAAAATGATCCCTAGATATCAAGAAGCACTTCAAAGATCGCTTAGATCTTAAATATATTCTAGTACTAGTGATTGTATGAACTCCGACACATCAACTTATTGACAACGACATGTGTGGCGCAATAAAATTAAAAAAGTTTTGTTTACGAAAACAATAATTTCATTCTTTCAGTCCAAGCTAAAAGCTACTCCGTCACAACTTGGAAGTGCTGCCATCTGTACGTTAAGTAAGCAAGTGTTTACTTAGCTGCCATCTACCGGATTTTTATGACATCAGCAAGTTTGTGGGCGATGTAAAGACTGATGTTTTAAGTAGTTTCTGTTTCGGTCGAAAGATGTAGATGTTTATAAAACTGAAATCTTTGAATGGATAGGCAGGAACTGTTGTACTGCTCTAGTGGACAAACTTATTCTAGTAATAGAATAAGTTTGTCCACTATACCAGAATGTAACTCGTAAGAGTTGGAAATTATTGGTATTCGCCTTATCAATATATATTATATATACTTTGTTACATACAGATCATTTAAGTAGATCATACAAGTCAAATCCAAGTAAAATATTTTATCTAGTTTCATTAAATAAACATTTTTCGTACAGGTGTTCCAGAAAAACAACATTGAAATCCATTGTTCATTGTTACGGATTCAGATGTTTTTCAGGCCCCTTATCTTTTTGGAGTCATTAGTCTTTCTAGGAATGTCGAAAATATTAGCAAAGAATTAAAGAGGTATTTTGCAATAAACTCACTCCCCAATGGCAACTAAAAACTTTGTTTTACAGATTACCTACCTACCTACCTTTGCTTTTGTACCTAGAAAAAACTAAAATACTTTTCTAACAATAGTAAAATCCCTCTAATAGAATTCCTCCTCCAATGTCACTAAATAGAGGTCCTCAAACACACAGCTTTGAACAATGTGCCTGATAGATGGATGGATCGGTTGAATGGAGGCGTTATAAATGACCGCCTGACAACGACGCGAACCCCCGACGTAGTGGCGTGTATAGTCTGTGGTCTGGACTTCGGGAAATAAAAAAACTGGCCCATCCTGGCCCAGCACACAATGGTGACTGAAGACTTGAATTATGTTTTCTACAAAGGATTGTGAGGAATTGTTGCCCTGTTGTGTTGGAATGAGGTTTTCTATAATTGAGAGTGGAAATTAACTTTAGATACTGCTTCGATAAATATAAGGTACTTTATTAATACTCTTGAAGACACGAAATACTCAAATAATATTAAGTATTGGCAAAAGGTAGTTCTTCAGCATTACCTATATTTAGTAAAAACATTATGTAGAGGTCGGGTATAAAATTAATAAGATTGTATTAGGACGGGATCTGTGATTTTAAAATACCTACATAAGTCAGTTTATTTTTTATCTATTTTTTTATTTATTCGAAAAGTAAATAATTGGGATTCGATTGTATTAATGGTGCATTTACCAACTAGACTATTTTTATGAATTGATGAGAATATTATGTCGATGCTACATTTTGACCTCTGTTGATATACATGATCAATAATACAGTAAAGTTCAAAGCTTTTTATTTTTCAGGTTAGACAGCAAATATATTATAGTCAGATACGAATAGACCGAAAACGTGTACCGTTGCCAAAAAAAGATAAATTGAGCAATTTATTCGGTGTTCCAGCTTAGGCCGGCTTTAGCCTTTAAAATATAAACCTGTCTAACTTCAAAGCAAATGACAGGTATTTTAAATAACGATATGTAATAACTGTGAGTAAGAACTTTAGTGTGTACTGAATAAATTCGGGTTCATAAATCTATTGAAATATTTCAAATATGATATGATTGGAGTTAGCAGAGATGAATCAATCATCAAGACAAGTTTTTTTGCGGTGTTGAATAATTTACCGTTCTTTGCATTTAGAGATCTCTCTATAGAGTAGGCTCTAACTTTAATACTACTACTACTACTTTAGAGCTTCTGAAACTTTTATAAAATGCGTACTAATATCCAATTGATGGATTTAAAAAGTTTCTCAACTTCATAACATTTTTATGGGATAAGTGAGCCTGGGCTGATTTTAATAAGGATTTAAATTAATCAATGGATAAAACGAATGCTGCCCAAAAAACATAAGCTTGAAAAGGCGTGAAAACGGCATCGCACGTGTGTGTGACAGCTTTGACAGAAATCCGTTTCGGCCGCACGCGTCTTTGGTATGTGCTCTTTTCCATTAATCTATTGCTCAGCCCATCCGTCAACTGACACGCGACTAGACCGTGTGTTACACCCTACTGTAACCGCTTCAAGGGCGCACAAAGAAATCATTAGCGGCAATTTTTTGCGCAGATGTTGACAAGGGGAATTGAGAATGTGATTAGATACGAGTGCTAAGTGCAGTTACACTAGAATAACTAATTTACTGTTTTATTTTGGCATCTTTTTGATATTTAGAAACATACAGCATTATGTATACCAATATACGACAGTTAGTCTGCATTTTAGTTAGGTTGTACAAAATAGACATTTTAATCATCTAGTTTACTGAAAATCCCGATAGAGCTTAGTAAATATGAATACCAGCACTTCATTCTAAACAAAATCAGTTTTCCAAGGATATTGCAACCTACGCTTCATCATTCATCATTTCAGCCCAAAAGACATCCACTGCTGGACATAGGCCTCACCCAAGTGTCGCCACATTGACATTTTGGGGGGTTTTGCCATAATCGCCGGCATCATGACGATTGGCAGGCGGGTTGGCGATCGCATTACGGTTGTTACAAAAGGACAGAGCACGCTGCTGCCCATTCTCGGGCAAATCTCTTAGTCGCCTCTTACGACACCCACGGGCAGATATGGGATGGTGGTATTCTTTACGTCCGACACCACACAGAGCGATAGCAGATCTTCTCTTCATAATATTTTCTTTAAGTTCTGCATAACTTTCCTAGAATCTGCACAAGTTAATTTCAGATTGCAATAAGAAACAAAAATTCTTATTTATTAAATAGAGAATAATCCGCTGCGATGCGGTGTAACAGACAGCTCTCAAAGACGTACCAGACTCTGATCTGTTAAACGAAGAAAAACTAAGAAAAATAGAGTAAAACAGAAACATTTTCTATTATCACTGTTTTATTTTATATACCATTTATGTTGCCATGTTTGTGTTGTATGATTGCGGCCTTGCGGGCTTAGTTTGGGAACCTGCAGGTGTGTCGGTGTTTGGTTCGAAGTATTTGTCGGAAAATGTCTACATTAGCGAAGTAATAGCTGTGTTATTGATTCGTGGTCGATAGGTGACATGAGTAATGATTGTTTGTCGTTTTGCAATGTTTTGTTTAAGCTTTGTCACGCGCTGTTTAAATTCAACCTGGAGGGATGAATGTAAATGTTTTGATACTCGATGCTCATTTGTTTTCGGTTTTTATTTAAATATTTGTCATTTTGGACCTTCTTTTTTCAAATACCTCTGCGATAAAACTGGATGGACGGGTTTTTCATCTTGAAAAATGTGCTAGTATTTTAAATATTTATTCCCAAAATATACGCTCGTTTTATAAAAGGTTTAGGCCGTAAATGCACTATAAAGGCAGTCTGCTCTGGGAAGCCAATCGGATGCACGTCGGATCGTATAACGCATCAGGGCCGTGGCCGTCGGATTGGGTAACAAGCTGCCTAGTCTACCGACGTGTTAGCCATTAGCCAGGTTTAGCCTATTAGTCTTGTATATGTTACATGAAAGGATATAGTATAATTAGTAACACTACGGTACGGTATATGGTGGTCACCACGATGTGGATTGTGGAAACGGGACTGTTTCCAACCATAAACGTTTACGTTAAACGTTTTTCTAGCTAAGTGTAACACTTTACTATAATCTGTCAATACAATTAGTATTCACCACCTTTTTTTTTTTTTTTTTTTTTTTTCGGATGGGAAATCATCAAATGACTTCTTCCGCTCTGGGCGGAGCGGAAGGGAGTGTCAGACTTGACTGACTAAAACCCATCCATGTTCCTTCTTAGCCCTTTGCGTTCCAGGGGCACGGTATCTCTTTCGAACAACCCGCAGCCCTGGCAGGCATCGGCCCTCTCGGACCCCTTCCGATTTGCTGACATCTCCTTGAGGCGCGCGTGGAACACGAACGCGCCGTCGGCACGGTCTGTCGTCATAAGACGGACGGACGGTGAGCTAGCCCATTACTCACCGTCCACAGGCCCGCGCCTACGGTGGCCGGGGGCCACTGGTTGCCCCCCGACGCCCGGGGCGTCTCCCGCGGCGGCTGGGACGTGAGGTTCTCTCCCTCTCACGTTCCGCCACCTCCTTCGCTAGCATGACTGCTTCGCAGAAGGAGGCGACGGCTTCCCATTCCCTCTCGCTCCGGACCATGGATTGAACCAGGGCCGGACGCGAGAGGTCGCCGCCGCCAATCGCCGCTACGAGGACACGGCGGTGCTCAGCCCAAGCGGGGCATAGCTCCACAGTGTGCTCCACCGTGTCCTCCGGCCGATCCTCGCAGTGGTGACACCCGGGCGTTTCCTCCCGCCCGATTCGGTGCAGGAACCTCCCGAAACAACCGTGTCCGGTGAGGACCTGCGTCAGGCGGAAGGTGAGGGCGCCGTGGCGCCTCTCTAGCCACTCCTCAAAGAGGGGACTTATCGCCACTATTGTGGCGTGCCCTGCACGGGGTTGCGACAGTCGCTCTCTCCATGTCGCCATGAGATCGCGCCGGAGGTCTGTCCGCTGAGCGACAATTTGCCGCGGCAGCGGAGTTTCCCCCCGGCGTAGTGCCTCCGCGCTCCATTCGTGCAGGCACGCGAGGACTATCGCCTCCAGATCCCATGGCGGCAATCCGGCCAAGAGGCTCGCCGCCTCGCCGGAGATCGTGCGGTACCCCCGGATCAGCCTTACGGCTACCACCTTCTGGGGCGCGTTCAGGTAATGGGCGGCTCGCCGCCTCAGAGAACGCGCCCACACCGGGGCCCCGTAAAGGGCCATGGACCGCACGACCCCCGCGTAGAGCCTGCGGCAGGAGGCGTTTGGACCCCCCAGGTTGGGCAAGAGCCGCTTGAACGCAGCCCCTGCCCGTTCCAGTTTGGGGGCCAAACGTCGGAAATGCTCCACGAAGTTCCACCGGCTGTCGAGGACAAGCCCTAGGTACCTCAACGTCGACTCGACGCCGATGGGAACCCCTCCTACCGTCAGTATGGATCCCGACGGTGGCGCATTCCGAGGCCCATGAAAGCACATGGCCTCGGACTTGTGCAATGCCACCTCGAGACCCAGTTGCCGGATTCTCTCCACGACTATCGCAACCCCGCGTGTCATAAGTTCGGCCGCCGCCTCGTGCGACCTCCCTTGTGCCAGCACCAGCGTGTCGTCAGCGTAGCAAACTACGCTGACACCGCTAGGGAGGTCGGCGCGCAGCACCCAGTCGTAGCCGATGTTCCACAAGGGCGGCCCCAGAACCGATCCCTGCGGAACACCGCACGACACCTCTCGCCGGTTCCATTCTCCGGTGCGACCGGGGTAGATGACGGCCCTATCCGTCAAGTAGTCTCCGACCACACGACGAAGGTAGGTCGGCACCCGGTGATACCGGAGTGCCTCCCTAATGCAGCTCCAGGGCATGGTGTTGAAGGCGTTGGCGATGTCAAGAGACACCGCCAAGACAACCCCACCCCTGGACACCGCATCCCCCGTCGGGAGAGCCCTCACGCGCATGATGGCATCAACCGTCGAGCGCCCTCTGCGGAAACCAAACTGGTGTTCCGCCAGATCCGGCCCCATCCCCACAAGGTGCCCGGCGAGGCGGTTGGCAATGACTCTTTCAAAGAGCTTGCCCACCTCGTCGAGCAACACAATGGGCCGGTATGCGGACGGAGAGTCCGCAGGGCGCCCCGGCTTCCGAATGAGGACCAGCTTCCCCGTCTTCCAACGAAGCGGGAACTGGCCTCTCTCCAAGCATGCGCTTAAGAGCCCTTCCAGTCGGGGCCCGAGAGCCTCCGAGGCCAGGACCCAGGCTTTGCCAGGCAAGCCATCGGGTCCCGGGGCGGTATTTTTGGCTTTAAGCCTGCCTACCGCCGCTCTCAGGTCTACCCCGGTCACTTCCGGAATGTCGTCATCGTCCTCGATGTGGTCCGCTTCCGGCACCGCAAGCGGCGGAGAGTATTCACCACATGAAACATAAAACATGACGAAAACAAAAAATAGGCTATAATTATTATTTATAACAGCCATGCCAGTAGACCCAGTAAGAAAGAAATGTTAAAGCTGTGATTACACTGACGATATTTTTATTTGTTCCTCTCAAACCTCAGCATATTACCGGACGATGCAATAAACTGCATGAACGCGGACATTACAAGGGCAGTCTGATCGCAGGGGAGTCCAAATGCGTTCAGTAAATACCACACGATACAACGCATTCGACGATTAGGTCCACCACAGTATTATTACGTGACTCGCTCCCAAAACGGACAGGCAATCTCTATAAAGAGGTATTTGGGACCCTAATTTACACCCCCTTATGTAATATTGGCGCGGTTATGGAGGTCCGACGGGGTACCCTGCCCTCTCAGGATCGGTGTCGATGGTACCTTCGTGTAGTGCATGCTTGTGTAGGTTACTAAGTTCCTGTAAGATCGTTGTGTGCGATTCTGTGTAAATTATCTAGATTTGGGGGAAGATATTTAGTTTTGGAGATTTGATTTTTTGCTAAACTAGCTGCCGTTCACAACTTTGTTTGCTTGAAAATTTTGATGTGTTTTTCAGGGATGAATCCATACTAATATTATAAATGCGAAAGTCACTCTGATTGTTTGTTTGTTTGTTACCTTTTCACGACTAAACGGCTGATCGGATCTTAATGAATTTTGGCAAGAAGATAGATTTCAACCTGGGGAAGGACATAGGCTATAGCATAGCCTATGTCCTTCCCCAGGTTGAAATCTATCACCCGAACATTATTGAACTAAGGCAAATATCAAACGGAGTTTGCCGATCGACACGAACCCGATATTTGTGTTTTTATTGCTTCTTTAACAATAATGATCGACTATGTCCGAACAAGTGCGAAACAACCTAAGCGTGCATATGTCTTCACATAATTCTAACAAGGGCAAGGCTTTCGGAGTTATATTATAAGGATTGGAAGGCTAAAAGCTATACCTTTGGGTATACCTCCTAGTCCTCCAAAATAGAGCCTTTCGAGAAAAAATATGATGTGCCTTTACTGTATATGTATGTAGGTAGGTAGGTAACGTCACTTAGTAAAATTAAGAAGCAGAACAGAATAAAAAGTACTTAAATGTTTAATACGGCGTGATATATTATCACGCTACGACCAAAAGGAGCGGAGCAGCAATGAAAAATGTTGCGAAGACGGGGAAAATATGACGCAGACAAAGTTGCGCGGGACATCTAGTAACACATATAATCCTTTCTCTTGAATAATGCTGTCAATTGATGAAACCCGCATCAACATCGAAGCATACAGACGGCGGGAACCGACTTTGTTTTATACTATGTATGTAGAGATCAGCATTTTGAGGCATCATCCAGAAACAGTAGGTACTTAAATATTTTGAGTTTCGAATATAGGTAAGATTGTCAGTGTCATCTTCATCATGAATTTAAGAGCATCACCAATGGTAATGCAGGCAACTAAGTGTAATTTCAATTACCTTAATAAGTGTCATAACCGCCTTCTCCTTTTACCGTAAGCAGCTGAATTTATCCTCCTTTCTTGAAAATACTCTTTATCATACCCCGAGCACATTTTTTGTAATATTTTCACCTTCCCGCAGTAGTTTATTCTTACGCTACGTAATATAAGTAGAGATTTCCAACCTGTAATAGGTAACAAGGTGCTCAAGGCATTCGCAGGAACAATATTTGTGTAGCGTGGGTGTGCAAATGCCGCGACCTTTGCGGAAGTCTGTGTTTGGTGTGAATTGTTATAACTTTCCTTTTGGGAGTCCAATGATAACACCATGGGTAACGGCTCTTGGAAACTTATTTGATAACTAGCTGTCCGGCGCAACTTCGTTTGCGTCACATTTTCCCCGCTTTCGCAACATTTTTCATTGCTGCTCTACTCTTATTGGTCGTAGCGTGATGATATACATATAACCTATAGCCTTCCTGGATAAATGGGCTATATAAAACTGAAAAAATTTTTCAAATCGGGCCAGTAGTTTCGGAGCCTATTCAATGCAAACAAACAAACAAACAATCAAATCTTTCCTCTTTATAATATTAGTTTAGATATACATATAACCTATAGCCTTCCTGGATAAATGGGCTATATAAAACTGAAAAAATTTTTCAAATCGGGCCAGTAGTTTCGGAGCCTATTCAATGCAAACAAACAAACAATCAAATCTTTCCTCTTTATAATATTCGTTTAGATTATAATATTAGTTTAGACAATATTTTGTTGTTTTTTTTGTTACTGTGTTGCCTGTTGCCGTTTTACTATAGGTACGAGAACTGTATCGGATGCTTGAGAGTTTGTTTACAACATTCTACAGGTTTAAACAGTGTAGAAGGTTCAAAAAAAAATCCTATAATGGTCCACTAAGATCAGGAACAGTCAGACTAATTACATCCCATACCCAGCTCGTTACAATACTAAGATCATACTTAGATGCGAAAATTTTTCATCTTTTAACTCCCTATAGACTGAAAGCATTTCGAGGAAATTTTGCACATCGATAGACTAAGACCTGGTTTGGAACATAGGGTTTTTTTAGCTGTTTAGTTCGGTTAATGTTTTCCAGAAAGTTTTATTGAACATAATTTATCTGACATGGTAACTACTTAGAAGATAATGAGGTGTCCTTGTTTAGTGTCGACAAGCAAAGCGCCTGGTTTCACTCATGGAGTAAAAGTTCCTAAGTACGAACTTGCTCTTTGTAATAACTTATGTAGTAAACTAGTAAGTAACTGTGTCAAACATTTAAGTACTTTTTATTCTGTTCTGATTCTTAATTTAACTTAGTGACTTTACCTACCTACATACATATACAGTGAAGGTACATCATATTTTTTCTCGAAAGGCTCTATTTTGGAGGACTAGGAGGTATACCCAAAGGTATAGCTTTTAGCCTTCCAATCCTTTTATTATAAGTCCGAAGGCCTTGCCCTTGTTAGAATTATGTGAAAACATATGAACGCTTAGGTTGTTTCGCACTTGTTCGGACATAGTCGATTCAGCTGTATTCATTATTGTTAAAGAAGCAATAAAAACACAAATATCGGGTTCGTGTCGATCGGCAAACTCCGTTCGGTATTTGCCTTAGTTCAATAATGTTCGGGTAAATGTACGTTTGAAAAAAAGCCGCTCTCGCCGACCCGTACTATTGCACAAAAATGAATCTGCTCAATTTTAGGGTTCCGTACCCAAAGTGTCAAACGGACGGACGGACAGAGAAGTTTTAGTAATAGGGTCCTCTATTACTGAAACTTCGCTGTCCATCCGTCATATTTATGGGGGCTCCTATACAAAAAAGTGTTTTTTTTATAAATACGGTAAAAAAGTACGGAACCCCTTCGTGCGCGATTCCGACTCGCATTTGGCCGATTTTCTATAAATAGTGGTCCGGAACCTTTCGTGCGCGAGTCCGACTCGCACTTGGCCGGTTTTTAAAACAAAATCCCGAGAACACGAAGACCGTCATCTGTCTACAGGGTGTAACGGATAGGGTAAATACATACTTAACCTTATTAACCCCATCCGAATCCTTTGGTCCCGTTTGAGGGCCCCTTTTGGGCATCGCGCATTACCTGATCGCTGACGTTATTGATCCCTACTTCACGTACGATTAGAGTTTAAGTTTGCCTGTATGCGGGTAACCCATTTGGGTTCCTCGGGGTCTTAACGGCGGATGATGTAACTAACCCATATGGGTTCCACGGTGCCGTGCAGGGATGTGCTACAGACTATCAAACTGAACATGTTTCTCCATCAGACAAACATCGTCATAGCGAAAAAAATATCAGCTGCCCCATACATTTGGTTGAATAGGTATTGTAATTTTCTATGGGGCAGCAGATAATTTTTTCGTTATTGTCGAGAAATATATCGTGGAGAAACATGTTCAGTTTGATGGTCTGTAGCACACCCATAAGTATGTATATACCCTTTCCGTTACACCCTGTATAAGCGCTTCTATAACGGTCGGGCGCTACAAGCAAGAATAGTCACCCGGTTGTGTCGAATCTAGAGATGGGCGTATTCGGCAGCTTTACCGAATATTCTTATTCTGCCGAATATTCGGCTGAATCACCTAATATTCGGCAAAGTGATACTCAAAGTTTTTACTGTTATTTATTGTTATTACATGCTGTGTAAACTCTTTAGAATAATATATTATAATCAGGTCTTAATTAAAGGAAGTCTGGCAGCAATCCGCGCGCTTAGTGTAAACAAGTTTAGACCTGCATTTGTGGGACGGAACGGAATCAAATGTACCGAATATTCGGCTGAATATTCGGTTCGGTAAAAGTTTTACCTAATATTCGGCCGAATGGTCGTATTCGGTGAAACCCATGTTCGGTCCATCTCTAGTCGAATCATGCCGACCCGAATATCTTATGTGTAGCACCCCTTGGAGACTAACACGATAATACCTAGATCTTTAAATAACATCTTAACCTCGAGCAGGTACTCAAGTTTTCGTTCAACAACTAATCAGGATTAACTAAGCCCAAGTTAGACATCTAAGTGGTTGATACATGTAAACGGATATTAAGATGTGGGCCGGATATTAACGATGGTATCTTCATATTTAGCTGCGAATGTTTGGGATTTCGGGAGGGAATACTTTTGTGAAATGTTATGTAAGTGCGTTACTGGATCTAGCGATTAAAGAATGAATATAATTGCACTTAGTGAGATGCCACATCTAGTACCTGCACTTTTCATTGTTCTTAGAAATATGATGCTCAGTTTTTCGAGCTGTCGTGCTTAAGGTCTTTTGTTCGATTTTCAGGTCGGGCAAACTTACAGAGGGTATTTCGATCAGGAATTTCCCAGTAGCCAGTTGCCCCTATTACATCATCCGCATAGCATTTTCCCAAACTTTGTTGGGGTCGGCTTTCAGTCGAACCGATTGCAGCTGGATAACACGAAACCCCTTGGTAAGACTGGATGTCGGCTTCTGACTACTTGTAACGACTGTCAAAGACCTACACATGACAGCCCGGACCAACGGCTTAACGTGCTTTTCGAGGCACGGAGGAAACATGGAATTTCAACTAAATGGGCGAATAATGGGTGTGTAGGTATTATAGGTAGGTACACCCCTGCTCAACCCTTCGGGGAGGACAGGAGTTATGTTAAGTTTCCATGATGTTGTAAGCATTGTAACATAACAATTCACCTGTATTCCTGTCAAGGTAGGCTGTATGTTAAACTAGATGCATGATGCAGGCTCAAAAAGTACGCCGGAAACGGCAGAATATTATGATCGTAATACATAATTCACAACAGCTTTGTACAATATTCCGACAAATAAATGCATTCTATTCTATTCTATTCTAGAAACTCCTTCCATGTGGCCATATTTGCAATCATCAGAAGCATGTTTTCATTAGTGGGAAATGCAATTTCATAAAGAAATATAATGAGCAATTTGGACGATAATAATCAGGGTAAGTTATTTCCGTGTATCAATAATTAATACAAGTTTCCTCGTCATTATTACTAGCACTTTATTAGTGGTACTAATAGTATCAACTGGAACTTTCGAAGTTACATTATTCCTAAAGATATTGTAAGTCCTCGTAGTTCCATTTATTAATTACATCAACTCCTTTTAAGCATCACCCCCCTTCAAATTACTACAAAAATAAAGTACCTAACATTTGTACATAAATAACAAATGTCTGCATCACATAAACAAAAAAAACAGCGAACACGTAAAACTCAGTTCCAATTCAGAAAAGCTCTCATTTAAGTGCTTTCAGCGGATATAATGGAATAAAAAATAAAATAAATACAGACTTGTCATTCCAGTTCCGTTAACGAAGCGAATAAAACTGTCCAACCCTTTGAATAAACCGTGGAAATGGCTCAGAATAGCCTATTAACACTCGCTGACAATCTTGTAGAGGCTTCTCGGAGCGAATGATAATATTTTTCTCTTATTCCAAACAGTCCGACGTTGGTCCTGTTTAATTAGATTATACTAATTGAGCTGGCGCCAATTGTTCGCTTTCGAAAATAAAATTGAAACAAAACACGTTTTGTGGCTCACCCTAGCTTCTTAACTTACTGTTATTGGCTTTGTTGTTTTAATTTACGATGCTATTGTCTACGGAATAGACGTGTAAACAGTAAGAAGGGGAACTGGCTGCCAAATTATGCGTCATCTACAACTTTGTAACTTTCGTACCTATATAATAATACCCTGCTTAAAATTTTCCAGTTTTAAATTTTAGAGTTAGTCAATTAGTAGTTAGTAAATGTTAGTCTCCCCTAAAATTTTGGCACTTCTGCACACTGTGTTGGTTAAAAACTCTGAAAAAATGCGGGTCTCCCGAAACATTTCGTGAACCTAACTAATTATGTGCCGGTAACGTTCAATAGCTAACTTTCATGTTACTGGTTTATTCTGTAATGAAATATAACTAATTAGGAACCGAGTTTGGGAACACTTGTTGAGTTCTATAATTCTCGACGAAGTATTGTATTTTTTATTAGTGTTCTGCCCTGTTGTTTTCATGGTGGCAAGCGCTACTGCCTATCATGTCCTAGAATCGATTTCCAGGTTGATGAAAGTGTTATAATGGAATTTTTATGTCAGGAATTTCACACACAATATCGAGATTTTTACTCGATTAGTAGCAATATGCGCCCTATTGCAGTGTACTTAAAACATAATTGGCGAAATATGGGTGTACTGAAGGAACACTTCTGCCTAAATCCTTAGGGAAAACCGGTATGTTTTCTGTTTTAATCTGGAGGAACAATAAGCCGATGGTCGAGTACTCGAATATCTCAGCTCGGAGGGAGGGAGTAAAAATATTTTCCTTTTACTGCGGTCCCCTGCGCTCGCCAATTACAATTGCAATTAAGTTAATTTGAGGGTTCCGTTGTCCGACGACCTGATGTTTTGACTAGGTATTATGTTTCTTAAGTGGTTCGTGAATTGTGACGACCGCCGTATTTGGTTGGGCTTTTGACCTTTCTTTTCAGTGGCTGAAGCTTATACTTTTGGCAGGTAGTTATTGCATGCAAAGATAGTCGTTTATTTGAAAGGAAAGGTTTTATCCTAGTAAATGTTAATTTTTATTAAAGTTTCTTTAGGTAGCATAACTACAGGACTACAGGACTTTTTGTTTCCCAAACAGACGTTTGGCCGCAACTGGCCTCATGTGAAGCGAGGATACAGCCCAGGTTGGAGCACACTTGCCCAGTGGAAAACGGTCTACTGGAACTATGAAGAGATATAGGTTATAATGATCCGGGAACTGAGAAGTCACCAGTGAATCCCACATAATGGCGGTTCGCACTATAAATGTGGTAGCATAGAGCTTTGTTCGGTTCGTAGAACTACAACCATACAACAGTGAGGCTTCGCCGCACCTCTACTCGTCTGATGATCGAATGGGGCCCCATTCCCATTAAATTAAATTAAAAAACAATGGAATAATGCTATGATGATACTGATAAAATGAAAGCAGTGGTGGCCTATGTGTTAACAGTCCCGACTTACAAGTTGAAGGAGGTAAGTTCGAACCCAGGCCCTGCATTTCATACCCAGTGTTCTCAAAACAGAGAAGGAATACACCATGAAGGAGGTAAGTTTGAACCCAGGCCCTGCATTTATACCCAGTGTTCTCAAAACAGAGAAGGAATACACCATGAACGAGGTAAGTTCGAACCCAGGCCCTGCATTTCATACCCAGTGTTCTCAAAACAGAGAAGGAATACACCATGAAGGAGGTAAGTTCGAACCCAGGCCCTGCATTTCATACCCAGTGTTCTCAAAACAGAGAAGGAATACACCATGAAGGAGGTAAGTTCGAACCCAGGCCCTGCATTTCATACCCAGTGTTCTCAAAACAGAGAAGGAATACACCATGAAGGAGGTAAGTTCGAACCCAGGCCCTGCATTTCATATCCAGTGTTCTCAAAACAGAGAAGGAATACACCATGAAGGAGGTAAGTTCGAACCCAGGCCCTGCATTTCATACCCAGTGTTCTCAAAACAGAGAAGGAATACACCATAAAGGAGGTAAGTTTGAACCCAGGCCCTGCATTTCATACCCAGTGTTCTCAAAACAGAGAAGGAATACACCATGAAGGAGGTAAGTTCGAACCCAGGCCCTGCATTTCATACCCAGTGTTCTCAAAACAGAGAAGGAATACACCATAAAGGAGGTAAGTTCGAACCCAGGCCCTGCATTTCATACCCAGTGTTCTCAAAACAGAGAAGGAATACACCATGAAGGAGGTAAGTTCGAACCCAGGCCCTGCATTTCATACCCAGTGTTCTCAAAACAGAGAAAGAATACACCATGAAGCATGTCCTGGAACCAAAAAATTCAAAGATCGAAGAGAGTTATCGCCCTTTTATAGAGGAGGTTAGAACCCCAGTAGCGAAAACATAAATTGGCTTCTTATGCTACGCTATTTATAAGACTTATAAAATGTCGGGAAATAAATCCAAATTCCTAATAAAAAATCTTGTATAAAACACATTAGAATACCTCCCCTAAATGAGAATCAGTAACATGTTCTTGTATGTAAATATATTAATTTCCGAGTCAGAACATGAACCCACGCGGAGTTGTTGTCTGTTGTTCCGTAACAATATAACAACAACATGATGCTACACATAATAAGCAAGTTCTTGAACCGCACTGTTTTGTTTCTACGCAAATTATATGGCTTATTTCAATTACATAGAGGATTTATAACTGGTGTAACAGCAGAGAATCTCGAGAGAGGAGCTTGTGGCTAAATAACAGCCGCACGGGTCGATCTTTAAGGTTAAGCCGTACTTGCCGAGGTTGGTCCGTGGATGGGTGACCATAATTACATAACGAGTTTCCTCCGTGCCTCAGAAAGCACGCTAAGCCGTTTGTACCGGCTATCATTTGTAGATCTTTGACAGTAGTCAGAAGCCAAAAGTCTGACATCCAGTCTTTCCAAAGGGTATTACCCAGTTACTGGGTTATGGAGGTCAGATATGCAGTCGCTTCATGTAAAATACTGGTATTACTGCATCCGGTTAGACTGGCCGACCCAAAGATAGTTTAGGAAAAGGCTAGGCAGATGATGAACAGAACAGAGAATCAATGGCAGTTACCTTGCAGTTACCACACAGTTACGGAGATATTGAAAGTCTCTCCATCTTTTTTCCGATTTCAATTTTTCAGTCTTTCCCATTGCATGCACTGTTATGTATGTATGCAGCTATAATGTTTTGTTACATTGCGCGCTGCCGGACACAATGGTTTCTCATACCAAAAATATTTTATGTTCAGCTTTTATTAGTTACAGTTACAGATACGTAGATAACAGCCGCTGCGGCCGATATTCAGGTTAAACCGTGGTTAGGCCGTGGTTAGATCTTTGACAATCATAAAGTAGTAGTGATCTACAAGTCTGACAACCAGTCTTACCAAGGGGTATCGTATTACGCAGTCCTAACTGGATTGTGGAGGTCAGATAAGCAGTCGCTTCATGTAAAATACTGGTAATCAGCACATAATTGGGAACAGGCTAGGCAGATGATTATATAATGCGTACATGAAAGCTTTGTTATGGGTCTTGTTACACTCTGCAGAACTATATTGGTTAAAGGTAGATATCGCTGATTTGGAGTATTTAGAGATATTGGATTACAGTTTATCTGTACCTACCTATTGCATGTTTGGATATCCCTAGGAATTTGTGGCAAGTTATTAATATGCCAGTGTTACTGAAAGATTGGTTCATTTCATCTGTTGTTAAATCTTTTGTTTAGATAGTTGATTGGATGCTGTTTTTTGTCCAACCAAATATTAAAATTATACAGGGTCTAACGGAAAGGGTTTTATACATACTTAAGGGCGTGCTACAGACCATCAAACTGAACATGTTTTTCCATCGAACAATCATCGTAATAGCGAACAAAATATCAGCTGCCCCGTACATTTGGGTCGAATATGTATTGAAATGTTGTATGGGGCAGCAGATAATGTAAATTTATTTTTATAGTGAACGGATGTGCCGTTCACTATAAAAATATAACTTTTAAAAGAAAATCCACAGTTCCAAAACGGTCGTGGCAACTCAAATTAAATTACGTCACCTTATTAAATTAGCTGTTTAAAATAGCTCCTAATTCATCAGGTGTCAATGTTATCCTAAGAGGAATCAAACATCTTTACAATAGGTAATAGGTAACATAAAGAGTAACTAACAACATCGCAAAGAAAGCAAAACATCGCTTCCTTTCGCTTTCACCACTTGAACACCATACTAACCTTACGACACGCTCATATCGGATACAGTATAGGCACGGGAACAGGTACTTACTCTAAATTGACTGTCTACGTGTAACACCAGTCATGGCTGATAGCCCCCATAACCCCCATATCACTTTAGTTGTGTCATAAAAATCCAATGACGCGACTATTTGTGACTTTTGCGACTTTTTCGCCCGATTCTCTGGTAACAGTTATGCGACAAAAGTAACGGGACAGAGGTTGAGGACTCTTTCGTTTGTTGACAAATAAAGAATATATTGGATTTTTTGTTGGCTGATAAAATATAAGGAAAAAGTAACGTTTATATGTGCCCGTCATATATGTACACATCAAAACAAAACGTTGTTCGCTGTAATGTTTCTGTTACCATATTTTATATACACTTATTCTGTATTAGATGTATATATATTGTGTGTGTAATGTCCTCTATCGATCATTATGAATTACGGATAATTCGTCTTTCTTATTCCTAAAACATTATTACGGAGATAATATTATATATGTAGATATGTAATATTCAATCTAGCTAGGATTTAGCAATTGATAAAGAAATGGTACCAAGTGTGTATACTTCATGTGACATAATCATTCATATTCTATCATATAATACATTGGTCAACTTCTTATGAAGTATTTATATAAGAAATACTATCAATAACACTTGAAATAGGATATTTACCATGTTTACTGTTTGTTTTGAGTTCCCGATATTTCGGTGCTGTTGCAAGCGTTATGATCACCGATAAACTGAAATATTAAATATCAGGAATTCAAAACAGTGAACATAGTAAATATCCCGTTTCAAGTGTTATTGATAGTGTTAGTGACCATGTCAGTTTAAAAACTTATAAAATACTAGCTGTCCGGCGCAACTTCGTTTGCGTCACACGTTCCCCGTTTTCGCAACATTTTTCATTGCTGCTCCACTCCTATTGGTCGTAGCGTGATGATTTATAGCCTATAGCTTCCTCGATAAATGGGCTATATAAGACTGAAAGAATTTTTCAAATCGGACCAGTAGTTTCGGAGCCTATTCAATGCAAACAAACAATCAAACAATAAAATCTTTCCTCTTTATATTATTAGTTTAGATGTAACTTGTTTCGGAGGATAGACTCAAACAATATCCAAAACAATTCTCATTAAGTAAAGACTTACTATAATAATAATAATAATATTTATTTAATTCGAACACAAATGATTCATATTGTTGTTAGTAACACTTATAATCTATGTTAGTAAAATTTCTCATTAAAATAAAAATAAAAATACAAACAGAATTAAAATATATCAAATCGAAGCAAATTAATTCAAAATAAATTACATTAAATTAAAATAAATTAAATCAAAATAAACCACATTAAATCAAATTGGAATAAATTAAATTAAGTCAATATTAAACTAATTTAAAAACCGATACCTATAACTAAGTCCGCTGCCTGGTGCACCAGACCTGCAGCTGTGCATACGGGTCCAGTGCCCCAAGAACGGGCAATCAGGCTTGTCCACTATCACTTTTAAAATGCTGTTGGTGCTCCCCCGAATCCTTTTCATCAGGGATGCTGTTCTCTTTCGCATAATTGTTTGAAAGCTATCTGTATCCGTTTTAGCAAACATGCCCGAAGCGCTACAGAACCGCGGGAGCCCCAACAGCACCCTAAAAGCGTTATTATACTGAACGCGAAGAACGTTGTAGGCCCTCTGCGTATGTCTAACCCACAGGCTGCACGTGTAAAATGACTGGCAAAACGCCTTGAACAAAGTCAGTTTCACTTCTTTAGTACATCGTGCAAACCTGCGGGCCAGCATATTACATCGGATCGACAACGACTGACACTACTACTATGACTGACTATTTATAGGTATGGTGTACTTCTAAAGGAAGAGTGATCTCTTATAAGGACCCGGCTTTATAAAACACTAGTTTATGCCGGCGGTTTCGCCATCGTGGATTTTGGTATTCGATTGTCCCACGGGATCATGCTACCGGAATAAAAATATCATTCATCATCATCATTACAGCCTGAAAGACGTCTACTGCTTGACATAGGCCTCCCCCAAGAAGGGGGGGTTTTACCATAATCGCCACGATTGGCAGGCGGGTTGGCGATCGCAGTACGGTTGTTACAAAAGTACAGAGAACGCTGCTGCCCATTCTCTGGAAAGTCCCTTAGTCGCCTCTTACGACACCCACGGGAAGATATGGGATGGTGCTATCCTTTACGTCCGACACCACACAGAACGAGAATAAAAATATCCTATGTGTTAATTCAGTTTATAAACTGCCTGCAAAATTTCATCCAAATGCGTTCAGTACTTTTTACGATACAGAGTCACAAACATCCATACAATCCATCCATTCTCACATAAATTCAAAAGATTTTTACAACGACCCATTTATCAAACAAATACTTTACTTAAAGCAACGCAACGCCAACCGATTCCCCTCCACATCCTGACTAGCAATCCCGCATCTCTTCAATCACTGCGAGAATTAACGAGAATACGCGTATATGACGTATGTATTACGTAATTTCCTGTGAAGGCGAGTTTCCTACACCTGCGCTGTATCTACTTTCTGCAAAGTTGCCAGGCGTGATTATGAAAATCCGTATACTAGGAAACCAGTGTAATCTGCATAACACAGAATGTTTGAATATGGTAGTAACACTAGACGGGATTCATCGCCGCTGTTGTTCAAATCAGAATGATAAATTGTATTCTCCTCTTTGTCTGTGCAAACAGGAGAATTTGATTCTACATTTTTAGGTGTGTCAATGAGGTTTAATGAATTTCTACTTATATGACTCTTTTTGACAAAGATGGCTTTTCGACTGTATTTCAATTCTTGCGAGTAAAAATTAAGCAGTTAAGTATTTAGTTTAGTCAATTCATTCATCATTTCATTGCCATTTTAGATAGCTGTAGTCTGCAGTGTAGGAAACAGAAGTGGCGAAGTAAACATGTTACCTCCACAATTTCTATTCCTGTAACTGTTAACAGTTTAAAACGAGTTATCCGAACGGCAGTAACTGCTATAAATCTGGCACGTAAGGTTGCAAACACACTGGACAAGCCCTATAAATGTAAGCTTGAAACAAAAGAAAATCCACCGAGCAACTAAAGGATATAAAAAAGTTTAACCCGAATACAAAATTTCGTGTATGTGCTTATTAACCATTAGAGAGTTCTCTCGTGAGGAGATCGTCTTCTCACGAGAGAACTCTGCAGGATTAAGTCATTTCTGCCATAAAAATATATTGTCACCAGAATCAAATATTTGTGCAAAATTTCAGCTCAATGGGTTGGAGGGAACTGGTTTGAAATTCAGTTGCAAGATTTGATCAATACATACTTACTAACACGGCAAATTGCATAAAAAGTAAAAAGTCTTGCCATGTTGGCGTAGCATGAGACTACGTTGAAGTGAATGCGTAGCACAAGTGACTTTTTCGCGTAGCAAGCGTGTAGGCCCCTATGTGCGTGTAGCATGTGCGTGGCATAAGTGATGCTGATGTGAACGAATTATTTTGTCTTAGCAAAGTTTATCGACATTTACCTTTACAGCGTCTATACTGGTAATATTTTGCAGTGATTCAGTTACGACAGTAAAGCAATTAAGTCGGAGCGCTAACATTAGTGGTGACGATAAAAATGGCTGCTGACCGCACTGGATGCATCTACATGCGGTAAATCACAGAATTTGCACGTACCTAGGCTAGCAAAAATAATTGTTGAGCTATTTTGGTTTCCTCGCCAAAAAATTGCCTGATAGCCTTTCCATTTTTCTCTTATTTAATTGCAAGGCTTTTAGAAACGACAAGCCCCAAATAAAATTACCCAGAATCTGTGTTTATTTAAACGGTTCTCTTGCATCAGAAAACGATTAATTTACCCATTCATTGAAATATATTACAAACAAATTGTTTCCGTAATTGGAAACCAGAGTAAGAAGCTTCACTGTAATTGACTTGTGTAATTTGGTAAATCAATTTTAATTTTGTAATTATAAGTAAGTAAGCTTGTTGCGTGTGGCTTCGCTTCGCTTACATTTATTTTGATTGGGTTTCATTTGAACTGTTCTGAATGTTAATTCGTCATACACATACAAAAGTTAAAGAAGTCAATATGGTGAATATTGTGAACAAGGTTTAGATACGTGTATCGATAACTAAACATAACATGTACAGGCATCACTATAAACAATAAATCGATGCAATACCGATACAGTACGGAACGTGTCCCAAAACTTTCCTCCTCCGGATTTCTAAGATAATGATCATGTATTTGTGACAAAAACAAGCTAATGCGACATAAGATCGGTTTATCGCGATACTGACAGCGCGCCATTTTTCACCCCGACATAACGAAATGTCAGTACCAATGCAGACCTTTATCATTGTCAATAAAATGGTGTATAAATCAAACAAGCCAGCGGGTATATGGAACACGACTGTGTTACACGATATCTGGTATATTTGTTACTGCCGTTTATGTAGCCGAGTTAGTCCGAACTGCGAATGATTTGCTTGAAATAGTTCGGTAAGCAAGTCAAAAGGTGTTGCCGTTTCTGATGTAGTGTGAGAAGGTTCACAAAACATAATAAACTTATAACATTCCCATCGCTGGAACACAAGGCTCCTATCCGAGAGAGGGAAATTACCTAAAAAACAAATAACCTAATTTCATGTGATTTAATATTACATTTCATATAAACTTCTTTTGCTCTAATAACATTTAGTATAACGTTCATCTCATATAATTTTCAATTAGTATATTGCACTTTTTGTATAACGTTCAGTTGACCTAATTTTCATATTTACTTATTGTCTGCCCAAATTCTGTAGTGAATAAGTAAATATCAGAAAACATCATACTGTTATAACCTCATCTAACCCAAATGATTCACCAACAATAGAAGGGATCTGGTCGCGAATGGTCATGGTTCTAACCTATCCTAACCCAGATGGTTCACCCACAATAGGGGGGATCTGGCACTCGGCGGCCGGTGCCGTGGCACGCTCGCTACACTCGCTCGCCTTCGTGCGCTAATGGTCATGGTTCTAACCTAACCTAACCCACATGATTCACCAACCATAGGGGGATCTGACGCAGGTATATATGAGGTGAATATGAAAGAACAAAAAAATACTATTACGTATATAGAATATTACACTAACTAAATATACACTAACTAAATATTATACTAACTGAATATTAGTTCAAATGTGCATTACAGAAAATGTTTATTAAACCATATAAAATTAGGTAAACTGAAATTATATCGATAATTCATTATATCATCTCATCGTTACACTAAAAAAATATATATTAAATGAAATTAGGTCATGTGATCGTTAGAACTTTTGTTATTATGTCAAATGGTACGCATCCATAATATGTATACCCTATTTATGGCCTAGTGAGGGTCGGTGACCATCACATTGTCTTCTAATTTTTGGGTGTCAGACATGGCTGTTTGCGCACGAAGTATTCCTTCACCGTCTTCAGAGCAATGGTGATTAAATAAATTAATAAAGAAAATCACGTTTCTGAGTTTGAACTTTCGAGCTGCCCTAATTAGGGACGTTACTACCGGGCCACCACAATGCTCCAAAGTGGGCTTAGAGATGTGTAATAGAAATAAATTTGAATGAATAAAAAAAGCAATTCCACAGTTATAATCTGAAATTTAAAATGCATCACAATGCTACTCGGCAAGTGTCGTGTCCAAGAGGTCGCGACTTGCAGGGCCTTTGACTGCAGAATTCCTTCCTAGATTCTTGCCAGTGCTTTGTGTCTGTTCTCCCGGTAATGCAAATCAAGGGAGCTCCGATTGCCCCTCGCAGCTCGCCATTCAACGAGTTTAATAAAGCGCCTGAGAATCCTAGAGTGAGATGAAAAATTCAATTAGATATTTTTACGTTTTCCCTACTTATTCCTGTTGTCCTCGAGGGCAATATCGCGGGTGAAGCCATTGTTCCCGAAAGGAAATATAAAAGAACTCATTTACACCAACCACTAGTAATTGTCGTTTCATATTGTTTGTGCAAGCGCAACCTGTTAATACCCCCGCTCTACTGTTTTTCATAACTCTATGATGTTCACTACTTTTACTATTATATATTTCACTGTATTTATATTTGCATTGCATTGAAATAGTAAGCCAATATGCCCCTCGTTTGTTACAGTAGATTATTGCTTTTCAAATCAGCTGTTCTTCGTAGGTTTTTCTAATTCTAATTACAAGAATGGAGAATATATATTTACGGGTCAAATAACGCTTCGTGAAAACTTAATTTACTTTTTTTCCTCGCTTTCACTTTCATTAATCCGTGCGTGCTTAGCTAACTAAAGTATCAAAAGCTCTTCTATCTCCGTCCTTTAGGAACACAAACAATTGTATAGAGATGAAAATCTTAATACATTCATTTGATTAAAAGAAATTCTTTGTAGCAGCTCGTTCACAGCTCGAATTCTAATCTGCCGATTTAGTTTGAGGAGTGAATTGAGCGGGATTCCTTCTCGGTCGGGCGCTGCTTTGTCCGGGAGTCCGCGATGCAAATCAATTGAGTGCTAGGGCCGCCCCAGCTTCATAAAGCGATTGCACGAATACCTAGCCCCTAGCCCCTCAACCTCCTTGCACTTTCTCAGACGACTAGAATAGACAGAAAATTGCACTGTGTAGAATGTTGGAATATTGCACGCTCCACAGAATATAATATTTTATAGGAAATATAAAACTCTTGTGGATCGGTGAGACAACTCAGAACTGCTTCGTTTTACGAGCACCATTCAAGTTTTATAACTAGGGTCGATGCAAACGTTGCTTTATTCATAATAATATAGACACTTATGTTACGGCCTATGAATTGATACTACGGTTGTAAAAACGTAAGTGGTTCAAATATTGGCACCTTCGTATGACGAATATGTTTAATTTAAGATTTGTACATATGTTTATGGTGTTCGACAAAGCATATATTTTGCGTCCAATAGAAGCAATTCTATTATCATAACGTAATAAAATGTGGTCCCACATTGCAAAGGTTTTATTTCTTTCAAAAGTGTCACGGTATGTAATCTCCTCTTAGGGAAATTTCATCACTTTGAATTTGGTGTAATTTATCAAATTGCTCGGCGGGAA
This sequence comes from Cerastis rubricosa, assembly GCA_949152445.1. Lineage (NCBI taxonomy): Eukaryota > Metazoa > Arthropoda > Insecta > Lepidoptera > Noctuidae > Cerastis > Cerastis rubricosa. The sequence continues at coordinate 10,502,915 of OX424540.1, read as the reverse complement.
TGCACATGCACCCCCGGCTCAGCTGCGTGGTCACAGTCGTGAGGCAATTTTTTATCTCCCCTCTTTATCCGCACGTCAGCATTGCGGTCCTTGGGGAAAGAATCGGAAGGGCGACGCTGAGGGTAAGACGTCGCATTGGTATTGTGGTGGCTGATACCAATTTTATGTGTAAGATTGGCGATAAGCGGAACTTTTAGCATATCTATGCACTTTATTTGGAAAACTTGTAAATTGCTAAGTGGTGACAACGTCTTATCTGAGAACATTTCGTGGCTCCGACTAAACTTGTAAATGTACGGCATCGTGTGTGGCATGTTATGTCAGGGGATTCAATTAGCGAAATGGTATAATTAACTGAAAATCATTTAAGTCATTTCAATATCGTAGTCGACAATGTCCTCGGAGGCTGAGGCAGTGGAGCTTGTAATTAATTTGCAGCTCGCAGGTAATTCATTAGGTAGAAATCGACCAGCTCGACACCAATATCGTAATTATTTCTACGGACCGTCGCTGCACGCCAAAGCTCTCCTAATTACATTCCCTAATTGAACTTCAACTAATTTGTATGCGCTTATTTGCGAGCGCATATTTTAACGTATTTAAAGACATATAGGGAGGGGTTCATTAAAATGTGGAGGATTTTGCAATTAATTTGTGGTTTCATGAAAACTATTATTTATTATCTTTGTTATTCGTATAAGTTGTCAAAGTTGATCGTATTTGAAATGCAAATGAATTCATTGCTTTCTCTCATTTACAAGAAGAATCACAACTAACTGTAACTTAATTCTTAACTTTTAGGTTTTCAACTTCGCAAAAAGAAAAGCAATATCTCCAACAAACAACCCAGTCACTACCCCCAAGGGTACAACCAACTCAAAGGAAAATATCATCAACATAAAACTTTTAAAACTCACTAAACGATATGACCTTCCCAAATAAACATGGCTCCTAATTCCCATACATTTTTTAATGACTAAGGTATTTTATTAAAACAGTGTTTCTTGGTTTCCCAACGGTCGTATAAAATGAGAGTGCTCTTTTAAACAGCGAGTAAAAAGGCCCATGTAATTATAACTGGAGGCTTTTTAACATTTTTTAACAGCTTTAAGGGAATTTCAAGTGGATTTTCGTCGCGATTTATACAGTGGTTTGCATTTAATTAAAGTACAAATCTTTTAGCTTCCCTTTTGAATATGCCTGATGGTTTTTTGGCTGTTGAATATTTATGGGTTTGTCAATATTGGGGTGTAATTGCTGTCTTTTTCCCGACTGGAGGAGGGTAATGTGCTTATCAGCCTATTTATGTATGTTTGTGCCTTTGTGGCATTCTAGAGACCTAACGCGTGGACCGATTCTGATAATCCTTATGTCAATTAATTTGTGTTAATCTTGCGAGTGTCACTAAAGACATGACAGTAATCAAAAGTCAGTATGGTGACAACCAGACGCCGTATTGTGAAAAATTTAAGTTGACGAACTATAACATAGTTCGTCAAAGTTGATGAACTATGTTAAGTAGAGTATCACTGAATAGGTATTTGAAAATCATTAAGTTTCTTATATCATTTTTCATTTCGAATGCCCGTTAAGTATTTATCATGATTTTAACTTGGTTACTCGAAATGAAAAATCATATAAAAGTGAAAAAATCAAGAAGTTAAATAGTCTGTGAAATCTTTTAGATTATTAAACTGAATAGCTGGAAGTAAAAAAGTAAGTAATTAGAAAAACTAAAAAACTTTTTCTATTTAGTTTTTTTAGGGTTCCGTAGCCAAATGGCAAAAAACGGAACCCTTATAGATTCGTCATGTCTGTCTGTCTGTCTGTCTGTCTGTCCGTCCGTATGTCACAGCCACTTTTTTCCGAAACTATAAGAACTATATTGTTGAAACTTGGTAAGTAGATGTATTCTCTGAACCGCATTCAGATTTTCACACAAAAATAGAAAAAAAAACATAAATTTTGGGGTTCCCCATACATAGAACAGAAAACCAAAATCTTTTTTTAATCATTCCTCTACGTGTGGGGTATCTATGGATAGGTCTTCAAAAATGATATTGAGGTTTCTAATATCATTTTTTTCTAAACTGAATAGTTTGCGCTAGAGCGACTTCCAAAGTGGTTCAATGTGTGTCCCCCCCCCTATAATTTCTAAAGTAAGAGGAGGAAAATTCTGAAAATATTTAGGATTGTAGAACGTAAAAAAAACTATCAACGAAAATTGGTTTCAATAAGATATGATGTTTAGTTTTTGAGATATGGGACTTTTTCATCAAACTGCAGCAGTAACTTTGTTTTTCATTAACATACTATGAAAAGCCAATTTAGTTTTACGGTTGAGTGAAAGTTTACCAACTAATACTACTAACTAATGAATGACAGTTCAAAATATTGTTTGGGGCTATGGAACCCTGTGTGCGAGTAAGACTCGCACTTGGCCGGTTTTTTTTATTTTGTCTAGTTTACAGTATTCGATCAGAACTTTCATCCTCGAAAAATGTATTAAGGATATTTCAACGTTTAATTTACAACCTATTGGCGTATTGGGTAGGTATAGGCGCTTATAGAGAATGTTGGTTATCTGAAAAGTAAAGTTAAAGCTAGCAACAGCTGTGGTAATAACTCTATCAAGTGATTTGATTACTGAACTAAGCCTCTTGTTGTTTTGTTCTTTAGTACGTAAGTAAAAGAGAAGGAAACTTCGTCTTACGCAACTACCAAGTAATTCAAATTGAGTTGCTTTCACTAAAAGTCACGTGTACGATGTTTTGCTTTTTTTTAGGCGGTTGAAGAAAATAGTGAAATAAATTAGGTCTAAATATATATTTTTTTAATCTGTATATTAATTATATAGTAATATATCAAATAATTATATTAATTGGGCACGGATAATTGTTTTTTTTTACGTGGCAATGCTGCCAGCCTTTTAGGCACTATTCATTGACAACTACCTAGACGCATTTTGTGCGTCCCTGTGGTTTTACCACTTTGGTGCTTGTACATATTTTTATCATTAGTTTAAATCTGTAGATAATGTACATAATTAATTCAAATAAATAAATTACTATTCACAAAAAACAAAATACAGTAGGTGGTATTTTTTTTACAAAATAAAAACTTATCTTTGAATGTGATTTAACAAGTCGCTTGAAACCTAAACGCAACGTTTTACAATTTTCTTATTTAGTCATTCTTAAAAAAAAACAAAGTATCTGTAATTATGTGTTGATCATTTGGGGCACAACCTATTCATTCGTAAGCTTTCACCATTTAGGTAATAACGCCTAAATTGTTAATAAAAATACGTTTACATAATAAATTAATACAATAATATGGATACGAATACATAACATAAATAAAATATCCATCATGTACCAGCAACCCGTGTTCCTGTTTTCGCCGGCACGTTTTTATTTCAGCGACGCACGTGGTCGCAAATATATTGAAATAAAGGGACACGTGACACGGCCACCTTAGAAACGTGACGTAAAAGTTGTTAGTAGGTAGATGAGTTTTATTTTTTTGGAAATGTAAATGGCGTCTGTTGAGGGTTGGTACTTTTTGAAAGTGAGGAGGTACTTTAGGCCGATGAAGTATAACTTCAAAGGCCCCAGCACGAGCGCGCGCCATAAACGTAACGTAACTTAAATACTGATTTTAAATCAAATTCCTTTTTTTTGTTAGTCTTAATTATTGTCCTACTCTTGGGTAAAGGCCTCCCCCGTTCCCTCCACCCTTCTCGATGTTTTTGGCTTCATCTCCCAACCACCATCCAAAGCGTCCAAGGCAAGTCAAAAACCATCCAAAGCATCCCGCCATCTTCTCCTCGGTCTGCCGTGACCCCGTCTAGCTGTCTCAGGGCTCCAGTTTTTAACCGACTTCCAAAAAGGAGGAGATTTCACCGATTTCTCCGCGAATTGTGGACCAATTTTCAAAATTATTTGTTATTCCTGTAGCCTGTACTCCTGAGGTGGCATTGACACCATGTCAGAATCTGATCATGGGATATCAGGGAAATTGAGGGCAACCCTCAAATTTAATAGGCACATTCAATGTTTTTCACATAATTACTAACGGAATTCAGATTTTGGTGCCTGGTAATTACGTACTACAATTTAAAGATAACTAGTTGCCTACCTTACTGCCAATAAACAGTCACAAAGCAACCACGCCTTGTAACTTTTTCCAATTTCGCTGACCACGATATAGAACAACAGTTGCTTACATAAGCAAAAAGTTATAACTACACATCGCTGCCACCGACGTACGACGGCGCTTGATCGCTTTTGCGTCGCTCGTCTTCGAACTTGCGAATTGTCAGAAACTACTTTAATGACCTGGCGAGACTAGTCTATCTCCAGTATCTACAATCTTCGTGTGTACTGGAAATAGGAGGTTCCCGATACGTTTATTTTCCGTTCGATTACCTTGAATATTTCAACATATTCTTCAGAAATATTAAGGAAATGGATGAAATACGTTTACGAGCTTTTTAACCTTGAAATTGTCTTGTGGTTTTCCGGCAAGAAGTGAAATAATTTGAGGTTGATTTGATATTTTCCTTGTGCTAATAATAACTTAAGTCCCGGGTGTTTAATTAAAAATGGTTTCTCATATTCCGGAAGACACGTTCTTTGAGGAAATACTTGCCTAACCAGCAGTGGATGTTATACAAGGTGTTGTTTTGCATCCTCGTCGAATCCAAGGAGGTAACAACGCTAATGATTCTTGACCCGAATCAATAACAAAATGGGCTAGTTATTTTTTTTTCTAATATACGGAAATCGGTAAGTGTGAAACACCAGTATTTTTTTTTTTTTTTTTTTTTAATTTTTATTCAATATCTGTATAGTAATAACATATAAAAAGTCTGCCAAACTGCAAAACAGTTTGTCGGCAGTAGTTCTCGTTTCACAATAAGTATTAAAATACTAACAAATTTTGAATTTTATTGTAAATAAGAAAAAGAAAGCAAGATAGAAAGTAAGCCTACAGAAAAAGGACATTTTCACATTTTAGACCCATGGACAATTGCCATTGTCCATAGATGCTGAGTTAGCTATGGGCACAATGAGAGGTAGTGTTTTTTAAGAACAGTTTTAAGTTGCTGTTTAGATTTAACATGCGATATCAATTGAATTTTAAACGCAGCCCGTCTGATCCTCGCCCTATAACCCCGCTTTCACACATACAAACAATCGCAAACATTTAATCGATAATTTCTTGTGCCCTAAACCACGTTAAGGGGGTTATTCTGAAATACTGACAAACTTAAACAACCAAAAAAATCAGGGTTATATTAATTAACTAGGTACCGTAATTTAAATTGATTATTTGTGTCTTTGGTGACACCTTCCATTGAATTTTGACGAGGATGCAAAACAACACCTTGTATAGGGTGACAGGTAATTAGTGACCGATACTTAAACACCTGATTATACTCATGATAACAAAAAAAAATCCCAAAGAAACTTTTTTTTTTAAACACTTTTATTTTTATCACAGTATTATAACAGCCGTATGAAATTGGCTAATTAATTAACAAATTTTCCTATTTTCAAATAACAGAACCTTCATCGGCCTGCAGTAAATCACTAGTTAGAGATGTCTGTAAAGCCATGCAGGTATTAAAAAATCGATATTTTAAAATTCTCTTCTGCCCCGAAGCTTGACTTTCACTACTATGCAGTGGCACCATGCCAAGTTCGCAAACTACCAATATACAAATTAAACGGGTCCATATTGGCTCACCTAAAGTTCTTTACCCGAAACTGTTCTTCCTAACGATTTGTAATCCGAATGATCATTCTTCCTAAAATTTTTCATCCTAAAGTTTTCATTCATACTATTTGTAGTGCTACCGGCGATGTTCAAAACACTCATGTTTCCGAAAATTGTAATTAATAATATCATTAATTTAAATAATTTAAATTCCTACTGGTTTTTTTCTTTTGATAGTGGCATCTCGCAGTTCAGCCTCTGAGGCTGGCTACTGCTTAACCGGACAAAACTCCTACTGGTTTTTATCATAACGCTTTTATCCCTAAACATAAACCATAATATTTTCACTGATACTCAGATAGAAACATTTACCAAATGTAATAAAAATATATGTGGGTAGAAGATGATATTTATAGTTTTAATTTGGGTGGGGATTAGGTCAGAGTGTCGTCTTCGGGGCACTATGATAAAAATACTTAGAAAAATTTTGCGACCAATTTCGAGGTAGCGCTCGCCGGCCGCTGCCGCGGCACCGCTCGCTCGGCTCGCGCGTAGTTGGTCACAGTTCTAACCTAACCTAACCCATGGATATTTTTCCAGGTACACACCGCAATAAATAAAAAAGTAAAAGTTACGCAAAATCAATGTATATAATACTGATTATTATGAATAAAAAGAAATCTAAACAAAAAAGATATGACTTTGAATAATAGTGTAAAAGATGGTTATGTTGAGAAAATATAGGAAAACAAATAAAAGTATAATAGATGTTTATTGCTACTGACATTATGAAGTTGAATGCTTCGGAATTATGAACATTAGAGACAGAGTAGTTACGAATTGCGATTGTTAGGATGAAAAATGTTAGGAAGAACATTTTCGGATTTCCAATTATCGGAGTTGAAAATTTAGGTGAACTTTGGCGCACCCAAATTAAACTCCTGATTCATACCTATACAAGGTGTTGTTTTGTATCCTCGTCAAAATTCAGGATGTTATCACAAAAACATAAATAATCAATATAAATTACGGTACCTAGTTAATTACACTGTTTTTTTTTTGGTTGTTGAAATTTGACAGTATTTCAGAATAACCCCTTTAACGTGGTTTAGGGACTAAGAAATTATCGAATAAACGTTTGAGATTGTTTGTATGTGTGAAAGCGTGGTTATAGGGCGAGGAACAGACGGGCCGCGTTTAAAACACGGATGGTTCACACTTACCTATAACCGTTAAAAAAAGAAAAAAAAAAACGACGGCAATAATAAAAAAAAAAAAAAATAAGACTTATTTTGGCATATATATAATAGTTAGACATATATTGTCCAACACTTTTTTGTAAAAAATGATGTGTTCTGCAAAGTCTACATTATTTTATTCTATCTATTATTTATATAGAATATTTTAGGTAATTTTTGTACACCTTGGGTTACATTACCCGAGTTTTAGTAAGAATCCCTAATTTTTTGAAAAGCTAATATAGCATATGTCACCCGCGGATAGTGTAGCTTCCCAACAGTGAATTTTCAAATCGGTTCAGTAATTTAGGAGCCTATTCAATGCAAACAAACAATCAAATATTTCCTCTTTATAATATTAGTTTAGATTCGGGTCGAGAATCATTATTTGACGAGAATGCAAAACAAAACACACTACCCGTGGGTTCATATTAGGATACTAGTGTCATTACTACCCGTGTTATTATGGACCGACTAGAAAGAACATTTCACGTGCTCTTACCAATGTCCAAAATTACTTATTTACATTTTCTTTGTATTACAAGTCATTCACTACCTAATTGCTTTAGCCGTATGTAAATCCAGTAAATAGGTAGGTATCTCATAAAATCGGGCTGTCGTAGATCTTTCTGAGAAGCATGTAAAATGCTCACAAAAGTTTCTTTCAATTTATTGGATCTGGGATTATCCCGCGACCGAATAGGTACCTATTTTTTATTTGAATACCCAATCGGATTAACAAATAAATTATATACGTAAGTACTTGTGCGTATTATGCTTATGTGGATTTAATTTAGAATTTTATTTTTTATAAGACTAAAACTGCGCACGATTCTCTTGTTCTTATTTTATCTTCTTAAATTAAATGTCACCGATTCGAAATAAAATTTCATGACAATCAATCACTTGAGAAAATATAGCGCACCGTACGTAAGATACTTGATTATTTTTTGATTATGCAATCAATATTTGTTAAAGCAAAGTTTTCGACGTCTACAAAAACTAAAACCACCTCCCAGGCACTAGTTATTATTTTTGCTTTGCAACGCTGGTTTTGCCACCGGTGGGCTAATATTTAGAAAGAGTTTGCAATCAGCCAATTAAGAGAAATACTATCCGTTTGCAAACATGAAATCATCAATTAAATGCTCGAGTATTATTTTTTCAAACCACATATCCGTATCGGCAGACTCCGCAGTTAGAAGTTCTGCATGTTTGGGTAACTCAGTGTGGCTCGGAACATTGAATCCAATTAAACTTTTGAAACAAAAGTATTTACTCTGTTCTCGACGATTCATATTTTGGATGGGTTGATATGGGGACCACTTAATTCAATGGGTGTCAGTTTCAACAACACACCTGCAAATTGTTAGACAATTTTTACAAATTGGACTGACATTATCGGATATCGGTCTATTAGGAAAATTAAAAGTGAAGTAACTCTGCCTAATGTAAGTATGTGTTTTGGAGTCACTCGTTGATTAATCGTTCTATTGATGAGTGTACTGGGTTAATAGCTCGTGGTTAATTAATTAAGTAATTGATTAAGGTCTACCAACAACTGTTCACATTACTAAAGTTTAAACGAAAAAAAATGCAAGCATTTGAAACTATTTACTGTGCAATGAGAGCAGCGGTGGCCCAGTGGTGGCACCCTCGACTTACGAGCAGGTAGCCGTGGGTTCGAACCCAGGCAGGCGTATTACTAAGAGTAATTTTTTTTCATCACCGCTGCCCTCTAAAACGGTGAAGGAAAACATCGTGAGGTAACCGTCATGTCTTAGAACTAAAAAGTCGAAGACATGTGATATCTACCAACCCGCACTGGGCCCGCGTGGTGGATTACAGCCCACTCCCTCTTGTAGAGAGAAGGCCTGTGTGCCAGCAGTGGGAACATTATAGGCTGATGATGATGACAGTGCAACAATTAGGTACTTGAAGGTGAATCCACATGGCCCAAAATTTAATTATGTTGATTGACAGCTTGGCTTAGTAACCGATAAAAACCTATTAACCATTACTATAGTCAGCATATTATTGTAATAAGGGTTCTTTATTCTACAACATCTAGCAAATTTTCTGTTGGTCATTGATTTTGTAAACGAGGCCAAGAAGCCTCGGCTATAAGTAGACTACTTAAATACTCTTCCCACGATGTTCGGCAAAGAGGCTTAATTTTAACGGAAGCCTTTACTTAAATAAAATATGAGATTGGTGCATACATGGATCTGTGAGTGAAGAGAGGTTATTATAGCAACTGCGAAAAATCTTTAGGAGACACTAATCCTTTGATGAGAGAAAGAAAGTTTTTTTTTTATATATATGTAGTTATAGTTTATCATAGTATTAGTAGTTATCCATACAAATAAATAAAATTTAAATGTCTGTTTGTAATTTCAAAATAACAGTTTTTTTAGAGTTCCGTACCCAAAGGGTCAAACGGGACCCTATTACTGAGACTTCGCTGTCCGTCCATCCGTCCGTCCGTCCGTCCGTCCATCCGTCCGTCCGTCCGTCCGTCCATCCGTCCGTCCGTCCGTCCGTCTGTCACCAGGCTGTATCTCATGAACCGTGATAGTTAGCCAGTTGAAATTTCTACAGATTATGTACCTCTGTTGATGCTATAACAACAATGACTAAAAACAGAATAAAATAAATATTACAGGGGGGCTCCCATACAAACAAGTGATTTTTTTGCTCGTTTTTATAAATAAAGGTACGGAACCCTTCGTGCGCGAGTCCGACTCGCACTTGGCCGGTTTTTACTAAATACGTATGAAAAGAATCATCATCAATCTCTTGCCCTTATCCCAATTTATTTGGGGTCGGCGCAGTACGTCTTCTTCTTCCATACTTCTCTATTACTTGTCATCTCATGAGACACCTCCTTTCTTACCATGTCATCCTTCACACAGTCCATCCATCATTCTATTGATGAGTGTACTGGTTTAATAGCTCGTTAATGCATATGAAACTATATACGGTATTTATAATATATTTTTTTTGTTTTTTTTCTCTCCGTCTGTCTGTCTGTTTGGTTGTTCCGGGTAATCTCCGACAAGGCTGGACTCACTTTTACTGGTAAATAGCTGATATTATAAAGAGTAACTTAGGCTACTTTTATTCAGGAAAAAGAATAAGGGTTCCGGTTAAAATAGGGAAAAGTCACATTACTTATTATTATAATTTCACGCGGATGAAGGTCGCGGAAAACAGCTAAGAAACTTAAAAATAATATTATCACAGTCCAAAACACAGGACTTTAAACATTTTTGTATCAAGCTCCAAAAATTCGGTATATCAATACTTGTATATTTACCGAACTCGCATCAATATGTTTTGTTCGGTTGACTGAACTTGATTTTTGTTTGAAAACTTTTACCGTAGTATCACTCGAATCCAATAAAATAAATTCACTCCATTCCAACAAATATTTACGTGTACACTGCGTGGGCAGGGACACTAAAATTAAATACTCTACGTTTTGTCATTAGTGCATAAAAAGCGGAATGAGCAGGGACTATTGGAACTATCATCATCTGCCTAGCCTTTTCCCAAACTATCTTGGGGTCGGCTTCCAGTCTAACCAGATGCAGCTGAGTACCAGTATTTTACATGAAGCGACTGCCTATGTGACCTCTACAACCCTGTAACTGGGTAATACGATACCCCTTTTTTTTTTTTTTTTTTTCGGATGGGAAATCATCAAATGACTTCTTCCGCTCTGGGCGGAGCGGAAGGGAGTGTCAGACTTGACTGACTAAAACCCATCCATGTTCCTTCTTAGCCCTTTGCGTTCCAGGGGCACGGTATCTCTTTCGAACAACCCGCAGCCCTGGCAGGCATCGGCCCTCTCGGACCCCTTCCGATTTGCTGACATCTCCTTGAGGCGCGCGTGGAACACGAACGCGCCGTCGGCACGGTCTGTCGTCATATGACGGACGGACGGTGAGCTAGCCCATTACTCACCGTCCACAGGCCCGCGCCTACGGTGGCCGGGGGCCACTGGTTGCCCCCCGACGCCCGGGGCGTCTCCCGCGGCGGCTGGGACGTGAGGTTCTCTCCCTCTCACGTTCCGCCACCTCCTTCGCTAGCATGACTGCTTCGCAGAAGGAGGCGACGGCTTCCCATTCCCTCTCGCTCCGGACCATGGATTGAACCAGGGCCGGACGCGAGAGGTCGCCGCCGCCAATCGCCGCTACGAGGACACGGCGGTGCTCAGCCCAAGCGGGGCATAGCTCCACAGTGTGCTCCACCGTGTCCTCCGGTCGATCCTCGCAGTGGTGACACCCGGGCGTTTCCTCCCGCCCGATTCGGTGCAGGAACCTCCCGAAACAACCGTGTCCGGTGAGGACCTGCGTCAGGCGGAAGGTGAGGGCGCCGTGGCGCCTCTCCAGCCACTCCTCAAAGAGGGGACTTATCGCCACTATTGTGGCGTGCCCTGCACGGGGTTGCGACAGTCGCTCCCTCCATGTCGCCATGAGATCGCGCCGGAGGTCTGTCCGCTGAGCGACAATTTGCCGCGGCAGCGGAGTTTCCCCCCGGCGTAGTGCCTCCGCGCGCCATTCGTGCAGGCACGCGAGGACTATCGCCTCCAGATCCCATGGCGGCAATCCGGCCAAGAGGCTCGCCGCCTCGCCGGAGATCGTGCGGTACCCCCGGATCAGCCTTACGGCTACCACCTTCTGGGGCGCGTTCAGGTAATGGGCGGCTCGCCGCCTCAGAGAACGCGCCCACACCGGGGCCCCGTAAAGGGCCATGGACCGCACGACCCCCGCGTAGAGCCTGCGGCAGGAGGCGTTTGGACCCCCCAGGTTGGGCAAGAGCCGCTTGAACGCAGCCCCTGCCCGTTCCAGTTTGGGGGCCAAACGTCGGAAATGCTCCACGAAGTTCCACCGGCTGTCGAGGACAAGCCCTAGGTACCTCAGCGTCGACTCGACGTCGATGGGAACCCCTCCTACCGTCAGTATGGATCCCGACGGTGGCGCATTCCGAGGCCCATGAAAGCACATGGCCTCGGACTTGTGCAATGCCACCTCGAGACCCAGTTGCCGGATTCTCTCCACGACTATCGCAACCCCGCGTGTCATAAGTTCGGCCGCCGCCTCGTGCGACCTCCCTTGTGCCAGCACCAGCGTGTCGTCAGCGTAGCAAACTACGCTGACACCGCTAGGGAGGTCGGCGCGCAGCACCCAGTCGTAGCCGATGTTCCACAAGGGCGGCCCCAGAACCGATCCCTGTGGAACACCGCACGACACCTCTCGCCGGTTCCATTCTCCGGTGCGACCGGGGTAGATGACGGACCTATCCGTCAGGTAGTCCCCGACCACACGACGAAGGTAGGTCGGCACCCGGTGATACCGGAGTGCCTCCCTAATGCAGCTCCAGGGCATGGTGTTGAAGGCGTTGGCGATGTCAAGAGACACCGCCAAGACAACCCCACCCCTGGCCACCGCATCCCCCGTCGTGAGAGCCCTCACGCGCATGATGGCGTCCACCGTCGAGCGCCCTCTGCGGAAACCAAACTGGTTCTCCGCAAGATCCGGCCCCATCCTCACAAGGTGCCCGGCGAGGCGGTTGGCAATGACTCTTTCGAAGAGCTTGCCCACCTCGTCGAGCAACACAATGGGCCGGTATGCGGACGGAGAGTCCGCAGGGCGCCCCGGCTTCCGGATGAGGACCAGCTTCCCCGTCTTCCAACGAAGCGGGAACTGGCCTCTCTCCAAGCATGCGCTTAAGAGCCCTTCCAGTCGGGGCCCGAGAGCCTCCGAGGCCAGGACCCAGGCTTTGCCAGGCAAGCCATCGGGTCCCGGGGCGGTATTTTTGGCTTTAAGCCTGCCTACCGCCGCTCTCAGGTCTACCCCGGTCACTTCCGGAATGTCGTCATCGTCCTCGATGTGGTCCGCTTCCGGCACCGCAAGCGGCGGAGCCATAGGCGGGGGAGGATGTTCCCCTCGCAGAGGGAACAGAGCGCTCACCACGTCCTCCACGAGCTGAGGGCGGAGACTCTGCGTCAGCGGGGGGGCCCAGGTACGGAGTTTGTCCCGCACCATCTTGTAAGGGCGCCCCCACGGATCTCTGTCGAGAGTCTCCAGCATCTCCTCGCGGCCCAGGTCTCTGGCCCGCTGGACAGCCTCCTGGAGGGCGGTCTTCGCTGCTCTGTATCCCTCGTACAGCTCCGCCTCAATGGCTGCCGCATCCGGAGGGCGGATGCGGAGCCTGCGATGCCTGGCGTACGGGTGCCGCGCGGCGACGCACGCCTCGCGCAGAGACGTCAGCTCTCGCGACCACCAGTACACCTGACGCCGGGCGCTTCCTGGCCGAACTCGGGGCATTGCCACGTCGCAGATGTCGGACATGGCCTCCTGGAACCACCCTGCCTCGTTGTTGATGTCGGCAGGCCTTTTCGGTGATGTCACCCAGGCCTGCACTATCGAGGCTTCCAGGAGGAGCTCCCGGTCCAGCTGCTTCAGCGCCCAACGCGGACCACTCGGGGCCTGTAGGACCGGCGCGCTTGAGTCCGGGGCGGAGACATCAAACCGGATGTACCGGTGGTCGGAATAGGTCTCCACCCCCTCCATGACGCGCCAGTCAATGACACGCGGTGACAGAGCGGGGCTAGCGAACGAGATGTCCACCACCGACTCGCCCCGCATCCGCACACACGTGGGGACAGAACCCCGATTTAGGACGACCAGGCCCACCTCCAGAGCCCAGTCCTCCACCATTCTACCCCGCACATCCGTGCAACGAGAACCCCAAGCCAAGTTTTTGGCATTGAAGTCCCCGAGCACAAGCACGGGGAGGGAATAGTTTCGGATGACGACACTCAACTCCATGAGGGAGTTGTGGAACTCGGCGAGAGTTCGGCTCGGGGAGAAGTAGACTCCCGCTACGACGATCTCCCCGAACCGTGCTGCTACGCAACCCTGACCCTTCCTGACACTCTCAAGGGTCGGGGTACCGGCGGCGGCCGACGAAATTATGGCCACTGAGCCGCTCAGGTCCTCCACCCAGTCTTCCCTGGGCGGGACAAAGTACGGCTCAGCGACCACGGCGACGTTAATCAACCACTCCGCCATGCTCTGGAGCAACAGATCCTGAGCACAGCGGCAGTGGTTGATGTTCGCCTGGAGAAGGCGTAATGGGGCCATTATTGGCACTCCATTTCAGCCCCCTCCCGGGACCCCTGTGAGGGCCCCGCCACAGGTGTTGTGGCGATAACACTGGCGGCAACGGCGGAAGCGACAGTGCCGGTGGCTGCGGTGGTGGCGACGGTGGAGGCGGTGGCTGGAGGCCTTCCCTTGCCCCTGGCCCTGGTGGGTGGTGCGCAGGCCTTGCCCCCTGCCCGGTGATCGGCCGGTTTGCCCGCTGCCGCACATGCAGTGCAATGCGGCGTGGCAGAGCAAGCCACGGCCATGTGACCGGGGTGACCGCATCGGAAGCAGTCGCCGCTGCGGTCCACCTCCGAGGAGCACCGACAACTCACGTGCTGCCCCACGAGGCACCGGTAACACCTCAGAGGTCGGGGCTCCAGCAGCTTCACCTGCGCTGCCACCCATCCCACCAGGAGCCTTCCAGCCTCCACAATTATTCTCGCCGCCGCCACAGGGCAGCTTACCATCACGGTTCGCATGCCCGAGTGGTCCGGACGTAGGGTGCCTGCCCTGACCTGCTCGGCAGGGCACCCACCGGTCCTGGTGACGGCGGCGACCACCTCCTCCTGGGTCACAGAGTCGTCCAGACCCAGGATGCGCAGGTCTGCGCATCTGACGGGCCTGGACACTCGGGCCTCGTCCGCATCTAGGGACGCTCTAAGCTTTTCAGCCAGAGCGTCAGCGGACGGGCCGCTATTTGCACCAGGGATCTCCAGCGCTCGAGCCCCTGTTGCGGTGACTTTAAGCCGGAGTCCCCCAGTGATCCCGAGCTCTGCGAGATCCACCGTCGCTTTCGCCTTCGAGAGCACGTCGCGGTAGGATACGCCCCTCTTTTCCGCTTCCGGCTGTAGCGTAATCACTACAGCTGCGGTCTTCGGGGCGCGGAGTCTAGCCGCGACGCTTCTCGTCTTGTGCCGGCGCCTCCTCTCCTCGTTTCGGGCCTTTTTGGCCGCCTTTCGCCCCTTCCTCCTTTCTCCGACCACCTGCCACTCGGTTTCGGCCATGGCTGGCGGGGGAGGCGGCGGCGGTGGCTGCGGCTGGCTTGCTGCTGGCGGAGGCGCCGTCGCTGCCTGGGGAGCCGCCTTGCCCTTCTTTTGGGCCGCTGTCGGCTTTGCTGGAGCCGACTTTCCGGGGTCCGGCCTAGTCCTGCCGGAGGGCTGAGACTGCCCTGTTCCTGACGCAGCCGCAGCAGCCGCATATGAGGCCGCCTTCGGGCCCGAGACCACCCTCGGGCCCGGGACCGCATTCGGGCCCGAGCTTGCCCCCGGGCCCGGGGCCGCCTTGTTTGCCGCTAGGGGGGGGCGCAGGACAATGCCCTCCAAGACGGAAAACCGCGCCTGGAAGGCAGCCAGCTCCTGCCGAACCAGGTTCAGGACCTGGTTCTCCACGGACGCGGGCTGGCTCTGCCGCTGCTGGGGCACCTCGCGGGAGCCGGACTCTCGCAGACCACTCAGGTCTGCCCGGAGCTTCAGATTCTCCTCGCGGAGAAGCTCCGTTGCGGCCGTCAGGCGGGCGACCTCCGCCCGCAGGTTGGCCACTTCGCCTGGTGGAGGATAACTTGCCTCCACCGCCGCCATGATGGAGGCGGAAGCCGCAGGTATGGCCCCGAGTTTTGAAGATGTCAGTTTCTTCAAGGCCACGACCCTTATCGCAGCTTCCACCTCCTTTTGGAACTTGGCCTTACGCTCCAGATCGGAGCCGCCAACTCCACCTGCCGCGTCATCACAGGTGCCCAAACGAGCCTGCCCGCGACCGGCCACCCCCGATCTCTCGGAGGACGAGAGCCCCCTCCCCGTGCCCCTTATTCCACCACGCCTGCTGGTGGAAATTTTAGGGGCCGAGGCAAGCTCCCCTTCGGAAGACGACTCGCGGTCGCCTTCCGGTCTGGACCGCTTGCGTTCCTCCGCAGCAGCCCCAGTCCTCTCGACGCGGGAGCTCTCAGAGCATCCCGCGCTCACCTCACTGGATGCGGCATCGGACTCCGACCCCGCATCCCTCCTCTCCCTCTCTACGCCTCCATCGGCTAAGTTTTTATTTTTTGCTTTTACCATTTTGGTCCCACGAGTGTGGGGGAAATAAGAGGTCCATCCGGGCAGTGCCCCCTGTACCCGGATAAGCCTTGGACATTTATAACCCGCCAGAGGGTCGGCTGGTACTCTGGCGGGGGTCGCACTAAAGACTGATTGTTCCATGGGAACACCCGTCAGCCATACATCCCCTCACAGTGCGCCGCCGCTTGAGATTCGGGGTAGCTTTTTATAGAGGTTTTCTACCTCGCGGTCCAGGCGTTTAAGCCAAGACCCTCGGTCCCGATCGAAGCCGCGAGACGTGATCCACGACACTCCGATGATGGGATTACGAGAACGACGGGGACAGAGAAGGACTGCGTCCCTCGCTGTCTGCTCGGAAGCAGGGTGAGTGCACTCCGAGCCCGCCCTTGCTCCTCCGCTGTGCCCTCTGCTTTTCAGAGGGTCACGCGGAGAAGCGCCGCGTTGGTCCAAGGACCCCACCACGTCAGAATATTCGCCACCGACAGTGACATTCCCCGGAGAATGGGAATCTCTTCCCACTCCTCGGGAAAGGACACTGCCGGCGCCCAGGGTGCACCGTCCCAACAGCAACTGTTCCCTCCAGACGTATCGAGAGGGACCAGCGCCATCGGGCTCACGAGGAGGTTTTCTGACCCAGCACCCCAATACGATACCCCTTGATAAGACTGGATGTCAGAGTTTTGGCTTCTGACTATTCGTAACGACTGTCAAAGATCTACAAATGACAGCCGGGACCAACGGCTTAACTTGCTTTCCGAGGCACGGAGGATACTCGGTGTATAATTATAGCCACCCATCCACGGACCAACCTCAGCAAGCACGGCTTAACCTTAAAGATCGACCCGTGCGTCTGTTTTTGGAACTATGAGTATCCGAAATAGTTGGAATACCTCAGAAACCAGTGTAATAAACATCAATTATCCGGCAGTTAATTACTGGTAAACTTGTGAAACTCCATTTAAATCGTAGTTGCTTTATAAATTGGTCTCAGTTAAGTATCATGGTAGTTTGATCACTAAGTTGTGGACCGTGGTCTCTGGGGCGTGCGTTTCATCTCAATTAAACAACTCATGTATACTGGATCTGCTCCACTTCAGCAGTACATAATTGCGAGACTGGCAGCTCTCTACACAACATGGCTAGATTAAAATTGCTCCCTAGTGCTACATCAAAGAAATATTATCGCAGAAAGTGCTATTAGTTAAGAGTAAGACGTTTTTGGGTCTAAGGGTCCATTGTAAGCGTTAAGAGGGGTGTTTATGAGACTTCTCGGTTGGTTTCTTCAAGGATATATAATCAGGAGCGAGAATGATCTTGACAACTTTATTTAAAGTTTTTTATTCAGACTCCTGATCCCCTCTTTTTCTTTAAATGTTTTAAAATAAGAACTCAGCTTTTCGAGCATGATTTGACTCTTCTATTTGTCGTAAGTATTTGTGGAAAGGAAAGTAGGTCCTCGAAATAGCTATATGAAATCTGACATATGCCTAGCCTTTTCACAGACTATCTTGGGGTCGGCTTCCACTCTAACCGGATGCAGCTGAGTACCAGTATTTTACATCTATCTGCCACTGTCACTGCCTATCTGACCTCCACAACCGTGGGTAATACGATACCTCTTGGTAAAACTGAATATCAGACTTTTGGCTTCTGACTAGTCGTAACGACTGTCAAAGAACTACAAAAGACAGCCGGGACCAACGGCTTAACGTGCTTCCCGAGGCACGGAAGAAACTCGGTATGTAATTATGGTCACCCATCCACGGACCAACCTCGACAAGCACGGCATAACCTTCAAGATCGACCCGTGCGGCTGTTATTATTTAGCCACGAGCCCCTCAGCTATGTATGAAATCTGTATCCACTTGAAACCTTTAGCCTTTAATAGATATTTTATTAAAATAATGTAATTGGAAAACCCATTTCAACATACTAACGAAAATAACTCGTCCAAAATAGGTCAACTTGCTAAAATAACGTTTGCCTTTTGAAATAACGACACAATTTATTTTATTTGATTGGCTACAATATTTTCCATTTTTGAAGTGAAAACTTCTTTAGCGGCGTTGAGCACTTTTTCTGTAATGGGTATAAAATCTTAAACTCGCGTCAGGTCACGTGTCCTGATCGAAAATTCGTAAGACGAATTGACATTAGGTTGCGAAGGAATTTGAACTTTATGACATCTGTCATTGAGTTTGGTTTTCCAAAACTGGATAATTATCTTATGCACAAACAAAACCTTCGATTTCTCCAAAGAGGTAAAATTCGTAAAACGTATCGTAATATTTCTGTGTTAAATTTTTTATGTAATGTAAGTTGTCATGTTTGTGTATGATAGCGCAATAAATGAATATTGTATTTTACCACATAAATGATAGAACTAGATAATTAAAGCAATTCGTTCAAAATTATTTCCTAACCATATCCAAAAATGCACAACGTTACTATTCAAGTTTTTTTCAGTGCGGCATTCAATACTAACAATTTATTATGAAAGAGCAACCAATACCATAGTAGTTTGAGATTCACAAAAGGAGGAAACGAATAATGGAAACATACGGAAATTGCGCACGGGCCCGAATTAAATTCTATTGTTATTCAAAAAACGACCGTCGGTACTACAAAAAGGACGAGTTGAATACAATCTTCGAGCACACATTTTATTAGTAGGCTTCACATTTTACGAGCGGACTCGAAACCTAAATAAAAAGAGGATTCTTCATATGAAGTCCCTTTGTCATTTTTTTACGGTGGGCTGTCAAAAGCTTTTACGATTTCATCTTTAGTCGGTCGGCGTTATGTGCGCCGTCTAATACCTGAAAATGAAAGAAAACCTCTTATTATAATGATGACGAAGTTGCTTCCAATATCACGGTGACTTGTTCCCTTTTATCTTACTAATGAGCCTCCGGTGTTATAGATTTTTATCGGATTTGTTTTATCATTTTTTTGTTTGTGTGTGTTTTTACAATATGATCTTCTTTTTCCATTATTTATAAGGAAAATAAATATCATAAATTGTATGTCGTTTTTTGTCAGATATTTTCCTATGTATTAACAGCATAAAATGGGACATAGTCGCTATAATTCTCGTGTCATAGCATATTGTTATGGGCTGATAATAAGGGTAGAAGCCGAACTTGCTAGTCCACAAACAATGTAATAATGCAATGATTCGGTTAAGGCACCTGCAATGTGTTCTAATTATGACAAGAATAAAAATCCCTGGACTCACCGCGCTGCCTCATTTAGAATTATGTTTTTGCACAGTAACTATTTATTTTACTTTATAGCGTTCATTACTAAGTTAGTTACGTAAACATTCAAAAGTTCAAAGTTGGAATATAAGTCATATAAAAGAAGCCAGAGGGATCCTTGCAAAGTATAAGTTTTCATAAAATTTCCATGGCTCGGTGGCGAGTGGTCGGCAAACAAATTCAATGACCACAAAAAAGTTATGGGGCAAACTTCATCAGTGCTCTCTGCCCCGGGGAAAGTCCAACCTGAAAATATTACGCACGTAGGTAACACCGTGGAAATACATTTTCACTTCGTGCTGCATATTTTAGAACACAATATTTTGCCTCTCACTAACCTATTGGTTTCTATCCTTTCTTGTTTCAGTCGAATCTTCTCGGTTTAAAGAACAACGACAAACGCCAAGCAAAACGATTCGTTTTCGTATCTAACGGCCACGCATTAGATGTCCAACATAGAGCTATAAGTAGTTCATAGCTTAGGGATTTAGAGATTCGAAAGTAATGTGAAAATTATCGACCCTATCAACGTACTGAACCTCAACAATACATTCTCTAATATGAGCAGCAGCACAGTTATGTGTTTATCAAATAAACAGCACTAAGAAGAGAATGGGGAATCCTCGCACGGACGTGATTCGAGCTCAGGAGATGGCATAAATGGATCGTGGAGCATTCGTTCAAGCTGGGGCTTTGTCGAGATTCCAACTTCGTACCCCCAACAATTATTATAAATATTGGCAAGGCCTCTCCGTCTCCTATATATTCGTTCCTAACGTGAAATATAGACAAATAAACATTATCTACACTGAAAATCTACAATTCAGATCACAAATAGCTCCGTTTCGTGAAATAGATGGGCCTATTTATCTACGGCTTTTTCTGAGTTATTCAATACAAGAATCGTTCGTTTTCAGTAAAAGTATACATCTAGTGATTTAGAAACGGATCGCAAACTTATGAATTGTCACACATTTATCATGGGCTACGTTTGATAGTCCGTTTTACTGGCTATATTTTTGACGATAGGCTTCTAGAGCCTTCGGTGAAATGTGGACACTTTTATTAGTCTTTTAGTAAAACACGAAGTTTCCCGACATTGGCTGTAAAACTTTATTCTTGCAGTCTATTTTGGTACGAGATATTATATTGGATGAAGGTTTTAGGATTTATGTTCTGTGAACTGATAGCAAAAGACTTACGACAATGTCAGTTATCTAAACTAATATTATAAAGAGGAAAGATTTGATTGTTTGTTTGTTTGTTTGTATGTTTGTTTGTTTGCATTGAATAGGTTCCGAAACTACTGGTCCGATTTGAAAAATTCTTTCAGTAGTATATAGCCCATTTATCGAGAAAGGCTATATGCTATATATCGTCACGCTACTACCAATAGGAGTGGAGCAGCAATGGAAAATGTTGCAAAAACGGGGAAAATGTGACGCAAACGAGGTTGCGCCGGACAGCTAGTATGTAATAAAAATGCTGGTAACGGGGGACTAATGTTATTGTTATGATTTTAATTACATAGAGACCACTATACAAAATAGGTAGTATCTATAGGATCTGACGGAGGATCGAATACCAGCGCTGTGACATTTTAGTTCAAGAATATCTTATCTTTTTGGTTCTTATATTTTTATTTAATTTTGTATGTATTAATGTATTGACCTATGCGAGTCAAATAAATACGTTTACTCTCTTTCTTAATAGTTTATTGTAATACATTTGTGGTTAAATTACCAAGCTAAAGTAATGAACTGATACAAAATCGTATTACAAAGTTGTAACTTGATTAAGTTGTCCTATTACGAATTTCGGTATTCGTAACAGCATTTGGAGAAGTATTTTCATTCAACTCGAGCGCACTGTACTACAACTAAGCAATCTTTTCACTACCCTGTATATCTCAATTTGAAAGGCAAGGTTCTATACTAAGTTTGAATACTAAATAAGATGCTTTTACTGGAACGCTTAGGTAATTTTGTACCTCCGTCGTGTGCCAATGGAATCGTAACTATTCGAGTTCTTAATAAAATTCACTATATTCAAATTGCTCTTGTAAAGGCCAGTCTACTGTATTGGATTCGGTAATGTAATCAGGCGATCCTCTGTTGCCAGATAGAGTGATTGGTTTTCCCTAAAATCCTTTCGAAAATCCTTTTATTTGGTAAAATAATGACGTATCCCAAATGGACAGAGTCCGTTCAATAACTGACGATAATGCCGATTGGATTCTCCGGAGAAATCTCGGTTAGCTAGTTTGAAAAAAGAACGTTTGTGTAAGCACTAACCCGTTCGGTATACTTCAAAGAGCATATTAAACCAAAGCTAGGAAGGACTGGAGCGGCGTAAGAGAACACTCCCTGCGGAACCCTAATAAATCCGCTGTGACCGGTGTTCATTAATTTGCTGCTGTCAAGCTGGTATCTGAAATTGTTGATGTTTTGCGCATGTTTGTGGCACAATTTATTGGCCCAATCATTCGTGGGCCCTAAAGTTGAGCGGTACACTTGCTATGATTAATTATAATAATAGATTTTCCGTGGGTTACATATCATGTAATAATACTCTTTGGGTTACCCGTTAATCTGGGTATTCATACAACCAAATATGAGGTAGATTTAAACTGAAACAAATTTTAATTAAAAGCTTGACGTAAGAATTAAACAGGAGCTGAAGTAATTTCCCAATTATTTTATAAAACGGCTGAAATACAGGCAGATGTAGACAATTAAATTAAAACCATTCGTTCAAAAAACACAAAAATGTACGTACACGTTTCTCGATCGTTTACAGTACATTATTTTAGTGCCTCAGTACTTAAGAGCTGGGGTATTCAGGCAACACTCTTAGAGGCACTAGGTCTGAAGAGCTGATTGGATCTTACCTCCTCCGTAAAGGAAATGAAGCACGTAAACCGTACCCCAGCAATAAAAGAAAATAGCATAATGTGCTATACCTTTTACAAATTAAATTGTGGTGTTTATTTTGGCTTCTCCTCAGCAGTAAGCAGTTGGAAACTGTGAGGGGCAGACGCTTTAGGGGACTAGTCTTTAATTGTGTCTTTACTCCAGGGAGTTTATTTGATGCTAAGCGATTTCAGTTCTCGAAAGTTCGAAAGCTTTAGGCTCTAGAGATTAGGTTTTAACATAGTGTTACGAGAATAGAACATTCTGGTCAAGTCTGTGTTAGTAATGTGCAAACTGAAATACGATTTCTATTTTTATTTTGAGCTCTTATAGTTTTGTAGTGGAAACTTTTTTCACTAAAGTTCCAAAATGAATAGCTGTAAATTAACATAATACACCAAACCGAAACTCTACGAATAAAAAAACAAAATAAATAAATTGGAGCCGTCACAGGAGTGGCAGGAATAAAGTTATATGACTCAAGTATTTTGCTCGAGCCACGGCTCGGCCGCCACTCTTAGAATGTTTCCAGTAAAATCACGAAGCGGATCTCCAAATTCATGGCGGGATCCTACTTGCCGGATATCATAACAAACGTAATAAAAACTTTTCCGCAAAATATTAGTTTTTCGGACCATCAGAGTTTACAGAGGACTGAAAGACAACAAGAAATGGCTCTTCATTTATTCCTCATTTTTAAGTTAAATAAAACTTCGCCTTGCTGTGATCGACGTTCTGTTAAAACCGGGTTATATAAACTTTAGGCCCACTCATTATTTTTTCAAGAAATCGGAGTAATTTTATGGATCCAAGAAATAAAACGGTATTCCTGTTAATAAGTTTTGGGATGAAGCTTCTCGGATGGTATTTCCTAAGTGATACTTTCTACATCTCAAGTGCCTATAGAGTGGTGCCCTAATAGATACTACGTGTTGCCATTACGGCTAGTGGTTACAATTTGCGTCAGGAGCTTTTACCTAACTTAAAAGGGCTCCCCAATTCCCCATCAAATGGGCGGTATATCGAAAACCCATTCGAGTAATTTGAGGCGAACCGAAACGACATTGTCGCTTAAGCGATTCAATCCTCCGCGACCGCGCCGGGACCTACACGACGATTTGAATTTAAGCGATTTTATGTGAGCGGTAATGTCACCGTTGTGAGCGCTTTGTCGCCAATAAATTATATTTGCTTGTTCGTTTACAGCCTGTTGTTTACACGGCGGACGAGCGGCGGATGAGTGGCGGCGACGCGAGACGGGCCCGTGTTTACATGAACATCCTAGATGACTGATAATCGTTTTACGGCATTCGTTTATGTCACAGATAAGGTTCGGCAATCACGAATCCGTTTGTCTCTTTGTGTGATTTCTTTCGTGTTCCATGTTTAGTGCCGTCTCGGATTGATAGCAGCCGTCTTTACGATGGAACTAAACGCGTCTTGCAAAACTTTGTAACTTATTTGTGTTTTCAGTTGAAAAACTCTGATATAATGCATCGTTTGTGTGTATTTCGAAAATAAACAATGAATTCTTTCTGCACTCCTCGAGTTGCAAGAATGGGAAAATACATATTTTATATTTTTTGTAATTTGACCTAGTTGGTTGTTTGAGTTTCATGTCCTTGTCTCACGGGACTTCTACGCAATTTCAACTATAATTAAAGTGCATCAGAGTCGAGCTTGTAAAGTATTGTTGCAGTAAAAGAAACACGAGATGAATAAATAACTGCCCTACTTCATGCTAGAATAAAAAGTTGCTCGTAGATATGTAGTTTCATGAGTTACATGTTACAAACTTCAGTACGTAGTTGTTCAAATAGACATCGTTATTATTTTTAATATTTTTTGTTACGTTATCAGTAATTTCCACCTCTCTTTGCTACGCTACGGTGTCACAGCCAGACACATTTTACTGAAGTCATTCCCGCAGCGATAGCATCTCAGTAGTCGACACTGATATGTCAACATATGTATTACGTGTGTAACGGGCTTAAGCTTTTACTTGCCGAAGAAATAGTTAAGCTACACGTTAACGAGTTTACTCGCTCGTGTGCGGCCCGCCTAAAGCGGGTACAGTCGACAAACTTTAAGTTGCATTTAAATTTGAATTTGTTCGTACAGGACTTGTATTGTGACTGTTGCTGCCGTTGTAACCGTCTGGGACTTGAATTGACAAATTGTGTTGTGAGATTTTATTCTTTGTCTTAGATTCTGTTTTGTTTTGTATATTATTGAATAGTAACTGTAGCTCGTAGGAGAGCTAAACACATTATTTCATTCATGTGAGTTCTGTAAAGTAAACAAACCTGGAACCTAGCTGATTGTGGATTTTGATCCAAGATTTTAATTATTATGGGCTTCCACAATCCCTTAATTGCCTCTTTTGATTGAGAAATTAAAGTTGAAAATCAGATCTTCAATCACTTCGTCAAAAATCAAACGAATATATTTCTTAAATAAATATCAATAAAAGTCAATAATTAATTAAAGAGAGCAGTTAAACTCGATCCAGTTCATCATCTGCCTAGCCTTTTCCCAAACTATCTTGGGGTCGGCTGCCAGCCTAACCGGATGAAGCTGAGTACCAGTATTTTACATGAAGCGACTGCCTATCTGACCTCCACAACCCAGTAGCTAGGTAATACGATATCCCTTGGTAAGACTGGATGTCAGACTTTTAGCTTCTGACTACTCGTAACGACTGGCAAAGATCTACAAATCACAGCCGGGACCAACGGCTTAACGTGCTTTCCGAGGCATGGAGGAAACTCGATATGTAATTATGGTCACCCATCTACAGACCAACCTCGGCTATCACGGCTTAACCTTAAAGATCGACCTGGGCGGCTGTTATTATTTATATATAGTCACGAGCTCCTCTTAAACTCGATCCAGTTATATTAATATAATATATAATATCTTTATTTACATAAAAACAGATTGTAGTACATGTAACAGATTTCACAAAGTAGGTAGTATTCAATCTTTGACAATCAAATGGGTGACGTGCTGTTCTCCTTGCTAGGTTATGAAATAGTCTGTATTAAGCTACTTATTCTAAACAAAAACTTCATCAACTCAAAAATAATTAGGCAATGCTCCGCCAATACCGGGTTATTACGTTCAATGCTCAGAAACCCGTGAACTTTCGCCAAATCAATCATAGACCGGGCAATCAATAAGAAATTTATGAAAAAAAATATTGGAGCATTTTTTCGTCAATTTACCGCGTCAATCGTTGACGTAAATTAAATTGCGCGAATTAATATACGTTGGTAAGTATACATCCACGCCGTAATGTTGGGGCGTACCTCCTTCGTCGTGAAAAATGGAATCACAGCGATGAACAATTTGTCATTTTAATGTTTTCGTGTCCGCAACCGGTACGTTCACTATGGATAGACAATTTATTACGCGTGTCATATCCCCTTTGTACGGCAAGGCGAAATATCTAGCTGTGAGGAGAGGAATGCAATTTGTTGGCGCGTACATATCGTGCGAGTACCGTGCGAACTGTGTGCGTAATTGTAACGTTATGCTGCGTACACATTTTGTATAGATCTTCCAAACGCGACGCTTGATTCAAGTTTTGTCGTATGTTTTGCTCAGAGTTTACAATTTATTCGTTTTTCTTCTACCTTCTGGATGCACTTTTAACTAAGGATAATTCATAGAATTTGCTAATTAACTTTTCTCGTGGAACTTAAACTTATAAATACCACTCATTAGCCTAGGTATCTTTTTATACGAAACCATGCAGAGAGTGGAATTGATGAGTTTGAATTCAATAAAGTGCTGCATCCAGACATGGCAACAAGATTACATAAACTTTAAGTTTTCCGCATATTAATGCTAGAACGAAACCTAGTACCAAAATAACAACATCGGTAACATAAGCAACTGTAGCAATAAGACGTACCTTAAATTAGTATATTAAATTAGTATTTATATATATATATATTTTTATATAATTTTGTAAAAATATTTAATAATTTAATGTAAGTATATAGATGAATAAACGAAATAATAAACTTGCCTTAAATTATATTTTAGTAGATTTATCCCGAACCCAGTCCGAGACGTTCACAAGATAAGCGTAATATTATACCGTGAGGCTACTGAAATTCCCACATCATAAAATTGGACTCGCGCCGACGCCATAAAACTGATCATTTATTTTTACGACATCGATCCCTAGGTTAATAATTGTGTCGCCATAATTTTTTCCAATTCCCATACATTTTACTACGAGGTTTTTTACGAGGGCAACGCACCTACCTGTTAGAGGATTTAGTTTGACATTTTGATCGCTTAATACGTGTTTGTTGACTGAGAGAAGAAAGCTACCGAGTTTTTATTTTGAAATTTTATTTTAAACTTTGCCAAGTTGGTCTAGACTGCTGATGAGCGTTGTTTTTGGGTTTTCCATCAGGAGTTTCTCAGTAGTCTGGATTTGTGCTCGGTTGATTGCAATGGGTTCGCCCCCCATTACTTGGGACTTAAACATTACTCGCGAAATGTGGGTGTATCAATAACACTAGTATCGGGATATTTACCATGTTGTCTCTTGTGGGTGTACTATTTAGGTACACTTCGTCTAACAGACTTGATGTTACTTTTACTATTTTTGTTACTTTTATTTTAAACACTTTTTAGGAAGAGGTGTTTTGTAATAATATTTGCTGAGTCGACTGAATTTTGCGTCATTAATGAATTAAAAGATAAAGCAAAGTAGTTTGTGTCTTTTACGATTTTTGTCCGTCTCCTTCGAGGTAATGATTTACAATAGCAGTATCAATTCCAAACGATCCAAGCACTCGCTGTTCTTATTTTTTTGCAACTTAAATCGAATCAATTCCTTATCCAAACTATCAAATCTATCACAATTCATCATCACGTTATGTGTGAACTCGTAAAATATACTACACGCCAACGACACCGGTTTACAGTAAGTAGTTCCCGAGACGCCTTTAATGATTCTCCCTCGCTCCTTAACCGTTAATTAAGCTTATTAATCCGAAGGCACGACCACCTTGTTTTTCTTAATTGGTCCCAGTTTTATTTCAGAGCTGAGCCTCAGTTTTCACTATGAAGTTTATATATCAATGGTGTCTAGAAATTTGTGATTAGGTTATGATTTACGGAATTGTTCTAGTGTTAAATCAATGTGAAATCGAGACATAGACATTCTGGTTTTCATGATAGAAACTGTAACGAATCAACCTGTAGTCTGTCGGGTTACCTTGGATTTAATATTTAGGAATTGCTGAAGAAAGGAACGCAATGTGACGAGGACATCGAAATTTACAAACAATAGTGGCCTATTCTAAGTTCACATAACACGGGTCAACAGTTCATTCATTGTAGTAAATCAATGATGCAACGGAATAGAATAATTGGATATCACTGAATAAACGAATGGATCAGTAAATAGATATTGCAAGCACAAACGAATAATGTACTCAAATCCTCAGCACTGGACAATTCCGCGAATCGTCGACACAAAGCGAATTAACCTGATTTATTACATCAAGTTGGTGCAGTGCTGACATGAAGCAGCAAATCCAATGATGAATTTCAATTTTACTCACCATTTCAAAAGGAAAGTTAAAATTGTTTTTGAAATATTTCATGCAAAGTGAGACCAGAAGAAAGAGAGGGCAATAATAGAATTATTTTTCTGAGCATCCGCTGAGCCAGCAGGGGTCGTTATTCAATTACAAGGGAGGGAAAATACGAGGCGATGTTTACCTGTGTTGCTGCGGGCCATCCGACCGAATCTTTTTACCATAATTACCTATACCGATGTATTTTTAAGTGTACGAACCCCTCTCAACGAACTTAATGAATTCGGTGCGAGAGAAAATCTCGGTCATCTCGATCTCCTACGTGATATAAATTGCATTTTTACGAATCCTGTACACGCCGGCGGCGCGCGGCGTGATGCTAGATCGAAAACCATTTTTGTCATTTATTCGCAATAATCCAATATGGGAGCGGGTGCGCGTGATCTCATTGACACTAAGCTGGGCACGGGTTGCTATCCATTATTCATGGTGTCCAACCCGTCGTGAATAATATTTGATGCGGTTTTGAAATGGCATACCGTTAGAGAAACTTCAGTTTCGGAGAATTTACTGGTTCATTAGAGGCGATGGGCTGGTTGGGGATTTCGCTGCTTGTTCTTGATCTCGGCCTCTGGGTGATGTTTCGAATTTCAAAGGAATGAAAGGCGGTCTGTTATATGTGTCGTGTTTACATGGAAGGTTTAATAGTATAGGTTGGCGTGAATGCGTGTCTGAATACGATGAACGACGAATTTAGGATTTTCAGTTGGGACAGATTAATGTGAGTGTTTCTAATGAATGAACATCAATTTCTGCGTATTTCATCACGTTGAGTCTCGTATTAACGAAAACGATCGTTCAAACAGCTCATACGAGGAAAATTAATTAAGTTTTCCGGTTAGTAGGTTAATGTTACGGGTTTCGTGTTCTCGATCCTTTTGTTAAATTTGTTGCATGTAATTTGTGGTGTATATGTGTGAAAATAAGAACAATCTCGGTCGGCGATCACTTACCATAATGTGTAGCATTTACAACCCTCATAATATATACATACAAAATACTTTGGCAGCAAGAAACGGAAGCTTAAGCTGTAGAAAATACGTAATCAGTGTTTTGGCACCGCTGTTCACCATTTTTGGGAGGAAAGTACAGACAGTATGTCTCATTTAGCGTGTATATATGTATGTAAGTGGGTAGATATATGTTTGATTCTGTCTTCAAGGGAGCTTGTCCAGGGGCGGCTCATTTTAGATAAGGGACCCGCGGGTTTCTCGGTTCCTCCCTGTTGACTTATTGCGTCTATCGCGGAATCGTCGCAATGCCAGCCATTCACTGGCAAATTGTGTATTTACCGTACGAAATATTTATGCGATACTTTGAGGCTAATTTAATATTTTACGAGAATACGGCCAGTTACCTTATTTAAATTGTTTTTTGTTGGATGTTTTTAGAAATAAAAGAATAAGGGCTCATTTACGCACACGCGGCGCGTCGTGCGGGGCGGTGTCATAGGCGTTGCGCGGCGCGTCGGACGTTTTTGCCGTTTACGGAGACGCGGCGACCGCTTGAAGCCCAACGTGGGACCATTTGCTTGTATTTGATTTGTTATGTCAAATGGACAATACAAGCCTAAGGCAGTGCCCGGGTTCGATTCCAATACGGAACAAATTTACAATGTCATAGTTTTATCCAACAATAATAACTTTGTTTTTATTTTTTTGTGATTTTTTTCGTAAATTCTGTCCAATCTTTAATTATTATTTACGATTAGTATTTTTTGAATGGTTCAAAAACTAAAACTATATATACATATTATTAAACTAGATATTTTATAATGATTTTAAAATCATACATAATGCATTAAAATAAAACCGTACTTAATACCTAGTTACAAAAGTAATATTTCACAGCAAAAAAAAAAAAAAAATCTTACATACAAAGATTTGATCCTGCAACATTGTGATTTGCAGTCCCGCCGCAACAGTACCAAGCTAAGCATTACGATGACATTTAGTTTAAAATAGACGTAATCTAATGCATGATTTGACAGTTGTCAGTTTTCAAATATTTGAAAAATATGGTCCCACGGTGGGCTGCAAGCGGGCAACGCGGCGTCCGCCGCCGCGTTATGTCAAACGCTCAAACTCAAGGAAATGGTCCCACGGTGGGCTGCAAGCGGGCGACGCCGCGTGCTCCGCGGCGTTTTGTCAAACGCTCAAACACAAGGAAATGGTCCCACGGTGGGCTGCAAGCGGGCGACGCGGCGTTATGTCACATGGACAATACAATCATACGAGAGTGCCTGGGTTCGATTCCCATACAGAACAATTTACAATGTCGTAGTTTCACCCAAAAATTGTCATTTTGTTTTTATTTTAATTTTTTTGGTGATATTTTTCGTAAATTCTGGGCAATTTTTACTTATTATTTACGAGTACTGTTTTTTGAATGGTTCAAAAACTAAATGTATAGGTATGATTAAACTCGATATTTTATAATGATTTGAAAATCATACATAATGCATCAAAATAAAACAGTTATAGGTACCTAGTTACAAAAAGTAATATTTTACAGCAAAAAAAAAACACAAAATAAACACAAAGATAAAAATCTAACATACTAGGATTTGATCCTGCAACATGTGATTCGCAGTCCGGCCGCTATACCACCAGTCTAGGTAATCCTCTGACAATTCGACGAAAATAGACGTTCAATTCTAATGCATGATATGACGGTTGTCAGTTTTCAAACATTTTTGAAGAATATGGTCCCACGGTGGGCTGCAAGCGGGCGACGCCGCGTGCACCGCGGCGTTATGTCAAACGCTCAAACACAAGGAAATGGTCCCACGGTGGGCTGCAAGCGTGCGCCGCGGCGGTCGACGCCGCGTGCACCGCGGCGTTTGGACTGTACAAGCAAATGTTAGTGCCCGGGTTCGATTCCCATACGCAACAAATTTAAAATGTCCTAGTTTCACTCAAAAATTGTCATTTTGTTTTTATTTTAATTTTTTTGGTGATATTTTTCGTAATTTCTGGGCAATTTTTACTTATTATTTACGAGTACTGTTTTTTGAATGGTTCAAAAACTAAAAGTATATGTATTATTAAACTAGGTATTTTATAATGATTTGAAAATCATACATAATGCATTAAAATAAAACAGTAATACCTAGTTACAAAAAGTAATATTTTACGGCAAAAAAAAAACACAAAATAAACACAAAAAGAATAATCTTACATACAAAGATTTGATCCTGCAACAAATAATTCACAATCGAGCCGCAATACCACCGGGCTAGGTACTCCTCTGCAATATGTATGAAATAGACGTTCTATTCTAATGCATGATATGAAGGTTGTCAGTTTTCAAACATTTTTGAAGAATATGGTCCCACGGTGGGCTGCAAGCGGAAAACGCGGCGTCCGCCGCCGCGTTATGTCAAACGCTTAAATACAAGGAAAACTACTACTTTTTTTTTTATATTGGGTTTTGTGAAAGCGATTATTCCAATAGATTATTTTTGTAAATTTCGATCAACTCGAGTATTAAATTAAGGAATTAAGAAATCCAAAGATGAAAATTAAAATAATTTTTTTTTAAGAGTACGTGCGTACGAGCGTTTACAATACATTTTAATTATATTCTTTTTTTAAGCTTTTATATTATTAATGTTAATTGTTTTTCGTACATTCTGACGCACCGATTTTTTTTTCCATATTTAAATTTAAATTAGGAATTCGTTCGCTGTTCTAATTTATATTGTATTTATTGTGAATTTTGTTTAAACTATCCGAAGGTTAGTAGAATGGCCAGGATCTCAGTAAGATTAGGAAAAAAAAGAATTCTGTAGTTTGATTATTGTTAGGAGGTGTGGTTATATTTATTTATGGCCATGAGGTTAAAATGGTTCTTTGATATTCACTGTTTAATTATTTTTTCTATGAGCCTGCTCTGTCCCACATCTGGGCTTGCCATATCTTTCGAATTTTGTTTATCTTTTCCCTTCTTTGACTAAGTAATACTTTTTGATACTTAGAAAGCTTGGTTTATTAATAGCAACCCAAAAAACTATGAAACCAATGTTTTAACAAAACTACAAAATATATGAGTAAGACTCTTGCGTTCTAAGTCTAGTGTTCTGGTTCATAACTGTGCCGGGCTGTTCACGGCTACACTTAAGTGACTAGACCCACGCCACGGCCTATCATCTAAAACCTTTTTAAACTGGATAGTTACATTTGTTTATTGTTTCAACCGCTTTGAAACAATAACCTATCGTTCCTTGAAGAAAAGGCTTGTGAATTGCCGATTTTCAACCATCATCATAATCATCTCTGTTGGCCTAGCCTTTTCCCAACTGTGTCGGGGTCACCTTCCAGTCTACCCGGATGCAGCTGCATACCCATATTTGAAATGAAGCGACCTTTGACTGCCTATATGACCTCCACAACCCAGTTAACCGTTGAGGAGTTCCCTCGTGAGAAGACGATCCTGGCTGCAGGATGAGATCATGATAGAATTCATGTTTATCCATCAGATATGAACTTCTATACAAATTTTCGTGTCTGTGCTATTAACCTTTGAGGAGTTCTCTCGTGAGGAGACGATCCAGGCTGCAGGATTAAGTAATGTCTCTCATAAGAATATATTGTGCTTAAAACCAAAGATGTGAGCAAAATTTCAGCTCAATCGGTCATCGGCAAATGGTTCTAATTTAGCTTTCAAGAATGTACCCGAACAAACAGATACATACATTGCAAGTTAAATAAAAGCTTGTAAAAATTGACCAATTTACGAAAAAAATATCACTATAAAATTTAAAATAAAAACAAAATGATTATTTTCGGATAAAACTACGACGTTGTAAATTTGTTCCATGTGGGAGTCGAACTCGGGCACTGCCGTATACTTGTATCTGTCAGAGTGACATAACGCCGCGTCGGCCGCCTACATCTCAAGCAAACGGGCGTCAAACCGCTCCTCCGTAAGTAAACGCTCTCATACATCGCCATATGTTTGAATTTAAAGCGGGCCGCCCCGCGCACCGCCCCGCCCGACGCGCCGCGTGTGCGTAAATGAGCCCTAAGACAACTTTTGCTTGGTAACTGGGCAAGGAATGGAGAAAAGTAATTTAGGTAAACGTTATAGTTTATTTTGACGAAGAATTTTATTAATTTCGCCGTAGATTAGTCTATTTCGCGCATGACTGTTTTTGTTAAGGTACATATTTATTTTGCTTAGACTTAATAAAATCTACTTTCATTCAAAATCCTTGGATAAGTAGAGAATTAGAGATAACTTTTCAACATTTCACTTTGAACATTAAACTAAACAAGAAACAACCGTTAACTACCCTCGCTGAGCGTATCCGTGTACAGATATAATTAGGTACAGTCGGCATCACATTAAGTTAGCTCCCAAAGCTGGAGCATGTGGCTGCTACAGACTACGGAGTGACAGCCGGCCCTTAATGCGGTTAAACAGTTAAACAGCTTTAAGCCTACTGAAGCCAGTGTACCGTCGGCTAACTTGTACTAGTAGCTGAGCTTAGCTCCGCTTGTGGTTCCGTCTTCATTAAAGGACTAAGGACTTTGAGTTTATAATATATAGGGTTGAGAGGAAAAACCAGTTGGCTGTTTGAGAGCGGTGCTTTAAAATATTAATACTTTCTGATAAGCTTACCCTGGCAGGCAGATGAAAAAAAAATAGACAATTTGTAGCAAAAAAAAAAAAAATTCAAACGCGGTTGCGGATGTTGTGTTGCCGTAGTCTTGATCTTGTGTTATTTTCATTCAGTTTCGAAAATTTATCTACTATATTTTGTGCTTATAATTTTAAAAGTAAAAACCTACATACTTTATTGTAGCAACCTCTAT
The DNA here is from genome assembly GCA_949152445.1 of Cerastis rubricosa. NCBI lineage: Eukaryota > Metazoa > Arthropoda > Insecta > Lepidoptera > Noctuidae > Cerastis > Cerastis rubricosa. The sequence continues at coordinate 10,469,127 of OX424540.1, read as the reverse complement.
CCATCAGGAACAGCAGACCCCGGATATGGTATGGCAAAAATCGAAACCTGCACCTTATAATTTTATCTTCATATTCTTTTAATCAGTTTAAGATATTAACCTCCTAAATTCCAGACGGCCATAATCTCCATTAAAATCTCCTTTACTTTTTTCGCCTTCATTAAATTAATCCAAGTTAAGTAGATTATTTATAGCTTCAGAAAATAGGTTGGTTGCGTGTAGTGCACGTACTGTGCATAGTAATTAATCAATTGTTTTAACTACCAAACTCCAAGCTCATAGCTCACTTACACTCACAGAACTTTTCCAGTCGAGCTTCATTTCCTTGATGCTTTTATGGAGATCGACACTGTTGATTCTAGGTTTCAGGAGAGACTTTGGGTATAATGTGGCGGGTTTGTCCCAGAAACCACCATACACGATTAGCATTACATCACCTCATATTCATTAGTTAATCTCAATCCAAAGCATGGCCGTTACAGTGCTTTGCGGTATAGAGTTTCATATAAATAACCCAGCTCGAGTTGAAGCGATGCTGATTTTGTGCTGTACTTACATCTGTGCGTTGACCTTTACCCGCATATAAGAAAGGGCGGGGTAGTAGTTCATCATAATAATTACATTCTCCTTGCCTTCTTTATTAATAACACTTACTTTTTATAACTCCATGCTTCCTTTGTTTTAGTGTAATATTATTGCTGGATTTGGGAGAGTGCAATCATCGTAAACTTATTATAGCTAGCAATTAAAAATTGTCCAGTCGCTTGTCGTCACATTTTATTTTTGTGCTTTTGAAGGAGATAAAAATAATTTCTTGGTAGTTTTGAACGAGAGAGAAATCTTTGATTTGCTTAGTTATTTGTACAGACAGCTTCATTAAGTAGTTACCCCCCTGGCCCTGGCGTACTCGGCCGGACTGTAGAGGGGTTAGCACATACTGATCTTCCAAAAATATTTTGTGTATCTATCTATACCTACTAATCGTTTTTCCTGGCTGACTGATAACTCCCACCTGAGAAATGACTATATGAAAATGAAATGAGTACCTACATAACAGGAAGTCAGAAAGTGGCGCCGATGACTGAAAACATGTGTGGTAGTCGGTTGTGGTGGTATAGGCATGTGATGCAAAGAAATGAAGAAAGTGTCGAGAGAAAAGTTTTCATTATGAATGTGGATGGGTGGGTATAAGAGTAGAGGATGACCAAAAAAAAACGATGGATGGACTGTGTGAAGGATGATATCCCAAGAAAAGAAGTGTCAGATGAGATGTTGATATTGTTTTTGAGGTGTCATTGTTAAATAAAAAATAGTTAAAGCACTGATGACAACATTTATGTATTTTATTTTTATTGTTGTATCGATTCTTTTTTATTTACCTATTTTTATGAATGTGTGGATATTGTAGGCTTTGTAAATTGAAATATAAATTCTTAGTTTTTTTTTTGCTTTATCTTTTTCTATCTTTCGTAGTAAGCAACGACTTATTGTCAGGCCAACGCTGTCCTCCCATACTTAAGTGCTTACGCTGTAACATTCAAATATTGTAAAACCAGATGATTTTAAAGAGTAACCATGGAGTATCTTGCCGGTTCTTCTCCATAGGAAACGACCAACCCGAACCATACAAAAGGTGCACGGTTCGGGTTGGTCGCCCATGTAGGCCTCATCATCATCATTTCAGCCGCAAGACGTCCACTGCTGGACATAGGCCTCCCCCAAGTGGCGCACCTTTCCGCTCATTAGATGGGGTTTTAGCATAATCGCCACGCTTGGCAGGCGGGTTGGCGATCGCAGTACGGTTGTTGCAAAAGCACAGCGAACGCTGCTGCCCGTTCTCTGGCAAGTCCCTTAGTCGCCTCTTACGACACCCACGGGAAGATATGGGATGGTGCTATTCTTTACGTCCGACACCATACAAAATTGTATAACATGTAGGCCTATGTAGGATAAAATATTTTGATTTTTATTTTGGTGACGAGTAATATAGAAGTATAGAAAAAGAAGACATGCTGCGCCGGCCCCAAATGAATAGGCATAAGAGCAAGAGAATAATGATGATGATCTGATGATGCTTTTAGTCAAATCAAGATTCCTTAATATCAAGAACTCTTGAATTACTGAAAATAGTTTTCAAAATAAATTACTCAACAATAAACCCATGCTTATACGTATATAAACTGTATTGACGTTCTGTACAGGTTATTAGTTAATATACCTATACGCATTGACAGCCAGCAATTAATCGCGATGATTGCTCAATAATCTAGTGCTGCACATTATACTCCAATTACAGATCCTTTGTGTGGCATCGTGTTTCAGGACCATGCTATAGGATCGCTTAAGACCTATATGATAAGTGTTTTAGGTGAATTTGGTTCATTGACGACTTCCTATACTCAGGTAAATTAGATGGGTAAGTTGCATATATATGTACATATCTGCGTTAGATTGTTAATCACCGAAGATTGTTTATGGATTGGCGAAATTGACACGAAGAAGACTAGCCGTTATCGTGGTCGTGTCGCATTATATATTTTTAAAAACTGTTCATCGAAAAGCAGGCTCTTATCTTATCACCTTAATATTAGGTTTAGAATGTATATATGAATGTAGTGTATTTCACATTAGTGTTCTTTCTACGTTAAAGTCGTGTATTTTGATACGATGATTGGAAGCACTCGATGCTGCAATTGAGTGTAATTAATTGTGGCAGGTGAGATCCAAATCTGTTTTGTAAAATAGTCATGAATGTCCATTCAAATATCAAAGGAACAAAACGAAATACAGGAAAATACCACATTTAACTGTAAAGATTGTATTTTGTGGACCGTGTGTTTCGGACTGGACCAGTACCATTCCATTACCATGGACCAGTACGCCATTTACGAGGACCTACGAATATATTAGCTCGACAAAATTTTCCAGTGTTGCACTAAAATTAAAAATACAAACGATTAAGTCCTCTGTATATTAATATGGTTTAAATACAAATTAGGTTGACTAAGTCAATTGCGCGTCGACATGAGCGTGGATTAAGTTAGCCCTGTTTCTAGTACAAAGGCCAGGCATGACAATGACAGTTAGCTCTACTTGTTCACACCCACCACCTTACATTGCCGATAGCATCCGCAAACGCCATGGGAAATGCAACCTTATTTAAGCAACTATAAGGCGGTCAGTGTGCTGGATGTTGTCAAAGGAGACGGGGACTTTTGGGCCTGAATGTAGTAAGTTGAGGTATGGTTAAAAAAATAGGTCATATTTTTTTATTTCAAAATGTGAAAAATCAGCTCAATTTAAAATCTAGAAATTGAGAAATCCAAAAATTAAGGGTTACGAAGTAATTGGAATATCGATTAAATTATAATCGAATAACGTTACAGAGTTCATACTATTAACGAAAATGCTTTCGCCAGATGATTAATTCAATTAAAATAATGACATCTATTAGTATTAAAGTAAGAAGAGTTTAATTTAATTAAATATCTGCATAATTAAGATAAATCAATTCACTTTTACTAATCGATTATTGTATTTTTAATCTGTGCTAAGTCTGACTTGACATGCATGACATGACATTGACACTCGCAGGGGGGGGGACACTGCCGTACTTGACATAGGCGTCCAATTTTTCACAAAGATACTAGCACCATCTCTTACGAAATCTGCATAAACTTGAAGTACGTTAAAATGACATAGATGGTGCTTACGTCAATTATCACCAATGTGATTAAATACCTTTTTGATTTGAATGAAAATTGAGTAAAAAATAATACATTTCAAATTCTAAACAAGATTAAACCATTTTTTTTATTTTCATTTTGAAATTGCGAATATTTCTTATATATATCTTAAATATAGGTACGCACCTATAGTTATTGAGATTAGTTCAACGGATATAGTACCAGATGGCAACACCGTTCAATATGGGTGTCAAAAATTCGCGTGAGAGGGCTCTCTATTCCATCTTTATTCCTATACTCTTTGGACACTCGTTTCGTATCGTCTAGTGCGTGTGCGTTTTGAGTGCACTTCCTCCCATATTTTATTGATATTTTCTCAAATTGTTGGATTTACAGGATTGTATAGAATCTGGATCATCAATCTACGCTTTACACGTTCAATTTCCTGTCAATCTGGATCTCAATTATGGATCAGATTGATGCCAGATTGAACGTGTAACCTCCGTCTTACTTAACCTCACTTTTGCTAAAATCTCTTTTATCTCAGCTCTCAGATTTCCAAAATCTGTAAAATTTTCAGTGATTGTTTGTTAATATAGTAGCTATCAATTGACACCAATTTCATCTTTTTACAAGTAGGCCCAAAATTGTATGAAAGCGTATCCGTCTCCTTTAAGGGTGAGTTTATCATGGTCAAAACACGCTAAGCCAAGTTTCAGCCGACCTCGAGTTCTGACGAGCTTTGTAGCTGTAAAGAGAACTTGTATTAATTTCCACTTAATATCGTTTTGTTAATTACGTTTCTATCGGAGCATAATGCTTGAAGTTTAATTGAAGTTAAACGATTAAGTTCGGATCACGCTAAGCGTAAACATTTAGATTGTTTACGCTTAGCGTGAGATGTTCATTACGAAACTATTCTATAATTAGGCGCTAGTTCGTGCTCAGTGGGTCACGTAAGGAGCAAAATTGCTCATCATCGCAAATTATCTCAAAGTACCTTAGGGTTCATTATTGTTTGGATACGTGGGTAGTTGTTTATGCTAAAATGATAATTATGTAACTGTTATTATACATTGATTTAACTTTGAAAGCTTTAGCTTATGTTTCAGCCTGTAAGGTCAAACAAACAGTAGGTAACACCGTAATATCTTTCAGCGTTTGTTATTTATACGTAGATAAATTAATGAAGTCACACATTAAACTTTAGATGTGCTACATTGCACAATGACTGACCAAGAGAAATAAATATGAAGATCTTTGCTTATTATACGAAACAAGTACTTAAGGTACAAGCGTCCTGACGCTTGCAGCTTGCTTGATGTAAGAAAATTCGAATTTCTCTTGCTATCCTGGTGGTTCCCCCTTTTTTGTTTTTTTTTTACGGATGTGAAATCATCAAATGATCCTCCCCTCCCCGCTCTGGGCGGAGCGGAAGGGAGTGTCAGACTTGTACTGACTAAAACCATCCATGTTCCTTCTTAGCCCTTTGTGTTCCAGGCAGGGCCACGGTATCTCTTTAGAACAGTCCCGCAGCCCTGGCAGGCATCGGCCCTCTCGGACCCGTTCCAATTTGTTGACATCACTTTGAGGCGCGCGTGGAACCCGAACGCGCCGACAACACGGCCGGACCCCTAGCTAGCCTATTACTTACCGTCCACAGGCCCGCGTGGTGTTTCCCCCGTAAGTTTCTACTACCGCCCAAATACGTACCCTCAGTTCAATTAAACAATATTTCTCGCACCATAACTTCAAAGGCTCTCAAAATTAGATGCTGAATAAAATTAATAAATAACAAATGGCGACCTATTGTCGGGAAGCGATAGAAGTCGAGTTTGTTCACAAACTAACTTAGCGCGGCGGATATTGAAGTTGGGTAGGAAACCACTCCGTAACGGAGTCACACCAACTGTTAACTACGTTACACTCGGATGTTTTGTTTGCTTCTTCTTTTTGTTGCAAATAAAATATATCAATTGAAGAAGTGGTACTTACTTTTTATTTCGTTGATGAAATAATTATCTAGACTTTCTTCTAAAGTGCAAGGAAACGTTTAAGATTTTGTATTGTATGTTTAATCTTAAACCTTCCTTTAAAGTTTTTTTTCCAAAGAAGCGATAGGCTAGTGGTTTGTCCGTCGGACTGCCTAAACATGGGTCTCGACTTCAACACCTAAGACATGCGATTCTGATTTTTCGTACTGTAGAATTTTGATCAGTTCGCTTCGGTGATGGAAAACGTGACGAAACCAACATGCCTGAGAGATATTTCTCGAAGGCATATTTCATGTAGGTAAAGCCAAGTCAGAAGCCCATAGGCGGCATAAAAACTGACACTAGTCTAGGCACTCACAACACGATAAAGAAAGAGCTTTCCTTTGCTTTTTCAGTACTCGTTCAGGGAACTTCCAAAAAAAAAAATTGTATTCGTAGTCCAAAAATGGTACAAGCTGTGCCAAATGTGTTGCATAACAGAGCATTATAAGTCATGAATTTCTACCTAGAAATGAACATTGTGGAAAAATTGTGATTAAATTCGCAAAAAATCTTGTGTTTGTGAACAATACATAGCCCATAGAAACACAACAACAGAGGCCCATATTTCCTAACATCAACCGCTGAAGGGCGTTTTCATTCCTAGAACCGTGCTCCGTAATATCCTCATTACGTAAAGATATCAATATCAAACGTAATTTCGGCGTCGGCTGCGACAAATCTAACAATCATTCCCATCAAATGACACGACAGAAAACCCTCATTTTTCCACAAGACGTATTTTTATAAAATTCCACCAAAATTAGATCACATTGCGTATCCGTGGACATAAAAAGGGTTCACAATATTTATCTAGGGCGCATTAAATAACGGTAGCATTGGAATAACAAATGCCCACCGTTGGGACCAACAATAGCCCGAATATATCACGACTCAAGCGCTAGAGGGCCGCAATTTCCGAAAGAGCCCGCAAACGGCTATGTCCGTAACTTTAGTAAAGCCTCGGTTTAACTTGGTATTGGCTACTAAATATTTATTGAAAATATTAATACTTATTGATGATACTTCGCCTTCATATAATATAGATCTGCATTGGGGACAGGCGCTGCGACATACATTTATTTTATTTCTGGTTCACATTTCTCGCGTTGAATCATGAGTTTATTTATTTAATGCAAAATGTACATAATCAGCAGTTCAAAACTGCTGATTATGTACATTTCCCAGCCTGTAACTAACAGGCAGGCTAAAAACTAGAGAGTAGGTACATGACCTAACATGATAACTATTGGAGATTCAATCTTAACGAAGCCGAAGGGCACTTTTTCCCGTCATTGCAATATTGCTTTGTTCTGGACCATACCTGGGAACCTTCTAGTTACGGAAATGCTGGAGGTAAAAGTTCAAACATTTTCACAAGTTAAAAAAAATACTAGTTTTTAAGGTACGAACTTTACTTTAAATTCCTTCATAACCTGTTTACTAGTTATTGCATCCATCAGCGCAATGCTATATAGTGCGTTACATTGAGTTTAACCGTAAAACGTGATGTCCCACCCCAAAAAAGTCGTTCCCAGCAATATTTTTTGCGTAGGGTTACTTAGTTTGATGCTCTGTATGGTGTCTGACGTAAAGAATAGCACCATCCCATATCTTCCCGTGGGTGTCGTAAGAGGCGACTAAGGGATTTGCCAGAGAATGGGCAGCAGCGTTCTCTGTGCTTTTGTAACAACCGTACTGCGATCGCCAACCCGCCTGCCAAGCGTGGCGATTATGGCAAAACCCCCCAAAATGTCAATGTGGCGACACGTGGGGGAGGCCTATGTCCAGCAGTGGACGTCTTTTGGGCTGAAATGATGATGATGATGATGACTTAGTTTGATGTTAGAATGCTTGGTTGCAGGCTTAAAGGGTCTGTTTACACTTTGTACACATATTCAAAAATTTCTAATCAACTAGACAGTAATAATTGGGCTGTTGCCGATTGTCCCAAAACTAATGTATCCTGTGGTAACACATGAAACCATTGAAATACATTATATTTTACACAGATAGGTAATATAACCAATGTGCAATAGATAATTATTATTCACGTAATGTTATAATTAAAAAAACGTGTGCGTCTCGGGACGCTCTACAGAAGTGATAACTTAAACTAATCTAAGTTGAACTATTTAATACTAGCTGTCCGGCGCAACTTCGTTTGCGTCACATTTTCCCCGTTTTCGCAACATATTTCATTGCTGCTCCACTCCTATTGGTCGTAGCGTGATAAAGGGTATCCTCGATAAATGGGCTATCTAACACTGAAAGAATTTTTCAAATCGGACCAGGAGTTTCGGAGCCTATTCAATACAAACAAACAAACTATCAAATCTTTCCTCTTTATAATATTAGTATAGATTGAAAGAGAGTGAGAGAAAGGGAAGCCAGACAGAGTGGTGCCGTAACGCGTTACGTTACGAAGCGGTTTACCCTCCCATAAAAGTTGTCAATTCAAAAAGATGGCAGGAAATGCAGGTATGTGTCAAAATGAACACGCCTGCCATGCCTTATAATTTTAAGCTTTGTTCCACTAAATTTCTAGTTACTTGGATCAATGGTTGAAACCTGCGAGCGATCAATTAAACCAAAGTAACGTTTTACTTGCAAATGGCGCCGCACCGGAATAATGATTGACACAAACTAACAGTTCAGTCGATCATCGGTTCGGCTATTAATTGCACAAAGAGACCATGAGCATAGACAAAGAGACCGATTCTAGTTGGGAAATCCCTACCATAGACAAGAAGCGTCACCTCAACAAGTTTAATAAACAAAAAAGGTTTTCGTTTTACTTTGAATAAAAGAACAAACTTGTATCATCATCATCATTTCAGCCGAAAGACGTCCACTACTGGACATAGGCCTCCCCCAAGTGTCGCCACGTTGACATATGGGGGGTTTTGCCATAATCGCCACGCTTGGCAGGCGGGTTGGCGATCGCAGTACAGTTGTTACAAAAGCACAGAGAACGCTGCTGCCCATTCTCTGGAAAGTCCCTTAGTCGCCTCTTACGACACCCACGGTAAGAAATGGGATGGTGCTATTCTTTACGTCCGACACCATACAGAATAAACTTGAATAAGCTTGTATTACAGGTCCCAATTTGGTTACAAAAACCGATACAATAAGTTTTACTGTACATACATTTACAGCGAAAGGTTCGTTCGAAGCCTAAACTTCTCTCGTAGCCGACGAATTTTGTCGAATACGACCTTCACTGGTAATTTTCTCTTCGTGCCGATGTTTTTCCTAAGATAGATTACTTTCGAAGATGCGGATTATATGGGTAAGTAATGTTAAGTTAATATCGGTATTAAATCCTCCACGTAAAACTCCGTTGCTACTTTTCATGTTATTTTGACTTCACATTTTTTTTACAAGCGTAAATGAAGGGTTTCTCTTTATTCGTTAAAATACTGAAGGAAATGTAATGAAATTTAATTTGACTTCGCAAACGGCAACTTTCAGTAAAGTTGTGAACTTTTCTACGTGGTTACACTTACATGGATTCTTTTGTTGGCTAAAAATAAATAAGTGACGTTGTTTTCTAAAAAACGGTTTTGTTTTTGCAACATTTGGATAATATTTATTATTTATACGGTATGATTAGAAAATAATGAAACTAAGTAATTTGTAGTTTAATAGGCGTCTAATTTGGGTAGCCATTTAGTTGAAATATGAAACACAACGGGTGAGGCTTTTGTTGAAATATCTGTAGTTGTATACTTATATTTTATAAAAGTATACACTTCATCTGAATAAAAATAATTTTGAACTCATGTAAAACATTGGGAACCCAATTTTTAGGCTTCCGTAGCCAAATGGCAAAAAACGGAACCCTTATAGATTCCTCGTGTCTGGCTGTCTGTCCGTCCGTCCGTATGTCCGTATGTCACAGTCACTTTATTCCGAAACTATTAGTACTACACAGTTGGTGAAAGACTAAGGGGGGGCTCCCCATACATAGAACTAGATTTGATAAAAAAAAATAAAACCTATACGTGCGGGGAGGTGTCTATACACATCTATACGTTTTTTAAAATGACATTGAGGTTCCTAAAACCATTTTGTCTCAAAGTCAATCGTTTGAAAGATAGACACTTTCAAAGTGGTAAAATGTGTCCCCCCCCTCTCATTTCTAAATTAACAGGAGGAAAAGTCTGAAAAAATGTGGGATTGTAGAATGTAAAATAACTTTTAACGTAAATTGGTTTGAATAAGATTTGATTATTAGTTTTTGAGGTATGGGACTTTTTCATGAAACTGGTAACTGGTAAACCGATAATGAAAAACAATAGTTATTTGTGCAACAAGATAGCAAAGCTTTTTTTTGCTGCGAGTGCTGATTTTGAATCCTGAGTGTGGCGAGGGATTCAAAGGCACGAGATGCATAAAACTTTGCTCTCGTGTAACACACATAACTTTTCACTTCAGCAGCGAGAACACTTTAGGAGATAAAATTATAAACAGGAATAGATTGAAACAACTATTTATTGTGAATCACAATAATTAACATTGTAGGTAGAGGTACTGTTCTCGTCGCTAGTATCACTCATATTTCACGATTATTTTAATATTTTTTAACTTATTCAACTCTTTACGCCAGCCACGAAATTTTATTCCTGCTCTTTTATTTAAATTATGGCGTGTTCGGAAATAGCACCCATGATATTTTATTATTCAAAATATATTTACGTAATATTATTTGAACTAGAAATATATATTTACAGGTTAAATATTAGTTTTATTTGCAGTAAATACTTATTTTCGTTTAAATACAACAATAAGTTGTAAATTTTTGAATTATTTTATTATTTATGTTTCCCACGAATTAATATTAAAATTAACACTAGAAGACGTTTGAATTGGATGACTAAAGGAATCCGAGCATGTTGTAAACGAAAGCGGCAACTACTATGGCGATATCGAGTTATTAAAAACCATAGCGATAAATCGAAATTCAAAGCTCTTTCATCTAGACTCAATCGCATTATCAAGTCAACAAAAAAACACAAAACAACCACTACATACACACAGCACGCAATAAATGCAAAGCTACGTGGGACATAATAAATGACTCTAAATGCAATATACCAGATAGTGGAATACACAATTTAACTGTTAATGGTGAATTAATAAATGATGCATCATCTATAGCTAACTCTTTTAATGACTTTTTTATTGACAATATAAACTCAGAGTTGCCACAAAGTACACCAAGCAGTCTTGGTACTCAGCTTAATTCTATGTATATGTATCCAATACTTCCCGGTGATGTACTTAAATTGATATTGAATCTTAAGAATACCAAAAGCACTGGATATGATGAAATTTGTACAAGTATACTAAAACATGTAGCCATGACAATTAGTCCTGTTCTTAGTCATATTATAAATTTATGTTTTCTTAATGGTGTATTTCCTGATAAATTAAAGGTAACAATAATCAAACCACTTTTCAAGAAGGGAGATAGACTGTCCGTAAATTGTTATCGCCCTATAGCTCTTATACCCTTGTTTTCAAAAGTATTTGAAAAAGCAATACATGATAATATTTACAATTACTTTGAGAAGAATAACTTGTTTGCAGAGGAACAATCGGGGTTCAGAAAAAATAAATCGATTGATATGGCCGTCTATAATTTTTTAAATGAAGTAATGCGTAATTTAAATAATAAGAATCATGCTTGTGCATTATATATGGACCTTACCAAAGCTTTTGATAATGTAGACCACAATATACTGTTATCGAAATTGTCTGCTTATGGTATTAGAGGCAGTGCTTATGATCTAATAAAGTCCTACTTAAGTAACAGGAGACAATCGACTCAGATCACAAGGATTTGTGCTAAGACCAAAAGAGAAATAACTTACTCATCAAAATATAGAGAAGTAAAAATAGGGGTACCACAAGGCAGTGTTTTAGGACCACTTTTATTTATAATTTATGTTAATGACTTGCCGCGCATTACAAACCATCCGACTGTTTTGTTTGCTGATGACGCCACTGTTGTATTCTCCAGTAAAGGACTATCTGAACTAAAAGAAGAAGTAGAAAATACATTAAAAACTATTATAGAATGGCTGACATCTAATAAATTAAAAATAAACTTAACCAAAACTAAAATTATGAATTTTAAGAATAGAAATAGCAAACAAACAAACGTCGATGTTTATTTCCAAGGACAAAAGATTGAGCAAATCAATACAACAAAATTCTTAGGCTTAAATATAGACTATAACCTAAACTGGAAGTCACATTTGGAAAGCTTGTGTCTCAAATTAAGTCAGCAGTCCTATGCGTTATATATGCTTGCAAAAACGGTCAGTACCAGTGCGGTCTTAGCATCCTACCATGGTTACGTAGGGTCCTTGCTGAGATATGGCATTATGTTTTGGGGCTATTCTACAGAAAAGGAAGCTGTATTTAAAATGCAAAAGAGATGTGTCCGTGCAATCTGTAGTTTAAAACCAACAGATAGTTGTAAGCCCTTTTTTAAAAGCTTAAAAATATTAACGCTACCATGTTTATATATAATGGAAGTCGTAGTCTTTGTAAAACGCAACTTGCATTATTTCAAAAATTATAGAAGTCAACGCAACAATAAAAAAATATATTTCCCTGACAGCAGTAGAACTACTTTGTTTAGCAATAGTATTTTTTGGATGGCACCTCGACTTTATAACCATTTACCAAAATGTATTATAGACTCAAAAAGTATTGAAATATTTAAATGTAATGTTAAAAAAATGTTATTGGAAAAATCTTATTATAGTGTTAGTGAATATTTGTGTGACAAACTCTAAATAATGTTTATTAGTTAAGTTTGACATAAATTACGAATTTCACAATTATGAATTCATGACATTTTAGCATGATAGTTTAACTTTAACATTATTATTTAATTTATTATTTACTTTGACTTTAATTGACATTTATTTGACATGTAATTTTGAACTATACTGTATTTAAATTTTTTATTTAGGGACTAACCACGTTCCGAACTAAATGTTGCATGCCTAGTGCAGAATATGGTGACACTAACAACTTTCCTGTGCTTCAAAAACCCACCTGTATAACTACCCATATTTGCAATAAATGAATTTGAATTTGAATAAGTTAAAAAATCAATAAATTACATTAAAATACATAATTATCTTTTTGCAAAATTTCTTTAGTTAGTGCGAAATTCCGAACGTGTTTGTCTTTGAGGTCGAATTCAAAATAGGAACTTCGAACAGGCTGGTCTTTGTCTCTCTCTCTTTCTAATGGCGGGAAAGAGATAAAGTGTGAATATTTCAAATTTTAGGATTAACCCAAGGCTGAATAAGATATTCGCGGCTTTCTGAAAAAATAATTACAAAAGTTACTTGGTCTCACTCAGTCAGCAAAATCGCATTTTGCTCACTGATTTCAGGCAGCAAAACTCCACTATTAAGTCAGTTTCGGTATATTTGACCTTAGTATGTTATGCCAGGCGCCTATATGCCTAGGAATCATCTAGTTATCTGTCTAAGTCCGCCGCTAATTAAGACAGTCATAAGCTGCAATAACGTACAGTAAACCACATTTCAGTGGTTACAAATTGACAGCGGCTTTATGTAGCAGTAAGTGCTAGTTCAGACACGGCGGGAACCGCGCGGTTTGTGAATCGCATGGGAACCGCTCGTGTCTTATTTAAATAGATATTCATTAAATCGTTCGGACGTAACCGCGCAGGAACCGCGTGGTTCCCGCGCGGTTCCCGCCGTGTTTGAACTAGCGCTTAGCTTAGGGAGTGATATTCTTAGTGCAATTGCTACTACAGATCAGCGGTTGACCTTACCACATTTCACCGTTGGTCAGCAATGTAAGATAGTTATGTCAACAAATTGGCACCATCAATACGGTACCAGTTTGTTGACATAACATACATGTTAGATTTATAAGTTTTTTTTTGTTATTGGGTATGCAAGATTGGACTGGGGATAATTAAACCTAATCTGCTGTTAAGAGTTGTCGCAGTGGCAGGTTATTATTGCTTTAGATTTAAAATAACATCACGCCTGTAATCCCCGGAGGGTTAGACGGAGATGTACCTAATAGTACAACAACATTTCGCCAGTAATATTTAAGTCCCATGTAATAAGTGCGAGCCCATTGACATCAACCTGGCACAAATCCTGACACCGTGGTTGCAACTGAGAAATTCCTGATGGAAAAACCCAATAACAGTTTGCCCGACCTGGGAATCGAACCCGGGACCTCATGCTCAGTAGTCGCGCTTGCGACCACTAGACCATAGAGGAATCCAAAACAACATCCAAAAGCGACGGTTTTTTTTTTGAAAATTAATGTCTTGTTAATTAATACCTATTCATACCTACTTACAGACTTTCTTGAATGGTTAAAACACCGTTTCTGCCGGCTACTGTTTTGCTCTACAAAATAATGTAGAGTATTGCATTTATAATACAAACAAAAATATAATTATTTTGTACATTACACTAATTAAAGTAGCTATTTATAAAACTGCCAACGCCAAACATATTTTATAAAACATAAACGTTATGGGCACTCAATATTCATACCATGGAAACCAAAAAAGGTTATTTTCACGTTTCCTTTTTATTATACTGTCAAATAGAGCTTTTATAACAAAGGCAGTCCTCACAAAGACGAGTAAAGCCTGTGTGACGACAACTCGTTAAAATTTTAATCCGCTCCGATATAAATCTGATTGAAAATGCACTGACGTACGGATCGTTACGCGCAAACAACGTACGGAGAAAATATTTGGTGCCACGTTACGTGCGTCCCGATATTTTTGATCGGTAAAACCATTTATTTTCACAATATATACGAATAAAGGTGCACATAGGGTTTGTTTGAAAATACTGTTACGTTTTCAACTTTTTCATTCCCCTTGATTTTAACAAGATCTCTGCTCCAAACGGTTTAATTAAATCAATGATCGTGATGACCGACCTCTGATATCTACCCTCCATCATTTTGAGTCTGCATGCGATAGGTAGGGGTGATAGACATTGTTATATTTCATTACCGGCATTATATTAGTCTGGTCGGTCCGGCCGGGAGCATTTTCACAAAAGGCCAACCCTAAAGGTTCAATCGGCAAATTGCGCATACGATTCAATGAGGTTTGAACGACGAACGTCTTGGAGACGAGTTTCCGGAGCAGACGGCTAGATGGCGTCCCATCACGTCTGCACATGCAAACTGTATCATAGGTACCTAAGTACCACATTCACGAATCTGAGGTGTTTTTGTAGTAATCATTTTCAGCTTGAGTGAACGTATGGATCGCGCACAAGTATTTTTCTTCAGCAATTTCGTCCGATATCGCAGTGCAGATTTGAAGATGATTTATCAGATTGGTTTTTCTGATTTCGATACTTACTTATGTTTACCGAAGTATCAGTGAACATAAGTTTTTACATAATATATGAGTTCACATTAAAACAGACGGACAAACCTTTACAAAATATTCAGAGCACCAAAATAAGGACAATGGTGAAAGAAAAACGCATAAGATACTTACGAGAAAAAGAAATCTGCTGACGGAAATACACCAAAGACGTTGGTATTATA
This sequence comes from Cerastis rubricosa, assembly GCA_949152445.1. Taxonomy (NCBI): domain Eukaryota; kingdom Metazoa; phylum Arthropoda; class Insecta; order Lepidoptera; family Noctuidae; genus Cerastis; species Cerastis rubricosa. Next base: position 10,453,811 of record OX424540.1, on the reverse strand, counting down.
TTATTTTAGGTCCAAAAAAAAACACTTTAATCAGTGTTTTTTTTTTGTTTGGATGTCTTTGGTTAGACGTACTAGACACTGTGTTAACATTTGTTCATCTAGTTTAATGAAAACCTTATACATATAGTGATCTCACATTTATCTACCTCAAAATGTGTATCCGTGGCATATGCGGTTTTTAAAACGAATAACCATTAATTCATTAAAATTGCGGTCAAATTACAACCTCAATGACTGTTATAATTCACTAATTATGACAAAACTGTGCCAAAGCACTACTTTCAACCAGGTTTGGCATAAATATGGTGTGTTAAAATTTGTTCAAATGGCACTATTTTGTGGCGGCTTGCCAGCCAGCTCCATTCCAATAGTTAAAGTTACCAAGGTAACTGTGCTGTACTATTATTAGTAGATAGGTGATATCAAGTAGAAGATACATGTAGATGAGTTATAAGTTATCACAATCGATTCATTGTGGCGTTTAAGATCTTAATTATAGAGGCGAAAATCAAATCTGTGAGAACAGTATGTTTTAAGTTTTATTCAACTGGTGTTCTGTCGAGTTTTTCATACCAAATTATTATTCCTGTTTTTTCAATAATAAGGGATAAGCTTAGAGAAAGTTAGAAATGAGAATATAAGTGGAAGTTAAGATGAAAGGGAGACGCCTGTCTTGGTATGGACATGTGATGAGGAGGGATGGAACACATGTGACTGAAAGAGTGATGAATATGAATGTGATTGGATGGAAAGGGAGAGGAAGACCAAAGAAAAGATGGATGGATTGTGTGAAAACTGATATGAAGGAAAAAGGAGTAAATGATAGCATGACGAGTGACAGAGGAGAATGGAGAAAAGAGACGTGTTGCACCGACCCCAAATCAAATGGGACAAGGGTAGGAAGATGATAAAGCTTAAAGTCCATTTATTAATCGGCCCAACTCGAAACAAACAAGGGTAACATCAGAATAAGTACCTCTTGTAAGATGTTATGAAATTAAAGTTTCAATACTTAAAACAAGAAAACTGAAACTTAAAAGTAGTTCAAGCATTTAACTATCAAAAATATCTGCAAAGGTGGTTTCATTGGGATTATACTGTCTACCACTTGTCTTTAAACAGTCCTTATTTTGGTATACCTAGAGTTGAAATGGGATTCGTCTGAGCACCTACCTCCTCTCCCAATCGATGAAATAAGCCCCCTTTCCCCTACCTCGGCAATTTAGTCATTAGGAACAGTGGTAGACTACTTTCTTTTCTTTTAAAAGATTTTAGTCACTGAGTAGCAAGCCAAGTATTCTCAGAAGCGAAACTTGATGATTAAGTGTCTATAGTTTACGTAAGGTTTTAAGAATCAATATTAGGTAGGTACTTAACCTTTTAGAAATTTGTTTTGGCTGCTCGTAACGAAGAGAACAGGCGCAATATCGAGAAAAGTGGAAGGAATGGGGGGAGGCTTTTGCTCAGAAGTGGGATAGTTCAGGCTAACTTAACAACAAAAAAACAGAGACTGTTATAGTTACACTTTTTGAGACTGCTGCGACCAGGCAGCGCGACTGCTGAGCTATGAAGTCCTGGTTTCGATTCCAAGGTCAGGCAAAGTGTTATTAGGTTTTTCCTTCATGAATTTCTTTCTTTCAGTAGTGTCCATGAAGTCTGGATTTGTGCCCGGTTGATGGCAATAGGCTGGCCCCCTATTACATGGGACTTAAAACATAACTGGCGAAATGAGTTTCTCAACCAAGACTTTTTTTTCCGATCAACCCGTGTTTCCCTGATACTTTGCCTATCATTATCAGTGGCAGTAACTCATATTTCTCGTGCTGAAACACTTAGTTACTACGAAGTCTAAAACATTTGGTGTTCATATCAAGGAAAGGACGCTTCAGGGTTCATATGAGAAGTAATACAATAAGATAGAAGTGGAACTCATACAGCGAAGTATCGTCAAACACTCACACGCCACAGATGATACGTAACACGTCAATTCAATGCCGTAGGTATCTGTGATTGTCACGACAAGTGATTCAACAAATTGCGCATTTTGTCGTTGTCTCAAGGGGAGTCGTTACTGTATTATTCTTGTGCAAATAGTAGCGAGCAGGGAGCAGCGGCGGCGGGCTCATTCTATCAGTTTCCGCAACATCAACTCCGCTCCACCATACGATGCTTTGTTTCTGACGGCCGATGTCGGCAACTTTCACACCGACACGTAACTAACAAACCCTCTACGTAACCTGATTACCACTGCGCACGTATCGAACAATCTTATGTACTGTATGATATTGTTTTGACCCGAATTTAATGAAGTGTAACGGTGTGAGATACGGACGCTTTAATATGTTATTGTTTCCATTTAAAATAATAAAGTCCCGATCTGAGTTCGTGATGCGGGGTGAGTTTATTTTACGTGGAACCTAATTTAATTAAGGCATGTATCTGTTGTTCGTTTTAACTTTGATTTCAATTTTCAGATTGAGTTTATACAGTTTGATTTAATTTAGTATTTGTTTTGTATATCCTCGAAATTTTCTCCCTTTAGGTTTGTTACGTAAGTCGGGTCTATAACGAAAGAGGCATTCTTGCTTCGTGAATAAACGAGAGCCCAGGGCGGGACATGCGAAGCTTCTTTTTACATTTAATCAAGAGGATCGCTTCGCAGCGATTATTATATTATTATTTTGTACTATTATCATCCAACTAAGACCATGAAAGAAAAATAATTTAGGTTGAAAAGGAGATCTTTTTGTAAAAAGGCGCCTGTTTTAAATTGTTGAAATATTTATGGATAAAAGAAAACAGATTCGGTCGCGCCGCCTTGAATAAATTGGAAAATATGCGTCTGCTTTCTTGGTGGCATGAAAAGTAATTTAAAGGAAAATTCATAAAATTAATTACCTCATAGCGAGTGAGATGGACTTATTTTATTGTTCTCTGAGTGAATTCACAAGGATTGCATTGTTTATCATTAGTTATAGATATTAGTTATAAGTATGTATAAATTAAGTTATTATTAAATAAGGCGCATTTATCGCATTGGGTTAGCCTGTAATGGTAGATCTAAGTAGATAAATAAATAAATGAAAAATTAGAGATTGTTAGCATATTAAAGGCATACCGAGTAGTAAGAAAATGCTCGCTAAAGCAATAGTAAATCAGCTACTGTATCAATTCGATCTAAGAACATTTTACAAACTAACGACGATACAGTTGTGGAAGATTGATAGAATACACATGACCTTTAAACGTTAAACCCATAGTCTTATGTGAAGTGAAAATTCAGCTTAGTTAAATTACAAGGTTTTATTAAACTTGCAATGTTTGTATGTATGCTAAGGTCAAATCTTGCAACTGAATTTTAAAACAGTTATCCCCAACTGTATGAGCCGAAATTTTGCTCACACGTTTAGTTAGGATGATAATGCATGGTTAGATAGGTGACGTCTTTCTAAATCCAATATGGCGGACTCTCAAAGATGGTGGACTATTTATTTTTATGTATCTTCATGATTTAGGTATCAATTAAATAAAGGTTTGCTGAGTCTATTTTTTTTTCGTATTCTAATACCAAAAAATAATTAAGTCACAACTACATTTAAAAGCTTAAAAATATTTTGATACTAGAAGCTTGTTTCATCACAACCCTTACCTACTGGGCTATTATTATATTGTTAACAAATTTTGAAGAGGCATTTTCTATTAAAATTTCACTTATAAGTAAGTTTGTAAGTACCCAGAAACCGATTAAATTTTTCTTAGAGTCTTCAAAACATTGGTGTTATTATTTTGTATAATAAAGTTAATGTAAATTATGCCTTGGGTAGACCTCCGTACCATTATCTAAAGGGACCTTGTTTGCTAAAAATAGTCCCAAAGCCAGGCTACCTTTTAGCCGAGTAACCTGAAGTAGGGTATTATTTATGGCGTCTGGAACTGCTTATAACTCTACGATATTATTTGTAACGCCCACGCACTTACAGATTACTTATATTGTCTTGTCCGTCTCTTCTATCTAAGAATTTTATTGTAGGGGCAGAGATTGGTACTATAACATCTGGTTGATAGGTGTAAAAGGATTTATTATTAAGAATGAATGTTCTACTTAGTTAAGTTCTTGATCTTTGTGGAGCAGGGAGGTTCTCTTGATCTAATTCACGTATTTTTAGTTATGTAATAGGCTGGCGGGTAGATATAAAGGTAATTGTGAAGGTGAGTAGTGAAAATAGAAGTCAAACGTCGATTTTGCTAATCTCAGATGGATGGAGCTTTGGGTTGAGGTGATTTCCAACATTATTTCTAGCTAGGTCTGCAAAACAATGAAATTTTTATTTAGAATAAAATATTCGACTCGCTTTCCACGAAAAGTTACAAAACATACTTCATAAGTAAGGACGGAGAAGGATAAGTTCTATAACAGGGTAGGTAGGTATCGTGGGTTTCGGATGTTTAGGTTCGTATAGAGACTTTGAATGAAATACGTGTAACTGATGTTTCATAGCAACTAAAATACCTACCTTTTACCTGGACACCCACTAAACCATCGTGTTAAAGGTAATCAGGTTCTGTCCCACATACCTTCGTAGATAATGTAATTCATTAAGTATCAGAGAGCCAATTAAACAGACAAGTAACGACATGTTGCTTTGACCCGACCCCGGGTGCCGCCACGTCAAAATTTGTAAATTTTCCTCAAAGGGATTTCAAACTCTTTCAATTTACACCAATTAGTGAAAACACGTGGCTTATTATCTTAAGATTAACACTAATTAAGACCCTACGGAGCTCGGCAGAGACCTCAAAGCGAGAGCTTTCCTTTGAAAACATTGCTACTTAATTAAAGCTCATGCTGTTAAACGTGAAAATTATACATTAAAAAATAATATTTAAGAATTTATACTCCGAGCTGCATTTGTCTGAAAGAGTTCCGTCTGTGTACTTTGCGAGCCGTGCACGTGTTTTCAGTAAACTGACTCAGAGATTTACGTGTCTAATTATTAAATATCTCGTTACCAAGTTTTATTCTTTTAAAAGCAAATAGCTTTGAGAAAAAGAAGACAAGTTTTAATGAGTGTAACATTTCCAAGAAATGTAAGAGAGAACTTTCGCAATAGAACAGTTCATTGTCTTTGGAAAAAAGTAATTTCATTTAAAGTGATTTATTATTGGATTTTATGTGCTGCTACTTGCTAGATGTTACTAAATATCTCTATGGTACAAAGTAGAATTCAGAGGACGTTTGCCAAAAAGATAATGAGATTTGCTTATACGCATAACTAATGCCATTATCAAAGGGTTCGATAAAACACAAGACCGTAATCAATCGGGTTCACTGACCCGTTAGATAATTTAATTAATGATTGTGCTTTACGCCCCGATCTAAATATGGTATTAATTCAGTTAATGTTCACTGTCACATCCGATTAGAGGAGCAATTTTATGTGGCTGATTCGATCTAAACGCGTGCGATTTTTCGACGGAAAACGAAGGCAAATAAGTCTGTTTGCTTCTTTATCTTTCCAAGTTGTGAGGGTTAAGTTAGGGATATGGAAACTACAGTGTTCGTAGAAAATGGGAAAGTGTGCTGTCACAACTTTTATACTATTGCTACAACTTTGAATTCTGCGCATTAATTCTGTGACTAGAGGTCAACACACCTTTATAAAGAAATATGTAGCAGAAGAATTTCTAAATAGATTTATTTTTAGTAACAGTAATTGCTTTAGTTACCTACCTTTATTTTTGAGGTCGAATGGAACAGTGGTCGTGTTGTGTGGTTCTGTATGGTGTCGGACGTAAAGAATAGCACCATCCCATATCTTCCCGGCGGTGTCGTAAGAGGCGACTAAGGGATTTGCCAGAGAATGGGCAGCAGCGTTCTCTGAGCTTTTGTAACAACCGTACTGCGATCGCCAACCCGCCTGCCAAGCGTGGCGATTATGGCAACGCCCCCCAAAATGTCAATGTGGCGACACTTGGGGGAGGCCTATGTCCAGCAGTGGACGTCTTTTGGGCTGTAATGATAATGATGATGATGATTTTTGAGGTCGAATGGAACAGTGGTCGTGTTGTGTGGTAGCAACTAGCAAAGAGTATCTATCGAAATTCGCGGAATTCCTATTTTCGGGCATTCATAGATAAGAAAACATTACCATCATTGTCAATCTCGTGTTACATAAATCAATTAGGCAAACGTTTGTGTTGACAACCAATAATCCTCACGCGGAAAACCATCAAAGATTTCATCGTGTTCATTAATATTTACGTTCGAAAAACACATTAGCATTAATTTTAAACTAAAGGAAGACATCAATAACGAAATGTAAATAAATGAATCCGGAATCAAACATGGGGAAATATGGACCGCATAGCGCACCGCGTCACTTGTCCGCATTCATGAGGAATAATCTGATTAGAGATGTAATTTCCTGTGTCGCTGACGATTGAAGCGTCATCGTCATCGTCATGACGTCATTAAACACAACAAAACGTTTCAATTATAAGTTTTTGACACAGAACTGCGGTAGAATTCTGACTAGGAACGATTCTCTAAATGTTTGACGTGAGATGAACAAGAAAATTAAATAAGCTGTTGGCGAAAGTTTATTGTCCGACAATACTGGTATTTTGTAGAGGGATTTGGAGTTTGTTAGAAAGATCGTTTGGGAAGTGTTTTTGTTTGTGTTTACAGCAAATTTTAGTAACTTACTTTTACAGTGGATCTCATGGCTAAATAATAACAGGCGTTCCAATCAATCTTTAGGTTAAGCCACGCTTGCCTGGGTTGGTCTGTGGATGGGTAACCACCCATTACATACCGATTTTCCTCTGTTCCTCGGAAAACACGTTAAGCCGTTGATCCCGGCAGTTAATTGTAGATTTTTGACAGTCATTAGACGTCGTCAGTGGCCCAAAATATGATACCCGTTGGTAGTCAAGGGGTATCATATTTCCCAGTTCTAACCACAATCTAGTTTGTGGAGGTCAGATAGGCATTCGCTGCATGTTACATACTGGTATTCAGCTGCATGAGGTTAGACTGGAAGCCGACTCCAACATGGTTGAGAAAAGGCTATGCAGACGGTTTTTTTTTTTTTTTTTGATTGTTTTGCTCCAAACATACAAATATCCTTACAGGTGTAAATTTAAATAATTCAACTGTTATTGACATAGCAAATTCTAAAGGTTCTTTTAAATTCACCCAAAGTGCCATAGAATATGTCCATGTCCTCAGCAATGAGGTTGAGAGTGCGCAGCGCGCTCGTGAGCGGCGTCGTCGCCTCGCGCAGCAAGTTAGTTCGCGCGCGCGGTTCCACCAGCAACCGCGGCTGACCACGACGACGACCTACGAACCCGTCTGGCACAACTTGCTCCACCTTTCGCAAAATATCTGCATTGTGTATATTCCCTCTAATTACCTTAAATATATAAGTCACTAGTGTGGTACATATTTTCCACTAAACAAAAATTTTAGACAAAAAACAGCTGTTGATCTATCATACAGTGCTGTAGTCACTACACCGCCCTTTACAGAAGAGGAAATTAAATCTCTTTACCTAAACGGAACCATTTAACCGTCCATCTAAATCTGTAGTCGCCCCTTCGAAATGTGTTCAATACATCTTCATTTACCCCCGGATTCCTCAGTCAACAGCCAGGGATACACCTGAGGGCCAATTGTTTCGCAAATTATTTACATAGTCCCTGCACCCGGGTTGACCCGCTCATAAGCAACTGGGGTCCCTTTCAATTATGCGGTCACGTGTGTAATTCAGCTAATGATACCATTCCGTGACTACCATTCGAGTTTACTGTGCCATTCGCCTGGTTCCGAGGTGTTAAATGGAACTTACATGTTTAGCGAACGTGATATCATCTCCTGTACACTTTGTAGTAGCTACCTGTGACGTCGATGCGGACCACTGCTATTAATATGTCACAGGCGCTTATTTGTTAACATCTTATGGCTTGACTGAGCGGAAATGCGGAAATAAAGTGAGTGCTGGATAAATAAGATTTTAAGTTAGTTTTGTGCAAACTAAAACTTAAAATCGGACGCCCCAGATAACGTTTAAATGGCTGGCGATAGCAGTTAAGTTTCTTTTGAATCTAAATATTCCAGATGTTATCTCATAAACTGGAAGGAAATCTTGAATCGTGACGTTTTACTAAGAATTGCTAACGGAATATTTTTTATAACTAAAAAAATATACGAGTAAGTTCGCATTAAATTGATAGTCGAGACAATTTGTCCTGTTTTTTTAAAGATTGTATTTAGTTTTTTAAAGCTAAATAGGTACAGTCCATGGAATTACTAGGTAAGTTCTGGGCTTTAAACTTTTTCATCTTCCATCAAACTCAAACTGTTACTTATTATGTAATAACACTAGGAATAAGGAATGTTACGAACACTATGGATTTCTGTTATCCGATTATTAAAAATAAATAATGACAATAAGCACCATGGAATGTTTCTATATTGACAGAAACCTTGCCTACCAACATATTTCTGCAGGTGGTAAAATACAGAAATAAATTCCTTCACCAAGTTTGACATATGAACTGCAAACTTTAAACTGGTCATAGAGTACAGAAGACTCTGTAGGCCCTCCACGTCGCATCTGCACGCACCTGCATCTGCTGATTATAACATCCATTTCATCCGTAACCAGACTCTATTAAGAATTACAGGCACCTAGCACAAGTACCGCACTTTATTACACCGGCTTATTTTAATATTTATCATGCACTTCCACGGAAATAGCTACCAACGTACCTACCTAATTTAAATGTCAACCCGCGTACAACGTTATAAAGAGCCGTCAGTACAGTACATAGTCGAATATTATGCAAAGTCCTAACAGCATAATTTACCTGTCCCATATGAATTAAAAGTAAATTGGAGGTGAGAACCGGACCGTGAAATCTTTTTATGGTTTAATTCAGGCTGGCTGGACGCAATTAGCTTTAAACTCATTTTTAAAGCAAAAAATAGATGCGGAACTGCCTCCTTCTCGTCAGGCAGGTTTTGTAGGGCCAAGTGCTATTAGGTTTTTTGATTAGGAATTTCTCTGTAGCAGCAAGCAGTGAGTGTTCCCCGAATTCTGTCAGGGTTGGCTTGCAGTTTAAACAGATGCAGCTGAGTACCAGTATTTGACATGGAGAGACTTCCTATGTGACCTTCACAACCCAGTTAGTACTGGCTGGTTTATTACGCGTATTTTGCGTACGGGTGGGAACATTATTCGATCCACCCTAGTTCCCCGAGAAAGGTCAGCAGCTCCTTGGTGTTGCTGACGATATCGCGGAGAGTACCTGGGTTACCGAAGTACTTTATGTGTTACTGTATGGTGCAACCTCTGGGCAGTGTAGACGCACGCGGGCCGCTTTCTTGTCTTCCCCCATGCAGGCTCTGCACAGTGGGCTATCTGTGACTCCTAGGACAAAGAGGTGTTTATTAAAAGAGCCGTACCCAGTGATGGCGGCTGTGACTGTGCGGAGTTGTAGTTTGGTCAGCCGAAGCGCCCGTTTCGTGAAGCGGCCATGGGTAGTACTGGGTAATACGATACCTCTTGGTAAGACAGGTTTTCAGACTATAGAGCCAATCGTCCGTATTACATGCATAATCTTTCGTGGATTAGATGGGTGATGATATGTTATGTTTACCACGTTCTGCATCAATGAAAAACACTACAAATATTTAGTTGGTCTAGCTCATTTTATCAACGCACAATTGGCCCGTGCCGCCGTTGCAATTTAACATTGATTCGTTGGGGGATTCCCGATAATTTACTCCCTATTGTTGATTATAAATTTACGCAAACCCGTCGCGGTTATGAATATTATATCTGTTATGTACAGACTGGTGTTATGTAGTTTACATTACTGTAATTGATAGGTAGGTAAAAGTAGATACCTAGTTTCGTTGAGTGTGAGAGTTTTAGTTTAAAAAATAAATAGGGAAGGAAGGGCAACAGTACCTATCTTTTTAACCAACGACGATATAAAAAGGTTCTCAATTCGTCACGCATATATAATTTTGATGTCAAGTTAGTGTAGTAATTTCTAAGTAGTGTGGATTTGTGCCTGGTTGATGGCAATAAGCTCGCCCCCTATTACATGGGACTCTGGCATTACCAGCGAATTGTGGGTGTACTATTAAGTACACCTCTGCCTAACCCTTCGGGGATTCCAGGCGTGTTGATACGTTAGTGTAGTAAATAAGTATCGTAAAATTACTTTACGCGCCTACTCGACCAAATCCAGAAGTTTATGTAGTTAGTCTAAGGCTTAGATCTATAAACGTGACTGAGCGCATGCATTGGCTCAGATATGATTCCGTCTCTATCTCACACGCTAATGGTGGCGCGTGTGTCGGTTCATTTAGTTCCCTTCAAAATGGTTGAGTTGAATGATGGCTGATCCATGCGTCATGTTCGTGAACGAGTTGTGCCTCTCTCAGTTGCCACGGCTTATTTCGAACTATTTATTTTATTTTTTACTGTGGATATTTTTATCGTGCATGTCTTGCGACATCGTTCTCACATAATGTACCATCTCAACATGAATGATGTAACTGAGGTCTTTGTAACAAGCTACAGATTTAAAAGAGTGTCTATGGAGTTTCTTGCCCATTATTCTCCATAGAGATCTACGCTTTGGAATGGGCAACTACAGTACTTTCACAGTTATTATGTCTTGTGACTGGGACTGTAGCTTCATTTTTATTGTTTTCCCGTGCAAAAGTGCCTACAACTGGCCTACTTGAAATAATAGTTATTTGTTATACAAGAGTGCAAAGTTCCTTTTAACCGCGTGTTCAATTTTGATGACCGAGCAAGCGAAGGATTCTAAAATTGAATCACGAGCGCAGCGAGTGATTCAAAATTAGAATCCTGAGCGTTAGCGAGGGAATCAAAAGAGCACGAGGTGAAAAATCTTTGCACTCGAGTGCAACACGTAACTTTTCATTCCACCTCAGCGAGGAAATGACTAAATGCAAAAAAAAAACGTTTACAATCACAAGATAGGTACACTTTTATTTCAGTTTAGGTATTAATTACTACATTATGACAGGTAAGTATTACAGAATAATCTTTAAATTATAACAAAATAATATTACGGTATAATTAACAATGACGTGAAAAAATGCCGCGTAAAGAACCGCGTACAAAGCAAATTGAAAAAAGAACACCAAGAAGGTTCCGAGTCTGAGTTTTTAACAAATTAAAAAAAAGTTGTATGATATATTCGGCACCATAGAGGTAGCAGTAAATAGTTTTAATGTTTTTTTTAATTCACGAACTTAGTGCACACGATGTTCTAAATTCAATTTACTTTATCCTCTAGAGAATAAAAACGGCTTTTGCACTCAGATATCGAAGAGTAAAAATACTCTTTCCGAGATGGTGGGATGAAAATGACTTTTATTTGATTTGATCTTTCAGTTGACAGTTGTGCGACAGCGACAGGAAGATTGCTTAGCCAAAGTCAATGCTAAGTAACATTTATAAATCTCGGCCTAAGTATTATCCGCAATTCCGCACCCGTTTAGTCCTCAAGCAATAAAGACCACCTTGGAATGATCCGGCTTTTATACCTGATTTAGTTATTGACCCGTTCCTGAGTTTCCTGACCAAGGTTTTATTTTCTCGTCGGCCTAAAACTTGACGGATTACGGTGATAGAGGTACCTTCCGTTAGATTAGGGTCCCTAGCGCCCTAGATACAAAAACCTGCCAACCGTCGTCGTCGGAAAGCATTTTTTACACTTGAATAGGTAGATAGGTACACAATTTCTTTTTTTATGTAGGTATAGAGACATTTACTGGAATGTGTAAAATTTTTGGCAATTTGTTGTATTAACGCTGTAACTAATTACAATGTAAATGTTGGTCTAATGGACACAAGAGCATATTCTTATTCTTTATTGCACATAAAATTAAAAGATATACACACAAATAATACATAGCTTATGTACAACGGCGAGCTTAACCCAGAATTGGGTTTTCATACAGCAAACCTTATTTAACAGGAACATTTGCCAAATAGGATACAGCTTTGTGCATGAACAGTAGGTACTTTTAAAACCTTTATCAATTTAGCATACCTACTGATGAGTGTGAGGACGTACAGGTTCCAGGTCGGGCACGCTTCCAGGAGGTATTTCTTAGTAGAAGCCACAGAGTCGGGTTTGTGCCGCGCCGCCCCACTGTTTCATGGCCTTGCATAACCCTTTGGGGATTACAGGCGTGATGTTGTATTTGAAGCCGCAATTGACAAAAAAATAATGAAAGATTACCAAAATGAAGTAAGAACAAGTTAAGTAGAACTACGACTTATAGCTTTAAGCTTATGCACAAAAGTCTGCTTTTGTTTTTTCCATCATCATCAGCCTATAACGTTCCCACTGCTAGGACACAGGCACAGGCCTCTCTATGAGAGGGAGTGGGCTGTAGTCCACCACGCAGGCCTAGTGCGGATTGGTAGATGTCACACGTCTTCGAATTTTTAGTTCTAGGACATGCCAGTTTCCTCACGATGTTGTCCTTCATCGTTTTTGAGGGCAGCGGTGATGAAATAAATTACACAAAGTAATGCGCCTGCCTGGGTTCAAACCCACGGCTTACTTACTGCTCGTAAGTCGGAGCTGCCACCACTAGGCCACCGATGCTCTCCCGTTTCTCATCTTAAACAAAATCGAATCACCATTGTCCACATAAACTGTATCATGTAACGTTTGAAAGCCAAACAGCGTCACAGTCTGTCAGCCCCACTATAATTCCAGATTGGATGCCTAGGTCACAACACAAAGCTTACAGTTTGCATTGCAGCTTTACGTAACGCAATTATTGTAGCAATATACCAGGGTGGCACAATATCCTATGCAGACTGCAGTCTTCGTAGACTAACTTGTTAACTCAACCACTTCGGCTTTAGTCGGCTAACTTCGAGTATATTCGTGTATTGGTAATCCAATCTATGAGTTTATTATTATGTGTACAAACTGTTCATAGAGGTGTCTTAATGGATTCGAGGTTTTGGTAATGAATTGTGTCTTGTAATTTGTGGTGAAAGGGTTTTAGATTAAGCTGAATGGATTGGCAAACCTGCTTTATCCATTCATATTAATCTATCGATGAGATTATAATGCGTATGTGTTGATACATCATCATCTGCCTAGCTTTTTAACAACCTTGTTTGAGTCGGTTTCCAGTCTGACTGGACGCAGCTGAATACCAGTATTTGGAGCACACACATAGAGCGAGTGCGAGTGTGTGGTAGTGATACATGCATCGATATACTACAGGTGATGTTATCATTTCATTTATTTGGTCATTCAACATATTTCAACGAATTTTAGGTAACCATCTTTGTTGCTTCACAAAAGTATAAAACTTTACTTAAAAACTTATTTCAAATTGTAATTACGAATGCTTTAATAGCAAGGGGAGCTACCCATAAATTAAATTAAAATTAAATTACGACATAATCTTATCGCTGTAGCCTTTAATTCACCTAATGCGCAATAAGAAATTATGTCAGCTAATTCGTTTTACGATAAACTTATCCTAAAATGTATAGATATTTCGTTTCAGTGATATCCGTTTGTGAAATGGAATCACCTCCCAGCAATTACATTAGCCAAATTGTATTTGAATGAAAGTATGAAAGCCTCAGTCGCCGCAATAAAATGAATTTCATTTCTTTGAGTGAGCCCGGAGCCATAATTTTGTGCCGTGTTTATTTATTAGAAGTTGGTACACCTTTTTTAAAAACGGTATATTTTTTATTAAAGATTTTAATATGAGATTTACTTTTTAATTTCGATTCGGTGTCAAAGGAAGATGAAAGCGAGAGGGTTGGTTATTGTTTTCCCTGTTTTTGAATACATTTAATTAACTAATGATTGTTTAGTTTAATGTTTTTATAATGGTATGGATATATCTTTAAGGGAAAATTGCGTAGAGGTTGAATCTATATTATCTCTGCATAGTGTAGGTACTCATTAAAGTGTTTAATCAGCATCATCATCATTCTCTTCCCCTTATCCCAATTTATTTGGGGTCGGCGCAGCATGTCTTCTTCTTCCATACTTCTCTGTTACTCGTCATCTTATGGGATACCTCCTTTCTTGCCATGTCATCCCTCACACAGACCATCCATCGTTTCTTTGGTCTTCCTCTACTCTTATACCCATCCATATTCATACTCAAAACTTTCCTCACGACATTTTCCTGATTCCTCCGCATCACATGCCCATACCACGACAACCGACAATAATATTATTAGATCGACACAAAAGTAAATATTATTTCATTCATAACCTATATACTTACCTTTACTTCATCATCATCTGCCCCTTTTCCCAACTTCGTTGAGGTCGGCTTTTAGTCTAACCGTAAGCTGCTGAATCCCAGTATTTTACATGGAACAACGGCCTATCTAACCTCTAAAACCCAGTTATTCATGTCTAATACGATACCCTTTGGTAAGACTAGTTGTCAGACTTTCGGGCCTCTGACTACCTGTAACGACTGTCAAAGGTATACAAATGACAGCCGGGACCAACGGCTTAACGTGCTTTTAAAGGCACGGAGGAAACTCGGTTTGTAATGCGTGATGGTTACGCATGCACAGACCAACCTAGGCAAACGGGGCTTAACTTAAAGATTGATCCGAGGCGACTGTTATTATTTAGCCACGAGCTAATCTGATATACCTTTACTTTTCATAAACAACCATTACAAAAATCCAAACGACCTCACATGTAAAACAAAACAAAAATCCACATTTCTGCGTAACATTTTGTTTTATCAGTAGGTGAGGGTAACTCCTCAGAGGGGTACGTTTTATCTCTTCCACTACATGGCCCTCCCCCAGGGTGTTTGTTTCTCGATTGATACGTATTATGTGACGTCTAGTATCTAGTGGAGCGAGTGCGCGCGATGGGGAAATCAAAAGGAACCTTGTTTGTATTAGGATAATATATCTAATGCAATTACGGGTATTCTCTATCTAATTTTCGAGATTTGATGGTCTTGTATTTGTTTTTAATATTGAATACGGGTTTGGGAACATTTGTTTGGAGAGTTGAGGTTGCTGGAGATTGGAGTCCCACACGATTAAAGCTAGCATAATTGCTTCTTTATCTACTCTCTTATTGATATTATTGAATTCTTCTACCTTTTCTTTATATAATACTAGTGACCCGCCCCGACTTCGCATGGGCTGCATTGTATAAATACCATACCATGTATTATACACCCCTCCTTTCTCCTGCCTTTCTCTTGGATCATTCTGTCTATTGATGAAAACCGCATCAAAATTCGTTGCGTAGTTTAAAAGATCTAAGTGTAAAGACAGCGAAAAGACACTATGTTTTTCTTCCAAAAGAAGAAGGATCTCTATTCGACTGTTTGTATTTTTTTATGTACGTTCACTAATATTTTCGCTAATTGTAGGTCGATTTTCAAAATTCTTTTTTTTGTTCAAAAGCCTTTTCTCCTGAGGTGGTCCCATTGTCACCAAGTTAGGATCTAGTGATGGGAACCCAGGGATATTAAGAGCAACCCTCAAATTTTATAGGCACAAACAATGTTTTTGATTTATTTTAAAATGAAAAAAAAAAGTCACCGACTTCTGAAGCTTATTTTTCACATTTTTGTGGTTTTGAAGTTGGTTTTATTTTTTTATACTATGCACAAACTGGCTGTTGCGCGGACGTAGTCCTTCGAACTTCGTCCGCGTGAAATTAATATAAAATATTACTTCCCTATTTGACTTTGATTGTTAACCATTTCAAAGGGTATAACCCCTCCCGCTCTGGGCGGAGCGGAAGGGAGTGTCAGACTTGTACTGACTAAAACCCATCCATGTTCCTTCTTAGCCTTTTGTTTTCCAGGGCCACGGTATCTTTTTAACAGTCCCGCAGCCCTGGCAGGCATCGGCCCTCTCGGACCCCTTCCGATTTGCTGACATCTCCTTGAGGCGCACGTGGAACACGAACGCGCCGTCGGCACGGCCTGTCGTCAGCACGGCCTGTCGTCATAAGACGGACGGACGGTGAGCTAGCCCATTACTCACCGTCCACAGGCCCGCGCCTACGGTGGGAGGGGGCTACTGGTTGCTCCCCGACGCCCGGGGCGTCTGCCGCGGCGGCAGGGACGTGAGGCTCTCTCCCTCTCACCTTCCGCCACCTCCTTCGCTAGCATGCCTGCTTCGCAGAAGGAGGCGACGGCTTCCCATTCCCTCTCGCTCCGGACCATGGATTGAACCAGGGATGGACGCGAGAGGTCGCCGCCGCCACTTGCCGCTACGAGGACACGACGGTGCTCAGCCCAAGCGATGCAGAGGTCCACGGTGTACTCCACCGTGTCCTCGCAGTGGTAACAACCGGGCGTTTCCTCCCGTCGGTTTCGGTGCAGGCACCTCCCGAAACAACCGTGTCCGGTGAGGATCTGCTGATTCTGCTGCGTCAGGCGGAAGGTGAGGGCGCCGTGTCGCTTCCCCAGCCACTCCTCAAAGAGGGGACTTATCGCCACTATTGTGGCGTGCCCTGTACGGGGTTGCGACAGTCGCTCCCTCCATATCACCATGCGATCGCGTGACTGCTCTACCTGACGTTCGGCTGAAATCCAAACTTTATGCAAAATTTGTCGGATTGCTCACAATTGGAAAATTATGAACAAACCACAACGTTTAAACAAAGAGTCTGAAGAACCAAATCCAACTACCTCTGCCACAAGCGAACGAGAAGAGCCTACAATCAATTTAGACAACGAATCTGAAGAGAGATCATTAGAAGAAGAGGCAGAGGATGAGCCAGTAATCTTGGCGGAAACAGACCACATTAACTTAGATGGCATGGATCAGCCGTTATCAATAGACAAATAGCATTACTGCATTAGCAATTTGATTCGATTTCAAGAAATGTTAAGATTGTGGTTGTTACTTTGTTTTTAATTATTTAGGTAGGTACACCATACACCGTTCTTACAATGTAATTTTTTTAAATTTTACTAAAGCTGATTATTTGTAACTCATAAAGTTTGTTCTAATACAGAAATCCTAATTTAACATTAATACCTTAGGAACTTTAATATTTTTGCAAAAAACCATGTTTGTTTTTCAAACGAAGCTATCTATCACTAAAAGTACCGTCAAAATCGTAAAACGTACCTTATTTACAAAATCATATGTTATAAGGACAAGTCGTTAGTCAACAACACAAAACCAAAATATGTTTATGTCATCGGTACTTTCTTACTATTTCCCTTCACAAAACTCAACTCTTTCGTATTTTAATCCGAGCCTCGGAAATGCGGCAATATTTATCACGGCGATATTAAATAGGGGTCATAATGGAATAACAAATGCGTTGCTGTCGACCGACATGAAAATACCTCTTAAATATCTTGCAGTACCTCTAGAAATATTTCTTGAAAACTTTTCTAAAGAAATACATGATGTTACCAACCAAGGTACACGTAGAAAATTATATGTATGTCTATTGTTATGACGTCTCCGGTCTGCTGGGTTTAAGTGCTCGGTTATGACCGGTCGAGGAAAGTATGAATTTTCCGAAGCCCAGGTCAAGTTGGGTTGTATGTCAGAATTATGAGAATTTGTTCCGTGGAAATTGCGGGCATCTACGACAAATATGATGATAAGTTGGTAGGTATTTCCTTTTTGTTGATAGCTCCTTTCCTGACCTTATTTCCAAAAGGTAGAGGTTGCCGTTTTTAACCGACTTCTTCAAAAAGGAGGAGGTTCTGAATTCGATTGGTATTTAAAAAAAAACTAAATAGGTACGCCGAGATTTATGATTCGATTTACGTGATTCTTCTGTAGTTCGATGCGGAATAGTTGCCATTTGGTCCCATAAAAAAATAACATAATTTGGCCCCGAGTTTTCATATTATGAACATTTTTCAAATTATTTATGTACATTTTTATGTACGTGTCGGTGACTTTCGTTTGTTTCATTGACTTGTTTACCACCGACTTCCGAAAGCAAAGTTATTATCCACATTTTAGTGTTTTTTTGGAAGTCGATTATTTTTTTACGCTTTCAAGGCGCTAAGTTAGGGGCAGTCCACGCAACTTTGTCTAGCATTAAACTGATTTGCATGCACCACTTGTTTAAAATGTAGACCACTGATTTCCATAACTAATGAAATGATTAAATGAAACTTTTTGAACGGGTCACAAAACATGCTTAATTTTTCGGAAAATAGATTTTTAAATACTTTTGTGTGAAAAACTAAAGAATGTGTTTCTTTACGTCATATTTTAGAAATGAAATTTTCATTGAAAAGTAAAAAATATTATAAAAATATATAAATATCAAATTATGAAAAAGCGTATTATCAAAGAAAATAATGATCTTGGTAATTACGAACCTTGCTTTTAAGCGCTTATATTTCAATCAAAGCTTTTTCCGCTCTTCTCTTTGACAATCACAACTTCTGCACTACTGAGACACGGGTTGGGTACTACAAGTCCCCCATCATCTTGTATTTTCACGCACGTTTTCCTTTCCAGCGTGAGCAGGGGTTTTTCCCAGAACCCCTTTACTAAATATTGATGTTCAATTCCTGCCGGTTCGGTGCTTAATACCAGGAATGACAAACGAAGATAGGTCGTGTCACCACACGCCGAAAACACGAAAAGGAAGATCTTTGTTTTAGTAAGATAACATTTCCCAGAATGACGTTCTTTATCGTTTGTAGTTTTGAGGCCTTTGATAGATTTATTGAGATTGTATGTTTGAACTATATTTTTATATTATAAATGCGAAAGTAATTCTGTCTGTTTGCTTGTCTGTCTGTCAGTTACCTTTTGCGCCATTAAAGCTGAACAAACTTCGAAGAAAGGCACAAAGGTAGACCAAAAACCTGGGATAGGGCTTTTGATCCTAGAAGTATGTTCCAGTGGGATTATTTTGATACTCCACGTGGCCATGCCACCGGAAAAAACCTGTTGGTGTAGGTGTCGGTGATTAGCCAAAGCTATTTGTCAAGTATACAGACAGCGTCAGTATGTGCCAACCCCTCAGCACTCCGGCCAAAGAGGCCGGGGTGGGTAACTACTTAATGGAGCTGTGTGTACGTTTACTATACCTACTACAGAATTAGGACAGAAGTGGCATTCTAATCGTTAAAGAATGATGCCAACCATGACCTGATACTTATACGTTTAATTGTTTTTTGGGGTTAAAAAGGTGTTTTCTATTAATTTCCGGGAATAACCCTGTTGTTTGTTATTGTTTTGAAACCTGGTATACAACTTTGTTGTTTTCGATGATTTCAGTTTGAAAATTAACAGAATTTAATTGAAAGTGTTTTGTCTAACTTTAATGAAGTTAAACATTAACAAGAAAGTAAATCTCAAGTTAAAATTACAAAGTATAATATTTCTCTAAGTTGGCTAACGTATGAATAAATTTTGCATAAGCAGTTAGGCCACTGTGTACTTACTTCATCTATGGCTTTTCAGGTACTTCTAGTTAACAGTGTTTACACCTTACGGCTTTTCATACAAACTTTAAAGTCCTTATTTACCGAAATGACTGAACCGATTTCAATGAAACTTAATACGCATAAGCAGGATAAATAGGTCTAAAAAGACACTAAAACATTTTCGAAAAATAGTGTTACAGCTAAATTAGACCGATTATAAATTATCTATAGAAACAAAAATTTCCAATTTTCTTTTTTTTTAACTTTCATTAAAATCGGTTCAGTCATTTCGGAAATAAGGACTGGAAAGTTTGTATGAAATGTCGTAAGGCGTTAACGTTCTTAATAGTAACTTTCGAAACTATATTAGGCATGAGATGGGACGCCCTGGAAGGACATACACTGACCTTGTTGGTGATGTTTTTCAGAACGGTCAGGTGCGTTGTAGACCACATGGACGACCGCGGACCAAGCGAAAGGAGTATGTACATACAAACAAATTATTACTTTCGCCATAAAAACAGACTAAATTTGCCCCCCTCCCGCCTTAAATTAGACTCATCTAGTCCTTATTCAATTATATCAAAATATATGATCAATTATCAGAAGAAATAAAACAACAAAATAAATCCAGCATATTTTAAAATAAATGAAAGCAATACTTAATTAAAAAAAGCTTTTACTCATTATACGAATATTTTCCGGATGAATTCAGTAATTATGAATAACAGACATTAAATACCTATGTAAAATAACAAAAATTAATTATATTAGTAGCTCTGTATGGTGTCGGACGTAAAGAATAGCACCATCCCATATCTTCCCGTGGGTGTCGTAAGAGGCGACTATGGCAAAACCCCTCGTGTTATGTCAATGTGGTGAAACTTGGGGGAGGCCTATGTCCAGCAGTGGACGTTTTACGGCTGAAATGATGATGATGAAATTATATTATACTACTTAATTATTTAAATATATAATAAGTAAATAAATAATAATATATAATACTTATTTTATTACACTAATAATAACGAACAATTTTTAAGCGAGTAAATAAACATGCAATATATTTAAATAAATAATGAATGAATACATAATATTAATATAATAAGTAAAAGAAAATATAAATTAGTAAAAAGGATATAAAATAATTCGGATTTATAATTATTGTAATTTTTCTTCTTTATCTTGTTATTACAAGAAAAATTAAAGAAGCGTTCTTCCTTTTTATACTTTTTTAAAACTTGCTGTGCCCGACAAGGTCCATAATTGTGTCTATTATTTTTTATTTGACCACCTGTTATGTATACATTATGGATGCAATGAATGATTTGATTTGATTTAAGGATTGTAGCAAGTGGTGCTCTGTAGTTTCTGAATTTTGAAAAAGGCGTGATTTAATATAATTTCATCTATCATTGAAATCTCGCAGCAAGCGGTATCCTTAATATAATTATGATTAATAAAATTATACCAATTTGCTATCTTTCCTCTGGATAATTTAAGGAAAATTCAAAGTCTGAAATAATAGGACCTGTTTTAAACTGATTTCAAGCTTTTTTTCCTTAGCAATTGCCTTACAAATTCCCTACAAAAAATGTCATTTTATTATCTAATACCTGCCGTCGAGTATCGTACTGTGTATAAAGGCAGTTTCACACAGTGTTATCGTCATAGATTTATCAGCGTCGGTGATCGCTATAACGGTAAGCTTGGCGATTCGTCGTGCGTCGACGTGTCTCGAGTTATGAAAGCCTAGTACTTTGTTTCCGATGGATTAATATAGTGTTTGTTGTGCAGGTTTGCCTGTCAAAACTAAACCATGATGATTTTACACAATAAAGAATTTAAGCAATGGTTTGCGTAAGACCTATGCTAATACGCTTTATAAAGAAAAAGCCAATGGTAAAAAAAAATCTACAACACAAAAAAAAAAACTAGTCCAATAAGATCAACAATTATGAATATTATAGTTCTTATAAAAGAGGTTTCTATTTAGTAATGGGGGAAAAAAGATAACTTACTATCTTACTAGGGTCTAACAGTGGACTATACAAGGCCATAGTTGATTAAATATTTGAAATAGACAAGGTAAAAAGACCAAAATAATAATCACCCATGAATATTTTAAGGTACCTTATTGATTTCTCATTTTATTAATTTTCAACAGTTTCGTAGTCTTGGCCAGTGTTTAAAAGTGACTACTTATGCCACGTTTGAGCATCGTTCATGTCCGTAGCAGCTACGAGCGTAAGCCTATTATCTCAGCGTCTACGAGTTTCTGCCTACGAGCCATTTGCTACGGTTAATTTTTTACAACTTGAGGGAAAGTCTGATGTAGATACCTACTTTGTTTTTTTTCGTAGCAGCGGGACGCCGATATCGTAGAACATAAAATAGGAAACTGACACAACATCTTCGAGAATGATCCAAGCTTTAGCCAAGAGGAACCTAACCCTGGCCATCTCAACGTACATTTGAGAAGATAGGGTCCAATAAATAAGCGTTGACACATTTTGAGGGTTAGTAAATCTATAGGCAGCCGGTCCTATTGTGAGTGTATTCTGGGTCTAAAATGTTATTTTTTCTTGACTAGCCTAAGTAGAGCGTTTAGGGCATCGTATTTAGATAAAAGCCTTCGAACTTTACCTAAAAGTATGTGTCCTTTCGTTGTTTTTGGTAAAGTCATTAGAGAAAGTACCATTCGCTTGCTTACAGCTGTGGCTCTGAGGAGGACATACGTCTTCTCAGAAAGAATAAGAAATGAGTCCCGATTAAGGCTAAACATGTACAAGAAATGGTGACTTTCGCTACTAACGCTAGTATTCGTATACATTAGTACATTTAGACAGTTTCTAGCAACGTATTGTTCCGCTGTTAACGTTAAACATATACCTACATAGTAGTATTCACGTTTATGATTTCAGATAATAGTAACTACTAGCTGCGCCCGCGACTTCATCCGCGTGGAATTTAACAAAAAAGTTTTTTATTTTTTTATAATAATTGTATATTTTTTCTAAAATATAAGTTACCTAAGTTACTCCTTATTGCATTAGCTATCTGCCAGTGAAAGTCCCGTCAAAATCGGCCCAGCCGTTCCAAAGATTAGCCGGAACAAACAGACAGACAGACAGACGGACAGACAAAAATTGTAAAAAATGTTATTTTGGTATATGTACCGTATATAAATTCATATGCATGTAGTAAAAAGCGGTTATTTTAATATTACAAATAGACACTTCAATTTTATTTATTTGTATAGATATATGTACCGTATATATATGTCGCCGCAAGAGCGTTTACCTGCTAAGACTATTCATTAATCTAATTAAGAACCAACTCATAACTCATCACTAATTCTCATTTGTGATAATATTGATGAACTTGCCATGCCATCTGTGTAGTGGCAGTGCAATTATTATAAAGAATCTAGAAATGTCCGTATCGATTATCAAGAGACTGAGCACCATCTATTGGGTTGTGTGTTAACTACTCCTTAGATGGGGCTTGATCTTTCTGAAAACTCATTGAGTAATTTATTAAACAAAAGCCTTTAGCTAGAACTATAGTTAAAATTAAGATTAGCATTTTATGATAACTGGGATTTTAGCAATGGCAATTTAGATTTTAACAATGGCAATATTTAATTTAGCAAGCAATTGTTGTAAAAAGTAATTAGGCTTTAACTTAATAACGCCTTTGCATTTGTCGATATTGGTATTGTTTAATTACTAAAATAATTAATGGTGAGGTTAGTATTGTTTAACTGAAGTTTTAATGAACTTACTCATGTAATAAATTACTGTACTGAACTATTGAGTGTGTGTGCGTACTTCCGCCCACTCAGAACCATAGGCACAGCGAGACGAAATGTCGTTCAAGCTAGCTCGCGATTAGAGAATTGAATTAATGAATTGAAAGTAGTTTTTGAAGTGAGCAATAATAAGTTATGTTAATAAGAACTGTAATAATTGAAAGACAGATCCAAAAGACACACATTACATCAACCATGTTTGTGAATGGGCGGCTCAACCTATGGAAAGTTTATAAGTGTTAAAGTGCCTGTAACTGGTTTATTAGAAATAAACATAAGGAGTTTGAGCCAAGTGTTGTGTGTGATTTCAACTACCCATCCACCTAATTAGCAATAATGAAGAATAAAGTTGCACAGTTAGCGACTGAAAGGCAATATGGCGTCGATATTCATTTATGGTGGAATCCCCGCTTTGATATATACATTCATATGCATGTAGTAAAAAGCTGTTATTTTAATATTACAGACACTTCAATTATTTGTATAGATTTGTATAGATGTATAGATAATTTTCGACCGGTACAGGTGTGACTACACTAGATAGAACACAGAGAGAGGGCGAATTTTGTTAGTTTACTTATACATATTACGGAGGGTACTCCCAAGAACCGCGGCACTTATTTGAAAAATTCTTCCACCGTTTGAAAAGTACATTATTCCGGATGGACAAAGGCTATTTTTTATCTGGGCAACACTAATTATCATTCACTACAGCAAGCAATAATTCTTCCACGGAGCACTTCGGAATGTAGAGGTAATCCTAATTAATTGATTGATTGTGTAACTTTGTTCGTGTTGTTTCTTTAATTTGTTCCCACTTGTTTCATTAATTGTCTCAATCATTGAATAAGAAGCAATAAAACCTTTTTCTTGATTTCCGGCTGACTTGAAACTTGTCCGCATGACTGCAATGGGAATGCACTTTTATGTTTGCATTATTCAAAGCTGTGACCCAAACCGTCTTCGAAGTTCACACGTTTTGGTAGAAAATCATAGACTTTTCATATCCCAGATAGATACAATATCATAATATACTATACTAGCTGTCCCGCGCAACTTCGTGTTCGTCACATTTTCCCCGATTTTGAAACATCATAAATTGCTAATGATATATAGCCTATAGCCTTCCTCGAGATTGGTAGTTCCTGAGATTAGCTCGTTCAAGCAACAAACAAACAAATAAACTCTTCAGCTTTATAATATTAGTAAAGATTAGTATAGATAATATACTAACAAGTTTCTCTCTGATAATCTACCAAAAAAGTGCAGCAGCATTGACCTAGGTATGTACTTGCTCGTTTTGTATTCATCGTGATTGATTCATCAACGAATAACATTGCAAAAAAACATTGCTCTTCCAAAAATCGCAATACCAGCACAATGATCAATTCTAACACTGTTTTATGTTCGAATTAGTGCTATGCAAACGCGAGCGTGTTACTCGGAGCGTGTTTATTGGCAACATGTTAATGGAGTGAGCTCGCCGTCCCGATATTGTTGCTCCTGAACGCATGATAGAAAGGCCCAGAAGTCCGGTGTCATTCAGTGAGGGAACAGTGCAGACACGCTTCACGTAGAACGAACGTGCGAGATCGCATTACGTATAACAAGTGTTAATGGGTGCGTGCTCCTGTTTTCGTTCGTTGTTCGTAGCCAACCTTCTGCGATATTTTGAATCTGGAATATATGTCCGAGTCCACGCGATTCCGCCCGATCCCCGACGCATGACGCGATCCTGCTAAAATGAATAGTGCACCGATTGAGTTTCCACTTTGGATAAAAAAGGTCCAGTTTGTTTTTGGAATCTTTGTTTGTGATATGGATTAGAGTTTGGAAAATATCAGTGATTTTTTTTTATCGTGAGCTATTCAATTTAGAGATGCTCGCGTCTACAAAAAGACAGGTGGTAGATACTAATATACAAGGTGTTGTTTTGCACCCTCGTCAAAATTCAGGAGGTTGTCACAATTTAAATTACGGTACCTACTTAATTATTAATAATCACCGATTATTTTGGTTGTTTAAGTTTGTCAGTATGTCAGAATAACTCTATTAACGTGGTTTAGGGAATAAGAAATTATCGAATAAACGTTTGAGATTCTTTGTTTGTCGGACAGCGTTTAAAACAGGTTAACATGTACCTATTTCCGTAAATAAAAATAAAAAAAAATATCTACACATTTTATTATTGATTCGGGTCGAGAATCATTAGCATAGATATCTCCTTGAATTTGACGAGGATGCAAAACAACACCTTGTATAAGGGTCCATTTTAAGCCTTAAATTCTTATACTTAGACGTAATACAATCATCGTTTATTATTATAATATTATCTGTTTAGCTATTTGATCATCTATCACATGATTGCATTCAATATCATCACAGCAACTAGGCTATGAGCCATGTCGAGCTTAGTAAATTAGAAGCGAATTAATGTACTGTGATGTGTTAATGTCAGCCGCTGAATGTTAGGTGTCAATGCTGGTACATTAGCCCCAGACCACATTAACTGTTCCGTAAATCATACCAATTGCGCAATTTGCACTTAGGTTTGATTATTGACATGCGCGCACGCAAATAGCATCACGCATCATAACGGCGATAGGACTCGTTACAAGGGAAGAAAGCAAGCGTTTATGGGTGTTATTAAAGAGGATGAAACATAGTGATACATATTTCAGGTTAAAAATATTTTAGAATATCCTGATAGCGGGCTTTTCAACTCTCAGAAAATTTAAAATTACTGAATTGGTAGATGCCACGTAATTTTCTTGAAATAAAAGATAAAACAAACTCTAAATCTTTCAAATACTCCGTCTAAATTGCAGCTACAACTCGAAACGTTATTACAAATGAATACTTTACGGCACGACTAACAGTACAAAAGCAGCTAGAACAATGCGCGCAACAAAGCTAGTATCAGACTGTACAAAACTACGTTTCTATTCAATTTGCGATTTTCTATCTGTACTCGCGGAATTTTTCATCGGTTTGTAATCCAGTGCAATCGCGACGTGGACAATCTGTTCGGGTCGGGTTCGTCCACAAAAGCTCTTTCCGCGAAAATAGTGGACGAAACTTCGGGAATATCTGAGGCCGTAATAGATAGGAGTCTATTTTGCCATATTTTGGTTTCGATATTTGAAGATGTTTAGTACGGACAAATGATTTATCAGTGGGAGACGTGTGGATCGGAACGTTTAATCCTTTGAACCCTTCTATTGAAATTTAAATTGTAATGTAACTGAGTTATTTGAAGCCTAAAGCTACGCCAAGTTTTTAAAAGCTGTCTCGTTTACGAAGGCTGAAACAAACTCAGAGGTCAATGTCTCTTATAGTTTGCAATGTCTCTGAATTGAAGGTCTGTTTTTTCAATAGAAATAAAGTCACAGCAACCACTCAATCTTTTACTAGGCCACTACCGTATGCTATCTTCTATATTAGTTACGTCTAAGTGATTGTTTGCCATGGCAAATTGAACGCTATTTTTTGAGCATTCTCTGAATATTCTGTTTTAATTGCTTGTTGTTGTTTA
This sequence comes from Cerastis rubricosa, assembly GCA_949152445.1. Lineage (NCBI taxonomy): Eukaryota > Metazoa > Arthropoda > Insecta > Lepidoptera > Noctuidae > Cerastis > Cerastis rubricosa. The sequence continues at coordinate 10,427,003 of OX424540.1, read as the reverse complement.
TTTAGTTTATTTTTGTGCGCATTGGCAGACAACCGTTCCACTGCGGATATTCGTAATCCCCTTGTTTTAGCAACAAAACTACATTTAGTCCGATTTTAATCGTACGTTTTATTCGCGTTATTTTGATTGTAGATAGCCGTGTATTGCTTTCGGCGAGACTGCTATCAGATAGTGTTTTTTTGAGCTGGAAATTTAAACGCCCACATCCGTGCAAGCGGCTACGGGTTTTTAAATAAATAACATTGTAGATGGTTCACACAATCTAAGATTTAACTTATCATCATCATCATTTCAGCTGAAAGACGTCCACAGCTGGACATAGGTCTCCCCAAACGCCACATTGGCATGAGGGAGGTTTTGCTATAATCGCCACGCTTGGCAGGCGGGTTGGCGATCGCAGTACGGTTGTTAATGGGCAGCACAGAGAACGTTGCTGTCCATTCTCTGGCAAGTCCCTTAGTCGCCTTTTACGACACCCAAGGGAAGATATGGGATGGTGCTATTCTACGTCCGTCACCATACAGACGATTTAACTTATATAATACAATGTTATTTTTTACACCTATAAGACAGTAGGTGACCTAAGAATTATGTCAGCAGTAATAGGCAGTTATGTAGCAGCCGTAATGTTTCATAGCCAATTATGGCGACTAGGTAAAATACTGCGATGGCTGATCTGTATTGACATGGTGACATTTATTACTAACACTAGTGGTCCCGCGCAACTGCGTCTGCGTCACATTTTCCCCGTTTTCTCCACATTTTTCATTGCTGCTCCGCTCCTATTGGTCGTAGCGTAATGATATATAGCCTATAGCCTTCCTCGATAAATGGGCTATCTAACATTGAAAGAATTCGGGCCAACAGTTCCTGAGATTAGCGCGTTCAAGCAAACAAACAAACAAACTCTGCAGCTAATATTATATTAACTATAGATTAGTATAGATAACATCACGCCTGTAATCTCCAAAGGCTAAGGCAGAGTTGTACCTAATAGTACACGTACACCCGCATTTCGCCAGTTATGTGTGTCCCATGTAATAGGGGGCGAGCCTATTACACTCAACCGGGCTCAAATTCAAACTCTATAGCAGCTACTGCGAGATTCTTGATGGAAAAATCCAATATCACTTTGTTGACCTGAGTATCGAACCCAGGACTTCATGTGTGTGTTCAGCAATCGCACTTGCGGCCACTAAACCAACGAGGTATTAATCAAATAAATCTACCTTTTATACTATTAAGAATTAATTAGACTCATTAACTACTACTAAGAGGCCCATATTTCATGAAGTTTACTTCGTCATTTGTTCAGACAAAAATTCTTGGCCATAAAAATATTACATCAAGCCACCTAAAGTCAGAAAGGCGATTAAATAAAAACGACAGCGATACAGATTCGAAGGATGCTAATCTAATCTAATTTAAAATTAATCTGCAAGATGAAAAGCCTGCCTGAGGGCTTGCCCGGCTCGATGCGGGCGCGGGCAGGGCAAGGCAAAATCGAGATGTTCGGTATGCCCGTAAATTTCATTAGGGACAACGTTACCACTGAGAGTATTTAAAAGTAAGTAGCTGTATATATGTGACTTTAATATATTGGAATTGCGATCCCTCCGTAGATATATGGACATATCGACGAGATTGATGTCCAATTTTGTAATTTGTTAAATTCTTCGTCTTCTTTATTCTTACGGTATTTTGATTTATTGTTTAGCGTGGGAGTAACGAAATTTTAAATTAGATTTTCTATTGAATTTATCGCTGGAAACGAACGTGCTTAGTTTACAATAATATAGCATAACATAAGTCATAAGTCCTAGAAGGATTGGGCAGAGGTGCATTTTTTAGGACATCACATTCTCACAGAAGTATAATGTGTTAAATAAAAGCTCGGTCATCATCATCCATCGACGCGGATAATTCTACCAGTCCATTGATTGGTAACCATAATCTATACAGATAGTCCTGAGACACCACTTAAAACCCTTCTCTCAGTAGTTACACTGAACATAATTACTGATAAAAAAGCTGTTGCAATAACTCAAGTCCAGAAGTTTTACAAGATTACAACATCAGTTCAATTTGTCGCCACCGAAACATTGATAAAGTCTCGTCTGAAATCTGCAGTGTTAGTGACTCTAGTCCCTTGGGAGGCTGGTGTCGGCCCTGCGTTGGGGACAAACACGCCATAGCTTTAACGAACCAACGATGGCTGATTGATTGATTTATTACTGTGCCATGAAATTGTGTACTATGGAACTGATATCACAGAACTTTATGGCAGTTACTGTTACTCTGCGCATATTTTATCATAGATTATCTATATCTCAAATTTCTGTTGATCAATGGTCGTCAATAATGGACCAGTCATAGATCATAGAGAGGCATCCCTGTCAAATTTACATTGACACATCTAATGTTCATTAAAGAGTGGAATACTTATACCAAACAGGTGGAGATGGGTTAGCGAGAGCAGTGTTTATGTTGTTTTCAGCATATGGACGCGGCTGCCTATACCCTTATAAAAGACCTGTCATTGTTTCTAACGATATTTATGGTGCAGAGTCTAGGCTATGCCTTCATCTATTACGAAATCCTACACGGTACGAGGCATACTCGAAATTCCTAATATTAGTGGGTCGTAAAAGTAAGTTGAAAACTTATCAAATATTCACATAGTCGGCGCGATACGTCGCCGTTGAAAGCGAAGATAAGGATTTATGACTCAATAATACTTTGATTATTTCACAGATTCGAGGAAGTTGAATTTTATGAGGCATACGGCTCCTTATTTAGGCAATAATGTCTCGTTATTACCATCCCACAATCCCGTGAAGGCGATGGATCAATACTTTATGTGCTCAGCTTCGGATAAGGGGAGATATCCGTTGCTTTCTGATCGGAGGACGTTGAAGCGAAGAGTAATGCTTATCAGACGCGTTACGCCGAAGATAGGTAACTAATTTATGTTTGTCCTTTCGTGTTTGCCTCTGAATAAGATTAGGTGTTCTATGATTCAGTAATGGCTTCGTTTCAGACAGATTTTCCATTTTTTTTTTTTTTCTGATTTTGTAAGTTTTCCTTGTTTCCATTGTACACATACAATTAGGAAGACTAACATGTATGCACATAGCAACATTATTAAGTGATTTCTTTTCTTTTTCTTTAGTGATTTTTTTTTTTTTTTTTCTCCTAATGTTGTTGTTGTAATTTTATTTACTTCCGAACTGTATACTATTTTGGAACCCATACAATTATGAAAAAGAATTTTCATCAAAGTTACAATCGTTAGTCTATGACAAAATCGCTATCGAATCTTGATAAGTGTATCCATATTAGTGCTTGTGACTATATACCTATGCAAATTCTTTTCTCACTATTATTTTCTCATTCTTATCTTTTTCAATGAGTGTTCCAATTGGAGGCCCTTGGCACTTTAGAATAATGGGGCCCTTGTATGAGGCAATGCAAGCTCGATTGTTTTTGCACCCCGCTTCACATAAGTTAGGTTTTCTTGTGACAGTTCATACAGAAATAACGGGTGTCTTAGAACTTTACATTGAAATCAAACAAAGGAAAATGATTTTAATTTCTATGAAATTGGGGTTATTTGACTGATAGTTTTATGCCATTATTATTTGAACATGATTTCGGTCATGTAGCAATCCCTCTGGCGCGCAAAGGGCATAATCTGGGGGTCCAATTTGAACCCGTGTGTCTTTTGACAGCCACTAACTATGAGATCTTACAGGAACTCAGGACCCCCTAAGTGCGGGGCCCTTGGTACTGGCCTACATTGCCCAATAGAAAAGATGACCCTGGGCAGGCAGACACTACAGTATGCCACCCGCTGTGGTCTTTATATACTAGGTTTCCATATAATTTTATACATACAACTAATACATTATAAAATGGTATATTGCATAAAACCTTATATATTGTTATTTCGATTATAATCACACGTCGTTCAAATTCGGTACCAGTTACTGCAGCAAAAGTAACTTTTTAATTATGGTCGTAACTAACCTATAAAACAAATGAATAAGTTTATAATGCGTGACGCAACTTTGTATAGGTAAAAATGTTTTTATTACACCTTTTATTTGGTTAAGTTTTACCGCTCTGGTGGTTTAAGTTATGGGTTCTAGCTGCAAGGCAAAATCCCATAGGAATGGGAAATTGTGAGTTCTTTTGTACCTACTTGGCTTAAATCAGTAACAAGACAAAAGCAGTACCTATCTAATTAAAGCACTTGGCTTTGTTACGAAGCTCATCGCGAAAAATACATGATGAAATCACATTTGACGAGTTTTGAACAATCCACATTTTTTTTAACTTTGTGAATTAAAAAGAAACCGACCAGGTGCGAGTCGGACTCGCGCACGTAGGGTTCCGTACCATTATCTAAAAAAACGAGGAAAAAAATCACTCTTTTGTATGGAAGCCCCCTTCAATATTTATTTTATTCTGTTTTTAGTATTTGTTGTTACTGCGGCAACAGAAATACATAACGTGTAGAAATTTCAACTAGCTATCACCGTTCATGAGATACAGCCTGGTGACAAACGGGACGGACGGACGTACGGACAGCGAAGTCTCAGTAATTGGGTCCCGTTTGACTATTTGGGTACGGAACCCTAAAACACAAGTATTAGCAACCAAAATACTGCCTGATTAAAATGACTATTATCAAATACATAGGATCTTTGGTTTTTGGTGGAGTTCAGCGTTTTCAAATCCCCCAACATTACATTTTGTAGTAAATTCGCAACTCGCCTGATTTGAAGCGATGACGTGACCTATAATGGAGCACGCTTGCCTAGAAACCGATTATTCAAAATTTGAAGAGATCTGGTTTATCATGATCGGAAAACACAGAAGCCGGGAGTGAATTTAACAGACTGGCGGTTCGCACAATAAATGTGGAAGCATCGCGCTTTGGTCATTACTTACCTTTGTCTGTCATACAAGGTGCCTTCAGATCCAATGTTTAACAGGGACGAATTAGAAACATAAGCTGTGATAGTCGAGAGTTCGGACCTTCGGACTGCCAAGACATTGGAAACGAGTTCCCAAGGCACGCAATTCTGATTTTTGGATTCATGCACGTGCGTATTGTATTGTTATTACAAGTTTCGGTGACGGTAAACATCGTGAGAAAACCAGCATGCCTGAGCTATATTTTTCGGCGGCATATTAAGCCAAGTCTGAGGGGCTCGTGGCTACATAATAAGAGCCGCACGGGTCGATCTTTAAGGTTAAGCCGTGCTTGCCAAGGTTGTTGCCGTTGGTCGTTGGTCCCAGCTGTCATTTTAGATCTTTGACAGTCGTTACGAGTAGTCAGAAGCCAAAAGTCTGGCATCCAGTCTTACTAAGGGGTATCGTATTACCCAGTTACTGGGTTGTGGAGGTTCGCCAGTCGCTTCATGTAAAATAGGGGAAAGGTGTACGAGATGATCCTATTTTATTGCAGCGACATCTAGTTGTTTTCATTGGTAAAATGTAGTCCCCGATATTCCCTTTTATTCCCGAGGGCCAAAGACAAAAATAAAGTTGCTGTTGCAGTTAAAAACAATATCACCCACCCTTTCCACAGAGAAAAAGACTGGCTCATTCTACCTAAGTCGTGGTCTATAAGATATATAATTTTGTAATTAAACTCTGAAAAGTTATTGTTAATTTAAACCTACTAAAACCTAGGACATTCCCAAGATAGGAATTACCGGGAATAGGGATAAAATCGTATGGATCATCTTGGACACCAGGGTGTACAACATGATTCTTTGGTAGCGTTTAAAAAAAAGTTAATTATAATATTATGAGATCTAAAAAATTTACATTTTGAGTATGACAACAGGTAGACAGATAAATTTACTATGAATAAACGCTTTCACATCTGCATTAAGTTGAATGTCGTTTAAACTACAAGCATCCTCCCTTAAGTGAATCATCTCGTACACCTTTCCCTTACTGGTACTCAGCTGCATCCGATTAGACTGGAAGCCGACCCCAAGATAATTTTGGAAAAGGCTACGCAGGTGATGATGATATTAAACCAAGTCAGAGGGTGGCATAAAATCTTTGAAACCAGGTTAGCTTAGGTTGGTTAGTTACCATACGAAAAGAAAAAGACTTTGAAGGAGCCAAAGTAACTTCCTCTAATCACGAATAGCGTCAACCCGTACAAAAAACGTACACCTAACTTCAACTTTACCTAACAATTAGTAGGTACTTTTACCAAGTACCTATTAGTACGTAACGAAAGTAATTAATGTGCACTCATGCGTCGTATCCCGCCGTGAAGCTATGTCATCAAACTCAAAATTGAATTTGATAAAATTTTCGCGAACATGTTTTCACATAATCGCGTCCTCATTGACACTTCGTATGGCACGTTTAATGACTTCTGACTGAATTTAATAGCCCATTAGTTAATTACTCACTGGGCCTTAGTTCTGAGGGCTTTTGTCTACGCTTCACAATTAAAATTTTAATTAAAACATTGGTTACATTTTATATTTTATGGTTTTAATGTTGATGGGACATGTTTGATTCTGACTTTGCAATTTAATATTAATCGTAATTTAATCCCGTTAATGTCGACTTATACAAAGTATAGGGCTGGAAACACTGCAAAAATGTATAATTGAAGTATTTATTGACAGGTCGTAAAGCAAAGGACAAATTAATTATCCGTATTGACTTTAAACCCCTTTGTTTCATCTCATGAATCCCAAAATCAAATACATTACTTCCAGAGTGACATAAAATTACATTATTATAAGTATGTTGATTCAACTCGGTACATATGCAATACGTTATCAAAAATCTTCCTTTGCAGCATTCAATTTAAAATATTCTGGATATATTTTTCGCTTTAAAAGCTCTGATACGGTCCGATAGTTAACTGCATACAGACAAATAAAAATAAAAGTTGAAATCAAATAATTTTCTTATTTTGGGAACTGTGTGCTATATGTAGCCGTAGTTTTTAATGGGTTTCAAATAAAAAAAAAATAGCACGCCTTTGCCAAAATAAACTCGTAAATATGTTTTCAGAAATACTTACATTGATTTTGAGATCAATCAAGAGATATAATCAAGCTAACTAAGGATTCAGCTGCTGCTTTTTGTTGGTTATCTTCTTGATACATGTGGTCAAATTCATTAAATCCCTGACAAATAAAAGACAACCTTTTCAAGTTATTATTACAGAATCCTTATCACTACAACTTCTTTATTTACTCTTTTTCCAATCTATTTTGAGGTCAGCTTCCAGTCTAACCCGAAATAGCTGAATATCAGTACCTATTTTACATGGAGCAAGTGCCTACTTGACCTCCACAACCCAGTTAGTACTGGGTAATACGATACCCCTTAGTAAGACTGGTTATCAGAATTTCGGGCCACTGACCACCTGCAACGACTGTCAAAGATCTACAAATGACAGCCGGGACTAACGGCTTAACGTGCTTTGAGAATCACGGGGTACCTAATTCGGTATGCAATGGGTGGTAACCCATCCACGGACAAACCCAGGCAAGCGCGGTTTAGCCTAAAAAACGACCCAAGCGGCTGTTATTATTTAACCACGAGCTAAGCCTTGTGAACTTATTTATCCATACAAATAAACAAAGTGAACACAACAAAAAATCCATCAACCATCAGATCATCAACGATGCTCTACTATGGACAAGCCCGATACAACTTTAATAAAGGCTCCGAAATATTAAATATATGTAACGGGTAGTATCGTCCGCATCGTGTGCGCGGCAGCCATGCGTGTAATGAAATTTTTATTGCGACGAATTCGCACTTGAATTGATGCGATGGGATCACGTTAGTACATTTTATGTGACTATTTGCGACCCTTGATGTAATAGTATTACCTTTTATTCACGTCTAGTGACCTGGTGACCTTGGTTGTGTGAGTGACCTTATGTAATTCTGATTCTTATGTATAAGACATAATGCTATTCTTTACGTCCGACACCATACAGAACAGTACAAAAATAACTCTACCTAATTCCGACCTCTGGACATAACATAACCTGTAATCATAGAAGAGGTAGGCAGAGGTGTACTTACTAGTACACCCACATTTCGCGAGTTATGTTTTAAGTCCCATGTAATAGTGGGCGAGCCTATTGCCATAAACCGGGCACAAACAAATACAGACTCCGTGGCTGCTACTAAAAAAATCCTGATAATAAAACTTTGCCCGACCTGGGAATCGAACCTAGAACCTCATGCTTAGCAGTCGCGCTTGCAACGGACAACACGGTTTCCACAAAATCTGTATCTTTGTGGTTTTATGATAGTTTCATGTAAATCATTATCATCATCATCAGCCTATAATGTTCCCACTGCTGGGACACAGGCCTCTTCTCTATGAGAGGGAGTGTGCTGTAATCCACCACGCATGCCCAGTGCTTCTGTCTTCGATTTTACTTCACCGTTTTTTAAGGCAGCGTTGATGAAATTAATTACACAATGAAATGCGCCTGCCTGGGTTCGAACCCACAGCTTACTGCTCGTAAGTCTGGGCTGCCACCACTGGGCCACCACTGCTCTCTTGTAAATACTCCCCGTAAATTACAATCTATATAAAACCGATCTGTAATTAAAAAAACCCTGAAAGAAAACGAACTGCTAATAGTTCCACAGATTGTAAAAGTAAAGCAAAGGAAATGGGTGCTTGTGGCCATAGTTTACAATCTCGTTTATAGTTTAGTTTTAAATACCAGGCGGTTTATTGTTTACGTAGTACCAAGTTGTAACAACATATTGCGTGTTGGACTGTTGGTTGGTATTCCTAGTTTATTGGTTTAGAGATAATTGCTTGGTCTAGTTGCTTTATCCGCTGGAATGTAAAACCCCCGTTTCAACATATAATATTTACATTTTGTTTTGTCAATATGAGGACAATTTTAAGTACACTACTTCACTATTAAAGTGTTTTTTAATACGGTTGCTCAAAAAGTGGCGTATTGCAGGGACGTATAGCGTTCGGGATGTGGGCTATTACATACTCGAGCTTTTTCTTTACCTTTCCCGAACTCGTGCGTTCTCTTTCCCAACTGTCAAAATAATGTCTATTAAAAAGAAAAACCAACCAACAAGTTTTTACTAAAAAAAATCATAGAAGTTTTTATGATTCATGCAAATATTTCTAAAAAGAAGCTACTAAATTTGTTTCAATGTCAGATTTAATGATTTGATTCAATGAGTTAGGTTAGGTTAGGTTAGTTAGCCCACATCCCGAACGCTATACGTCCCTGCAATACGCCACTTTTTGAGCAACTGTATTAAAATATACTATTTCACTTCTGTAGCAGTTTCATCATTATTATATAGTGTGACTTTTAATTAGTGACCGATACTTAAACACGTGATTGTACTTATGGTAACAAACAACTTTCCCAAATAAACATTTTTTGAATACTCATTCACTTTTAACACAATGGCACAACCGACTTACGACAGCGAATTTTAGGGCTCCACCAAAACGGAGACGAGCGGAGCGGACAGAAGATGTGTAAGATTCGACCAATCACAAGAGAAATGACAGACGCGATGTAGATTTCAACCAATTTGATAGGTCGGTTTCTACACGTTTCCTCTCCGCTCCGCTCTTCTCCGCTTTAGTGGAGTCCGGGCCTAAGAGTTCATAGCTCGCTGCCATTTTGTTTTTACACGAAAATTAAATCTGTCAAGAACAATCACACTGAAACTGTGTCGACATGTCAGTGTTTCCGACCATGCTTTTGATGATGTCGCGGTTTCACCAGTGTAAATTTAAATTCGAAAATATTTTACGACGGATAAACTAAAAACAGTTAATGTTGGTAATAAGTTGAAATCTTTTTTTAATTAGATGTTTCTTTAAATCTGTATGTGTAATAAAAACTATCACCGGTATCTTTAAACAAGTCAAAGTGATTACCTTACATTCCTAGCAAAGCTAGGAACTCTAACTTTTGGTAGTTTCTTTGAAGGTCCTTACTTCGTTGAAATTCTTGCATATTTGATTAAAAAAAAATTGCATAATCATTTACTTTAACTTAAGTTCAGAAACGGGTGTAGCTCAAACTCAAACTCAAAACATTTATTTCAATTAGACCGTTACAGGCACTTTAAACAAAAAAAAAAGTGAAACTATAGTCCCAGTCACAAGACATAATAACTTGTGAAAGTACTGTAATTGCCCATTCCAAAGCGTAGATTTCTATGGAAAAGAATGGGCAAGAAACTCCATGGACACTCTTTTAAATCAAAAATGTTACAAAAGACATTCTGAAAAGGGAATAAAGATTAACTTTAAATTCTGTACTTATTTACTACTAACACCAATAAAGCGTTTTCAATCTCAAAACCAACATGAAATCAATTAAGTCACTTTCTGAAGAATTGATTATATCAGAAAAAAAAGATACGCGTCATCAAAGGCCAAGAGCACACTGTACGAACTCCTTCATAATAGTAATCTATCTCTGCCAATACTCTCCTTATTAATGGCGTCACAAGACAAACGTATTGGATGTACAATAGAACAAACATGGTGTTGTTTGCGTGCCAAAGCCGTTCAGGTTCTATAAAGCAGGGTGATGTAGACACGGCTTTACAATAATAGTCACTCGTATAGAGCTGCTGAATGTGGCGTTATTGTTTTTTTTTACATTGTTAAATAGACAGACTCGTTGGTCTGGCATCAGGTCCTGGGTTCGGTTTACAGGTTGGGCAAAGCGTTATTAGGTTTTTCCATTTCTCACTAGCAGCCGCGGAGTCTGGATTTGTGCCTGTTTGATGGCAATAGGCTCGCCCCCTATTACATGGGTTTGAAACTTAACTGAAAAAATGTGGGTGCACTTTTAGACAGGGACTGAAACTGTAACCGTAACTAAAACTGTTTTAAAACACTTTTAAATGTAACAGACACAATATGTTACCGAATCACTGTAACCTTTTACATGTGTTAATAAGTGTAACTGAAATATTCAATTATAGCTTTAGTACGCTGCGTTTACCTGTTACACTTATTAACACTGTTAACACTTTTATATCTGTTACAGATACATGTCTGTTACATATTTGATTCTGTTACCGATTGAACATGTAACAGTTATAATTCTGTAACCTTTATGAAAGTGTTTTTAAAAGTCCCTGCTTTTAGGTACACCTCTGCCTAACCCTACGGGAATTACAGGCGTGATGTTATGATGATAAAGAAATTAAAGATTATAAAGAATTCCTCTTTTGTCAAGATAAAGTTTATTTGTGTAAACTGAAGTAGGAACAGAAACTAAAGTTTACTTAGTTTATGGCCCGTATTTGAATAGCTCTCTCATTAGTGTAGTTTTGACATCTCTTGAAATATGTATGAAATTCAGAGGCGCCATATGGTTATCAAAGCACGTTTAGGTTCTAGGGTGTTACGATCCGGAACACGTTTTGTTTCAGCGCCAAAATTTCACGAATTCCGACCTCTGTGTTACTTCAACAAATATTTTAAAAGAAAAAGTTGAGATGCAAGTCTGCTAGAAGAAATTTCTGTCAGTACCTTTGTGCTCTTGTATCTTAATGTATTGTCCTGTTAAGTGTTTTGTGTGTACATGAATATATAAATAATAAATAAATATTTAATAAATAAATAAATATCCTCGCAGTTTTCTTTATAAAAACTAGCTTTTGCCCGAGGGTTCGCCTACGTGTAGTTCGGTAACAGTTCAAACAGCATCGTATTACCGGAACAAAAGTATTCTATATGTAAATCCTTTTTATCTCAAATATTAACAAACATCCATCCACACTAACTTTCGCATTTATAAGATTCCTGCAGTAACATAAGTAGTGCAGTAACATAAGTATAACTTCAACGTGTTCTCGTTTAACCAAAGACGTATCCAGAAACACGAGTCCGCACATCGGTGTGAGTCGTGCCTGTCCGGTAATTGATGACACGCAATAATTCATCGTTTGTGTGGAGTCTCACGCTCGCCCAGCGCCAGCGCCCCCTGCCGGCCACGCTCTAATGTTGCCAGCTTATGGAACAAACATACCAGACTCCTGACACTCTTGTTCAAGAAAGGGACACGACAACACATATCTTTTTATTTAGAACAAAATAACTTCTGCTTTCTTTTTCCTTCGGATTGATGCGGTCTAATGATCTGGATTTATCACGACTACGTTCACACGTTCGCTCATAGGTCGTTACAAAGTTCGCGTGTAGTATGTCTTGTCACATTCAGCGCTATATTTCAATGATACTAAAAATAGGCATTCTTATTTTTTGCTGTTTCCACCGATTTGATCTCTACATTTTTCCATGAATGAATTTAGAACTGGAAATGTAATTAACTTAAACCTGAAATAATCCGACATTTCGTTTACTTTTCTCACAGTCTGATGAATTCTGAATTAAACGTCAAACACACAATTTTATTCCGATTTAGGCCTATTGACTCAACAGAATTTGCGCGAAACGAAAAAAATGTTTTAATATCTGAGTGTATTTTAAAAGTACGCGTGTTAACTATCGGGTAGAACTGCCAAGTGGTTCAGTGAATTATCAATATCGTAGTAATCCATTAGGGTGCCGGCAGGTGGATGGGTTTGCAGCGTTTAGTCGGAGTAAGGGCGTGTATTGGACAGTGTAAACAGTCCATTATTGCTCGGTGAACGTGGCGTGCTGTTGACATTTCAACTACAGTGTGCTGCTACCTTGTCGAGCTATTGAACTTCATTGCATACCTACTGTTGCTGCGTCAAAATATACATATATGCTGGGTGTGTATGCCACATGCATAAACACGGTTACAAACGCTGCTTTGATGCAGAGCTTGTTGTTAAATCTGGATTGGATTTGGCTTACATGAAACTTGATTCTTTCGTAGTCAGATTTTTTTGTTAAAACTACTGAAACACAGCCTGTTGATTTCCACAAGTGTAGGTTTCTACTAATGATCAGTCGCGTCAAGGGGCCCGACCTAGTTTCTCCTACGTTACAAGTTATCATGCCTTAATAATTAGTAACTTTTAGTTAGCAGATTCAGGACTTATCGAATTTGGGATGACGTTATTATTGTTCATCATCATCATCATTTTCTTGCCCTTATCCCAATTTATTTGGGGTCGGCGTAGCATGTCTTCTTCTTGCATACTTCTTTACTACTTGTCATTTCATGAAATACCTCCTTTCTTGCCATATCATCCTTCACACAGTCCATCCATCGTTTCTTTGGTCTTCCTCTACCCTTATAACCACACACACATACACCACATTCACTACATTCATACTCAAAACTTTTCTCACGACATTTTTCTCATTCCTCCGCATCACATACCACGACAACCGATTACCACGCATCGTTTCAGTCACCGGCGCCACTTTCAGACTTCCACTAATGTACTCATTCCTTATTCTATCCATTCACGTAACACCACACATCCCCCTTATCATTCTCATCTCAGCCACATGCATATGACTTTCATTCATTCATTGTTCATCAGTTCAATAAAATCGTTTTATCAAAATAGGCAACATATTAACTTTATACTATATGAATGTTTATTTATGAATATGAAGACTTCGAGTTTGATATTATAATTCGTGATTTCAAGCGGTGAAACTGTGAAACGTGGCTTTATTATTCTTGAATAAAACAGCAAAGGGTAGGTAACTAAAATAGACAACTAGATTTATGAAACCTAGTAAATTCTATTGTTTGCGTAGGCTGACAAATTCATTCAAATTGTCTTTGTTATATTACTTTCTGTAAATACTTATTTGAAACAAAGGGAGGGTTTTACAGCAAATAGAGAGCTGGTTAATTAAGGAGTGGTGGAGTCAGTTCAGTTATTTACCTAAGCAGGTTCACATAACGAAACAATTTAGTACCGCAACCGGCACGCCACGAAACACGCAAAAAACTTAAGAAGAAAGTTTTTTAATTAAAACTTGAGGTGGTCACGTATTTTTTTCTGTATCCACGAAATCTTCAAACTACTCGACGTTTATAAAGTTTTCAAATTGTAATCTATGGCAGGTACTGTAAATGGAAAATACGACAAAATGTTTCAGAGCTCTGGACGCTTGGTGTTGGCCTTCCTTATTCTACTTGTTCCCTTTCGTCGTGTTCAAAATCAACGGATTTTCCGCGCAATGAATTTCATTTCGGCTGCTTGGCTAGTGAAGAAGTCTTCTTTTGCCTAAATAAAATTATAAACTGAAAATCTTTTCTTGTATCTGACATTTAGGAATATCTCCGTTTATCAAAATGTTTTTCGGTAAAATGTACTGTAAATAAACCTTTTTAATTCGCTTAAAAGTATTGCTACAGATTTCACGTCACACCTCCTCGGTTTTATATCAAATTTAAAAAAAAACACCTTGTATACCTGGTAGCTCTCACTGCTTTCATGACCCACATTTTTAACTCATGTAACATTTTCATTTTTAATAATTCCGCATAAATCTAAAAAGAATGCGTTTGAAAGTTAATATTTCACTGTCCTATATAGAAGATATATTTTTAAGGTAAAATCAAACGAGAAAAAAATATACAAATTTGGACAGACGTGTTCCGGACAGTGAAATAAAAAATCTCTCTCAGATTTTCCGAACGGTAAAATCGCCGGTACTTTTTTAGTTGTAACTTCAGAGTAGGTACTAAAACTGATCAACAAAAAAACGATCTCAAGTTTAGCAATTAAAACATTTTACTTACACACTTGTAACTTTTAGGCACTTGAAACTGATCGTAACATTTTAGTTTATATTTTCTACGAAATTCAAGTGCTTGGGCAATGTAGGCTGGGCAGTTTTTTCCACATTTGTTTTTGGTATAGCACTTTGTTTGATTGTTTTAAAATAAATACCATTTAGTTTCGATATTGCAGGATCGTTTCGTTTGAGTAGTTTCCAACAACATCCCCGGTTACGACCATTTTTTTGGTTTTTGCTAGCCTGAATTGTCCGACTTCTGGGCAAAGGCCTCCCCCAATTCCTCCCACTAAAGAGATACGATGATTTAAATAAATTAAACAAGATAATCTATTTTCTTTAATATCTAAATCAAACCTTAGTTAATTCAAATGACTTTTGCTTGATTTTTATGAAGCTAGACGAAATAATATGAGAAGAAATGTGGGGACAAGCTCTGAGGTTGAGGTCTCTTATTAAGGTTCAACGATTACATACTACATTGAAATTTATTGAACATGCGACAATTTATTCATTCTCTAACCCTTAAACCGTCACGTTATATGTTATAACATTTTAGAGCCTCGTCGACCAGGTCGTAAGTTTTCAGACGACCTGCGACCTTTGCTCGTAATATGGCTGGTTTATGAGTTCTCGGATATCGTCGACTTACTTTCTTAGCACTTAGGGGTACAAGTTAGGGTGTTACCACACCAATCGATCGATGGTAGAATGGATAAGTCGACAATGGATCTGTGTGAATGGCATCGATCGAGAATCAATTGATTGGTGTGCTAACACCCTTAGTAATATCCCCAATTGCGTAAGACACTTTATTCTTATTCTATATTGCACAAAAAAAAAAAGAAACACACAAATTGCAATATAAAAACTTATGTACAACGGCGAGCTTAACCCAGAATTGGGTTTTCTTACAGCAAACCATTTTTCGACACTTCCTAAAATAATCCGAAGAATTTCGATGGGAATTCCTAAACCATTGCTACATGTATCAAAAATTCGTAAGCTTGAAAATGTGATGATCGCAATAAACACAGGTGTCAAAAAAAAGAATTATAAATAAGTAAAAAAACGCATTATAAATGTAGGGCTACGTTCCATCTGGTAACTTTCCCATTTGGACAACTAAACAAAAGTCGTGTATAAACAAGTATAGAATAGTGCCATTTCGTAAATATTTTAATCTTCATACATTGAGTTCCGTTTCGTAACCCATGAATTTCAACTGTTTTTGGTAAGGTACAGTCAGCTCCCATTACAAAGATGGGTGCTTGTTGATGTTACTATTTTTTGTCTCTCTCTGGCACACTAAGGTTTGTTACTCAATTCAGGATTTTAACAGTAAGTATCATGAAGATGTTGTTGCTCCGTCTTCAATACTATCGTAAGAATTTAAAATATTATGAAAATAAGTATTTATCTTCAAGGTTAAACAATGCTTTTCAAGGTCGCTCCGTGGTTAGGTTTTAAATGTATTTCATACAGATACCGTTCGGACCTTCAGAAAGCACGTTACATCGTTGGTTCTAGTAGTTATTCGTATACCTTTGACAGTCGTTAAGGGTAGTCAGAAGCCCTGCTAACAGTCTTACAAACCAAACAAACAACAAATAGGGCGACCTAAACAAAACCGTTTAATAATAAAAATCAATTTCCGTAATTATGTATGACGGGGCATTACTTGAGGACGGCTAGAATCTACTTAGAACTTGCGTGAACAGACGGAGCTGTTAGAATAATAAATACAACCTTGAATTTATGCATGCCTTGTGGTTTTGGTTAGAAATTCATCAAAAAGACTAAAAATAAATAATTGTTTACAGTTTAATAGTTGTGGTATTTCTTAGTAGGTGGTGCTCCGAAACGTGGTCGCTCACAATGGGCCTCATCAGAAGGCTTAAAGTCACCCAAAACGCAATGGAGAGGGCTATGCTCGGAGTTTCCTTGCGTGATCAAATCAGAAATGAGGACATCCGCAAGAGAACCAAGGTTACCGACGTAGCCCGAAAAATTGCCAAACATAAGTGGCAGTGGGCAGGGCACATTGCTCGCAAAACGGATGGCCGATGGGGCCAAAAAGTTCTGGAATGGCGGTCGCGAACCGGAAGACGATGCGTTGGAAGGCCTCCCTCTAGGTAGACCGATGACCTGTTGAAGGTTGCGGGGATCCGCTGGATGAGAGTCGCACGGGACCGCTCAATGTGGCGCCACTTGGGGGAGGCCTATGTCCAGCAGTGGCCGTCTTTCGGCTGAAATGATGATGAATGATGAGTGCTCCGGAGTCCTAACTGTACTTGCCGAAGAAAAAGATTTCCAAATGGGAATGAATACACGCATACTCAAAAGTTTATGAGACTCAATGTATGAAGATCAAAATAGTTACGAATCGGCGGCACTTTTGTGATGGTATTTTGTTTAGTTGTCGAAATGGGAAAGTTACCAAATGGGATGTACCTCGTAGGTAGACTGGCTCCTGACCTGAGTCTATACAAACAATGGTCTACATGAGTTTTGTATTTAAATAGCAGGGAATCGTGGGGAACCGTTGCCCAGCAGTGGGATGATACAGGCTGATAGTAAACCTATCTCTTATGTCCCCCAAAAAGAAGCAGGGCTTGGTTTTTCTTAAATCATTTGACAAAAAAATATAGCATTTTAATTTTCGTTAGTACACCCCATTGGTTTCTAAGAAATAATATAATTTTCACCGCATCACCGCGATACTATGAAAGCTCATGACAGTTAAATTAATGATACTTTAAAGGCAACAAGTCTCTGCGTACTTAATTTATTTTCCTTCGGTTGACTGATTCTATTGATCTTCTTTATGAAGTAGAAAGGTATTCAATTACTTTTCATTCGGCATTTTTGTGAAGTAAATTAATAAAACATAGACATTTTCTAAGCTATAGGTAATTTAATATTAATTAAGGGATAACGTTGTCTGGATTTCCTAGTAAGAATACTTACTTATGTTTTTAAGAAAACACGTAATTAACTATCTAATTAGATTCTGATGTGGGTTTCCTACATTCTGCGGTGAACGGTACTTCTATTGCTTGGAGCCAAGCACAAGGAAAAGATATATGTTTGAAAATTGCAATAATTCACAATAATTGATCGTAAATAAGTTGGATTTCTATTGATGGAACATAAATCTATCTTCAAGCACCTATCCAACAATTTCCGATGTAGAAAAACAATATACGACTGTGATTAAAATGTATGGAACTAAATAACAATACAATACCGGTTAAAGCTTCATTTATTTCAGGCACAGGTAATAAAACAAATTGGAAAAACTACCTACAAAGTTTTTTAAAAAACGAACGCATTCCCTCCACAATTAAAACTGTAAAGGGTTAGTTCGACGATCTCGCGGGCAAAGTATAAAAATTATAAGTAAAAAAACCTTTTTAAAAAAAGCTTTTATTTAAATGCTCTAAAAAGAAGACAAATAAAATTTTCTTTAAATTTTTTAACTTTCAACTTATAACCTCATTATACACAATTTATATGATCATAAAAGCTTGTCGCGAGGTTTGCGTAAGTACCTATAAGTATTTAATTAAACTGAAATTAAAAAAAAAAACTTATACTTGGCAGTTTGCTTGGCATTGTTACTCAATTAAATAGGTACTAGTTTATTTATAGAAGTAAACCTCGCGACAAGCTTTTATGATCATATAAATTGTGTATAATGAGGTTATAAGTTGAAAGTTAAAAAATTAAAAGAAAATTTTATTTGTCTTCTTTTTAGAGCATTTAAATAAAAGCTTTTTTTAAAAAGGTTTTTTTACTTATAATTTTATTTTAACATTTTTAGTTTTGCCGTAATCGTTTCGAAACATGTGTTCAGAAACGATTACGGCATTATTATCTCAATCTCAACACTTTTTTCATATCCATGCTATTAACTGTTGAGGAGTTCCATCGTGAGGAGACGATCCTGGCTGAAGCATGCGTGCATGATACAAATCGTGATTATCCATCAAATAAGAACCCGTATGCAAAGTTTCGTGTCCACGCTATAAGCCGTTGAGGAGTTCTCTCGCGAGAAGACGATTCTGGCTGCAGGTTGAGTTCATGATACAAATCAAGAATATCCATCAAATATGAACTCGTATGTAAATTTTCGTGTACACGCTATTAGCCGTTAAGGAGTTCCCTCGTGAGAAGACGATCCTGGCTGCAGGTTGAGTTCATGATACAAATCGTGACTATCCATCAAATATGAACCCTTATGCAAAGAGTCGTGTCCACGCTATTAGCCGTTTAGCAGTTCCCTCGTGAGAAGACGATCCTCACTGCAGGTTGAGTTCATGATACAAATCGTGATTATGCATCAAATATGAACTCGTATGTAAAGTTTCGTGTCCACACTATTAACCGTTGAGGAGTTTCCTCGTGAAAAGACGATTTTGGCTGCAGGTTGAGTTCATAATACAAATCGTGACTATCCATCAAATATAAACCCGTATGCAAAGATTCGTGTCCACGCTATTAGCCGTTTAGCAGTTCCCTCGTGAGAAGACGATCCTCACTGCAGGTTGAGTTCATGATACAAATCGTGATTATCCATCAAATATGAACTCGTGTGCAAAGTTTCGTGTCCACGCTATTAACCGTTGAGGAGTTCCCTTGTAAGAAGACGATCCTCACTGCAGGTTGAGTTCATGATACAAATCGTGATTATCCATCAAATATGAACTCGTATGCAAAGTTTCGTGTCCAAGCTATTAGCCGTTGAGGAGTTCCCTCGTGAGAAGACGATCCTGGCTGCAGGTTGAGTTTATGATACAAATCGTGATTATCCATCAAATATGAACTCGTATGCAAAGTTTCGTGCCTACGCTATGAACCGTTGAGGAGTGCCCTCATGAGAAGACGATCCTCACTGCAGGTTGAGTTAATGATACAAATCGTGATTATCCATCAAATATGAACTCGTATGCACAATTTCGTGTCCACGCTATTAGCCGTTGAGGGGTTCCCTCGTGAGAAGACGATCCTCACTGCAGGTTGAGTTCATGATAAAAATCGTGATTATGCATCAAATATGAACTCTTATGCAAAGTTTCGTGTCCACGCTATTAGCCGTTGAGGAGTTCCCTTGTGAGGAGACGATCCTGGCTGCAGGATTAAGTTATGTCTGTCATAAACATGTATTGTCTTCAGAACCAAAGGTG
Source organism: Cerastis rubricosa (assembly GCA_949152445.1). NCBI lineage: Eukaryota > Metazoa > Arthropoda > Insecta > Lepidoptera > Noctuidae > Cerastis > Cerastis rubricosa. Next base: position 10,407,086 of record OX424540.1, on the reverse strand, counting down.
TGTGCAAAATTTCAGCTCAATCGGTCATCGGAAAGTGGTGCTAATTTAGCTTCCAAGATTTCACCGTAACAAACATACATACATACATACATACATACATACATACATACATTGCAAGTTAAATAAAAGCTTTTAAAATAGCTTAAACTAAAGCTGCTCACCGGCGTGACATGTTCAGTAGCCGTAAACGGGTGCTATCCGGCACTCCAGCATGGCCGCACTTAGAGCGACCGCCTCGGGACTCTTGACATGAATTAAAAATGCACGCTGCATTAGTGTTCCAATGGCGGGCCGCTCCCCACGCTCCCCACTGCACATGTGAAATGGGACCGGGAAGCTACTCCTGTATCATGTCGTTCGCTACTAGGGCCTTGCCTTTGATCTATTAATGCTGGCTTGTAACTATTGCGTTTTCGTTTATCAAGTTTTACTTTTTAATTAGGTGATCCTGATCAACCTACCAGTAACCTGGTATAACCAGGAAGGTTACCATGACATCTTAAGGTGAAACCGCCGGGTAGCCCGCGAAATTCAAATTTTCTAAAAAACCTTAAAGCGTTATTGTTTTAATGTCATTCCAATGTGGAAAGAGCCAGAGCTATACAGGATGTCTAGAGCCATCTCTTTACCACACTAGAATAAGACTAGGGCAGCCTGGCACTAAGGGGATGAGGCCCACACTTTACAATGGGTGAAATAAGCTACCAACGTAAAATAAAGCGTCGGCAATCGCTTGATGAAAATCCTTTATATTTAGCAACATCGCCTAATAAAAGACTGGCCTCAATCCACTCGTTTCACAAGTAGATTTAGGCTACGTTGATGACGTATACATAGCAGGCGGTTTTCCCCAAAGGGACTCAAAAGGTAAATTGTGATTACTTTAATAAACCCGAGCTTTATTAGCGCATTATTATTTTTGAGGCCGAACATGACAGGAAGGTAGACCATTGCTGTTTATCTTGCAAAACTCTTGTTCAGCCTATATTTCAATCAATTTCTACAGAACTGTACCTGTATTCTATTCAGAGAATCAAACTCCAAATACCCGTAATACTGTGAGCCAATGTTAACTATCACTTAAATGATGAGGCGATTATAGAATGGTACACCCACACAATTTATACAGCAAATGAACAATCAACAAATGTTTCAAACAACAGAACTAATCGAGGCGGAACAAATGAAACATGTTATCAACGTATTAAAACAAACCGTTCGTTTTCACGTTCCATTACCAAATTAATAAACTGACACTGCAAACAAAGGACGGATACGGAGGGATATGAAAAACGCTTACAAAGAGCGAAAAAAAAATTAAGCACCTTACCAAAGGCGCGTGGGTCAACAAAGATAATTTTCCCGCAATAAATTGAAGTAGCGTCGTGGTTAATTACCGTACCTGGGTTCCGGAGATAGAGAACAAAAATCAGCAGAAGCCGCCAGCCACAGATAAGCTCACCATAATAGAGACTTTAAAAGAAATTAGCAGTCGCTCATTAAATGAAACTTTCTGTTGCATTTTATGTGGCCGTGCGGATTAGCGCGGTTCGGGTGACTGACGTAATTGAGCGAGTTTAAAAATGGAAGCCTTTTTGTCGCTTCATTTTCCATAGACGTAACTTTTGATTTTTGGTCATGTTTGTTCTGTTTACGGTGAAAAGACTAAACGGCATCTTTTGTGCATGAAAAAAATTAATTTTCAAAATGTGTGGTAGAATTTTGTTTGTTGATTTTCTAAAACGTTTTGTATTATTTTTAATCATCGCAATCCGTTCCTAAGGTATTTACCCAACACTTTCTGTAATAATTTGATTTAATTAGGTGTCATTTATATTGTAATTACCTGAGCATAGTGTAGACATATTGCCATTACATTTTTAGTTCATGTTCATAGCTAAAAGAAGCTACATTTATATTCAATAGTTAACCACTGAAAATAACTTATTTTAGACTGCTGAAACTTTTGACACGAACATGGACACTGCCTATAAACAGACCAGGCAAATGAGTTTCCCGCTGCATATTTTTAGACCCTTTTATGCCGTGTATTTAGCGGTTGTGTTATTTATTCATAAGTTATTACGTTACGGGATGATGTATGATGGCTATGTGATGGACGAGTAATACAGGGTGTGATGCATCATGCATAATCACTTAACAAGGTACAAAACCACCATGCTGTCGTGTTTTGTGTTCTTTTTTCAAGTTTCCCTTGGTAAATAGATAAAAAAAAATTGGTCTACATTTTGTTTTTTTTTCTCAATTACCTTTTTCGGTTATCAGGCCAGAGTTCGTAGAACTTTGCAGCGTTTCTAAAGTAAGATAAGTTACTAATGCACTACCATAAATTCAAGTAATTTTATCATTAATCTAAGTAGAAGTTAAAAAAAAACTTTAGCTGCCACTAACTAGGTACACCTCGATCGATTTTCATACACACCGACATAAATATTTACATGAGTTGTGATCACTTGTGATTATTGTTCAAGCTTTCCTGTATACCAACTTAATCAAAAATATTACAACAGTTTACCCTTATCAATCGTCCGGCTTAATTATAAAGACTAAAACATTATTTCAGCAATAAAGTTTACTGAAACGAAAATAATAAACAGGAAATGTTTAGTATTTTATGAAAGTACTTAATTAATACTGTTACAAAGTTTTGGGATTACATAAATGAAGAGGGTTACAGGAGCTGAGGTGAAAAATTCTGGGATTTGTTTTTCTACCTTTTCCCACGAATTGTAAGGATTATTCCTGTCGAAAGTTGGAGGTTTTCCGATGAAATGAAACCTGGAATTCAATCCGTTTATCCTAGTTTCTTAGTACTATATTTATTAATGGAGTAAATAGAAGCTTACTAAAGATTAGCAATAGCTTCGCTGAACTATTTATTAGTGCATCGAGTGTTTATTTTCGTAGGAACTAGGTCATTGTGAAAACATTTTATTTAAGCAGCTTGCTTAATTACTTAAAAGTTTACAAGAAAATGAAAAAATATCGGTTCTTCGAAAATACCTAGTTTAGAAGAAAAGAAAAATAGGCTTCGCGTTTCCTGAATTAAAAAAAAACACCAATATTCGATATATTTTCCCGTGAATTTTACGACTTTGTTCACAATATTTTATTTTCAAACCAGAAGGGCAACATGAATATTTCAGCAATTCGTTTTGCCTCGTGTAGCACTCATTTTACAGCTCACAGAAACAAATGTAAGAGCAAACCAATCTTGGGACCTATTCTAACCGTCTAAGCGTCTACTCTGCGAATGTACACTAAACTTCAGGTTTCTCGGTTTTTCAAATGTATTTTTATTTAAATCAAATGCTAGGTTTTTTTAGCTATTAATAGACGTTTATTGGGGAAACTTCTATTTCCACATAACTCCGCTTCAATGGAAGTTCGAGCTTTTTTGTGCGCAACGAGAATGCTGGATCAATAGTGTTGTGAAGGACGGTGTAGGCACGCTCATAATTCTTGTGGAGCAAAAGTAAGTTGAAGTGTATCTGAACGTGCGCATTAAACTGCATCGCGCATTGTGAGCGTCGGAGTCAGCCGGAGTGACCGCTGGGTGCGCCCGACTCCCGACCAATTTAAATTTATTCGTGCCTCTTCTGCCGCATCGTTAAAGTCAAGGGCGTGCTTAGTGCCAGAACCCATTAACTTAATATATGGGTATGAGCAATCGGCTTTTTGTTATGTTCCCCAGTCAAACGTTACTCCTTCTCATTCGTAATTGCTAAATGGCTCGTATTACACAAGTCGTTACTGTCAATGGGAGGACGCTGTAATCAGTGTTATTTAACTTAGTATAATAATGAAAGTCTTTGCTTCTAAATGAGATATTAATAAATAAAGAATAAACATAAATTGTGACTCGCTGAAAGTTGAGAGCTTTATCAGAGTATCTTTATCAGAGTAAATAGTCAACAATTAGTGCATTTGTTTATTTTAAACTTGAATGTAAATAAGAACAGTGTCCAGTGATATTTGCGTCGGGTTGATTGCCTTCGCCCGACTGAGCTCGCCATACATATATCTATTTTCCAGCATATGTAAATTTTCAACAAGCCTTTTCGATTCGACGGACGCGTCCAATTCGCTAGTGAAATGGAACTGAAATTGGAAAAATCGCCGCGAGCCATGTTTGAAGTTTTCTGTCCTGATGAAATAATAATATTGTGGTCGTGAAAGTATTTTAATGAGTACTAATTTATGGACTTCGATAATTTGTCTCTTCTAGTTTTACATGGTAGTGAGTTAAAATACAAAAAAATGCATCGAACAAACCGTATGATCCTGCAATGATTTGATTAAAAAAGAAAATAAATCGTATGCTATTGTTGGTGGGTAGGTTATTATTTTTCGCAGGTGAAAAGGCTCACTTGCAGGTAAAACTTAAGCCATCGTAAACATGCTATTCTCGGAAGGAGAAACCAACAGAGCTTAGCTATAATTGTCCTTTCTTTGTACAACAAATTTTAGCCCAGTCGTTAAAATTTCTTGAAAAATTTTAAAATGAGAAGTTCCTCTATTTTCATTTTGAACTTCAAACTAATTGGTAGATTATCTATGTATTGTAGAGTTTATAATTAATGGAAGAAGGAATGAGAATTTGGATGAATTTATATTTTCTCTGAAACTAAAGTCCTTTGAATTTTACCCGTTACACATTTAACTATACTTTATAAAAGTAAAGTAGGTAAACGGCAAGTTATGTCACAAAACATTAGACGCTTAAAAAAGGAAATATTCCTCAAAAATCATAGATTCATAGACATTCATAGATTGCTTGTAAAATCTAATTACAATCACCCTTTTCGTTAAACCTCCAGACCCGGGAGGATTAATAATGTTTCAAGGAAAGAAATTGTATCCTTTAAATCTTGTTGGACCATATTATCCTTCATACATACCCTTGTTCACAATGTACACTCAAGCTTATTTATTAAAATTAATTACAAGGATACTTCAGCGAAAAGAATGTTCATTTTAAAGCATTTTGTTAGGCGGTACAGCGGGTAGGTATTCCCGGTATTCGCAATGTCTGCCTTATAATGAAACTGTACCTAGGACATGGGTGCTTCAGACAGACTGTCGCGAGCTAAAATAAACTTATATTGGCTCTGCTTTATTGTAATGCTTAGAAAATAGAACCGTTTTAAGAAAATATAGCTCTAGAAATGTTCTCATTTGGTTCGTTCGAGATATTCTAGTGATATTTTTATGTGGTGCCTTATGAACTCGTGCAAAAGTTAGTAAATTCTAGGAAGAAAAAAAAGAGTTCTTTGAAGTAAGAAAATTAGTTGAAATGTTGACGATAACAGAAAAAGGGATTTTAGTTTGTTTTAACTCTTTTTAGGGATAACTTGAAGAGCAAACAGTTTCCTCTTTTTTCAAGTTAATATCAAGAATTTCATCTTCAAAATACACAGTAGAATAATTTTATTTTTAGTCACGAAAAGTAGGTACTGCTACTATCAATTAAAATGTTATTTTACTCGTACGTGGTTCTGGTTATATAAACAAAATATTGACTCGAGAAAACACGAGTTTGTATGCATTAGGTAAGTCGTGGCTTCGTAACGGGTAGTTCGTGGTTTCAAATCTTACCATTGTACTGAGTAAGTTTAGTTTAACTTGGCTTAAACAAACTATTATACTTCGGTTAAGTATCTTGTTATTGTTATGTAAACCAATCACCCCATAGTTTAACTTGTTAAACAGTAAGTACCACAAAATAAACTGTTTTGATCGAGTAACTTTCTAAATGGCCATAAGCAATTGCAAAAACTTTTGGATGTAAACTGACCTGTTTGTCAAAACTTAGAATATAATTCTTGTTTTTTTTTTAGGAACTTTATGGATTTCATGAACATTGAGTATCTAAAATATTAATTGAATTATATTTTTCACTAGCCGTGCTCCTTATTTTTTTTTTCGCCGTCTTTAGTTTCAAAAACTGCTTGTAAATATGTGAAAAATTTTTGAACTTCTATGACCCATTTCCCGGTTTCACGTTTTAGAGCGTTTACGCCTTACGACATTTCATACAAACTTTCAAGTCCTTATTTTCCGAAATGAATGAAACGATGTTGATGAAACTTCATACGCATAAGCAGGATACATATAGGTCTAAATAGTTACAAAAATATTTTCGAAAAATAGTTTTACAGTTAAATTAGACCGATTTTAAATTATCTACAGAACAGACATTTCCAATTATCTTTTTCTTTTAAGATATTTCGAAAATATTTGTATGTATGTATGTTTCAGTCATTTCGGAAATTAGGTACTTGAAAGTTTGTATGAAATGCCGTTAGGTGTAAACGCTCTTAAGTTTGGATGACAATGCATGTTTAGCTAACTGACGTCACTCTAAATCCAATATGGCGGATGAGCTATTTCTTATGCATACCCATGCATTGAAAGGGGTATCATATGAAAGGGTTCGCTGAGATGAATACAAGAGAAAAATGACGTCACTCTAAAGCGTGTTTTTTAAACTTTATTATGTTATTTACTTTTCCGTTGTCGCTCTAGCTGATAAAGTGCCATTTTGTCTGGAAATTTAGGATACCGCAGAAGCCCAGTGGGGGTATTCACAAACGCTTCAATTCGATGTCGATCGACAAGTCGTATGCCTATCTTTTTTTGGCATTACGAAAGCAAGCGAGATAGACATATGACTTGTCGATCGACATCGAATCGAAGCGTTTGTGAATACGGGGGCAGTAGTCCATGTATAACCGGCCTAGCTTTAAATATGAAAATACCATAAACATCAATTGAATTAGCTCGGTGTGATGCAAAAGGCTGCGGTCACTGAAAAGCAACACAAAGCAAAATGAATGCAAACGGACAATGTCACTGTGAATGGTGTTATATTCAGAATTTCAGATACTCCTGTGCTACGTTACTATTGTTTTTGCATGAGTTCATCAAAAATAGCTAGGTAGGTTCGTGTGACGAATGCTATTTGAAGCTACTGCGGGTTGTTCGAAAGAGATACCGTGGCCCTGGAACACAAAGGGCTAAAAAGGAACATTGATGGGTTTTAGTCAGTCAAGTCTGACACTCCCTTACGCTCCACCCAGAGCGGGAGAAGTCTTTAAAAAAAAAAGCTGTTTAGAACATAACGGCCTGTTTTTCCTGAAAGTTTAGGCCGAGGTGTGGATGTGTTCTGTAGTACTAAAGTATTAGTAGTATTGTATTGGTATTTCGCCATTTATTTTCGTTTTCAAGCTCTGCTATTGTACTACCAAATGATCTTAACTCTGTGTGGTTACTACCTAAACGAAGACTAAATAAAGAAATTTAGGAGAAACGTTGATCTTTGTATCGGTTCTAATTTTTGGTCTTCATTGGAATCTCAGTTTTACCCAGACTTATTTCATAAGGTGATGTAGTATAAAAGGTGGAGCAGACAAAGACGCTAAAAGGGTTACCAAGTAATCAGTACATCACTTTGAACCACCCCGTGTATACATTTTTCATCGGTAATTAAAAAAAAAACTGTTCCATACATTTTGGTCTTGTTACGAGTAGTCATGGCAGAAGCCAAAAGTTTGACATCCCGTCTTACCAAGAGGTATCGTATTACCCAGTTGCTGGGTTGTGGAGGTCAGGTAGCCAGTTGCTACGTGTAAAATACTGGTACTTAGCTGCATCCGGCTAGACTGTAAGCCGACCACAAGATAGTTTGGGAAAAGGCTAGGCAGATGATGATGACATTTTGATCTTGTAGATAATGCAGTTTTGTAGGACAAATCTTTTTTTTTTAAGTTGTTTTAGTGTCGATGTTCTTTCTGCCCTGTCTATTAGGTAAAGGAAAAACTTCGGTTTATAGAACGTATCTGGTTCATTGAGGCGAGGTTCTAAGGGAAACTTGGTACAGAAACCTGGTAAGGTCAAAGTCTTTCATCACAGCGTATTACTACAGCTATTTTATAAAATCGGTGTCATTGTCTCCAGTCTGTAAATAAAATAATATCGTCAATGGAATGTTTACTCAATTCTCATACAGTTATTGAGAAAAACAGCACAATTTTCCTTGAAAGTGAAACAAAGAACAGTGTTTATGTTTATTTCAACACGCGTTACTACAATAATCAATTCAAACTAACGTTTTAATTGTTGCTCTCATATTTATATCATTTATGACCGATTGTTAATCATATTCGGAGTCGCGGGTGGTCGGGGCTTCAGTGCCCACTGTAACTTGATAGACGGAGAAACGAGGAACTAAAAGTTTAAAGTACTGATTTTGAGACTTCCCATTGCAACTAGCGCCAACACAGACTTTCAATATATACTGGTACACCCTGTAATTAATTTGACGTTCATGAGTGCTATATTGTTTGTCGTACGTTATAAATTATACAACATATGTATTTATAATGGATTGAAATAATCCTTTATGTGTCATTAGTATTACATTTTGTTCGGGCTTTTGTGAATGCTGAGCTGGTTTTTCGACAATTCTGTTTGCGTATACATTTTGTTTTGTGCGGGTTTTGACTTTATGTCAAATTTTGTGTAAAGTGGGAAGTTGTTTGGTTACGGTGAAATTTGATATTTTTCTTATTAGAGGTCATTCGTATAACCAACTGCCAAGAGGACCTACAATTTAGTAGAGTTGCACTGTTTTGGACTTATTGCGGTGTTTGAATTTTGGCAGAGGGATGTTGTTAATGTTGAGTAGCGGAAGACCAAAGGAAAGATGGACGGGATATGTGAAGGACGATATGGCTAGAATTTAGGTGATTGCTGAGATGGCGAGTACTAGAGAAGTATGGAAGAAGAAGACATGCTGCGCCAACCCCAATTAAATTGGGATAAGGGCAGGAGAATGGTGATGATGGATGTTATTGGAAAACATTTGAGACAGTTTATTTAAAAAAAAAGGAAGATGGTGGCTTTGGTTTACACAACGTAACTCAAGATATATGTATAGAAAGAACCCTTGGCTCAAATCGGAACATTCGGCGCCATCTTGATTTTTCGATACAGTTTTGCAAAGTGCACGTTAACGAACAACGTCGCATTGTCCAAGTCATTCAAACGCCAAAAAACCTTGTAGCGCTATACATTAATAAAGTTGCGTTCAATGCTTATCTTTGCAGGTGAAGAGTTGTGTTGCAAACAAGTGACGTACGCTCAGTCATCTGGAAGCACACGCGTCACCGAGAACACGGTAAAGGCTACGCCACTGAAGCCAAGTCTGCACTTCACATGTCAATAATCAAACTGTTTACTTTGGAAAATGGGAAAACGCAGGAATTTTTCGGGAAAAGTTGTAGATACTAAACGGGTAGACGGTGTTTTTTGTTTGCATGGCCTCTCGCAGTTCAACCTTGGAGGTTGTCGTCTGCTTAATAGGACTACCCTGCGGGTGCCTTGAGTGTAAGGCCCCCAGCCAGGGCATACAAATACTTACAAACTAAGCGACTATACGCTAAAGGCATCCCCTGTGGGGTACAAGCCTCGGCTTAGGGCGTCGCTAGGGGAGGACAGTATGGGGACGGGCTGGATCTGAATGATATCATTATTTAGGGGCTGATTTAAAACTACTGGCACAGCATCGCGGCCTGGCTCGAGCGAGGATCGGGGAATGGTGATATAGTGTAGAGATTTTCTTTTCATTTTCTTAGCTAAACCACTCCACCAGTGTTCCTAAACTAAAACTTGTTCATAGATTTTGATTTCATTGATCACTGAAACTTGTTCAGTGTTTTCATAATTCTCTACGAGTGCTTATTTCTTAATTTCTCTTGCCTGTCTACTGTTTCTTGTCCTATACTAATATTATCAGTGAAAACTTTTAATTGGCCTTCTTTCACTGTGTACTACATATCTGCATCCTAGCTGTAAGTTTCCTAAAGCAATAAAATAAAATAAATAAATAAATTAACCTTTTCCTGTTGGCGACAATTTAAGAGGGCATGAATTGTTAGTGAGGTGATCTTGTCCAATACACTTCGGTTGATTTCCTAAATCGTCTTGTGAAAAACATGATTAACAAGTCTTTACTATATTCACGAAGAACACACAAAACTGAAAGCAGAAAACACGAAACGGATATGCTCAACTTACTTTTACAAACGACCTCTTTCATCACATTTTTAATAAATACATTTATTTATCAAAAGGGAATTCCAATATGCCTATATAGCTTTAGTAGGTACAAAATAGCCCGATAAAAGGGCAAAAAGGCAATGGCTATGACATGACAGTCCTAATTTATTGCACGGCCGGTGTATCCGGCGGCCACGTGGGCGGCGCGCGCGCCGATTCCTTCACGGCTTATTAGCGCGGGAAATTAGTGCGGGGACAAACCACCCAGTGTTGGGACACAGAAAATAGATTTCTGATTAATGACTGATATTAATCTGGTTGAAAGTGTGTTTAGTTGGGTTTGTAAGTGTATTTAATGGTTTGTGTTCGCGGTTTAGACTTTGTGATCATCTTGTGATGTTGAGATATGTGGAGCCCTGCTCTGATCGTCTTTTTTGGCTCCGACCGTCTTTCAATAGCAGGAAGGGACGTCCACGGAAGGTTGGAGCTTGCGCACCTTTAGACGGTGGAGACTGTACAGACTGCAAGATGCTATCTTCGATAGCTTCTCGGAGCTGTTCCGCCTGTGATAAACGCTACTCTCACTTAAGTCACCAGCCGCTTTGGCTTCGCGTCAGTTTTTTGGTATCCCCCCTGGGAGACTGGGTCTCGTCTAAACGAAAGCGCTTCGAAGAAGCGCGCCCTTTCGGGGCTGTCGCAGTCCCAAGCTGCCCCTTTTTAGGAGCAGTGGGATCACGATTACCTGCTGTTTACGTCTCCGATTCAGCTGGTTGGTGGGCGGTTTCAGCGACAGTGGCTTCGTTGCCACAGCCGTCGTGGAGGCGGGTGGCTTCGTTGCCACAGCCGTCGTGGAGACGGGTGGCTCAGGCTCGCGCTGCGTTACCACTGCTGCATTAACTGTCGCGTTGGGTGCTTCGTAGGTGTTTAGGGTATAAGGAACAGGGTGTAAAGTTCCTCGATACTCCATAGAAAAGGGAGGATCCACCGACCAGACAGGTATTATGCCTAGTGGGCAACTCCCCGACAGTTGTTGTCGGGTTGTGACCTGGTGATGGCGCACCGTCGTTTTATCCCGTCGCCACATCCTCCAGTATTGGAGATACAGGTGCTACAGGTGTAATAAAGACCTATTAAAAATTAAATTTCCTTAACCATCTACCTACCTACCTGGCGCTACTTACGTAAAAGTACCTAAGGCAAAAGTTCTGGCACTATAATTTAGACGGTAGCTGATACAAACGGGGTCGGGTGCAAGGCTTGTTAATTTTACGTCTTGCTGGGAACTGACACACGACCTGACGACCCGCGCCAAGAGACTTCGTCTCACATATTTCTTTATTTCTTTGGAAATGTACGAAACTTTACTTTTCGAAGGTTGACGGCGTTCCTTAAAAAAGAATTGGAAGGCCAATGAGAAATTCAACAATTAGGTATATTGTCAGTTACTCAACACTTGCTTTCGAATCCTATTGAAAGCAAGGCTAAATGGGACATAGGAACACTCGCTCATGCTGTGCCTAAAATATGAATGATGATTACACAAAGTGTGTCAATCGCTGAGGTCACTTTTGAAATACCACGTACCTACAGCGTTTCTATTTTTCTTTAGAAATAAAGCAGTCGCAACTGGATCTTGTAATATTAAACTCTTGTTTCAAAGTAAACTCTGCGCAACAAAGTCAATTTCGCTGAATTCGGCAGTCCAATTTACCATTCTAAGGCATTTTGTTCTAAATAACAACGGATTTCCTGAGAAATACGCGTGCTTGGGACCCCTAGGGCTCCAAAGTTTGAAGCCTCGAATGGCTGTTATATAGGTACGGTCGTTTGTTTGCTGGCTCGCCGTGACCAGTAATACTGGCGGAGACTGAAGCCGGCACACAGATGTTGCATGTTCTGCCGAGGATTCCTGCCACATTCTACCCAACAGAGATGATTGGAACACGTGATCGCGCAATCTCATAACACGGCCGCAACAAACTTGCTCACACGATTGTTGCATACGAAAATGATTCCTATGGTGTGCGTAGTAGCACATAACAGCGGTATTATAAAAGTTTTCACGGGGCACAAGTTGTCACATAGGGGAGAATATTGCCGGGGGATTATAGGTCTTATTGTTATTGCGATAGAGTGTTTTTATTAAGGGTTTGTGCTTGGCAAAGAGTAGAGCAATATTGGTGTAGGTGTAACAGCCGCCGGCACTATTACGGGGGTCAATAGCTGTATCCGTCGACGATCGATGCCGGAAGCCGCTCGCCAGTACCTACCGGAAGTGGCGATGCCTGTCGATCGCGAATTTATTTTTTGACTGACATCGGGGGAGAAAGGTTTGTCGTGTACCGCTCGATTGAACTTAAACAATTTTGCGAAATGCATTTATGCTTTACACCTTTTTATTGGTTGATTGAATTATTTCTGCACGAACGCCTTACGCCGAGGAAATTCTGTGGTGTTTATGTTTGATGTTGAGGGGGAAACACCTTTGTACTTGCCTGCAGCTTATTGGCTTTTATAAGCTTCGGCGAGCAACTTTGAATTGAAAGAAATTTGAATTGTCTTTTCTTTGTTTTTACTGTGGACACTTTTAACGTGCACGTCTTGCTACATCGTTCTCACATAATGTAAGTACCACCTCAACATGAATGATGTAACCAAGATTTTTGTAACAAGCTACTGATTTGAAAGAGTGTCCATGGAGTTTCTTGCCCATTCTTCTCCATAGGAATCTACGATTTGGAATGGGCAACTACAGTACTTTCAAAGTTATTATGTCTTGTGACTGGGACTGTATAGCTTCATTTTTATTGTTTGACTATTCAAAAGTGCCTGTAACTGGCCTACTTGAAATAAATGATTTTGATTTGATTTGAAAGCAAATAATTTGAAAAAGTAACAAGAAAATCATAGCTAAACCAAACGCTAGATAAAATATCTTGATTAATACCTCTTAGCAACAGTGAGAGATTAGGTAATATTTGTATAACGCTTCTATTTGAAGTTAATATTTGCTAACCTAATATCTATGAAAATTATATTAGCAATCTATCTTAACGTTAAACAAATGAATGGTAAGAAAATTAAATTTTTCGTAAGAAAGTAAATAAGATTTATAATATCTAAGAGACCTTCCATAAATTAATGAAATATTACGTCGTTCATTAATTTTCTAGTTTATGAGACTATAATGAAGGTTCTTTTGTATATCTAAATTGAATAATATTGTCGTCCAGATTGTCTGAATTCCCACTTCGAGCTGTAATTAGGTTTCCAGCTGCCAACATGTGAGGGATCGAATTAGTAAGTTGTTTTAACAGAGTATTATGTACCCTGGTTCCATTTTTAACACGAATCGTGTAACTCTCACTCGTGGACACTCCTTAATGTTATTTGCAAGTGTTTGACAGGGTACATTTTCCTGAAACTGAAACGTGGACTGGGGACAAAAGTTTGTACTATGTGAAGGAATTCGTATGTGGGCAATTCAAAAATAAATGGCAAAAAGTCTTACTTTTTGGCAGCCAGAAAGTCATGATCCTTCTTTATTTAAACGGTATATTCAATAATGCTCTCCTTAGGTCAGGATGTTACTTCATCATCTGATCAGTCTTTTCAAAACTATGTCGGGGTTGGCCTTCAGTTGAGTACCAGTATTTTACATGGAGCGACTGCCTATCTGATCACCACAACCCTGGGTACTGGGTATTGCAGTTCCTCTTGGTAAGACTGGTAGTCAGACTTTTTCTTTTCGGGCCACTGACTAATGTAACGACAATCGAAGATCTACAAATGATAGCCGGGACCAACGGCTTAACGTGCTTTCCGAGGTTCGGAGGAAACTCGGTATGTTTTTATTTATATTTATTGATATTGCACAGGCACTACCGTGCGTCTCCATTAGCCATGTTTTCTTAGTACTGAGCGGCCGACTAAACCAACACGGGGTCGCACTTACTGACACCTAAATACTGTGATTTTATTTTGTACTTATTTGAAATCGGTGTTAGTGCTGGTATAGATGGCTTTTAGTAAGTGTCACGTTTGTCATGCACTTGTAGCAAAGTAAGTTAGTTAGTTGGTACCCATATTACATTTCTGCCAGCGTTATACATACAGTAGATGAGAATTTTTGAAATATTTTCATTTTGCTTGCAGGAATTGTGTAATCCTTGTTATTTTTTCAAGTTTTCTTTAACACGAAAGGTAATAAAAAATAAAGTAAACAAGCAGAATTTCCTCGAAGCCCATATTTTGTTACTTCTGTCGGCGCTTCGTAACAATTGGATAAAAAAGTATCTTGAGCAGAAAATGTCCTTACGGCCGGCCCTTCACTTGCAACTTCGGAACCCAACGACACTCCACCCGAAGTACGTTACACCGTCTGAATATTAAAACCTTTGTAGCTTTTTTCATACATAGGTATTAGAGACTCTTAAAAACACAGTTCTTTGGCGCTCCTCATCAAAACTGGGCGTTCAAAGAAAGTGCCTTAATTTTTCCTGTCCCACAATACCTCGCAGCTGTATTGGAAATGTAGCCTTCCCACTTACGAAACAAAGTTGACTTTAAGTGTGGCGTAGGGGGAACATAAGTTTTCTGTTAATATAAGCCGGCGCGATGCTAAGTGACGGAAAATGAGGTGCGACATTTGGTTGGAGAAGAGTCTGCGATACAGGCCGACGATTGACCCAAATTTCGGCACTCGGCCGTCCACTTTGGCGTTTTAAGAACCCAGTTCTCCACTAGCGTGGAAATGGTATTTAGCAAAACCATTAATCACATAACTCGCTCGTGTGTGGATCGCGCGTTTTAAATAAATAATGAGCTCTAAATTGCTGTTGGGACGGAACGTTGTTGCTTGTAGGTATCGCTGTTACATATTGTTAAAATCTAAACTGGGTCGCAGCTTTTTCGGAGCACTCGTATTTTTTAATCTAGCTTTTTTAGGGTTTACGGTTTAGTTGCTACGTGAGTATATTTATCGAACTTCATGGAAAGCACATGTGATGAGGAGGGATTGAACACAAGCGACTAAAAAAGTGATGGATATAAATTGGGATGGATGGAGAGTGAGAGGAAGACCAAAGAAAAGATGGATGGACTGTGGGAAAACTGATATGAAGGAAAAAATAGTAAAAGGAGTAAAAGATAACTGACGAATGACAGAGGAGAATGGAGGAAAAAGACGTGTTGCACCGACCCCAATAAAATGGGACAAGGGCAGGAAGATGATGAATTACGCCGGTTATGTTTAAGTCTGATGTAATAGGGGGCGAGTGTATTACCAGCAACCGGGCATAAATCCAGACTCCGAGGCTGCTAATAAGAAATTCCTGATGGAAAAACCCAATAACACTTTGCCCGACCCGGGAATCGAATCCAGAACCTCATGCTCAGCAGTCGCGCTTGCACCCACTACAACAACGAGGCAGTCAAAATAAATTAATTATTACACTTTAGTTATAATTCAGTATTTAATTCTGAATCTATACAAATAAATAAAATTGAAGTGTCTGTTTGTAATATTAAAATAACCGCTTTTCACTACATGCATATCAATGTATATACGGTAGGTTCATGTACCGAAATTACTTGTTTTTAATTTTTTGTCTGTTTGTCTGACTGTGTGTTTGTTCCGGCTAATCTCTGGAACGGCTGGACCGATTTTGACGGGTCTTTCACTGGCAGATAGCTAATGTAATAAGGAAGCAGGATGATAAGTAGCTTATATGCTACTTCTATTTTAGAAAAAATCTAAATTTATTATAAAAAAAAACTAAATAACGTTTTTGTTGAATTTCAAGGCGCGTGCACAGCTAGTTATAAATAAAGTGTGACAATTATCGCAACCCGACCCATCCACTTAGCAGATATTATAAAAACAACACGATTATATTATCTTAATTGAGTACATCTAGCCTTATTTTAACTGAGAGCTTTCTCGATATTATTGTAGCCTGTATATTTAAACATTGAGGCTGATATATGACGAATTTCAAAGAAATGTTGGGTTCAATCAATCAATCTAGAATAAACCTTTGTATCTTTGTATTAGGATAGTCCTTTTCAATGTATTATTTGATTGAGTCCTTGTTTAACATGGCTAGTTTACTTTGTAGAAACTATTACCTGCTTATTTTCTAAAGACGTGTTTCGTACATTTTGTAGAAAATATTTTTACCTATTTAATGTGGGATACCAACCCGCACTGGGCCCGCGTGGTGGATTACAGCCCACTCCCTCTCATAGAGAGGAGGCCTGTGTCCCAGCAGTGGTAACATTATAGGCTGATGATGATGATGAATGTGGGATACTGATACTGTTAGTCTTCGTCAAAAGTGCAGGCAAAGGTCTCTCCCCATGACTTCCCATTGTTTCGATCCAGGTCCAATGTGGACCACTGGTTGCTGGTCTTGCCCTTCAACTAAAAACCCAACCCTATTTAGCTAAACATGGAGGTTAAATTCACTTCTTAATAAAATATTGTCTGGAAAATCTAGACAGTAAGCTCCTCTGTGTAATGTACCAACTTAGTCACGGTATCGAAAAGATTAATGAAGCTGCCTATTTCCCAGCACATTATGTGAAATCCAGGACAAAGTGTACGGGAAGCTTAGTAAGTAGTATAATGAACTTTATAATTAAAAAGACGTAGGTAGGTATCGATCTTTTGTAAGGATTCAAGAGCTTTGGACGAGTATGGAGTTTTTTCCAAGGATTTTCTTAGTATTGAGAATATTACTTAATTAAGTTCAACCTACACGTTAAAGGTTGGTTTCTTGTGTATATTCTACATCATTTTACGATGAATAATAATTTAAACGAACTGAAAAGTTAGGTAGGTGTGTAGGACGTAGGTACTTCCTCCAGAGAAGTCTGCAATGCGATATTATGGTGAACAGACATGGCTATTGAGAATCTGAGTAGGATCTTTACAATGGAGATGGCAAATAAGAAACTGTAATGGTGCTAGCATAGCTGGTTCCAAGCAACGTTTATCCAAAATAGTTTGACCTCATTGGTCAAAGGTCGTGCCATCTACAATTACCTTATAACGGTCCCTATTGATATTAACAAAAGCAGTTGATTTAGATGCAAACTTCTATTCAGTTTAAAGTTTATATAGTAGACGATTCTCCATAGCAGTATCCACAATTCAACACATCCAAAACTGAAGACCACAGGCAATAAATAAACAGAATAAAAAATAAAGCCAACCTTTCTATCTGCCGTCATTTCCCCTTGAGGACCGAGCAACCTCCGAGGCTCCGACACGTTCTATTTGGCATTCCTAACCATACGCGATAAAGTGACATTTTCTTTTGTCATTCTTTACTACGCTAATGATACGTAGACCTATTGAGTCAATTATCGAACGTTCTGCAAGAGATTTGCGTTGTACATACGGCGATACATCAAGCCATACATACCCAGTATAACCTGACCTGGCTTTATATGAGCTTCCCGTAAAATGAGAGATCAGCGTATACTGATTTTGCGTAGGTTGATTAGACGTTATGCGTACTATCCAGACTAGGCGCTTAGAGGAGGAAAAAGGACGTACTTTATAGGCGATATGGGGCAGTATGTTTCTAAAATATTATGTGGTGTTTATTACTATACCTACCAAACGCATTCCTGCACGCCAGTCGTAAGATCCAATAAAAGCCTGATGCTTTGGCAATTCTTCCGCTATCTGCGCTAGCAAAATGGGCAGAAAACACCCAATTCACCGACTGATTTTACTCCACACGAAAAAACGCAAGAACAACACAACGAAGAAGCATGCAAAACGCTTCCCGCTCCTCTCTCCAATACCCTCAGCCTTATTTAAACGTTCATATTTGCATACCATGTTAGAACGAGCTCACTAACCGTGTATTGCGACTTGGGAACGTTACAATTGCATCCGAATGGTTTGAAGTAGCTGTGTTGTGTTTCTGACAGCTTGCAGTCGCTCGATATGGACTGAAGGTAGTTTACACACAATTATATTTAATTGTCTGATGAAAGTGCTGTCTCTTGATGGTATGTGAAGTACTTAGGATGGTTTGAGGACAGGTGTTAATACCACTGACTGCCTCGATTGTCAGGTGGTCGCAAGCACGACTGCTGAGAATCTTGGGTTCTTAGGCCGGGCAAATTCCCATTGTGAATTTCTCAGTAGCAGGTACGGCGTTTCGATTTGCGTCTGCAATAGGCTCGCCCCTATAACATGGGACATAAATGTCGGTGAACCTACTATTCGGTACACCTCTACCTAACCTGTTGGGGATTACAGGATTCATGTTATTTGTAAATAGGTCGAGGAGCTCGTGGCTAAATAATAACTGCCGCACGGTTCGATCTTTAAGGTTAAGCTGTGCTTGCCGAGGTTTGTCCGTGGATGGGTTACCATAATTACATACCGAGTTTGCTCCGTGCCTGGGAAAGCACGTTAAGCCGTTAGTCCCGGCCGTCATTTGTAAATTTTTGACAGTCGTTACGAGTAGTCAGAAGCCAAAAGTGTGACATCCAGTCTTACTAAGGAGTATCGTATTACCCATTTACTGGGTTGTGGAGGTCAGTTGGGCAGTCGCTTCATGTTAAATACGGGATCTCAGCTGCATCCGGTTAGAATGGAAACCGACCCCAAGATAGTTAGGGAAAAGCCTAGGCAGATGATGATGTTATATATAAATATAAAAATGGGTCCTGACACTATTTTGTTAGTCAATCTTCCAATTTAATAAAAAATCAAAGGATATTCGAGGTATTAAACAATGAGATTATGTCTTTACAAAGAACAAATGATCACCCCCCCTCCCCACACTTGGTGCATTCTTACTTTTATCCGGTGAAACGTCCAAGGCCACAAAATACGCCTCATTATTTGTACATTACGCATTTTTTAAACTCGGGAATTTTTCGACCCGTGCCACGGCGCACTTAAAGCTTATTATCTCGTAAACTATTGCAGCTATACCAAAACAAAAAATACGTGTGTATAGCTGAAACTATACAGAATCTAACTACGTTAAAACTAATTACGACAACTAGATATAAGTATTTCGAAAAAAATGTGAAGTTGAAAATATGTGTTGAATTTCAGTTTCTCCAATAAGAAAGTCTAGTTTTTCCAACTAGAATTGTAGTTCTTATCAATAAAACCTATTCATAATTAAACTAGACTATATAAGCTTTGTTTTAATACCCATATGTCCTTACTTTGGCACTTTCTTAGTAGCCAAATTAACCAAACCAATCAACCCCTGCTCTGATCGATTCGATACCTACTGATTTTGTCGTGTTGTCGTAAAAAATTTACTAAAATTTCGTATTTTTTTACTGTTTTATATTGCGGAGACACTAATTATTACTTAATTGAAAAAAATTTCATAATACGAGCACTATTTTAACTATTTTTGCAAAATTTTTGAAAAATAATGATCGAGGCCCATAATTACGCCCGGGACGTTTGACTTACCTGAAAAAATTTTAGGCGTATTTGTAAACCCGAACGTGGTATTCTTAGATATTCGTAAAGCTTGATTAATGAAGTTTATTTTGATATATAACACTATAAACATTGGGTTATAAATATAATAGTATTCACGTTTTAAAACCAGAGAACATAAATCACACCACGAAAATACGGTGACATTTGACACCTCACTTTTAAAACTTTTTTGACATTTAATTTTGTACGGCTGAGATTCTCGTACTTTTTGCATTCGACGCGGAATTTAATACAGATAATATAGAGGGCAAAACCATAGATACAGCACGACATGGAACATTTGTAAGTGCGTTTTTTCGGAACTAATCGTTTGGGTAACTATGGTTACTGGGACGTTTGACGGTATTTATTTTTGGGTTACTATAGTTACTTGACTTATTCACCGGATTAGAACACGTCACGAATACGTAGGAAAAATTTAAAATGTCGTCCCCGTCCCAAGGCAGGCCTCCGTTGCCTCAGAACTGGTATTTGATCTGGCAACCAGCCAGCAATATGCCCAGCGACCGAAAAACTATACAACCTATGGAATTTTTATAACCTAGATAAACTTTATGCCATGTCGTTCGTTTTTGAAGGGTGGAAGTGGAAGAAGGGTAAGGAGTTTTCTTTTTAATGGGTGTTTTTGCAGACTCACAAACCATTTGTACAAACTGCCAATGCAATAGCTAATTATCTGAGCACCAGATGTACTTATTTATTTTGATTCTGAGCGGTAGCATAAGAAAACATCACGCCTGTAATCCTCGAAGGGTTAAGCAGGGGTTACCTAACAGTACACCCACATTTCGCCAGTTATGTTTATTTCGATTCTGAGTAGTAACCGTTAATTCTATACGAGCTTTAGCGCCGAAAGTCTAAGTACGCAAATTGGCTATCAGAAAAATCTCGCGCCCAGGGACTTAAAAACACCTTCTTAAAGGTTACAGAATTATGAGTGTTACATGTTGAATTGGTAACAGAATCAAAAATGTAACACTTTTAAATGTGTTTTCAACCGTAACATATCTGTCATCATTACCATCATCATTTCAGCCCAAAAGAGGTCATAGCCGGGCTCCTTCAAGTGTCGCCACATTGACACTTTGGGGGGTTTTGCCATAATCGCCACGCTTGGCAGGCGAGTTGGCGGTCGCAATACGGTTGTTACAAAAGCACAGAGAACGGTGCTGCCCATTCTCTGGCAAATCCCTTAGTCGCCTCTTACGACACCCACGGGAAGATATGGGTGGTGCTATTCTTTACGTCCGACACCCTACAGAGCAGAACATATCTGTAACAGATATAAAAGTGTTAACAGTGTTAATAAGTGTAACAGGTAAACGCAGCGTACTAAAGCTATAATTGATTATTCCAGTTACACATATAAACACTTATTAACACATATAAAAGGTTACAGTTTGATTCGTTATCATTATTGTATCTGTTACATTTAAAAGTGTTTTTCTGTTATAACTGTTTTAAAAAACAGTGTTAAAAACACTTATTACGGTTACAGTTTGAGACCCTGCTCGCGCCTATTGGTAACGATCCCACTGCTGGGCATAGGCAGCCGCCTTGTGAGGGAAAACAGGCCGTATTCCACTACACGGGCCCGTGCGGGTTGGTCGCTGTCACGCTTCTTCAAAATAATGGTTCTTCTTCAGGATTATTGTTGTTCTGAATAGGTGTCCACATCTTGCTATATATTAGCTGAAATAACTCTGAAATGCTAAAGGAGTAATTACTTTATTTCTATAAACATTTCCGTAATGTCAGCGAGTCCACTTAATCTTCAGTTTGTGACTTGGAATTATTCGGAGGTCTTAACTTGAAGCTTTCATTATCCAAAAGATTGGGGTACACAACTTTGATCATAATATCAACAAGTCAAATGACCTATTTTCCTACTTTTGTTTTATGTTTACACTTTAAGGGGATTTATTTTATATAAATGGTAAAATGTTTGCTGACCGATATTTATTTGCTTAGCTTTATTATTGTAGGTAATTGAAAATTCCAAACCAATGTTTATTGTAGTCAATATAAACGTTTCTGATATTACGCAAATTGTGCGGTTTTATTTTAATCGAAATAATTTACTATGTACTTTAGACGGAATTTAATACTTACCATATAAATAACAACATAAATTATTAAAATAATATCCTAGTTCGAAAACTTCGTTCATTATAAGCGGCAACAATTCAAAGACTACCATTAGGATTTCAAATGGCGACAAGACGTTACAAAATAAATCAATGTAATGTGGCGGGATGCTACTTAGTTACAAGTATGTCCTGCGGCCTAGGCATCTGTAGCAGGTGATACAGATGAGATCGTAAGTCGTTCACAAACACAGACAAACATTCGAACAGTCGATGATTCAAACGATACCGTACGCTTCACTCTTTGTTCATTTTGCCTCAAATTCGGTATCTTTCACTCAAAGTGAAAAGCCTGAACACAAAATTAATCTAAAGTTAAAAATCGGTGTACACACTGGAAAAAAAGTTGGTGGTGGAAAACATACCCTCCTCTTTTTTCTAAAGTCGGTTAAAATGATGTTAGATTTCGGCACCTTTACTTACTAACTAAATTATGGATCGCTGTGTCTGAAGCAAATAAATAATTTAATTTAATTAATTTACTCATTTACCGAATGATCATAAAACAAAATGAACGCAGCAGATGAGCGTTTATCCCAATGTAGTTTTGTTGGTGTCATGTGAATATAGGATGAAATAATACTGAACAGGAATTGGACCTTTTAGGATTTGGACATTTCGGGATTTGGACCTTTTGACACCGTTGGACATTTTGAGGTTTGGACATTTTGCCCCTGAGCGAGATTCCCGAGTGAACTGTTCACTGTAAAGCTTGATATCGGGAATTATATTGTGTGACACACTGACACAAACACATACATGGTCACTCCTCACAGGTGCACATTTACACACAAACACACCTATACACACATAGAACACAGTGTGGTTGCAATTTGCGTGAGCTAGCGAAGGAACCGACCATAAAGTTATGCGAGGTGATAGCACAAGTTATTGTCGCTATTTCAGTATTAAATCTCGGATCTTTATCGATGTTAATTTGCTTTGCATTATCGTTTCTAGAGGATGCATAAAACGTCAATAAAATGATATTGCCTACACGGCTATTTAAGGATTAATGAGGATAAGCAGAATTTGACTGTATAGCGTGTCATTTATTGATTTCAGCTGGTTGTTAATGCCAAAAAACAAAGCATAAAAAAGCAGCCTAGCCTTTTCAATTCCTGGAAAATTCATCACGTTGTTTGGGGAACATTTTTTTATCTGAAAACCAATGTGTAAACAGCACACACTTCCTTTTTTCAGCTGAATCGTAATTGTTTTTCAGTCGATTTAAATAAATGTCGATATAAGCACACTGAAGTATTTCAGACAGTTTAATTTACTGTCGAAATACAAACTGTGAGAGCTACCTGAATCCGTGTAACTCTTTGTGGTACAATTAAAATTTTACGATGTGAAAGCTTTTCAACTTAACTTTGTCTTTTTTTTGTTACTTATTACTGTCTGATATTTGGGATAGTATATACTCAATGATTGATAGCGTGATGACTGGTTTGGTACCTGCTGTGTACGCATGAGAACATGAGTGTTGTTAACTGTGTTGTCGAGGTCTGACAAGCAATCATCATCATCAGCCTATAATGTTCCCACTGCTGGGACACAGGCCTCCCCTCTATGAGAGGGATTGGGCTGTAATCCACCACGCGGGCCCAACTCGGGTTGGTAGTACAGATGTCACATGTCTTCGAATTCTTAGTTCTAGGACATGCCGGTTTCCTCACGATGTTTTCCTTAACCGTTTTGAGAGCAGCGGTGATGAAATAAATTACACAAAGTAATGCGCCTGCTTGGGATCGAACCTACGACTTACAAACAATCACTTCATGTAAAATAATGCTATTCAGCTGCATCCAGTTAGACTGGAAGCCGACCGCAACGTAGTTCGGAAAAGGCTAGGCAGATAATCTGAGAGAAAGAGAACATATCGTAAAATTTCTTCTAATTTTGGGGACGGAAATTAATACCGAATACAGTTGTTTACTACTGGGACAAAAATTTGATTATCCGTTGTTGGCTGTGTGTTGAACAGTAAATAAACAGTCGGAAGTCCAATTAGATGCCTTTGATGTGCCTAACACGGAACAAAATGCTCCCAAACTCAACCATTTTCATTAGCTTTTATTACGTGACTGCAAAATTAAGAGGTTGTGTGACATGCTCTGTGTCGACTTTGAACTTCAAAGTTTTACATTATTCTCAACAAGATTTATTTGAGTATTCATGGCGACGTTTTGCAAGTGCGTTTTTTTTTTACTGATTGTTTATTGTCATAATATGTTGTCTCATCATTTCAGCCGAAAGACGTCTACTGCTGGACATAGGCCTGCCCCAAGTGTCGCCACATTGACCGGTCCCGTGCGACTCGCATCCAGCGGATCTCCGAAACCTTCACCAGGTCCTCGGTCCACCTAGTGGGAGGCCTTCCAACGCATCGTCTCCCGGTTCGCGGTCGCCATTCCAGAACTTTTCGGCCCCAACGGCCATCTGTCCTGCGAGCAATGTGCCCTGCCCACTGCCACTTAAGTTTGGCAATTCTTCGGGCTACGTCGGTAACCTTCGTTCTCTTGCGGATGTCCTCATTTCTGATTTGATCACGCAAGGAAACTCCGAGCATAGCCCTCTCCATTGCGTTTTGGGTGACTTTAAGCCTTCTGATGAGGCCCATTGTGAGCGGCCACGTTTCGGTCCCGTATGTAATCACTGGCAACACAAACTGGTCATAGACTTTCGTCTTGAGACACTGCGGTAAGTTGGTCGAGAATTGTTGTCTATTATATGTGTATTTGTGTATTATTATCTATGTAATAATATACGATTTCGACATTAATTACATATTTTTAGATATTTTTTGTACCCTATCACAATATTGTCCTTTTTAATTCAATGGTTGACTGGTAGAGAATGCCTTGTGTCATTAAGTCCGCCTTTGTACCACTTTTGTACATGAAGTTTAAATAAATAATAATATTTGCTGAATGTAAGCTGGATTATGGTAAAAGCGCCAGGGCCTCGCGAAATTAATTTTTTCATACGTTTAGTGCAATTTGTAGGTCAGTGTCTTTCAATGCGCCGTTTGATCGTAGTCAACTATGTAAAGAGTTCAGTCAACATCTGTTTTTTCAAATCACTTATGACATTGCTAGTTTAGTGAGGATTTTTTCCGATCTGATTTGGTTTTGTAGCTATAACTAGCTTTATAGTAAGTTATCTTAATTGTAATCTAATCTATTATTTCATCATTGTTTCGTTTGTGTAAATGAAATTGTTTCTGATCTGATTTGGTTTTATAGCTAGCTTTATTTATTTATCTCATAATATTTGTTTTCTGTGGCAATGTCGTCTAGTGGCAACCACTGATCTTTAAATATGTCTATCTGCGGATAATGCAGTAGACGTTACTACTTAGTTTTGTTAACCCAATGTTTTATATATTATGTTGTAGTTGTTTACTATTCCAAAATAAAATAAAATAAAATATTCTCTAGGAATCCTCTCCTTAACCCTTCGGGGAAAACACGCGTGGTATTATGTTACTAATGACTGCATGTTTTGCATCTAACACAACACTACCCGGTCATAAACCACTAGAGAACTACCGAACCGTGCGAGTTAGATCCCCTCTAGTGTTTGCAACCCTGCATCCACGTAGTGGAAGTTATTCATACCAGCACAAGTGTATCAACTTTATGCTTCTCTCAGCAAAAATGTTGCAGATGTGGGTACGATATTTGTGGGGAATGGTTAAGTAACCTCACGTACTACATATCTAGCTAGTGCGGAGTTGCTGACGTCCTATTTGAATTTGCTTTCAGTTTTTACTCGCACTTGGCCGGTTTTTTTTAAAGAAACTTAAACTGACGGATACTGATGAGTTGTAGACTGTCGGTTGAGTGACGCTTTTTTGTCGCGGTTTTCCTTGGGATTCCACCAGCTCTGTCTATAGCACTTGGACGGTTAATCAGATTTATGCTCAATTAGGTACATTTCCTAAGTGCAAAAATTACTTGGACCTATCAAGTAATTATCTGGCTGTTTATAAACTACGTAATTTAATTCATAGGTAATTGATCGAATTCGGAAGTAAACGTTTAAATTCTAACCTAATGAGTCTTATTACCTGTTAATAGTACATTATTTAATTGAGCAGTAAAAGATACAGAAAGTCCCAAAATAGCCAAAATAATTAACCTTTTAAATTAGCGAAAGAAGTTAACTAATTACTGTTTTAACAGCCACTTGTTACGAGAATAACTTTATTATCCTCATCATCAACTTCTCTGATTCGCCCACAATGCTGTATGAGATTTCTAGTAACAGAATCATTAAGGTTTCAATTCTAAGACAGTTTCTAGACTAGACTGAGCTAGTCTCCCGGCTCACCAGTGTTCTTAGAAACACCTAAGTATACCCCCGCAGGTGGTGAGCAACTGATGCAAGCAGTAATAATATAATTAAAACTTTTCAGTTCTTGCAAACCGTCTCTTGAGCCACATTATGCAACTTCGTCTTACTCAGTTTTCCCTTGAATGCTTGGAGCACTAGTCATTTGTTGTTGGAATGTTAGCAATAGCAGAAAGGGCAACCAAGAATGAAATGAATCCTCCATTTTCTCTCCTAAAAAAGCTAACAAATTGGACACACATCCCGAACTGACAAACAGAGAACAAATTGGGAACTCGCATCAACTTGCGAACACTGTTATTGCCTACTTTGATGTTAGTGTTAAAAACTAATTTGGCCAGCGGCGAGGGTGTGGTCGGGAGACCTCGGGAGAGGTCGGCAGAGGTCGGACTATCACAAGTCAGATAATGTTTACTTAAGGCCAACTTACCCCGCGCAGATAGTGCCTATCTCCGAGGATTCCCGAACAAAAACAACGCCCGGAGGCGTTTATTGTTACAAGCCCGTTCATTATACATAGTTATGTCTACTTTGTTATATTAATTTCGTGTTGCGGTTTTTGGGCCGAAGCGGAGCAGTTTAATGGTTATGCTCCATTATATTTAAGGTTATTTAACGCTGCTGTTCCTTCTTGTTTAGGAGATTAGTGGGCAATGAGGACTTGTTTATGCTGCCCGTTAATTTGGAGCCTTAATTAACTGAAAATTATTTTTTGATGTACTGAGTGGTAATTAGACCTCGCGCTGGCTTTGGTAAATTGCTGGTTGTTAATTCTGCGAAGCTGTGGTATCTCATCGTATTTACAGGTTTTTAATAGTTCGTGAGCTAAGCAACTAGATAAAAAGTAGATAGAGTGCATGATTATATTCTATTGAAACTGAATAGTGTCTTAACTTATTTAAGAGATCTCAGACAACAGAATATAGCTAGGTTACTCGAAATTAATATCTTTATGTAGGCACATAAAGTTATATAACTAGTCACTACGCAAATCTGTTTGCAGATACCATAAACACATCCCGCAAATCCATAATAAAAGCCGCAACAAAGGAATTTCAATTAAACAAACACGATAAGTGTGCCGCTCGTATCCGTGACAGACAATTATTAGTGCTAACAAACGATACGGCAGAGCAAACAGATTTCTGTACATACATCAAGACACTACCAATATCAATGTCAATACATACGGCAATCATCCGATACGCGATCCATCCGACGCGAGAATTCATCCGACATGAGGTTCCCTGTGTGCCTGACTCTAATTTATCGGGCCGAACATTCGTTCAAACAAACAATTCGAGACATGTAATGCCCGCCATCTGTATGGTATGCTCAAATCCCTGCACGCTATATTGATATTAATTGGACGACACAGAAACCGCTCGGATGGGACTAACAACAGATTAATAAAGGACGGGCTCGATTGTAGGAATTCCCTTTGTGAGTTTGTAATACACGCGTCAAATAAATCCAAATGAAGCTAGGTATTTTAAGCTATTTTTATATTTTTCGGTATAATTTAACCTGATCAAATTGAATATTTTTGATTCATGCTCCGCTGTTGTGTTTATATTATAAAGTCAAATGAGATGAGTAACAACCGTGTTCAAGTTCACTTAAGAAATAATGGATGAGCCTTCAGACTTGGATTCGACCTGGCCGATATTTTGTAAGTGGAGTAATTTTCTATTACACTGGTTTTAAGTGGTCTTAAGTCTTTAGGTAAGTGGTCTCAGTAGTTTAATCATTATTCACTGTGGTCCAGCAATAAGTTCAAGTAAATGTATTGCCTTTTGTATTGCTGGCAACTTAATTAAGCAAGGACACAGGACTCTCCTTGCGCTCGCAACTTTTTCAACGAACAATTTTATAATGTTGAACCTGTATTTTCTGTAGTCAATGGTTTCTTAATGCGATAGAGACGCTCAACTTCTTAACGTTTGTGACTTGACTCTGTAATTTTAATTGAAACTTTCAACGAAACTATTTCTAGTTCAAGGAGCATCTTGTACTTGATTTACGTTCCTGGAAACCTCTTTGACACCGAATTCATTGATTTCGAACCTACTTCGAAAATTGATCCGTATTCAAATTCACATGGTACCTATTCTCTCTACCTTTCATCGTTCGCGATTTAATAAACAATCATTTTACAAGCAGCTGTATATTGCATGTACTCGAACAAAGAGTATGTGTGCTCTGTTTTTTATTTTTATTGGCAATTAAACAATTAACCCGTCGAGAGGCACAAAGGAATGGAGGCTCCCCACTGTGCGGGGCGAAATTTTATACTCATTGAAGGCGTATTGTGGTGAATTTAGGGTTTGTTCTCCGGTTCGCGAGATGAAAGCTTTGGACCTGTGAATGAGTATTGGGAATACTCATTCACAGGTCCAAAGCTTTCATCTCGCGTATAATATAAAATAAAAATAAGGCAGCCTCACAGCTGGGTACTGCATAGGTACCTAAATTAGGTCGCCTATATGCACTCTTTGTATTATTCTTGTTATGTATATTTTGTGTCTGAGTGTACCACATGTCTCTTTTCTGTATTACGTAGGTAATGTAGAGGATCTTGGTTTTATAAAATAAAAAGCAAACAGTTTTTGTAATTTATTTAATAAAAATCTCTTTTGACTTGAACACGATCACTAAATTACAGACAATTAAAGAAATATTATTTCATGTAACATTGAGATTATTTTACGTCGTATCAGTCGAGTTTAGAATAATAATAGTTACAAGTAAGACTCCTTCACTGACTGATAAAATGAAAATTTACATTATATTACTACTTATGTACATTGCTCTTGTGATATTGTTGAATAAATATAAATTATAATCTTAATCACGATACAATTGTTTCACTCTACGCCTGTCTTGTCTAGGGGCACATCAGACTAAAAGATCTTAAAGTTGTTATTTTTTAAGAATATTCAAGTTGTTACTTAAACTTTCATTTAAACGAGCGTGTGATCTGGCTCTGGAAATTAACTTATGGTAATAAGCAAATTACAGGAAGGTTATTTTTTTAAAATCCGTAACAGCTGTAAAACGGAAGCCCAAAAGTAATAAAAAATCATGAACAATTACGGACAGCATATGGCGTAGAGTGAAAGCCGTTCAGTTTTATTTATGTTTGTAAATCAGCACGCATAGTAATTCCCATATGTCAAATCTGTACACGTATAGCCGGTGCTCCATCCGAGACTGGCTCCAGCTAAGCGACTGCCTCGAATACAAACGATGCCTCGCGCCTCGCGCAGAGTACGCAAATGTAATGGATCAGCGACTTATACCAAAATACTACTTTAAAGGCATGTGTTTCAATTCAACACAGCGTTAGACATCCACGAATGAGTTACTCCGTTACTATTATACAATAAATATCCCACAAAAACAAAATACAATATTTACTGACATCTTTATTTCAAACTCTTATTACGAGGACACTCAACTGTTAAACGAGAAATGCATGTAAAATATATTTAAAGCGTTACGACTGTGACTCTTTACGTACATTTATATCTATTTACATAAATTAAAAACCAAAATAGTGCACCATGTTTTTCGCATGTATTTACAAAATATACAACTATGTACTAACAATTATTAACATTTTTACCGAATGAGATAAACGTTTAAAAAGTTTATGAAACAAAAATTTTACACATGTTTGCTTGTTGGAAATAAATAGAGTGGACCTTACAATCGGCGTAGCTCGGGTCATGGAATTATTTATTTACAAAGTCGGTAAAGAACGTAGTGACAGATGTTACAGCAATGTTATGTAAAGCACCATGTATTGGGCAAAAATCTGTAGCTTTTAAGAATAATAAATTTTCTTAGATCGAATTACATTTATCTATATATTTCTGATATAGAAAAGTTGCAGATAAACGCCAAATTGGTAGACAAAAAGGAAGTGTTAGCTAACATGGCAGCTTCATATCATGTACAAAATCGGATTCAACTTTGTCAGCCTTTTCATGTACCTATTAACTACTAAAAATTGATAAGTAACAACAACGTAGTCATTACGTTTCTATGAAACGATCGTTATAACAATACAAATAATTAATTTAGGCGTTTCTATCACTTCAACGTATACTCTCCTCGTAATCGTTTGTCCTACAGTATTTCAACGTCTGTTCACTATATTTACACTGGATACACCTACGAACAGTTTGTCTTTGAGACTCGCTGAGGTGTCGACAACTTAATGGTGCCCATTTTTGGGCTCAAATGGAATGTTTCTTCTTGTAACACGACAGATTTACGAAATATTTCCCAGACGCACTACGTCACTAGCTTGGTGTTCAGCGTTGTCCTGCGGTGTTGAGCAGACCCTCGGAGGAGTTGGAGGCGGGAATTCCGCGGGGGCCCGGCCCCTCAGCTCTGTGCTAGGGAATCCAGCGGCACCACCAGTTTTCCGTTGGAGTAGCTATAACAAAGGAAAACTATTGAAATTACACGAACATGTTTCACTTTAAAATTTGGTTTGCATTTGTTTATAAAAGTTGTAAACTAGTTGCTATGTATGTTTAAGTTAGGTCAACGAACGAACAGTAAATAAGAAGTAGTTATTAACCTGTATGGTATAGTGGCTGTTCTGGATTTAGCTCTGCTTGGCCTACACGCGTCATCTGCAACCAAGACATTTCAATGTGAACGATTTAAATTGTATCTATGGTCTTCTTTGTAATGAGCGTTTGTCTTGGCGGATAAAACGGAAACTTTCCGCTTGTTCATAGTTTATATCGTATCGACGAGGTTTAATTAAGTGGTAGCGCACGCTATTGTCTCGGCTCTTGCGGAACAATACTTATCTTAAGCCGAAGTTAGCAGAAGTAATATCTGCGATACCTTAATGAGGGAACTTTGTATCGACTTCGTTAATCGTTTCTGACCCGACCGATTCGATCTGTTCTGCCTTTATTATTTTAAGTAGTTTTGTTTGTTTAAAATTACATTGTTAAGTGTTCATTTGTGCTGTGTATAGTGGTGAGATGAAAATAAAAAATAAAATAAAATCAGATGTATGAATTACTCTATCCGAGATAAATTTTGAAATGGACGCGCATTTGCCAATTCCAGGAGTTAGTCATATAATTTATCATAAGTTACTGGTAGAAAGTTATTTATCGAATGTTATTGAGTTCCCAGCTAATTGGGGAGGAAGTCAGAGTACTTTCTGCCAGCAAAGTGACAAGTGTGTTGGCGGAGAGCCTTACCATAGAGCGGCTAACATCGTTGTGAGAGGCACGCATCGCATTTGACGGGCTCGGCCCGCCGCTTGCCCTGAGAGCCCTGCGAGCCGGACTTACGCCGGAAAGTGTACCTAACGAGCAGACCTGCAATGCAAAACGCCGCACCGTTAACAAAACAAACAACTAAACCAAAATGAAAACAACAAACACAGAGCCACGCGTGCGCGTCCATCTGAAAAACGCCTATGGGCGAACGAAAGCGGGCCAAAATAAAAAAAGAAATGATGCTCTCAGGGTTTTCATGACTTGATACCGCTAGGATTCATTCACGTTTTATGGGAGAATGAAACTTTATGCTTTATGCATTTCTGTACAGGATTTATGTTCATACTACGCTGTGTATCGTGGAACTTCCTAAGTGGCGACGACGAATGTTTGGAGTATGTGCTTTATGTTTTAAGTTTAGTTTGAGCTAAATACAGAAGTTATGAACTCATTATGAACTAAGGTTATGCTAACATACTAAGATAAAACAGCTACTTAAACGTTTACATGCAGAACTAGAAGGTGAAGAAAAAAAATGATTGACGGAAGTGAAAATAATCATACCTGTTAATCCAGCTTTGTTGATGCTGTTGGAACTAGAGAAACCCGATATTTTCTTCCAGGCTTTTTTGTTCCAAAACCCACTTGCTTTGGCGTCTCCACAGCTGGAGCTGCGCGGTGAAGGTATATCCTTGGGGCATCGCAGACCACACTCATCGGCGCCTAAGATCCGCACGCCGGCCCCGCGCGTGCCGTACGCCACAGCGGGCAAGTGCGGCACTGATCCCGTCGGTTTCCGACGCAAACTACCTACATAACTTGCCCCACTACTGCTGCCACTAAACCCGCTGTCTAAGTCTGGTGGATTACAACTTGCCGGCGAAAGTAACTCGTCCGTGGGGCCAACTCGCAACAATTCCTCGATATTGTCTCTATCTTCAGCGCGCTCCGAATCGGGGGATTCGCATTCTGGCATGAGCATTGCTTCTACACTAAGATTTAACTCTCCCAAAATTCGTTTGTGTCTCGATTCTACCCGACGAACTTCCTCCTCAACAACGCTTCGATCTAAAGAAACTAGTGACTGTCGTGGAGCGTATCGATGTTTGGGGCATGTCCTAGATCCATCGGTAATTTCTTCATAAATATTTTCTTCAGTGCCGTACCTCGTCACGTAATTATGTCGAGATGATCGATCTCGCGGAATACCACCCCTTCCTCGTTGACGGTTTACCTTCCTTGATGATGAAGGCATTGATAAGTGATGGTCGTAGTAAGCATACGAGTAGTCGACTGGTTCAAATCGCTCCATTGTCGCTGCGATATTGCTCCTGTTCCAAGTCTGAGGGGGAGGCTCTCTCGATAAGTTTACAGCGGCTAGTCTCGCTGGGAGGATTTCATCCAGGTCCCTGGCACAGCGTTCATCAAGTGACTGCGCGCCATCATCTTCCTCTCGTCTGTGCTTCCTGTGCGGCCGACGAGATGTTTGTGAGCGTGCGTGCGCTCGGTCGCAATCTGATCCATGGCCATGATTGTAATCAGGTGTGTGGCTACGATTGTAATCAATAGGCCTATGTTTACAATCTAGCGTATGGTGATAATCAGAAGTGTGCCTCAGGCTGTAGCTCGAGTTTCCTTCAAAGTCTGAGCGGTCGTAAGAAGGGCTGTCATCGGCATTGCTAGTATGAGCATGAGGGCAGTCGGCTGCAATGCCGGATTCTGAAGAGGGGTAGTCGTGAACCTCTGCAGTGACGAAGGACTGCTGCACGTGGTCGTCTGTTCGCGCGGGCTCGGACGTGGCATGGCGGTGGTGCGGGCGTGGCCGCGTGCTCTCGCGGCAACTGGCGAAGGTCCGCTGCAGTGCAGGGGCGTGGGGGTACCGTCCACAACGACTGTCGTACACCGCCTCCCCGGGCTCGTCGGGGCTTGGCGGCGCGCTTCGTGATTCCATGGTTCATTGTTTCATATCCAATTAGTACCTGTAAAAAATGAAAGACAATTATTATTTGTCGGAACATTAGACATAAATATGAAATATTTTCTTTTTAATAAAAGCCACGGACCGACACCGCCGGCGGGGCCGAGGGCAATGAATCCGAAATTACGTGCTGCGTGATAAGGGTAGGGTAAGTGACGATCAACACAGCAGCCGACGTCGATATATCATCATCAGTCGCCGGGTAATAAATCGGGGACTTTGTGCCGTGTTTACATTTTATATGGCGGATTTTTAGAAGCTTTGTTACTTGGTGATACGTGACGTTATGTCACGTCTGCTTTGTTATGGGAATTAAGAGTGATGAAGGTATATTAAAGACAAATTGAAGTTGTGTTTTGTATATAATTCATTATAAAACATCTAAAACTGGCTAGCTGCGTAGAACATATCACATTAGAATGCAAATTCTATGTGACTACATTCTACTTATCGCCCACAAAGACACAGTAACTATCATAACCGAATTCAAAATCAACATTTTTATTGCGTCTCGCTCGGATGTTATTGCACGAATTCCAGACCAATTTATTACTACATATAACGATAAGTGTTCGTGAACTAGTAGCAAGGGCGGGCGTCGGGACGCGACACCCTCGGTTGCCATGGCGACGGGACCCCGCGGTTTATCGCGCTTCCGCCCGATATTCCTTGCATCTAAATCATCATCAGCGCTGGGAAGCGGATCGTAAAGAGCCCGTTGACCGTCCGCCCGCTATAATTTGTTACATAGCGTGCCATCGCATCGCGCGGGGTTTGGGCTCGCCTCTATTGCCCAAACGACGGTCTATGGCCTAACTTTCTTACTTGCCATAGCCACTTGCTATTTTCGGGACAGTTTTGTGTCCTCGTGAACAAAATATTGTTCGACTTCGAACATTTTCGTTAGCGCTGCAGGTGCGATCGTCACCCTCTGTATTAACCAAATATTGATCGGTTCAAAGTAGTATACATAAAAAATGAATTTTCCCGTCGATGTGGAATACATTCAGTGACAGAACGATACATTACCATTGCGTTCTCATACTGCGTTGTAAGCACATTTTTGTTCCCCTTTCGACTTTCCCCTAAGCTTAAGAATATATTACGTTTTGTGAGGGTTAAAAAATCATGCAATGCACATAACAGCGTCGTAATTGCAATGAAATTTATTATGGTTACACAGTATAACTGACACTAATTGCCTACATTAATTTAGGGGATTAAAAACGCGCATTAAAAACTTGACATTGCGCTGTTATGGTTACACTAATGCATTTTGTAAAGCACTATAATTATTTTGATTATAGGACAGCATTAGTTTGTATGTTTGAGTTTTAGTCAAGTTATACCTATTAGAATTAAAAGAGTCTGCTATAGTGCCAAGTTGTGAACTTGAATTACTAACAAAAATATTATTTGGACATAGTAATAAGAATAACAAGCAAGTTTAATGAAGTAAAAAAAAACAGAATATAATTAACTTATTCACTGTTAGGAAGAGAACCCGATATTAAAATCGAATAAGCACCAGCTGTACGATAATAATTTTGCAACATTACAGTAACCACAATCCGGCGATACAATAATAAATGTTTTCATTCTCTATGCACCCCACGACCGTCATTTTATATTAAAATAAGTTTTTTTTGTACTGTGGACTCATGTGGTCGACACCTCCCATACTAATGCCATTGATATTGTACGAACTGCTACCAATCAAGCTATGCAAAACCAGTGTAGGCGGATATGTAATTTTACGGGTAATCTATACAAAGCGAGGCCCTGTTTTACTGGAAATGTATAGCTTGATATGTCCCCGTTTGTACTTTTGGTTTTGCAGTACAGTGACCTTTATTCTCGTTTTCATAAGGTTTGTGCCAAAGGTTAACATTAATGTGGAGGAACTGTAATTCATTTCATGAGTTCATGAGTGAAATGATATTTTGTTTCTACTTTGGATGGCGTTACTAAGTTGTTGATTAAATATTTATATTATATGTAGAACGTGTGAGTTAGGATTAGTTCTAAATGTATAAGGGCTGTGCTTGGACGCATCTGGTGGTTACGTTACGGTTTAACAAAAATGTTATTAAACACAAGTTAGTAAAAAAAAAATTGTTAAGCCGTAATATTGTTGAGAAGATTATCTTTTCCGCCATTGCTTGTCATATAAGTCATCTTATAATATTGTTTTTTTTTTTGGTTTGATATAATGTCATATAAAGAAATTTTAAAAATAATGATCTGCCGGTTAAGAGACGACCACAATTTGCACGAAAAACTTTTTTTTATCTAAACGTCTAAACTAATATTATAAAGAGGAAAGATTTGATTGTTTGTTTGCATTGAATAGGCTCCGAAACTACTAATCCGATTTGAAAAATTCTTTCAGTGTTAGATAGCCCATTTATCGAGGAAGGCTATAGGCTATATATCATCACGCTACGACCAAAAGGAGTGGAGCAGCAATGAAAAATGTTGTGAAAACGGGGAAATGTGACGCAAACGAAGTTGCGCCGGACAGCTAGTACTCTATAAATAATCATACAAACTTACTAAAGCAAAATTTTCAGGACCTACAAATTTTATTTTTCGTTCAAAACTCGCTAACTAATTCGAGTCCACAGACAGTCTATTGAAACATCTCTAAGAAGCTCCGCAGTTCAGTGGCACCACACTGGGAACCAATTATTTATGTATCAAGTACCGTCGCGCTAACTGCCTGGTGAGCTGGTGACTCACTAGGTGACGACCTCATGAAAGCTTGTCACGTTTTAATTTGTCGTTACTTAACTACGATCTATGATTGACCGGCTGTGGTGGATGCAGGCGTTATTTGTTAATTGTTATATAATTAATGTTTTGTCAGCTGGAACATTTTAGGAAAGCTTACAGACTAATAACATTATAATAACAACAATAATATATGTAGGTACCTATATCTAAATTGTTAATTACAAGCCTCCACAGATGATTACAAAATTATTAATTCCTTATACTAGTATCAGTTACTTCCTCAAAGTTGGTTCATTTTTAACCAACTTCAAATAAAGGAGGAGGTTCTCAATTTGGTTGTATTTTTTTTCTTTATGTTTGTTACCTCATAAATCCGTGATTTATAAAAACCTTTTTTAATATGGACAAATTTCTCCGATTGGTGCCATTGAAATGTCATCAAAATCGGTTCAGTAGTGGTTTTTAAATCAAAGTCATCATCTGCCTAGCCTTTTCCCAAACTACCTTGGGGTCGGCTTCCAGTCTAACCGGTCCGGACCGGTTTTTAAATCAAGAGCTGAAAAAAAAATGAAACACTATAACATCCAAGTAAATGAAGTTTGGTATTTCATCGTCATTTCTCAGCTGCTGCTGTGTGACTAGGCTGAAGCTTCTTTTTTAGGGTTCCGTACCCAAAGGGTCAAACGGGACCCTATTACTGAGACTTCGCTGTCCGTCCGTCCGTCCGTCCGTCTGTTACCAGGCTGTATCTCATGAACCGTGATAGTTAGCCAGTTGAAATTTCTACAGATTATGTATTTCTGTTGACGCTATAACAATAAATACTAAAAACAGAAAAAAAAATATTTAAGGGGGCTCCCGTACAAAAAAGTGTTTTTTTTTTCGTTTTTATAAATAATGGTACGGAACCCTTCGTGCGCGAGTCCGACTCGCACCTGGCCGGTTTTTTTATTTTGACATTTCTATAGTGTCTGTAACCAAGCCACGCTTTTATTTTACAAGCTCTTTAAGTTTAAAAAAAGGCTTTATTGCTGTCGGAAAACAATTTAAAAAAGTTATTCTGCCATATTTGTGTTAACATGTGAAGAAATTCTCGTTCAAATTCTGTTCAGTATTTTTTACAAATATATTTGTATGATAAGATAAGGCTTAACCTAAGTGTATTTACATAGGTAAGTAATATTATATCATAACGCCAGATGCGGCGTTGAATTTGATTGCCTCAGGAAGATAGGTCACGTTCTACTTGTTTAGAAAAACCCTCTTTTTGAGTTCACAGATATACATATTTTCTTTATTGATACCTACTCTAGCTGATACGCAAAGTTTACTGGATTTTTGATCAAGTAAATATATTCTGAAGTAGTAGAAGTGTGGCTCTCGTGTTATCACAAGATATTCTCACAAAACGCTTGCCAAGGTTGGTTCGTGAGAAAAGAAAGAAAGAAATAATTTATTTGCCATGAATGTACAAAATAAGGTGTTAACATTATTAGAGCAGTTCTAACATACTCTACCTTACGGCATGCAAAAGTAAAAACATATTTAAATCTACTCAATGGTACAAACAAACAAAAATAAAATAAAAACATAAAAGGTACAGATAAGTGGATCTACAGCCTTTCTTACATTAACTAAACATCAAAGACAACAATCTTTATTCCGTAATTTATAAATGATTGATTAAAATGGATTATTTCATTCACAAGGTACATAACTAAATTATTTGAAATTAAATATAATAAATTAATATAACATTTTTAACTCGTATCATTCAAAAACTCTTGAATAGAATAGTAACATTTATCTATCAGTAAGGATGGTAGCCTCTTTTTAATTGTACTTATTGATGCTTCTTTGTAGGTATGAGGTATTTATGTTAAAGATAACTAGCTCCATTCATTTAGAATATTTTAAGAAAAAGCTTACTATCAATGGATAGTAAGCTTTTTTTCTTTTTTTCTTGCTGTTTTGTAAGTACCTACCTGTAAACATTAGATTTTTGTATTGCGATCTAACAGATCCCGAACGCGTTCTAATATCGTCCATAAAAAGGTGTATGTTTGTTCTAACAAATATTGCAACTTCAAGTATATACAAAGACGGAAAGGTAAGTAATTTTGGAGACTTGAACACAGGTGTACAACTGTCGGTATTTTATGACTAGTCATTGATCTTAAACAACGTTTTTGGGCTTTGAATATCCGCTCCCTCTCTGTATCAACTAGACCGTGATAAGCTTCCAGCACGGTGCGAACGGTTACTTTTTTTGCCAGATTATTAAGTACTGACTTGCTTAACCCCTTACATACATCGTCTGCATGTGGTTTCCAGGTCAGTTTGTTATCAATAAGAATACCAAGGAGTTTATTATGGAGTGGTTTTATAATTACTTTTTAAGACTATTATGGAAGGTACCTGAGCTAATAATTGTATTCATTATGTGGCTTAGAGGTACAGCAATTATATCAGACACAAATTTGACCTCCGAAGTTGATACTCCGTCAAAGCCGTGACTTTTTTATTTTACATGTCTTTATTGCTCAAGGTATATCCTTTGGAACTACTGGCAGCATGAACAATGAGTTCAGGTTATTGACTATACTAGTGATATTATCTGATTCTGTTTTGCCGTTTGATATCTTGTACTTGGTTTAAAAAAAAATATATTAAAAGATTTAGCAATTCGTTGAGGATCTTTAATTATAGAATTTGGTCTTTTGATTTGTAATAAGTATCGGATCTTTAGTGAATTTAGTATTGTTAATGATTTGCCACGCTGCTTTGGTTTTGTTCTCATAATCGTGGATGGGTGACCGCCCATTCCATGCTAAGTTTCCTCCGTGCCTCGTAAAGCACGTTAAGCCGCTGGTCCCGGCTGTCATTTGTAGATCTTTGACAGTGATTACAGGTAGTCGGTAGCCTGAAAGCCTGAGAACC
Source organism: Cerastis rubricosa (assembly GCA_949152445.1). NCBI lineage: Eukaryota > Metazoa > Arthropoda > Insecta > Lepidoptera > Noctuidae > Cerastis > Cerastis rubricosa. Next base: position 10,368,083 of record OX424540.1, on the reverse strand, counting down.
AGTTTTACCAAGAGGTATCGTGTCACCAGTACTAACTGGGTTGTGGAGGTCAGATAGGTAGTCGCTCATTGTAACATACTTATATACGTATTCAGATGCATCCGGATAGACTGGAAGCCGATCCCAACTAAGTTGAGAAAAGGATAGGCAGACGATGATTCACTTCAATAAGGCCTAATGTTATTTGATTCAAAATGATAAATACTTTATGCAACGACGGGTAGGAACGCTTTTGGAACAATAAAAACAATTTACTCATAAATAATTAAGCTATAGTTCTCGTTAGTCCTGAAGTGGGTTATTCAGTTGATTGAATATTACTACGTAATGACTCCGGCGTAGTTTTCAGAAATAAACCCTTGTACGTTCAATAGCAATGAAGTTATTTACCCATTCGCGTTTTGATTGGTGGAATATTTCCGATGCATTTATGTTATTTTAATATCTTTCCGATTTCAAATTGAATTAACAGAGAAGATTTCATTTGTTTTCTATTAATAAATAAAATTATGGTTCCTTAAGTAACTGAAATTACTTTACATTTACAACTACATGTAAAGTATTTTCAGTTATTTGGCTTCATATAATATTAATATTAAATCAATATAAATGTGAAGCCAAACAGTTGTTTTGTTATCACCGAAAACTAAACGTAAAATCTAAGTGGTTTTTTAAGAGAATGTGATTTTAATGTTTCAGCAACATTTTTGTCAATGCTTGATTGAGCATCCCTTTCAGGAATTGTCAAAAATTTCAAAGGCTATGTATTACGGCGTTGCATTTTCTAAATCAGAATATTGTTTAATTACCCATATTGGTGTTGAATCAAGGAGCTCGTGGAGGGCTAAATAATAACAGCCGCACGGGTCGATCTTCAAGGTTAAGCCGTGTTACCGAGGTCGGTCCGTGGATGGGTGACCATAATTACATACCGAGTTTCCTTCGTGCCTCGGAAAGCACTTTAAGCCGTTGGTCCCGGCTGTCATTTGTAGATCTTTGATAGACGTTACAAATAGTCAGAAGCCGAAAGGCTGACATCCAGTCTTACCAAGAGGTTTCGTATTACCCAGTTTCTGGGTTGTGGAGATCATATAGACAGTCGCTTCATGTAAAATACGGATACTCAGCTGCATCCAAGCTTCCAAGGGCCCAAGGCTAAGCTTCCAGGGCTTTCTTGGGGGTCGCCCAAGAAAGTTAGGGAAATGGCTAGGCATATGATTGGTGTACAATCGTCAGACCAATGTCAGATCTTCCCAGAGTGGCAGAAAGCCATAATATGTGATGTATTTCGACAAATGTATAAGCATCTAAAGATTTTAGAACGTACGTTAAGTAAAGAGAGAAAAAAAACTGTTTTATTCTACGTAAAGCCATTTATAATGGGTGCAATGAAATCCAAGATGACTCGTTAAAACAAACGCAGTAAATTCTGTTTCAAATGTTAGTTAAATCACTTTTGTTTAAGAACTCTACAAAGACCGTAAATATTATGAACGTTGGAAATTCATGTTTCTGTTCTAGAAATCTATTAGGTATTAATTTCAAATGTATTTTTTTTTTAGTACTCTATGTCAGTCATTTGAATTATCTACAAGATTTTTTTCTTTTCTAGCAGTAAGTTTTTTGATACCTCATTACTTTTGTGTCATATAGCTCAACTTTAGGTTAATTAAGTTAATTTCAGCGTTAAATTACACTCAATACTGACACTGACTCGACTCTTTACTGTGTTGGTAATTTCTGTATCTGAGATCTGAATGTTCAATAAGCATCCACATGTATAAAGTAAGTGCCCAAAGTGGTACATTTTACAACATGTATAAGAAAGCTATTACACTGAACGCCGTCGTTCACAGATTTGAATTCAAAACGAGCTGAGCCTTTTTCGCGACGATTCTGTTTATTTTATGCTCCATTCCCGAAGTGCTTGAATTCGGGAAATAAATAAGTAACAAATGAAAGTTTAGTTAAAAGCTAAGATGAAGCAAAGCCGAGATAAGCGCCAAGCCGATTGGTCGACAAGAGTCCATTAATAAAGATAATGATTCTTAAGACGAGTCTATTAATAGTCACTAATTCCATGATTTTATTTGTGATTCTGAAGTTGATGTAATTACTAACATCAGTTATAACCAGCGGCAGCGGTATGAATTAGAGATGTTGGGTAAGCAACGAAATTTATTATTACACTTGTGCATAAAATTTCACCTCGTTGAGTTTAAATCTCCCCGTATTAAATCCTATTCGTCTAAATTACGTAGTATATAAATAAGTAGGTATATTTTCAATTATGTTGGTGCGATAGTAACCATATCATGCCTCTGTTCGCTCAGAATGTAATTAAAGAGCCTAGGGTTGAGCCTTCGAAACTATTACTTACAAATGTTATAGAGAACAGTTAATTCCGGTACCTATCGGCCGGTTTATGTGACACTCAACGCAGAACGGTTTAAGTGCCCTTTGAGAGAGATCTCCGCGTTTTATTGCTAAGAAAGTAGTTAATAAAATGTGCGAAAATATCTCTGCAGGACGTAACCGTTCACAGTTTATTTGACTACTAATACTACCCTTAAGTAAGGGTAATAGTTCTTTAGAAGATTATAGTCTCTTTCAGTCTTTGTTTTTCTATACGGGGATAACCACACTTTTATTGATAGAAATAAAATGTATTTACCTACCTTCGTAACGAATTAATTTAGAAAATTACATGTTAAGAGCGTTTATACCTTACGGCATTTCATACAAACTTCCAAGTCCTTATTTTCCGACATGACTGAACCGATTTAAATGAGACTTAATAGACATAAGCAGGATACATGGGTCTAAAAAGTTACTTAATTAGATCTATCTTTCTATAGATAATTTATAATCGGTCTAATTTAGCTGTAACACTATTTTTCGATTTTTTTAGTAAATTTTTAGATCTATGTGTTCTGCTTATGCGTATGAAGTGTTATTAAAATTGGTTCAATCATAACGGAAAATAAGGACTTGGAAAGTTTGTATGAAATGTCGTAATGTGTAAACGCTCTCAAATTGAAATCTAAGACGACGTAGTTTTAGAATGTAATTAAGCTATAGTAGTTTATTAAACTTATAATTACGGTTTTGTTGTTATTCAAATTGAATCTGATATTTAGAATGTAATGAATTTAAATACATGGTTGTAGCGTTTAAACTTACAGCGTTTTTTTACTGGTAATAAATTAACTCTATTATAATGTTTCCCTTATCCTTTTTCCGCCGTCATGCTTGTCTGGCTTTCGTTGTTTTTGCAAGAAGTAAAATGTTGTGGTAAAGCGTTCTGCATAATATTCTTATGAACTGACGACGATATACCGACTGTTTTATGTAAATATTCTGTGTTTCTTTAAGCCTTTAGATTTAAAAAGGAACGTCTCCAAAACAGACCAAAACTTTTATTGTAGTGTGTTGATAATCTATATTTTAGTGCTTGTCAAAACATGTCGTAGAATTACAATTATTTCTTTCTTTAATTCGGGTCTGGGTAAGTATAAGTTTTTAGATAAAAAATACAAATTTTTCTTTTTGAAATACATAAACACACACTCATGTCGTTGTAAAACTAAACCTTGTGACAAGTTCAAAATGTTAACAAAACACAGACACAATTTAAGTAAGTACCAACATTTGAATTTTGGATACATATTCCTTGAAGGTTTAATTAACTAATCGAGGGAGTCAAAAGTTTAAACTCAATTTTATCAGGTACAGTGATGGCCAAAAATATATTTGTCATGTCATAGGATCCTAAATAAAATTGGAACTTTGTAAAAATCCGAAGTGATACAGATTTTTGGGAACAAAACAAAATGTAATAATATGTATAATCAGAATAATTGTAATTGTCTTTTTATTGAAAGATATCTTAGAACAACGTATACTTACACAGATTTAATTACATCCAATATTATGGTATAAAATAGGAATTCTATTACTCACACGAATCAAAACTGGCTTGTTACATATTTTCGCCCTTCAATGTACCTACATTCTTCATTCCGTGAATTCGCGATCCGTCACCAGGTCGGGTGCCTCGTTAAAATTCAGTAAAGCTAAGAACACATTTCAAACGAATAGGCACACTTCGTCTTAACAATTAAAGCCCAGTTTATACACGTTTTGAAACCGAAATTAGGGACGCGCCCCGAAATACTGATATGTAAGAAGAGCTATTATATTTGTTTAACGAAATTGGGTGTGTAATTATTATAATAAAGTCTCTTCAAACGTTTCTGTAGAACTTGGTTGAATTTAAGTTAGTGTTTGAGCTTGATCCCGTAACTTGTGTGCGCAGTGGGAAGGAGACACCCACGTAAAAAGGTTTTAATTTATTTAGTTTGCAGCCGGCGTGTGTACAGAATTTTAACATGAATGAATATACCAGGCTCTATAATGTACGTGGTAATGTATGTTTTGTTGGTAATTAAACTTGACATAGTGATTTCAGAATTGTTACATGTAATGAGGAGGGATGAAATGCTTGTGACTAAAAGAGTGAGGAATGTTGATTGATGGAAAAGCAGATCATCATCATCTGCCTAGCCTTGTCCCAAACTATCTCGGAGTCGGCTTCCAGTCTAACCGGATGCAGCTGTGTACCCGTATTTTACATGAAGCAACTGCCTATCTGACCTCCACAACCCAGTAACTGGGTAATACGAAACACCTTGGTAAGACTGGATGTCAGACTTTTAGCTTCTGACTACTCGTAACAACTGTCAAGGATCTACAAATGACAGCCGGGACCAACGGCTTAACGTGCTTTCCGAGGCACGGAGGAAACTCGATATGTAATTATGGTCACCCATCCACAGACCAAATGGAAAGGCAGATGAAGGCCAAAGAAAAGATGGATGGATTATGTGAGAAATGGCATGAAAGAGACAGGAGTATATGATGCCGTGACGTCTTACAGGAGGAATGCAAAGGAAGAAGATAACGTGTTGCGCTGACACCAAGTAGATAAGGATATAAGCATGAAAATGATAAGTGAATTCAGATTTCGAAGCATATGGGAAAAATATGTATCGCGAATTTTGGCAAACATACATATTTCGGCTGGTCTACAGCCGGATCTTTGATACAACTCGTAGAAATTACTAGAGGCGACACACCATGAGGTCCCCATAAAGGTACCTACGACGTAAATATTCATACACCGTTCGTAAGCAACACAAACAGCTCAGTGAAAGGGAGTTTAAGAGCAAAGTTTACATGGTACGTAACCGTAGAATATATTAACATTGAAGTAAGGAAAGATATTCGCACTCAACACGTTATTATTGTACGTGGCTCAAGTGGTATCCTTGCTTGGCGAATTGCAGTTTTCATAACTTTAGGGAACATGGATGTTTGCCCGCTAGCCGTCTTTCACATGTGGTATTAGAAATGACGTAGAAGCTTGATGCTAAGTTTTCTAGATTAAGTAGTCCTGAACGCGTAGCATGACCACTGTAGCAACGAGTTTTGTATACGGAAGAATCGAGATAATGACAGATCACAATGAGTCAGTTTGTAGATTCTTCCGTCTACATACCCCATTTCTAGGGCGGTCATGCTACGCGAACTGGATAGTATAAGAAACTTTTTATTTAATATATCTAAATTGGTTCAACAATAATCTGTTACATAATTAAATTAAAGTCGCTTTTCATCTCTGTACCTATCTATAAAAATAACGATTAACCCGTCACGGCCGTAACAAAATAAATTTCAATAAACCAGAGCTTAATTCGCAAAATACTTATCAGTATTTTCAAATCCCTCGTACCAAAGACTTATAGCTACGAACATAGCAAAATCTTTTCGATCCAAAAATAGTTTTTCAACATTTTATATAACGTCTCGGATTATGAAATCGTCCATTTATTTTACGGCGAGATTTTCCTAAGGTGGGACGCGTGACTACCTTCAATATTGCTCCGTCCCCGTGGCTCCCAATAACACATTTTTAAGGATTTGTGTCAGGATCATTTTATATGAAAGGGAAAATATTTCCGAAGCTCAACGATGGAATTAAGCTTTACAAAATCTGTCTTTCATCTTTAACATTAAATATGTATTGGGTGAATGTTAGCGCGATTATTGTCTGCCTTCACAGGATTACAACATTTATACTCCACTACGAGCTATTAAATCGCAGTATAATATTATATTGTGCGATCATTTCACTTTAATGTTAATCCGGTTTCAGACATCAAACCACAAATTAAATAGCATTATGTTTGTTATTTATGTTGAGAACTTAATTCCAAAACTGTTCATTGTATGTACAATCCGTATTGTTGAAATCCAATTGTCTATTCCAGTCCTATTCCCATACCCAGACTATCGTATCGTAAATTACTACACGCAGACAAAATTACTTACACGAATAGCCCGATAATATGTGGCAAGTACGTTTAAAATTTAACTTTGTGAAATTCAAAGTTTTAGATGCTCTACTTAATCCGATTTGTGTCAATTGTTAAATCGCTTCAGTGTGTATCCATTGAAATACCTCTAAATCTGAGGGCACTTCTAAGTGAAAATTTGCCGTCAGTTCCAAGGAAACGAGCCGGCGAATTGGCTACCAGCCTATAAAACGTAATGTCACATTCATTTGCAATTCAAGAGTCCTCAGTCTGTATTATGCCCAATAAAATTTACATATTTAAATTAAACTGAGAAATAACAAGATACTGTAACCATCATGGCGCTTAGATTGCATGGACGTTTGTATTTTTAAATACACATACATACTTTCATATCTTCCGAGTTTTCATGACATTTTTAATTTAAGTCACGACGAACAAACGGAGTCTCGTGATCCCGGCTGTGTGAACTCACGCCCTGAATAAATTAGTTTGCGCGCTGGATGAGAACTAACTCAAACAGCTGACTGAAAATAGTAGTGTTATTGTAACGTCTAGCTTGTGTCAACTTTCCGACGTGCTATCAAATCAGCATTCTAAGCGAGGTGCAAAAATGAGAGGTCATTCGCCTCGACTGGCTTGCATAGTAAACAGAGCTAATTAATCCGGTATTAGTCACCACGAATGGCATTCGATGCGTCTCCGATACGTCGGTGGTCACGCCTCACCTGACAGATGAAGCTGTCTAATGACGTTATCTTAGCGTACACATGTTGAGAGCTGACTAGTTCATTTAGTTATAAATGTGTGGAATTCAGCACGATGTTGCTGGTTGCTGTACCGGTTATAAATCAGACCGAAGCCTACGCGATGTCAAATTGTAAAGCGCGCAATATTCATGATTGTATCCGACCCTTTACAATTAGCCTATCTACACGATGGTATCAAAAGAGAAATATGAGGAGCTTTTTTTTTTAATTCTCTTGATTAATTTGAGGGTTTTTATCCACACGGATACGCCAACCCTATTGTATCTTTAAACAGTATATCATACACAAAATTACACTACTAAATAGAATATATATAAGTATTAAAAAAAAAATTAAGGCACTTCGAGGTTCACTACTGCAAAACTACACAATTGTTTTGCTACATCTGATTTAGGGCTCGAAAAAATCGTCTGTATTAAACCCATATCGAATCTGTTCAATTTATGTTCTCTTAGCAATTCTTCTCTATCCTGTTAGGAGCTTTAAAAAATTCACTCGTTCGATGCAAAGCTATGTTCATACTCATTTGAGTGTCGTATTATAATAACAGATAGAGGCAGGTTACGTCATTCGGGCTGGCGACCTTTGGCATCAATCAGTCGGTGCAATATGATAATGTAGATAGCTTCTCTGCGATACCAATGTTTGTCACATGATGCGTTCAATATTTGTTGTGTGATTGATGACGCTATATATTATTAACATCGCTATTTACGTCAAAATTGTCTAGATTTTGGAGGTGGAAATGAGGAAAGATTATAAGACTAAATTCTGAAGCAGACATGGGCTACCTGGGTTAAATTTTTGCGACCGCCAGCTTGAACTAATTAGTTAGACACAAATTCCTTAGCATAATGTAGAGCTCGTTATTAAACTCGTTATTACATGTTCGAAAGCTTTGTAAAAATATACAAAGGTACGCTGAAACTTATCTCTCTAATTCTTCATCAGCTTTAGGGTCCCAGCTTATCTAGCTGAAATATACCAGCTATTATACATTATAAACGATATGTTGAAATATATGATCCAATCTTCCGTTACCATCGCAGCTTTCGAGAAAAACACCAATCATGTTTCATAAATAGGGCTAACATCGAAAGTTATCGAAGAAAATATCGTCTAACGCCCCAGCACACTGATAAAATATTTTAAAACATATTAAATTGAAAAATATGGTGACATTTTATTGCTTATAATTTGAACGTAAAGAAAAGAAAGCTCAGAATATTTTAACTGTATACAAAATTGTTGAAACATTTTTATATGAGTTTAATATTATTTTGAAATAAGTTTTACAACATATTTACATACAATAAAATGATGAACTAAACAGTATCCCTACCTAATGCATACAATTGTAAAGAAAATTTAGTCAGAAGGCAAATAAAATGGTCATGAAAGCACGCTAGTAAAAGACAGGTAATAATTTTACAGAAGTTTACGATCCAATTACGAAATAGTGTGATGAGGCCCGAGTTTATTGCAGTGCTATCGGCGATGTGCCCGTGGATACCCCAGAGTGTACTTAGCTGATACCGTTAATTTTAAGTGCATGCGACAGTAGGTGAAAGTCCATAGACGTCATAACTCACTACGATAAAGCTGTAAAGATAAGAGAAGCTGACTATTTACACAAAGTAGGTACTACATTTTAATGACAAGGAAAGTTAAACAATAAGGACAATACTTTTACGAAGCCTGCTAAATTATATCAGATAAAGTCCGGTGTTAAAAAACTTTCGTAAACTCGTTCCAAGTTAAATCTGATAAACTCGAATTAATAACCAACACGGTAGTGGGTTAATTTCATTTTTATAGCATAATTAAAAGTTAAAATATTATTAATTAGTCGATTTTTGAGTCAATTAACAACCGGAGTGTTTTTATTTTTATTAGTGGCTCAACCAAAATGAGTCAATTTGGACACTTTAAAATTTTATAAGAGTAGTAAAGTTTGGACAAAACAAACAATATAAATAAACATGACCGGTCTAAATTCGAAACGTAATTAGTGTAATGGAGCCGGTGAATCCGGGTTGTATTTTAAAAGCCGTAAAACCGTGGGGCGGTCGCCATAGGCCGGAGTCGGGAGTGGTCGGCGGTGGTCGGTGACATTCGCTTTTACACTGCAAGTCACGTGGACTAATGAATCCACTCACCTTCACGTCCGAACCCACCTTTGTAAATAATTTAATCAATCTGTTTATTTTGACACTTTACAAATTAAGCGGTGATGCTTCACAAGCTGATTAAACGTCACGAATGACAAGCTTTTAAGTATTATAAGTTTAAATGAAATAAATTTTGAATGAGTTCGCGTTTACTACAAAACAAATGAAGAAAACGACAGAATCCAGTGACGCGGCATTTTGAGCTTTCGTCGATAATATTTTCAGGGCAAGATTTAGATCCCATAGAAGTACTTCGTCATTCATGGATCAACGAAAGGGTCGTCGTAACCTCTTTTCGCGTAGTTTGAACATAAAAAATGTTATCAGTCGAGGAAGGGAGGCATGCAAGTCATGAAAACAATCAAATAAATCCTCTAACGGGGTAAATGTTTATGTGTGGAGAATTTATTACGGGACTGTGGGTTTGTAATAAAACTGTGATAACGATCGCTGTAAATAAATGACCGTTTTAGAGATATTAAATGTAATTAAAAATAATGTTTCTGGTTATTTAACAATTCATGGCGGTGTGATTATTTTATTTTCAACGTAACGATTCACACAATTAATTGAAATTTAAGTTAAATACCTTTGCAAGTTAAGGTAGTTATTTAAAAAATTGTCTGGTTTGAACTCTACAGTTATCGCATTAAAAAACGCGGCCATAGCGGGCATTACCCGCATCATACGCGAGACCTGTCTCGACACAAACAGCAAAGCTCTAGTAAGCGTTACAACCATTAACGTACCGTAGACTCACAATGCAAGTCACCAAACTAATGAATGCCCAGTTTTTAGACTGTTCAACGTGAATTTGCAATCACCCCTTTTGCATATGAAGTTTAAAGTAATGGCTTCGGGGAAAATTTTACGGACGAAGCGACGGTCGGTAGGTAGCACCAAGCACCAACTACTATACATTTCATAATGACTGTAAGACCATGCGAGCACGTACACAAAGTACGGTTTGAAACATTACGACACATTTTACTTTCGTCGAAGTGCAACCCGCGGGGAATATTTGGATAGTATAGTATTTCGTTTTAATGATTTCTGGCATTTCTGTGAATTTGCTTAAACTTTTAACTAAATGAGATGAGAGATGTTGGAGGGTATTTCAGATTATATTGTGGTTTATTTATTTGACTTTGTTTTGTACTCACAAAGTTTTCAGTTCTACGAAATAGAAGCTTTGTCCTTTGACATTCCATTAGGGAAAAATATGTTATTGTTGTACTCTGCTTCTCGGTACTACTGCTACGATACTTTCATACGATTTTTTGTACAAGCTCGCAACCGGATTTTCGGGAAATATTTTGTTTATTTCACGCGTGCCATCGGAAATCCCACACAAAACCAGGAAAGCCTGTCCGAAACAATTCATATGAAAAACGGAAGATCCCAATTGTATTCTACGGAATTCCAATAATATACCGTGAAGGGTTCCTGTTTTAAGATCGCCTTTTCCATTGACCTTTCGTTCTGGCGACTATATCAGTCGGCAGAGTTATGGGAAGCCGACTATACATAAATATATTTGTGACTTCAGACAGGAGACAGACAGAAGCGATTCATCTGACAACGCCTGTACTTCTCTAAAAATACATATCATCATCATAATTTCAGCCCAGACTCACCTACTGCTGGGTATAGGCCTCCGCTTTTTGCCGCCACACTTCCCGGTTCTGTGCGTCCCTTATCCAGGTGTTTCCCGCGACTTTGACCATATCGTCGACCCAACTAGCTTTAGGACGGCCCTGGTTTCTTTGGCCTAACATTGGCTACCACACGGTCAAAGCCTTGCTCCATCGGCCATTTCCGCGTCTAGCGAGATGACCTGCCCAGGTCCATTTGAGGCGCACCGCTAGGTCCCCGACGTCGTCGTAGACTTTCGTCCGACGGCGGATTTCGATGTTACGCACTCGATCTATGAGGGTTATGCCGAGCATGGCTCGCTCCACGATCCTTTGTGCCACTCGTACTCGGTGGGCAGTCTACTTTATGAGCGTCCATGTCTCGGCACCGTAGGTTATTGTTAGCAGGACACATTGTTTGAAAAGGCGGGTTTTTAGACACTGAGGGATCTTTTTGGACCGAAAAATATGTTCCAGTTTACCAAAGCCTGCCCATCCGAGCTGTACTCTTCTAGAGATCTCCTTGCTGGAATGCTCCTTGTCAAAAGATAGAACATGTCCCAGATAAACATAATGATCCACCATCTCCAAACGCTCGTTTCCAACCATAACAGCTGAGGCAGAATCGCCTGGGATGTCTGACATCACCTTCGTCTTGGACATGCATTCTTAAGACAATTTGTAGGGAAGCATCAAAAAGTTGTTTCAGCATGCATTGAAGGTCTTCCAGGGATTCGGCAAACATCTCGAGGTCAACCGCAAACCGAAGATGAAAAATACATTTGAGTGAATTTGTTTTAAACATTTTCTTATATTTTCTGTTCTATTTTTGCCGGAATCTTAGTTACAACTTTTAAATTGTATATTGTTTTCATTCAGTCATTGCGTTTAGGAAGGCATTCCGTTAAGGTTTAATTTGTTAATTAGCGAATGGCGTGTTAGTAAACATTACAAATAAATTAAAACAGACAGGCTCGTTTTGGTACAATGTGTTAATTATTTTTTTCCTTCGAACATTGTTGACAAAAATTATGGACTAGAAATTAATATATTATTAAAAGTTTGAGGAATGTCCTTTATTAACCTTAGAACAAAAATAGCCTCTGAAATCTAATTTATTTCTTGTGCTCACATACCTAATTACGAAGGGTTTATTCAATTAATGCTTTAGTTTCGGTAAGTGCCAATGGCTTTGGGGAGTCGTCGGCGCATCAATCATTTTCTCATCCACTTTATGTCAACTTCAAATTTTGATACTAGGGTGATGGATGACCGTTTCCAAAATGTCACCGCACGGCCGTGGAACCCTCGGTTGTGAAGTAACAAGCACTCGTATGAGGAGTAGCTGCTCCAGACTAAATGAAATTTCGACAGTCGCTGCAGAGACCATTAACATATAAATCAACGTTCATAACTCGTAGACTTTGGTTTACGACGTAAAAATAAAAATGAACCGAGTGGTCCCCGTCACCGCTCCCGGCGGTTCAGGCGACGACACAAAACGAACAAATAAGATTTCTTCCACCACGACTGGAAATACTTAAGACGGAATTGTTTGAGAATTGCGCATTGTTGTCGTTTGTATAAATAAATCGAGGAAAGTTTAAGGTTACGTTGTTAAGCGTTGTTTTAACGTTTATTGGTATTGACTGCGTCCAAAAATGATTGTGAACAGGTTGTATGTCAGTGAAATTGAACATTTTCAGAGCCAACGGGTCTGGTAATCAGACAAAACGGTCAATTACTTGTGAAATAGTGGAGTTGTCGCTGTGCTCGTGGCGAAGCGGTGGCGAGGCGGTGTGGTGGCGGGCTGGCGGGTGGTGGCTACAGGGCGCGCACGATCGCACGCGTCGCTCACCGGAAAAATGAACCTCTCATGAAATTTAATGTGGAAATGTCTTGAAACGACGCCAAACCCGCGCTTGAATTATTTATGATCCGCTATTTTAATGGCGTCCCCGTTCGTTCATTACATTAAGAGTGTTTCTTAATTTCAAATGCGAAATAGCTGTTGCAATTCCTTATTATATTCGACGTTATGAGCGAAATAAAACGTTGCCAATTATTTATTGTTTACGTCCACTTCTTTATTATGGAAATGCATTCATTGTGGAGTACACAGGAAGTGTTCTGTCTGCTTGTTGCGAGAATGTAATATGTAAATATATAAAGTACAGTTATTTATGGTGATTCTGTTTTGTTTTTGTCGCGAAATTCCCAGGGGGAAGTTAAATGGTGGTGTGGCTTCAGTTAAAACCAACTTGCAGGTTTGTGATGCAGTTAGGATTCCGTGGATTTGCTCAACTGACAGGAAAAGTTGTTCCAACTCACATACCACTTTATAAAGCTAACGAAATAAAAGAGCACCAAATTTTTCTGTACCGTCAGAAACATACTCGTATTAAAGTTCGTGAGTCAAATAAAACCTCTTACTTTTGTCTTTTATGTAAGGAAATATAAAAGAACTCGCATAACATAACCTTGCTATTACTTTCCCCTCATATGTAAATGAATACAACAATAAAAAACAGTAATTTGATTAAGTACTAATCAAATATTCACTTTGTTATTATTTGAACTTTTTCCATAAACCTTTTTAGTTGCCGTAAAATATTAGATACTCGTAACTCATATTTTTTCCATTCATCTACATTATGGATTTGTAGGTATTATGTTTAGTATATAAAGCAATAACTTAGCTAGATATGGTAATTTATCATCATCAAACCGCCATATAATTGATTACTGTTGAACATGAACCGTTCCTGTAAGCTACTGCAGGCCATTCTGAGTAATATTGCTATAATCAACATGCCTCATAGACTGCGCAGAATGATAGCATTAGTGAGTACACAGGTGCCGCTGTACCCGTGAATAATCTAGTAATTTCAGGACACCCACAGGGCACGTTGAGGTGGTCCATTCTTTTAAAAATAACACTAAAGAGTTTTCTTTTAAAAAGTATTCCTTTCACAACCTTACTCGGTAGTTTTGCTGTATAAAATGTGAGTTTCTAGTCCCTTGCGACGTGAAGACGACATTGTAGATACCTCAGCAGTTTATAACGACGCCAAACAAGCACAGTGTGGGCAGTAGTCCTGTCCTGTAGCCAGGAGACGCCTATTGTCGCGCGATCGATCGCAGTAAATCAGAGCCCACGCAACAGGCTGCCTCGGAATACGACCATCAGCGAAATATACCACAAATCGTAAACACATCAATAGCATAACTTATACTCCACATTGAGAAGGCGTCAATAAAATAAATAAAGCTGTTACTATTCGTGCGCTATGCGCCGCAATGCAACTGCTAGCAAAATTTGCGTGAAACAGGTCAATTGTGTTATGTACTACGTTTTTCGAAAGTTTTATTGCTATTGTTCTTTGTTCGTTGCTATTTTAAAATTTGTTTTAATTCGATTTACTATTGTAACTCTCATGATAATTTTGCAACGTAATAAAATGGCAGAAGTTTGTCAAACAAGAGTAAAATACTCAAATACTATAACTAAAACCTTCAATTAATTAAATACAAAGACAAGAAAAAAAAATAAGGAAGGTACTCTCAATAACACCAAACTAAATACTTGATAAATTCAAGTCGGTGGAAACGTGGGGCGAACAGTCGGCAGCACGAAAATGTTATGTAAACAGCGGAGTATATCTCAACTGTGGCCCCGGGTCGTCCTACTGAATAAATAACGCCAAAGCAAAAGCAAACTCAAACAAAAGTAAATTTATTCACCAAATACGACGATTAATACACGATCTCACGACAGATTTATACTCGTGCCCAGAAGAATGAGTATACTGAGAACTGTGTGAGGATTACGACGAATATTATTAGTAGATATGTCGCGCGACAAACGGTCGACATTGCTTGGACAGTATAGACGTTTGTTTTATTCTTGGTAATGATAATTCAATTTACACATGAAAGTAATTTTCTTTGGTAAGAATGGAATTCTAATTAGAAAATAATCTTAACAGAAAAAGAACATGTCACTGTGGTGATATTTTTTCTTATAAGACATTGGAAATTAATATCAGAAAATCATAACTAAAGGCAGTCTTGTCGATCGAAGTGTACTAGAGGAACGTTTTAGAGATTTTTGTACGATTCTGGACTGACTGGACAGGCTTACTTGAGATATGAGAACGTCACTAAAATCTTCTTACTAATAGTGCTCGCGCAGGACAGTTTAGAAAACAAGAAAAACTTTGAATTTAAACGGGGTAGAATGTACTAAAAGTGCTTATGTTTATATCACCGGGCCTTTCGATGGTAGACAAATTTTGAATACGGTCGAATCGCACGCGGTCCATTTGTTTTGGGCCGTTCAAACTAAATACCCGTATGACATGATGTTAAATTATAAATCTAACATGCATAAATGTCTCAATGCCGATCAAAAGTATCGCGAAGCTCTCTTCTTACCCCTCTACGATCAAAGAAGTGACAGTGCTCTTCATTATTTCAGACCTTTCCAATTTGTATAAGCATTGAATACGAAATTCTGTCAATATGCATCTTAATAAAAAGTAAATAAATAGAAGCAGTGTTGCTGTCATAAAGGGAAAATCAGCTTTGGAGCGGAAATTGAAGTTCCGTGGCTGGGGGCGCGGGCGCACGCCGGAAGCTACGCCATTAAGTTCACTTCCAACGCTTTATACAGTTACAGTAATTATTATTACTTCATTTAAAAATCAGTGATACTTTCATTTTTACTTTGAAACTGGAAGGAAGCAAATGCTTGTTGTATGAAGTCGGGCGATTTATATATGGCTCGATAGCGACAGTTGTGGCCTTTTCGGTGTCAATTGGAAACGAAATTCTGAATAAAGTGAAATCCTCTTTTTCATTTCAGTACTTACATCCAAAGGTCAGTTAGAGATCCTAAGCTGCGCGATAAAACCACCGATTGTTAAAAATGTTATTTCTTTTATATGGTGTACAAAAAAGTGGGATTTTATACCGGATGATAGAGACATCGATGCGCAAACTGTTACCATAAATTCAGTTGATGATTCCAGACCCACCATGATGTTTTTATGATCACAGTTTTGTCGCCCAAACATGCACAACTTTCGTAAATTATTCCTGAAAACCAAACAATATTTTCGTACGTAGTTTGTTAGTTCTCATATAATTGAAACTCTATCACTCAATTTATACAATAGACGGACAATAAATGAAATAGAACCACTGGCTAGCAAACGATTCACTATAACAATAAACAGAGAAATTGTTTACAGTTTGACGGACAAGCCACTAAAATAATGATTAATATTCATCAAAGACCGTTACTGTTAGTAGTTACTGTTTGGATATTACAGAACACAGAATAACAGATAAAAGTTCTCACGTAACGCTCCACGATGTTCTTTGTTTTGTCTGGGGCTAAGACAAACAAATTTTAAGGATACGCATCCCTGAGTCCAACATGTGGTGTTATTTCTATTTAAATTTTGTTGGATAACAAAAAACAGAATAAACTTTCTGTGAAAATAACATACACGTGTGCCTACCGCGCCGTTTCACAAATAACTGAGCTTTGTAAAAACGGAAAATAATTTATTGTTTGCATTGAAAGAATTATTTGTTGATGAGAAAGAATGGTCTTTCTCACGACGGAAATGCTCAGATGTGACAAGACCTTGGCAGCTACTACAAATAGCTTCTACTATCACTCAATTAGCTGTCGACCGAGGTGATGGTGAATCAGAAACTGTACGATAGCCAGGTTACCCTTAAATATTATTTTAGAGGATAATGTACACATTTACAATAATAGTTTTGGTACAGTCGTTATTATTTCCTACTGTGTTGTTTTGAAGTGAAAACTTCTTTAGCGGCGTTGTGCACTTTTGTGATGGGTAAAAAATGTTAAACTCGCGTCAGGTGTCACGTGTCCTCGTGTCCGAACTGATTGACATTAGGTTACGAAGGAATTTGAACTTTATGACAGCTAGGCGTTGAGTTTGGGTTTCTAAAACTGAAAAATTCGTAAGACGGATTAATATTAGGTTTCGAAGGAATTTGAACTTTATGACATCTGTCATTGCCTTTTGGTTTCAAAAACTGGAAAATTTGTAAGACGGATTGACATTAGGTTACGAAGAAATTTGAACTTTATGATATAGGTATACTATAAGACATCTGTCATTGAGTTTGGGTATGCACAAACAAAACCCTCGGTTTCTCCAAAGAGGTAGGTATTCGTAAGACGGATTGTAATAGTTCTGAAGTGTTACATTTTTAATGTAATAGAAATGGTCATGTTGTGTGCGAAAGTGTAATACTTAAATGAAAATTGTGTTCTATATAATTGTGTTTCTTTACACAACAATTCGTAGCATCGCGCAGTTCGAATACCGTAGACCAAATCGCGTAACGTCAATCTTGGAACACGAATGTAAATCCTTATTGTACGAAAATCTGCAATAATATTCGAATTGAAATAATAATAATCGGAACTCAGATTAAAACAGCAAATCTCGGATAACATCACCTGAGGTATATCTGCTTCTCAAATAATATTAGCCTCCATTATTAGTGTCAGTTACTGAGTACTAAGTAATATTGTGGTGCAAGCGACAATGGATCCGGCCGGATTGTGATCGAAGGATTTCGCTCTGTCAGATGTCTGGATTATCGGAGAGCCACAACTGTCATGTCTGCGTTTGTCGTGACGTCAGAATGAGGTCGTTGCATAACTACATTATGTATTGATAATTTGGTTGTGGATATTGTGAATTAGACTGCAAGCTGACTTAGCGATGCTGAACCAGACAACTAAGTCGACAGTGATGTTTTTAAGCATAAAGCAAAATCTGTTATTAAAAAAATATTGTCACGGTAAAGAAATATTATTAAAAATAATTTAGTTTAACTAAATTGAACAACTCAATTTATTTAGATTTGTTCAACCTCAAAAGGTTGAACAAATAATACCTAGTGAAACATTGAAAGCTTCCTACGCAAAATCTAAAATTGGGATAGGTCGAAGGTTAATTATTACAATTCATTTTAGTGTTTGGTTTCCAAACCAATTTACTGTTTTTATAAATAACTTTCAGAATATTGATCTCAGCGAATCAATAGTTGTTGATCGGAGTAAGTACACGGATGGACGGCAACAAAGTAAAGTGCCATGTGGAATGCGCTCAAAGCACAATAAATCGCAATTGATTCGCCAAATGGCGTCCTCAGCTTAGTCAGGGAAGGCCGGAGTGACTTAGGCACAAAGAAAGCGGTTTATGGAGTAATCCCGAGCGGCGATGCTGGGGCACGCGTCTCGGCTCCGGCCCACATTAAACCCACATTAGGTCTTCATCGATTACGACTTGACATTTTGTTACGCGAAGGTTATTTTACGTGATGTCGCGAAAAATGTCTTTTTCGTGTACCATGCCAGTTTGTGTGAGCATGTTGTTTCGTTGATCTTTTTTGAGTTTTTGTTTATATAGCTTGATTTTATTACGCTAATTTTTAGAAGTGAAACAAACACTGTTAAGCTTTTACGGTTTATAACTAAGCTTACGGTATTTATTATATTACATATGTACATTATTTATAAACTACGAATAGATATAAAATCAAAATAAAATATGTACAAGTATCAAAATTACAGGACGTCAAAAAATTCGTCGACATCACTGTCAACAAAAAAAGTGCCCAGAAGGCTGGCCGCATTGCCACGTTGGATGGCAATGCTGATTCTTTGACCAAAAAAAGGCCAGCCCTCAGGTCACGTGAAGCTTACGGACAGCTATTGTGAACTTCCCATAGTCCACAATAGTTGAAAATCACGAAAGATATCCTGTAAGTAACCGTGTTAGTTTAGAAGTGAAACAGTCGTGTTCAAGCTAATATGAGAATCGAGATAACATGCCTTAGCTCTAGAACTGCTGGAATAAGCATCCAGTTGAAATAATAATAGATCGAATTCGAACCGGCACTGTAACTAGACAAAACAATTGTAACTTAGATGATCAAATTTTGGTCTACAGAACTAAGTCAAAATACGCAGTCAGTTGTTTGGGTTTCAAGTAGACGGGTAATTCAATTCGACTAGTTACTTGTTACGTTAAAGTCAAATTTTGAAATTGTTACTCCAATAATAACCTCACTTTATCGGCTACATTTAGATTCTTTATTGATAAAGGTATCGAAAGAATCACAAAGAAGTTAAGGAGAAATTCAGTCAAGTATAACGTTTTCACAGCTAAGAATTTTCAAGTACTAAGTTGTTTAAACTCTTTTTATTTTTCTCTCTCATAATAATAGGCTTTTTATTTTATTGAACAGATGAAGTATTCTCGATAAGAAACAATCTGAAAAATATTTAATTACCACTTTGCGTGTAGAAAGACGAGCAGTGTACAAACATCCTATAAATTATTATTAATCCACTTGTAATATTATGAGAGCGCGCTTGTTTGTCTGTAATATCAATATACATACTGAATCAATTAACGGGACTTGCCAGTTGTAGATATATTATCTCCTGGTTCAGTAATAGAATATATTTTATCCTGCCCATAAATTACCTACTGAACAATAAATAATTTCGAAAACAGAGCGCTTGGTACTGGGCCTGGCCCTGAGGCAAAAGGCACCAAAGGCAGAGATGATAATAATTTAGCGAAGCGTATAACTATCACTCAATAAAGCTGTGTAGTGGCGCGTACAATATACATCACAGGGTCTAAACAGATTCGGGCCACTTGACGGGCTTCGGCAACATTCTCAGCACAAAGCAATGAAAGCGGCTTAGCTGAGAGAAAGGGGATTAGAACATAATCTGCAGTGGGGCGGTTGACATACGGCCGGGTGCCCGGGGCGAGGCGGCGAGGCGGCGTGGAGCCGGGCCGTGGAGCCGTGGAGCAGTGTGTCCACGGCAAATACGCGGCAACAACCTCACAATAACTGTTATCGAAGCACACAGACGCGACAATTGACTCCATGGGCTTTTCCGAATAGTGTTAGAAGCGGAGCTCAGCTTGTTTTCGTTAAACAACGAATAGATAGGGATCAGTTATGTATGCTTCTAAAATTCGTAATTCATTCGAATTAGCAGGAGGCCCTTGACTTTTCAGAGGGAATATTATAGGCCATTTATCCTGCGTTCAAAATTGTGAGTTATAACTATTTGGTTGTTTAATTAAATAAAAGAGACTGGGATAATTAAGTCATAGAATGTACCACATGACGTTGGTCTTTGATTCTATTATATGTATATATAGTCATATTAATACTAGGTATTATTTGAAATCACTGCTTTGTGGTTTTAAATGTTGGTTGCTACTTTATTATTATCGGCATTAGCCGTATGATTGGCTATTTCATACGTATGTATTTTCAATTAATCGAATTGTTTTTGTGGTCATGGCGTGATTATTTACAGTTCATTTGGGGTGAATATAATATTAGTAGCAGCATTATTATGGGGAGTATTTTATTTTTCTTGCTGTAATATTAAATATTAACAATACTCAATGTTCTGCTAAGATGTTTAAATGAATGAAGAGTTTCCCAAGAGTTGTCTTTGAAAAGTTGTTTGAGTTTATTATTAAAATAAAATAGAATAAAAACAGCCTGTATTTACTCAGTCTGACCTCAGTACACAAACAAGTAGTAACATGAGTTTATTATTACATTAGTAAATGATGACTGTATTATTACTAACTACATACATTCCTACATTTTGATACTGATGGTAATAAAATGAGAAATGTGTACCGTCTTTAGACTTAATTTCCATTCTAGATTCGCCGTTATCGTGAGCTAGTATGCGTATCTAGTGGATCGCTAGAACTAGAACCTCATAAATTTCATGAACTGATAGCTGGATTCTACAATGAAGTGATTTAATAAGGGCCAGACTAACATTATTCAGAGAGTTTGCGAATAAATCAAAGTAGTGCACTTACCCCGCATCAATATCAAGTGGCAGTTCTCAACTCATTTTATATTCTTTTCCATTATGTTTGACTTCAATGTAATATTTATTATTTATGAAGTTGAAAGTTTTATGTTTTCCAAAATCCTCTTGTTCCAGCTTTAATAAAATACCTGGATAACTTTGTCAGGAATTACCCGTAAGGACCATTATAACTTTTATGGGTTTTGAAAAGTTGTTTTCTGTACCAGTGTTTTCGCAACATGATAATGAACTTGAATCTTTTATATTTTTCTTATTTCAGAGGCGATATTTTTCTTAACTCTAGTAATAGAGAAGTATGAAACAAGAAGACATGCTGCGCCGACCCTAAATAAATTGGGATAAGGGTAGTCATACTCGTAGGAGTAGACGTTGTATTCAGAGTACCCCAAATAAATCGGGATAAGGCTACCCTTATCCCGATTTATTTGTGGTATTTTGATGATAATTTTAACTCTGAATACAACGTCAACTAATTTGTAGATTATCTCAGCTGTTGTTTATTAAATTATTCGCAGTTTTAAATGAAGTACATACATATCTATTACTAGTTGTCCCGCGCAACTTCGCCTGCGTCACATTTTCCCCGTTTTCGCAACATTTTTCATTGCTGCTCCGGTCCTCTTGGTTGTAGCGTGATGATATATAGCCTATAGCCTTCCTTATAAATGGCCTATCTAACACTGAAATAATTTTTCAAACCGGACTAGTAGTTCCTGAGATTAGCGCGTTCAAGCAAACAAACAAACAAGCTCTTCAGCTTTATTATTAGTATATAGACGTTTTTATTTCTAAATTGTAACAGAGCAAAACGCCACATTGAGCTTAATTTCTAAACAAGAAAATAGTGAAAAAAACAAAATACCTTATGACATGTTTAAGTTGCACTCTATCCGTCCAATTCTGAAAGAAAAAGAAAAGAAACAGTGTTAGACATAATGGAAGCAACGACGACATAATAAAACTGATATAAAAATGTCGTAACGTCAATATGACGAGGAAGGCATACGTCAACTGATTAGTGTGTCCTGAGCGTGTGAGAGCTTGACCGCTTCAATTGACCGATAATAGAGCCGACACCCACATGCGGGATTATTGACTTACAATAAACGTCACATATTTCTTAATAAACAAACACGAACGCGTCACTGTGACGACGGTGACAGCCGCCTCAGTGAGCAACCGTCATTAAAGCACTTTACGTATACAATTACACCTACACAAGGTGCAAATAAATCACCACTTTCATACCTTTTTATTTACATCCCGTGGTTGATAACCTACTGTCACATTGACTTTACTTACGTCTACGTGTCGTAGCATAATTAATAACCTACCACAGATAATTTATTGAATATTCAGCCAATTATGAAGTAAATGTTTGTTTTCAACGGATTATATTAGACGTGTTTGAAAGTTCTACGATTAATGTGACTGGCTGTCGAGACTATCAAGCTAAAATATTATGGAAATATTAAGCAAACTGGAAAAAAATGATAGACGTTCGAATTTATTATTGTTCGGAAATTAAAAACCTGATAGTCATTATAATCATTATAAATATTATTTTAATATTATTCATTAGATAGTGTAATAAAATTATATAAACGGTTTAGGTAATATGTGTGTATAAGGTACTAAACGCGTAGAAAAGTAATTAAATCCGAAAAAGAAACAAATCTTTCTCCCAAGTCGAGCTCTCTCGTATTTCGGATATTAGAAGTATTAGGGCATCGGAAATTCTGTTAAGCGACCTAGTTCAGATAATCCAGAGGGCTTTGTAGATTACTGCTTACCCATTGTGAACTCATTCCATTTGTTTATAAGTACGGAGGACTTCAATCATCGTAGGACTCTAGATCGGAATCGGTTGCTTCATTACATTATTCATCTGCTCGACGTCCAGACGACAGTTCATTAGCATTTTAAATTAAGTAATGAATTTACTAGGCAGACGACTTGTGGAGGCGGCCTAAACTTAAAACCGTACGTCCGGACGGAATTAAACATGGATATAAACGTTAATGTGGGACCTACTCCAACCTACATTATTTTGTAGGTGCCTGGAGCAGCTCTTCTTATACGAATTAAGTTTCTACTCTGCATCTTAATTTCTGTTGTTTTACTCATTTGTTTCTGCTGTTAAAAAAATCTTATATCAAACTTCGAAATTCAAAATCAAAATCAAAACTATTTTATTTTACATAGGCCTACAGGGGCACTTATAAAACGTCGGCAAAAAGGTGCTCGGTTCGGGTTGGTCGTTTCCTATGGAGAAGAACCGGCAAGAAACTCCATGGTTACTCTTTTGAAATCATTTGGTTTTACAATACTTCTGTTACAGCATTAGTACTAAAGTATGGGAGGACATCGTTACCTACGTTTTCATTTATTTATTCACACGTAACACACAACACATTTAACATATACATATTTGATGGCTGCGCAATCACAAAATTTCAATACACAATTCGCGTACAAATTTTTTTGCATGTTGAGCGTAGAATTGTAATATGAACAAAAAAAAAAACTCAGCCAGAACGAGATACACATCTATAATAAGTGTTTGTAGAACGGCCCAATTCTTTGTAAAAAGCCCCGTCACCTGACTTACGGCATTATAATTACGCCGGCGGTACATAGATAAAGCTTTTTTTTTTATTTTGTAGGGCGAGCCGTCTAAATTTCGAGCGAAGGTTAATCCGCGCCCACGCTGCGCACGAGACTCTAATCGTTCATTTGGATTACGATTATGTAGACGAATATGCATGAGGACGTTATCGCGCCATTGATTTTAAATGGGATAAGCCGTTGAGACGACTCAGACCGGTCCCCGCCGATCATCAATTAGGGATTGTAAGCTGGTGTGAATCATGTTTATAATTCAACAACTAATACTGTATCTTGACACCTGCTGAGCGAGCTTACATCTAGATATATTTTCTGCTTGTTATTTTTTATTGCTTCCGCCATAAAACTGTAGCACATTATTAGCTCCACAATTTCTTTAAGACCTCCAAAAACTGGCAACATTCTTGACGAGCGAGCTTTTTATACTTTTTGTCCACATTTTTAAACGCCCAATTCTTGTTAACTATTCAACGAGGTGAGTAAACGATTATAATATTCCGTGATACTAGTTGGAAGTGTTTCGAAATAATTAGCTTATTTATATTCCCTTATAAGCTTTCTTTGATACGTCTGGCTTTGGTTGTATTTCGTGTTTTACTTTCACAAACTGAGTCACGTTAACTTACGATTTACTTAAAATTGCAAGCAAGTCGAACTTTTGATTTGTGTTTATGTCTTGCATTCGTAGCCGAATAGTCTATCAAAATATTAATAAGTCTTTTATAAGAGTTAGTAGACCGAACCTATATCAATTTAAATTGACTTACAAATTCGGATCCTAAAACAATAGTCCGAGTTTAAAGTACGACCAACTTTTGCTCATTTTAAGTCTACAAAATCATTGGTTTCGATTCAAACTTTGTGTCTTTCGTCTGTATTTCAATATCGAAGTTCAAGATTCGAATGTCACTTCAGTCAACGTAGTTACGACTATAATAATTGTTGCAAAAGAGATTTAATGGCCGAGGAGTTTTTACTGTTGTCACCCAAGTTTATCATAATACACTTTATGCTTATAAAATGTCACTATCAGAAACTGCAAGCACGTAATCCTCGTCATTTGTATTGAATATAATTTGTGAGAGCTTCATTTATCTTAACAGGCCGACGTCAGGGGCAGATCTGAAGTACAAAGGGCCTAGCTACATGTGAACTTGCTCGGGGGCGTTGACAATGGCACCGGGCCCTAACAATAAGAGGTCTAAAATTTCATCGTGTCTTCTACGGTGAGATCGGTTAATGAATTGGGTCCATTATTTAGGCTGTCAAGCTTCATGTCTGCGACGGATGTGGTACCGAAGAGAGATCCTATCTTTAAAGTGTTCGTGATAATCCTTGAATGGAAAGTTTTTGAAATTCCAATGATTTGAAATAGGGGATAAATATTTATGAATATTTAACTAAAATGGCTTTCCGAGCAGTCACTTAACTGTTTCATTTTAATAAGCTTTTAGTAGGTAAGTTGGTGCCCTTTCACCATAGGTAGCTTGCAATCACATTCTGTGAGCACGAGCATATAGCATTGACACTATAAATAGGTAATTATTTTATTGCTCAAGTAGTTCCATTTCATTTTGAAATGGACACATCACACATACATACCATACATACTACTACGTCATACTGCAGCATAAGTATCCAGAAAATTTTATTTTGATTGAAGCTCTCAAAGATGTCACACAACTTAATTACGTTTAATGTCACCCTAACAAGAATCAAGTACTTTCAGGTTTACGTCGCTAACTCTTGACTTATTTCAACTAAGTAACGCCTTCTTTTAGGCTCGTATTGCATTGGTCGTAACGTCAGGTAATTACGGCAGTAAAGGGTCTGTTCCGTCGGCGTCACCTATGATTACAAGCTCTTTCACCATAATTAATGGTGTGTTTTTACCTTATCTTATCACCTTAATGTGTGAGATAACTTAAGGTCTGTTTTACCACTTAAAGATATCTTCAAGATAAGAAAATCCCAATGAGTTTTTGTAAAAATCGAATGGCTATCATTGACAAGGAATACTAATTGATATCATTAATTTTATCACCGCAAATATTCTTTTTATGTTCACCGATTGTGTTATAATCAGGTGTTTCCTTAAAAGTAATGTTATAACGTTTTAACGACTTAAAGCTTTTAAGGGGGACTGCGATATTAAACGTGTGACCAAAAGGAATTATTTTTGCTACCATAAGTGGGAAAAACGTGGAAACGACGCGACGCAGTAACAGCCGTTGGCAACATTCTGGACACTTCTGGGAATTCAGAAACCGAGAATAGTCGACAAAAACAAACATTATTGAACTACGTAAGGACATTTATTTATCACTTCAAGCTCACAAATGTACAGAAACCATTTTCTACCAGAGAGACATTTGACTGTTGAGATGACGAGTACTAGAGAAGTGGGGGAGAAGAAGACGACAAAATTAATTAAGATAAAGGCTGGAGAATAATGATGATTAGAGAGACGTTTCAAATATTAAAAAAAAAAAACATAATACCACACCAGGTCTAAATTATATCATCACTGGCGATAACCCAGCGGATCCGGGTACATTGCGTAACGCTGCACAATACATTAGGCGGTGCGTGACAAACCGTAGTAATGTCACCTGCTTTATTTCAATTATTGCCCGAAGTAAGGTACGAATGTTGAATACCCTTACGTGACCGGACCGGAGTGTTTCCTGGCTTAAGGACTGCGCAGACGAGGGGGTTTTTCCCGCAGAGGTTTATTCCGCTGAAGACTTGCCTCAGACTTCACGCACACACGGTGTGCTAGAATTTACGTGCAATTGTGCATAGGTAATTTACTATATTCTGGGAATGCACATTAGTACCATTACTTCTATTTTGTTCAAGGAACTCTCGTTCTTTTTTTACTTTTATTTCACACAGTAGTAACCGACCTATTTTAAAGGACCAAAAAGTACCCCGACAAATATCCCTCGTCTGCGCAGGCCTTTATTTGCTGAATTAGAACAAGGTGAGTAATGTATCCACATTGATGTTTAAACGGCTCTTGAACCTTTGATAACGTTTCTAATTATACACTCTTTAGATTTATAGACTTGACAGCCAGTGTGATGGCGTATTTCAATCATATTATTTCCTGCTTGATTATTATTTGTGGGGCAATTAGATAGTAGAGCCTAAAATACACTGAGCTTCAAGACATTAAATAATAATTACGTCTGTGTTTTACATTATTATTATGTGTGTTTACGTTTTACAAAATTAATGTTATGTTTGTATTATTAAATAAAAATAGTGCTGATAAACGACTAGCCGTTTAGTTACATAAATATTTTATTTAATAACAGTTTAAAACATTCGTTTCTGTAATTTACTTAATAGTTTCCTAATTCTGAATAATTAACCGTCTCATAAAAATGTAAATGGTATCTCTGTGAGTTACGTATTACAAATTAAAAGTTGTATAAGCTTAGTGCCTTGTCCCGCCATATCGGATACACAAAATAACTGTTAGCATTACTTCTTTTAAATAAATTGACTGCAATAACTTGTGAAATAACAGGTGGCATGCATAAGGTGTGTTTAATGTATTCCGTTAGTTAATCTCACAATAATAAAATACGTTACATTATGTGGCGTTAGGAACTGTGAGGGGGACAACTTCGTAATTTAGTACGAAACAGAGGCCAACGTAATCTGTACGAATTGCGTGATACGAAAGAAAATGTCACTCGTTTTGTTTCAATTATTCTTATCCACGTTAGTCCTAATATATGTAAATCGCCCATATAATATACATCTGTGATGTTTCACGGTATATTGACGGAATTTTTCCGCAATGTTTCGTGTTCTGAAAATATTGTTACGGATTTTACGCACGAAAATGTCCGCGACACATGATAGTTACTGTCACGGTACGTTGACACTTGTATCACGCGGCTTAAATACGAGCTCCTGTAATTTTCACTTTATAAATGTCATGCAAATAAAATTGCATTAAAATTGAATAACCGTATTTATTGTCATTATAGCGAAACGCTAGTCTATTATTATATTGATCCGGTTACGACTCAGTTCTTTTCATTACACATTTTTTTTGCGGTAGTCTAAAAATATATGGCTACTCCAATTGTAATTGATAGTTTGAGAGTTAATTGAATGTGTATAAAAAATATCAATCGTTATTTATTGAAGTGGACCGGTCACTGTCCGATATTAATTATTATTGATTTATTTTTATAGAATGGCTATTATTCTGGTACTATTAAGACAGACTAGGTATAACATATTCGTGGCCTGTGCCTTTATCCGTTGGCTAACGGTCATTTCATTTTAAACGTTTAAAACTCTTCCTTACTGCTAACTCAGGCCCATGCTCCGTTAAGAGCGTTCATACAAACTTTCAACTCGTTATTTTCCGAAATGACTGAACTGATTTTAATTAAACTTCCTACGCATAAACAGTATACATAGGTCTAAAAAGTTACTCAAAAACATTTTCGAAAAGTCTTTTAAAAATGAAGATAATGGAAATTTCTGTTTCTATAGATAATTAAAAATCGGTCTAATTTCGCTGTAACATTATTTTTCTAAAATGTTTTTAGTAACTTTTTAGACCTATGTATACTGCTTATGCGTAGGAAGTTTCATTAAAAGCTGTTCAGACATTTCGGAAAATAACGACTTGAAAGTTTGTATGAAATGCCGTAGGGTATAAACGCTCTTAAGTATTTCTTTACAATTTGTTTTTTACAAAGATACAATACTAAATACTTGAAATTAACTGCACTTTTGAACTTAAAATGTTAATGTGAAAGCAATTTACGATCAATCAAATTAAGCTAATTTCGCACTGACATAATTCCAAGAAGGTCCCAATTCATACTTATCGATCAAGCTTAGGTATTTATCATAAATGAATCATGAATGACTAAGTGACTTTATCTGTTTGTACCTACAGTATGCAAAAGAACCGAGTGTGTACCGATAAATCGCGACCTCATTTCACATTCCCCCACGAGTGCGATTCAGTGCGAGCCAATAATAAAGTATGAGCCACTCCACCATCGACGGCCCTCAAGTCTTTGAGCAGCCTCGCAATGAAGAAACAAAATGAAAAGCGAGTTATTATTTCTCACATCCGAGTATTTATTCGCCGCAGGTAGCACTGGCCCTTTGTCACACAGAAACAAATGAATTATAAAAATCGCTTTTGTTTATGTGCCTTTGAATTTGCACGCAATTTCTGAAAGTAAATAATAAAGCGCTCTTAGCTCTTAGTCCGCTTTTTTGTTTGAGAGAAAACTTTCGCTGGCTGAAAATGGGACGGCAAGAGGACACAAGTAGTAACAATATATGTAAAAGGAAACTTCCAGAAGAAAATATTTGACATATTGCTACGTAGCGACGGTTGACGATCCTATGTAAATATCGCACCGAATATAAGACTTGAAATTCTGTCCACATTTCTTTATATAAGTTTTTCATACGGATAATGCTCCTTGCAAACCATAGGCAATTCGTGAGATGGATACCAGTGAAGGAAAGGATGGTTCAATCTGTCAAGTCGAAGTAATAAAAATAATATAATATTATGAAGATCGGTATTATGGGTTTCACAGTTATTCTTATAAGTTAGTATTCCTTCATGTCTCGGAAAGCACATTAAGCCGTTGATCCCGGCTGTGATTTGTAGATCTTTGACAGTCGTTATAGGTAGTCAGAGGCCCCAAAGTCTG